>OY284487.1:26435711-28835711 GCA_958336395.1 Ctenicera cuprea | reverse complement strand
TAAATAAGTATTATTTATTAAAACCACGAAGTAATATACCGTGTGGCCGCGAGAACAGGTAACAATCGGCCATTTTAAATTTTTAAATTGTTGATTTCAAATTTTTTCTAGGTAACACACACATAAAAATGCATATTACGACATAAAACGGTGTTAATTTGGACTTCCGGTTTAACCAGAAGTGATAGCAGTTTTTTTATTTTTAATGGAACACCCTGTATATTTTTTCATATTTGTTATATGTATAACATAAAGAGGATGCATGAACCGCTTGTTGCTATAATATGCAGGTCTCAATTTTGCAGTACATGTGACATGTGACAGATATCCAAGACAAGGAACCTATAAAATGCACTTGATCGTCAATCGTCAGTATTTTATTTAAATATCGATAAAAACCATATAATATTAGGTTATGTTAGTTGATTTCTTGATGGTGTTGGATTTATCAGTACAGAACATGTTTTAGTTTTAACAATTGTTAAAAATTATAAATTGTTGTAACAATCAAATTCCTTGACAGATTTCCAATATTAATTGTGAACAAAAAACAATATTAGAGCTAATCAGCACATCCTTGAAATAATGCATTAGTTTCCTTGTCTAGGTGCTCTCTCTCTCTCTCTAAAACACTACAGAATAAGACCATAGGGTTCGCGCATACTCTTTAAGTTATGGTATGCAGGTAGTGACTCATCATCGCTTAGATTTATGATACTTTTAAGCAGGGGCGGTTTCCGATTTTGATAACGACGCGGAGGGAAGCTATACGAAATAGTGCCGCAACGAAAGTTTTCTCAAACTAGGCGCGATCAATTTAAATGCGTTTTAAGAACATCTGACAATGTTAGGGTCAAACAAGAAAAATCTTAAAATATTACAATTTATGTTGTAAATAATAATCCGCACTCAACCGCACCGACAAGTAAAATCACGAACCAAGCACAATCGGCTTTTCACATAAAACTGACAAAAATTAATAAAACTGCTATCCTCATCGCATCGGTCTTATCTGTTATGAGCACGACGTATTGAAAATTGGGAAAAAAGAAGCCGACAATTTAAGATGTTTTCGTTGTTGAGTTAGAATCGTGTAAAATGTGACATAAAAAAACGTCACTATATTTCTAATTCAAGCAGAATTACCAGGTTTGTTAGCAGTTAGCTGAGTAGGATAACCTTTAAAGCTAAAACTGTGTCTATAAAAACTGTTTTCTTGAATCTACCTAACAAAAAAAAAACACATTTTTGTCTTGTCATTGTATAAGTCTAATTTCACGTCTTTTACCTAATATATTTATGGAAAATTTAGAATTAATAAATTTTTATATATGAGACGGCATTAATTTTTGGATAACAAAATTAAATTTTTTTTAATAAAAGTAGCAATTTTTCCCCTTCTTTCGACGGTTTATTTTTAAAAACTAAATTTACTATTTTATTTTTAAAACTTGCGCTGTATAATATTATTCTTCCCTTCACTCAAGGCGAACACTTTATAAGGTGATAAGTGTTGTTTTGACACTAACCGTCTAATATTTAAAAATTCAGAAGCTGAAAAACTATTTAGAAATATAACCCCTAAAACCACAGTTTACAAATTTATCCCTTATTGATGTTAACCTTAACGTCTGCATTTATATAAAACCCCCTAGAACACGTGCAGAGTTTCTACCTGAAAGCCAACGAAATTTATTAGGTGTTAAGTGTTATTTTGACACTAATGATTGTAAAATTTCAAGCTTTTTTTTTTTATTATTATCAACGACTAACTATTTACAAACTGCTACTTAGCATTAAGTAAATTCTTTAAATGAAAAGATGACATGCAAAGTAATCATCCAGTGATGACACTTTCAGTTGCTTAACTAAATTAATAGAAATGCTTGCCTTAAACTATTACATTAAAAAAAAATTTCAAGCTGAGTGTATAAAAACTGCAACCGCACAGGGGCCGATATCGGTCTGCTTATCGCAAAATGCAGGTACAAAGAAACGTTTAACTTTACGATCGTGTTATTAGCTAACCACTCGAGTTTTTGCACCTTTTTTGCCTGGGGTGCATATAAGTTATATTTTGGTGGAGTTCATGGTTTAGAATTACCCTTTTAGTTACAGAAACTTATAACCAATTTTAACAAAAAAAAATAGTGACTTGAACGCTATTTCGCTTGGCAAAAAAGTGACCTTTTAGTGACCTTGCTTAGTCCTACAAATTAATTGTACTGCATAATGTTCAGCATTATAATTGAAGTAATAAACAAAAAAGTATAAATCGGTACATCTTTTTAAGTAAATAAATTGCATAAAAAACGTTTATTTACAAAGATTTTATTTAATTTGCAAAGAAAATTTTATATAAAATGTATTATAAAAAATGTTAAAATGCGAACAAGAAATAAACAACATTCGTATAAAAATATAAAAATACAATATTCACACGAAAGAACACAACTAATACTGGATATTATAAAATGTACTAGATTAAAATATATCTGTTATTTAAAAAAAACTGAACAATAATTCAACTAAAAACAAATTTTCAGTAAGGAATCACCGACGTAATTATACGCAATTATAATAAAAAATATAACTTTACTAAAAACCAAAGTATTAAATTTATTTAGTAAATAATTTTTGGCCAGTTTTAGTTTGGGAGTCATAATTACAAAATCATTTAAATTGCTTTTCTTTTTTTTTAGAAGCTCTTTTCTTGTAGTTTCTCAACTACCTAGTTTTATCATTCTTCTGCTCCTTTTTTTGTGTTTTTAAACTCTTAGACTCTAGCAATGCCTATGCAACAACCACATCGGCATGGTTGGTTTTTAATGATAATAATTTTTTTAGCATATACTAGTAAACTTCTTGTTATAGTATGGTCTACCTTTTTTGCTTTTATGTAATTTAATCTGTTTTTAATTTCTAATACTTCTTGTTTCTGTGCTTCACTATTTTTTATGTTTTCGTTTCTTTTTTCGGTTTGTTCTTCTTATAGCCTTTTTTGCTTTATATCTCCGACATTGTTTACACGTTTTAAAATTTTTAATTGAGGATGGAAGGCTACAGCCATCTCAGCCACTTCTTAAACCCACGCCTGCTTTAAGAATACAAGTATGATATGTAATGTGCCATAAAATAAAACCAATAATAATTTTTCGACGTTTTTCAGAAAAAATAAAGCCATGAACTAGAAAATAAAATCTGTTAGCAAAAACATGTAAGGACTATAAGTACTAACCTCTTCCCCACTCCCCCCTAAAAATTATTACCGACAAAAACATGTTTACAATATTTGATTTTACTATTACAGATAAGCAATTGTACTCAAACATGAATTTTAGTTACTTAACCCCCTGTTACCATTAATTTCCAAGTTTCAAAAATTCGTAGAGGACTTCACAGTAAAATTAGAGCCTTGGCCCTTGACCCTTGAATTTTCTAAAAGAATTTTTGGATATCGTCGTCTTAAAACCTAAATTTTACTGC
Source organism: Ctenicera cuprea (assembly GCA_958336395.1). Lineage (NCBI taxonomy): Eukaryota > Metazoa > Arthropoda > Insecta > Coleoptera > Elateridae > Ctenicera > Ctenicera cuprea. The sequence goes on along the minus strand of OY284487.1, from coordinate 28,832,225 downwards.
ATTTAAGCTGAAACTACTTCGAAAGTAAAAACTATGCCGGATAATCCGGTATTCGGCTATCCGGCTGAGCAACCGAATACCGAATATCCGTTATCCGGCATTTTGAAAAAGTACTGCTCGCAGCATCCCTATTAATTACTCTAAGTAATAGTGCAACTACCGTGTTTGCGCGAAGAGAGTTTGTTAAGAGAAGTTTCCTTCCAAACTTTAGAAAGGACCGTCCTAAGATTTAGAAAGACTGTGTTGTAATTCCTTTGGGAATTTCAGAAGGGTGGATAGCTTTTTAGCGAAATAACAAAACCAAACACAGCAAACCAACGCACAATTTATTAAGAGCATTTTCAAATAACTCTACCGTATTATATAAATATCTAAATTCTACGCTAAACAATATTAATTCAATGGTGTAATAGTTTAATTATTTTGCCATACATCTGGTTTGTCTTTTCGGCTATGATTATAAAAAAATTTACAACTCATGCACCAGCATTTACCACAACTTGCTGTAATTCTAAAAAATTATCACCTCATTTAAATTATACCTTCCATTATACACTTAAAATTAAGAGTTAAAGAACGGTCAATTATAAAACTACACCACTCTTTTTAATATAATGACTATTTAAGAGTTTGCCGAATAGGTAATTAAAATTACTATATTTTATATGCAAAAATCATTATACAGATCTCCACCAACCTTAAAATTTTAACTGTATCCGTCAAAACTGACACAGTGGAAGCTTTGTTTACAAACTTTCAGCTTGTCTTAGTGTTACTTGAGTAACCTAACCGCCATACTCTCGAGAGTGGTATTAGCAGCTTTACTTATGAACTTTGTAACAATCCTTGTTTGAGCTTTACCTCTGGACCTCCACAAGAGATTAAACTGCTACATCGATTAAACTAACGCTACATATTAGAATTGTAAATAAAGCACCCTATTTTCTACAAACTTTGTTGATACTATGGTATAATAAGGTATTAACAGGAATTACTATGTGGTGCGTGCTAACCGAGATATACATGTTCTGGCTGCGTATTTACTTCACTGGAGAAAGTATTCAATATTAACATTGTTTGAAACTGAGTAAGTAAAAGTTAAAAATTTAATAAAATAAAGACCAGTACACAGCTAAAGTTAATCTTTTTATTGACAATTTTAAAATGTTCTAACCACAATTCCAATAAATTATTTGTGTGAGACAATGCTTCGATTGCCTTTTATCGTCATAAGAAATTATTTTTACTTTTGGTACTGTGTTTTATTTAGCCGAAAAAATTAATGCGCCTCTAGGTTGTTTATATTAGTTAAACGTGTCGGCGATTTAATATTTTGATGTTCCTGTACGTGTTTATGTGACACATTGATTTATGACATTACCCTAACCCAACAAAATATAAATAAACAAATGAGCTCGATCGATTCATCAAGTCTTAAATATTATAACTACTATAATGCCAGCTATCAGCAGATTATGTTAAAATAATACAAAGAAACAATATACATCTAAATTGGCTTATCTGTATTGAAAACTATGGCGGTCTGCTGTACAAACAAATATGCGCCTTATATAATAAGCGCGTAAATGTGTGGGTTTTAGTAGCGGGGGCCTCTCACCACTAAAGGGTGAGATAGGTAGATTGGATCCAGATTTACTATACAGATTTATAGTATTTCCATAACCACACTTCATGGCTACACAAGTTTAACAAGTATACGTTGCTGGTTTTTAGTTGCAAACATCTAATAAATACATGTAGATTTTCTAGTTTATTTTACATTAAAATAAGGCAAATTTAACCATTTTAAAGCAAAAAGTTTATGTAAGTGGGTACTAAGAGGTTTAAGGAATAATAATGTCGTAAGCAAGCAAATTCTCTTAAAAAATTGAGAGCTACATTATGATTATTCTTTTACTTATTTTCGATGCTTTACAAACATGAATGAATAAAAAAGTTGAAGTTTTTGTTTTTCATATTTTCCTACTTTTTCACAGACGATTTTTCTTTGCACATTATCAAAATACTTCTCAGATTTTAATGTGAAGACAGAAAACTCGCAATACCGCCACGGCTTCATTATCACGAAACCGTATTGTGCATTGCCTACTTTATAGAACAAAAATTATTACGCTAGATCACAATTCGCCCTACATTTTGTGACAGATAATTTTTTTCTTTGTAAAGCTAAGAATTGCCTGATTTTCCCATTTAACATACCATTGTAAAGTATGTCATAAAAAATTAAGTTTGAAATGCAAAATTCAAATAATAATTTATTGCAATGATATGCGTGTGCATGTACTTACTAGAAAACGATTCCCTAAATGCCCGCAATTCACGCAATTACAAATTATATTTTCTATGAGACTCTTTATTAACTTTCTCAGGGTCGTTATTTAGCTTGTAAGACAAGTTATTAATAAATAAATTTGAGATAGGATAAACACAAAACAATATCAACGTTACAAAAAAAAGTTTTTATTTAATAAATCAATTTTCTAATGAAATTTGCGAAAAATCAAATAAATTTTACTAAATACTATCGTCCTTTTAAAAGAGAACACTTACCTTAACGTCTCCTTATTGGGATATCCTTCACTCGAGCAAACGATGAATTTCCAACTTCTACTTCACTAGTTTGCAGGTTCCTCAAGTAACCACAAACACTCGCCTTTAGTTTGAATCTTCCTCTGGTCTGTTTTATATTATTTTAAACTTGGTTTTACCACCATCACAACTGGAAAAACTTTCTGGATCGCTTTATACTTGTTATTCTTCTGGACTTTTCACAATTCGTTGATAATTAGTTGTATTTTCTTCTTCTATATTCACAATCACTTTTACATTACTTTTAAACTCGTTTTTCCTCTTTATTCATCCAGAGGATATCAAAATCTCTGTCTTTGTTTACAAAGACGAGTCATAACTAACTAAACAAATTTTCCATTCTTTTGTCTTCTTCTTGATTCCCATTTTTTTGAACAAACCAATAAATCGCATGACAATGAGTATTCTTTTATACGTTTGTGACATTGACACTGACATCCATAATGACATTAATCGATGCACAAAACAAGTAAGTCTAAAACTGCTTATAAATTAAACCTTTTGAACAATTCTGAACTAAATTATAATTAAAACTAACATAAATAAAAATCGTATCAATCTGATTGTGTTTTTCTTTTCTTTCAGTAAAAACAAACCTTGCAAATGTGAAAAATATAAATTATTAGAATTTATAACAAGAAATTACAGCAATAATACGCAACCCTGAGTTTAAAAGTTAAAATATCAAAACCTTACAGCCTTCACAAACCTCCAATTTCAAATTGAATTGTAGCATGCGTCCCAAAAATTGCCTTCCAGGAACTACAATACCCCAGTAAAAACATACACCTCCAAATATCATAGCATTATATTACTCGCTTAGATAGTGTTTCGTTGGGTAGTGGGTTAGCGGAAAAAAAGCAGAGAAAAACACCAAACTCAATGTGTAGGTCAAAGTCTCCTAATGGTTATTTATATTTTAAATTAAAAGTACTCGAAGAAAATTTATATTAAAAATGTGTAGTATATTTTAAATTAGGATTCTGTGAATAACCTTTTGAATTTGCGACAGCGACACTCTTGTCGCTGTCGCCGCAGCAGTTAACTGAACCAGCCTTTATGTTGCGTTTTTGAAGTCGACGTTGAGAACTACAACAAACGGTCCATTAAAATATAGAGTTATTTACACCTCACACCATGATCTTCTGTTCATCTTCTGTTTAACCGCCTCTTCTTTCCTTCTTTAATTCCAAGTAAACATTCATCGATTGTGCCCCCAACAATCTAATTATTAGTTTCTTGCTCTTTGCAACTGCTTGCAAAAAAAAGAGTTAAATCAGCTGATGATTTACAGATTGGCTAACTATCCCACTTAAGAAACGTACTGTGTCATCAACAGAATTGGGTTCTGTGTCCATGTTTATGGATGAATATGCCTTATGTCGTTATGTCTTATGCCATATCCCTTGTGTAACAAGCTTTAATAAATAATTTTGAATGGTTTCTCTATATCGTGCGGCACGACTACGGAAAAGCAACATGGAATATCGTATATAATAAAGCCAATTGCTCAGAAAGTTACATTAATTTCTAGGATCGAGTATTGGCTTCCGGACCAAGGCAAAATAACCGAGTAAGTCCGCCTTCCGGATGGGGCACAAGCTTTCAGTCCGACCAAACCAACCCCCGCAAGCAGCTCCTTCTAGTTCGACCGCCACCGTATGCTGATTTTCATATCGAGCATACGCTAACGCTCCAAAACCAACACTCGAGAATCCGATTCAGGATTGAGCTTTAGTTTCCGGTACGAACACAGTAAGCTCCTCCTAAAGCCCAGTATCCGGATCAAACGCGAGCTTCCGGAACAAAACAAACCAACACTGTATAGCATAGTTCTTTTAGAGGCCGGCTTTTGAATCGAGCGCAACTTCCGATCCGAAGTTAATCGCTTACGCAAGCTCCTCCCGTATCTCTATGCACCCCGCTACTTCTAGAGCCTCGCAACAGTCCGATAGAACCATCAGGACCGGCCACAACCTCTGGCCCGATCTCTAGGAAAATCTAGTACTACTGCTTCTCGGGAACGCACGGTTTCGGTAAGTATGCCATAAGGGAACCTGTGTTGTGTGCTTAAAATTTTTTCATCTTACATTATTCACTACTCTTTGTTCTTACTGTTACAGTTTTATTGTTCTTTGCATTGTTCTTTGTTCATTATTTAAAATATAATTTTATTAAATAAATACATTAAATCCTTAAAGGTTATAAATTATGAAAATAAATATACAAAATTTATTGACAAAATATGATGTTACAAAAAGTAATGATATTTGTGAAAGAGTGTGATTTGTCTAAATTGGCTAACTATCGTATTATAAAAGTATTAAAAACCAAAGATGTATCTAAAAAACAAATCAAACTGCATCATATTTTCTTTCTAAATTTTTAGCTATCTTAAAATGTTTAAACTGTTATTATTACAATTCATTCTCCATTCATTACCAAACTTAAAAACTCGTTTTCAAGAGAACCCGCAAAATGAAATAAAAATTTGGGTATTCACAAAGGTTGCAGCAACAGCATCGGGGCACCCTTTTTCCTTCAAATTTTACCAGCTTCACCCAAACAAACAACTTCTCAGTTTGCAGCTTTTCATTCAGAATAAAGAACAGATATGAATGTTGAGCTTACTTCGCGACTTTTGATATTAATCATTATTTTGACCTATGCTGCATCTACTAAAAAAAATTTAAACAATTGTATATCACCTCCAGTTCTTGTATCTGCATGGCTTTGATTAAGATTTGAGACAAAATTTTACCATGTAAAATTAAACTATTGCAAATATTGGCTCCCCTAATTATTTTATAACAAAATGGTAAAGGTCTAATTTGTTCAGCATTAAACACTGCATCTAATTCACTTTGTAATTTCTTTAAATTTCATGACCGTTTTCGAGAAAAGTGAAAACAACCGTTTAACAAATTAACCAAATTACTAGCAGCTAGCCATCACATTTACAAGTAAATGCAATCATTGCTATCATAATAATAATTATTATTATGTTTAATAATTTTTAATAACTTTTGACAAATAAATCATACCAAAAAATATTATTATTATTATAACAATGATTGCTATTACTTTTCATCGATAATGGTAATAATTTGGCTAATTTTTTTTATGATATTTTCTGATTAATATGGAATATAGCTGTAACACAGTTTTTAATGCAGAAAAAAATTATGAATGTAGTTTTACGTAGAACCAATATTTGTAATAATTTATTTTTATATGGTGAAGTCCTGTGCCTCAAATGTAAATCAACACTGTATTTGTATTGTGTCAAATTTTGATTGGATTATTCATTTTGTAACAAGATAAATATTTGTTACAGCCAGATAACTAGCAAATTATGTCATTTCCCATGCACATTTCCAAAAAATACGTGAACGCAATTGAAATCAAAATATTAGTTACATTCTAAAAACAGCTAAAATGGCTAATTTAAAAACTGTTTTACGAAAATGTGAAGCCAACTTGAGCGGCCGTAACTCAGTGGTAAGCGCGCGGGCTACCAATGCAGCGGATCCGGGTTCGATCCCCGGCCCGGTCGTTCTCTCCCTCGAAAGGCAACGAGACACCAGCGAGGTGGATTTTTCCTCCTCTCTGGAGAAGAAGTGCATGCACTTCCTGTGGTTCAGAGCCCACGTTAAACTGTAGGTCCCCTATATCTGTCTGTGCAAATTATCTATCGCCGCGCACCAAACACAGACATAGGTGAGAGGTAGCCAACGCCCTGAATAGGGTATGGCACTATAAGAAGAAGTCAACTACATAACGTTTGAAAAAAAAATTAAAAGCGCTGGAAATAATCTATATAAATAAAAATCAATTGCCGCATGTTTGGTACATCATCACTTCAGAATGGCTCGACCGATTTGGCTCATTTTTTTTTGTTGTGTTCGTAATTGTCAGGACAAGGTTTGTATGAAAGAAAATTTTGGGAAAATGCACCGGAAAAGTCGGAAAATCCAAAAGATGATTTTGTATGGTATTTTTGTATGAGATTTCGTATGTTTTCGTTTTTGAATGGCTTTTCGAAGAGAAAAATGGAAAAATCGAAGTGGAAAACTCGGAAAACTCAAAATTAGGAAAAATCGAAATTTTTTTCTTCTTTTTTTTTGGATGGAAAAGCAGGAATGGAACAATGCAAAAGTCATGTTCCCACTTGAACTCAGACAATTCTCATGATTTTTAATTCATTTTGATCAAATTGAACGAAAATCGTCCCTCACAAACATTTGAGTCTCGATATCAACATATGACTGTCATTGTGTGACGTTCAGTTTGACAGTTCTGCTGTGTATCACGTTCCGTATTGAAAATTGATATTTTGCGAAAAATAATTGAATTCAAAGCGATAGTTTCTTTGGAAAAAAAGCCACCAGTGAGGCGTCGAAATATCGGTCGGCGTACGCGCATAGCAATCCAACGACATGATCGTCGAGTCAATGAGACTGACGAAGAGCATAGTCAGCGTTTGGAGGCAAGTCGAATAAGAATTTCTGAAGCGCGATCCATTATGACTCCGGAACAACGGATACAGTCGAGTTCGACTTGCTCAGATGGAACTCGCGCACAAAATAATTTGGAACGTCGACAAAACAGACGGCCAATCGCGATCGTGACAATTCGATATGAACGTTTAGCGTTCAGATACGATCCAACAGTCGATTACGCTGCAGATGAATCGGTCGACTTCGGAACAATGAGCACTGTTTGTCAACATTGCAATGCTTATATCCGCAGCTACAGATACAACAAAAAAGGCTTACTTAGAACCAGCAACGCGGACCGGGCCCAGCTAGTTCAATTATAATACTTTCAATTGCTTGCTTTTAAAAAACATGCCACCCTAAAACGTTGTACTGCGTGTTTAACTGTTTACGCTATGTAAAGCAGCGAGATATATTCTCTCTCTTTTATTCAAAACATTCTGTAGGTACCTATTTGGGAGGTATTTATACGACACCTACATTCTTTAAAGCGGTATGAAACATTTAAAATTCTGTATTCAACGCGGATATATCATCAAAATCTTATTTTCAGACCCGTCCTGAATAGCCGGAAACGAGGAACGTGTCACAAATTACTGTAATTAAATTAGGCCGACCAAAACGAACTACGAACAACGAACAACTCCTGCTTTAGGTTAAACCTGTTAAGGTCGAGATGTGTCCGAGAAATATATGAACTTAAATATTATTATCAATATATCTACGCCTACGTTTAAGTGATTAGATTTAATTTTAGTAAAGATCTGGTATAGGTAGATGTAAATATCCCCATTTCCAATTTAAAAGATTCTTCTGCCTAAATGTGTTGGAAGTCGTAGCTACATTGACAGTGACATCAAATCAAGCAAACTGACTTCTATAGGACCATCTAAGTAATGAACCGGTGGCTTAGTACTAAATCACTTTATTAACTTTCGGATTGCGTTTCCAATAAATCACCTTTAAAAGCTTGGTAAAATTAATCACAAAAATTTTAATATTTTGTGATTTAATCGTCTTTCGGCCACAGGTGTAAATAAGCAGCCTCGACTTTAAACAGAGTTTGTAATAAAAAGTTGTGCTAAAATTGGCTAACCCTAATATTAATAATTAGTATAATTTTTCCACAATTCACAGAACTGTAATTAAATAAATGTAGCTTATCGCCTTATTTACTACCTACATAGTTTCCTATAAGATTTGACATTATACATAAAAACATTGTTCACATACAGAGTGTCCATTTTAAACGATTATTCTGATCTTAATTTTCAAATTTATGTTTTACAAGCATGGTCGCTCATCAGATAGATTTACTGCGTGTTGCCTACTTCTTAACATTAAGGCTCGTACACTTTAAATGGGCACCCTGTATAATGTAGAAATTGTATGTGACGAGTGGCGATCACTACTTGAAAATTACTTAGAAAGTAGATATCCATTGTAGTTGCGGTGTCACATTACCTAATTAAAACAAATTTAATTATACTTTACTTATGGTACCGTCAAACGAAAACGGCTGTAAATTTTAAAAATACAATACTTAAAATTAAATAAAAGCTGTTCATTATTTTACACTGCAGTGGGAGTCATTGCTGAAAATTGAATCAATTTAAATGTACTTCATTAATACGACACGAGTGGATTAAATAGAGTAACTCGTTATTACTGAATTAAACAAATAAGCATCTATCAAATTAATTAAAATTCTAATTAAACGCCTTCCTTTAATGAGCACTAAAAACGAAAATATAATGCTCGACTATACCCTGATCATAATATGCCATGCTTCCAAATTGCATATTAAAATTATGCGCTGCCTCTGAATCGTAGTTTCAGATATCTAAAACATCAAAGGATTTAATTCGCGAATTTAATTCGAACTGAACCCGTGAGCTATGCCTCACGCTTTCTTTTTCTTTTTTATAATAAACAAGCTAATTACGTAGGCTGTTAACAGTAGTAGTTTTATGAATTAAATAGCGATTACCGTAATTCAACATATTAAGTCCGCAATCCCTTCCACCTGTCTCAATTTGAGAGAATACGGTTGCACCTGAAAATATACAACCCAAGCGTCGGGCGCTCAAGTAATCCTATTTTTCGAGTTACCAAAAAACCTGTAGGATGTAGCCTAAGGATAAAGTTAGTTCTTAATTGCCAGCTGTCAATGTAAACGCATCAGTTTGTTACCAACACGAACTCTCGCTCCCAATATTTGGGTCAAGTCTATATTTTTTGTTAATTCTCAGCCAAGTTATTTCTAAACATGAGCATAACAGCGTCTACACACGATAAACAAATTCAAATCTGTTCATTCCATCTTATAGCAAAACCCGAGTTGGCCGTACCTATTATTTTATTTTACAAATTTAAGAACAGGGAGCGCTTGTATTGTTATTCTTCAGTATCTATTTGTCCAATTACTGATTTTACTTGAACATATTTATTTATTTAATATATAGATTGGCGGCCTTCACAGCACAACTGAATGATATTCAACGTACTGCAGTTGGATTGAGGCCCGAAATCTGTAGAGACCTTCCCGTTGTTATTTGCCGGTTCGCGGTTTCATTGCGATGTTATCTGTTATTAATATAATGTTATGGGTAGCGGCGTTGCTAGTAGATAAATAAGTAGCAATGTTATGTTGGTTATAATAACTTAATAATAATTGTTGTAGTACTGTTGTATCAAATATTAATCAATTATTTATTATGCAATTTTGATGTGCTGATATTATTTGTTATCGTTGTTTCTTCGTGTTGTGCTTGTTGTTATTAAGAATTGTTGAAGCACCTACAACTAGTTGTATTCTTGAGTTCATTTAAAACGACGAGTATAGTTGAGATTTCTCGACCTGTGTTATTGAAAGCCTGTGGCTCCTAAAAGTCCACAGTTCCAAAAATTCCTTGTATTGTCATGTCTTCTGGTGCCCCCTCTCTAGATGGTGAGAAAAATTACATAGATTAAACTTCATCGTTCGGGTTAACAATCGGTTAAGCGGTATCCGGCTTAATAAGCGTGCTATCCTTCTCACAGATTTTGGGTACATTAAGTTAGTGGAGTTAAGATACTTGTCGTAATACACTTGAAGGGATAACTACTAAAACCTACGTACCATTTTCACGAAGGAAATACCTCTCTTGTAAGTAACTGCAGTCAATGGCTTGATAATGGTATTTTGTCTATTGACCAAAACTAGAGGCTTATTGACTTCATCACTTCTGATTATTTTATACGAGTTTACACCTTAGTTTCATTCAAGCGCTGTAAGGGTTGTAATACTGCACTGCAGTCGAACAAAATTTAAATGTTTATTAGTATACTATATTCATATATACATCAGTAATTTACTGAATATAAACTATAGTTAGTAACTGAGTACGAGTTTGAGTGCGAATCTTGGTATTTCTATTAAGCAAGTGCGTAAAAATAGAAATGAAACATAAACATTTTTTTATGTTAATTTTGTTTCCGGTATTTATAATTTAGAAATATGTGTACATTAATTATTTGTAATAATCAAAATAATATTTTCATTGTTTTATAAGTATGTGTACATAAATTATGTGTAAAAATGCGAAAGAGAAGTTGCAGTTAACAACTCTGTGGTAAGTTCTAATTCAACCAAGATTGATGCATTTTATGTTGGCTAGTTTATAAATACCCACTACGTTACTAATATAAAAATGCAAATGCAGTTGATAAGAGTAATTAAAAATAATTATAATACTTTTGATAAAAGGGGGGCCATGAGAGTTTCTTGCGGGAGGTCATGCTTTCCAAATTTAGTACTGTATATCTGCTCGGTTTTCATGTTAATACTGGTAACGTTTTGAGTGCTGACTGTTTGATGCGCTTGCGAGCACCATAATTATGAGAAGTACGTAGTTAGACTAGTACAGTGTTTTTAGAGAATGTGACCTGGCTGCTTCGGCTGATCTGTTAAAAACCTGGGTGAGAAAATGTTAACGTTTTTTTACCCATACTACACTGATATTGCGTTAATTTTTAATTAATTTATCTATTTTGTAAACTCAATAAAATGAACTTCTTTGATTCAATCATCACTTTTTTATGTTTATGTTTTTCCCGATAAACTTCTTGTAAAATTACAAAACCTTGATACATACAAAAAAACATCAATATCGTGCAAGTTAACAATTACAAAGTTCTTGATAAATTTTATTTTAACTTCATACAGAACTCGAACTTAATAAAAGCTTTTTTTATTCAAGTTAAAAGGTTAAAACTGATATATGCAAAGCACATAAACGCAGTACATACTGTGTAAACATATTTCTATTCTCTGAAATTCACAGGAACTGCTGCACATCACGTCTTTTCAAATGTACACCCTAAAGTTATTCTGTTCCACGAACGCGTATGATTCTGTAAAACTTTATGTTCACATAAAATGTAAAATATCGTATCATCCAAGGAAATTTAAATTTACGGACAGAACAAGAAAATCTCAGTTGTGCAATAATTTCACCGCAAGAGCGATTTTCTAGCACGTAGTTCTCTACCCTTATACAGGGTATATTACTGCTGCGTGATTTATTATGAAATTTACAGTAAATTGCAACATGAGATAGTGCAATAAATTAGAACAATACTTTTGTGTATAATTATTAAACATATAAGGTCATTCCATTTTATACCACGAACAGTCCTTAATTTGAGATAATTCATTTCTTCTCTAAAAGTTTTCTAGAAAGTGATAAAATTTCAATATTATACAATTAAATACATTACTATCAACATAGTAATTATATTGTAGATGGTAACAACTTTGTAACCACAAATGTTCCAACTTTGGAATACATTTCATTTGAAGGCTCCTAAGCAAAACATTGAAACTATGTAACTCTGTCTCCCGACTGTCTGACTTAGTTTAAAGTTTAGGGTTATTTGTCGAATAATTTAAATTTGAATTACTGCATAACATAGATTTGACTTTTTATCGTTATAAAGTTAACGAAAATATAATACTTTCGCATAAAAAAAAATGTTACTGTCAGCAGAGATTTTATGTATTTAACTTTGGATAGACTTCTCTTACGAGACGCAAGTGGAGTGTAACTTGTTTCAGTGGCAACAAAACTAAAAGTGTAACGAGATAATGTCCGAAAAAGAAAAAGGTTAACTTGGACGGTCTTTTTTCAGCTAACATAAAAAAGTTTTGGTAGAACTAAACTCTAAATGCACAGAACAATGTAATTTCCGCTCAGTAATTTAAGTAATTAAATAGAAGTAGTTAATACATTTTAGAATTAATGAAATAAATGCACTGAAATATTACAATCACGTCCTATACGCTCGAATCCCGGTTCTATCAAGAAACTATTACAATATTTATCAAACACCACAATAATTTTATAGAAACCGAATGGGTCTAAATTTTCAGTTTTTTGGTTTTAAATAACACTTCTAGGTCGCTCCTTTATATCATATTTAAGGAAACTTATCCATCCAACATGTTATTTTTTATTTCCTTACGGTCAGCGTATTTCTGCCGCTAAGGCGTTATCACCGACATTAAATAGTAGATAGACTACCTAGACTCATTCAGAAATTTCAAAAACGTTTTTGACGTTATGGGACCCTGGGAATGAGATAATAGGACTGTTGCACAGAACTTATACGCCGGATCGTCTCTAAACCATGCCAACTTATTATTTACATCTCTTCCGAAGCATGATACATTGGTAAATGCATCTACCCAATGCATTTCACCAACCTTGTCAAATATCTAAACCTCGTCACATCGGCTTAAAAGCAAAGTTCTCCGACGTTTTATATACGGAACGCCGGCCGTTTTACATTATATTCTCAATTTACTTGCGTCCGAAGATATGTTTTCGTCGTTAAAATGTTATTTTGACATTTCAAAATAAAAACATTTTGTGACCTCAATAAAAAATATTTGACGTCAAGAATTGGCTTTTTAACAACATTTATCTTTAAAATCTAAAAAATATTTTTTTAAAGTTTAATTTACGAAAAAACATCTAAATACTAACAAATAATTCGGATTTTTGACATCAAGAGAAAATTCGTTTCTGTCCGAAATTGATTGTTTGACGTCTCTAAAAACTGATTACACTATTTAGTATTAATTAATAAATCCACATAAATGCTGTTCTTTAACCGTAATTAATTATTTTCAGACATAAATATTGAATTTTAACAATAACAATGTAACTGAATTCTTGATATCAAAAAATCATTTATTGACGTTTATGTTGCCACCTAACGGTCTAGCTAGCGCAGTGTACTTGTCCGTATTTGATCAAGAGAGAGTGAGTGGCGGTAGCTTAGAGGTTGAACCCCTAACGCTAAAGGTCTGGGCACGACGGTCTCTAGTTAACTAGAGACCGCCGTGGTCTGGGGCATGTATCCCCATCGCAGTCAAAATGCAGCAATAAAAATCTATGCTGCAACTCGCCACTTAATTTCCCCAATCGGGTGTAGGCAGCCGTAGGGTGTTAATGACTTAAACCCTTCTCTGGTACTAATCGTTTCAATTCTACGTTAAACTGTAGGTCCGCGTACTCCGCCTTAGCGCTTAGGAAAGTACGTGGTAGTAGGACGTCAAGGCTAATTGCGTGCGTAATTTGATATAATACTTTATCACATATCTAAAACAATGCCCTCTTTGGTAAGTTACTCTCGTATTGGTCAATATTGCAGAATGGTTCTAGTTCCCTAATACTTTAGATATCCCGTTAGGTGACGTTAGAAAAACAACTTATTTACGTTCAAAATTTATTTTTTAGTGTGAAAAAATCATTTCTAAGAAATAACATTTATATTTTACAAATACTTTTTTCGTTCTGTTATTAGTTTATTTTAAAGTGCTTGGACGATTTGTTAACGTCAATAACTGAATTTCTGACGTCAAAACTCACAGGATTTAATAGATAAATATTTTTATATCCAAAGTTTGTCAAATTTTAGACGTCATAAAATTAATTCTGGACGCCACAAAATCTATTTCCGACAATTCAATTTGTGACGTCAGAAATTATTTAGCAACTTGATAATAATGTAATTTTGTTTTCCATAGTTCAGTAAAACGGCGCTGGCGTTCCATAAAATACTTATTTGTTTAACTAGGCAAAAAAGTAGCAGATTTACTGATCAGCCAAGGCATTAAATCTGCATTTTTGCTGTGTTAAACATATGATTTTTTTCGCCGATTTGTTGCAATTATCGTTAATTTTGTGGTTATGTGGTTGCTATGTAAAAACAAATTTGATGTTTAAAATTTCATAAATGCCATCTAAATGCCTAGTCAACTTTTAATGTCAAGCAAAAAAAAATTATAACTATCTGAGTCCCTATTGTCATAAACAAAATCATTTCAAAATATTTCATCGCTTAATTATTTAGCTGCTATTAATTTTGGATTTTGATTGGAGTTCTTTACTTTCTTCTAACGAATAACACCTACAATTAACAGTTCAATTATTTGTATAATAAACCTAATAATAATCATAATATCTGCGTTTATTAAAGCTCGCCATTGAAAAATAACCTAATTCTGTATATAAGAGTTGATATAAGTTTTAAAAATGTTATTCAAATACGCCTTCATTGGCTGACAAGTACGCCATCTATTAAAGATGAAAAACAGGTAAATAAATAAATGTATCTCGTGTATTACAAAATAATTAATATTTATACACTCTGGAGAGCATAACTAAAATCCTGCAATTAGTTTTCGGTGTATATTACTTTAATTAAATGTTCCGCTGCGTAAATCTAATAAAATCGGCTATCTATAAGCCTACGTTAATTACGAATGGTAAATGTTTTGTTTCGCATTTCTAAATCAATTTTCGTTACTGTCTCACGGGAGAAGCGATTAATTGTTCTTTCAACACAATTTTCATTAAAACATGTTTGAACATGTTGTTTACTGTTCTTCAGCATGTAAAAATTGGATACGTTTTCAAACACATTAACAAGAACTGTATGTTTTGAAAATACTCATACGTTTCTTTTCATAAAGGAAAAAAAGAAAATCGGTATCGGTTCATTCCCCGTGAAGGAGCGGGCCGCCATAGGGGTCTTTCGGACTCCGCACCGGAGTCCTAAACCCCTCTTCAACCCAGAAAAGATGGGTTAGAACAAGGTATTTGGATAAAGGAGGATTTCCGCGAAAGTACCGTCCCAGTATTCACCTTTTGGCTCAGGAAAACCGCGGAAAAACCTGAGCAAGGACAGTCGGCTGCCCGGAAATCAAACCCAGGGCCTCACGAATGAAAATGGGCGCGTTAACCGCGGAGCCACCTCTCTCTCATTTCATCTAATATAATAATAGCACAATAATAAATAATAGTAATTAGTTCTCACAAGAACAATTATTTGCAAGTTCAAATGTACATTTCAGCTGCTCAGCAGCCATCTTCAGTGAACTACAACTTAAGAAACAAACACTACGCCGAAGTGGGAATACACAACAAAGCAAACAAGTAACTTACGCCTGATGATATCAGAGTGACACTGCTGGGTGACTATAAGTGAGTAGCGAAAGCGGGGTTGCCCCAAGCGCGTGGTAGGGGTAACTCAAAGGGAATCTTGTTGTAGCAGCTGGGTTTCCCCGAGCGCATGCAAGTAACTACCGGCAGCTGGGTTGTCTCGAGCGCATGGTAAAAGAAAAAAACTTGTTGTGGCAGCTGGGTTTTCTCAAAAGAATACAAGTGACTACCAACAGCTGGGTTTCACCGAGCGCATACAAGTGACTACCGGCAGGATAGAGGAAAAGCGTAAAGAATTCTTGTTGATGCGGCTGGGTTTCCTTGAGCGCATACAAGTGACTACCGGCATCTGAGTTGCCCCGAGCGAATAGTAAAGAAAAAAGGGAAGAAATCTTCTTGGGGCAGCTGGGTTTCCTCGAACGCATACAGCAGGTGACTACCAGCAGCTGGGTTTCCCCAAACACATAGTAGAGGTAAGGGAAAGAAAATTGTGTTGTTTTAAATTATATAAGTTAGAAAACAGACACATTTTCTTAGAATTTAGTTGCTTTTGCGACACATGCGTTTCTAATACGTCTGTAATAAATTATCCTGTAATATTAACATTAATTAAAAAATCCTTAAGCTTACTCTAAACATACACAACCATTAAATTACAAAGAAACACCCAAAACTTAATGTTGACCCTATACTAATTTACTAGCTTGCCCTAAAATGAGAAATGTGTCGTCGACAGCCAGCTCGTGGTCGTCTCATCTATACGGCCGAGCTTAGCCTACAGAATGACTTTAAATAGGTCCGTTAAATAACTTAATAACTGATTAAGTTAATAATATCTTCAGAATGAACGTTAACGCATCAACTAATGCTTAGAGTGGATTTAAATAAATCACACCGAGCAAATATTTCCATATGGAAATTGTATATACAATTCTTTTACGTGCACGTGAACTTTTACACATTTATCAAGCTTTTATCCATAATGTAATATTAGATCTCGAGAGATACTTTTAAATTTCATTTACAAAGTCTGAAATTGATATTTTCAGGCAGCCTTATATTGAGATGAAACATAATTTCCCCGAAGACCTGCAAGAATTTAAGTTAATATAATACTGTGTTAAACTACATTCCATAATATCCACACAATCAAATTTTAGAAAAATGTAATTAAAAAAATTATTATCTATAAATCTATACAAATGGTCCATCTACATAGACCTTTTATTGCCGCCGGGCCCCCCCGCTTCTAAATGCCGCATCTATACGCGTCAATTATATAAAGCGCATATTTACACGTACCGCTTTCAAGCCCACCAGTGCAGTTTTAAAGATGAATAAGAATATTGTGTTTACTGACTACATCGGACGATTAGAGCGCGAAGCGCTGTAACTTTAGTTGACTAAACACTCCGACTTTTACATCCTGCATCACAAAACAATATATTGTAGTAAGAAAATCTATACTCGCATTAGATAAATATTTAGGCTGTGTAATAGGTTTCGTTTAAATTATTCTTCAGATATGTTAGTATAATTTTTTTATTTGATAGTTTATTTTTCATCATACATTATCTTTTTGCCACTGTGAAAGATGGCGGCGGCTGTAAACTCTCGCTGACTCAAAATTTAATAAACACTAACATGATTAGTTACTTGAACATATTGAGTTCAGTATTTCTGCACGCCTTGCGTATTTGAGAATATAACAAAGTAACGACGCTTCAGAGGGGCACAATTTGAGCGCCGCTCTCACATCTTCCTATTTGTATTATTTTTTTTTATTCATGAGGCGAGTTGAAAATATAAGACAATGTGATAGAATTTCTTTTAGTAACAGAGAATTAATACAATACTAAAAAAACATTGCACAATGAACATGATTAAATTTTATTAGAAACAGTATTTATCACTAGGAATTGAATTTTTAGACACTATAATTATTAAAATGAAGAAGGCAAAAAGAGTTATATTTCAGGCAAAATGAGGTCAAAAATATGCCACAAAGGTATTTTCACAAAAATATATTTTTAACAACCAAAAAAAAGAAGTTTTACATTTATTAAAAAACCCGAAAGCTATTTAAAAATATAATAAAAACAATAGCTGTGGTGCCAACAGTTCATAAATAAATATGTGCTGTTGCTATACCAAACAATGAATTTCACAATATTGTCCGAGGATACGCTGTAACAATTGTTAGTTAATACACGTATAAAGTAAAAGAGATCTTTCTACTTCAAAGGAAGTCACTGTAATATATTATTTAAAACTTGGGAATTCACTAGTACTAATGTTAAATAAATAGTTATTTATGTATCTAGTGCGCAAAATTATACTTTGGTGCTTGAGAATGAAAGTTTTTTGTCGAGGTGGTAGCCGAGACAAAAATCATTCAAAAGCACCAAAGAAATTTAAAGCACGAGTTGCATACAACATTTTTTCTACAGACTTACTGAAATAATGAAAAAAATTAAGTAAAATCATAATAAAATACAAAAATGAAGATTAATTCTATCGCAATCTAGTCTTTGTTACTACAGAAACAAAATTTAACAAACATTGATATTTGTCAGTTATTTTTTCCTAAACAAGTTTGGTCGGCGTCCTTTTTAAAAAACCTATTTTTAAATTATGGAAATATTAGTAATGGAAGAAGATATACCTTTTGATACTACGGAAGTGGCTAATAATGCAATTGCTAACCTATTATTACCCGAAAAATCAAATCTAGTGCGCGAAATACTTCGTGCACGTTGTAACATACACAACTCCAGTGTGACATTTTGCACACTGAGATTAATGTAAAAATGTCATCATTTTTGACGTCTGTCGAAAAATATTTTTATAGTCTAAGCTTCCAACAAAAATGTTGTTCTGATAAAATAAAGACCTACTTTACCGACCTCGAGAAAAGAAGTTTACACGCAAAAGAATTTAGTTAATTCTTATACAGATGGCAACAAATTTGATTTTTTTATTTAGATGAATTAATTAATGAAAGTAGTACCAAGACAACCAGTATGGGAGACACTTAAGAAAATAAATCTAAACAATAATTTGATTCAAATAATAGTAAATATGTTTTTCCGCTACCGGCAATGTAAGTAGGCCTTACATCCATATCTACAGGGATTGTAAGTGGCTGATAACATTCGTGTACTAGTTATCCTTGACGACGGAACTTACATTCCTAGGAAAATAATGGACAGTAATTTCACCGTTGCCATTACTACCAGCTTAGTGATTCGATAGGACGCACAGCTAACTATAAAAATTCTGATCACAAATGACACATGATTCGTATTTTGCAAATGATATTTTCTTGTTATTTTAAGCTACTTATTACCGGTAGCGGAAAAATGTTATAAGTAACACGGAATGTATCGACCATTAACATCCTCGACAGGCGACAAGCTTCGGCTCCGCCTCAGCTCGTATTCGCCTACCTCGGATGTTATTACGTCCTTACATTCCTTGTTACTTAACTAACTATTAAAGGAACAACGGCACTAATAAAATTAGGAAATAAAACACACAAAGAATTCAAATCAACAAAGGAGCTAGAACAAAGATGTTCAATGTCGCCAACACTGTTTAATATCTATGTAGAATCAATAATAATAAAATGGAAGGAAAAATGCGCGCGGATAGGTATATGGATTAGAAATAAGTATTTCTGGAAGATGAGCTTTGCCAGACGATCAGGTTATAATAATTGCACAGGACCAAGACGACCTATCATATATGCTACGCAACTTTAACGAATATTATACTATGAAAGGACTGAATACTAATTTAAAAAAGCTGAAGTGTTAACTTCGAGTAAACTTTCCCATACTAGATATTAATACTTGCCGTATTTGCACAAGTGTAATCTGCTTATAATTATAATGTTGTGCAGTTCACCGACTATTAAATTTTTCGTCCCTCATTTACCGTATGCTAAATTTCTTTAAAAAAAATTTATATAGCAACCCTACGATGTCGCATACTGTGCAAGAATAGTAAGAACAGAACCGCCCGCCATACAACTGATTAAATGCGCTTTGGATTTTGGACTAAAAATCGATATAAATAGTTTATTTAAAGAGTTATCAAAAATATGCAAAGAATAAAAAATATATTTTTCAACTAGAGCTTACAATCACGTAACTGCCAGAAAACGCGTTGTTGATATTAAAAAGTTTCGTTTTTTCCCTTAATGTTTAAAATAGTTGAAAATTCTTGCTGACCCTAATAAAGTACTTCAAATAGTTTATCGAACTGATAAAAGTTTATAACGATCGGCGTTTGCGTTTTTGAATAAATAACTAATCTATTTCAAAATTTTCAATGTTTTGTAGTTCACTGCAAGCTGTATCGGCTCAAAAAGTTAAAAAAAAATCGTGGGGGTAGTTTTTGAAAATCAATTTTTTTGAAAATTTTCAAAATTTTAAAGCAGCGCCATTACGCCATTCTTTTCGGATTTACAAAATTAATTTTACTTCATCGTATACTGCCCACAAAGTTCTCTCAAGTAAGTTGTAGCTGATCCCGATCAGACAACTACCTTCTGAGTAAATGGGCGTTAAAAACGAGATCTTCAAAAAGTTGTAGCGGCCGCCATTTTGAAACTAGAGAATTCGGTAAAAAAGTTTTCAATTTGCCTTAAGTTCTTCTCTCAAATCCGATGCTCAAATTTTCAAAATTTAGTTTTGGAAAACAACGCTACCAAACAAACTAATCTAACTTCCGTTTTCGGTTTCGGATTTTTTTGAAAAGCTTAACTAAAAATACAATTTTCGATGTACTTCTTGATTTGAAATTTCATCAAAATCGGTCCAGCACTTTGGCATTTAGAGGCGTTAAACACCCACACACCCACCCACCCACAAATCGTTTTTAAAAAAGACTTTTTGGGTTCCTTGAGCCCCAAAACGTGTATTTCCGTTAAAATTTAGATTTCGAAAAATATGAGAAACTAAAAACAAGAGTACATGATAAAGGTAATAACGAAACTCTAAACCTACAAATGGGAAACAATACAATAGCAGTAGTTGAAGAGTTTAGGTATTTAGGAACAAAGTTTAATAAGATCAGTGAGAGGTTAAATAGTATATGGTAAAACAAACACTACACCCCAACAAAAAAACTGATGATCTGAGTCAATAATACGAAGTATACTAACGTATGGAGCGGAAGTATGAAGTACCATAAAAGGTGCTCAAAATTAATAGCAGTTGACATAGACGCATTAAGAAGAAGCATGAGGAAACGTCGGCGTCGACTAAATAGGCTTCGTAATGACTTTGTGAGGCATGAGATGGACAGTCTTGAGACAGTTGTTGAACGTATACAACAAAAAGGCTTGAAATGATATAGACATGTTAATAGGATGGCAGAAGAGAGGTGGCTTAGACTACCATATATATAAGTACCGTTCGGGCGAAGCAAACGTGGAAGGCCAATTGTGGAAAAAGAAAATGCAAGAAGCAATAGAAGAAAGAAGCGGATAAAAAATCATGGATAAACAAGCAAGAATGGCAAATGAGAAAACGGCGGCAGTCGTAAAACTCAAAAAAAAAGATGTACCAAAGTAACCATAAAACGAAAAATTAGGTATGACAACTTGATTTGTAGCCATAAAAACCTAGAAATGGAAGCATTTCTAGTAAAAACATATGATTCAGATTAAAGAACAAAAACTGATAATAATAATAATCACTCTTGGGGGCCTGTAACCTACACAAATAGGTATTTGTCTAACAACCCCCCAATGTAACTGCAGTAGCAGAGTTGGCGTAGTTACGCCACTGTGAAGGCATGCAGTACATGTATTACATCTCGATACATCTTATTTATTATTTTTTTAAGACAAGCGTGTAGCGTAGCCTATGGGTTCTGCTAGTTTTAATTAATTATTATAGTTCCCTAGCAAAACATCTGATTTTACGATGAAAAGATAAAATACTAACATTACATTCAAATTCGAATTCGTTCTTTTAGCACGACATTTCTGCGGGCTTGCATTGCGATTTCAGATTAAATGAGATTTTACACAAGAACGATATACCATTTTAAGCGCAGACAGTTAATGACGATGTGCTCATAAATCTTCAATGTTTGCTGTTCTTACTTTGATGAATTATTTGTGTTTTAGTTTACGCAATGAACAGGATGGTCTTTGATGTAGTTAACATGTACTTACTTTAAATTATTTAGGTATAAAAAACCGCATATTGACAAAATCTTTACTTATTTAAATTTTAAATTAATTCTTATTTTTATTTATTAAATATTACAATTTGTGACTCTGCAATAATTGTCACAACACATCCAATTTTTGTTTTTTGCACAGATTGGTGGTTTACACTTCCAGCTTACTATATTTATCACTTTTGGAGATTTTAATAACTTCCGAAGATAAAAGCCTAAGGTTTCAGTGTTTTATGTGCCTGACTATAAAAACAGTATTTTTATAAAAACGCCTCTTTCGAAAGCTCCCCACGACTCTTCTTATCGGTTACTTTTAGTAGCAAAAACATTTCCCCATAAAAGCTACTTAATGTAAGTGGGTTGGGCAGCACTTGAATCGCTTCAGTAAATAAAAACAATAGGTGCGGGTGTAGCCTTTAAGAAACATAAACACAAAAGAGTTATTCATCAGGACTGTGACAAACTTAGTAATAAAGTTCGGTCGTCTCCATTACGTACATGTTCTTTCTGTCATGGATCACAGCCCACTAAATAATACATGATGAACTTCCTTCAACAACAATTTTGCTTAAGTACCTATAATAATCTTTAATGGAGTTTTAGAAGTTTAAGTGTGGTTATTAAACTACGACATTTTTTTTGTAATGAAAATGCTGTTAGAGTAATAGACGCGGGTATTTAGCTACATGTAAAAACTGCTATGAAACTTCTGCAACTTCTGCCAGAAATGATGTGTAAACATATTACCATAAATAATACAACGGGTGCTTGCGATTTTTCGATAAAATTGTGGTGTAAGTTCACGAGTGCTAGTTAAGATGGTAATTACCTAAATCTTAACTAGCACGAGTTAACTTACACCACAATTTTATTAACGAAAAGTTGTATTCGTCTTGATTATATCACTCACATTAATTTAGACGCATTTTTGGTAGCACTGAACTAGTTGGAAATGCTCGGGTGTTTTCGGGAATCGGCGCTCTAAACCATGGTTTTGTTTGCTTGTTTTCAAATGTTTTGTAGTGGCGTTCTTTTGTAAATTTAATTTTTTATTTTGACGTTCTTATTTAGTGTTGCTGTGAAGTGTTGTTGTAAAAATGAAACATTTTGGATAAAAATCGTTAAGTGGTATTTCATACAAATGCTGAGCTTATGTACATTATTGTGGTATAAAATTTTGGTTGATATAACTTGTCAAATAAGATACAATTTTAATGTAAATATATATTTATGTTTTTTAATATATATTAGCATGTTATTATTATATTTATTATAGGTGTACATTAAAATTTGGGTCAGTCATGGTTTGAACTATGATTTTAACACTCGCGATTCAAGTTGGTTGACATCGTTATCAACGGCCACCGTCGACGTTTCTAGTATTTTGCTTTTTGCTTGTGGACAACAGACGCAATTATTTTTTGAATTTATAAATTATATTATAATTAAATATGATACTCACTTCTGGCCGAAGCAATGAAAAACTGTATTAAAATAATAATAAATATACCCAAAAATCAGTGTACATCAGTTTTAAACGCGTCAATTTAAGACTTAAGAGCGATCCGAAACTACTGTGAGTTTAATCACTTATTTAATCAGGACCGTGCAATTTAATCAGTATAAAACTAACGCGATTCGTTCGTTTTATGAAAGAGGAAATTTGTGATTAGATCAATGAAATGTTAGCGGTATAGTCCATTTTATATCTTTGCTAAATAATTATCCATATTAAATCTATAATAATGTTACCGTTTATAATCAACATTACGCATGGTAGAATGAACTCAAATACCTATTAAAATGTTAGGCGATTTAATTGAGTGTGAAAATAAAGCTGCTGTTGCAGAAAACATAATTTGTTAAATTTGTTTCAAGACTTGCTTTGTTTATATTCTGCAGGATATACATGGAATCGCTTGTGTGCAATTTTTGCGAGTTTGGTGATAATATACTGTGAAGAACTATGTCGGTTTGTTCAATTTTATTTAGGGCAAAAAACCGTAATTTCATTCTTGTCTATTTTAGTATGGAAACAAACAGACCACTTTATATGTTAAACGTTCATTGTGAAACGGAACAGCAAAGTGAATAGTCACGCGTGAAATGTCCATGTAAATTTTCTCATCGATTATGGAAAATACAAGCACAAAATACCTACAAGCGTTTGTTTGGTGGTGCTTGTAAAAATATTAAACAGTTAAAGTACCCTCATACAATAGACCTATGGGCAATGTTCTAAAATTTACATCTTAAGACAGAGGTACACAGAAAATGAACAAAGCACTTCGCCTTCACTTTCTATACTTAAAAATACCCAAGTAGCACACAATATATATCCAATATCTATCCAAGGTTTATTTTATGTTCTACATTGGCTCAACATTTTATCGTGCATCTTATATCTAATATATAATGGATAACTATTGGAAATACAAGGTATATTTTGAAATATTGGCAAACTGTTGAAACTACCTGGGACAAGCAACATTGGTATCCCAGGGTAAAACCAATATGTAACCAATGTATGGAATCCCGCAATAAAACCATGTTGGGTAACCAATATAAAACAGTTACATAACCAACAAGCCATTTACAATATAAACTTGCAAAGGTAAAATCTATATATAACCAATGTATGGAATCCCGCAATAAAACTATATTGGTTAACCAATATAAAACAGATATATAATCAACAAACTATTGGCAATATAACCTTACAATACTCTGCCAATAACGAACAAGTAAATGTAATACTAGCAGCTGCCAATATTGCCTGCCATTATAAAGCCAATATATTTTACCATTGAACA
This sequence comes from Ctenicera cuprea, assembly GCA_958336395.1. Taxonomy (NCBI): domain Eukaryota; kingdom Metazoa; phylum Arthropoda; class Insecta; order Coleoptera; family Elateridae; genus Ctenicera; species Ctenicera cuprea. Next base: position 28,807,613 of record OY284487.1, on the reverse strand, counting down.
ACGTTATTGTAATTAAAATTATAATGGCAAGGCGATATAAATAATGTTCAAAACTTTTGAAATAAATTCAATTACAAACCATTGAAAAGTTCACCAGTCTTTAAATCCTGATTATTCTGACGTAAGAATAATATTAGCGACCGAACAAGTATTCTAACATATATACAAATTAAGGTCAATTTCGCATATTCTAGAGATGGCTACGGTAAATAGAAAGTTTTATGACGTCATTCGTGAATCCCTCTTTATGGAATGTTTAAAAACTGATAAGAACAGTATAATTATCTGCGTATGTCATTTTTACCTATTTAATTCTCTGGGGTGTTTTTTTAATAACATTTTTGCTTTTTTGGTTCCTTTTTTGTCACTTTCTTGCTTTTTTACGTATGTTTTTATACTTTAATTTCTTGCCTGTTTTTAAGGATTTATTTGTATGTTAACAACTATAATAATAATAAATAAGTATCCGTTTATGGCTATAATTCCCATATATTATTTTATAGAAAAATACTAATAATATTTTACTAAAATTTTCGGTTTGTGTTATTGTTTTCAATGTACATAGATAAATCAAAAAATTGGACAAAATATTTTTTACTTTACTTTGATAAAGGTTGACACATGCCATCATATTTAGCATTCAGAGTAAATGTACAAAAAGTAGTACCACCGATTAAATTACACGCTATAACTCAGTTACACAAATATCTGTGCGTCATAAGATGCAAACAACGAAAACACCTTTTGAATAGATATTTCTTAAGAAATGAGTAATACCGAGGGCTGTAAGCAAACAAATTTGTCTTGGAAAAATTTACCAACGGACTAGACTAGAGTTTGTATTGCTTCCAGTGGCGTTACCACAGGTTACAATTAAACATATATTCTACAATTTATTATTTTACTTATTAGAATTGTTCAACTTACTAATTAAGTACGGTTAATATAAAAGTAAAACGATTATCTCAATTGTTTTATTATACTCTAATAAATTGTAATATTTGTTTTATTATTTTGTAATTAATTTGTACTGGTGTTAGGAACCATGACATTACTAGAAGATATTTTTTGAATCAAGAGATTCAGAGAATCTAGGAAATAGTATCCGAAAAAAACCACAGAAAGTTCCCGGGAAAATAGTTCTCTGAACAAAAATCTGGAAAACAGTTCCCGGAAAAAAATTTCTATAAAAGTTTCAGAAAAAAACTATGACATCTACAGAAATTTATTAAACATAGAATAAGTTTATCCTTTGTCGAGATACAAAATTAATTTGTATTTTTAAATTGCAATGATTGTGAGCTCTAGCGTATTTTTTGATTTTATTATACAAGTTGATTGCAAATTCAAAACCAGTTGATGTGCTCATTTATTTAGTCATAAAACCTAAATATTGTAGGCAATAGATACAATTTCCGTTGACGAGTATTTTATACACAAAAAACGAAATAACCGATTCCACCTAACCCATATGATCATTTCGAACATTTCAGAAGTTTTAGGGGGCTTGCACATCAAACAATTTTTTTGGATATTTATTTCCGAAGACTTTTTTCTGAGTACTTTTTTCCTGAGACTTTTCTTTCCTGGAGACTTTTTATTCGGGGACTTTTTCGTGGAACTTTTTTCTAGACTTTTGTTCTGAAGCACTTTTTTTCGCATCCTCTAAAGAATAAAAAACGCCTCGACAAAAATAAACAGCACTATTAAATTAGTATTGCAGAAAAAACAATATGAGCTTCATAGCATCCTCATAAAAATTGGTTGCATAAAAAAGGGTGGCTTAGCATTTCCGGAACAGAACTTTATAAAAATGACTAGCACAAAACAACTTAAAAAATCCAAAAAATTTTAGCAAATAAGTGAATTTCTATTTTTTTAAATTGCAAATGTTTCTTGGGCTCTGTAACAGTACTACTGCCGACGCCACTGTTACATAATCCTTTTGCAAGAATGGGTACATATTTTGCTACCTGCGCTTTTACCCTACTGATAAATCGAGTTGGGGGTAGTGACTTTCCTTCAGTTAGCGACACAAGTTAGAGTTAAATTATCTATTGCTTCAGTGTTAGTTTAAACAAAAAGTTTCGTTGAGCAACGTTTAAAATCATTTTCTTAGTTTAGTTTCAGTTTAAGCTAGTTAGTTAGTTAGTTGAGTGTTCTTTTGATATTTTAGTACAAGTTAATTAGTTTAGTTAGTTAGTTACGTAAGTGTTTTGACTGAAATTGTGTAAAGTGTTAACAGCTTATTATTACAAGTAAGTATAAACTATATATAGTGTATTTGTTATTGCCACTTTATGCATTTAAAGAAATTCTTATATAATACTTCTTTCATAACCCAAATATTTCTCGCTGGTTCTGTATATCGTTTAGAAACGCAATTTTTTTTGTAATATTTGTAGTATTATCTTATAGTAGTAGTGTACGTTGATCTAGTACATGGTTTACAGAATATATTTACTTACAGCAAATTTGCAAATGTTTTAGGTGTTTTTCTATTTAAGTAACAGCACTAATTTAAAAAATAACTTCTTTTTTCTATTTACAGAAGCAATTCGTAAACGATTCCCGAGTATTACGGATACGGAATTCTTAGGAAGGGTGGGAAGCTTTTTGTGCACCGCAAAGGATCGCGATGGGGGACGTAAAAAGTGGAAAACTGAAAACGCAGAGGTGGACAATAATTTATAAAATGTATTAATTTTTTTTATATTTTATTTTTTTTTAATAAATTATTGAATTATTATTTGCATTTTTGCTAGTTTACATACAACAGTTAATGCGTAATGTAATTGTTTAATTCTAAATAAACTTTAGAGGCGCATTCACATAATTCTTTTAGAAACCATATATGTATTTCATTCAAAAACTTATATCCAACCCCATCAAAGAAACTACCAGAAGGAGAAACAGCAAATGCTGAATTCAAAGACGTGAAAAATATACTTACTCTTATTTAAAAACGTATAAAAAATTAAATATACAAAATTTTTAAGGCTATTTTTTATATAGCTGATACTTACATTGTAACATTATAAGTTGAAGCTTACTCGAACTTATAGGATGTGGCATGGGAGATGCACATCGTTTGTACTTCGAAAACTAGAAGAGCTACGAAGTCGGTTAAATGAACAAAAAATATCAGTTTTTTGGGCTGATTACGATGCTGCAATTAAAAAAACACAACTAAACGCGAGTTCCTAAAAATAGTATTTTTGCATATTTCGATGGAAAATTAAATTGTTTATAAAAAAGTTCAAATGCACTACTAGCCTAAATTTGAAAATAAGGTTATAAGCAATTTTCTACATTAATAATAATAGCAATAATCATTGAATAATGTATAATTTTTATATCCTATAGTAACACGGTTTTCTGTAGAAAATTGCTTATAACTTTTTTATTTTCAAATTGATTGGTTGTGCTTATTAACTTTTTTATAGAAAATTTACTAAATATGCAAAAATATACAGAATGTTCAAAAATTTAAAAAATATTTATAAAAATATCTCTAAAACTAGACATTTAATTGGTTTTTTAATTACAGCTTCATAATCAGCAAAAAAAAACTGTAAATCTTTGCTAATTTAACCGACTTTGTAGTTCTTTAGTTTTCGAGATACCAATGGTGACACACATATGAAAACTACGCAGAAAATAATGCACCAATATTAACGACCAATAAGCATCCAACAATAATATTTTATATTGGGCACGTAATGCCAACCAATAACTAATTAATATTTACAACCAAGATTGGACCATGTCTGTTATACAATAAGTAGCCAATGTCAGTATTTGATGTTGGACATATGTTGGTTGTCAATATATAACCAACAAGAGTGACCAACAAGAAACCAATAAACTTTTCAGATATCTTACCTTGCTAGATTTCACATATTGGCTAAACGTTGGCTGCCAATATGTAACCAACAAGAGTGACCAACAAGGAACCAATAAACTTTTCAGATATCTTACCTTACTAGACTTCGCATATTGGTTAAACCTTGGTAGCCAATATATATCCACTATAAACAAGCGTTACATTTCAGAGATATCACCAATATAACAGAGCCAATATTGGCCCAACTTTAGTGTGCTACTTGGGTACGTTTGAAAATATTCTTACAGGTTTATAATTTTGGAGATACTTTTCACTTATTTGTTGTTTTTTTTTGGAACTGCTACAGCCGCTGTTTCACTTAAATAAAGGTTACTACTACTGGGGGACGTCAGCCGTACCTGGAGTAGTCGCTGCTTCGCTCTGGAATAGACTCTTGGTGCTACAGTAGCTTCCACAGGACTTCTAATATATTCGATTCCGATCTGGAAAGAATTTCTGGAGTTGGTTGGCTTCTCACCGTTCTTTATCTGGTTCTCAAACGGCTTGAAGCTCTTAAGAGGATCTGGGGGCTAGTTGGCTCTTTGAGGAGCATGTGGGGATAGTTTGCCTTGGGCCGAATAATTATTTTGATCGATGCGGGGTTAGTTGATTGCTTTGGACGATTCTGCTTAATCCTGAAGCAAACTTCTCAAAGTGCCTTTTTAACTTTTTCATGCAAATGCGTCTGCTTATGTACTCTTTTTCAAGGACCGTGGTAATCTAAAGAAAGAGATGGGGAGGAATTTGTGACACAGAAGTCACCCCTGACTAGTTACGGCTGCGCAATACAAACAACCATTTACAGGCAGAGCGAATTTAATATTTAGAAAACGGAAGCAGCCGTTTCTTATTTGTTTGCAAATTGACGCCACTAGTAAGAGACGCGAGGCCGAACAGCACGCGGGCATCCCTACTTTACAAATAGGCCCCACTATAATGGCCTTACATGAAATTAAGGATATAAAATCCAATATCCTGATATCACTTAGACTTCTAGACTTCTTTGAGTCGACAACAATCGGTACCAGTCCGGACCCACGGGCACTCCACGAGTTTTCTGGGAAGACAGTCCGCTGGACCAGCCCGAAGAAAATACCAGACTAGTACCTAAACCCGTCAATCAAGAGAAAGAATCAGCTCCAGGCACCAGAAACTTGTTCAGTAACCGAGAGGAAGATTTCAGCTAGTATCAGTGCCAGTCTGAATTTGCTAGTCAGATACTGATAAATATTAACTGTATTCTCTAATCTAAATACCTGAAACCTGCTGTAAAGGGTTTCACGCACGTCTACTCCTAAACAAAGGGTCCATTTCGGCATTGAAGAGTTTCCACTCAGTTTAAACCACGTTCCTTACACCCGTTAATTCTCCAAGATTCACAAAGGCGCAGTTAAAGCGTTTCAACGCACTTTCAAAACGAACAAACAAAAAGATTCCATTCGGTGTTAAAGGGTTTGAACTCATTTTGATCCCCTTTTCCCTTAATTACATTAATATCCTTAATTAATTTAAAAAAAAAGTAAACATCTTACTTGATTCTGAAAGGTTTTTAAAAGCTTATAAAAAAATTTAAATTCTGAGGCACACGACGTTATTAAGAACAAATCCGTCAACAGTAATTGAAGACACATCGAAAAGAAGCCGAATTTATCATTCTGAGAAGGTCCTAAAACATCTAACATTCCGGATATAAATTCAGTCTAGACAATAGAATGGTTAGTAATTTAAAACGCGTACAATTTGGTAATTATTTCCAGTATTATCGGACCAGCTTTGAAGAACTTCATATACAGGTTGTATCAAATTGCTGGTTAACTATGGGGATCTCGCTTATTTGAAGAGATACGAGGATGGTTAAATTAGAGAAAAGTTGTGGAATTTCTGAATAAACTTAAAAAAAACTGAAATTTTGAATGTTTTATTTTCGGCTATAACGCATTTGTCATTTATATTACATATTTCTAGTTAACGCATTATTAAGACACTTTTTCATGCTGAATCTAAATTTTTAATTAGATTTGGTGTATCTGTTACCATTGCTCATTTTCGACTGTCAACTTTTTTTTTCTTATGGTCGGCATTTCAAATTTTTTCATATTTGAATAGAGTTTTTAATTCTGATTTCAACCATGTGTCACACTTTGATTTAGATTCAGCATGAAAAACTGTCTTAATAATGCGTTAACTAGAAATATGTAATATAAATGACAAATGAGTTATAGCCGAAAACAAAAACTCCAAAATTTCAGTTTTTCACAGTTCTTTCAGAAACTAAGCAAGACAGCTCCAATTTCTTTTCAGATTATTAGTGGGCATAAAATTCCACAACTTTTCTGTAATTTAACCATCGTCGTATCTCTTCAAATAAGCGAGATCCCCATAGTTAACACGCAATTTGAAACAACCTGTATACCTACGACGTTAAACAAATCATCAAATGTTTGCAGTTAATCATAATATTGCTTGTATTATTTAGTAACTAGAAACAAATTTTCTGCATGATAAACAACCAGCTAAGTGGCGAGAATTTATTCATCCAGCCGTTATCATTTGCATGCAAGGAGAGATAAGGTGTTCCAGGTGACCGACTACACCTTAAAAAGAGAATGGACGGTGTCAACCGTAACGGATCGGTGCAGAATTTAAGACATAATAACGTATTAATATGTGTATTACAGAATTGATCATTTTTAGTTACATCAGTAAAATATTTTATATAAATAAATAATACAGCATTAGTTAATTAATTTTGTAAACAATAAGATGAAATAAATATATGCTACAAGATGTTAATTATATCTTATTATTTCAACTTTATTTGTAGCAATCAAACCTTGACACTAAGCTACCCAGGCTGAGTGTGTTTCCGCAACGTTACACTATTTACTAAATTGAATATCAAATTTTTAATAGTCAATAAAAAAAATTATACTGACATAATATAATGAATTATTAAACGCAAGAGTATATTAATCATAAATATACCAACGAAGTTTATTGTAAAATTTTAATTAAAAAACCTATATTACAATGTGGTTTTTGGTTTAATTAATGGATCGATCACCTTTTGTTTTGTGAATTTCAAATTAATTATTGAGCATTTTCAATATTACCAATCCAGAGTTTATTTGCCGTATATAAACAACTTGAATGCGCGTAAGAAGCCAATTTATTATCAGTCGTACGACAATAATTAATAATTTAATTACCACAATTACAGTGTCGCTCAAAATATGTTAAGCACAACTGAAACTTTCACGTTAACCTAATTACCCGATTTTTAGCATTTCACACCACAATTAAATCAAGTCTCACGGTTTCCTTTGTTGTTAGGCAAGAAATTATTTATCTGTCTTAATTACGTGAAATATTTGTAGATGTTATAGTTATTTAAAAGTCTAGTTTTAAAGTTTATCATCTTAAGGTAGAAAACAGTGTTGTCATTAACAAACAACTGTGTATATGTATAATTGTTCTAAAAATGTTTACGAAGCTGAAACATGATAATTTATTATTAATAAATAACATGAAACCCTAAATTATCGTAATGGTACTAATCTCCACAAAAACTAGAATAAATTACAATTCCGTTCCATACTTCCGACGTGTTTTCCTAATGGCGCATTTTATTTTTACTGCTTTATTTACCACAATTTTTCTCTCGCTCGTTTTGGCAGATAACAAAAACGCGTCCAGAAAAACTGCACGGATTTTGTTGATTAATTAATTCATACTGGATATGTCTGCAATACATATTGCAGGTTATCTACTTCTGATCTGCCAATTTTCTGTGAGCTTTTATTGGGATATTGGTTCGAAAATAGTACATAAATCACCAATACAACCCAACACCAGCTTACGACATCATTTTTCTTGGAGGAAATAGGGAAAACGGCAGCAGTATTATAGTCGATGTCATTTATATATCATCTAAATGCCTATTTCGAACCATACCGTTGTGTATAGAAGTCGCAAGATGTTTACGTAGCTGTATGTAATACACCCTCGTGAATATTCTTCAGTAGCTCAAAAAGCCGCACGCGGCAGCAAAAGCAAGAAAGGTTGAGCCTTGAATTTTGTCAAAAGCAGTAAAAATATCGATATAAAGGAAATTCGTCTCCGCTTTCAACCCCTTTTCTTTCAGAGATACCGTTATGGGTATGTGTCACGCAAAAATTTACTGTTTGCATCCTAAACAATTTGTGACATGTACATTCTAAAAAAATTGATAAAGTAGTTATATATTCTGACAAAAATGATGAAAAATTGCTGTGAAAAAAGGTGGCAGCAATATTTCTAAATAAAATCATCACGTCTCCACTATCTCAAATAAATAAATACGTTGGCACAGCGTAAGCGAAAACAATATTTATTTGTTCCCGTTTTCAATTTTTCACATAGAAACTGTCATTGTGAACATTTGCTACGCCTGATCGATTTATATGCGCGACGTTTTCAAAACTATATGCAATTTTTATGATAATGATTTCAAAGCAGTCGGCTGTTATTAATTGTACAGTAACTACTTGCCCAAATTTAATTTGTTTAAACAAATACTCAAACTCCAGGTCTAATACAGAGCAAATTCAATGTCATTCGAATGAATGTAACATACGCAATAATTCAAGTATTGAGTTAACAATATTACACAACATTATAATTACATTAAATTAGTTCGTCTACACAGCAAACAACCCTCGCAACTAACTCAATTTAGAAAAATGAGAAAATGCAATTACACCAAAAGCAACAAAAAAAATTGACGCTCGTTATATCGGCGACGCGACGTCCACCGACGCAAAACTTTTTAAACCAAGGTTGGCTAAGTGAGATCTCATTCCAAAGCTCGTTGGATTCTGCTTACACTGGGTTAAAGTTTCTTTTTGTATTGTCGCGCCTAAAAGAATTGTTGCAGGTTTTGTGGTATTTAGTGAAAACTAAATGTAATAAAAACGAAATTTATATGAAAATTCAAATTTTCGAAACTCTGAACTACAACTTCCAGGTGGTACAGCAGTAAATTCCTTGCAACCATTTTTGCAGGTTTCTAATATTATGGTTCTCTTGTTTGTACCTACTATCTGTTGCCGTAAATACTCCAGCGATGCCGGTTGGGCTCGCACAACGGATTCAATGTAACCCGAGGGGTAAACCGCAGGAGAAGTCTAGTATACACGTTAGGGGAGGAGGAAGTAGTCTCGGGGAAGTCCAAGAGAAGTCGGGAAGTCCAAGCGAAGTCAAGGAAGTCCAAGCGAAGTCTAGGAAGTCCAAGAGAAATGGGGGAAATCCCAAGGAAGTCCGGGGGAAGTATGGGGAAATCCGAGGAAAGTGCGAGGGAACTCGAAAAACTACGAAACAAGTCCCGGAAAAATCCTTTACTAACGGGAAGTCGGTGTACAAATTTCAGCCTACGGTTTACCCTTCGATGGACCCCCCAATCTAAAAGTTAATTTCGGTGAACATACATTACACTGATTATTAATTAACGCCTACCGGTTCAACCTGGTCGGTGTTCAGAAGAAACATCCCTGGAGAAAACAACCCACGAAAAAAGAAACGAAATAAACCGGGTAAAAACGACCCTAAAACACATCCCCGGGTAAAAGCATCCCCCGGTAAACATGCCCGGTAAAAACATCCCCTTTTCTACGTAGTTTTATTTTTATAAAAATTCTCTCAGATGGCGACATTGTGTGTTCCCCTATGGCTATTTTAATACCAAATTTCATCCCGAGCTATGATTTCGTTTTTGAGCAATGATGCGTTAAAGTGAAAATTTTTTAAAAATCGTTGCGGCCGCCATTTTAAAGCTGGAAAGGTAGGAAAAATAAGTCCGATTTGCTCTAAGGTCTTCCATCAAAGTTCTTTTTTTAGATTTAGAAAACTTATTTTAATACAAATCCACCAACCCACCCACCCACCCACAGACAGACATTTTTAAAGTTTATTTGAATTCCTGAAAGTCCAAGACCAAGTCTTTTTATCGAGGTTTTTTTCGGGCCTTTTTGTTTCGGTATTTTTCTCCGAGAGTATTTTCCTGGGGCTTCCCCCAGGTCGGCTGTAATGAGTGAGTGTATTTGTGTATTTTTGAACATGTTTAAGTATACTTACTGTCGGTCTAGGTATACCAGAGCAGTTAAATTTTCTCTTCTAGGAATACAGAACCGACAATGTAATCGCCAAATATTTCCATGCAAAAGGTTTGGTATTTTAGGCTATTCATCAATATCTTCACGAAAAATGTTAAAGATTTGTGTAATTAAAGCACCGAAAGTTTTGTTTATTCACAAAGTAATTAAAAACAAAGTGGCGTTTAGTATAACAATAGTTATTTCTGCAACAAGTATGGAAAAGTGTCATTTTTCCATATAAGGCACGAGAATACGGAAAAAAAAACTTTTCCTACGTGTTGCACAGAACATTTTTACGCATAGGTACTAGTTGGAAATGAAATAAACATTGAAAATTTTAATTAAAAAATTATTATAAACCACTTAATTGTGAATTAAATAAATAATGAAAAAATAGTAGGATGCTTAACACGGTAAAGGAAAACATAGCAACGCTGTGTAAATAGACAACAAAAATTGTTTCGCAAAAATGAATGCACACGCAGTGGAAGCGAATGAAGAATTTCCTGATAGCAGCAGCTTTGGAAGCTACCTTAAATTTACTTCCTGCAAAATCAAGGAGAAAATACGAGAAGTTGTTTTCAATAATTAAATTTCTGTTCTATGTCAAAAAGTGTTTCTATGCATAAAAGTGTTGCTATGTGGTAAAGTACCACTTTTATAAATGAAAAGACACGCACAAATATAGTACATTTCAGTATAGTACGCGAAAATATGTTTTTGACGTAATTAGCACTGTCAGCAATGTATTCGACCAGTGATGTTATGAAAAGACCATTGTTTCATAAAGCTGTTTATGTATTTGTTTGAAAATTGACGCGCTAGTGTCGCCACTAATACAAAACGCGAGGCCGAACCGCACGCAGGCATCTCTACTTCACAAATCGTCCCCACTATAATGTCCTCACATGACCCAGAGAATGAAAATTAAGGGTATAAAATCCAATATCCTGGTATTACTTAGACTTCTAGAGTTCTTTGAGTTGACCGGACCAGACCCAGGGGCACTCCACGAGTTTTCTGAAAAGCCAGTCCGCCGGACCAGCCTGAAGGTAAGTACCAGACTAGCACCTAAACCCGTCAACCGAGAGAGAGAGAGAGAATCAGCTCCAGGCACCAGCAGCTAGTTCAGCAACCGAGAGGGAGATTTCAGGTAGTATCATAGCTAGTCCGAATTTACTAGTAAAATCAAATGTAATTCAGAGTTAGATATCGATAGAAATTAACCGTGTTTCCTAACATAAAAACCTGAAACCTGGTGTGAAGGGTTTCAAGCGCTTCTATTCTATAAAAGGTTAATTTCGGCGTCGAAGAGTTTTAACTCACTTTGAGACCTTTTCGTAATACCCGTTAATTATCCAAGATTCAAAAAGGCGCAGCTAAATGGTTTGAACGCAATTCCATACTGAACCGGCAAACAAACAGATTAATTTCAGTGAATGCACAAGCAGTGGAAGTGAATGAAGAATTTTCCGATATTTTAGCAGCAGCTTTGGAAGCTACCATAAATTTGCTTCCTGCAAAATCAAGGGAAAATACGAGAAGTTGTTCTCAATAAATAAATTTCTGTTCTATGTTGAAAAGTGTTTCTATGCGGAAAAGTGTTGCTATGCGGTAAAGTACCACTTTTATAAGTAAAAAGGAATGCAGAAATATAATACAGTTCAGTATAGCACGCGAAAAATGTTTTTGGCGTAATTAGAACTGTCAGAAATGTGTTCAACCAGTGATGTTACGAAAAGACCATTATTTCATAAAGCTGCATGCTTGACGGTCAGAACAAGTTGTAAAATTAGAAAATTCTAGGAATACTAGCAATTTCTCCTAGAACTTAAATTTCTTTTTCTCGAGCAGCTAATGATTAGACAGGTTTTTTTGCACCCAACAGACACTTCTACATTTCTCTAGATATTTGCTACAAACAAAACTATCTGTACACCTTTCATTGAACCATCTAAATGATTCGTGAACATTATTATCTGCAACTGAGAAAATCACAGTCTCTCAATTCTATTTCCCAAAGTAAAAACCATTTTAATAATATGCGAAATGAAAGTAAGGAAAACTAGGGAAACTCCTACTGACAAATCAACTTTAAGAAAGCAAGTTTAATTATAATTAGTACGAGTATTTATTTAGTCTATGCTAGTTCCTTCGGTCTCGTATTATTTCAGCAACACCCTATCTTTGCCATGCAGTTTTGATTTAACACCATTGACATTTCAAATTAATCAACATGTTATCATCCGTGGACATCAGGGAACGTAAATTAATTTGCAAACCTCAATTAATTTCGTACTTTGATCTCTCTGTATATTAAATTGCCTGTCACCCTGATATTAACAAACTGATTTCCCATGCTTTATTTCATTTGCATGGAAAGGAAATTATCTAAGAACAAACGATGAGAAAGTAACGGGAAACAATTGAGCAGAATTTCACAACTTCATAAATCAGTAATAATGCCAGAACCATCTAAGATGAGAAATTCCTACGAGCCCTTTATATTCTAACGATAAGATTAGTAACTTAAAGCTCTTACAACATATCTAGCACGTTTTTAAAAGTTCAGATTTAAACACTCCTCCGTTTGTCGGTTAAAGTATCTTAAAGCTCTGTGTAAAGAATGCCACAGATCAGAAAAATCCACCAATAAACAAAGCGATCAATAATCAATTTCAAGTATCTTCATCGTCGGCTTCCAGTTTAAATACCTCAGAAACATTTAACATTTTTCTCCCTCCTATTTATTCGCGACGATAACAAAATGGGGAGCTTTAAAGCGCGTTTAACTCCAACCAAATACCCTCTCGGAAATACGCATCGGTGCTTTGCAACTGAACCGGAGAAATATGCAAAGGCCAACCACTGTTCACACAAATAGACTTACACGAATTCTGTGAATTTTGTTTATAATGTATAATATTAAATGCATATTCAGATCAAGATCAAGAGTTTTTAGAATATCATTACATCACTAGTTTTCTAAGCTTGAATGTATTACAAGGAATAAGGAGGTACTATTTGAGAATTTAAATAAGAATGGTAATAAATTGTTAAATTTGCATAATCTGCAGTAGTCCGCATTTATTTCGTCAAAAGATTGCGGACTTAGTATGAGATATATCATTATTCATCACAAACTGATTTTATAGTTGTGGAAAAAATGTTGAAGCAATTACGCCAAGTCCTACAGGAAATTAAATTAAAGTTAACACGCTAGAAAAAGTAACGAAACTTTAATAATTTTGAAACCCACATAACGATTTGTGTCCAAAATCAATTACTTTTGCTTATTTGTGGATTTACACTAAGTTTGCTCCTAATGATTCTAGAGGTAACAGTTTTTTTTGTGATGCATTATTTAAACGTTTCAAAGCTTATTTACCAAATTTTTTTGCACGGCCGAAGACAAGTATAACCTAAATAATTTTATTTATTTCTTTGAATAATTTTTTTTTTGAAAATCCTATACACATAATGGATTATGATACATTGGGTAAATTTGTTTTGTTAATTTGTCGTGAAGAGTACCAGCTTAGTATAATAGTACACAATGTAAACCCACAAAAAGTAACGATTCTTGTCGGTCACTGTTCGCTATTGTTTATTTAAAAAGTGGAGATACGCGTTAATTTCGTAGATGCATATTTTAAACGGGTGTAACGAATATGATGGGCTGGCTATACATAGACCTATTGCACTCACTTAAATGATCAAAAAAGTACATGTAAACATGTGTCATAAAATCCTTCTGAAGGGAGCTAGAGCCCCGTGAAAAAAGCGAATGAAATTTAATTTTTAATTATTATATCAGACACCCTTTACTATACAGTAATAAAATTTGGCAAACGGTTTGCTACTATAGTAAGTGCTATTATCTATCACCAACCAAATAAAATTATTAAAACCAGAGACGGCCCAAACTAGGGGGGCTGGGTCATATTTATTTTTTATTTTATAATATTCAACTGTTTTACCAGTTTGAGTCAGTAATATGATTCTACGTTACAAAATGCATAAAAATGGTACTCTTACCTTTTTTGTACGACTAGCTATTTTTCAGAAAAATTTGATTTAAACATTTTCTTCTTTAGAATAAGATAAAGCTCTTTTTTATTTTGTACTTATTTATTAACTTTGGATTAAGGAAAGTTATTACAGAATAACAACTAACAACTAACTAGTAACAAAAGTAATTATTACAGTTCTTAAACAATAATGGTCATCACTTTTTTGTTAGCAATTTGATGTCGATTTTTAACCGACTTCAAAAAAGGAGGAGGTTCTCAATTCGTCTGCACCTATAAGTTTTTTTTTTTATTTTTTTTTATGTATGTTCAGGCATAACTTTTTTGTTTATGAACCGATTTTAATGATTTTTTTGTTTTGGGCTCAGTATAGTTCTAAGGTGGTCCCATTATAATTTCATTGGTATTGGAGCTTGAACTTCGAAGATACTCCCCAAAATCTATTTTTTTAACCGGCTTTTTAGTGTTTCCGTATTTCATCTTCCGTTTCAACTAGCCGTCATTTCCTCATTCGAGAAGCATCCTTACTAGGTCTACCCATCACTTAAAATTGTAAAATAATTAACTTTTAAAAAAAAAGAAAACCGACTTCAAATAAAAACACAAAAGTGACATAAGTTAACTAAGAAGCAAAAAATAAATGTTTTTTATACAACAGTTTAATACTTATTTGTTGTTCCGTTTAATGTAATTAAGAAATTGTTGTTTATTATATAATTATTAATTGTTTTATAATTTTTAAGTCGGTGCCAAGTAAAATAAAAATTATATACCTTGCTACAATAACAAATTAGATTCGAATTTTTATGTTTTACTTGGCACCGACTTAAAAATTATAAAACAATTAATAATTATATAATAAACAACAATTTCTTAATTACATTAAACGGAACAACAAATAAGTATTAAACTGTTGTATAAAAAACATTTATTTTTTGCTTTTTAGTTAACTTATGTCACTTTTGTGTTTTTATTTGAAGTCGGTTCCCTTTTTTTTTAAAGTTAATTATTATTTGGACAACTATTATTGTTTAGGAACTGTAAGAAATACGTTTTGTCAAAAAGTTAGCAGTTAGTTGTTATCCATTATCTTTAAGTTTTCTGTACCACAACCACAAGTTAATAAATAAATTTAAAAAAAGTTTTATCTCGTTCTGAAGAAGAAAAATGTTAAAATCGAGTTTTTCTGAAATCTGGAAGTCGTACAAACAAAATCAACAGTACTTACTAGTAGTAAACCGTGTGCCAAATTTCATTACTTTATATGCTTAAATTTCATTTGCCCTTTCAGGAGGCCCTAGCTCCCTTCAGAAGCATTTTAGGACACGTTTACATAAACTTTTTTGATCATTTCAGTGAGTACAATAGTCAGTCCACAATTTTTGTTACACCCTGTATTAGCGTTTTTTTATGAGTCATATAAGTGGTTCCCTAGTTTTTGATTATAAACAGTTTGTCAAATTTACTTTGCTTCTGAATAAAATTGTCAGATACGATCTGAACTGTTATTGTCAATGACTTATCGGATATTCTACAATGGAAATATATTTTTTAGATAGGGTTCAAACTAAAAACAATTCCACTTCACAGTTTTAATAGTTCTCAACACTCTTGCAATTTATAACATTGTGGGTTATAATACGAAATTTCTTCTCGATCAGATTACTTGATTTTGGGTAAATAGCTGTTAAACTACAATTGTCAAACATTCATAGAAGGGTCACAACTAAAATTAGCAAAATAAGACACCAACCCAATTGCAGCTCATCTGTAGCTCTATCAGCTTAAAAATAAAAAAAAATCGCGTAGTCAGTTTTAGAGCAATATCTTTTTAAATCTTCTGAAAATATTTTGTACTTTTTTTCTTTTCAAAAATTGTTGTGCATATATGGCTGCTATGATAGAAAATTTAATTCCGATCTGTCAATTTGTTGTAAAGTAATAATAAAGCATTACAGTCACAATTTTCCATGGCGGCCGCCATTTTGAAAGCAAAAAATTCGCAAAAAAAGCTTAAAAACGTATTATTTTCTTTATGAATTTTTAATACACTCCTACAGTCGAAGGTCTTTGAGAATGGACGCACACACACCCACTCACCCACCCATAGACAAACTAGTTGCCAGATCGTCATAAGCTTTAATCATTGTAATAACTCTAGGGGGAAATTTTACTATGTTGGAGAATTTTTGACAGCATGAAAACTGTGAAGTGAACAAAAGTTCTAAATTTACAAAAAAATATATAGCTATACGATCTTTTTTAAAGTTATTTAGATTCATAGGGTTAGAGATGAATTACACTATGGTTAGTGTCCCAATCTGCTAATTTGTCTGTGATGCTTTTTATAAATTACTTCAAATCAAAAAACATGCCCCTTTAGTCTTTATTAATTAAACGTGGAACGATAATATATTTCTGTTTATGCTAAATTGCTCATGAGTGATAGTAAAATAAAATTAATAAACTTAATTTTTAGGTGTATGAACATTTGCGAGGAGCTTATTTTTCTTTTGCTTTTAATTTTTATCTGATATATTGTTTTTGTTCTCCGGTGTCTTTTCATCCCAAGAAATGCAACTTATTGCAGTACGCTCCCGCTGAAATGGTGGGAGTGGTACGATCTTATAGCAAAGAACTTTAAACCGGAACTAAAAATATTACACATTTCTTTTTAAGATAAATTTTTTATAAGTGATAGTAGAATAACATAATAAACTTAATTTTTAGGTGCAAAAATATTTTTAGGGGAAGCTTATTTTGCTCATATTATTAATTTTTGGCTTTTCAATTTGCTTTTGGTCTCTGGTGTTTTCTTAGTTTCAAAGAATCGATTTCCAAAAATTAAAAAAATATAAATGTTTCTAACTGCAGTAAGATATGCAGATTCCTGCAACTTATTGCAGTACGCTCCCGCTACAGTTACATGAGCTGTGCCATCTTATAGCAAGCAACTTTTATTGGGGACAAAAATCAATTCGACGAACTATTAACAAAATAAAAGGGGTAAATGTAGATGACTTGCCGTGTATACAAAGCTTTGAAGCATTTAAGGGACCGTACTTATAAAACATCGACTGCACTAAAGAGAGAGTAAAGGTAAAGCACATCATTAACTTAAAAGCTATTCGCTTTACTTATTTTTTTGAATACACAAAAAATCACATCAAACGAAACGGTTGACTGACAGCAATAAAAAGTAATGAATTCATATCCGGTAGCCACATTAAGTTTCCGTTCACGCATCATTTTCACCCTTCACAGCATATCTTTTCCACAAGAATTTTAACGTCGAGCAGGTATGAATGCCGATACGAAAAATCCCTTTATGGTATTTTTAGAATGTATGTCAAGAATAACAATCATAAAGATGACGTTTTCAGACAAAAATACTAATATAACAGCACAAAACTAAAAAACTGAAAAAATATATTATAAATCTCTTTAAATTCAAAAAGTAAGACGGCGAAATAACATAATTCGTCATGCAAATAATTTTTATGTATAATAAGAATAATAAAAATCAAATTATTTTCTTATTCTATTGGAACGTTCTTTGTAATTCAAAATTAATATAAATATTAATACCAGCAAAACCCGTGGACTATTCTACACGCATTTTTAAAATAATAAATAAACTATTTAAGATACTAGTGTAGCGGACGGTGAATCGAGTGGTATGAATTTTATACAAAAATTGCTTTAATTATATACTCGTATAAATCAATTTTGACAAATTTGTTCGCCAAAAAAAGGAAAGAGGTGGAAAGTTAACCCCCCTAAATATTGCGGCACCTAAAAATTAAGTTCTGAATTTTATTCTACTATTACTCATTATAAGCGCTTTAGTCTAAACAGAAGTCTTCCGTTTACTAAAGAAAGGAACATGAATTTACGTTTTTCAAAAATTTATAGTAGAGAGAAATTAATGGATTGGGACACGACACAAATAGTAGCCTATCCCTAGCTCTAAACGCCTACAAATTAAAAAAAAATCGTGTGGCCAGTCTTTGAGTAATAGTTTTTTAGCAATGTCCAAACTTTTGGAAATAGTTTCACTTGACAGTTTTCATTTCTAAAAACTTCTATTATATAGTAACATTGTGTTCCTCTTAGGCTATTTGAATACCAATATTAATCGCAATCCGTCAAATCGTTTTTGAGTAAATAGGGATTAAAGCCTAAAATTTACTAAGGACGCAGCGGCAGCCATTTTAAAGCTAGACTGCTAGGAAGAAACTTAAGATTTGTCTTAACGCCCTCTGCCATATTCTAAAATTCCATTTGTGAAAGAAATGCTACTAAAAACATGTGTAACTCCCTTTTCTGCCCCGGTTCCTACCATTAAAATCGGTCCAATAGTTCCTAAGATTTGGCGTGACACGCGAATACATAAAAACCGTCATTTTTATACCACTGTTTTGTGTTCTTGGGAGTCCCAAAACATGACGTATTTCGGTTAAATTGTTACTTTCGAAAATTTTCGCGGTTTCAATATATTTCTATACTGGAAGTATGGGCAAGTAGAAAAACGTACGGATTCAGCTAGTTTTTCATAAAATACGATCTAGTAATGTACAGACAGCAGCTTTTCACGCGAAAGTTTATGTTATGTTACGACTACTCCCAATATGTACCTCAATAGAGCATAGAATGCGTAAGGTATATTTGTTTACTTTGTGAAATGTCTGTGAGAAGACCTTTGTTGTGGCTGTTCTTCGGCAGATTTTTAATATTTAAGGTGGCAAAATATAGTAGCCTCGGTAATAAAAATTGTAATAATGTTCTGTGTGCATAGGTATTATTATATTAAATGCGTTATTAAAAGAAATTATATAAAAGTAGCAAATCCCGTGGGTTACACCCTCTTTTTTTGTAACTCCGAACGGTTCCTCCGATGAGTCGGTTTCAGAATTGAAAGCAGCTCCCAGAAATAAAATCCCGTGGAACAAATAAAAAAAAACGGAACAACAGACCCGGAAAGAAAGTCCGAAAAATAGCATCTAACATCTGGGCTTCCGGGTTGGAGCCGCGTCATCGGTGC
Source organism: Ctenicera cuprea (assembly GCA_958336395.1). Classification (NCBI taxonomy): domain Eukaryota; kingdom Metazoa; phylum Arthropoda; class Insecta; order Coleoptera; family Elateridae; genus Ctenicera; species Ctenicera cuprea. The sequence goes on along the minus strand of OY284487.1, from coordinate 28,788,521 downwards.
ATGAACTGTCGACGTTTCGTCCTCGGTTGCACGGGACATCTTCAGGGCTGTGGTCACTTTGGGATCTGGAACACAACGTGACAACATCCCTGAAGAAGTCCCGTGCAACCGAGGACGAAACGTCGGCAGTTCATGCACCGATGACGCGGCTCCAACCCGGAAGCCTAGATGTTATTAACAACGGCCGCGGAAGCCTGCAACTTAGATTATCCGGAAAAATAGCTTCGTAAAAAAGTGAGAAGACAGGAAAACCCCTGAAAAATCATCAGGAGAAACATCCTGCAAAAATATTTTCAGAGACCCAGAAAAAATGATAAAAAAAAGCGGAAAACGGCTAGTTAAACTCATCACGTTTCCTCACTTCCAGGTAATTTCATTAACATTATCCCTTAACATAGGTTTTCTAAATGTTTTTGTAACCAACAAATACGCAGAAAAAAAATCCTGTTAGAATTTTGCATCTAATTCCAAAATAAAATTCGCCCTTATTCATAGAAATCGATCGGCAAGAAAAAACACGTATGTTTTTTTGAAAACTTTTTCTTAATTATACAGGATCCACCAGCAGGTATTTATAAACAAAACAGCATCCGTAAAAATGAGGCTTAGTTGCTAGTAATTTCTAAAGGATGTAAAAAACCTAAGTCCCAACAATAAAAAATGCGTCTCTGTAGTGTCTATGCATTAAAAGTGTAAACTAAAGCAATGAGTAACAAAGACTCCACTAAAGCTGTTCGCTGAGCCAGCATATGCGGGCGCCCGTCGCGGCACTGTTGGCTTGCCTCGAATGGTTGGCGTTATGAAAGCTATCAGCAGATTATGCTACACTAATACTAATAAATATTCTTTTGTAAAAGTGCCCAAAATAGGATTATTTTGTTAAACTTGCCGCACGCGGGCCTTGTCTTTAGCAACAATGAATATATTACTAAAACACGACCGATCACAATTTATTGCCAAAGTACAACCCGTAAACTGTGTCGAGATGTAAAATCTCATTATGGTGAGACAGTTACGGATTTTGTATAGATTCCAGATTCCAAGTCTATAAATCCAAACATGGGAAAAATTTGCAATTGGTTTACGTTTATATTTGGGATAACAAAGTGTAGTTTATGTTTACAGCATACGCATCATTGTAAACATGACCCTAATTTCCGTCCTGTAGCTGCATGTAAACTTGACCCGAGATATCATTTTATAAAGGCAAGCAAATATTCTTTTAATTAAATAACAAATCTGAACATTTGACAAAGAACTTAGTACCAATGAAACATTAAACTGAGTAACACGAGGGCTCCACCAAGAGTGTACCGGTAGGTACGACCAAAAACCCGCGTTCTTCAGCCAGTATACTGACGTCGTCCAGTAAAGTTGTAAAACGACAGCTGAACCCGCGAGTTTATAGAAAATTCGAAAATTAAAAGTGAAAAGATTGATGTTTAGACGTACTTAAAATTATGTTCGCTATGAAAACAGATAATTACAATTAGACAGACAAAGCGTGCTCACTCAAAAAGGGATCTCTACTTTTTATGTGCGTGGAAAAATTAACGGGCGGAATGTATATACGATTATAGCAGTTACATACAGCTTACAAAGACCAATTTTTATAGTCTAAACATTAGACGCTCAACGCCTTTAATATACAGATGTTAATTATAAAAAGTTTTACAGTACCCGAAGGATATTGATTTTCAGCCGAAACATCAAGGAAAAATGTATCTTAATGACGCTATTCAGTGTATCATTACAAATATGTTTCACTTCCTTACCGAAAGTATTATGAATGCATTCGTAAAACTTTCCATCCTGTCTAAAATCAAGTTTATTTTCTTACAAATTAGGTACAATTAACTAGGTCTCCTGAAAACATAAATTTTCAAACTTATGCTGATAATAATGTATGTACACGACCCAATTTTCATGTTTATCTGAAGTTACACAGCAGTTAACGTTAACAAACGGCTTTTGTATGGAGAAGACGACCCACGTATCAGTTTACAGCGTAGCTGTTTAGAATGTGGAGCTCTGAAAATACGAAACGTGAAAAACGTTTCATGTAAGCTGTAAGGCATTTGACACAGAAATAAGACTCATGAATTTGAATAGCATTCGAGGAAAACTTTTGTTATTGTTCCTGTAATCTCCCTACAAAGATCCACACAAGCCTTGCCAATTTAAATTCGGAGATATACCAAACCGCTGACAAGATGAGTTAACCGAATTGAAATAGGCACAGAGAATGTGGTTTAGTTTACTGAAATAATGTTTTAGATCAACACTTCTTCAGTTAAGCAACGTAAATGTTTAAATTGGCAATTTCTAGGTTAAACATGCAAATGGTACTGGTATTATTGAACTTTTATTATAACGGAATTTCAATTTTCCAACACTTTCGAGTAAGTTTGACAACGAGATTCAAATCAGTAAATATTTAACTTTCCGTAGAATACTGAACTAATTGGTATTTTAAAAAAAGACAAACACCACGTCTCCATGACCATTGAAATGATGTTATATTGGAAATTGCTGCAGTTAAACGCTGTTGTTTTATGTTTACATAAATATCTTAAACCAGGTGCTGACGAAAAGAGCAAAACAAACTCTCAACGCTTTTTAATCAATTTGGTTTCGTCCTACAGTACATATTTTCTACAATATTTTCAATTTTGATATTTTGAATTGATTGTGTGGTAGGCACATGGTGAAACATTATTAATAAATATTTAACTATTAAAAAATTAATAGTTTATTAATAAAATAAAACTCTTGGTAATTGTTTCACAATTTGTTGGTTTTTATTTTCTCGACTTAAGTTTCAACCATCACGGTTATCGTCAGGAGTTTACAAATAAAACTAAAACTAAAACTTAAAGATGTACAATACTACCCTACCCATTTCCGGAATTTTGTCGTCGCCGCCCTGACTCTATGTGTTAACGCATGTGTTTTTATGCTTTGTATACTTGTAGGTCAAGGAATTGCCTAAATCGGTGTGGTCGTTAACTATATTTTTATTATTATTTATTGCCTTTTTAATTTCTAAATTTTCCAATTTATTTAAACGGTTGCCCTTGTTTTCTATGTGTAAAATTTTTGTATCTGTGTGTTTGGAAAAATGATTGTTTGTAATACAATGTTGGGAAATGCCGGTTGATTTATGATTATATTTAATTGATCTAATTAATACAAGAATTAAAGAACACATTAGATCAATTAAATATAATCATAAATCAACCGGCATTTCCCAACATTGTATTACAAACAATCATTTTTCCAAACACACAGATACAAAAATTTTACACGTAGAAAACAAGGGCAACCGTTTAAATAAATTGGAAAATTTAGAAATTAAAAAGGCAATAAATAATAATAAAAATATAGTTAACGACCACACCGATTTAGGCAATTCACCCCTCCTTGACCTACAGTATACAAAGCATAAAATCACATGTGTTAACACTTAGAGTCAGGGCGGCGACGACAAAATTCCGGAAATGGGTGTACATCTTAAAAGTTTTAGTTTTAGTTTGATTTGTAAACTCCTGACGATAACCGTGATGGTTGAAACTTAAGTCGAGAAAATAAAAACCAAAAAATTGTGAAACAATTACCAAGAGTTTTATTTTATTAATAAACTTAATTTTTTAACAGTTAAATATTTATTTTCAATTTTGTTCTTCTCTTATTTAATGTAGAATAACAGTAAGAAGTGTCTGGAAGTTTATTATCAGAAAAGATATTTCACAAAATGTCAAATAATAACCGCCGCCGCTTATCTCGATCAATTAATACTTTCCACTTTATTCTCAATGCTTTCTTCTTATATAAGATTGAATTTAATAGGCCATGAAATTCTCTATTGTAACTTAATTAATTTCCAAAGAAATGGTCGTTAAATTTAAGTCTGCAATTAATATAAGATCAAAATTTAAATGCTACTGTAGGACGGTACAAACCGATTTACTTTAACAGAGTGATGGAATTTTAAAATATAAACAACGCATAACGTAAATACTTAAAATAATATTCAGCAAACAGATAAAATCTAAATAAAAATACATTACTTATGGGGGAGGTATTTCTCCCATATAAATTCCACATAGCTTGTAATAGTTAACCATCCGAGGATGTTACAATATTATATTCAGTGCACTAACTCAATATACCTGTAAGAGAAGAATAAGAATGTCACGCCAGATACCGTTTAACCGATTGTTAACCCAAGTAATGGAGATTAATCTATATCTCTATGCTTCCCACTCGCTAGCCCGTTTCCCCAAAATACATGTACTATGACACACAAGCAATTTGGGCATCCCGAACCACCCCGAGGTACACGTTGCGAGATTAACCAGGGCAACGAATTTCAACTAGTGTCGCCGAAATACCCAGATTCATAGAAAAGAGCTAGCTGTATCGACAGCCTTTATCAACTCTAATTAATAAGAAGAACAATCAACAAAGGCCTAATTAATAAAATATCAACGGTGGTTACAACACCACTTGCATTTCCATTTACCTACCTCTTTCTTGATTACTAGCAACACTTTTCAACTCAAGCCGTTGCCTCTTTCTGACAGCCCGCCCCCCGGTTTAGCCACCAGCATCTGGCGTCTTGGCCCTATAAGAGTGCTTTTACATTCCAGGCGCCCAATGGACCATAACTGTTATGAAGCTGATCAATTAAACTTTAACACATTCTTAGGCAGATGAAACATTTATTCATTAAATAAATAATAGTTATTTAAGCTACAAGGAATGAAAGGACATAATAACATTCGAGGAAGGATAATATAAAACGAGGCGTAGCCGAGGTTTATATTGCCTTCCGAGAATGTTATATCCTTACATTACGTGTTGCTTATTATATTTTTCCCCTAAAAAAATTATTGTAAAATTTGACATCTGCCACTTTGTATTATTTTTTTATATTTCGCAAGTTAGCTATGCCTGTTGCTGTAAATCGAAATTACTACTATTTTTCTACTATTATTTCTTACGAATATGTTATTGATACTATTAAGTTCCGTCGTCAAGAGTAATCGAATAAACAAACGCGATGAGACACGAATGTTGTAGCTATGGAAGTAGGGCGTACTAACGTAGCCGGTATCGGTAGTGGGAAAAATACTTTATCTCCAAAGAGTGATAAATTTTTCCACTACGTTCATTTTTCAAAAATTATTTTTAGATTAGTATTCTGAAACTTTTTCTACGATATCTTATTTTTTTGACACGTCTGGAAAACTATTTGTGCCTTTTTGCAGTTTACTTCTTACAGCGACAAGTTTTCGTTCCTTTTTCTTGAAAACAATTTCGCTGAAAGCCCTTAAATGGCTTACAGATTCTCATTTACTATTCGTTGGATAATAATTTTGCGCCAAAAGAATCAATAGAAACGCATTATAAATAAGAGAGAAAATCTTTACTTAATTACCATCAAACACTAAACAGGAAATAGAAACAGAATTAACAGCACTTAGAAAACAACTAAATTATACCCGTTTTCAAAAAAGAAAATAGTAAAACTCGCGTTGGTTTACTAATTGTTAAGTTATAAGAGAGCAGCTACAAACAACCTTCAATCCATTAATTGGCGCTGCTACGAAAATGTGCATGAAAAGGAAAGAGACGCCCTAAATAACATTGTCAAACAAAATATTAGAATTGCAACATATTTCATTTTCACGCCACAATAATTAACCAAAACACTATAAATCATCAGCTAATTACATAAATGTATCTATTGATCGTGTTTTTCAGGAAGAATTGCCAATTAAAACTGCATGTAGAAGCGCAGTGGCTGCTGGAACGGCGCCAGCAATAATTTATAAAGCTAATACCTTGTCTTTTACACTAGATATCGCAGTGACTTATTTGGTACCTTCTACTAATACGCGGCACACCTTACAAATTTACTGGGGGCTTCCAAATAAATGGCTTTAGTTTTAAACATATTTATAGCTAAACGCAATCTGGATCACTTACATTAACTAATTTTATGTACTCTCGTAAAAGTTTAGTTTATGTTGTAACGAGACAGTTAAATTTTACATTTAACCAACAACAATGTAATGTTTTCACTTAAAGATTCCGCAAAAAATATAATTTCCGCTCAAATTCGTTGAGGATATAGAGGAAACGTTTTCAGGAAATTTCAGCAAACACGCACAATAGTCAATTTATTGTATTATTCTTCCGCTTCTAAACTAGAACCCCCCCGACTGGGTGGTCGGTAGATTAACGTCTTTACGTCTACCAGTAAAGTATATAAGACGGCACGATACATCTCGTGTTCTATTTCAATGCTAATCATGCAACAAATTGCCAGCTATCATCATGAAGAAGTTGCTTTAATTTGGTGAGAAAATCATGACGAGTGGCATCTGCAATATTCTTCTTTTTAATTGCCATTAAAAAAAGTTGGCATACTTCTTTGAGTAAAGTACCTACTGAATGAATTTTGTATAGATTTGCCCTTATACTAGAGGGATACAGTTAAAATTACAATAAATAGATTAAATAGCAATACATGTACCTCTAAGCGCTAGTAATGCTTAACAAAAAAATAAATTAATATTTTAAGTTTTACGTTTATTATTTCCATAATAACGCATCATGACTATGTGCCAATAACTTATTAAGAGTTATTAAAAATCCGCTTAAATAATTATAATACTCTACGATTTTATGTGAAATTCTTCTACTCTAATTAATTTGATCTCCGCAAAGCAAGGTTGGTCTATGCTAAAACAACAAGAGTGGGATATTTACACCAGATATCGAAGATATGTCAACCAGCAGCAGCATCTAACATCTATCTATCTATTTTCTATATACTAAATCGGTAACTATCCTCACCATAACACGACGGCGGTCACCACTCAGTTTATTGATTGTTCTTGGCGAATGTTTATGTTGCAGTGACTACTGTTGCTATAATTTGGTTATTTATAGATTACTTCAATTCTGGCGGGTCGGAAAAAATAAACAGTGAAGATCTTCCGTTGAGTCTATTTATCATGCTGATGTGAGAATCACGCACAGCACATTTTGTATAATTTCTTTCAATAACAAACAAATAATATAATAAAAGCTTGCACACAGAACATTATTACAATTCTATTAGAAACTGCATGTGTTTCACGCGAATTGCGTGAATACAAATTACTGAATGCGCGGTCACTACAGGTTGAGAAAAGGGAAGGGATTCGGATTTATATACAAAAGATAAATAACCTGCGCAGTCACTAAAAAGTATAAATAATACAGAGAGGGGGAGATTCGGATTGAGTAAATATAATAATAAATCTTTTAAGACAGGTTACTCACTACGCTGTCACTAAAAGTTGTGACAGGGGGAAGGAATTCGGTTTCAATATAAATATAGGCTACGACTACGATCCGCAACAATATATACAAAAAAATGAGTAAACCATTTCGCCTGAACTTTCCTGTACTTATAAAAATTATTTAATTTTATATATCTAATCGCAAAAGTTACAGCACATTTAACTAAGAACTGTCTAAAGTTGTAATGTAGCAGCCCTTGGATTCAATTGTATTTTGTAACTTGGCGACTTGCGTTCCTATTGACGTTGCTATAAACATTCCTCAAAATTATTTTGTAAAAGTAACACACATTAAAAGTTCTTCCTGCAAATTAGTATTTTATTTACAACTCCCAAACCAAACATTACATTATTGGTGACCTCTTGACGTTGATCTTCCTGAGATTTTCAAGCAGAATTTCAAAACTACTACAAACCGCAACAAGCAGCTGCCTAGTACATCGCACATCGCCACAGACCTCCGGATCTTCAAGACTCCATTGAATTGCAAGATAAGTAACGTTATTAAATATGGCTTTTAATCGTGTTTGTATTGACTTTCCCGAATTTAATATTAATGACGTCGATTCAAACTACAGCTTGTTACCAAATGCTTTCTTTCACAACCACACAACATGCATAATTTAATGATAGACTGTGCTGTGAGAGGAGTGGTTGAGCGAGTTTCTGTTAATCGATCTATAATGTTCGACCCAGAGATTCGTGAGTCATCCATTCTTCCACAGACTGGTGGTAATTCACCTGTTCAACAAACAAATCACAACCATCACTCCAAACCACTTCATCACAATCAAAGATCCAACCGATCTCTCAATCATCTCTCTCAAACAAATCACAACTAATCACACATCCTAATCAACTTTCCAATCTTCTTTCTTCTGAACTTAACGACTACCAATCGCCTTCTACGGTAGAAGCAGATGTTAATGCTCAAGAAATTTCTTCTAGCTCACTCTCTTTACAATCTTTATCACCTGAACGCACTCTTTACTCTAATCTTCTTCAACAATTTCCGACTTTAACAGCTGAATTCGACATTAACACTCCTATTAAACATAATGTAGTGCATCGAATAAAAACTAACGGTCCGCCAATTAGTGCAAAGTGTCGAAGACTTAATCCAACACAATTACTGTTTTTAGAAAAGCATCTGCATGAACTATTACGTACTGGAATTATCGAGCAGGCACACAGTCCTTGGAGTAGTCCAATTCATATGGTGTTAAAACCTGATGGCAGCTATCGTGTCTGTGGCGATTACAGGCAGCTGAATGCGATGACAGTTCCGGATGCCTATCCAATTCCCTTCATGCAAGACTTTACTCACAGAATTTTTGGATCTACGATATTTACTAAATTGGATTTAAAGAAAGCATACTTCCAAATCCCTTTGCATCCTGATGATATGGACAAAACCACAATTACCACGCCTCTTGGTGCATATCGTTAGAAAAGACTTAATTTTGGCTTAAGAAACGCTCCTTCTTCCCGGTTCAGATTCGTCCAGAAGATTCTTACAGGGATGTATTACATTTATTTTTACCTCGACGACATATTAATTTTTAACCGCGTCAGAACATTTGCGTCATGTAAAATGGTTTTTGAACGTTTGGCTAGATACGGACTTTTGTTGAACGTTGATAAATGTGTTTTTGGGGTTAGTCAATTAGATTATTTGGGGCACAAGGTTTCATGTAAAGGCATTCTGCCACAAGACTCAACTTTTTGTTTATGCACATTTTTTTCCCTTTTTGTTCTGTTTTTTTTAGTGAACTGAACTTTTTCTGCTCTGCTCTTGGAATCTCAAGAATTGGATACGCACGTAGAAGAACTAGAAGCAACTTCAATCTAATTTAATTTGATTTTCTATGATGTTTAATTATTTATGTTACTTTCTTAATACTTGTATTGTTTTTGAAAAGATCAGAAGTTTTTGTAGCTAAGATAGCATGCGCTTCACGTTTGCTGCGTAGTTTTTTTCTTCTGCAAGTTGGGGGGGGGGGATATTAATGTAGCAGCCCTTGGATTCAATTGTATTTTGTAACTTGGCGACTTGCGTTGCTATTGACGTTGCTATAAACATTCATCAAAATTATCTTGTAAAAGTAACACACATTAAAAGTTCTTCCTGCAAAATTAGTATTTTATTTACAACCCCCAAACCAAACATTACATTATGACATTTAAATATAAATCCATGCTAATTCGTCATTCCAAGAGGGACAAGTAACAATAGCCATAACTCATAAGCTACCTGAGTAGCAATTTCAGGGTGGTGCGAGACGCAGAACTCAGCTTCTGCATATTATGATGTGATTATATTACGTTCATCTCTTACGCACTACGTGTTTTGCTATCTACCTTGTGCACTCTTAAATTGTCATCGATTTTCCTATGCTAATTAAGTCACGGGAAAAAATTTTTTTTTTGAAAAGAAAATAATTTTTTGGTGTTTTTGAAAAAGATTCCTCTGGGTTTAAAAATACCACAAACGGATGGAGAAACTTTTCGCGAAAATTAAAGAAATCGGTGGAAAATTAACCCCCCTAAATATTACTTCACCTAAAAATCAAGTTCTTAATCTTATTCTACTTATTACATATGAGTAGTTTAGCTTAAACGGAAATTTTTTATCGTCCCCAGCTTATTAAAGAGAGGGGCATGGATTTTCAATTTTCAAAAATTAATAGAAAGCGTCACGAAATTAGCAGACTGATACACGAACAAAATTGTGGCTAATCTCAAGCTCTATAAGCTTACAAAATTTAAAGAACATTGTGTAACCTGTTTTTGAAAAATATTTTATTGAAAATTACCAAAATTTTGTAAATATTCGAAAATTTTTGTGCACAGTAACATTGTGTCTTTATAGGGCTATAATGGCAAAAAATCTGAATCCGATCTGTCAACTTGTTCTTGACTAATAAGGCGCTAAGATCAAAATAATCCAAAAATCGTAGTGGGTGCTATTTTAAAGCTATAGAAAGTTCACAAAAAAAAAAACGTTGGAATTTTCTTAAGGTCTTATATCAGGTTCCGTTTTCAGATTTAGAAAATTAGTTTTCAGAAAAATATTCTACCGAAAAACATGTCTAACTTCCACTTCCGGTTTCGGATTTTTTTAAAGCTTAGTTCTTAAGAAATGTACAAGCAAAAGCATCATTATAGACAAATGTATATTCACCAATTACATTATAAACGATCTTTGCTGATACATTTATAAAATAAATACAGCGAACTCAGGTTTACGTGCACGTTACATGGGATGGAACGAACCGGCTTAATTTTTTAGTATATTGACAATGTTGTGGTCCTGTTTACAATTAAACAAGCTAGGAACTCGTAATCAGAACCCAAAATTCATTGACACAAATATTAGGAGCTGCAGTTACAATAACAAACACTCTTATAGATAAATTAAAGCAATCGCAAATAAATTTATAAAACTAGGAATGCGATCCACAGACCGCTACGCCACCTACTTTATTCGCTTATTTATCATTAAAACAAAATACACAAAAAAGCGGGGAGCATGCCCACGCAGTCCACTAGTATTTATCAAAACGAGGCAATTCCAAACGCGCTCGTTATTTTAATATTTCGGGATAAGAATACACTAAAGGTTGCTTTAAGGATGACCTTTATTAATATAACAAGAGTAAGGTAAAAGGAGGCAATTCTTAACATTTTTAATTATTTGCTGTGTGTAGGTGTGGGGTGCACTTAGAGGTGATCTAGATATGACATTGATTTCTTAATAAAATCATAAACAATATTATACTATTTACTTTTTTCTAAAATTGTGAAATCCAAGGAAGTTTAGTCATTTAATAATTTTATGTTTATTAGAAGTAATTTTCATTGATCCAAAGGTAGCAGAAACAAGACCGTTAGTAAATTGCCGCGGTTAATCCTTAATCCGCTTAGTAGATATCAGTCGAAAATGTTTATTGAAAATTGCGGTAAATGGTCAGGTCAAATTTTAATTTTCATTGTAAATTATAGTGATGTTTTTCCTAAAAGTAATTCACTTTTGGAAAACAAATTGTAGGAAATTTTGACGTAAAAATTAGAAAACCACAGTTTGAGGTACAGAGCTTAAATTTTTGTTTTTAATAATAGCATCTTGCTATTCTGCAGTTTTTAAGTTTAAAAAGCATTTTAAGTCAATTTAGCTAATAAATTCACCTGTCGACAAAATGCATTCCTGCTGAATTAGAACAGAATTTTTGTAGTGGCATTTTGAATATTATATGAATTTTACTGCATGAGTACACTTCAAGGTAAATCCGTAACATTTTCTACATACGCCTGATTTAGCTCTGAAGGGTTAGATAGAGATAAAGAAAATGGAGAAAAGATGTATATAAGGCATGGTTAGAAATTTTTTTTTATTTGATTATGAAGCATAGTCATCAGACTCCTTTACGTTCTCCTTTACAATGCAGAAGGCGAAAAAATCATTTTTGTCTCAACTTTCTAGCTTCAAAACGGTAACCCCTATATTTTTGTTTTTAATTTGATTTTAGTAGGTACATATTTACCTAAACGTAATCTAGCAGATCAACATAAAATTTGTATTTAGCTCTAGGAGAATACAACATGTTCTAATAAGAAAGTTATTTGAAAACAAATCTTAAAAAAATAAATTTTAATTGGAAATTTTTTAAAATGTTTTCTTTAACTTTGTAAACACTAGCCACGTGACTTATTTTTTTAGTTTTGGACTGCTGAACTGAGGATAGGTTCATTCCTGAATTTAATCGAATGCTGTTAGGTATAGTCCATAAACATGCCGCGATTGTAAGGGCTATTTTAATAATGCAGCTTTATTATCATTTCTATCTTTAGATAGTGTATTACGTTAAACCTACAGTAGAATTGAAAAGCAATAAATTATGTCTCCTAAAGAAACAGCTAAAATTTAAATTGCTTTCAGCTATATAAACAAAAATTCGGGTCATAATAATTAAAGAACACAGAGAAAGAACGTGCAAAGTCACTAGAGTTGTACAATTATGCATCAATGGTAATTACTTCCACGTTACTTGCCATTGGGCAATTAATCTTTCTCGTTAGTATTCAAATTCACACCTGTAAACCAGTTTGCACTGCTGCACCCCCGAAAGGGTCAATAGGGGTGGATAGCCGACCGCCTATGTCAAGTGGCATAGCGAGAATTGCATAGCGCTTATCATGCCACAGGATCCAAGGTTTTGAGGCCTTGATTAACAATTCCTTTTGCCAGCCCGTGGTTACCCACACTTGTGCAAGTACACTTGGCCAAAACTCGAGAGCTCTCACCTTCCAAACAACACAGATCACTGTAGCTACATACCAGAACAGTATACTGATCATCTACTAATTAACCACTAGTGAACTAGATTATTTTACAAGTAAATCACACAGTTTTCATGCAGAGCAAAACAAAAGCATGCTAAACCACTCCACATACAAAACCAATCTGCCGATCTACCCCAGTTCAAAGCACATGCGTTTACGCCCCTTACTTAAGCCGGGTTATTTATGCATCCTACACCCTCTGGCCGGAATCATATCGTGACCCAAATTCTCAATTAGTATCGCCAGTGGAATATTATGTGTATTTATTAAGACAAAACTTACATATAAAGCTACAATACAAAGTCATATTATTGAATATTTAAAACATGAAGAAAATTATATACTAAGATAAATCTATCCCTAACATGCGAGATAATCGTTGAAGATCTGCTCCAGAAATTTAAAAATAGGTATGGACTACTGTTATTCAATTATTTGCCTTTCATTTATTTTATTTTAAAAACAGGCGTAAATATGTCTTTAAAAATTCATTTATTTCATACTGTCCACCGTACACTACTTTACGTCATTAATTGGAGTCCGGGAAATGACACATTACAGTACTAGGCCGGGAAGTGTTGCCTCGCAACCTTTCGCCGATCATAAAACAAGAAAAAATTTCAAACATTTGGTTGCTATCGTTACTCTAAATAAGGCAACCATATTGTCCTTAATAATTTGCTTGATTAACATATTATCCTTTATTTAAAAATTTAACAAAAGCGATTTTCCCTGAAAATCTTGGTGACGTATGTGACGAGCATGGTGAAAGGTTCCACCAAGAGATGAAGACTATTGAGCGGCGCTACCAGGGATTCTGGGATGAGAGAATGATGGGATATTATATCTGGTTCCTCATAAGAGAAACAGATTCTAAAAAGAACAGAAGACACAGCAGGAGCCAATATTATTTCAAATAAACACATATTATATTGAAATAGTACAATAAAAATAAACGGAATAAATTAAACTGCATTATACGCTATAAATAAGGAAAAAACACAAAAATAGAGAAAAAGTTGAATTTTGGTACTTTAACATGTCATTTATAATTGATCATAACTTCGGTATTTCTCCATAGATTTTAATCGTAAATACCTTGTTCTCTTCATAAAAGTGCAAACTCAACGTACAAAATAAGAAATTGGGAATATTCATACGATTTCTACTTTTTCCCGGCGATAGAGTGAATTTTCGATTTTCATTCAGGCAGAAGAAACAATTCTTTTTTAATATTATGGCCCATTGCACTGAAACTACTAAAGCGATTAGAAAACAATGCTAGTAACATTTATTGGTGATTCGATTATCTTTAATTTGACGTGCCGAACGATCAGATTGGTAGTTTCTAACTCGAAATATGCTCCAAATAGTCAAACTACCTCAGAAACAACAACAAAAATTTTTTTTAATTCATATCTCGGAAACGTATCCATAAAAACATTATTTAATGCGATTTTCTAATTTAGCGAGCCAAAGTACATAAGAAAAATATAGTGGCAATTAGTAAACCAGTGTTATTTAAATAATCGATTAATCGTTATTTACTATAATAAACGAGAAACAATTGTTTTACCCAAACGAATTAAATAATTATTAAATTTAAGATATCATAGCTAATCTACTCTTTAAGTCAGTTTAGTATGTTCAACATGTTTATTATACCATACAAAAATAGTTATTACTTACAAAAAAAAATAAATTAAATGAACTTAAATTACTAAGATTCTTCAGAACATAGGCGCCGAATACGGGGGGCTCCGGAGCTCAAGCCCCCCAGGAAATTACCAGGGGGGGCGCAGCCCCCCTGTAATTTTTTGCGTTTAAAAAATCAGATGGTGCAAATGTAATACGCGACCTTTTGCCGGAATTTGTTAAATTTATTAAAGTAGCATTAACGATTCCTGTATCTTCGTGTAGCGCAGGGCGGTCGTTTTCTGCTTTATGAAGGTTAAAGACATATTTAAGGTCAATTATGTCACAAAAAAGACTTAATGATTTGGCTCTACTTCATATTCACAGAAACCAAAATACAGATTTAAATATAAACAAAATTGTAAATTTATTTATCGCCAAGACAGAAGTGAGACGAAATACTTTCTTTGTGGAGTTAGTTTTGTTTTTGTGTAGTACTGTTCTTCTTGTTACTTTATGTTTCTAATTAGATTTACTGTTCATGTTTTGTTTTTTTTTATGAAAATATGTACTTAAAATAACGCATTTCAAAACCATTGGAGTACAACATAGCTTATTTCTGTTAAATTCCTACAAAATCAGTATGCAATAAGCAATACCGCATTTTTTAACAAATAAAGCAAAAACATCAAAAAATCGAAAACTTGTGCCCACGAAACCTATTTTTCCAAGGCAATATAATTTAACACAAATTCCTAACTATTAATTTAAGACGGTTTGACCTTGAAAAATTCAAAAATTTCGCTTGCGGCGCATTTCTATTAAGCCCCCCCCCCCCCCTGAGAATTCAAAAACCCGGAGCCTATGCTTCAGAAGATAAAGAAGAAATGTACGTGTATTATTCATTGCTATAAGCATCAGCTGCCTAGCATGGTATTTCGTAAATGAAGCTGTTGTGTCTGAATATATTACTTTTCCCACGACACTCCAAGAAAGCGTCCATATTCATTTGATGTAGTAGGTACGAAAATTAACGAGTTCATACGTGTGGCGTTATTTTCCTAATATACACGTGTGTTAGAAAAATAAACTTTCCATGCTCGTTATGTAATATACTACTTCAAAAGACATGGAATAACCGAGTAACGTGAAGTGTTACACATCAATGTGTTAATCATTAATCTAAACATTATTGTTATTGCTTTCGTAGTACTATTTCCCGCTGCAATTTACAAATACGAAACTGTACAATGGCTTAGTTATTTGTTGCAATTTTGGTGTGTTCGAAACACCTATTTGACCATACGGCGCAGTTTTCATATCGTATCAGCAGTAAACAAATTTTATATCATTCACATTCTTAATACCGTCTGCTCGTATATAACTACGATAAATACAATTTTTATGAATCAGTCAATAACACCTTAATCTGGAAATGAATTCTAGACGCACATCTTTTTTTAAAAATATTCTTAGTACTTATGCTGCGTTATACAATTTTCTATTCTATTGTGGCATTATCAAATAAAAGCGTACTAAGTTGACATTTGAATGACAGGTTGATCTAAGAACAAAGCGAAATATCGCTGAATTTTCGGTTTACGGAATAGGCAATTTGTATTAAAGACAAGTTTTAAAAAAATACTAGCGGAACCCGTGGGCTGTGTCTCATGCTTTTCTTGTTTCTTTTGTTTTAATAATTAATAAGCTAATTAAGTAGGTTGTGCCGCGGACCGCGGATTGAAGTTTCAGTTTTATGAATTAATCTACATCTTAATTATGACACTCTACCAGTCTCAATTTAGAGGAATGCGACAGCAGCTGAAAGTAAACAATCCAAGCGCCGCTCGGCTACTCTTCTTTTTTAAAAGATAAAGAGAAAACCGTAGTGCGTAGCCCACGGTTAGGGTTCTTCGTAATTACTTGTTATGAGCGTAACATTGTCCACACACGGTAAACAAATTCAAATCTGTGAATCTCATGTCATGGCTAAACCTGAGGTGCCTTTATTTTATTAATTTATACGCAGATATCGCTTGTAATCTAATTGTTCGGTATGTATTTGTCCAATTACTGTTTTTACTTGTACATATATTTAGATTTATAGACCAAAAGAATTTGCTGAAATAAATATTTCTAGTTTATTTTTATATGAGCTATTTTTGGCACATAATGACCCTGCAGTAGCATCCTCCACTGCACAACTTTACAAAATTCAACGTGAATTCGAATTTTCTAAAGCTGCCGAGACTTGGTCACCGATATTTGTTGGATCGCGGCTCAGATGCGATGCTCCAGCGTTTGTTTATGTAATACACCCGCTATCGCCATCGGCAGATTATATTCTAATTATCCAAACAAATAGTAGACTTCTAAATCATATTATCTATTTCTATTACTATAGCGGTTTGGTGCAACAGACACCACTAAACGTCGAGACAAGTGGTCCGGATTTAATACATAGATTCAAACTACGCGGTCGGATAGTCTTTTGTTTTTTCATTTGAAACTACTCTTAAAGGGCTGTTCACATGAGCGACGGCAAGTGGGGGCAAGCCCGAGCAGTTGCCCCCCCCCTCGGATATTTAGAATATTTTATGATCAGCTGTATGATTAATAGGAATGCTCCACTTCTAACCGTTAAACTGTATTTTGTGCGAATTTAAGACAGATACGTTGCTTATTCATCATTCTTTACATCTTGACTAATTTACCTTAGAACAACGTAACAATGGATTTGCCCTTTCTCTATTTTTACTTCTTCTTCACTGAACAAATCTCGAAAACAGTGTAACATAAATTGCAATTACAGCCGTTATTTTTTATTGTCGTTATGTTCAAAGAAATTTTCTTTGCGACAAAGTTTTTGATCCCCCCTGGCAAACATCCTGCGGGCGCCCATGGCTGTTCAGTAACGCAGCTTCGTTAATGTTTTCCACCTGATCCGGGAATTTACTATCTGCAAACTTCTACTGCAGGGCAAAACGACTTTCCAAAGACGGTGGTCGTGGCGAGCAATTTCATTAAAGTTTGATAGAGTTGAATCTTGTAGTAAATAGATAAGTTAATAAACCTTGGAGTAAATGCAATTTATTAACTAATAATAGCCCCCAGTACAAATACGGTAGCGTTAACAAAGATCCTATCATGAAATACGTATACCGTTTTTCTATTGCATTAAATGTAATTTTTTATTAATACTTTAGGCAATACAGATCTTCGCCCTCCAATTTTTATGAAAACTTTCTTACCAAAGGCTTTTAACGTCCTGTAATTTAAACATAAATAAAGCATTGTTAGATTAAATTTCCAGATAAATACTAAAAAGGGATTTCTCTAAAAGGCCAATAACTTCTAAAAGCATTTCGATGTTTTGTAGTAAATGGCGGTTTTGCACTGATTAAACTAAAACATGCCTAAACAGAACAATAAATTTTCCTGGTTATTTATTTATTAAAATTTCCTTGCGTTGAAAATTTTAAATATTTTTAGGGCAAGTTACTTTGTTATCAAACATGAATGAATTCTAGAAATTCAATTACGGCACGTAGTTAATTATGTTGAAAATCTTCCCTTCATTAAGTTTCATTTTATCAGGGTTTCAATTTGTTTTGTGCGAAATTAATAAAGTGGCGCTTCACAGAATTCACACTGAAATAAACAGCTCACAATCATGGCAGTAATCTCATTCATAGCAGATGTTGCGCTAAAAGCAACAAGCAACATCAAAAAGCGGTTTTAGCCTTTGTTTCAAACAAAAATTTAAATTTCTCGTCAAAATATCCTAAACAATCAAAACAAAATGCAGTCCAAATAATAAATAAGGAAATTTTCTTGGTTGAAATCGTCGGTTTAAAAATGCTCAGCAATTGAACATAAATCTCAGCCAGGTCCGGCTCTAGGAGGGTGCGAGAAGAACATCGTATTCGAACTAACGCTTTGACCGCCCTTGCAAAAATTGACTTGTACCCATCTACATTTTATCGTTGGGCATCACGCTTTGACAGATTACAAATATATTCACCCGCACTGTCAGTTGAAAGGTGGGGCGTTAATGTAAAATGTTAAACTGCTCACTGTTTTTTGGTTAAAAAGTTGGAATCAACATAATATAAATATTTCGTTTGTGATGTGTTTCTATACGGGTGTTCATTTGAAAACTTCCCACCCCCAATATCTCGGTGCACAAGGCTTTCTGAAAAAATCGCCGAGACACGTCAACAGTATTAGCGAGGGAGACATATTTTTACATAATAGTGACATAAATCGTTTCATCCCCCTACCCCCCAGAGCCGCCCCCTTAAAAATTTTAAATGGCAAGGGGGGTTATGTGATACCTCATTTGAAAGGTCTTCCTATTGCCTACATTTTGGAGTTTTGTTTTTTAAAATCGGTCGATTAGTTTTTGAGATATTAAGGGAAAAGTGTTTGAGTTTGTTAAAACAAAAAGGAGCGTGTATACTTATTGATAACATTTTTATTTATAATCAGTATTAAAAATACAAATAATTATTGGAAGTAAAAAATTATTTGGAATGTTATTATCTTAATAACTGCTCAAAATGTTGTCCATTGTTGGCTAAGCAACAATATAACCGTTGTTCAACGTGTTCCCTGACGTTTTGGAAAACATGTCTTGGAATTGATCGACATTCTTCAATTATTCGTTGACGGAGCTCGGCTATACTTTGCGGTTGAGGCGTATAAACAACCGATTTTAAATGGCCCCACAGAAAAAAATCTAAGGGAGTTAAGTCGGGGGACCTAGCTGGCCACTCTATAGCTCCTCTTCGACCTATCCATTTACCGGGAAATGTATTCTGCAACCACTGCCGAACCGGTAAGACATAATGAGGAGGGGCACCGTCCTGCTGAAAGTATAGTTGTTCCTCATCAAGTAGTAAATTACCATCTGCATCACGTTGATTTTCAACTGCTTCAGTTATTAGTGGATTAATAGCATTTTCCAACATGTCCAAATACACTGCACCATTCAAATTTCCTTCGATGAACAAAGGTCCAATCACTTGATCTCCTAAAATACCTGCCCACACATTAAGTTTTTCGGGATACTGAGTATGTCCTTCTGTAAAAATGTGTGGATTTTCGTTACTCCAATATCTACTGTTATGTCTATTTACAAATCCATTTAAATAAAATGTGCATTCATCACTGAAGCAAGTATTCTTCAATATTTCATTATTATTATTAATCATGCCAGTCATTTTGTTCGCAAAATTCAATTCTCCTGTCAAAATCGTCTTCATTTAGCTCATGGCAGATTTGCATTTGGTAGGGATGAAATTTATGAAGTTTTGCTACTTTATGAACTGAACCTAATGAAATGTCAGTTGCGGCGGCAATTTGGCGGAGCGAACTTCTGGGGTTTATACCAAAATGTCCTAATATCTCAATTTGAGTGGCCTGATTTAAAACTCTGGGTTCAGTACGTTTTCTATTCGAAACAGATCCAGTCTCAGTAAATTTTGCTATAAGGTCTAGGACATACCTATGGGACGTGGACTTATCTGGATGCCGTTCATTAAACGTAGCTGCGGTTTGTCGAGCACATTGATTTTCAGCCCCATAAATTAACACAATTTCAACTTTTTCACCCAAAGTGTATCCCATTTTTAATAATTATCAAGAGAACTTTACAAATTTACTAAATATCAATACGCGCCACACTAATTAAGCAGTTTAAACAAACATCAACTATTAATGCCAAACACTTTGACAAGTACTGACAAGAAAAACATCTAATAGTGCATTATGACAACAGCCTACTATGCGTTTTACAAGCTCCTTTCTGTTTTAATAAACTCAAACACTTTTCCCTTAAAATCTCAAAAACGAATCGACCGATTTTAAAAAACAAAACGCCAAAATGTAGGCAATACGAAGACCTTTCAAATGAGGTATCACATAACCCCCCTTGCCATTTAAAATTTTTAAGGGGGCGGCTCTGGGGGGTAGGGGGATGAAACGATTTATGTCACTATTATGTAAAAATATGTCCCCCTCGCTAATACTGTTGACGTGTCTCGGCGATTTTTTCAGAAAGCCTTGTACACCGAGATATTGGGGGTGGGAAGTTTTCAAATGAACACCCGTATGTGGCGCGCAATAAGATGTAATTTTATATTTAATTACAGAACCAGTTCTTTAAACATAAATATCTTATATTAATAAGATCAATACTTGTATCAAGCCCGAAAAGTTCTTGAATTAAAGCTTTTATTTATAATTACGTATGTGTCCGTTATTTATCAAATTATAGATGCTTAAAAGAAGGCAGGTATTGACAGATATAATGTTAAATTAAATGAGTTCCGTTCGCGACATCTAGCGACAGAGCGCTGTACTCGTTAGGTTGTGTTTGATGTCTCAACACTTTGCAGAAAAATGTGTAGGTATGATTTTATTATTCAAAATATTTAATATTTTGTTATATTTTTATTAGGGATGCAACGGGGAACACTTTTTGAAAAGGCCGGGTACCGGGTACCCGGTCTTGCCGAGACGCCGGGTACCGGGTTACCCGGGCCGGGTACCGATTTCTTTTATGAACTTTACTTCTTTTATAGATAACTACGGTTTTATATTGTAGAGCATGTAGGTGTATTTATGAAGCAAAACGTTTATTTAATTTGCAGTATTTAACATTAATAGATATTTATGATACAAGCGTGTGAAGTAGGACTTTTACGCAATGAGTGCGTAAAAGTCTTTCACACATGAGTGTCATACAATATTTTATCTACGAACCGAAAGGCAAAGGCTGCAAAAGTGCACTTCCTACTTATCTGTCAAACAAAACTAACGAGAAATGACGTTACGAATACAGCGCCCAATAAACAAAGTGGCCATTTCTCGATTGTTTTTTGTCGATAGAAATCGTTTAATAATGAAAGTCCCATTTAATTTACATTGGACTTTTGCACACGATTTTGATACTTTTACGCACAATTTCATTAATGTAACACTTCACGTACAATAATTGACATATTAATGTGATCATTTTAAAACGGGAGTAGATAATAGATATTTATGATACAAGTGTGTGAAGTAGGACTTTTACGCAATGAGTGCGTAAAAGTCTTTCACACATGAGTGTCATACAATATTTTATCTACGAACCGAAAGGCAAAGGCTGCAAAAGTGCACTTCCTACTTATCTGTCAAACAAAACTAACGAGAAATGACGTTACGAATACAGCGCCCAATAAACAAAGTGGCCATTTCTCGATTGTTTTTTGTCGATAGAAATCGTTTAATAATGAAAGTCCCATTTAATTTACATTGGACTTTTGCACACGATTTTGATACTTTTACGCACAATTTCATTAATGTAACACTTCACGTACAATAATTGACATATTAATGTGATCATTTTAAAACGGGAGTAGATAATAGATATTTATGATACAAGTGTGTGAAGTAGGACTTTTACGCAAGAATTGCGAAGTTTAAGGCACGAGCCGAAGGCGAGTGCTTTAATCGCAATGAGTGCGTAAAAGTCTTTCACACATGAGTGTCATACAATATTTTATCTACGAACCGAAAGGCAAAGGCTGCAAAAGTGCACTTCGTACTTATCTGTCAAACAAAACTAACGAGAAATGACGTTACGAATACAGCGCCCAATAAACAAAGTGGCCATTTCTCGATTGTTTTTTGTCGATAGAAATCGTTTAATAATGAAAGTCCCATTTAATTTACATTGGTCTTTTGCACACGATTTTGATACTTTTACGAACAATTTCATTAATGTAACACTTCACGTACAATAATTGACATATTAATGTGATCATTTTAAAACGGGAGTAGATAAAATAGTATTATTTATTAGCGACGGTGACAACAAAACATGAGGCAATATCCAATTTTGGTTGATCTAGTAAAACAGTACCTTTCAGCACCTGCAAGCAGCGTCTATAGCGAAAGTTTTTTTCAGAAGCGGGTAATGTTTTGAAAAGAAAAGAAATAGGTTACTTCCAAAAATTGGAGATCGTTAATAATCTTGCACCACAATTTGCCCCTATTAAATTTTAATTATTAGTTTTATTACATTATGTTTGATTTTTAGGGATTTAATTATTTATGTTTATATACATATATGCTTATGTATATTAATTGTTAATTACTATTGACAGTAAAACAAAATAATAGACAATAAAGTGTTTATTTTTATTGGAAAAAAAAACGGCCAAACCGGGTATATCCCAAAATTGGCCGGGTAGGGCGGGTACCGGTTAATAGCCGGGTACCAGCGGCATCCCTAATTTTTTAATATTTATCATCTATTAAATTGTATCTGGTTTTGAAATTTATATTATAAGTGTTTGTTATAATAATAATTAAAATCAATAAAACAATTAAAGTGATTCTTATTTTATTTTCCTGATTGCCTACTGATCAACGCAGTGGCTTAACCAAGATTTTAGTTTGGGAAGGAGGCACTCCTTAATTTGATTAGGTTTTTTTTTAAATTTAGTTAATATTGAATTTAAGTAATCATATTTTAATATTCCATTGTGTCTCGGAGGGAGGGAGCACTCCGGGTGCACCACTGGATCATCGGGCCCACACAGAAATATCGCCCCGCAAACTATAAGACCGGCACCGGCACTAATTTTAGCTCTAGAAAATTAATCGGTGGTAAAATAATCAAGTAATGAAACAAATTATACTATAAAACTTTTATAAGCAGATTTTTTTAAGTTTCAACTATCCTTCGAAATAAATTTTAATTATATGCAGTCGTCACACCAAATAGCAAATGGAAATTAATAATACGTCGCTTGCAAACGTCGATACTATTGTTAAAATTGCGGGTCATTTAGAGCAATCATGTCACAATTAAAATTTAATTTAATAAATTATTTCAGATCATGTGTTTATATTTACACAAAGTTAAACAATTACATCTCTTCACCTCTAATTGTATTGCATTGTATTAAAGTACATTGACATATTCTCTACCGTATTGGAATTTTCTTCCTTTCAACTGTTCTGCTTACCGTCACAGTCAAAAACTTCTTTATAGTATATTACATAGCGAACATGGAAAGTGACACTTAACACACGATGGGAAAGTGGACGCACGAGGCCACATAGGACGGGTGCGGAAATCACACGAGTGTGTTTATCACTTTTAAGCGAGTTATGTACAACATTTTTCTCACGACCCAAAAAAAACATTTTGTACCTTTGTGGGTAATTGATCTAACCAACTGTATTTTGCTGCTTCGACGACACTCGCTATGGTAGATTCCATAAAATCATCGCTGCTTGAATCAATATCCATAGTTTTAAATTGATATTGCTTAGACTATGATCAGAAATATTTTCAATAATGTGTAATGTGTAGAGTATCTGTTGTCAATAAAATATACATTTGAGATTTTAATTTTCGTGACAGGCGCCTAGCGCGGTCAATTGCGAGCTACTTGCCACATACCTCTGCAGCTCTACGGCAAAATCGCGAGCAACTTGCCAGGCACCTCTACAGCACTCCGGCCAATCGGGATGCTTTATATTGCTTCGCCTTTTATTTTCCTTGTGTGTTAGGAAAATAACTCACACGTATGAAATCGTTAACTTTCGTACCTACTACATTAAATGAATATGGACGCTTTCTTGGGGGTAGGGGGAGTCGTAAGAAAATATTTTAACAGATTATTATGAATGCACCAAATCCAGGACCGACGAGAGGGAGGTTTCACGGGGTAGCTACCCCGGGGTCTAGAGGTATCGGAAGAGCCCGGTGGTAACAGTCCCTTGTCGCCTTTTATATGATCAATTTTATGTGAAAATATTAGAAAAGTGAAAACTATCAGTTAACTGATCTTCAACATATAATATAACATCCGTTATAATTTCGTACTGTTTCATTTCGTTTAGTAACTGCCCGCGTGGTAGATTTTATTTCATTATTTCAATCAAGGTTTATAAATAGAAACATGTTGATTTTTTTTAATTCTACAAAATAGTACTCGTTTTAGAATTGTCGGAATAATAAACACCCGATTTCTGTCATAATTTATTTACGTTTACATCAATAACAAAACAACACAAGGAAACGCGGTAAGGAGAAATATGAGCAATTCTAGAGATAAGGGTCCTCACTCTAGCTATAACAACTGCAGTTGCAGAAAGCCGCAAGCCCGATGACTCATCAAACAATATCGCTCTTTGTAGAATCGCTTTTAAAATTTGGCGTATTGTTTTTATTTATACTAACAAAGATATCAGTGCATTTTTCTAGTCCTTTCTGGAAGTCATAAAAATTATACAAGAGAACTGTGATGGCAACTGAAAATTCATTCCATTGGTATCAGTAGATGTTCGGTTGTAACATAGTGCAGTGTTACTATTGAAATCAATGGAATAAGTCAAAAACTCAGAAGAGAAAAAAAATTAATATAAGAAAAAAAAAGAGGTCAACAAACTGGATTTTTGATATTTTTTCATGTTTCAACGTGAATAAAAAATGTTCTTCGTTCTATAATGTGCCAAAAACGTTTAACAAGCCTAGGATCATTAGCTCTGGAACCTTTTCTTGCTAGAAATTTAGATTTTGATTGTATTATCACTACTTTTGCAACTCAAAAAGCTCGAAAGGCATTTTTTCATTCATTTCAATAAATTATTTTAATTATATTAAGTTTGTAAATAATTATCTATTTCTAATAAATACGCATTTAAAGACAATTTTGTGATTGATATTTCCACACCTAAATCCACTTTTACTAGCAATACAAGGGGGCCCAAACTTTTAATGCCCCGGGCCCTGAATCGTCTCTCGACAGCCCTGGCCAAATCACATCCTGTGTATTATGAACAAATCTAAAACAGCGTTAACATAGACATACTTCCTAAATTTGTTCATAACGCAAGAAAGTGTTGCTTATAACGGCAATAATCGTTAGTACAAGCGCAGTGCAAAGCTATAGTATATTCTTGCAGCAAATATTTCAGATATTGCCGACATTTCTCATGTTAACAAGTCCTAAAGATACTCGTTAAACTGAAAGTGCGATAATACAAATGCGACTGTGCACCTGAGACATATACAACACTGAAATTTGATTAGCCTAAAATTTCAAGTTTACCTAAGATATTTTTAAACCGTAGTGTACTTCCTCCAAAGTCAAAGGCATACAAGTTCAAAAGATACTCCACCGCATCCCCTGGCGCAACCAAATTTGGTGTGAACTGGTCGTATAATTAATGATAACATTTGAGAAGTGCTATAACATTTTATCTCAACTAATCCAGGTAACGTGGGCGCTTATTATAAGACTGCCCGGATGAACTTTACATAAAACCACTAATGTGGGTGTTTTAGATGATCCTCACTTGCACTATCTGGTTACATATTTAGACAACAAGGTCTACACGGCGAACAACATTTAAATAATTTAAACGTAGATCATAAGCCTCATTCTTGATTCTAACAAAAATGTTGGATAAAAAAGGAAAGTTAAGTTAAAGTTAAAAATAACTATTGATATTATTATAATATCTTGTAAATAGTATGCACTGCACATAATATTTATTTTATTCTCATACTTCAGTATTAATAGAGTTTATTGCTTCCAAGAGAAACACTAACTACAATTTTTGCAAAATTACGCTGTTTAAGAAATAGTATTGAAAGTGTGTACAGGCACGTGTATATGTGTATTTTTAATTAAACACAGATTACAAATATAAAAAATAGGCAAAACAGGTCGCTGGTAGTTTCCCGTTTTTTACGTTAAATACTATCGCGTTAATAAGTGACTGAATAACATTGTTTTAACAAAAATTAGGAAGGCCGCAGCGGGAATTTGAACTTGCGATAGCCTGTGCAATTGGTTCCCGTACCGTAATTGTAGGCATGGTAGCAGCGACTAAACTGCACAAAAGCAAAGTAAGCGCCGCGCCCTACGGCTAACTACGAATTCCGATTCGGATATCGGATCAAAAATTGCTATAATAGCTTTACTCCAGGTGTAATCAAAAATATGCAAAAAATAAAATATTAATTATCTTTAGTTAGAGCTAATTGATAGGAACAGTTAAAACAACGTAACTTCCGGAATACGCGTTGTTGATATTAAAAAGTACCGTTTTTGATTCTGAATTTTTAAAAATTATAAAAATTCTTGTTAATCTCAATAAACAACTTCAAACACGCTATTGAACTGTTTAAAGGTTACAACAATCAGCGTTTGCGTTTTTAAAACAACAATTTTTCAAAAATTCCTAGGGGGAGTCAGAGTAAAATTTGTAAGATTACTACAAAATAAATTTGCAGTTCACTGCAAGCTTTATCGGCTCAAAAAGTATAAAAAAGATGCCGTTTTTTAAGAAATATTTTTTGAAAAATTCCAAAATTTTGAAGAGCTAGAATTTTTATAATTTTTATATTTCCAATAATATTTTTACATCACTTAATTATACCATATGTTCAAATAAAAAATACATAAAGGTTGGCCATGGAAAATAAAACTACTGTCTTTGCATGATTTAGAATTTAAACAAACAAAGCATAGCGTCACTTAAAATCGTTAGGGTAAGTTTGTCAAAAAGTCATTTGTCACTACAAATTAACACACTGACAAAGTGGTGACAGTTAAATTCTAAAGCGCGCAGACAGTAATTTTATTTTCCATAACCAACCCATATGTATTTTTTATTTAAACATACAGTAATTGTTAGGAGCTATTAAATAATATGACAGTTTGTATTTTTTGAATATTTTGTTTTTGAGTAATCGGACATTAAAGTCAAAATTTTCAAAAATTCCTCGCGGCCTTCATTTTCAAGATACAGCATTCGATAAAAGGCATTTGATTTGCCTATGAATGAACTAGAACACTATTTTCAAAATTTTATTTATTTATTTATTTTGGAATATCAAAAAAAATGTTTTCAAAAAAATCTATACCAAACAAACCAGTCTAATTACAGTTTCCGGTTTTGGTTCTTATTAAAAACCATCTACAGAACTACCTGTAACTAAACAACTTTCAACACCAAATTTGGTCAAAGGGTTCCGGAGATATATGGGAACGAACGTATGCACGCACTTACCCACATAGAGACTTGTTTAAAACATTTTTTTGGGTTCCTTAAACCCCCAAACGCGTATTTCCGTTAAAATCGAATTCAAAAACTTGCATGAAATCATAACATGACTTTCTGTAGAAGTACGTGAAAGTAAAAACAACAAAAATTATTAACATTTTATTTTGTAATTTCTATTTTCTCTAAAAACGATAACCATATATAAATATAAAACAACAAATTTTCAAAAAGAAATCAAATATTCATAACAATTGTTAGACATTTTTATTTTCCCTAAAAACGTTAACGATTATTTAAAATCTGGCATAACACTGAATTATTTTTTTTATTTACTCATGTTCATGTATGAACATGCAAAATACTTTTAAATAGTTTGCGAAAGTTTTGACAAAATCACCGACAGAATTTTTTTTCAGGAGCAACCTGAGTAAATTCGGCAACTTGCTGAATAATTCCAATTAGTTTGGCGCAATATGCGTCAACCTTCTAAATTTTTTAACTTAATTAATATGAAAATTTTCCACAACAAATATTGATTTAACTTTTCAAGGGACGAATAAATTACTATGTACAGGGTGCGTCTGCTTAACAAAACAATTAAAAGACCTCTCTTATAAATAAATCTAAAATAACGTATCTATACCAAAACGCAACCATCATGCTCAAGCGATTTTTCCTTAGAAAAATATTCGGCCAATAACATAGGGTAAAGAAAGAAATTTTATAATTACCACGTATTTATTATTAAATGCACCCATAACTACCTGTTACAACTGCCTTTTTAATACATTGATTAAATATTGTCAACAAATCTGTTTATTTAATTTAAAATTGTATGTTTAGTTCTAGCGTGCGCATTTTAAACGTAAAATTTGAATTTATGCATTGCACTACAAAAGTTAATTAAAAATGGGATAATGGAAAAACGATGAACATTTTTACTCCTTTAGACTTCTTTTTGTGAGGATATGTTAAAAGTATTGTGTATCAAGAGGTAAATTTGCTTCAATAACGCCAAAACAGCTTATAGACATGTGAAAAGAAGGGTTTATGTTTATAAATCCAAAGTGCTTGGAAGTGAACGATGAAACAATTGAGTATTTGTTATAAACTACTTTTCTTCGTTGCGAAGGTGCCTAATTAGTAATTAATAAATTAAATGTTATATCCTACTTTAAATCAATTCTTTCTGTTGTCATCTGGAACAATCAATTTCAATTTTTTGTATGCTTAAATTACATGGATTATTAGAAACACAGTTCAAATTTTAACTTACACTTTTTTAACTTCGTCATCATAACAATTAATTAAAATGGCGTCGTCAGTTGTCTCACAGATTACCGCAGATGACGATTGATGGTATTCTCAGTTATACTATCACATGACTATCTTAGTATATTCGAAAAATACTTTCCCGATTTTGAGAACAAAATTTGTGTTGGATGGAAACATTCCGAGCGAAACGCGAGGAGTGTTTCCAAAAAGCAACACAGCAGTATATTAAATCCGTAACTGTCTCACCATAACATACTATACTAAATCCGGAACTGTCTCACCATAACATACTGTAATAAATCCGGAACTGTCTCACCATCATAAGCCTATTAAATCTTGCATCCCGAAAAGATTTATCACTATAACATAATCGACGCAATTTATTGAGTGCTGGCGCAATTATTGGTATAGTTTGCTTATTGGAACACACCAGACGAATTCTACAATTCCGCTTATAATTACAAAGTTTTTACTGAAAAACTGTATTTTGAATTCTTAGTGACGATGCTGTCAGTAACATTTGTCTTACAACTCGAGACAGCTTAGGTATTTATTATGTTTACAGAGCAATATTCAGCTGAAAAGGCGTAGGGTGATTGGGGACATAAAGGTGCATGTAATGTATTTATTACGTCATTACATATCTAATTTACATAAATAAAGGCGAATTTAACTTTGGAATTATATGTAAGTGTCTAAGAACATTTTTAGTGCGTATTTTATTAGTTTTCAAAACATTCAAAAAATTTCCGTTAAGGCACTTACCTGGAAATGACAACAAGTGATTATAGTTTCACTAACTTTTTTCCGCTTTTTTATAAGTAATTTTTCAGGAGTTATAATAAGAATTTTTTCGGGGAATTTTTTTCCTGGAGATTTTGTGTTTGACTTCTCCAAATTTGTTTGAGGCTGTTTTTCCGGGCTTTTCTTTCGCCTTTTCTACCAGGGATCGTTTGCCGGACATCTTTCCGTTTCTTTTCACTGATTTTATTGCCGGGAGAAACTCCTGTCTAGAACAACTCAGCGGAGGAAACATTCCAAGCGGCAAACGCCAGGTACTGAGTTATCAAGAAAAATATCGGGGGCGTAACCCACGGGTTCTGTTAGTTTTAATAAAAATTTACTTACATTCTTTAAACTTTGTTGAAAATTAAACCTGGTGTTTCATATTTTTTCAACATTACAATTTCTTAAATTTTTGACGTGATAAGCAAACCCTGTAAGTTAGCAAAATATTATTAAGATGCCATAAAGAAGGTGTAGAGTAAATAAAGCGTTCACAGCGTGCTTCACCCTTGTTAACGGTTATAAATTTATAATAAAGGTATCACTTACACACCGCTTGAGAAAACTTTCCTTTGTGAGAAACAACGGTTATAAAAAGATATTATTACCCTTTTATCAATAAAAAAATGTCAAGCTTCTCTAACACGGCGTAGACAAGACAGGTAGAGGGTTTAAAAAGTGGGAGTTCTAAAGGATGCGAACAGAACGTCTAATGAGTTTGAAAGTTCTCAGTAAAACTGAAATACAATATTTGCAGCAAGTTTTTAAAATTTAGTGGATTTTTTATTCCTAATAATACGCTCTCTTTAATAAATTTTGGTATTGGTAAAAACTTTTATTACACTACATAGCCCACTCAAACTAACTTAACTGAAGATGAGGAATTTTTAATGTAATAACACCAAAGAAAACATGTTCTGCTTTACAATAAAAAGTGTAGTTGCACGAGGACTACCTACAGTATGAAAGTTTACTTGACAACTCATTTTCTGGTATCTCTCATAAAACTATGTGCAAATACTATGTCTTCTCTGTAAAGTAATACAGCATTAACCTTAATTATCTCAAGTATGTTTTAACTGCGTTAGTTGATTACTTCACAAAGAAACCTGCACGAGATCAAAAGCAGTTGAACAACACCTACGTCTATGCCGCACGTAGGACGGCAGTATAACGAGGAGATAATATTACGTCACACAGACTACCAGCAAGAATATTAGCTTTAAAGTACAGAACCTGTTTCATCACGTGGTTTAAAAGGAAATAAATATACTCCAAGTACAAGAAACCATAACAGTTCTCCAGTTGTTGCAACAAATGTATTTTGCGTTTGCGTAAAAAGATTAATAGGAATGTCTTCCAAATAAAATAGTATCTTCCTAAAATCTAATACTTTTTTTTGATAAGGTTTTATTTCAAATCAATAATTGCACTGCTTGTTCGTAAAACGTTCATATGAACATCAATATATATCATGAATGTTTTCTAAGTAAAGTTTAGTTACTTCAGGCAAACATTTAAATAGTGATAAAACAGCTTTTGCAGATCAATACTACGGAATGTGTATTTTTAATTAACACTGGAAGACGAGGCATTATCACGCATTGAACATCTGAAAAAATTAACAAAATTGGGAAGTGCCTTTGTCCCTGCTGAGTGTTGTACATCGATATATCGATAATATCGATATTATCGATACTATCGATACTATCGATATTATCGATATATCAACATTATCGATATAATTTCATTGTCGGTATTCAATATTAAATTTTCTATATCGCCCAGCCCTACATACAACACATCTTTTGCTTTTATTACATCTAAGCAACATCTAACATTTTTAAATAATCGTAAAACATTTACTGCTGATCAAAAGAGGTCAGGGTAAAAAGGTCGTTTATCCCTTTGTACAGATTCTATTGGTAGTGAACGAATTATTATTTTTGCTTACCAAAAAAGCCCCAACCAATCTAAGAATTTTAAAGGATCTCAGCAATGATTGCACCAACAACAAACACACTAGTTAATTTTTTAAATCATCACGAATTAATTGGAACTGTATTATTTAAAGTTAGAAAACACCCCGACATTAATAAGCAAACACACGTACCTTTATTATAACATTCATTAGTAAGAAATCGGAACTTTACGCTTATTTTTATTTGTCCGGAAAATAGTCGAATGCATTAATGGAATGCACACCTGTTACCATATTTCGCTTTTTCAGTTATCGTAAACAACTCTTATCAAGTGCTATTAGAGATTGGACATTAAACAATTGTGAGTAGAGATGTGCACGTAGAAAATTGTATTTAATACAGGGTGAACTAATAATTTAAAACCGCGAATCTAACACGTACTAATTTCAACAAAAGTAACAATTATTATGGTGGTGTCTTCGATTTTATCGATATAATTGCATTATCGATATTCGATATTACATTTTCAATATCGCCCAGCCTTAGACAAGACAGCAAGAGCCGACTTATAATTTAAAGATTTAAACATTTAAATAGAGACGGGGGACTACCCCTACATAACTTACGGGAAAGTCCGTGTTTACGGTACATTCATCATGATCCCAGGCTATAAATACTAATTATTTTATTATTTTAGTACATTTATTCACTTTTGCTACCGAATTTAGTTGCTAAATCAAATCTCAAGAAAAATTCTAAAAATTTATATTTAAAATATGGTGAAACGTAATAAGCTCTAAAAGTAAATCTGATGAAATCCAGCAACTTTTCGAGGCGCCAAATCTCGTGAAATCTGACTTTTTGAAGGGACGCCTGGTAAATTTCTTATTTTTCATCTGACAACACTACCTTAAAGTCGACTTTTTATCGTATGCGGCGATTAAAAAGTTCTAATTTGGCAATTTTGAAAAAATTAGAGCATTAGAGCAAAACTAAGTGAACTTACAGCCCATCCTCGCTTCAAAAGTAAAAAGCACATGCATGTGCTGGAAAGACAACACTAAAAAATAATTTAGGAAGATTTAAGTTTTCAGAATACTTTAATATTACAACATTTCACTATCGTGGAGCAATCAAAAATCGGGATATAATACCGATCTGCAAAATCTTTTACAGGTAAACAGGCAGTAAAGTCAAAACATTGAAAAAACTCATGGCGGTCGCCGTTTTGAAGCTAGAGAGTTAGAAAAAGGGCATTTGACTTGCATCAACGTCTTTTATGAATATCTGCAATCGTATTTACTATGTTCTATATGTGAAACAAAAACGATTAGGAAAACAGGTGTTAACTGCTCTTTGCGGCAACGGTGGATCGTGGGGTGAGGATAGTGAAGCGGCGCTTCGCTCACAGTAATTTGTAAAAGTAAATTTTATTATAATATGATTTAAAACATCTACATTTATAAAACTATTTAATTCATTACTAATAAAATTTTTCTACCATCCAAAATCGTAAAACTTGCAACGCCCGTGCATTATTGGTGATTCAACACGACTACGTAATAAAACGATTGGTACGGATTTCTTTGCCGCTGCACCAAAGAACGTGGTTGCCATGGCAACGTATCCCCCACCGCCACAACCTTCTGCTAGCGTCACGCAGATCATGATTTGATTTACAGCGCTTAACTTATTTTTTGCTTAGAGCACTTTATGTATATTGCTCGTGTATCGAAATGTCGGTGTTTCATTGTGAGCAAGTTTTTTTAAATACAAAATGCTTCTTTTAAAGTTTAAATAGTCATTTAATGACTTCGCGAGTGTTTTACTTGAACCGCCTTTATCAAGGTTTAATATAAGAGAAACAAAATTAAATTTTAGGTTTGGAAAAACCGACGCCGACATTAGCGGCAAAATTGTGTTCGCCTAAAGTTTTTAATATTTAAATATTTAAAATTTTGTGGAAATTGGACATATACCAGACCGACAACTTACTAAAATTTTTATAAATAATGATACCTCAAAACTTCCCCGGAAGTGGGTTACAATGGGTTGCTCTTCGCACCTTCTGAATTATAAAAGTAGACGATACAATTTTTGCTTAAAATCTGATGAATATTGTTGTTCATAAAAAAACTCAAATCAAACATTACATATTTTATATCAATCCTCTAACCATTTCCTTCAACTTTATCAATTTTTTAGAACTAAATTAGGTTAATGTAGAAAATTTTACGTCTTTACTTGTACCTAGAAGTGTACTCCTGCAGTAAATTTTATTATCCTCTAGTAATACAGTTTTCAAAAATCGTTAACACATCTTTTTGTGCTTTTAACTACTAACAACGTTAAAATTCTCTGCAGAAATACATTTTGCATACAGATGAATTTATTGAGTTAAATTGACTTGAGATGAGTGCAAAAACTATTTGAAATTACAATATTTTTATTTTCTTTTATACTAAAAAGTTGCTTTCAAATTCCTACAAGCGTTACAGTAGGCCCCGCCTGCTTGCTCTTACACCTTATGTAAACTGAAGACAGGTGCAAAAAGTAATAAAAAAAACATCAATAACGGTGCCTCAGTGGCCAGTTCGGCCGCATCAGATGAAGACTGTGTTTTAGACCTTTAAACCTTGCCATCGGCATTTACACCAGGTACAGTAACACGATTTAACCGTTACAAAAATCACAACCGAAGAGATGTCGAAACCTGTATTTCCGATATAGGGATTTAGGTAAAGAGAAATGCCCATTAACATTCATTATCTATAATAAACGGACAAGCATGCACCAGTGATCACCTAAAACATCTGTTTCGCCTTGTTGTAAGCTTTCAAGGATTGTCTACGTCTAGGTGAATTATTTAGGTTTGTAGGTTTTAACCGGCACGAAATGAGTGTCTACAAATAAAAGCTGAATTTAAGAAAGCTGATATCTAAATTTCTAATTACATGTTTGTAACCTTTTACCTTTCCAGTACTATGTATTCGATTTACTATAGATATCTCTTGAATTTGAAAAAAAACTTATCCAATAAAACGAAGTTCATCCACCAAAATACAACGAATATTCCAAAATTCTAAATTATAAGATTAATTAACCGAACAGCAAAGCATTAGCAAAAATTTGTTATTTTATTTGAGAAAATTGAAAGCATTTTATTTACTTTACTTAGACTCAAATATAAAAGTATACATTACAAGATGTAGCTGCAAAATATAACACAGAAACAAAAAAAATCGTCTTCCTAAATGTAGATATGTGCGGTAGCACAGCTCCTCGTACTAATTAACATATTTGCGGTATCTTGTAACTAATTCTTAATGTATTTATGTAGCACACCTAAAATGGCATTTTCTTACTTCTTGTACAAAAAGAACTTGGAATAAACCAAAAACAACTAAAAGATATACTGAAATGTGGTAAGTAGTCATTTTCTCATTAAAATGTTTTAGAAAGAATTTTCTAGCAATACTTAAGTCGTTATAAATACCACCAATATTGGTCAAGAACGGTGAATGGTCCACTATTGCTAAAACTAACAAGCCTATTTATTTAAAAATGTATCTAGTGCGCATTGCAGTTTAAAGTTTCTAAATAGTTGGGAAGTCAAGGATGTGTACTCATGTTATTCAAATTTGTTCTAAAACTGCTCTAAAGTTCTGCGAAATAAAACGACTTCCTTTGAACATTTGCCCTTTAATTTATATTTTTATTTCGTGTTATAACATCCATCCTAAACCATTACAAAATTTAACTTTCTGGGCGCAAATCTATCTAGATTTTAATTCCAACAGGTATGCAGACGTGACTATAAATGTTATTGTTTACTACAACCGCCTTTAAAACCACCAATAAAATTATATTACAATTTATACTGCCAGTAAATGCAAACAAACATTGTCTTGTCTGGAATTTAAAAAGCATACAAGCCTTACCGTTTAATTACATAATGCCTTGTTATTAATTATATGTCGCTAAATAGTACGTAATGGTGACTGTTAAAAGATAAATAACTTACTTCCTAATAACAAAATAAAGTTGTATTTCTGCATTTTTTCTATGAAACTATTATAATTAATCCACTTCAGAAGTCCACCAAATCCCTGTACTATTCTGGCACTAAATCAAGAAAAATGAGTAAAAATGCATTTTAATGTGTGACTTTCACATTACAGCGCTTAATATTCTATATGAACCTAACCGGCTAGGGCTGGTATATAAGGGGGAGCTGGCTCACTAATGGTTCTTATGGGGCGGCCATTTTTGCTCTTTTTTTGAGCGCCAAATTTGAATTATCTCTATTAACATGCAGTAAACAACATGGGTTGAATCTAAATTCAGAATCTAATAGATATTTTAGTTTTTCAAGTGGGTGCTAGAAATAAAAACCATACTAAGTAGCACATTTTTATTGAATACAAAAACTATCGGAATGAAGCAGAACCTCTTGCCATAGATACTGTACATGGTTTTGTGTTTACATATTTAGCATAGGAAATTGATCTTGTAACCAAGAAATCTTTAATAATTCTTTGTTTTAGATCACAACACTCTGGTATGACTATTTCCACACATTTTTCTGCTATCGCAGCTGCGATTAGATTGTTATCTAATGAGATATTACCATAGAGTAATTCATTTTTTTTATTTAAAAATACATTTTCACATGCAATAATAATTGAAAAAATTGCGTCATTTGCAAATTTCAATCCACCAAGATTTGAATATTCTGTTAAGAATGCACAGGATTCATCAACATTTTCTTTATCAGATTTTGAAAGAAATTCTGTACATGTTGGACACACTGTTTTTTTCAGTAAACGATTAACTATACTGCCCGCTATGTAATACAAATTGTTTTTGTCAGTTACCGAGATTTGTGAACTTTCTTGTTGCACAGCGGTAGAACTTAAAATAACGCCATTATTTTCAGAACTGTTTTTATCTTTTGAAATATGTTTTATGAAATCAATCAGATGAATATCACCATCACTGCAATAATTGGTTTGGTTAATATCTGAAACAAATTGGGAAACAACTAAAAGTTTCATAATCCTTTTGCATTCTAGTGCATTAGTCTTTTTTCCACCCTTTCTTCGAACTTGCGAAAATATGTTTTCTAAAGCATCCTGGGTTAATCGTGATCCTAATAGAAACAAATATTTTTTTTGAAACAACTCTTTTGACAAATTTATAAACGATAATGTGGACATAATTAAACCAGTATTTAAAGGTTTCCAACCACCTGCTCCTATTTTAAGTAACTGAACAATTTTTATAAATTTTTCTAGAAACTGAAGTTTGATATCCATATTTCTTAATGTAATAGATGCTTTTCGACTTCTTGATGCAACAAGAGAATGCCAGGTCCAGATGAGACGTATAAACCATGCGGTAGTCAAAGCTTCTTTATGTAAAATTTGTAACCGTACTGCAGTTTCTAGTCCTGCTGCAGTTGTCACAGAGAAAAATCTAGTAAAAATTTTAAAATGCATGAAAGGAGGTGTTTACATTAAAAAAATCTAATATTTATTACCTGGTTGCTGCACCAACATTCATTTTGTTGTAATGGTTAGGATACACATCTGTATCTTTAAGATGATGAAGATATCTTAATCCCGAAGGGTTTTGTATATCTTTTTCCCATAGTTGTCGCACATAATCACCATTTATGGCAACTGTAGGAAGTTCTTCTGCAGCAGCAATAGTTTCATCTATTTTTAATATAGATTTATTCAGCATTGCTGATTTAAGGTTCTTTAGTAGATGTTGGAAATCAGCAAATATATGTACATTTAATCCATTAAAAAGGCAAAAAGGCACTCGTATATTCCGTGATACTTCAACGCCCAACATATTCCACATCGCAAGATTATTGGATCCCATGTCCGAGCCAATCCCTCGTACTTTTAAATTTACTGAATGAGCAGCATTGATGACTTCTTTAATTCGTACAATTGTATCAGTTCCCTTTGTACTGGCTCCCGTAACATCACAAGACATTATTTGTTTCCAATTTGTATTGAGCCCACGAAGTATAATAACGGTGATGTGATTCCCTACTTCATTATTGTCACCAAGAGTAATATGCCCATAGAACCTCTTGGTACATGGATCAAAACAATTCTGGAACGAAAATATTTTATGTATTTGAAATATTCAAAATTAGATACGTGAATTACCTCTGGTTGTATTTGCATTTCATCGATGAATAAAACACAGTCTCTCTCGAATTCCTTCATTGCCGATACTTTAGCTGCTAAAGCGGGAATAAGTTTAGTATATAAACCAAAGTCCATATTTAAATTTGCAATTTTTCTATTGAGCGTACTATATGCAGGTGCAGGGTAGCCTGTATTGCGCAAATACATGTACCCATTTTTGCCAAGAGCAAACCTTATTTTTAAGCACTTTATTATGTTCTCATTACTCCATTTCGGCGCAGTACTTCCTTTATCTACTGCTAAATTTACAATTTGTTCAGGCGATAAAAATTTATGTAAATTTTTTAATGATTTATCATTTTTTTCTTTCAATTTTCTCAGTTTTCTCAAAATTGTATTTTGTAGAGTAAGCTCTTTAATTTTTTTATTTTCTTGAGCAATAATACTATCCGAGTTCTGTTCCACATTTTCTTCTTCAACTGAATTTTTCACTGGACAGTCTTCAGTTGATCTAGCAATCTTATTCTAAAAATAAAAAACGTGGTTATTATGATTGTTCGCTCTGATATCATTATCATATTAATTTTAAATTATTCTTCTTAGATGTTTTAATCTTGACTATTGGCCTGATGGTGATATTTTCATGTCGAAACATGTCGCATTGCAACTAAATAACAATTAGAATTTTAATAAACAACTATTTCGTGGAGAACACTTAATTTTTTACTCAATATACTTCATGAATCAACCCAATTTCAATTTTTATGATGTTTTTCATATAATCTTGAATTTTATTCTTACCTTTGATTGCTGTTTTCGTTTTAGCTCAAATTTTGGAGGAGGATTTGGAACATTAAAAAGTGTTGGAACAGCGTTCGGTTTCAATTTCTTCCAACCATCTGCTCGCGCGAGTTCAAACTGATTTTGTACAAAATGCCCCTGAAAATTAAATTAGCCTTGCAATGCATATCCACAAGCTCTAAATATAATTATAAACATAAAAAATCCAAACTTACCGAACATAACCTAGAATATTTTGTAGGTGTCCATCTATCTCTACGACAATTTAGAAGCCACTTTTTTCTTCTTTCTGTTTCACTTGGGAAACAATACAATTTATAGCCCTTTTTATCGCTGTTGGAACAATTTGGAGCAGCGCAACCACCCATTTTAAGAAAAAAAGCCCGTTACAACAATACACTACACACAACAAAAGAGCAAATATGGCGGTTGCGTCAGCCCTCCTCTATATACAAGCTCTATAACCGGCCGGATATATAATTTCCGGTTTCTGGAAAATACCTATGTTTCTCCTTACAGCACTGTATTCAACCATGCATTGCTAAAACTCTTGTCATGTTTTATAAAACAAAATAACAAGTAGCTACATATTTTAAAAAGCGCATTTAAACTGTAGCAGTGCAAATAAACTAGGTAAGTGTAGAAGTTGAATTATAATAAATCATACACATACGCTTAAGGTACATTGATTACATCACCATAAATTTCTAGATCAACATAAAGTGCACTACAATACTTTAACGCATTAGTGGCTAACATTTACGAATGAAAGGCAACACAAATTTTAAAAAAATTCCTACCATTTAATTAACAGTTCTATAAATGACATCCTATACCTTTCGTTCTAATTCACAAAACTAATTAATCAAAACCTTTCCGCTTAAATATTTTAAATCTTTAAAACGCTGTGCAGGAAAAGGCACACCACAATCCATTATTAGACAAACAAAGCACTCCGCACTCTCAAATTTAGTTCACAGATTTATACATATTTTTCGTAAATCTTTTGCACATTTTATTTATTATTGATTAATAGAGCGCGGATTTCAAGCATTTTTCTTATGCTTTATTATTGTAAGCAAATAAAAATCTATTTGTACCTCCACAATTCATGTAAAATGTAATCATTTGACACCACTTTTATTTTGCTTATTTTGCTCCTTAAACCGCTTATTTGCACTTATTTTAGCTTTTATACAGCTAGTTGATGCTTCTTTTGTTATAGAGAACTTAACATTTGCAATTTTTAATTTGAAAAATTTAATGTTAAGCATTAATTAATTTACTACTTTTAGGTTTAAACGACTCAGGAAATAATTTATCGAATGTTTACACCACATTCTACAAATCCCCTGCTAGACCAAACAAACATCCCTCAGAGAAACAATTAGTGCACTCGGGAAATCACCAAGTTCTATATTCTATCGAAAGCCACGCACAATAGTCTATCGCGTTTATATGTAAAAAGACTTAAAACATGTCTTCTGTTGTCAGTAAGCCGGAGCATTTCATTGTGTTGTGATGTTTTGTAAATAATTTTAATTTGAAATTATAAACTGCCTAAAGTGCAACTTGGCGTAAAGATTTTCCTGAATTGGTTATTAAAACTAAAAAAAATATTTTGCAGAAGCTGCATGAAAACCGTAAGTTACGCCTTTGTAATATTTCATATTTTTAAAAGCTGATTTAAAATATTTCTGTCGTTTTCCCATAATATGCTTCAGTTAAATTTTTAATAAAAACATGATTTGAACGGCAAGAAAATTTATATCAAAGTTTATTTTTATTTTTTGTTAATTATATTTTCTTGTTGTTATTTTGTATTGAAATATTTGTAACAATACCTGGTTTTTTAGTTTGCTTATTTTGTGATTTTTCATGCTTTTTTCTGATTTATCAAGCTTATTATAAGCGCTTATTCTCAAAACATTATTGCTATAAATCCGCGCTCTGTTGATTAATATGTAAGCTATGACTGTGGATGAGCCCACCTTTCTTTGTGTTCAATACTATTTTATCAAAGCTGATTAATATTCCTACATGCGTTCACATCCGATCGGTATTTGATTTTGCTTTGCCGCAGGACTGTATGTTTATACGATAATATCAACATTGTGATAAGATTGCAGACATAACTTCAGCATGATCTAAGCCGATTGTTTGTTAGTAAAGCACGCCGATTTTGGCAAATACTTATCTACTATAGAGTTTAGTGTTTTATTTCATAGGTTGGCATAGCCGCTATCTCGTATTAAAATCAACGGTGTCAGTCTTGCATGCGCATATATGAACTTTTGCCACCTCGCAATATTTTATAGAAACATGGCTCTTCTGTAGTAAAACCGAAATGCTATTATACGTTTCAGAAAAGTGGAGTATGTTATATCATTGACTATACTCTTATAGACCCGCAACGTTTACGAATTATTACATTTCTTGAAATAGTAGTAGACGTGAGCGACAGGTTGCGCTGTTTGTACTAAGAGATCTAGAAAGCAGTCAACCAAACAAGTTATAAACAACACTCTTAAATAATAATATGCTGGTCGATTGTGATGAAGGGTCTGTCCTGGTCGGCCTATGCCAGTTCGACCGCCAAAACAGGTAGCTGATGTTTTAAATATATTCAAAACAAGAGAAACTGTTGTTACACGTAAACTTGATAATTCGGATGTCGGACAAAAATGGCTATAACATCTCTTTTTGGAAACTTATCAAAAATATGCAAAGAATAAAAAATATGTTTTTTAACTAAAGCTAATTGATAGTTAAAATCACGTAAATGCCGGAAAAGTTTTCGATTTGCCTTAAGTTGTTCTATCAGATTCCGTGCTCAAATTTTCAAATCTTAGTTTTGAAAAAACAACGTTGCCCAAAAAAAGAAGTCTAGCTTCCGTTTCCGGTTTTGGATTTTTTTGAAAAGCTTAACTGGAACTACAATTTTCCAGTTAGGAACTACAATTTTCGATATACCTCTTGCTTTTAAATTTCATCAAAATCGGCCAGTACTTTCGCCTGTAGAAGCGTCACCCACAGACATACATTTTAAAAAAACACTTTTTTGGGTTCCTTGAGTACACCTTGCACGTACAAAAATGGTATAAAATATTATACAATATTTGAATTGCATAGCCTGCGGTGTAGGTAATAGCACAAAGTTGTAAGTGACGCACGTCATCATTGTTGAAAACGTAACCGAAATTTAAAAAATTTTAACCGTAACCGAAAAGCAAAACGTTATTTTATTTCGATTTACGTCCCTGGTTTTATTGCATGAAACATTAATTATTCATTTTTTAAATTTCTAAGTTTATCACAAACACCCGCATTTCCTACTCTTACATCTCTCGATGTCCAAACTGTTTCTTTATATATGCGCACTAATATTAAAAAGTTTATTAAAAAATCAAAATGAATAATGCAAAAACTGCCTTCCAGGAATTACAATACTCCAGTCAAATCATACAACTCCGAATATCATAGCAATATCTCGGTCAAATATGAAAATAACACTTGCATGCGACCATTCTAAAATCGCGCCTTTTTACAAGCAATCCGACGCCGTCAAACTTGTGAAGATCGGATTTACGTAGCGCACAATATAACGATTTTTGTAAAAGTGAAAATCTCTCGGTCAAATATGAATTTGACGCACGTCATCATTGTTTACGTTTACAGTAAAAGGACATTCCGGTTCATCGCCTTTCTTATCGCTTTATTGATGCATTACTGTATTTGAAAAGAGCGATTTGTCACTATCTGATTCACAATTTGCCTGGTCAGATATAATTATATTTAAATTCCTACATGCATGTTTCGTTTTTATTGAAACTCATCAGGTGAACATAATTCTAACCATAATTGAAACCAAACATATAAGCAGATATAAATGCTAGTAGATATAAAGTTAAAGGCGAATGATAACAGTAAAGCCCTCTATAATGCAGCGAGGAAACGTTGCAAAGCAAAGCAATGCACGCATATAACCGGCAGTTCAGATCGGAACCATAAATAGGTGACACGACCTTACCGTCCCTCTAGGCACAATTATTAAAACACGGTATAGCCCGTGTAGTAAATAAAATTAAGATAGTAAGAAAGGGATTTGGTTTCAATTATAGCCTTTAACTTTATATCTACTAGCATTTATATCTGCTTATATGTTTGGTTTCAATTATGGTTAGAATTATGTTCACCTGATGAGTTTCAATAAAAACGAAACATGCATGTAGTGATCTATTCTAGCTATAATTGAAACCAAATCCCTTTCTTACTATCTTAATTTTATTTACTACACGGGCTATACCGTGTTTTAAGAATTGTGCCTAGAGGGACGGTAAGGTCGTGTCACCTATTTATGGTTCCGATCTGAACTGCCGGTTATATGCGTGCATTGCTTTGCTTTGCAACGTTTCCTCGCTGAATTATAGAGGGCTTTACTGTTATCATTCGCCTTTAACTTTATATTTAAATTCATTATGTGTCGCAAATTTGTCCGAAATGTACATATTTATATAAACATATTTTCACGGATGTCTTGATTTAATCTTGACGTAAGCAAAAACGGGATACCTTCCTTTTTTAGATCTGCGTAAAGGCTTAAAATAGCCGTAATTGAGAGCAAAAGCCCCTCAAAACAAGGGGGATTTTTCCGTTTCTTAACTGTTTCCCATTGACGAATCCAACTAAGAGCGGCTAAACTAAAAACCTAAAGATGTACAATACCATTAATTCTGTCGTCGCCGATTTTAAGTGTTTACACGTGTTTCTATTGTAGGTCGAGTTTAAAGTCCCTACCCAAAAAATGCTAAATGACGTACGTTTCCACAGTAGCAGGTATGCGACGTAGAACTTAGTATAAACTAGACGCATGGCGCGCAGCGCCCCTTAGTGTAGTCGTCTTCAACTTAAGCGTAAACGAATTACATTGGTTGCGTATCTATAAAGGTATATAATCAAAAGTTATATGAAATATTGTTTGCTTTGCGTGTTGCTAGAGAGGCCGTCGCGTCGCCTACGTTGCCTCTCTTATATGAGCACTCCACTTTAACGTAATTGAAAATTCAACTTCTTTCTATCAAAACTACTTTTAGGAAGTTGCAAAACCAATCCATTACGTAAGCGTTTTAATAACCTTTTTACAAACCATACAGTTATTACTTATTAG
This sequence comes from Ctenicera cuprea, assembly GCA_958336395.1. Taxonomy (NCBI): domain Eukaryota; kingdom Metazoa; phylum Arthropoda; class Insecta; order Coleoptera; family Elateridae; genus Ctenicera; species Ctenicera cuprea. The sequence continues at coordinate 28,744,984 of OY284487.1, read as the reverse complement.
CAACTGAATTAGCAAGTAAATACCAAGTTCTTAATTGCAGTGTTTAATAAAATCAGCTATAAGTATCTACCGTAAAAGGAATAAATGGGTATTAAGGGAAAGTCGTATTATCGTGTAATTAAAATTCACTTTCAAATTTCCAACAAGTACTTGAGTATTCAAGTTATTAGTTCTAGAATTACTCTTTTCAATTGAATATGTTGTTTTCTAATTGTAGTTTTTTTTTATATGTATGACTTGGAATATTCTGAATTTATAAAATATTTACCCGGTACTTGCACATACATGAAGTTCCCAAAAAGTAGCGACAAACTACAATAACGTAGGTAGATACTTAAATTATATTAAATAAGCGGCAAATGCAATTATTTAAAATTACGTAAGTAGGTACTCATATTTGAATTATCTACCATTAAGCATAAATTTCAAAACAAGCCGAGTTACCAAATTGCATCAGCATTTAAATTAATTTAGATTTATAACTTATAAGTAGCAGAATGGCAAACATACAAGAATTTCTACTTCACCTAAAAATGTTACCATTTAACAAAAACAAAAAAACTGATACTGTTACTTACCGTGAAATACTTTGCTTACTATGTTTAATTTATTAATTATCCAAATTTGTTGATTGCTTTATTAGTAATATAAGTAAATCGGTAGATATTATAATCGTTGTTTTGTTTAATCGTTCATATTATATTATGCCATCAATGAAAATTCGTGACAAAAACTTGATAACTTTAGAAAATATACTCAAAGATTTTGTATGTGCTAATTTGTTAATATATTAATTATACAGGGTTGTTTAAAAGTATTGAGTACTGGTTCTGGTGGCGTAAATATTGATTTTACAAAAAAAAACTTTAAATAAAAATTTTTTATTACATTTTTCACTACAGTCCTGCATATTTAAGTTTTTTTTTACCAATTCTGTAAGCGCTGCGGCGCTGCGTCAAAATTAATGTGAGTGATATAGTGAAGACGATTACGACCCCTGATACGACTTTTTTTTTGATTAAATTGTGGTGTAAGTTCACGAGTGCTAGTTAAAATGATAATTCCACGAGCGCGTAGCTAAATCTTAACTAGCACGAATTAACTCACACCACAATTGTATCAAAGAAAAATCGTATCACGAGTCGTATTCGTCTTGACTATATCACTCATATTAGCACTGAACTAGTCGGAAATGCTCGGGTGTTTTCGTTCCCACCGTAGTATTCTTGGCTTTTTTCAAATATTTTGTAGTGGCGTCCTTTTGCAAATTTAATTTTATATTATGACGTTCTTATTTATTGTTGCTGAGAAGTATTGTTGTAAAAATGAATCGTTTTGGAGAAATCGCCTTAAGTGGTATTTCATAAAATTTTTGACGTTATGTGCATTATTTTGGTTTAAAATTTTTTTTCATATAACCTGTCAAACAAGATACAATGTTAATGTAAATATATATTTATATTTTTTAATGCATATTAGCATGTTTTTATTATATTTACTATAGGCGTTCATTAAAATTTGGGTCGGTCATGATTTGAACTCCGATTTGAACACCCGCGATTCATGTTGGTTGACATTGACATCGTTATCATCGGCTACCGTCGATGTTTCTCGTATTTTGCGTTTTGCTTGTGAACGACAGAGGCAATTATTGTTTTTGTATCAAAGCAATGAAAAACTGTATTAAAATAATAATATAGATATACTCAAACGTCAGTGTACATCAGTTTTAAACGCGTTAATTTAAGACTTATTTAAACAGCACCATGCAGTTTAATCAGTATAAAACAAAAGTGATTGGTTTGTTTTATGGAAAAGGAAACTTGTGATTGGTTCGATGAAATATGAGTGGTATAGTCGAGGAAATAATTTAGTGTAAACGTCTGAATAGATTCGAATCACCCCTTGGTTGTTCAATAATTTTGAAAAAATAATCAGTTAATACCCTCAGCCATTTTAAGTACAATATACCTAGTTTGTGTATTGTGTCTTAAACCATTCCCCAGATATAAAATAAAAAAAATATATTCTCCTTGCATCTTTGAAGGGCTGTAAACCCGTAGCGAGGCACTTTTTAATATAGTTACATTAGGCTAAATCCGGCTAAATCTTTCACCCTTCAACCCTTATATTTTCATGAACATGAACATGGACTTACGTTAAACTTTGCAACAACGTTATAACATTATAACAAAGACCAGTTGAAATTTGCCAAATAGGTTTTACTAGTTTTTTTCACGCCTCGCTCAATCGATCCTATATTAAAGCTGCTCATAGGTCTTAGAACGTTCACACTGCATCTTCTAATTTTGATTACAAAATTCAGATAAGGTAGACAAGACAATCAACTGTTCTCAAATTACAAATGTACTTATTCCACCCCTAGAAACGCATCAATTAACTGCGCGATTCTGACTTAAATTCTATTGTTAAGTAAGTGCTACATGTGTTTACAATGAATAGCGTTACTTAACAAAAGTACAATGTAAACGATTACACAACAATAGCATTCTGCACAATAAATAGAAACAAAACAAACGTCACTTACCTACAACTTCATTTTCATCTAGCAGCTTCTTCCCAGTTAAATATCCAAGGAAATCATTTCCTCCTTTCACTTATATAGTGCACGTTAATTAAACAAACTATTTCTGATTAGCACTTAAAAATTCACATAAAACAGTCACAAGTTAAAAACATACGTTCACCTTGACTATTTATTGTTTACTATTTATATATTTCACTTAGTTTACATCGGAGGTACGTGATAGAACTGTAAAAATAAGTGAAATATGTTTATTGCGCTTCTAATTTCAATTGGTAAATAGCACTTCTAAAAAAAGATCAGACAGTACCTGGCGGGAATAAAACAAAATAATAGATTTAATCCAATCTAAAAACATTGAGTTAATGCAAATTTAATATTGACATAATAAAGTTGTACGCAAAAAATACCGTAATAACTGATTTGATAACAACCACATGTACATAGAAAGTTTAGTAGCTGTCAACACACACAATGAAAACACTTGCTCTGAAACAGATGTCACAGTAAACTAACATAAATCACTTTGGAGCACTTGTAAGCGCCAAATTCGCATTTCGTAACACTAAATTTCAATTCAAAACACGTTTCGCTCCGAAACACAAAACGCGTGTCTTCGTCCTTAAACGTACACAATTGTGCTGCTGCGTTGATTTGCGTGCATGTGTATACGGCGCCAAGACGATGATGACGTTGCTGCAAGTCCACTACCTACTCTTCCAGTCGACCAGTCCACAACTATAGCGGTGTTCTCTAACTCGCGATGTGGTTATGGTAGGACGTAGGAAGTACAGGAAGGTGCTCATGAAGTGTGGTAACTGGAGGTACCACTTCTTTCCACCACAATCCGCGAACTAATTAAAGTAGCCAACACTAAAGGTGTCGATCTGACGCTCTCATAGACGAATACAGGGTATACTGAGTGGTGGGTTATGTCAAACCAGCATAATTATAGCGATTAATTACTACAATATAAAAATTTTATTTTATTATTTGTTAAACGAGCTATGACTTTAAATCGAATTATAAGAAATGACGTATCCTGTTTCTATCTAATCTAATTTAATAATTATACGCGGCGAATGACTGATGTTTAGACTAGACGGTCTTTTGCATCTCCGCAAAGTTTATCCCTAATAAATTGCATAAATTTCCAGTTTATCGGCAGTGTATTAGGAACACATCGTTTGTTGCAAAAAAATAGGGGGCACGCTAGGCGGGTTTCAAATTACAATCAGATTTCACTCATAAAAGACGCTATACAAGAATGCAATCGTGTATTTGACAATGTTGGGTTAATGTTTACAAATAACCACACCTCACTGATTCTAACATTTGGAGCCATAACAAACGCTAGAATGAATTAAAAGTACCTAACTGATTTCGCGACTTTCGCCTAGCGCTGTCGGTGCGTCATATTTCACTTATAAAGAACGATTATCAAAGATTTAACGTATTACAAAATATCGCGTAACAGTGAAAACCGCCAAATGCTCTATACGTCTGCACTGTCAGCCTCGCCACGTCAGCAGCCAGAGCGGCACAAATTAGTCAAAATATTACGCTAATACCATGCGATAAACACCACAGTTTCTGTATTTGTACCTGATTTTCGGTTTATAGTGAAAACGTCCATGAAAAAGTGCTCAAACAAAAACGTTGGGAAAACCATTGATGGAGAAGATTTTGTCTAAAAATAAGCTACGGTAAAAATAACCTCAAAAAAATGATTTCCCAAATCAACCACTAAAAAATGCCATAAACAGAAGCAGGTGTATTTTCATGCAGGTGGATGATTGTATAATTAAGAAAGAGATTGCCCTGAAAAAGATAGGTGGTTTATATGAATACGAGCAAAATTAATTTTGGATTTATATGCATATGTCTATTAAATTTCTTTTTTGCGTATTTAATACATTTAAGAACATTTTTAAAACCCCTGTTAGGCACTAACCTGGAAATGAGGAAAAGCGATAATTTTAACTAACATCTGTCCCGCTGTTTTTTAAAGTAATTTTTTATGGATCTATGAAAAAACTTTTTCGGGGGATGTTAATCTTAATGATTTTACTGGGGTTTTTCTTACATAAAATTTTACGGGGTTGTTTTTTAGAGTTTTTCCGGGGCTGTTTCTTACATTTTTACTGGATTTTCTTTCCGGAAGCAGCACCTGAGACCGCATTAGCGGAGCAAAGGAAACATTGATTAACTAATTAAAGAGAAAGATTACATTTTTCGCACTGTAATTCAGTTTATATAGAACAAACAATTAGAAACTTTGATATTAGGTACAAGGTACACAGACGTTACAAATATTAACACCCACATAAATCTAATTATGCTAAACACTTATTAGAACACAATCATTCAATGCCATCTAATAACACCATAAAATGTTTACACTTTTGTGATGATCAACGTAAGTTAGATATACTAGAAGCTTTTGAAATTAACAAACATTTAAAATCTACCTTTAATGAATGAGCAAATTGAGCTCTTAAATTCACCTATTGGGCGTTTTGGAATGAGAAATCAAGTCAGCTGGACGCTGATATAGAACACCAAGATTAAGTTATGCAGATTTATTGTTCCTGTAGTAGTAGTGTCTTGGCTCTGAAAATGACATGACAACTTGTCGAAATACGTATAAGGCTAAAATAAAGACCTTTTGAAGTTAAGTATTGTTTTATTTACAATAAAGTAAAAATGTAATAAACTGAATCGGAGAGTGGAGAAAACAGTGGTGGGGACGCAAAATAAGCCGAATGATTGCGAAGATGTGTTAGTCTGGCAGTGTGTATCTTTAATTTTGCATATCTGAATGCATATGATGAATATAATATAATATAAATGCCGACTACCAAAGAAAACTGCTCTCAACTGAAATGAACTACTTGAGACGTAGTGCATAAATATCCAAACTACAAACAATTACAAATGAGGAAATTAAAAGAACTATGAATGTACCGGTTAACACTTTGGAAAGAGTAAAGAGGAGAGGGTTGAAATGGTTTGGCCACCTCATGCGGATGAAAAACGCTAGGTGGCCCCAAAGATTATTTGAATGAACACCACCGGGTAAAAAGGGCAGCTCACGGAGATCAAGGAACGAAGGAATGAGGAAAGCAATGAAAAAATGTGATGTGGCAGAACAGGATACCCAAGACAGGAGTGGTTGGCGTTTGGATTCGGAAAGGCAGCCAAAAACCTATAAATACCATGTTATATATACTTTTTCTATACTTTTAATTGTAGCACATCGTTTATCTTATGTCCAGCATAACCAACCATCTTGAATTTTTATAATAAAAGTCCAATTGATTTCTAAATTACTTTATCTATTTTCTTCTATATCTCTTTGTTTCTTCAACGGTTGTTTGTTGGTTTTATTTTCCCTACTTTATTGATTTATGTATTTTTCTTTCTGTTTCTTTTTCCTTCTTCTTTTATGTTTTTCCCCGTTAATCGTTTCAGTTGCTCTTCCATACTTTTCTCTTTCCACGTGCTAACAGTATCACGCAGACAAACTGTTTAGTTAGTTTTTCTTTAATTAAAAAGGCCTCGGCTATTTTTTCTAATTTCAATAAATTTTATTAAACGAACAACTTTAACAAAAAATTTTCGTCTTTGATTTTTATAGAAAATAATAAATTTAATGTTTTCTTGCTCTTTGTCTATATTTTGACGACCTGCTCTCTTGATTTGGTTCCAATATTCGTTCTTCTCTCTACCTAAATCATTCTTATTCCTTTTTTTATATATTTATATCCTCTTCCCATCATTTCAAATTCCAATACAGTCGGTGGTTACCAACCAGCAACTCATGGAATTATGTGAAAAATTTCTAAATAGTTTGCAAAAGTACCACTACGTTCGTTGACGACGTTAATCTACTTAACGTCTGTAATTCCGGAGGCAACTGTTGCCAAACCATGTTGTAATACAGCTGCTGCGTAAGAACGGAAAATTAAAATTAATTCCTTGACTTAACCCCGAGATGTAGTCTGTTAAGAACGAAAACGAGGGATCCTACTAGCCTGTAGCTGCCAACAAAACTAGTACTTCAAACGACACTTTTTCTATGGAATATAGTTGCATTTAACAGGACTTGTTAATTTACGTTTATATCACCGAGGATACAAAAGAAAGGGTGAAGAAAGTCGAGTAAGCAACTTACTGCATACACTATGAAGAAATTCAAAAGACGCAGACCTAATTTGAAAGGTAATTTTGTCATAATAAAAGAAAAAATGATAGCATTTTTACAAACGAACCAGTAACATTACAGGAGACATTAGCACTTTTACAGTTACTAAATAGCACTAAAATAAGTAGTGCATCCACTAGACAGGCTCGTTCTAGTATTAAAATATGACAGTTTGAAGTGGAGAGTTGGTGAAAGGGAATGAAATTAGTAGGAATTCACTACATCCTGTAAGTCTTACCTATTTCTTTTATTTTATGGCGTTATTCAGAACATCTGAAACTTCTATGAAAAGTGTTAGTTATAAAAACTACAGCTATCTACGAAACAGATAATGATGTAAGAGTGAAAATTTTTGTTGTAATTAATTATCACAAATCTCAAAATGTAAACCGCCACTATTTGTTTCCACCGCCTTAGGCTATCAACTAAGATAAAGCAAAAAAACAGAATGATTGGTATTTGACATAAAATATTTGGGTAAGTATAAGTTCATGAATGTGCGGTTGTGTAGAAGCGGAAGTTAGACATATATAATTTTTGTTCGCAATATGTTCGGAATTTTTTGAATATAGAAACGTAATTATTAGAACAGATTTTCAAAAACAAACATTGCTTAAAACTGGATACACGATATTTTTTCTTCTTGTTTAATGTGGTAAGCTTATATAGCTTGGGATGCGCTACAATTGAGTCGGTGCCCCAACCCGCTAATTTCTGTGTGGCGCGAACATTTTCGAAAATCAAAAATTCATGCACCTTTGTCTGTTAAACAGAAACGATACAACATTTATGTTTAAGCTAAACTACCTATGACGTTCTGAATAATAGTAGAATAAGATTCCTACTTAATTTATATACTCAGCAATATTTCGGGGGCTTAATTTTACCCATCCTAGCCAATGTTTGGATAAAGAAATTTTTTTTGGTTTCTGGTTTCTTTAATTCCAGCCAATAATTTTTCTAAATCAAAATCAATGTCTTTCCCACAAAAACTTATATGCAAACTTTTAATTTCTAAGTATAGATGCAAAATTCCCGGTTGTTGCGGACCCATAAATAAACAAATATAAACAAGCATGGTATTTATAATCAGCCAATATTTTTTTATTTGTTTGCAATTAACGCGCTGGTGTCGCTACTAGTACGAGGCGCGAGGTAGCCGTTCTGCACGCAGGCATCCCTACTTCATAAATTGTCTTCACTATAAAGTCCTCACATGACCCAGAGGGTGAAAATTAAGGGTATAAATCAATACCCCGAGATGGAAAAATCACTTCGACTTCTCTACTTCTTCCAGTCGACAACAGCCGGCACCAGTTCAGACCCAGAATCAGCTCCAGGCACCAGCACTTAGTTCAGTCAACCAGGTGGAGGAACTCAGCTAGTATACGTGCTGGTCCGAATTTAATAGTACAGTCAAATGTAATTCAGAATCAGGTATCGATAACAATTCTAACCATATTCCCTAACCTTAATACCTGAAGTCTGCTGTGAAGGGTTTCACGCACTTCTATTCGTAAATAAAAGTTTAATTTCGACGTTGAAAATTTTCAACTTATTTTGATCCCATTTCCTAACCCTCGTTAATTACCCAAGATTTCGAAAAAAAGCGGTTGGGAGTTTTAACAAACTTCCATACCGAACCAGCAAACAAACTCGTTAATTTCGGCGTTGAAGAGTTTCAACTCATTTTGATCCCCTTTTCCCTTAATGACTCTATTTACCTTAATTAATTAATAGAAGTAAAAATGTTACTTGATTCTGAAAGGTTGCTATAAAGATCCTAATTAATAATTCCGAGGCACACGACGTTATTAGGTACAAAACCGTCAGCACTAACAAAAAATATTGAAGAAATTCCGTGATAACCATTCCAACAAAGTTGTAAAATTTTAGGAAATTCCCGGTAAGAAAATCAGTTCATACAACAGAATTGTAAGTAAGTTAAAACTTCTCTAGTTTCGTAATTATTTTTATTAATAGCAGACCAGCTAGGAGGAACCGCATGTATACTGTGCTCAATAAATAACTAGGTGTTTGTTATAATCATAATATTGTTTATATTATTTAGTGACTAGAAACGAATTTTCTGCACGTCAAATAACCAGCTAACCTGCGAAAGTGTATTTATAAGGCCGATATCATTTGCATGCGAAGAGAGATAAGGCGTTCCAGGTAGGATACTACAATTTTAAAAATGAATGGACTGTGTTAACTTTAACGGATTTGTCCAAAATTTAAATTATAATAATATGCTTACTTGTTTATTACAGGATTGATTTCTTTTTAGTGTAATCAAGGAAGTATTTTATTTTAAATAAATACAGCATTGGTTAATTTTTTTGTAAACAATAGGGTGAACTAAATATATGTTAAAAGGTTTTAATCCTGTCCTATTATTTCAACAGTATCCGTAGCAATCGAATGTTGGCACTAAGCTACCCAGGCTGAGTGTATTTTTCGAAACGTTACACGGTAATGTCTTAGCACAGGCCCAATTTATTTTACATCTCTCTGTAAAAGTTGTGAAAATCTTCTCTTAGACCGAAGCATACAGTCTAACGACAAACGACTGAATTACATAGACCGAGCTACTGCTAAAATAAATCGGCTTCTGCTTCACTACTTTTTCTGTTTATGGCCAACAAATGACACAGACGAAGGATTCGATTTTCGTGTCAACAACAAATCAAGTTCATTTCAAGGTAAAAAAATCACTAGTGGATTTTAATAGATGAAAAGCAAAAGGGGGTTGTTATGATAAAACCACTTTTTGTTGCAGCTGCGTTTGTTATCGACAAGAGCAGCAAGTTAAGATTAACAGCACGCAAAGAACGACGATTATTTCCGATATGATCCGTTATTTTAAAATACGTCATAATTAATTGTGTGTAGTATAACTAGCAGTCGTTAACAATCAATCTAAGTTTATAGAAAAAACGGAATCACTAGTTATATTACTTGTGAAAAAATTGGGTTTCTGCATTTAACAATTGATATACCAATTCAACAAAAATTTAATTTATTGTTCAATATTCTATTAATTGTTTTATTTATGACCAATAATAAAATAATAATGTTTTTGTCTATATACTGATTTTGAAAAAAATTAGGCACTTCATCGTTTTTCTAGCAATTATTTGAGCATCCGTAAGGATATATAAAAGTCGGCGCCTATATATGGAAGTGATATCTTTAGAGCGAGGAAGCCATTTTACAGGACCATTAGCATAAAATACCTGTCAAATTTTTATGTAAACAAACACCAGATTTTTAGCGAATATAGTAAGGACTTCTGAAACATTGTGTTTGATAATTATAGCATCTACCTAGCTGCTGACAAGCTTGGTCGCGCGATAAGTAATCAAATATTCATTATGGGGTAATTAAACCAAACACAAGTGGCTGTATAGGTAAAATTCAATTTGTGTCTCTTAATTGTTTCCTGATGTTATCCAATTAAAATCGTATCGTATGTAAATAACCACACTGCAAATGGAAAAAGCTATATTAACATCAAACAACAAGATTAGTTTGTTTTACTGAAAAATTTATTTGTTGTAAACAGTAGACGCAAACACGCAATCAATTTATAGCTCTCAGTTGATTACGGGAAAAGCAAAATTTGTATAACGCAATAAATGCTTTTAACAAGCTTGCGAAGTTACAAAATCAATGTTTTTTCTACTACTGCATACTGCTTTTAGAAATATTAAAATAATAGACCCTTCATATGAAAGACACGCATGTAACTCCAAAGCCCTTAAGCTGTCCGCGCTCATATTAAATATTCAGAAACATGTTAAGTTCTACCTGTGCTAACAACGCTTTTTCTTGGAGAAGAACAAAAGTAACTTGAAAGTTATTTCAATATTAAGCTAAAATATTAATATAAGATTCATCACATTTACTTGGACACATTTTAATATAATACTATTTTATAATAATATTAAAATTTTTAAAGTATACTAAGTACAATATTCATACAACAAATTTTAAATTTTAGTGAAGTAAAACGATAAAACATTATTTCTTTAAAATTGGTGTAATGTTTGATCTAAATAATTCGTATACCTTAATGTTTGATACTACCCTTAATAAACGTTTACGTTAGCTAATATTTAAATAATATTTGAACCTATTTAATATTCAACATTAAGAATTAGCGTACAAAATTAGTAACATTAACAAAATTTTAATTTGCTTAAAGTTTACTTTATCCCGCATTTAAATTTCTGAACTTTGGTGGAAATTAACAACGTCCGTTTCCATATTTTACCTGATAAAGAGTTGGAAACGCGATAGTCAGTAAGTAGAACGCTTGACAATACCGGCTAATAAAAGTGGTCGGTATAAATTAGAAGGGAAAAAGTCATTTTAAAAGTAGAATAATGATAATAGACTGCAACATCCACTATTGTTGAAACTGCTGTATCACTGATGTTACCGTTTAAGCAAGTACAATTTATAATCATTCGAATTTTATCGGAATAACATCGAGCTAAATATGTAAATGATATAAATCTCCGGTCATATACTTTGGCGTTGCGTGATCCTCGTTGTCTAATCTGCATATTATTATCAAAATACGATTGAATTTACCCCAGTAAGCTACTATGAGATGGTAGATAACGCAGCGAATCGTTTAATTTTATACAGGATACTAAAATGCTACAGAATAAATTACACAGCTGTGATTTTTACAAATCGTAAGTGGAACTGATTTTTCTTAAATTGATTCGCATTTCGGTTAGAAAATTATTAATATTTTTTTTTATAATTGACCAACTATCCATAACTTAACACAGACTTGGTTGCCAGAAAACCATATAATGAATAATTAGTACAACGAATAAATTCAAATAAATTGCTGTATTTAAGTTACAAACCGTAACTGAATTTATAACCAATATGAACTTTTAACCGAATGAGGAGAGAAGCAAAATCGCAAAATAATTCTAATTAGCAAAGCATTATAAAATAAATTAAAAATTTTAAATTACATACTTTGATGTATATAACAGGTAATATACATCATAAAATTGCGTAACCTTATCTGGAATTTTAAACACGCACTTTGTTTTAATACACATTCCTGAACGCAAAATACGTGGAAGTTTACGTAAACATTAAAAAAAACGATATACAAAAAGCGTCCAAGAACCGCCTGTAATGCAGAGATTGACAATAGCGAAACTTTGCTTTCAACTCACCCCCAATTGTCATTTCCTAATTTCATTAACTTTTGAATAACAGAACTGTCACTAGTTTTTCACGAACTTCTTGTTCTTGTCTTGCTTTTTCTTGTTCTTGTCTTGTTCTTGATGCAAGAACAAGAACAAGAAGTAGGTGTGCAAGAAACAAGACAAGGCAAGACTAGCTGGAGCAAGAACAAGATTTCTTGTCAAGACGTTTGCAAGAAACAAGATTTCTTGTTTTATGTAGGTACATGAAATAAAAGTTTCAAAACGCCGCGCCGATTTTAACGCCTCTGGAACTGGGGTGTGTGAAAACAAAATGATCCTGTTGGGCAAAATAATAATTTATAAGTTTTGTTGCAATGTAATATGAGCGATAAATAAGGTATTTTCATAATAGACCCATGATTAGGCAATAGGATAGCCCCCGCCAATTAAAAACTGAACAAGCGCATTTTGTAGGTAGGTTCCAATCTGATCATTAAATACAAAGCCAGTAAATTGTTCTACATTTAATATAGATAACTCTTAATAAGCAGTGCGTGCTATTTTAGCTGTCTTTTCTGTACAATAAAACCATGGGGAAACCGAAGCAGTTGTAAAAGTCCAAAATTGACAATTCAAAAAATAAATAAATAACGTTTTTGTTTAATATGTGCTTCGTTTGGAACGCACCGATAAAATACAAACATTAATTTGTTAATGCAAAGAAACCAAATAAAATATATGCAAGTATAGTGTGTATGTTAGTCTACTAACTACCCAACGCGCTAACAAAATATAAAAGTTTCTTAGTCAGTGCGCGGTACAAAGGCGTTTAGCGAGTAGGCGCACGCGACAGGAAGCCGGCGCCGTTTTTTCGAGACTCGATAGCTCGGGGAATCCCCCAACTAGCAAGAACAAGAAATAAGCAAGAGTCTTGCTAGCACGACAAGAATTAAGCTAGCAAGACAAGTAGTTGTTTTACTTCTTGTCTTGCTTAGCAAGACAAGACAAGAAGTTGCCGAGCAAGGCAAGAAGTCTTGCTTTGTGCATCACTAACTGTCACTAAGGCTGGAAAAATGCAAATTTGCATATTTTTTCCTATTAGGCATAAGAAGTTGATTTTCCGTAAATGCATGTTCCTTAATGTTTAGAGTCATTCATTTATTACCGTGCAATTCGCCATTTATTACATGGTTACGGCATAATGGTATATGTTAGTGCGTATTTTAAGTTTTAGGGTCATTACAACATTTAAAATAAAGTTTTCTAAAAGTTAAAAGTTCTGGGATTTATTTATTATAGTGGAATTGCTTTGAAGTAAAAACTTTATAAATTTAAGCGGCAGTGCAGATAAGACATGCAATTATTTTATCTTATCTTTATATCCCTTCTTGTAAGGTAGGTAGAATATTTCTTAGAAAATGTTTTATAAGATTTATGCTACTTCCTCCTAATAATAATTGTGCCAAGTGGTTGCTGAAAAAACCGTCAACATATTTATTACAATAATTGGATCGTGGATGCCTACTTGAATTTGAAAATATTGGATGTGTATTTTACTAATTTACTTCTCTCTATATTTTGTGTACCTTTTTCTTTCTCATACTTGTACTGAAGAAAGGAAAGTTATGATTTCATGCAAATTTTCGAATTTCAGATATTAACAGAAGTACGTGTTTTGGGGTTCAAGGAATTCAAAAAAGTGTTGTTTTAAAAATGTGTGTCTGTGGGTGGGTGGGTGCGTGCGTGGGTGATGCGTTCGTTTCCCTATATCTCCGGAACCCCTTGTCTAATTTTTTAAGATTTGGTGTGTACAAGCTTTTTAGTTGCAGATAGTTCTTTGTAAGGTCGTTAATCGGAACCAGAACCGGAAACGGAAATTGGACTTGTTTTTTTGGTGTAGATTATTTTCTCAACACTTTTTTTGTTTTTTTTTTATACAGCGTTGTAATGTATCTAAAGACAAATCAAATGCTTTTTTTTAAATGCTGTATCTTCAAAATGAAGGCCGCTACAAATTTTTTTAAATTTTTACTTTAATGTCCGATTACTCAAACAAAATAGCCAATCTATACAAATCGTCATATTATTTAATAGCTCATAATAAGTATAATCAAGTAATGTAAAAATATTTTTTGAAATATGAAAATTGTAAATATGCTAGCGGCTCAAAATTTTAGACATTTTCAAACATTATTTCTCAAAAACTGCTCACGCCATTTTGTTGTATTTTTCTGGGCCGATAGAGCTTGCAATGGACTACAAATTTATTTTTTACTAATCTCTTAAATTTTACTCTGACGCCCTCGAAGAATTTTTGAAATTTTTGAAGTTGTTGTATTATTTATTCAAAAACGCAAAACCGAATTGTGATAAACTTTGAACAGTTTGACAGCCTATTTAAAGTAATTTATTAGGATTAGCAAGAATTTTCAACCATATTAAAAATTAGAAACAGAAACGGTACTTTTAAATTTCAACAACGCATTGTCGGGATGTTGCGTGATTTTAACTAGAGCTATCAATTAGCTCTAGTTTAAAAATATATTTTCTATTATTTGCATATTTTTTTGATAACTCTATAAATAAAGTTGTCATAACCATTTTTGATCCGAGGTCGTGAGCGCATTACCTATCTAGCGCTGTTACGTAATCAGCGTAACCAGCGCCTTGGGTCTGGACCGGGCGGCTGTACCGGCTGGAAATAATTAAATGTAAATTTCAATCACTTCTTGACGCGAGAATATTTAAACATAAAATGTATGGGAAAGTAGCAGTGGTGTGTTTCGCCCATTTTTATATGAAATGTCCGCGCCGTAGATAGGTCAATTGCTTGAAATTTTAGAGCATTACTTGCTATTTTAGATCTAAGTTTCTGCTAGTTTTCGTCAAAATCGTATAACCAGTGGCAATACAAGAGAGGAAAGCGCATGTTCTTTGAGCACACCCCCTTTCAAGTGCTGTGTCTGCAACATGTGGTATTGATTTAGAAGTCAAATTGTTATACATATTTTGAAATTTTCTCTTTTTACCGTCATAACAGAAAAGTGCATTTATGTAAAAAAATGGTTAGTCTAACCAACAAAGAGTACCTTTGCTTATCGTAACTTTCTTGCGATTTATAATGTTTAGAAGAACATGCTTTGGCCATCCATTTTAATTCGAATGAACAAACACATACATAAATATATCTACAATGGTAGAATAATGTTCTAAAATTTAAAGGAACTACTTTTATTCGTGGCGGAGATACCAATCAAAAGGTTATTTTTTCGCCTCACCTTTCGGACTCTGTAAATCGCTTAAGAAACTTTTTTTATGCATATCCCTTATCTTTAGCTAAATTTGTAATGACTGTAGTACGTACCCAATTAATTACGACGTATTTTAAATTAGTGGATTGTATCGGAAATGATCGTCGTTTTTCGTGTGCTTCACCGCAGTTGCGATTTTAACTTGTTGCCCTTGTCGCTAACAAAGGCCAGCCATATCAGCAAGTGGTTTCATCATAATTTTATAGTGTTTTTTTTTACTATGTTAATGCGGAAAAAATTATTTTATTGGTTATTGCCACGGAAACCGAGCACTCTGATTTGCAAAATAAGATGTGTGTGATTTAGATATATATTATAATACCAGAAGTAACTTTAATTTTCCAGGTAACATTTGCTTTCAAGATGATGACTGCTTGTTGAGACGAAAATCTGCACAAGTGCTCATTATCTTAAATTAACCTGCAGAAGTATGATTAAGCAAATATTGCCGAAAGAAAATCAGTTACGGGTGGTATTAGGCAAGACTATTTTTACAATTTTACAAAATAAGTATGTAGTTATCAACTACGGTTACTGTGGCAATAATAGTCTTTTTTGCATCTATCAAAAAGATAGTAGGGCCGCATATACTGACAATCACCCTACAAGGGAATTATCAGTGTAATCGTATTTTGACTGGCCTGTCTAAAATACTGTGTTTTTATTGGCTCAAAATATGTTGGTTCAATTGATAGAAATACTGCATCAGAAACAGACATCGAATTTTAAAAAAATACAGTTATAATAATCAAATATGCCGCAACCTATGCGTAATAGCTTTAGTTATGCATTTCAAATATGATTTTAGAGTTAGTAACTTACAGAAAATTATTATCTGCGGAATTAAAGGTTCAAGAAGCCAAAAGTGCACTAATCATTTAGTTGAAAGAAAATTTCTGGCGATGTTTAAAGTCACTTTAATATTTTCCATATTTGAAAAACATCACGTAAATAACTGTACTTTTTCGAAATTTTCTATGCATTATTACGCTTATTTTCGAGTAACCCACATATCCACTCGCTTCATACTATCACTTTTGTATTATATTAAAACTAAAAAAAAATATGTTGCAACAGTTCATAAATTATTAAAACAACCAATCGCTAGACAAGCAAAAGTTTTGATTATCTCAATTACTACAAAGTTATGAAATTTGTGCGGTGACTAGAGAAGTTTTAACACCTTAATCTTGTCTCGACTAAGTTTTAAAGTAGCATGTCTTAAAATTACGAGAGAGCTTTCACGTAGGTCTTGTATATTGTCACAAGAACTCAGGACAATTAGATTTGTCTAAGTTTTGGTTCTGTGTCTTGTTATTTTAAATGATAAAGATTATATTGAGTATACATAAAATTATTACTACTTCAACAATATTTATTGATTTTAGCCTTATACGTATTTCACATGCCATTATCAAAGATAAGCAGTTAGTGTTGTTATAGCAACATTAGAACTTGGTGACGATCTCGGTAATCGTCTGCAGATGACTTGATTTCTTATTCCAAAATGTCCAATAGAGGTGAATTTAAGACATCAATTTGCTCATTCATTAACGGTAGTGTTTTTAAATGTTCGTGACTTACAAAAGCTTCTAGTATATCTAATTTACGTTTATCATCACAAAATGTGTAAACATTTTTTAAATGATTGTGTTCTAGTAAGTGTTTAGCGTAATTGAATTTATGTGGGTGTTTGTATTTGTAACAACGTACGTGTACTTTATACCTTATATCAAAATTTCTAATTGTCTGACATAGGTTAGACCAAATTACAATGCGAACAATTTAATTTTTAATGTCTGATTTTAGCAAATCATCTGTTTTTGATTTTGCAATAAACAAAGGGTTTAAGACGTTTTTAGTTGTTTTAAAACTTACTTTATATTCATTTGTTTTGTTTATAATATTAGCAATTTTATCTAATTTCTCACCAAAATATGGGATCGAAGCATATTTAATTGTATCAGATGAAGTTGGGGTGTTCGGATAAATTTCTTGAATGGCGTATTTATAATCTTTTTCTTTAATTAGTGTTTCAATAAGTTTAGTATTATAACCATTTTACTATATACAATTTGTTTATTAATTGCAATTTCTCCATTATAATTAATTTCATCCAAAGAGACCGTTAAAGCATGTATCATGGACCTGTATGCTGCTAATTTACGTGTGTTACGATGACAAAAAACGTGTGGTATTGTAATGTCTGTTTGTGTAGGTTTTCTATAAATAGAATATTCAAGTTTATTATTTGAATTAATTTTTGTTTAAACCTAAAAAGTTAATGGACTTATTTTGTTCAGTTTCTAGTGTACATTTTATGTTTGGATGCAAGCTGTTAATAAAAATTAAAAATCTGTTTTCTATAATATAATTAATGCAATCTCTATATAATTCAATAGACTATAGGACTGAGTAGCTTAGTTTATTATTAAAAAAACACGTGGGGCGTAGCCCACGGGTTCAGCTGGCAAGTAATTATTACTATGATTTTTGAAATGTGAATAATTACTTTGCTGATTGGCTATGTGTGAGATAATTAAGAGTTTTTAAAATAATAAATAGAAATAATGAACATGGGTCACTCATATTTTACTTGAAATTTCTCTCACTTAGGAGTTATATGTGCGTGTAACTTTTATATTATTAAACAATTGTGGGTATGTTAACACCTCTTGAAACATTCATGGTGTCATTAAACCTATACGACTAGATAAAACTAGTTTTCAAGTTTTAATTGTTGTTAATATGCTAAAAATGGCATGTTGCTCTAATGGGCTTCACTGTTATTTAATGCAAACGTGCGGTCTTTGACCGTCGCGTAAATTAATCCAATTTCTAATTGTTAATTACTGTCATTTTTATTGTTGCACGTAAACCTACTTTAGGTACTTAATTTATTATTGCTGTTATTATATTGTTCTACTTATTAAACTTGACTGTATCTTCATTGAGGTTATTCTAATATAATAACATATATCACTAATAAATCCACAACGGTTGTGGGTAGAAACTTGGGCTTTTGGATGTAACACAGCCATTAGCAAACGATCTTGTTATAATACTTATAGTCGATATAATTATGTAACTTAGTGTTATTTATTTGACGATTTGTTGCTTGAAATTAAATTCCCACAATTAAAATAACCTACAGGAAACGAGGAACAAAGTACTTCCTTTTGCAATAGACCGTAGAATAGATTAGACGTTCCCTCAAGAATGCCTTAAAGCGCCTCTCTAAAGCATATGTAAAGTGTAATGTGTATTACTAATAATTATGTTCGATTACATAAACTGCCTTTCATTTAAAGAAATAAATATTCCATAATTGCTATGCTTGTGAATAGTAATGCTAACATTTCAAGAGAACGACATTTATCGTTTTTTTAATTTTCTGATATTTAGTGAAAGATACAGATTCTCAGATTTTGATAACAAACTTTTAGAAATGTAAGAGGACAAAAATTTACAAACCTTGTATTAAACATTTTCGGATATTTTCGTGATGGAAAATTTGCCGAATTCAAATGTCTACAAGAAAACGCTCTTACAGTTGGGAACTTCCAGAAAATTACGTTTTTCCAAAATTTTCCGGAATTTCAAAATTAGAGGGCGAGTGAGAAGTCTTGTAAAAATGAAACAGGGAATAATTTTTCTGGCCAAAAATAATTTATTTGTTAACGTAGTCGCCTTTTAGGTCGATACACTTAGTCCAACGTTTTTCCAATTTTTCGATCCTCTCCGAATAATACGATTTCTCCAACGCTTCAAAATAGAAGTTTGTTGCATCGATGATCTCCTCATTAGAGCCGAATCTTTTTCCGCCGAGCCATTTCTTTAAGTTCGCAAACAGGAAATAGTCGCAAGGGGCTACGTCTGGAGAATATGGTGGATGTGGTAGCAATTCGAAGCGTAATTCATGGATTTTGGCCATGGCAACTACACACGTGTGGACCCGTGCATTGTCTTGATGGAAGAGAACCTTTTTCTTCGCCAAATGTGTTTTTTTTTTCAAAACGTCGTTGAAACATTAGACGTTTCCTTTCACTTCCGGTTTCATGGAAAATGACCCAAACTCTTAAAATTCAAATAGGATACCCTATATATATTGACATTTTTGGAATCTTAAGACAATTCTGAGTACATCCGCACTATTTTTGACGGTTTTTAAGCCTGCTTGATTTTTTTAGAGTCTTAACTTAAGTTGGTCGTGTAGCGGAACGAATACTGTATTCCTAGTTTAATGAATTATATAGAGATTGCTTTAATTCCTTGAAATTTGTTGAGTAATTATACCACATGTTGAGCAATTGCTGTTAGAAACTGTACGTAAACAGAATTTAGGGCTAAAGCAGTTCACTTCGAAGTTGCATTAAGTCCAAAAGTGTTCTTCTTTGTGGCTAACCAGCCCAGGTTGCTGTAGGATGTCCCTAAGTTTTCTGAAGTAGGTACGTTAAAATTGTTGTCAGCTTTAATATTTCGTTGTAACCACATGTAGTTTGCTCTATTGTTCTTTTATTTTTGTGTATTTATTTATAAATTTGTTAAAATAATTTCTTTTATTTCCGGTATGTGATTTTTTCATTTTGACAAAGTAAAAAAAACACATCTGATGCCTCCACCAAATATCACGTTTCCAGTTTTTAAAATAAACTCGAAAAATGGTCTTCGTTCAATTAACGACGCAAAGAAATACAAGAAATCATTTCAACAAAGTTGTAATTAAATACACAAAAACAAAAAAACAGCAGAGCAACGTTGAACTTAAAAAGTATATGTGATTATAATAAAATATTAAAACTGACAACAATTTTAAGTTACATTAACAATTTCTGAGACATCCCTTCAAGGGATGCCCCAGAGGAACTTGGGCTGGTTAGTCACGAAGCAGAATACTCTTGGACTTAATGCAAATTGATGCTGAACCGTTTTAGCCCTGAATTCTGTTTATATACAGTTTTTAACAGTAATTACCTAACATGTGGTATAATTATTCAAAAAATTCCTATGTACTGAAATGAATAAATTACAACTATTTTAGAAAATATTTAAATTGTATAAATTGCGTGTATTCTGGTTTGTGACATAATGAGGTTTGAATATTAATGTATGATTTTGCCAGCGACAATAGAATTTAGAATCATAATTTGAAGATACTACAACGGTGACGAATTACAATGAAGAAAATTGTTTTCGGGTAATACGTTTTGTTTAAACTATTGCTTTTAATTTAAAAAAATAGAAGAAAGGAAAATTGGGCCTTACATGAATTAAAATACAACACTATCATCCAAACCCTTAGTAAAATAAACTATGCATGTTTAAATTTATATGATGATTTTTAGACAAGGAAAGGAACTTTAATTGTCAAGACGACATTATTGGAGAAAGACTTTGGTGTGACTTTTAAATTTATATTTTTATGGTTATATGATTATTTACAATTTAACAAATATGATTAGATTTCGATACCATTTTATCTTATTGGAAGAGCAATTTGCAGTGATCTTCAGATGACCATGAAGTTTCTGTTTCCGAGGTCCTGCGGTTATTTTGATCGTTAAGTTCTAATGCGAAATTATTCTAACAACAATTTGGAGAGACCTTAGATAACTTTAAGTATCTTATTTTCATGTGACTATGTTCATACTGGGAAAGTAGCAATATCTGCAAATGCAATATTATTGAAAAGACAATTTAGAGCGACCCTGATATTACGATAATTAGCACTCTTACTATTACATGTCAATTCGAAGTTTTAGCAACAGTTGTAGTAACCCTAAGGCGACCTTAAAATTCACACGTTTGCGGTCATGCAACCAGCTCTAATCTAGTATGAACAGCGGCTCATATAAGAATTAGACACGTATGGTAATGCTAAAGTGGTGCGAATTTAAGATCGTAGGCAAGGAAGTGTAATAGCAATCATTATAGATTGCCCTCTTCTTTATTTTAATTATAATCTGATTTAATATGAGAATGCATGGGTTTGAAAAGAGCTGTGAGATTCTGATTCTGCGAGTAGTAGAGAGCAGTAAGACAAATCAAAAGTTTTTTTCCAAATACGATGACTTTAAAAAAGTGGCCGATGTGCTTTTTAGAAAACTATGACTTTAACTCATTGCACCCTTAAGACTGATCGTCTTTTATTTATCAAACGTATTTCAACAGCATCATAAACAACAAACAGATTAATTTAAAAAGAAAGAACAGTGCCAGTTGAATAAATTCACAAAACAGATGTTCTTCCACGAAACAACCGAGAACGCAAGGTATTAAAAAGTGGCGAGCTCCTGGGTTGTATGTAGTGATAGCTTTAGGGGTCCGCGTAGGAATAGCAAGGAGGGCTGGCAGTTGCTATTGGCTCTATCGAGATGCTGGAGGGCTCTAGAAGAACCGAGGTGCTACGGGGCTGCTCTGGGAAGCCGCGTTATTGGGCAGGATAAGTTCGTTGTTTTTTCCTTTCTTCAGCTAGGTGAAATGGCGTTGAAGGAAGCGGATTGATGAAGCTTTCCACCAGTTTCAGTTTGCCTTGAGATCTGTTGATGTTCTGTTTGGGTGCTACGAAGCTCTAGTAGAAGCTAGGGAGCTGGGTGTAGCAGGGCTCTAAGTGGAGTTTTTTGCACCGAAAGCTTACGCTTGATCTAGGAGCAAGGCTCTGCAACAGGATGATCATTTCTTACTTACGCCAGTCCAGGACAAAAGAAAACGTTTTCTTGAAGTCATTTTTGAAGTAAAAAATCACTTAAAGTATTATTACCACCCAAGTTCACTCAAGTGGAGATATTTGTTTTTATGTTTATGCTCACTTTTAAAATTAAATGCTACGTTAATTTAAAATTCTTAACAATCATACTGTCGGCGTCACAGAAACAGAAACTTCCTAACAAATTTGCAATATCAAAATATTTAGATAAATGGACTAGCTGTGCCGTTTTTAATAACAAACAGAGAAGCTCAAAATAAATAGAGTAAAATAGTCATTTTTTACATGGCATGCAAAACTAAAACAACTCACGTTTGGGTTGTAGTACGTAAGACACCCGTGTTTAAAGTATATATGTTATTTACACATAAACATAAAATAACTTTTAGCGTGTGCCGGCAACTGACGACAGTAGAGAATAGACAAGTGTTCCAGCAATGTTGCAGTTTCAAAAAATAAAACGCTTGCGTATAAAAAACGAGACGTTTTTAAAAATCCGAGACGTTTTCCGAGACACTTATAGGAGACGTATGGTCACCCTACTCTACAAGAGGCCTAGTGAGTTGGTTTCCACCGCACCGAAAACTTGCGGTCAATTCGAAAACAGGGCTTCCGAAGGAGCCTGATGAGATGCGGTTTGCTCCGAATCGTTAGCTAATGCTCAATCCGAAAGCAGATTCTCAAGAGTTGGTTTTGTATCAAAATCTGAGGCTCACATGATCCAAAAATCAACTTTCTTTCCTGAATAAATAAATGCACCGTATTTGCTCTAAAAATAGTTTGTCAGATCGGTATAAACTTTGTTTATTATAATAACTTAAATTAAAAGAAACCAAACGTACGAGATATTTTTTAACCTAAGTAAAAAAAAAGGTAATACTCTGAAGCACTACTCCTTCAATGAGGAGTTTGTTTGTTTTCAATGCCTTGACAAAAGCTATGAAATAACGTTCAATGTTTCGCAAAATTTTGACAAAATATATTTCTTACAAACTGGCGACAGGGTATTTTTTTAATTTTGTCGGAGCATAGAATGCATATGCCAATGCGCTGATGTCCTTGTGACGCTTTCTACGAATTTTTGAAACTCTTGAAAAATTATGATCCTTTATTTAATAAACGGAAGACCGTGAAACATTTCTGTTTAAAATAAATCGCTCCTAGTACAATAAGATTTAGACTTAGTTTCTTTCCACTCTTCTCCATTTCTGGACTGACAACTGTTTTCTCTTGTTTTTGGTGTTCTTAATCCTAAGCGATATTTTAAAAACACAATCACAAAAACGTTTGTTTCTTCGTATAAAAAATTTCGGTATTTGCTGCTATATGTGTAACAAGCACTTTGACAATGCAAGCGAGCACTAGAACATCGGATCGTATGTAACAGTACTTTGACTACGCATCTCACAATATAAAAAATTTTTAGAAACATATAAAGGTAATTATTTTTAAAGTATAACCTCCTTTAACTTAACGTTATCCAACTGCCGTGAGCGGCTTGAAGTTTTTTTTCTTTAAAAATACAACTGTTCTTAAACACAACCTCGCGTAATACGCCTAGACCAACAACGTTGTTTTAATAAAAACAGTATAAAAAAGTTTGGCCGCATCCACCAGTAAAAACGCGGTACACCCATATTCACCCATATGCGATCATTTGTGGCAAGCGTGAGGCGATCAAAGAAAGTTTTATTTTAAAATATTATCTACTACTAGTGTTACCCCAGCACACAATGCACTGACAGACAACGTTGACAGAACCGATGAAATGTCAAGTCACGTGATGCATTAGTTCCAATAATGACACGCGACGTTATTGTAGATGGCGCCCCAAGTGACGCGCGTCTAGCCGACCTTCATATATACATATTATAAATTAAAATAATTATTATTAAAAAATCGACGTAGAATAAAAATATAAAAATGTTTCATGTTCCATCTGTGGATAGAGACCTTTCATTGAAAAAAAAAATGGTACAAATTGGTGAAGCGGTAGCCGCTGGAGGAACCGGAGGAAAAAACCCTTAGTGCTTTTATATATGTACTAGTGTTACCCCAGCACACAATGCACTGACAGACAGCGTTGACAGAACCGGCGAAATGTCAAGTCACGTGATGCATTAGTTCCAATAATGACACGCGACGTTATTGTAGATGGCGCCCCAAGTGACGCGCGTCTAGCCGACCTTCATATATACATATTATAAATTAAAATAATTATTAATAAAAAATCGACGCAGAATAAAAATATAAAAATGTTTCATGTTCCATCTGTGGATAGAGACCTTTCATTTAAAAAAAAATGGTCCAAATTGGTGAAGCGGTAGCCGCTGGAGGAAGGGGAGAAAAAAACCCTTTGTGCTTTTATATATGTACTAGTGTTACCCCAGCACACAATGCACTGACAGACAACGTTGACAGAACCGATGAAATGTCAAGTCACGTGATGCATTAGTTCCAATAATGACACGCGACGTTATTGTAGATGGCGCCCCAAGTGACGCGCGTCTAGCCGACCTTCATATATACATATTATAAATTAAAATAATTATTATTAAAAAATCGACGTAGAATAAAAATATAAAAATGTTTCATGTTCCATCTGTGGATAGAGACCTTTCATTGAAAAAAAAATGGTACAAATTGGTGAAGCGGTAGCCGCTGGAGGAACCGGAGGAAAAAACCCTTAGTGCTTTTATATATGTACTAGTGTTACCCCAGCACACAATGCACTGACAGACAGCGTTGACAGAACCGGCGAAATGTCAAGTCACGTGATGCATTAGTTCCAATAATGACACGCGACGTTATTGTAGATGGCGCCCCAAGTGACGCGCGTCTAGCCGACCTTCATATATACATATTATAAATTAAAATAATTATTATTAAAAAATCGACGTAGAATAAAAATATAAAAATGTTTCATGTTCCATCTGTGGATAGAGACCTTTCATTTTAAAAAAAATGGTCCAAATTGGTGAAGCGGTAGCCGCTGGAGGAACCGGAGAAAAAAAACCTTTTGTGCTTTTATATATGTATGGATGAAAGAGCAGGGCCAAACGCCGTGACTGTCAAATTTAGGCTCTACGATTAGCTACCATTACGTGCTGCCATCTATTGAACCACTAAGTAAAATACATCAAATTTTGTTTTTCATTTTCAAACGTTAGAAAACATAATTGCTACTATATTTCGCATTGATTATGAAATTATGATAAAGTTTAATTGTAACGTTTATAACTTAAACATTTTGGTAAACTCTATCTGTTATCACATAATAAATAGCACCGCATTTGGCCCTGCTGACATCTAGTGGCTAATTTTAGAAATAGCTTAGAAAACCCCCCGTTGTCGCAAGCGATTAATTGTCGGGATACCAGAAAAGATATCTATAAAATAACTTTAACAAAGGAGAGCTACTTCGCTGTAGCATCTAAACATGGTCGCTCATTGGCTAATTTAAAATTCGCGCGCTTATTATGCATTATTATGCAGCGGCATACGGTGAACGCTTAAATTTCACAAATACCCGAAAAAAGAGCATATTGTGTTCTATTTAGCCTAGCAAATGGTGGCCCATCTCCTAATTTTTAATATGTAAACATCACATCACGAGCGGCCGTAGCTCAGTGGTAAGAGCGCGGGTTACCAATGCATCGGATCCGGGTTCGATTCCCGGCCCGGTCGTCCTCCCTCGCAAAGCAACGGGAAACCAGCGAGGTAGATTTTTCCCCAGGAAAACCTCTCTGGAGAAGAAGTGCATGCACTTCCTGTGGTTCGGAACCCACGTTAAACTGTCTGTCTGTGCAGAGAGAGGTAGCCAACACCCGGAATAGGGTATAGCACTATAAGAAGAAGAAACATCACGTTATGTTAATGATCCTTTATTATTTTCAGCTTCAGGCGTAAGCATTCTCGTACTGAATAAAATAAGTTGATCAATTAAATTCTTGCGCCTTACCACCTTCTACGAATTTATGCAAATTTTAATTTCTTTATGAATTATGACTTTATTTAAAAGCGGTTTTGAAGTAACTAGAAATTTTAAATATATAGAAATCCGGACAGCTGTTATAACTGTAGCATATTTTTGCTTCTTGCGAACAACTTGACTTTCACATAAGCTGAGCAACATAATTTAATTTAAATGTATGTTATTAGGCATTAGAGCAAACAACAGACACTTTTATTTCAGTTAACGAACCAACATGACAGAAATTCCTTTGGTAAAGAAGTTCGTGGTAGCGGAACCAATTATTAGCAAACAATGACAAATCTCACGTTTGACTTTGAAGTAAGACTATAACAAACTGTAACTTACATGGTGACAGATATGAAACTTTCCAGTAGTTGGTTGCAGTTGGAGTAATTTCTTGAAGAACGGGAACTAAATTTATTTTAAATTCTATTTACAAGAAAATTTGAACTACGATATCTGACAAATGTTGGGTGATTTTTTTTATAAATCAGCACAACATTCTAAAGCCTTTCAAAATTTAAAACATATGTCTCATACTAAAAAAGACCACAATCCTGTATATCTACATTATTTAAACAAAGCTAATTTAAATTTATAATAGATAATAAAGCGATTACCTAAACAAGTAAATATTCACACAGTTTTAATTTATAATATCAGTGCTTACTTTCAACCCTCTTCCCAAGAGCAGTGAACCATACAACCTAGAACTACCTACCTCATTACAGGAAAGTAATAATCCTCGTTCCCATAAAACTGGCCACGGTTGGCAGGTTCACGTATCCCGCACCTGTACAAATTTTGATAACGCTGAATTAAAAAGATCCACTTGGTGCTTAACAATTAGATTTACGGACATTTACACATAAGCATAAGTAAGTGTTATTTGTTGTTTGTTGCCTTGATGTTCTAACAACAAAATAATTGTTTATAATCAGTGATCACAAAGAAATTTAAGTGTAATAATAATGCTAGCATTGGCAATGTTCCACAGCCCTTCCCCACAACAATATATTTGGAAATGTATTTATGGCAATTTGTGTCGACTTAGGATACACTTCGGTGTGCTATATTTTATTAACGAAACCTGCGCGAAAAAGTATTAAATTGCATCACAGTCAAGCTACATCAAACACAAATAAGACAGTGTAGATATAGAATTATCAAACCTTCAAAAATTCCGACTTTGTAACTCTCATAAGGTTTCCGCTCCAAAAATTGACAACCACATAAAAAGTTTAAAAAAAACCACAGCTTGTGTAATTTTGAATAAGAAAATAATTTAGATTTTCATAAGATGTGTTTTCAAAGAATCATGAGGCCGTGTGTGAGCACGACTCCATGATTCCCATCCCACCCCCTTACCTGGACTCAGCGCACTTCGGCGCTATTCACCGATCTAACATGCCCCACCCCTGAAAGACATGCAACCCAACATACAAACCACACACACACCCGGGTTTAACTTATTTCCGACGGGCAGAGGACTCGAACCTACTGCCGTTGAGTCTAGTTTCAAAGCCTGGGACTTTAACCACTAGACCACCCGCTGGCCCCATAAGATGTTTGAAGTATGTATGTTACTGCTACGCGTTCTGAGTTTCACCAAATGTTCATCCTTAACTGTCTCGCCATAACACGACGACTGGCCTTTACATCTCCATTCAGTTTATTGATTGTTTTCGGCGAATGTTTATGTTGCAGTCACTACTGCGGTATAATTTGGTTATTTATGGCTTACTTCAATTCTGGCAGGTCGGAAAAATTAAACAGTAAACGTCTTCCGTTCAGTATATTTATCGCGCTGGCAGCAGAATCTTGCACAACATATTGTATACAATTTCTACCAATAACAGAATTAATATAATAAAAGCATTGCACACAAAACATTATTACAGTTTTATTAGAAACATCATTTATTACTAGGGCTCGGATATTTAGGCACTCTTATTATTGAAAATCTGTCGGGAAACCACCACGAAAACGATGATTGCTCATAAGTTTCAAAAATTAACATATAAATACTCCCAGAATTACACATTTTATTAACCTAAATATTGGGAGCTCCAGTTACAATAACATACGCACACATTTACGTTACAATAATTAAAGCAATAGCAAATTAATTTATAAAACTAGCAGGACCCGTGGACTACGCCCCACACTTTATTCTTAAAATGGTAGAAAATTTATTGAAAGGGAAAAATATAGGATATAATTATTACATTCTGCAGGTATCGGAACCCGCAAACATATTAAACAACCTGTGTCGAGATGTAAATAAGGCATGTTAATGAATGCACGGTCACTAACAGTTGAGAAAAGAGGAAGACATCTAGATTTAAGATATAGAATAATAATAAACAACCTTTGTAGAGATGTAAGGCATGTTACTAAATGCACGTCACTGTAATTTGCGACAGGGGAAGGAATGCGGATTAAATACCGAGCGATTAAATAAAAACCTAATTGCAGTCGCCTATGAAACAAGCGCAGTACGTCGATGATTAGTTTGCAAATCGTGGAACTGTTATCGTAGTTGCACAGCTTATTCTTCTTCTTCTTCATTAGCCTTCCATTGTCCATCCTTGGACATAGGTCTCTTCCAATTCATGCCAATGTTTCCGGTTTTGAGCTGCTCTCATCCACCCAA
This sequence comes from Ctenicera cuprea, assembly GCA_958336395.1. Taxonomy (NCBI): domain Eukaryota; kingdom Metazoa; phylum Arthropoda; class Insecta; order Coleoptera; family Elateridae; genus Ctenicera; species Ctenicera cuprea. The sequence goes on along the minus strand of OY284487.1, from coordinate 28,716,397 downwards.
AGCCAGCTACTCTTTTCAGGTCATCGACCCATCTCATTTGAGGTCTTCCTCTGTTCCTTTTACCCATGTATGGTCTCCATCTTTGTATCACAGCATTCCATCTTTCGTCATTCTGCCTTGCATTGTGGCCTGCAAAGCTCCACTTCAGTTTTGCTACATGTTCAGCTACATCTTTTACTTTTGTTTTTTGTCGGATCCAGGTCTTAGTTTTCCTGTCTTTTAAACTGATATTCAGCATAGATCTTTCCATTGCTCTTTGTGTCTTAATGAGCTTGTCAATATTTGCTTTGGTGAAGGTCCATGATTGGCAGCCGTAGGTCAGTACTGGCAGCACACACTGATCAAAAACTCGAGTTTTTAAATATTGTGGTAGTTTATTGCTTTTGAGGATGTGTTTTAGTTTTCCGAAGCTTGCCCACGCAAGTCTTGTTCTTCTTTTAATTTCAGCCGTTTGGTTTTCTCTGTTGAGTTTTATTACTTGTCCCAAATATACATATTCCGGCACATTTACAATGATTCGACCTTTTACACTGATGTGTCTTGGATCGTCGGTATTCGTCATCATTTTTGTTTTTGTAATATTTACGTTTAATCCAACTTTCTCAGAGGCTTCCATTAATTGTGTCAACATGATTTGTAGGTCCTCAAAATTGTCAGTGATTAGGATGATATCGGCAAATCGTAAATTGTTTAGTCGTTTACCGTTGATTTCTATGCCTTTTTGTTCCCAGGGCAGAGTTTTAAAGATGTCTTCTAATGCCAGCGTAAAGAGTTTCGGTGAGATTACGTCTCCCTGTCTTACACCTCGGTGGATTGGTATAGGTTTCGTAGCTACCTCTAGTTTAATTGTCATACACGCTTCTTTATAGATATTATGTATTAGGTCCCTGTACCGGGAGCAGCGCTGGATTACCCTATACGCAGGATACGCACGTGCGTATAGCGGCAGATTTCTAGCGGCGGCAAAATCTGAGACTTTAATTTAATAAAATGACAGAGTTTTAAATTTTTCTCAGATATTATTTACAACTCCCATAAAGTGCATATCATGACTATATGAGTCATATAGTAATATGAGATGTGAGCAAGAAATAAGAAAATATCGACGGTGCACCTGCATTTCACTTGAAACATAAACAAACTATAACTATATACTGTCGCAGTTGCATCAAAAAAATCTCGGCGGAAACAATTTTGACCAGGTAAGTTATAAGTTTTAATTTTAGTCTTTTCGTTTCGGGGCGGCAATTTTAATGTGCGTAAAGCGGCAAATTCTTTAATCCGGCACTGACCGGGAGTCAATTCTACTGTTGTTTAAGGACCTTTTATCGCCCACAGTTCCACCATGTCGAAGGCCTTTTCATAGTCGACTAAGGCCAGGTATAGTGGTAGGTGATATTCATTTGTTTTTTCTATAGGGGTTTTTACAGTTAGCAGGTGGTCAGAAGTGCTTTAGCCCTTTCGGAAGCCTGCTTGTTCAACTGGTTGGTAGGCGTCCATTTTATCACTTAAACGGTTTGTAATTATTTTCATGAACAACTTATAAATTTGCGACAGCAGGGAGATTGGTCTGTAATTCGTTAATTCGCGCTTATCTCCTTTCTTGTATAATAGGATGGTCACTGCTTCGTTCCAACTGCTAGGAACCTGTCCGTAATGTAAGCAGTCATTAAACAGTTGTTTAACATTTCCCATTAGTTCTTGCTCACCTTCTTTCAACATTTCTGCTATTATTTCATCTTCTCCTGGTGCCTTGTTGTTCTTCATTTCTCTTAAGGCTTTTATTATTTCGTAATTCTCTATGTCTGGTAAATCCTCAGAGCTTACGTTCATAATTTCTCTTGTTAGTTGTTGTTTTATTTCATCATCTGGAATTGTCTTAGAGCTATATAGATCTGTGTAGTACTTTTCTGTTATTGTAGTTATTTGTTGTTTACCCCTGTATTCTCTACCATCTGAACTTCTGAACTGTTTTATTAATTTCCATCTTTGTTTCATCATGTCTTTTGTATTGCTGCTGATTTTTTCTTCCCTTCTTCCTTTCCCTTTTGCTACTTTCAATCCCGCTTTTAAAATGGCGTTCGTTGATTTCTTATTTTTGTTGTTTATCGTTTCAGTGGTAGTTTCGTCATCTCCTTCTAATTCTTGCTTTAATGCTTTTCTATATTCATTACCTTTTTCTTTAAGTGTCCGTGTGTCTATGAGTGCTTTCCTTTTGGTTAGTTTTAATCTTTCTAATTTTTGATTTATATGTATTTTTGCTCTAACCAAGCGATGGTCGCTCCCTGTGCAAAATGATTTTATTACCGTAACATCCTCGAAAATCTCTTTTCTTGTTGCCATGATGTAGTCTATTTCATTTTTTGTTGTTTTATCTGGGCTTAACCACGTCCACTTTCTTTGTGGTTTCTTTTTGTAGAAGGTGTTCATAGCGTACATGCTCTGTTGTTCCATGTATTCCATTAATTTGTCACCACTTGGATTTCGAGTACCATAGCCGTAGTTCCCAATTTTATCTTCGCTTTCTTTTTTTTTACGCCCAGTTTGGCATTAAAATCTCCCATCAAAATTGTTATCTTTTTAGGGTGGTTCTCAATTGCTGCCGTTATATGCTCATAGAATAAATTGATCGTTTCTTCGTCGCTAGTTGACGTAGGTGCGTATATTTGAATTAATTTTATAGCACAGGTTTTATTTAGTTTTAGTATTAGGAAGGCTACTCGGTCTGAAATTCCTTTATACATTTCGATGTAGGGTACTAGCTTTTTGTTTATTAGAAATCCCACACCATTGTAAGTGTTCTCGTCATTTCCTCTATAGTATAAAGCATTTCCTGTTTGTAATATGCATTGACTTTCTCCTTTTCTTCTTATTTCGGATATACCTAGCACATCCCATCTTATTTCTTTTAATTCCTCTTCTAATTCGTATATCTTTTCATCTGCCAACATTGACCTTATGTTGTATGCTCCTATGTAGAATCTTGTCTGATGTTGTTGTGATTTATTGGATATTTTCTTTGTATCTATCGTGTAATCGCCTTTCAGGTAATTCACCTTACCCACCTGGGGTATTGTTATTTGTTACTCGACATTTCATTTCATTTCATTTCATTGGAAGGTATTTGGCTAATGAGTTACCACGCCAGCCGTGCGTCTTGGTAACTTAGTGGTGGCCTATCTAACTAAGGCCGGATGTGCCTCTGCCACATTTTGACGTGGCCCCACATTCAGTCACGTCGAAGGCAACTTGACCCTCGCTAACTGTACCTGCTAACTACTGCTCATGCTGCCTGCCTGTTGGTCCGCGGGAGGTATTTTATTTTCCTCCTACCCAGCATATCTGCTGGGCATTCCCCGATCCGCCACCTGGGACGCGCCCTCTAGGGGTTACAGGCTCCCCCGAGGGACAGCTTATTATGTTACCGTAATTGCTCATATTTAACACTTTGTAACAATTAGCAAGTGAGCCTTCTAAATTATTTTTAGTATTTATTATTTTTGTTACAAACGTGCATAATAAATGTTCGTTTGCAAACGTGACCCATTTTACTCACATAATGAAAACAATTTTAAACGACATGTTGGTTTAGCGGTAAAAGCGTGGATTTGTAATCTGGCGGCACAAGTTCAAATCCCTTCGCCGACCTGTTTGTTTCCTTTTCTTAGTTTTTTTTTGCTTCACGTAAGAGATACGGCGACCAGTTATTTGGAAAAGTTGTTTAGAATAAGTAATTATTCCCTACGCAGTCTAAAATAACAAAAACCCAAATCTGAGTGTTTGTTTTTTTAGATTGCGTAAAATAAAAAGTTAATTTTTCTTAGGTAATTTGAAGTGTGGAGATGTTTTTTAATTCTGTATTTTCATTAGATTTCGAATGCTTTTGAAGTGAAGTTATATTACATAGATTCAGGGCAGGATTAGCCGTTAAGCGGAGTAAGCATCTGCTTACACCGGCAAATTTGCAAGAGCGGCAAAATGAAATAAAAAGCTTAAATAAAACTGAAGGTATTTGTACTCACGTTTTGCCTCAAAGGCGCCGATAAAAGAATACAGCCAGTCATTCCTTAGGGATTAAGCAGCGGGCGCGACGGCAAGCTTCTATAGCGCTCCACCCTATAACAAGTAACACTTGCAACACTCTTGATGACAAATTTTACAGCAAATTTCCACATTCTTAGAAAAAAAATCTAAATAGGTTTATGTTAAATGTTGTCGAATTTTTTTCCAATTCGGGCATGCATTGAGTGATTTTACATAACATGAAAATAATATTAAATTAAATTTAACATTGTGTCGGCTTTTTAAAGAGTAGTCGCTGTAAATAGATGAATACTTTTTCATTGTATCTGATAAAATTTCATTTATAATAGAAATTTCAGTACGTAGTCTACAATTGGTTTCTTTGACATATGCACGTATTTCAGTTAACTGATTTCTGGATTACTGCTAGTAATTAAACCATCACTAAGGCGGCAAAAAAAAGTCTTGCTTACAGCGGCAAATGGGCCTAATCCGCCCCTGCATATATGCTGTGTTAATAAGATTAAAATAAAAAATTTAACGCAGGTTTTGGTAAACATTCTTTTTCATTCTCTCTTAAATGCTACGTATTATATTATACCACTTCTTCGGTTTCTTTTTATAAAATAAAAATATTAGTTTAAGAGTGCTAATAATTTTAATTACGGTCTTCTTTCTTTATTAATTTGTTTTGTAAGTAATTAGTTTACATAGGTCAATGAAACACGGAAATTCCCGAAGCTTTTTAAGCAGATAGACATTCCCCTTTTATAAGAACTGAACACGGTAATTAATATATTAGTACCAGTGCTAGTTATAATTCAATTTCGCTATTACAATAACTGAGGAATAAATGTAACATTATTATTATGCACTAGTACAGTGCAGTACAGTACCTGTTACAATACAAGAACCGCAAGCTACTTAGTTTAATTATTCTCGACATACAGTCTCACACAATAAAAGTAGAAAAAAGGTTGTTTTTTGAGTTTGCAATATAGCAGATGAACAAATATAAATAAGTACTATTATTTAATATTTTCTTCAAAATTAATCGCTTTATTAGCGAATTAACGATAAGACAGGGACAAATAGACGGACGGGAAATTTCCCAAACGGTCGACAAGTTTTTTGATCATATCATTATATTTCCATAAACCATGTAATAAAATTATTGACATATCTTTTTGGATTAACCTCCTCTTCCCTTCCTTATAAAGAGTATTTAACATTATTCAGACACTCAGAAAGTTTAATTTGTTTGAACCCAATCTGTATTTTAAGAGATATAAATCTAAAATTAGCAAGATTTTCTTTACAGGCAGCAAAGAACAGTTCACACTGCTACCGATCGACAAGAGTCCTGCTGAACTTTTAATGGGGAGAAAACTAAGGGCAGCATTAGATTGTATGCATCCAGATGACATCTGTTATACTATTACAACAGATCAACGTACACTAAGAACATTTTCCGAGTGTTTACTATGATTATACGGAATCAGCCAAAGCACGTCACAAACATTTGCAATATACATTATTACATACCATGTGTTCAAAAAGTAATTACATAAAGGTTGGCCATGAAAAATAAAATTTCTGTCTTTGCATGCTTTAGAATTTAAACAAACAAAACATGATATTACTTAAAATTTTAGGTTGAGCTTGTAATTTGTTATTTGTAGTGACACTGACAGAGTGATGACAGTTAAATTCTAAAGCATGCAAAGACAGAAATTTTATTTTCCATGGCCAACCCTTATGTAATTACTTTTTGAACACACGGTATTTTTATCAATTTATTTTAATTCTTTGCCAAAAACTAATTTTGATAATTCACATTTCCATTAGCTGAACGCATTTTTATGGTGACAAAGATGTCAGATTAAGTTAAGTTTCTATATTGATTGTAAATACCTGAGATTTATAGCAAAATAATAAGTTAAATTACTTAATATAGTTTTCGCGTGCTGCTAATTTGATTTTAAGAGGCACGTAAGACTGACATGTTAACATTGGTGACACAACTAGCGTGGTTCTAACTTCTAATCTGTGATTTGCAACCGGTTACAGCCCGCCCCGTTAACGTGTCTGTAGTCACAGTACAGTATGATAGTTATGACAGTGTGAAAAGAACCAAACTTAACCTTAATTACGAGACCTACCTTTTCATAACAGTTCCTAATAATTTAAATTTTAATAATTCACTCAATTTCTGTATAATAATAATAATGGCTGGTGAAGTTGTGGTTGATGCTTTACCATATATTGATCAAGGATATGATGAACCAGGAGTAAGAGAATCGGTAAGTTTAAACTTCCTCTAATGCAACAACAGTTTAAAAAACTACAGAAGACGTTATTTTAGGCTTTTGCAATGGTTGAAGAAGAATGCAGGCGATACCGGCCCACAAAAAATTATTTAGAACATTTACCTGCATTAAACATTACCGCTTTTGAAACACCTATGATGCATGCAGAATTTGAACGATTACAAAATCGATTACCTATGGAGACAATGTCGATGAAACGATACGAACTTCCACCACCGCCAAGTGGAAAATTAAATGAACTCAATGCTTGGACTGAATGTGTAGATAATTCACAGGCACAATTAGAACATCAAGCTGTTAGAATACTTAACTTGCAATTAATGCTTTATTACTGCTGCCCGGCATGGCAGCGATATTTACAAGTATTAACAGACGCAGAACATGTTGCTTCAAAACGCCTTGCGGAACTTCGACAGGCGATTCAAGAAATTAATTGGCAGCGTAAATCCCTACAGACAAAAGGTGGAGACCAGCTTAGACAACTTGAAGCCAAGTGGGTGCAGCTTGTTTCTCATAATTATGAAATTGAGCAAGCATGCAGTATGGCAGAAGAATACCTCTCATCACTACAACAATTATCATAGTTTATTAAACTGTATAAAGTCTAATTGCCATTGTATTTATATATAAGATAAACTGGAGTGTACAAACGTAGTAATGTTAACAGTCATAAAGAATCGGTGATTGATATGACAACTATCATTTTGCATTTTGCTTTGAATTGTTAATTATGGTAAGGCAAACGTATAGCAACTACGGGGCATCTAAATTTAATCACCTCTTTCATAACCATCCCTGATTCTTTTTGATTATTAGCCAAGCAAGTTGCGACTGGCTGTTTAATCAAAACTCAGCATGCTCTAAAAGTTGCAAGCGTGTGTAGAATATGTTTTATTATAAACTCAATGGACCTCCTTTAGTCAAGTTTAAATGCGAGTTTATAATTAATGTTTATTATAAGTATAGTATCAAATTGATCTCCACTTTTAAAGATTTAAAATCTCCAGAATTTTGAGTAAACAGACAATTTGTTCAATTTTGTGGTTTATGCCTTGTAATTTCTTCTTCTTCTTCATACATCCTTTTGCCCTTTAGAGCGTCGGATACCTTGTAATTTAAATTTATATTTTACAGAAATAAAAATGTTGTGCAGTAGTAACTACTTTTAATAGTTTTAGTAATATACAGTTTATGTGAACTATTATTACACAACTAAATTCTTAGGCATTTACTGATACCAAGAAAGTAGTTTTGATAAATGTAATCCCAAATGCAGTTATTTTATCAAATAGTTACTTTAATATTCAAAAAACTCAAAAGTTAAATTTATATTAAAAAGAAAGATGAAAATCTAAAACCTGATAAACACGTGACATACAGGAATTTTCCAAGAAAAATTTGTTTTAAGATGTGGAAGCTTCATCTCAAGTATTTGTATTTAGCCAACATCCCGCTGTCTGACAACGGCCTCCCACGTTTTCCATATATGTCGATTTCACCAACACCCAACTGTTTTTTAATGTAACTTTTGATAATGGCATTTAAACATGTCGAAATACGTAGAAGGTTAAAATAAATAATTATTGTTGAAGACTGAAGTTAGTAAAGTATTTTATTTATTAATATCAATTAGAACTTCAACCAAGTAAAACTGGAACGTAGTAATGAAACTTGAATTGATATTTGACCTAAAACCGTTTTAAATAGATTATTTAAAGCAGAGATTAAAAGAAACAAATTTAATACTTATACCCTCGATTGTCAATTCTTTGTTGTCGAAGTTAGATAACAACATAAAATACCAAACATGCAAACCTCCCATTATTGGGTGTAGTTGCTATATTCAAGAAAGTGTGTTATGTTTGTACATTAACTACGATATTATGACCTAGCTGCAAATTTTCTCAGCTGGAAACGGCAAACTCGTGTTTTTTCAATTGAAAACAGCATGTTGCTGTTTTATCAGTTAAAAATAATGTGATTGGCAAACATTTTGCTAATTGTAAATTCTGACTGGATCCTTACAGTAAAAGTGCAATAATTGTTTATACAGGTTGTATCAAACAAAATTATTTCGGCACTATTGTCAACTTTCTTTTATTAAAGCCACAGATTTGGTTAAATTAGGAAAAAAGTGTAAATTATGCAGCTTAAGATTTCGCAGACAAAAAACAATTCACAATTCGTTTTCCGAGTTATTCTATTAAATAGTTTTTTTTTAATGAATCATCCTCTATATTATTGATTATTCCAAAACAAAATCAAATTCTGAATATAAATGTTCAAATAAAGTAGTAAACTAAAGTGGGCAATAAAAAAGTTATTCCTTATTATGTACGTCGTTTAACAACAAATTATGTCGAGCTATGAAGCAATTTGATGGTAAACATAAAATTATCTGACCAATAACTTTTCATTTTCCACTTAAAGTTACTACTGCAATAGAAATTTTTATCTAGAAGTAAATTTTCTTTCAGAATAATATGCAAAAATATATAAAGTATAAATAAAATATATAGAGTATAAATTTTTAAGCAAAACTTTTATGGAATAACTCAAAAAGGAGGGGTTCAACTGATTGTTGTAAAAGGCACATTAATCAGCATAAAATGTTACACTTCTATCCTAATTGAACCAATCTGTAATTCTAATCACAAGAAAGTTAACAAATAACTATTTGTGTAACAAGAGAAGAAGCTGATACTTTTTTCCCACGTGTGCCCTGTTAAGCACACAAGGGAAAAAACACTTCCTTCCCGAATTTCACATATAATTTTTTTGTAGGCCTTGAGAATTTTATCGAAAAAAATTCATTTACTAATTTTTAATTTGACAGCTGTGTAAAAATTGACTTTTGCAAGATGCCTTTGTAATCCACGGTAACCAAGACGTACCTATGGTATACAAGATGTATTCAAGAAAAATAAACACAGCCTAACCAGCATTCGCATTTAAAAGCGGGAGCAAAATCCTCCCGACAGGAGAAAATGGTATACCTATTATATAACAATGAACTAAAATGCATCTTTTAATCCCGAGTGTGAAGTTCAATCACACGAGAGATTAAAAGGCATTTTAGTTCCGTGCACCCACAGACATTTTTCAAAAAACACTTTTTTGGGTTCCTTGGACCCTAAAGCCAATGTCCCACTGTAAAACTTTCATCAAAAGTTTTTATAAAAATTTTTATAAAAACTTGATGACGTCACGTGCCGTAAAAATATTTTTATCCTATGTCCCACTGTCAAAACATTTTGACCAGTTTTTATAAAAATCATGATCAGTTGTTTGACACTACACAGAAAACAACAGAAAAGTGAGGTTAAGGCGGTGGGAGATTTTACCTTGGAATAATTATTTTTTACATGCTCCCTAAATGCAATGGAAAATTTAAGTACAAATCAAAAATTACTGTTAGGGCTTACTGTAGGTTTGATTGGGTATGCAGTTATCCAGAAACAAAGTAAAGCAAAAAAAAATAAACGTAGATGGTGGGTGAGACCTTGGTTAACTAGAAGAAACCATGGAAATGGTCGAGGTGTACTTGCAATGTTAGAAAGTGAACTGAAAAATGGAGACCAAGAAAACTATCGCAACTTTCTTCGCATGGACGAAGAATGCTTTACAAAAATTTTAAATGCAATACAAAGCATTATATTTACTAGTTGGTTTCGCGCGTCAATTCAAATTCCCAGTTAGTTGGGTGGGGCATCAACAGCCAATCAAATAGCTGTTTTCGTAAAAATTATAGAAACCGTTCTATTCCAGAAGTTTTTATAAAAACATTTTACGTGACGTCCTCAAAATACAGACATCATAAAAATATTTGGACGTGACGTCATTTTTATAAAACTGCGTGCTGTCACACTGTCAAAATGGTTTTGATAAAAACTTTTATAAAAGTTTTTATACAAATTTTTACAGTGGGACATCGGCTTAAAACACGTATTTCGTTAAAATCTGAAATTCGAAAATTTGCATGAAATCATAACTTTTCTTACTTCAGTAAAAGCGTGGGAAAGTAAAACTCAGGAAGGAGTTTTGGAGATATAGGGGAATAAAAGCACCCACGCACACATGCACCCACCGGGCAGACAGACCTTTTCTAATAACCCACTTTTATGAATTTAAATTTTTTAAATTCGAAAATTTACGTGAAATGATAACTTATCGTACTTGAGTAGAAGTATAGGAAAGTAATAATATGAATATCTTAACAGTCAACACTTTTATTTATTTTTTTATTACAAAATGTGTGAATAACACAAACTGATGTTGAAAAGTTATAGTGTGCTACAATGAAGTACGTAGATGTGTATGGCAAAACAAATAGCAAACTTGTACAACAAAAAGAAGTATTCACAAGAACTGTTCATAACTTGTAAAAAACACGAAAAGTTATTATTTTTTCTGCTTTGCTAGTTTGCTTAAAACTTGATGTCCAGCCAAGAATGTAAAACCACCTAGTGGTAATAACCATGCGCATGTCGTAAACATATCAAGTTTTAGCCAGAAACAGGTAAATAATCCAAATATACCGGCTAATCCAACATGGAAAGCTAATGCAGCTAAACTGAAATTGGTCAAGCTCATTCCTAATTTCAGCCACAAAATAAGGAGAAGTAGTAATGGTGCAGCTGCCAAAGCAGTGAATAGCATGGAAACTACTTGAGGTGGTCTTTTTTCAGCAGGACGGAACATGTGTTTGATCTCAGGTTGTGGTCCTCGCACAATCGTTTGTTTAGTTTCACTTGTGCCCAGTTTTACATCAACACTGCCAAATGACCAACGCAGAGGGTTACTCATAATTGAATCTCCCAAAATCAGTTCTAATTCGAAGACTGCTGAATATGTCAGTTCAGATGCTAAGTTAACATCTATTTTGTACACTTTACTGCTATCTTGTTCGGCTACAAAAATAATTTCACGTTTACCAGAACTTAAACGTACGAAAGGTTGATGAACAGGTCGTGTCAGAGAAAACCGAACAATAAGATGCTGACTGGAATCTGCTTGTAAAATAGAAGTCAATTTATCGGGATGTTGTAATTTTATTAATCGAGGAGCAGAACTGCCATCTGCATCACCTAAACCGGCTTCTAGCCATTGTAGTTTTACAGGTCCAAGTATTCGAACCATAAGAGCAGCCGAATGGCTACCTGCAGTTATTCCAACACGATACTGACCAGGTTCTAAACGCAGAGGGAGAATGTATTCGGTGGCACTTGCACCAGCAGTTAGTGGTTGTTTTGAAAGCACAACAACATCATCTGCAACGCGAGTTGCAGACTGGGCTACAACGGGTGTAGGTGCGGGTTTGAGTGGCTGACCAAAAATATTCGAAATGCGTAATTTCAGATCCGGCTTTTCTGTTGTAACTTGCGAAGACTCAACAAATGTGATGCTTACAGGAGACACACTACTTGTCGATAGGGCTATAGTAGCATCAAGTAAAGCGATGATTCCTTTTGGATTTTGAACTGTCTTTCGTGTCAAAAGATATGTCGCAAATTTGTCGGCTTGTGTCTGAGTAAGTGGTTTAGCTCCTGGAAGTCGCAGTAAACCAGTTAATAACAACCCAGTTACAGTTAAACCGCCTTCCCACTGTAACAAACGTCCATCAACTTCATCAGCTTGCACTACCACATCTTCCACGTGCTGAAGAGCAAACTGTCCAGCATTGCCTAATAGGGATGCTGCATGAAGGGCTTGTCCAACACTTTGTAAACTGTCATCTTCTTTAAGGCGAGCTTGCAAAAGCTGTGCTATTTTAGTTGGATTTGGAATTGATTCCCCGAGAAGTTTTAGGGTTTCTAGTGTGTAACGAATATCATTCGTGGTAGATCCGTCTTTCTCCAGTGAAGCCTTTAAAGCCTACAAACAATGGGAGCATATTAAAGGATTCCCTATACCTTCAATTTTGTCAGTTTTTTATAATTGTTTAAATCAATTTACCTTTACAGTACTATCTGTGTGAAGCTTTGGGGTTTTCTTCTTCAAGACTTCTGCACAGGTAAACAGGCCCCAGGTGGTAAGTGCATGAAAAACGGCTTCTGGGCCAACATCATCTTTAAAATTACTGTCAAGATGAGCACAGGTGTCTAACCTTGTTACTAAAGGAAGTGGATCGTTAAGGGTAGTAAACCCTTTGGCCCCATAGTAAACTGTTGATAAATCGCCTTTTGTGAGATTTGTTAACGTTTTCATAAGCTCTGGGAGAAATCGGAGCTCATCTGATTTGCTAATGTAGTCTGTTACACTAGCTTGAGCAGAAATTAAGCAGGAGGCGATAAAAATACCTGCTGTAAATGAAAACCCCTAGTAAATCATGTTTTTAAGTAGGTAAACATTAGGCGTACTCACCAAATAACATTTTTTTGTACATTAACGACCCTTTTCATGTGAAAACACACCGGCACATTACGATCTGACACGTACTTTGTTGGTTAAGCATGCGCAGTATAGTTAACTACAAGATTTTCGTCTCGCAGTTCAAATAATATTTAAACCGCGCAGTTTAAACTTATGTACAGGTGGGTCTTAGGTAATCGGTGGTCTTAACTTCTTTTAAAATCTTTTTATGTATGCTAATGAAAGTAATAACTAATGAAACAGAAAACATGAAAAAAAACTGTTTTGCAGTGATCAAAATTCCAACAATAAACGTTTTTTTCAATGAAAAGCGTTACTTGCTCTTAAATCTTACAATCAAACTTTCGCAAAAATTATTAACAAAATACTGGGTAGACCTCAAAAATGTGAGTATAGTAATAAATTTATTAATTGGTTTTTAATTCATAGGATATTAATTTTTTGTAAGGATTTACATAAAAAATTTAATTTCAAAGATAAGCAACCCAACAGACAGAACATGATAGAAGCATTAATAAAATATGAAATTTCACAAATATTAAAAACAAAACCGACACAGCGTACCGTGATTCTCAAGATGCTTGGAAAGATATATGTTGGTGTTTTCACTTTTTAATATTTACATTGTTTTGGGAGGGACCCCACAAATGTATTGCCGCGAGAGGGCAGCAGTAAAGGTTTATCTCTTTGACAGTGTCCGTGAATTTTAAACCAACCCTCCTGAAATGTTCTGACAGTTGACGAGACATTCGATTCGTTCAAAAAGTAAAATAATAACGAGTAAGAGCATACTTCGGTGATTAATTAATTAACACACCAATGTAATTTACAAAACTCAATTTATTAGAAGCTTCAGCTTAGTAAAAAGACAAACTACCAGCAGAAAATTAAAGACGAGTAAGTAACCTAACTTTTAAAAATGGGCGAAGCTTTAACCTAAAAGTTTTATATTTAATTTTTAATCAGTTTTTAACTTATTTTGTGTTTACATTTTTGGTGTAATCAAAAATTAGTGATTAAATTAAGGTGTGACAATTTACTCGAGGGTGTGCCAAGAAAGCATTTAGAAAAAGTGAAACGTAATTAGAAAATTGTTCTGCACTTCTTTTTTTGAGCATATTGAATGATGAAGAAGCAGAATAAGGCAGAAACGAAAAATTGCAAAAATAACCAAGAAAAAGTGGATTCTATGGTTTACGTCGTTTTCATATCGCTTCTTTTGGATCTGCTGGCTTTTACGATGACTCTGCCCCTATTGACATCATTATTAGAACACTACCGACAGCAGGACTGGACGCGTGACTGTCACATAAAATATACTACTTTCAAGAACTTGTCGGTGTACCTGAATACTAATACAGTTCAATCCTTTTTGGTGGTTTTCTGAGTTTGATGTTTAGTTTACTGCATTGCCAGTTGTTGGAGGGATATTCGATGTCTTGGGTAGGAAAGCAGTTATGATAACTTGTCTTGTAAGTTTTAACGGTCAAAAGAATGTAGAATGAAGTTTGTAAATTTAGCTTTTCATCGATAATTACTTAATTGATTGTATATTAAATATTTACGTCATTAAAGCACGAAATCGAAAAAGCACTTCAACTGTGAAGATCGTAATCATCAACTTTAGTCGATTTTGAAAAAGCAAAAAAGGAGCTACATAGCTGATGGTAGGATTTTCCAGCTTTCATTTATATTTTATGTTCATCAAATTTCCTTTTGTAAGTATTTAATTCTAAAAGCTTACTTATAGATAATTACTTTATTGATTGTAAATTTGTTTATTTTAAGTGACCATTAGAGCACAAAATGTATAAAGCACCTCAATTATGAAGATCCGGAATCATCAACTATTGACTATCGTGTGTCCTTGAAGATGTGAAAAAGAGCAACTTAAAACAACATTCCTTGTGGTAGGTGGCTCTATCTTTCTTGTCCGATTAACTTTTGATTAATAATTCATTGTTTACACTTTTTAAATTACTTTTGTTTTTCTATAATTTTGAGTTTACATAGCTTTTTACATGTGCAAGAGACTTTCCACCTTCTTTCATTTATACTTACCTGATATCCTTTTGTTAGTATAATTCTAATAGCTCATTCACTGATTGTATTTTTTTTAATTTCAGGTTGTTATTGGAGTAAGAAATGGCAAGGCGCCTCAATTGTGAAGACGTAGAATCATCAATCAGCCGTGTAGCAGACAACTTCCCATCTTTTGAAGATGTGAAAAATTGAAACTTTTTGTATTATTATTTTATATTATTTTGATTATTGTATTTACATACATATTATTAAAATGTTAATTACAAATTGTAATAAAAATATAACAAATAAAATAATATTTGC
Source organism: Ctenicera cuprea (assembly GCA_958336395.1). Taxonomy (NCBI): domain Eukaryota; kingdom Metazoa; phylum Arthropoda; class Insecta; order Coleoptera; family Elateridae; genus Ctenicera; species Ctenicera cuprea. The sequence continues at coordinate 28,701,326 of OY284487.1, read as the reverse complement.
AACAATCAGCTTGTTTTAAATATCAACTTTGTCATTTATCCTAAAATTACTAAAATACAGCTTTTGAAGTGGTCAAAAATTTGTTTTAAAGTTTCTAATCTATACAGTCAAAATTATTCAAAATTAATATCCCTGTATTGCTGTAATCCTGTTACCAAATAGTCAAAATTTGAAACTATCGAGGGGTTAATCATTTCAAAAATGAGTGTACACCGAATACAGATTTCACATAAATACAGCAAGTACATAATGAGTACGACCGAATACCTGACTAAGTACATACACAGCAAAGAATTCGTTTGTGTACTCAAGAATACCTATGAATACTCGTGAATATATGGGAATACAAGAGAATACATATAAATATTGGATAGAGTACGCCTAAATACGAGAGCAGAAATTACTGCAATAAAGTTACAATCACGATAAACATTTATGTATTAATATTTATTAGGTACAGGTAAATGCTGTAGTACAATATAGTTGTAACAATATTTTATATATATTTATTGAACAAAAAATAAATTATACATTCTGCAAAGAAATAAATAAAACTTTGACCTTGGCAATACAACTTAAAGTTGTCACAATGTGTATTATATATTTATTAAACAAAAAATAAATTATAGATCCTACAAAAAAAATAAATAAAAAACAAATAAAACAAACACAAAAATGTGTATGAAAAACTTCTCGAAAAACATTAGCGATATCATTAGGTGTATTTAATTTTAAGTTATCACTGCTGCTTTCCCTGTCGGGAAAATCACAGTCTTCGTTGTGGGCTTGGTCATCATTAATCTCCTCCAAGCCTACATCAGAGACCTCTGAATCATGATTATCACATGTATTTATTTGCGATATAAAGCCACTTTCAAATATCTTCACTTTCAACTGAAGAAACATTTCTACGACAGATTTTTTGGCAGATTCAATAGCGTTTTTGACGCTGTTGCAACAGACTTGGGCAATGAATCAAATGAATTATGTAGCAAATAGTAGTACCAAATATCTATACATATATAAAAGATCAAAGGGTATTTTTCTCCGGTTCCTCCAGCGGCTACCGCTTCACCAATTTGGACCATTTTTTTTTCAATGAAAGGTCTCTATCCTCAGATGGAACATGAAACAATTTCATATTTTTATTCTACGTCGATTTTTCAATAATAATTATTTTAATTTATATATGAAAGTCCGCTAAACGCGCTTTACTTGAGGCGACATCTACACCAACTCATGGAACTAATGCATCACATGACTTAGCATTTAGCCGGCTCAGTCAACGCTCAGTCTGTCAGTGCATTGTGCGCTGGGGTAACACTAGTGAGTTTTATATGACCTGGCAAAATTTTGAAATTAATTATATTTTGGTGATAAATCCCATAAAAGTCCGGCGGATATGCATTTTCCTGAAGAAAAGACTCCATATCTTTCCTGCCAAACTCTTCCATGGCTTCGATGTCGTGATTTTCTATTCGCTTTATCAATACGGGTGTATCAAATCCGCAAAATGTCATTAAATTGATCACATACCTTGGAAACATGCACTTTAAATAATATTGGAAACGCTTCCAGAAGTCATTTTCTGAATCATTATTATTGGCTTTATTAAGATGACGCTCGCAACTGTCCTCAGGTAAGGGTGCTATACCTCGAGTTGTACACTAATCCAATTACATAAAACAAAATATATTAATAATGATTTCCTTTTATAGAAAGCTTGCCGTAGCTCGCTTTATCTCTAATATTTTCATAGTCCAACATTTCATTTACGATTTATAGATACTTCGCATATTACGGTTTTAATGCTTTTAACTCGGTTTTTACTGTTTGTTGTTCACTCGAGTGTTCACTGCATTGTTGCTTACTCTACTCACAATTGCAGCTGATGTAAGGTCTGACTATGCTCAATTTCTTCAGAACTAGTCTAGTCTAATCTGCTAAAATCGACCGGAAAAGTTATGATTTTAACCAAGGTCGCACAAATACAAGAAAATGCACGATGAATACGCGAGTACACTAGGAATTCACGCGAATATGGTTGAATACACAGGAAGATGTGAATGCAGATGAATATGTATTCGAATACTCTGCTAGTGTACACCTGAATACGTAAATGATTAACCCCTCGGAAACTATACTCAAAATATTTTTGACAAACCTCTACATCGTTTCTGGACTCCTGGTAGCAAGTAGTTAGAATTTGACTTCAAAATTAAAATTTTTGCTTATTGATGATCTCTTCGCACCCTAATAGCGAATGATCAGAATTTCAAATTTTCAGATTCAATAAATACTCGTGACATTATACCTTTTCCCATTTCTGTGATCCTGATAGTAAATGGAGAAACTTCAAGCTTGAGAACCTCAATTTTAAAATCAATTCAGAAAATATTTGTATCAGGATCACAGAAGGTGGTGCTACCATTCTTGTGTTTTTGCTTTGCAATAAGCCTTTTGGGGGCCTTATCGATGTCAAAACTGAGTGCATTGAAATATGTTTTTTTTTTCGAATTTCCCAAGAAAATCAAAACCAAGTTTTACCGCTTCCTCGCATTAACGGTCGTTTTCCCGAAGTTGAATTCATAACTACTATGCTCGCTGCAGTGATAATCAGTGTGAAGATATAAATTTTCAGGCTATATTAAATATTAACCTTTTCAATATTGATATTGAATATATGACAGTATAATATCACAGTAGAAACAAAGTAAGGTTAGAATAGCAATGCGTGCGGATTTCAAATTTGACGCGCAAACGTATTTTTTTAATAACTATGATCTGCTGCGCCATCTCTCCGCCAAACATTTCGTGACGCCCATATCAAATTCGAGTGACAACACCATACCCTTCCAGTCATCTTGGTGATTCTAATTCACCTGCTGGTAAGATCACGTCCTAGCTCCGCTCTTGCTAACATGAAGAAGCATAAAACTAAACTTAAACATAAAAAGTACTGCATAAAACCCCTTGCCGTCTCGGTTTTCGGGCATAGGCTAAACAGAGATCGAAACACAAACAGTCTTAATGACTTACGTTCGTGCAGCAGGTTCAAAATGTAACTACTGTACCACTCGTTTTTGCTAGATAATTCGGTAGCCACATAAAAGTTTTTGGAAGGAAAGGAAAATTGGTGTCGGTTTACTCCCAGTGAAGAAGCGGGCCGCTATAGGGCATAGGGGTCTTTACGACTCCGCACCGGAGTCCCAGGCCCCTCTTCACCTGACGCTTTTGACAGAATAATACAATAAATGCAATTTTACACAATTACCTAACTAGCTGCTTAATATACCGTCTGTCTATAAAGTAACCCCACCCCCCTAACTAACTTTTGAACGACTTCATATTTCACCACAACATTTGGTGTGCTTTAATGGGAAATGAAATACTATTTTTTAGCCAAAAATTAAATTTTGTATCATTCAAAATGGCGACTGGGCGCTATTTTAAAATTTTTTTTTAAATAGTAAGGGGGGTCGAGTCGTGTTCCAACAAGACGGTGCGCCGCCTCATTATGATAGACCTGTTTCTGACTTTCTCAACGGACATTTTCTTGAAAGATGGATTGGTAGGCGCGGGCCTGTAGAATAGCCGGCTCGCTCCCCAGATTTAACTTCCTTCGTTTTTTTTCTACAGGAATATCTGAAATCGAAAGTGTACAGAACCCGTCCAGAAACAATTGAAGAACTGGAGAAACGCATTACAGAAGTTTGCAGAAATATCACTCCAAAAACTTATGAAAATGTAAGGCAGGAATTTTATAACCGACTTTTTATGTGCCAAGAAGTGAATGGTAAACATTTCAAACACTTAATTTAATTTTTTTTTGCTTTAAGTCTTAGCTTTTTTAAATAGACTTTTTTATCTTTAAACATTGTCATTTTGTTATGGCTAAATATTTTTCTTTGAAACTCTAGGATCAGGTGTAAAACTAAAAGACCTTTCCAAAGAGGTGTCACTCGTCCTCCTTTCCATTTAAAAAAAATTTTTAAATGGCGCCCAGTCGCCATTTTGGATGATACAAAATTTTAATATGGGCTGAAAAATAGTATTTAATTTCCCGTTCTTCTTTTTCTTCAGGTGCCGTCTCCAGATCAAAGTTTGGTAATCATCATAGCAATTCTAATCTTTGAGGCTGCTGCTCTGAAAAGTTCCCCAGATGTGCATTGAAACCATTCCCTCAAATTTCGCAGCCACGACATTCTTCTTCTTTCTATATTTCTGTTTCCTTGGATTTTTCCTTGTATTATCAACTGTAGCATCCCGTACCTTTCTTCTCTTGTAACGTGTCCAAGATACTGTAGTTTTGAGCTCTTTATCGTATCTATAATTTCTTTTTGTTTACCCATTCTTCTTTCCCATTACAGCGCACCAAATTTTGTGGTAAAATATCAAGTCGTTCAAAAGATAGTTGGGGGGGGGGGGGGGGGGTTACTTTATAGACACAGTGTAGATTAATTTGTTGCATTTTTCAGTTAATAAATGCGTGCGGTTTGAAATGTTAACCGTGGTTGTCAATTTTGATAGTGAAAGTAGAAGACAAGATTGTCGCTGAAATTCTGTTAATGAAAATTGTCAGGAAAATTCTCACTGATTGGTGAAAAAAGATCAAATACTAAAATATGATTTGAATAATTTGAAACGCGAGTTGAATGGTCAAAATAAACTGTATTAATAAGTTCCAATTTGACTTTGTTGAAGTTCATACCAATAATCTATGTCTATTTATTTATTTATATAAATGATAAACTATTTTTATAAAAAGCAGTTTTAAAAGATTTCTTCGTTAAATATTAAGTATTTAGTATTATTTAAGTTTTCATTTAAAATAATATGTAAACCAAATACACACGTCAGCAGTTTAAAAAAATGTTTATTAAGAAAACATAATAACAACTGTTTGGCAAAATCGCAACAATTTTAAATTTGACTCATCCTATATTGTACGTAGGTATTTCAATAGCTGTATTGATAATGATGACCTTGAAGTTGACGTAACTACAACTTGTTGCTCGCTGCTAGAATTATAACCTATCAACAAAGTCGATATCAATTGCTGGCTAAATGAAAAGGTAAAAAGACACATTATTATAATTCTTATTGATTTTTAAAACTATTCAAAGTGTTAATTGCAAAATCATAAAAATTTCGAAGGTACAATAATAATGAGACGAAAATCTCCGGTAACTGTTCAACAGTGGATAGATACTCTTCCAATGTCTAATACTAAAACATCCAGTACCTTAAGTGTATGCCATTCTCCAGCTAGATTTATTAGAGGAGTATTTGCACGAGATGTTTCAGTACAATCGGATGATGCTAGCAGCCACTGCTCAAGTGTAGAATCGATGTTGGAACTTAGAAGGCCCGATCCTGAAGCCGTCTTACTTGGTTTAGGGTTTGGACCTCCTCACAGTGCTAATAATGCTTCCCGTATACCACAACGATTTTTAGCTCCTTCAAAAGTATGTAACTTAACTATCGAAAATTTATAAGGATAAAATTTAATAGAATTATTTATTAGTCAACATACATCTTTATTATTTATATGTTCATTAACAGTTATATTAATTTTATAAGTTTGCATTTACTCTCCTCTTAAAAGATAAAACACGGCTAGCACAGTTTACCCAATTAAAGATTATGCTTATGGTACTGGTTTTTGCTTTCAAGTTTCAATGATTGAAGAAAAAACAGACGGAGTTAATGCAAACTTGCAAAATAAATATTCAATGTCGAGAGGTACTAAAACACGACCTTAACTTATGTAAACCATATTTCCCTTTGTAAAGATTTCCTCAGGATTCTTTGGATTTCCTTGGGAATTCCTTAGACTTCCTTGAATTTTGTTGGGAATTCCTTGAAGGAATTTCTTTACTTGTATCGGAAAGCATATTATGTACATATTTATTTGATACCTCAAACCAAAAAATATAAAGGCGGCTTAAATGGTTTGAAATATCACATTGAAAGAAGCAAAATACATCGGACATAACAATGTTTGATATTTATTGTAAATAAAACAATTCTTAACTTCAACAGGTTTTGTAATTTAGCTTTATACGTATTTCGACGTGTTTACATGTCATTATTAGAGGTCAGATTTAAAGTAAACAGTTGGTGTTGCTATAGAAACAATAGAACTTCATAACTTGATCTTGGTTTTCTATATCTGCGGCCAGATGACTGATGTTTGTGAGTTTTAGATGTTTCCAGTATATCTAACTTACGTTTATCATCACAAAAGTGTAAAAATATTATAATGTTATTAGATGTCATGAAATGATTGTGTTCTAATAAGCATTTAGCATAATTGGATTTATGTAACGATTTGTAACAACGTACATGTCTTTTGTACCTAATATCAAACTTTCTTATTATCTGTCCTATCTAAACACACACATAAATCCAATTATGCTAAACGCTTACTAGAACACAATAATTCAATGACACCTAATAACATTCTAAACGTTTTACACTTTTGTGATGATAAACGTAAGTTAGATATACTGGAAACATCTGAAACTCACAAACATTTAAAATCTGTACCTTTAGTAAATGAGCAAATTAATCTCTTAAATTCACCATTATTGGACGTTTTGTATTGAGAAATCAAGTCATCTAGACGCAGACATAGATAACCAAGATCAAGTTATGAAGTTTTATTGTTCCTATAGCAACACCAACTGTTTACTTTTAATCTTGCCCCTGATAATGACTTTATGTTGAAATACATATAAGGCTAAAATAAAAAACCTGTTGAAGTTAAGAACTGTTTTGTTTAAAATACATTAATAATATTTAATGTTTATTTTGTTTAGAAAATTTTTTAATTTTTTTTAATGATGGCATTTTCAGCTCTACTTACCCGAAAGGCCCTGAACCTATTAAATTGACTGGCCCATGAAGTATAGTATTCGGTATTAACTTTACATAAGTTGAGCAACCCACGATTAAAAGTCAGAACTTTTGCTTAGAAGCCATCGGCCATTTAGCCACGTCGCTACCGAGATATTAGAAAGTATTGTTGTTACTCTCGGATTAAAAGAACATGTCTTGAAATTATTAACATTTATTTATGTTTTAGTTTGATTTTAATCCCAATAATTATTATTTTTTGACTAAACAGCAGCTAATAACAATAATACAGTTTAAATTCTTAGCCAAAGTATCCTGGAGACATAAAAATCTGGAAAAATATAATTTCACATATATTTTGCATACAGTTTAACTTTCCTGAAAACCTTGTATACTTGCTACCGTTCCCGATTTAAACTTATGCGTGGAAAAGGAAGGCTGGCATTTTGAGCTTTTTTTGTAGTTTGCATTGCCCGTTGTTGCTATTAGAAAATTGCATTAATAACTTAATTTTGTTAAAAAAATTCCCATCTACTTTAATTTAATTATCACAAAGAAACTAAATCAAAATTTTCAGGGATTGATGAAAATTTGGAAATGCGTTTTTTTGCATTAAAACTGATAAATACTGTAACAAATGCTATATTTACACTTGCAGAATGACAAATACTACCAACTAAGTGAAAAAATATATTATACTATGCCATTTAAAAAAAAGTTGAAATTGCCACTTTGACATTGGACCGAAAATATCAATTTAATTATTTCATTATCTGACGTAATTAAATTATAATTTACTGCACAAAACGTTCTTTTTACTATTCGATTGGAGAACTGATGTGAAAATTAAATAAATAACAAACAAAAAATTTTTTAAGTTTGTTCTGTCCAAGATTACAATCCGGGACCTCTGCATAAAAGCACCCCTAAAAAATATGATACTACGTATGAAAAACGTATGTACCTAAAATATTTTCATTCTCGTCTTTATAATAAAACCATAGAAAAAAAGGATGTTACAGCTTGTATTTTAAAAAGTGTTTATTTCTAACACTATTATTAACCAACCCAAACTTATTGATAGCAATTAAAAATCACTAAAGACAACTCTACATTATAATTTATAATTCTGCATCATTACTTTAATGATTTCATTTTTAGTTGCTCACTAACATAGACGTCAATAAATTCCTTGAACAACAAGGTGAAGTACAAAATGCTGAACAAAAGTGAGTACCTAATTAATATAAATAGTTTTATTTTAATATGCAATTTCTGTTTACATGTAGATTCAATAATTCTGCTCCTGGCTCCCCTGCATGCCCTCGACCAAGCACATCGTGATTTTGGTAGCTTTATTGTAACTGTGATGGTGAAAAAGTGTGATGTATTTTTGAAGTTGACAATCATTTAAATTTAAGTGAAAATGTCTATCCATCCATTGTGGTGTACGGTTGTGAAGTTACTGCAGTGCCCTGGAAACATAAATGTCACAACCAGAACCAAAACTAGGTTTTAGTACATCGTGTAAACGCTGAGGGAGTTTTTGAAAGTACAGTTAATCATTCCAAAAAGATCGAATTTTTCATTAGTTGAACTACAAAAATAAATGCTATTTGTGCCATATTCTAAGCAGGTTTTTGATGAGTAAGTGTGGCTATAATTATGAACCGATTAAAACCAGGGAGAAATTATTGAAACCAGTTTAAATTTTGTCCATTTTATTTACATTTATTAAATATTTTATGTGCTTTTTATTTACTTAAGTTTTGTACAGTTTTAAAAATTTAATTCAACAATATGTCTAAGGTAATTTAAATTAACATTACAATAAAAAAAAACAAAATCATTGCTTGAATGAATGGGAAGCTTATTATTATTATTTAAATATTAAAGGTTGAGTTTTGAATTTTTAATACGAGGGTAGTTCAGGCCAAAACCAGAATTTATGCAGTGATGGTTGTCATGGAAACTATTCACTTCTTATTCAACATGTCGAATCTAAATTTCAACAGTACCGTGACATAGTGTATTATAATTCAATTTCCCGTTAACACGTTCACTATCCCATGACCCATATATAGATCGCAGACTTGACGATTTGAGAATATGTGCTTATACGTGGGTTACATCTCATAAGTGTTTCAAATAGTTCTCAGTTTAACACTTTCAACTGTAAAAACAAATTCTGTTATGAACTTGTGTAAAGATGTTCTATAACAAGTAAAGTCATTGAGAATCATATGTGGATCATAGGGCTCTTGAAGAGTAGGGGCAAAAAAGTACACAATTTTGTTAAGTTCCCCTTCGGGGGTTGCATTCTTGATATCGAGTATTCACCTTTTTATTGGTGGTGAAGGGTCATAGATAGACAAATTTTTTACAGTACTAAAACTAGTTATTGAAGTAAATTACACATATACGTACTACATTTATTACAGTGGCATAACGCAAATTGTAAGGACCCCCCCACCACCACCACACAAACTTTTATAATAGCCGCCCGCCATAGTTTTGTTGTAGGAAAATTTAAAAAAAAGACATACGTGTAAGACCAGAGTTTGTAGTAAAAATTTTAAATATTACTAAAACTAAAGTACAATAACCTTGTTTTTTAACAGTGTTTCTGTATAATTTTAGTTAACTTTTAACAGGATGTTAATTTAAATTACCATAACAATGAGTTTCAGCAAGCTGCTTTGCGAATAGACTTACGTATGATTACAAATATTGATGAGGTTAGTCTTATCGCGGTGAATTGATTGGCGATATTTTCTTGCTGAAAGACAAATTTGATTTTGTCTTCTGAAGAAACTCAAATGTTTACACAATAGATTGTTGCAGAGAAACTGCAACTATTCACATGATCGTGACCAATATACACAGTGGGTGCACAAAATGTTCTTTATAAATAAACAAATAAGGGGTGTATTCGGTACTTTTTTAAGCATCGGTTAATTTATAACGTGGTACTGTTACTATAAAAACGGGTTTTGCTGTTTACACAAAATTTAAATTCTTGTTTTATGGTAGAATAGCGTGCGATATGGTCTTTATTGTAAACAATTACTGGTTTTTAAATCATACAACATAATATTGTTTTTTAGTCGGTGTCTCCCTTGTCTACTTCTATGCTTCGCAACGGCTTTTTACATGCTTTTTTGACGTATTTTGTAGCTTTTCATAATGTGTCAGTAGACTTTCAGTATGGAGTTTTTGACTCAGTAACATAAGCAGCCATAGTGTAGAATTGTAAAACTCATATATGGTACTTTAAAATATTACTGAAAATTCGCGTATATGTCAGCATTATCTACATTATTTGCTATGGTGGACAGTGAACGAGTTAATGAAGGCGTCAAAATGGCTGAAATTTTACGCAAACTTAGCTCACAGTTTCATACGCCATTTTACGGTCAGTTAACATTTATGATGAACAACAAGAGAACAGTATTTATGACAACGGTTATGTATTCTTTGCCATTGAAAGCAAAGTACGATCAGTAATGCGCATAACAAATAACTGCATGAATCACTAAATTAAATTCATTATGTCACTGCATAAATTCCAATTTTGGCATAAACTACCCTATTAATATGAATTTTAAATTGGATTAATTTTCTATTTTTGAAGTAGTTTACTATATTAAATTTGTAAAAAACAAAATTTTGAATATAGTACTTACAAATTGATTTTACAATATTTAGAAAAAGGAAACTATCGAGAAAATTCTTGAAGTTTCAGGTTTTAATAGGAAAACAGATTTTGGAGCTCGGGAACGGATAATTATTAAATATTTTGTATTTTAAAAATTACTTACGTTTTTTTTTAAATATAGGGGGTTAATTTAAATCTGATGTAAGAGGGATATTTCACTGTCACTTATTCCTATCAAGCGTCTTCTTATTATAATACCTATAAGAATTTGAATTTTATCGTGTAGTAACAACAGAGTAACGATTCACATTTCACCTCGCTTAAAGAATTATTAAAAATTGCTTCCTGCAAAGTACACAGGGTAAAAGAAATTTATAAATGTTATGCTTATAGTAACTTAACGGTATGGGCTAGGTAATGGTAAATAAAATATATAATGTTTTGTTATTAACATGTAAGCAGTGGGCATGTGCAGCAGTGTCTGTTATGCAAATTCAAAAACAAAGTAATTTCCACTTCTGTACAGCTGCAGATGGCTCCTTGTATATGTGTAACTTAAAAATATGCATTAATCACAGAAGATTGTAGTATTTCCTGGAAAATATTTTTGTATACATTTTAAACTAATAATAATTCAGAAGCAAAGGTAACTACTGTACTTGTTCGGCCAAAAGCAGTTTGGTACATGAAACTCGGTCTTCAGATTTTTATAGTTGCTATTTACCACTACACACATGCCATGAATGGCGGTTAAGCAAAAGGGAGTATTGAATTGAATATTAAGAATAAATTCTATTTTAAAAGATGCGGCACATTCTAGCTGCATATATTGCACCTTCTAATTTTAAATATTTTTAAGACAATTAATGTTTGCCATTGAATTTCCATGCCATGGTTTAGAAATAAATTTATAATTAAAAACTTTTCTAATATTTAACAAATTTTCGACTTTGCACTAAATGCTTGGATAAAAATTTCACAAAATCTAATTGTAATTAAGCTAGCGGTTATTTTCTATTCAATCTTGTACCTACAACAAATCTCAGTAGCATGGTAACAGCCTTGTATGTCCGTTGTCCTCTAGCAAAAAAGAGACGAATGTCAGTTTCTATGACAGTCATCTTTATAGACATAGGAGCCCTGTTGGACAAATAAATTAACTATCACATATCCAGCAGTCAATACAAATGTCCATTTTAAAATGTATTTATCTTTTTACGAGCATATTCTTTTTACACATATAACTGGTGTAAACGAAACTTATTCTTAAAAACGCATTATGTGATGTAAAGGTTACTGAACAAAAATTAAAAATGATACGGATTATTCTTTAAATTTCTTTGTTTAACATTTAAATGCCCCTTTAGAAAGGTATTTAAAAACTCCTTATAAGAAAACAGAATAATGTGGGTGGTACATTTAGTTTTTCAGTATTTTTGACTAAAAATTACAAGCTTTTCATGACTTAATCTAAACTACTTTCGATTTTGTACTATAAATTTACTATAACATGTTTTCAATGATTTACAACATTTGCTGGATTGCTAAAGTAAATATTGATATCGTAGCCATCATACAGAAAAACAATTGCATTTTTATCCCTTATAGCCAATTTCAAATTTCAAACACATGAGATTAGCATCAGTGGCAATTGGTGGCATGAGACAGGTGAGGCCCAGCCTTACCTGCAAAGTTCACACAAATGCTATTAGTTTAAAAATATCTCAATTTATTTTTTTTTTATTGTCTCCTCCTATATGTTCTGTTCAATAATTTGAGAACCTAGTAACAATGTGGATTCATCTATGTAATGCAAGTGCATGAGGCTACAATAACGGTAGACTCTCGAAGCCGTATTGCCGCATGCGTCTGTTATTGGTTGTGATGTATTTATATATATTTCTCTCGCTCATCGCGTTAATGCACCGCATTAGTCACATGTTAAAACCAGCTGAGAGGCCTGAGAAAATTTGGCCTTGAAGTATAGGGCGTCTAGCTAGCTACGATTAGTCGCTACTCGCTTAAGTCATGGAGCCACGCCACGACTTAATTGTTTCGTTGCCGAAAACTCCGTTTTGTGCACGTTTCCACATTGAAACAATAAAATTGTTGCCACTTCCGGTTACTTCAGTTTCAGCCGAAAGCATTTTTTTAGCTTTTGAAAGAATAAAAGGCTATTTAAAAAATTCGGTTAGGCGGGAGAATTTAAACGAATTAGTTTTAATGTCAATAGAAATGAAATTGTTAATACTTCAACATAGTTACTACATGACATGCAATAGAGTTTAAAATTTGTTTCTTTTAATTGTTGCTACTATATCGATAAAACCATTTTGGCCTCACCAAGTTTGGATACCACGAAATGCCACTGGTTGGCATTATTTCCGGTTAAACCGGACCTACACATAAGATGACCATATGTTTCTATTTTGGGGGACGTCCCAATTTTCAGGCTCGTGTCCCGCCCTTTTTTCCGCTTTTTATTTTTATTTAATTCTCTTTGTGTTTTACACTCGAAGAGTCATAGTCACATGATTGCTAGCTCTGGCATGGGGATGCACAGGGCTATATTGATACCGCAACACTTCGCAGTTTTGAGTTATATATTAATGGCCGTTGGTAACAAATTTTCCTTGTGGAGGGGGCATGTCTATAAAGTATTCTGCTTCTATGTCGTAGAGAAATAGATACATTACCTATACATCATATAAAGCGTTTTTATAAATGAGCAAACATACCAAAGTTTCATTTCTTTAATTTAAAAATGGGGGTGTATCTAGTTTTGTTTACACCTGGTATTTACGTGATCAATACAAACATCAAGAAAACAGTGTTCGTGCATTGCATACTCTTTAAGTATATACAGGGTGTATATAAATTGGCGAAAGAACTACACGTGGCGATGTTGGTCATACAATTCTGAGTCGAAAATCTTAATACCAAAATGTTGGACAATGCTTCCTCTGTCCTCAGGAACCATTTTAAAGGAACGTACATTTGACAACATTGGATCCACACACCACAGGTGTTTTGTTATAATGCACGGTAACTAAGGATGTCCGTTACATCGCAATACTCCGTGAATGTTATTTTATTGTTTTACAATGCTGCCATATGTATTTTTTACAATTATAAGTTAACGAAGAAATGTTTAAAACACGCCTTTGGGGCTGAAAAACAACATCTATGAAAAAATATTTATTACAATTCTTATTTCTTCTAGTTTGCAGTTCTTTCTGTCAACAGATAATGAAATAAAACACTTATTAAAAGACTTCATTTTCAAACTTTAAAGATCCCGTGCATACCCAGGAAGCATGGTACAATATTTTGGTATTAATATTTTCGACTCAGAATTTTATGACCAACATCGCCACGTGTAGTTCTTTCGCCAATTTATACACACCCTGTATAAAACCTCGCATCTTTTCTCAATCAATCATTCCTTCGAATACACATACTCTCCTACCTTGAGTTATGCGTTATTAAAATAAATTTGTGTTGTGATAAGACCTTTTAGTAAGGTATCCTTATACAAAAAGACAAAGTTATCTTCTTACAAATTTAATCAAATACTATGTATTTAAGGCATGATAAGTGTTTTATAAATACATCAGTGGACCCACAAAAACTAGAAAATCTGTTAGTTCTCTAACACTTGAATTCATCAAAGTTGTTGATGCGTCCTATTAGTTTTGCGGAAAAATTTAATATAAAAATTGGAAATGACGTTTATAAATTGTGATAGATTATTCCACTTTTACCAGTAGTGTGTGTGAAATCACCTTTTCTTTGCTTGTTTCCAAATTATAAGAATAGTGTTTCTTATGTTTTTTTTCTATGCTATAGAAAAAGTTAGAATTACGTGATATTTTTAAAAAATACGAATCTTCTGTTAGCAGTAAGTGTAAATGTATACTATTCTTTTTTACAGAGCAATTATATAATGTGGACCAATTATTATCTTTTTCTTCATATTATATCGTTAATATATATATTTAACACTATTATTATTATATCTATGGTACATTTGTGTATATTATCTTAGTGATTGAAATATATCATTCCATACCATACCATGTAGTTTTTACATTTTGCTGCATTTTACTTTTCCATATATTTAAATCAAGAAAATGTTGAAAGAAACACATTTTAGAGCTCAAGAAACCCAAAACAGGTTTTTTTGGAAAATGCCTGTCTGTAGGTGTGTGTGTGTGTTTGTTCATTTCCCAAGTCGGTGCTCTATTACTGAAGAAACTCGAAATGCGGAGGTGTATCTAACATATATTCACGAAAAAAAATCATAAACTAGAAGTAGAATTAGTAGATGTTGTTGTGATCATTTTCAAAACCTAGCTTGTCATAATTAAATATATCACAATTTTAGAAATCAAATAATATGGTTTCTCAAAAACTGGCCACACAGTTTTTTTTTTCTTGCACTAACATAGCCGGAAAAGATAAAATTTAGTTTCTTCTGCCACTGCCCTAATTTCACTGTGACGCTTTCAATGAAATTTTTAAGTTTGGAAATTAATGCCTCTACTTAATAAAGTGAGCTAACTCGCTATTTCAAATTTTGTTGTGACAAAACACTTTTTTCGGGTGCTATTATCTATTCTAAGTAATCGATCGCTGTTATTGGGTTAAATTCATAGGCGTAGCAGCACGCACCGCTATTGTCCTTTGGAAATTAGGCGTAGTGTTCAGCTTACGTAAGTAACTGAGAACTCTTCACAGGAACGCCTTGCGTTATCACTCATTTGCATGCTGTACTCTCAGCCTAACTATAGGTCTCATCCTAACAGCGCCTTGACATTTATTGGCAGTCCAAAAAAAAGTAGAAGTATTAGTATAAGTAAAACCGGGGTAAAAATTTAGTTTGGCAGCTTTATTCCTCATAACTGACAAATTCTAAAAAATGCACACATTCACAACACCAACATATGCACCACAAATATAAATAAATACTAAAATTTAGCTGTTATTTAAATAAGCTCAACATTTATCCTTTTTAACCTTGATAACGACAGGGTAAATCATACATAAGCAATAAATAAAACTCAGCGTACATAGCTTCCACGCCAACCATTGCCAGTAAATAAGCAATTAAGTATAAGCACTTGATTAATTTTAAATATTACTACTATTAAAAATTTGTAAATAAAAATATCTCCCAGTTGCACTGTAATGTTATGTAATGTTAAGTTCAGAGTTGTAGGTAAATAAAACACTAGTTTGCGAAGAACTTTTTAATGTGTTTAGCTTTTACAGAATAAACTTGATGAATGTTTTTAGTTAGTACATAAATAGCAACCAAGTCGCTAAGTTACAAAATACAATTGATAAAAGCAAGACTGTTACATTAGTACCCCCCCCCCCCCAACTTTGCAGAAGAAAAAAACTACGCAGCAAACGTGAAGCGCATGCTATCTTAGCTACAAAAACTTCTAATCTTTTCAAAAAAAATACAAGTAACGTAACTAATTGAACATCATAGGAAATAGAATTAAATTATCTTGAAGTTGCTTCTAGTTTTTCCAGGTGCGTGTCCTATTTCTGAGATTCCAAGAGCAGAGTCGAAAAAGTTCAGTTCACTAAAAAAAAAACAGAACAAAAAGGGAAAAAAATGTGCAAAAATAAAAAGAACATAATATCTAAACAAAAATACTTAAACAAAAAAAGCTGGTTTGAGGCGATCTAGAGAAACAATTCCATTTCTACCAAAGCCCTCCAATACCATATATTTTTCCGTTCGAGAGATCACTTTGAATGGACCCAAATAATTTTGCTTTAAGCCCAGCGTATGACTGTCGCTGCGTACATACACGTGTGAGCACGACTTTAATTGCTGATCCACGAAGGTATTGCTATTGTTAAAAATCTTAGTGAAAAAGAACTTGGCGTTGTGCATGTGTTTTCGTAATTTAAAAACAAAATGTGTTAACTCGGTGCGATCGTCAAGGTCTACGTCTTGAAAAAAATCTCCGGGCAGACGCGTGTGTTCCGTATAGAATATCCGCAGGAGACACCTGAACTTGTTCTTTAATTGCTAAGCGCAAAGCCAATAAAATCCATGGTAATCTATCTATCCAGTCGCCCATCCCCGTCGTTCTTACTGCTTGTTTAATCGTACGGTTAAGTCTTTCCACCAAACCCTGACTCTGTGCGTGTTGAACACTGCACTTAATATGTTTTACCCCCAAAGTTTTCAAAAAATTTTCCCACGTTGCAGAAATAAATTGCGGACCATTATCCGTAGAAATAATCTTTGGAACTCCAAAACGGCTGATCCAAGTATTGATAAGTTCTTGTATAATAATATCAGTTGTGGCTGCTACAGCACGATCACAGAAGAAACGAGCAGTAGTGTGGTCAAAACTATGGATGACAAAACAAAAGAATTTACAATTAACGGTAGGCTAAGACAAGGGGATGCTCAGTGCTCACTCAGCAATATTTTTTAATATCGCTCTAGGAAAGGAGGCTGCAGATGAATAATAATTAATAAAGAACAACAAATACTCGCCTATGCAGTTGGCATAGTTGTAGTAGCGAGTACACAAAACATATTAAGAGAAACATTTAAGAAAATAGAAGTAGTAAAGAAGAATACGTTGAAGATAAGTTAAAATAGGACAAAATACTTAAGATTTGACATCTGAAATAAAAACATTGATATACAGAAAATGAAGATAGAGGAACATAACTTTCGAAAAGTAACCCCTTTCAAGTACTTACTAGGTATGCAGATAAATAGCAGAAATTAAAAAATTTACGATATTAAAAATTCTAGCAGGGTATAGGACACTATAGCAAGAAAAGGATAATTGCATTATTGAGTATAATAAAATCAGCTACAAAAACAAAACTGAGAGTTTACAAAAGCATAGGACTATGCCCCACAAAAAAAGATAAAAAGTAATTCAGAGTGTTTGAGCAAAAAATACCAAGAAAATACTTGGGCCCGTTAGAATTTACAACGAAGCATACAAAGCGAAGATGCATTATAAGCTGAAAAGAGATAGATGAGAAGAATATTGTAAAATATATTAAAACGCAACGTATCAGATAGCTAGGAGTTAAAACACACAATAAATTAATGAGGTGCAAGAGTATACATATGGGAAACATGAAAATCCAGAATTGAAAAGCGACAATGGAAAATAGGAAATTATGGAGAGAGATTCTAAAGAAAGCATAATCACGCTAGAAGCTGTAAAGTAAAGACAATGGAGAATCCCAAAGGGATCAATTCACTCTATCAAATGGATCAAAGCTGTTAAATTCCAACTGGAATGTGCAGCCATCCAAGAAGAAGAAGTATCTAGTAATCTATTGATCAATATGTCAAGTTTTGACAATTGAAATGGAATGAATATTGTCATTTTTCTTGTATACATTCTTGTATTGGAAAGCCAATCTTCAAAAAAAATAGGTGGGTGTATTTTGTGATTATAAGCACCTGATTAATTATATATTTATTGTTTTTTACAGGCACATTTTGGCATATTTCAGATGTCTACTGGTTAGCTAAACCTAAACATGATAGTTGTTCAGAAGACATTATCAAGTGTGTTAATGAGTCCTTAACTATTCTTCAAGAGAAAAGTGGCCGATTACATCCTGATTTTGTATTATGGTCAAGCGCTGGAGGACCACATCTAATCGCCGTAATCCGACAGATGAAAAAAATAATTAAGAATATTGTAGTACTACCTTCATTAGCACCTACTAAATTACCAGCTGCAGACAAATATATTTTGTATTACCAAAACATGTCTGATTACTTCGGAAACTGGTTAGATGAACATGCTCATCAAACATTTTGGAGGGCCGGATATTACAGTCAGAACTTGGGAATTTCTGAAAAATTACAAGTGATTGTTTTAAACACTGCATTATTTTGCAATTTTCATGTTGCTAGTAAGTCGGACGATCCTGCAAATCAATGGACATGGCTTTCACTTGAATTAATTAAAGCACGAAAAGCTAAAAAAATAGTATACTTATTGCTTTCTGCAACACCTGGTATTGCTGGCAGCTATGATAATCGAATGTTTACTTCTGAACACAACCAGCGTTATATTGCAATGATTCAAACATTTTCAGATATAATTAAAGGACAGTTTGGTGGATATGAAGAAGGCAATAAATTTCATATATTTTATGACAAAAATGGTAGGAAACTATTTGTTATTTAATGATATATCAGAGGTGTCTTTTCTGCAGTTCAAATAAGTAACACTACAATGTAAAATGTATAATTCGTTGGTATTAATTACAAATTAATTAAAAATTGTAATAAGAAGCAATCCGCACATAATAGGTTTACATCTGAAGTCAGTGCAGACAAAGACCTTGTCCTGTGGGGTGTCCACTTTAACTATGTTCACGGTTGAAATCTAGAAAATTGTAAGAAATACGAAGTCAGTTAAAATACAAAAAGTTTTGTTTTTCATGACTTCTAAAATTAACTAAACAAAACTGCCATAAGTCAACTAGTTGTGGAAATATTCAGAAAATTTTCAAATAAATATTGCTGAAATATTGGCCTCACAATTTTTTTTTAAACTTCACAGGGTAATGGAAGGATGAGCTACAATTTGGTTTGTGTCCTACACAGCTCTACGCTCTACGACGCCTTCTAAGAATTCATTAAAATTTTGGTTTTAAAACCGATTTACTCAAAAATGAGATGAGATCGGGTTGAAATTTGGTATCAAAAAAAGTATTGCTCAAAAAACTGGCCAGATGCTTTTATAATTCTGTGGAGTCATACATACAGCTAAGGATAAGCTTTATTTAATAAACACAGAACAATAAAACATTGCTGTTGATGCTAAATTTCTCATGACTGATAGTAGAATAAGGTTTACAACTTAATTTTTAGGTGCAACAATATTTAGGGGGCTAATTTGTCCTTTCGTTTTTGACCTTTCAACAATAAACGAGCGTAAGCGCCCACTCCACGAGCCAGTACAGTGGCTGCATTGGTGCGATCTTACAAGTCACTGTTGTCATGCAAAACGTTGATATAAACATGATTTTGAAACTGATACGACAATTTCTAAAGTATATGAAAGTGGAGCCGAAGTGTTGCGCTCATTTTTTATGTCTTATGAATGTTGAATTTTATACATTGTGATTGTAATCAAAAAATCTACCTCTGAAAGGCCAAAAATGTCTTGAATAGTTTGAAAATAATAGCTTATCAAAGAAAAATCTAACTATTAGTTTTTTTTTTAGAATATTTCGAGAACAATAAGTTGTAATCTTTTTTGTAATTTAACCGACTTGTAAGCATCTTTCACAATTTATGAGATACCAGTGGTGAACAAAATTAAAGTAGACACTTGTGAATGTACTATATAGGGTGAGACATTTAAGTGTTACATCCTTACTCTTTTCTAAACTACCGAAAATATTAAGTTCTCTTCTTAGTAAAAGTTTTTTTGGTCCTAATAAACTTCTTTATGCCACACTCAAACAATTTTCAGAGATTTCATTGATAATTTTCTTTGGTGGCAATATAAATATTTTCTTAGGCAATTAGATGGAAAATTTGGTTCCTGTTTCAATGATATAAAACTTTCATACTTTTTTATTAAAAAAAATTTGAGAAAAATGTAAAAACGTTGTCAAGTAAGCAGGCTATGGATTTAAACAAAAACACTTCAGATGGTAGAATACCAACTTTTATTTACAATAAACAGCAAAAAAAATAACGGAAAATAGGGTAAATAATTCATTAAATAATAATAACACACTATGCTTCACCAATAACACAACACGATTTTTATTCGTTTTGAAAATAAGATCTGTTAAAAGACTCATAGAAGTTTGTTGACATAAATTAAACAAATGAAGAAACGTTATAAGTGTTTTTGTTTAGATCCATGGCCTGCTTACTTGAATCCAGTTATATTACATTTTTCTCGAAATTTGTGTAATGTAAGAGTGTGAAAGTTTTATATTACATTGAAACGAAAACAAAAATCTCTATCTAATGTTTTATCAATGAGGCCACTGCTCAGTAGGTATCATTAATGGCATTAGCTATAATATTATATAATCCCTACTGAAAGTCACCCCAGTTGCCTCATAAAACCACATATACATAATGAACCCGGTTGTTTCAAAAACTGCATAACACCACATACAGCCTGATAGAAACATTATAAGGTTATATGAGGTTTCTTAATACATTTTCAGTAGGGGTGACAGTTTTTTTCTTTAATAGATCGAGGCTGTGGTTGGTTGATGCTCTCCCCACCGTTCTACGATTCTGCGAGGTTGTATTTATATGATACAGAAACTCTTGAACCATTAGATTATGTGCAGTTCTACAAAACAGACCAAGCCTGGCATGTGCAGTACCGGTTTACTACTTACTATTTAGTCCCTAACTTATCAGTTTTTTCTTTGGAATTACTTATAACAAGAATGGAAGAAAATGAAGACGTATTTGCCAAATACAATTCTGCGACTAAACTATCACAACAAAACTCTACAATAAGATGCAAAAACAAAACCTGCACTAAAACAAACATATGCAATATTGTAGCTGTTGATTATATTGCTTATATAGAATGCGTCGTGCAAGGTAATACTCCAAATCTGCTTAGAGGTAAAGTTAATAATGGAGCATATTTCATAATGTCAAGTTTATTTTTATTTAAATGTTTCTGTAGTGTACTGATTGTTAATAAATTTTATTTTTAAAGTAAATATAGTTTCGATTTAAACAATTGGTTTATGCTTGTAAAACCAAATCAAAAATCCAGGCACCCAGCAAAAGGGAGCCTGGGTGGCCATGTGCCCCCCAAGTGTTCTCCAAGCAAATATTAAAATACACAATATCTAAACTAATTAGATTTTACTCAAACCTGAAATCGCGAAAACCTTTTTTTGTTTTAATGATTCACATACAGCAGCAAAGATAGATGCCAAGAGGTTCATTAAAGAACCTTTCAAAGTTTTTGTCAGTACTAATATTTGTAAAAGAGAAATATCCTAATATCACATTTAAATCTAAAGTGCCTAATATTATAATAATAATTTATTCATATCTTCTATCAATGTTTCTCCTTATGAATTGTGTATGAAATAATTTTGACCTAATAGTTATTTAAGTATCAAGGAATGTAAGGACGTAATAACATCCGAGGTAGGCGAATACGAGCTGAGGCGGAGCCGAAGCTTGTCGCCTGCCGAGGATGTTATTAGTCGATACATTCCGTGTTACTTATTAAATTTTTCACGCTACCGGCAATGTAAGTAGGCCTACAGGTAGAAATTTAATCATATTTTTAAAAGTTCGTTTTGACAGCTGTCATCGGAATTATTTTTTAAAAGCTCCATTATTCTAAGTTGTCTGTGTTTGTTACCATATCAACGAACAGTTAAAATCAACATTATTTTCCTAGGAACGTAAGTGACACTATTAAGTTCCGTCGTCAAGGGTAACTAGTACACGAATGTTATCAGCCACTTACAATCCCTGTAGCTATGGATGTAAGGCCTACTTACACTGCCGGTAGCGTGAAAAAAATATTAATGTATTTTTTATTAAACCATGGCAACTTGATCTCATATAGATGGAGTATTTAGAATATTGGCACCCAGTTACAGGAAGTGGCTATTTTCATAAACAAAAAGTACTGAGTTTTATTAGTTAGCAGGAGTATCTAAAAGTTAAACGCCTTTTGATTGTTATACAAGCATATATTCTTAATAGTTATATTCTCTGAAACATTCACTTGTTTTTTTACACGAGAAACGTTTTTTGCTTATAACTACGTCATTTGTAAAAATAAACCCATCAAACCTCACAATAAAGAAAAGGTGAAAAAGATCTATGGTATGGCCATCTTTGACGCATATGTAAATCGGTAACCCTGTTTGAAATTTTAATTTTGGATTCGAATTGTTTAAAAAAATTTCTTAATAATGTCAAACTGGGCCCTTGTTTTGGAACACACTGTACATAAAGAATTTTTTAATATTGAGATTTGTACCAACTCCCCCCCCCCCCAAGGAAGCTACTTACAACCTTGCAACTGTTAGTTAATTTTGCCCATTTTTGCAGTTTATTTATTTAATTGCTAATAACACATTTTTCGTGTATCCTACAGGGTATTTTAAATTTAAATAATATGAAACCAATTTTAATTATTACTGATTTTCTATGAATATGTGGGTTTCAAATTGTGAAAGTGAGCTGTTGGTGAAATGTATGCAAACACTGAGAAACCTACAAATACGGCGCGCGTTTTTTCTTACTTTCACTATGAGAAGTGTGCGAATCCACCTCCCTATTTTGTACAATCATTGCAGGAGACGTACCGTTTTGCAACGCCAAAATTCCCTGTTTGAAACTTCTTAGTGAAAGGATTGAAGGTTATGAGAGGGAAATGTAATGAAAAATGTCACGACTGCAAAAGAAAACTTTATTAAATCAAAAACATTAGCTTAAACAAAGAGTTGTCAAGTGCACCTTCTTCACATAAGGATTATATGTAAACAAAAACTATTTACTACGATAAATAAGTATTGCTTATTCCAAAAACAACCTAAAAATGAAAGCGTATTTCACCAAAAACTGGTAAAATGTACACATAAACAGGAACAAAAAAAACGTAATAACTGGGCAACATTTCATATAAAAATATAAAAAGTCTCAACATATTAAGACAATACATTATCTTTAACTTCAACACCATTAACAGCACTTAATACAATTTTGTCCTCCTCAGTTTGAGGAGGTTCCGGACTTTCACCTCTTGAAATTGCACCGGGCACAATTCGTTCATCATTATCAACCTTACAGAAATTTGTGTAAGGCGGAATATCTTTTGTGTGTTCTTCACTTTTCGATTCTGTAGAACTTACATTCACAATTTTTTCACACTGTCCATTTGTGTTTTCGTCAGTTGCATTCAAAGCAGGTACTGTATTCTCTAAATTTACAACTTGTTCGTTATCGTCATTTAATACTTGAGTCAAATCACCTCTGGAAATTGCTCCAGGTACAATTTTATCAGCATGGGGTGTCGATGCTCGGCGCTGATGTACATACACTTCTGTGGAAAAATTTTCATTTGCTTTCTGTCCACTTACTTCATCATTAAGTTTTTCTTCGACTTCATCTACAGAAAGAAGAAATATACATATTAGTGTTTTGCCAACTGCTGAAATTATTCAATTAGTTTTTAGTATAGCATAGTTTTGCTAATCTAGAATAGTTAAAAAGCAAGACAATACAGATTATCGGCGTCTCTTCATTACTGCACATTTTATAAATAAGGTAAATAATTTTATACCGCAAACAATGTTTTCTGTTTTTTAATATCTGAAATTGTTGAAAAACTAATCCAATAGATTTATTTCCACCATTTCTAACAATGTCTTTCTTTTAAATGTTTTCAAATTTTAACTTTTAATTTCAAGGTTAATGTCTTTCATATCTTTATCTATCGAGCCAGTTTTACAACTAAGAGCAACACTGACTGGTAGTGGCTCAAGCAAGGAGTACCCCTATGCAGGACAACTACTAATAAAATATTATCTAAAACTATAAGTAAAGCAATAGTGAAATTTCCAAATAGTTATTGATATGTAATTGTTCTTTTAGGAAAATCAAGAAAAAATATTTATCAATATATTTTATCAAATTCATTAGTTTGTAATTGCAATGTCAAGCTTAGTACACCACTACACAGCAAAATTAACTGGACTAAACTAACTAACACTAAAGTAATTAAATACACATAAATTCTTATTATTTGATGTAAATTTAATTTCTTTGCACTTCCAGTTACACCAGAAATTATAGCCGAATTCTTATTTTAAACTCTGTTGCTTTTAGTACCTGGGAATAATTACCCATTACTTGATAATTACCCTTTAGCTACCCACTGCCCCATAATCACCCAATAGTTACCTGTTACACGATAGTTACTCGTTACCCGATAATTACATGTTACCGATAATTATCCGTTTCTCGATATTAAAGTAGGTTTAATGGTTCCAATAAACACAACTTTTTAATTATTTTTTTTATTAACATTAAGCAAACTCAACTCTAAAATAATGTATAAACTACATAAATTAATAGAACACAACAAACTTATTTTAAATTATGGTTTTTGTGCAAAAATAGCAGCATTGATGATGGCGGACAATTTCGCCCTGCTCTTGGTGATTATTTTACCAGTGGATGAAAAATGTATTGCGCTGACTACCAATATAGCAGGAATACAAAATTATTTCGTAGTTTCCACAGTTTGCTATATCTCGGTACTTAATTTTATTATTTTTCCACAATACAAGTGGGTCGGATTTACGGTTGAGTGGCATTTCACTTACAGTGTGTACTGATTTTTTCACCCAATATTTTGCATGTTTTTGGGTAATTATGGGGTAACGGGTAATTATCGCGTAACAGGTAATTATGGGGCACCGGGCAATAAAGGAGTAATTATCGGGTAATTGACAATTATCAGGTACTGGGTAATAAACGAGTAACAGGAAATTATCAGGTACTGGGTAATAAACGAGTAACGAGTAATTATCAGGTAATGTGTAATTATCGACTAACGGGTAATTGGTTATTCTACTCGGGTAGGATATTATCGGGTACTACTGAGGTACTCGTCATTCCTAGTTGAAGTTACTGACAACAACTTTGTTTTAAAACAAATAAATTTTATAAATGAAACGAGCTCATATTTATTATTCATCATTACAAACTGCTCTTTTTTAAAAACATATCAAGCCAATATCGTTCCATTTGGAAATTTGGAAAGTATCTGGAGGTTAGGCTCCTTTCGATCCAGCAACAGACGGCTGCGGTAGTTTAGTTTTTGGGCCGTATTTGAAGGCCCTTTTTACCCCATTTTGCTGTCATTGCATGGCAAAATAACAAATATTAGGCGTCGTCACTTAGCAGAATAACAAACATTTGCAAGTGTGGTGACTGCAGCAAGAAACGGAAGTCGCCTCTTGTTTAGTTTTGCATATTAATTGAAACAAATGTTTTTCAGACGGAGCGATCTTAATATCTTTCAAAGCGGAAACATCATCACTGCTTAGTGAACAAACATTTACAGACAGACGTAGCAGGAAACAGAAGTTGTCTGTTGCTTAGTGATGTACAAGACAGGTAGTCCTGCATATTTACTGTCAGTTTTAGTGTCAACTAATTTTTATTTGGTTATGGCTGAATGTGAAAGATGGTCGAAGACAGAATTTATGGATTGTGTTATGCTCTACCCTTAGGGATACTTTGTTTGGTAATTTCTAGTGATGATTTGAAGGGTACAGTATTGGCAGAGTTTCAAGCGCTAGATGATGTGTATGGACGTGCATGCGGTATTCTTTCGACGGGATCCAAAAAGTTACAAAATATTAAATTGCAGGTTACGTTAGAAAGCTTTATAATTTCTTCATTGTAAATAGCATGAGTATTAAATCAACAGCAAATGATGTGCCTTGTGCTTTACTAAAATACGTTTTTTTGAATGACCATTCTATGCAACAACTTAAAAGATGGCTGGAGTGCAGAGGTTTAAAGCAAGCTAGACAAATGGGGAATTAAGTGAGAGTTTATAAACTAATATATTTTTTAATATTTAAAAACAATGCTTGTAATTGGGATCATTAAATATCTCATTTTCAGGGTGTAAAATTGCATTGCTGGTGGAAGAGGAAACTAAATCTCTCTGCCAGTAGACAGTGGCAAATGGTATGACTAAAACACAATATGTTTGCCTCCTCTTCCAAAAATGCCAATGGCAGTACAGAAGGATCAATATACTATTCTGAAATACGACATATAAAAATTTCCATCAGTTGATGCGCATGTTTTCATATCATTACCTTAAATGTTGAAATTTTGAACTTCTCAGCGAACAACAACTGCAAAATCATTTCGAAAAGCTTCACAGTTAATATTCAGAGGATAACACGTAGATAAACATTAATTAAACTGTGTTTTACATATTCTTTGAGACTTTCAATGTTTCTTGAACTGTCAATATTACAATTTACGTTTGGGATAGACCACATCGTCATTTGGGGATTACACTCAGCATAATAGGGTATGGCCTGACATGGATCTTGTCTGCCTTAACAAGCATTTGCTCTAAATGTTTGAGCCATAATGGTTCATGAGCCCTGCCTGCCTGCCTAAACGAGGCCGTCACTTTTTAGATCCTGCCTCAGAATATCTAGTTGCGTCATAGAAACTGACATGTTTCCGCAGACCGGTGTTAATAATCTGCGAAAATTTCAACAATTTCTTAAATAATCAACTTTACGGCAATACTACCTTAAATGGAAATATTTCACTAATAAATACATTTTTTTTTAAATAAATGGCTCAGTTTGAATTATGATTTCAATAAGTTCCGATTTACGTCTATTCAAATATGTTGAAATTGTCTGAAAATAGAAAAATGCTCGAATTTCAACGATCAGCGGTGTTTGCAATTTACAGAATCATAATTAATAATTATCATAACATAACTGATATTTAAACACGAGACTGATACACTCATAAAGAGTTAAAATATATTTTTATAAATGAGGGTTTGCAAGAAAATAAAAATAATCCAAAAGTTATAAGTGGGATATAATGCACATTTTTCATTTTACCTGTTATTGGAGTTATATTGCTTCCTTCTTCAGATCCTTGAAGTTCTCCTAATTTATTATTTGAAGATTCACTTGTTTCAATAGTATTTTCTTGCAATTCCGACTCTTTAGCTACTAACTGTGCAGTTTCCTTTATATCTTCCACAGGCGCATGTTGTTCCGACTTCATAATCTCATTTGACAGCAACTGCATGTTTTTGGTCGGTGATTCTGCAATTTTGCTTTCATCTTCACATTGTTCTGATTGAACTATTTTCGCAACTGGTGGGTTTTTAATTGGCGAATCTTTAATCGGTGAATCCTTAATTGGTGAATCTTTAATTGGTGATTCGGCAGTTTTACTTTCATCCTCAAATTCTTCCGATTTAACTATTTCTTCAGCTAGAGGGTCTTTAATTGGCGAATCTTTAATCGGTGAATCTTTAATTGGTGAATCTTTAATTGGTGATTCGGCAGTTTTACTTTCATCCTCAAATTCTTCCGATTTAACTATTTCTTCAGCTAGAGGGTCTTTAATTGGCGAATCTTTAATCGGTGAATCTTTAATTGGTGAATCTTTAATTTGTGATTCGGCAGTTTTACTTTCATCCTCAAATTCTTCCGATTTAACTATTTCTGCAGCTAGAGGGTCTTTAATTGGCGAATCTTTAATTGGTGAGTCTTTAGTTGGAGATTCTGCAGTCTTACATTCATCCTCAAATCCTTCACATTCTTCTGATTTAACAATTTCTGCAGCTGGAGGGTCTTTAATTGGTGAATCTTTAATTGACGAGTTTTTAATTGGCGAGTCTTTAATTGGTGATTCTACAATCTTGCCGTCATCCTCAAATCCTTCACATCCTGCTGATTTAACTATTTCTGCAGCTGGTGGATCTTTAATTGGTGAATCTTCAATTGGTGATTCTGCAGGTTTACTTTCATCCTCAAATTCACATTCTTCCGATTTAGCTATTTCTGCAACTAGTGAGTCTATATTCGCTGCCTCTGCGGTTTCACTTGCATCCTCAAATCCTTCACATTCCTCTGATTCTTTAATGTATTTTGTTGGTAACTGCTTGTATTCCAGATCTTCAGTAACAAGATCTTCATATATGGTTGCTTCTTCAGATACTGAAGTTGTTTCAATTTTTTCAACAAATATATTAATTGCTGCACTAGTCGTGTCTTCTTTTTGATTACCTTCAGTTGTATACTCTTGATCTATAATCACACCATTTTCTGCATTTGCATCACTTAACACAACCAACTCGGATTCAGCATCTACGAAATTTTCTATTGCCTGAGGTACAACAGGATCAGTCTTCATCACTGAACTTTTCTTTGGAGTATTCTGTGCAGAAGAAACGTATGTACCCTCTATATCAGATCGAATATCGTTCTGGTTGAGATATAGCCTAACTGTATCTCCAGTAACATATTCCACTTGGAAAACTGTAGCTCCTAGTATTAAAAAAAAATATTTTAAAAAATTGTAATTTTCAACTTTAACTTATCATGATTATAAATAAGGATGGATCTAACATACAGGACGAGGCAACGTCTCTTTTACTTTTTGAAATACAGAAAACAATTTTAAATAAAAGTTGTAAGGAATCAGGTGGACCACATTTTAAAATTATTTTTGATTATACATAGGGTAGCATACCAAACTTATATTTTATTAAAAAAAATACTTTATATATTTTTGTATATTCTTATTTGTTTTTTAACTGCCTTTCTGAATATGTTGTGCTTTTAAAATTCAGCTGCTGCATTGCCAGGTTATTGAAGTTCTTTTAAAAACTCCACATTTGCAGTCCTCACTAATAAAATGTGTACGACCCATATTATGCATCGATTAAACAAACCTTTTCTGTTAAATGTCAGTCAAGACCATGTACTATAATCTAGATATTTAATTTTAAAATTGATTTGGTTATGCAGGATGTTAGTTGCAACGGTGCAAAAATGGAGAACTGACTCAAGTAGCAGAAACACTAGATTATTTATTTAAAATCATGTGAAATACAAGGTACTGAGAACTGAGGTCATTTTTAATGAGTATTTTGTAGATAATGTAAAAATATTATATCAGTTCAGTAGTGTGTACTAACTTTGTTGTAAAAAAACATCTGTTAATTTTAATAACTTCAGATTAATTGATGAGTTAGTGTTGAAAAGGATTGTTTTTAGTATGGCAAACTAGAGTAGCGTGGTGGAATTTACTATTGGTTTTATTAAATAATATTTTGATGAAGTAAAGTAGTCAATACTTAACTACAAAAAATAAAACTAAAAAAAACTGGTTTGCCAGGAATAAATTTAAAATTAATGTTAGTGTAACCAAAGCCAAAGTATAATACTAGTAGCAACTCATATGCAAGAATTAGAGAAAATGGAATTAAAGTTAATTTTGATGGGATGGAAGTTTGTAAATAAAAATCTATACTTAACAAAACTGGTGGATTATAAGCTAAGTTTGAAAATCGTATGTTATTTTTATATTATATTACCCAAATTGCATAGTGCACATGCAAAATTTGCTGCACCTGTGTTTGGAAATTTTTGAACAGTTGCAACAAACACCCTGCACATAGTATTGACTAACGTGTAATAGAAAATGTTTGTTTAATATAAGGAAATATGACAACTGCAGATTTCATTAGTGAGGTTTACACATAAATTTTTTTTTCAAAAAAGGTTAACAACTTGGCAACGTTGCAAGAAAATTTAAAAAACAAAACATACTCACAAAGGCAATTAAAATGTGAATAAGAATATGCAAACACATACAACAGTCTATCAAAAAAAAATGGTATACCACTCAAATATGGAAACAAATATTAAAATGTGGTGCTCTTTTTGCAGATAAAAATAAGCTTTAAAAAAGGGTTGTACAAATTAAACAGAATTGTAAGAATAGGTAATGAATATAATATGAGAATTGCATTTTCTGGGTTATCTATTGGTGTGATTAGAAAGTGAGTTTTAAGAAATGTGTGATGGTATTCTGTAATGTACTTGCATCCCTATATTTTTGTTTTTCTTTATAATTTGCTAATTGTCATCATATATTCAACTCTATTTTTAAGAAATGTTTTTTTTTCTTACTTAAACGGAAGGTGTCTTCTATAATAAATTAAAAAAATCAAAGGAAAAAGTTACATAATGAAACTTGTACTTTTTTTAATTTAACACCCTGTGTATTTTTAGCAATTGAGATATGCAGGTATTGAAATTCACTTTACAATAATGTCACGCAAGTGCAAATTCATTAGCAAAATTACCCAAGAATTACAAAAATAAAAATTATTCTAGTAATCACTTACTGTATTTTGTTCCCATTGTTCACAATAATTGTTTCTAGTAAAACCGAGTGTTGCTAACCCCATAGTGTTGCTTGTTGTGTAAGTTTGCTCAAATTGCGTTTTTGTAATGTTTACTGTCGGAAATTATAATTGCAAGTGTAAATTTTTGCTAACTCCCTATCAATCAACATTTCACAATTTTCACAACTGATAATTACATGATTTCATTTTAATAATAAGTTGTAGCTTTACTTCGTTGAATTTCGTTTTAATTTATTGCAAATAAAACAATTCTTAACTTCAGAAGGTTTTTTTATTTTAGCCTTATACGTATTTTGACATGTTGACATGTCATTTTCAGAAGTAAGACTAAAAGTAAACAGATGGTGTTGCTATAGGAACAATAAATCTCCATAACTTGATCTTGGTTTTCTATATCTGCATTCAGGCGACTTGATTTCTCATTCCAAAACGTCCAATAATGGCGAATTTAAGAGATTAATTTGTTCATTCATTAAAGGTACAGATTTTAGATGTTTGTGAATTGCAAATGCTTCTAGTACTATCTAACTTACGTTTATCATCACAAAAGTTTAAAAATTTGATAATGTTATTACACGTCATTGAATGATTTTATTTCATGCTTTGTCAAAACCTCAGAACTACCTGGTTTAAACACATTTTTATTGATTATGATTTGGTTCACGAAGTAAGTACCTACTACCTAGGTATCTCAATGTTTTCATAATTTAGAAAAACTATTGAAGCAAAAAAGTACATGTCATAACAAAAACTGCACTGATGGTGATTATATAATCATGTTTGACAATTTGACGTATCGTCTCTGGTTTGTGTCTCTGCTTATTTTTGTTATCAACCTGCTCAAGAAGGCGCTTTAGAAACTTATTGCACCAAACAAAATAGTAAGCAAGACTCGCTGGGACTCGTAAGATCGCTACTTTTAGGTACAGGTTTTAGGAGTAGAGACTGCATGCTTAATTGGTCTATTATTTCAAGGTTTGTGGTTTGAACCCAAAAAGAATCTATTTTAAAATTGGCGTAGTTTACTTATCAAGAAAGTTAAAAATAATCTACATCCACATCTTCTTAATTATGACATTATCTGGGAACTTGTGCATTGTCTTAATTTTTCCTTAGTGAAAAGGAGCACAACACTGTCGCCCCATAATTATTCATAATCAAAGTGTAATTATTGTTTATAATTGTTACAATTTGACAGGCTCGGTAAGTTTAGAAACAAAGTTGTAAGGTACCTGTAGTATAAGAACAGTGTGACATCTAATGGCAACCCTTAAATATAGCTAAACACGATTTTTAAGAATTGGAAATGACTTGTAGTAAAACGCCAGTTTTCACAAATCAACCTAATATTAACCACTATATAACACAATACGACACGTAACACTCAATTTTACTAGAAACAATTATTCTGAACAATGGAACCAAAATGCAATACCTGATTACTAGATCAATTTTTATTTTTAGGTAATTTTGCTAACGAAAGTGCACTTATGCGCCATCATTCTAAGAGAATTTCAATATCTACCATAAATGCTATAAATATACAGGTGTTACATTAAAAAAATACGAGTTATGTCTGTAAGTTTTCTATGTGACCTTCAATTGTTTTTTGGATTAGTGTTTAAATTCGTGAGGAAATCATGTACAACCTTGTTTTTAAAGCTTATTTTTATCTACATAAATAACTAAAATATAAGCTGGAGCCTGCTCAGTCGAACACCCTATATTAAAATATAAATACACATACCTTCATTGGAAATTTCAGCAAATTTCTCTGATGATTCTTCATTCCAACGAAAACCAGGCAAAGGTTCCAATTTACATTTAGTTGCTAAGGGAGATTCTTTTTCAATATCACACATAAGCATACGAATATCACTCACAGTGGACGAGTTCCCGAAATCAATAAACAAAACCTCATATTCTGAATTAGTTTCTTTAAGAATACGTGCCCTGTACCATTGTTCATCATCTGGATACAAAGCTGCTACAATGTCACAGCAATCTTCCTTTTGTTCATATTTAGGCCATTCCGATGCTTCTGCTAATTTTTCAGTGATGATATTTAACTTAGGCGCATCTTCCACTTTCTGAAGCCAAAAGCTGGAAATAGATTCAAAATGACTTACGAATGCATCTTCAGTTTTAGCCAACAGCTTTGTTGCAATATCCATGCCGTCTAAAAGTAACTTGACAATGGAAGTCTCTCCGGTGCTAAGCCTATCAATATTAAAAATCGTAGCACCATCAGCAGAAATGGTTCGGAATTCTTCAGTGGCTTGAGAAGACCATTGCAGCACACCGGGAGGTTTCTGCAGGCTGCACTTTTGAGCTAAAGCAGGTAACATAATAAGATCTTCAGGGAGTTGTCGTAAGCCAGTGCATGTACAAGAATTTCCATAATCGATAAAAAGAACTTCAAGTCCTGCTACAGTATTGGATAAAATACGTGCCCTATACCACATTTCATCATCTGGGAAAAGAGCCGCACATAAAGAACCAGGTGTTAAGTCCTCCAATTCAGGGAAATTTTCAGCTGTTGACAGCTGCTCAGCTATCCATTCTAAATCGGCCACTGAATTTTCCAACTGAACCCAAAATTCAGAAGGAGAATTTAAGTGGCTTACATAACCGCTACAACTGCTTTCAGTTTCCAATTGTAATTTTACAGCTAAACCCTCTTGCAATAGTATTTCAGCTACATTCTGTCCATTAGCAAACAGTTCTATGTAAGTAGTTTTTTCATCTTGATGTACAATTTCAGCCGACAAGCTGTCGCTAGCAGTTAAAGCTTCGAAGCGTTCAGAAGCTGCAGGACTCCATTCAACATCAGTTGATTTTACAATTAAACTGCAACGTCGAGCATGTTGTTCTAAAGAAAGTAGATCCGAGGGTAATGTTTTCACATGGTTTGCAACATTAGTAAGCACATCTGTATTTCCATAGTCTACGAAGCGTACTGTAGTAATATCATCATCTGCATCCAAGACTTGAGCACGATACCATTGCTGATCAACAGAGTAAGGTGCAGCACAAAGCACACCAGCAGCGGGACTTTCCAAATCAGGGAAACCAGAAACCTGTTCTTGTAAAGTTTCTTGCAAGCTATTTATAGTATCAACATCTTCAGATAATTGGACATAAAATTCACTGGGACTATCAATATGACTTAAAATTACTGGGACTCCCACTTGATCTGGTTGGCTAGTTTGTGGTTGAGGTACTTCTTCTGGTACAGTTTCTTCTTGAATGGGTTGTACTGATTGTTGTTCACTTGGAAGTTCTTCGACAACAGCCTCTGTTTCAAGTACTGACTGATCAACCTTCTGTATTTCTGCTTCCCAGCCATTCTCTCCATACCAAACACTTGCTGTTACTTCATTTTCAATTAATGTTTCATCGACACCAGATGCCAAGAGCTACAAATTAATGATAACAATTAACTTCAAACTGTATAAACTTTTAAATTAATATATTATTGTTGCCCATAATGACTTAATTTTGCACTATACAAAATAAATTGTACTTTAATATTTTAAGTAACATAATTTAATTAAATTATAAATACCACATTATTATTCCAAAATTGACAATTTTACAATGACAGTTATGGCCCGAGAGGTTATGTTTGCGTGAGACAGTCCCATAATTTTTTTTTAAGTGATGCAAATAAAGTATATCAAGTTCAGTGTTTACTGTGTTGTATTGAGGACATATAGGGTGTGTCTAAACGACCTCAGCAGCTTTGTTGCTGACTCGGCAACACCTACTGCTACTGTTGTGAGCAGAGAATATTCTCAGAGAACACGAATATTCTTGCTAACCTCTCTCATTAGATTATTCTTAAGGTCTATAGCAGGCATGGGCGACCGACGGCCCGCCAAACGTATTTCATTTAATCAACAATCCGGCCTAAGATCGGGTATTATTTTATACTAGTGTTACCCCAGCTCACAATGCACTGACAGACTGAGCGTTAACAGAACCGGCGAAATGCTAAGTCACGTGATGCATTAGTTCCAATAAAGAGACGCGGGGTTAGTGTAGATGTCGCCTCAAGTAAAGCACGTCTAGCAGACTTTCATATATATTATAAATTAAAATAATTATTATTAAAAAATCGACGTAGAATAAAAATATAAAAATGTTTCATGTTCCATCTGTGGATAGAAACCATTCATTTAAAAAAAAAATGGTCCAAATTGGTGAAGCGGTAGCCGCTGGAGGAACCGGAGAAAAAAACCCTTTGTGCTTTTATATATGTATGGATGGATGGATGGATTGATACAAATAAACAATGACAGTAACGATGTAACAAATATTTTTTTTAATTTTGAGAGAAAAATTCAGATGCCGAGATCATTTTAATTACATCATATCAAATCATATTTGCATTTGTCAAAAGTAACAAAATGCTAAATAATTGAAATACATTGATCATATTATGAACTTCTTGCAGTTTTGATTGAGTTAAAGAAAACTGTGTCATTCCATTAAATAAAGAAAAATTGGAAGAGCTTTATTGCTAAATAATTTGACAGTTATATATCTACCAAAAATAGTTAAAAATATCCTAGTAATATACTCAAAATAAAAAAACAGTATAGCTCAACTCGCCCTTTAATAATAACTTACTTCTAAGGCCATCAAATGTTGTTGCATTAATTCAGGTGTAAGTTCTCTCAATTGCGTTGCAGGTACACTTTCCGAGTTACCATAGTCCACAAAGGTAACCGAAACAGTTTGATCATCTACACTAACGGCTTGTCCACGGTACCAATTACCATCAGACGAATGGACAGCATATAATAAGCCCACTTCTGGCTGCAATGTTGTTTCCTCACTAGCGTCATATTGATTAAAAAGATCTTCTAATAATTGAGCAAGTGTATTACTATATTCGGGAGGTTGTATAAATACATGGAATTTGTCACCATCACCAGGTTTAAGGTACGATATCCATCCGTTAATTGTATTGTAAAATATTGGCAATGGACACAACATTTCTATAGTCTCAAAAGCACCTTCATCTGGTTCTATAATTTTTAGTTTAGCTCCTGATGTATCATAGAAAGTTACTTCAGTTCTGCAATAAAAATACATGAATTGTTGGAAAGTTAAAATAAATAAAAAATCTTACTTGTCCTCCAACACATTGTCGACATACATAATGAGAATACTTCCAATGCACTGCTTTAAAGTATCTTCATATGTTTGTGTTGCTAATGCTAAGTTATGCATGGCGCAAAGTATCTGAACTCCATTTTGAAGCTGTACATAAAACGTGTCCAAACTTTGCACTTCTCCCAACATTACCCTCATCTGCTGCCCAAGTAATACAGATGGATCAAAATTTTCTTGCACTTCAATTACGGACGCGTCATATCTTGCCAGACCAGCAGATACTAATCCTTCACTCACACTTTGACCATCACATGTTAATTCTACCGAGTAACTGCAAGATAAATAATTGCTGTTATAGAAATTTTGATGTAAACTTCAAACTCAAACTTACTTTTGGTTTTCACTCGAAACAAAAGTACACATGAAGAATTCTTTATCAAAATAAGTAGAAAACGCATCACCATCACCCCATTTCTCACCTACTGGAACAACTCCATTTAAACTACAGCAAATAGCTTGCGCAGTAAGTTGCATAAGTTTATTTTCGATGGGCCAAACTTTATCTGTAGTTGCAACGTTTCCAAAGTCAATGTACTGTACACGGTATTGTATTCCTTTAATTTCCAATACACGAGCACGGTACATAACACCATCATCTGGATATAAGGCTATCACCGAAGCACCAACAGAAGCACTAGTGGGCTTGATGTTACAGTACTGACTTTGAATGTTGTTCATCATCGTTCGAAATTCGTCCTGGAACAACAAATAATGAAATAAATATTGGTATTATCTAAAGTACTTCCTAAAATTTTAACTCAAACTAAACCAAAAAAAACGTTTTATAATTTATATTTTATCCGAAAGAATTTTTCTAGCTATCTAATCAGCAGAGAACAGGCTGTTTCTTATAATAATGATGTGTCTGAGTTTATAGAAGTTGACATAGGCGTTCCTCAAGGATCAATCTTAGGTGCTCTATTTTTTCTCTCTATATACAACAAAATTTGAATCTGTTATTAAACATAGATATACAGTTATATAGGTCTGTTACTGCTAATGAGGTGATTAGTAACTGTGACAAAATTAACGAAGACCTACAATCCCTTCTCAATATTGCCAAACTACATTCCCTAATATTAAACCGAAATAAATCAAAATTAATGTTATTCTCTAAATAAAACGACAGAAATATCTTAGAACCCCAAATTAAAATACATATTGAAGAAACAAAAAATGTAGGTCTAATTATTGCCGAGGATTTAAAATTTACATCGCACATCAATAAATGTATAAGAACACTTTAAGTTTGCTCTACCAAAATCATCCTGTTTTAAGATGTGAACTGTCTAAACTTAATTACAGTAACTCTGTGTATGGTCCCTGTTTGACTTCTACAGATTCTGAAAAAGACTGCAGAACTCATGTTTAACTTATCTTTGGTATAGGTAAATTCAATCACATCTCTCACAAACTGCTTAATATCCACTGGTTAAATATGTCAAATTGCAGGCATTTACATGCAGTTTGTTTGTATCACAAAATCATACTTAACACTAAACCTAATTATCTATTTCAAAACATCACAACACAAACTGAAATACCAAAAACCAAATTTTTACAAGATTGAGAATCATAGCTCATTATGAAAGAATAGCCGGATTCATGTTCACATAAACTTTTCATTGTTCTGGTGTGTAGAACTTGCTTTAAAGATTTGCCCCCCTGTTAAATATACCCTATACAGATTTTCTCACTATTTTATTGGAAACAGGCAACTAATGAGTGTGACAAGAAATGAATAGGCAGCTAATAGATGGGAAACCCAAGTGGGGATTCATGTATCCCCAGATAATTTAAAATATTTGACATTTATCTTAAATTTATAGGTATCCAAGTATACATAAATTCCTTCCTGATCCGCCCATTATCTCCCTTCCTTGTCGCATTCAATGGTTGCTGATGTTACCAGTAAAATGGTAACAATGCAAAAAAAAAAATTACCTGAAACTCCTGCAGCTGACAAAAGAAATGTTTAGGGTCATGGAACCAACTAATAAGTACTTTTTCAGATCGCCCATTGAGTTCTGGATATACAAACACTGCAGAGCTTGGTGCAGGATCTGCAACGCTAGCAAAAGTACTGGTACTGCTAAATCCACTATCATTGTTTGTTGAATTCCAGGAAGACCCATTTTTGCTGCTAGAGTCAAACTTGCGTTTGGGTCGCTTATCTTCATTGTAATTATTGGTTCGCGAACTGCGCCGCCAGTTCTTCTCTGACCCACCATCAGAAAAACTCTTTTCACTACCTTCCCTGTTGTAAAAAAATACAAAATATGTATTATTAATTTTCAATAACCATTTGCTTAAAACATAAGTAATTGTCAAAATAATAAAAACTACTTAATAATTTGAAGTTAGGTACACTAAATTAATATTTTTAGACACAATACTATAGAAAACAGCACATTTTTAATGTATTTAATAATCACACAAGCTTCTATGCTGGCTAGAGAATAATCCCGAGACGAAATTTCAATTCCGAGATTTCAAGATCTTAATTGAATAATCCCGGGGCTAACCCACTATAATAAACAACTCAACTTTGTTTCATTAAAAAAAATTTGTTGGCTACAAAATTGAAAATAATTACGCAGAAATAATAGTTTGTCCAAAGTAGCATTAGCAAGTCATGATCTGTGCTGGTACAAAATGCTCCACAAGCAGAAAACGCTTTTTCCAACTCCATGATTATCTGCTGCATTGTCATTAAAAACTCATACGTCTGCATTAAGAAGGTAAGTAAGGTTTTTAATCCTAAAAACTCCGAGATTGCAAAAGCTCCAATGCCAGGATATTCGAGCACAAACACTGATCTCGGGAACCAAGATCCTGGGATTGTATTCCCTAATGCTAGCTAATACATAATATATTGTCCGTTTAGAAAAAAACGCATACAGATACAGATATGAGCTTATAATAGCTCTTCTTATTTGGTTTAGAAAACTTCTTTTCGGAAGAACGGTTCAGGAACATATTTTCTACCAAAATTCATGCATCAAACGCCATCTTGTACTGCCAGAAAACCAGAACTGGCATCAACTTTGCTTTTTTAAAAAAAGCAGTCAACGCATTTTACTGCCGTTAGTTTTAATAAGAAATATCTGCAATCAGTGGAAGAAATGATTTTCAATTAAACACGGACGACATTAACTACATAAAAAATTGCACACCCTATTCGAGGGAAAGGATAGGTCAAAAACTCAGGCGGCCCGCCGATAAGCCGATTAGCCGGGTCAAACAGATCAAAAACGTTTTTACTGCCATGATATAAATTCTACAAAACTTACTTTAGTTTAAATATATATTTCTCAACTTGCATTATTACTTTTCTAGTGCTTTTCTGACAAGAGAGTTTTCTTTTGTTGCTATGATTGAATCCATGGCAACTGTGATCTACGAGAGTTGACAATTTCCAGTATTAATAATTACAAACTACTGTATTTTTCATGGCAGAAAATTATCTAAAAGCTTATTATATTTGTAATCACAAGCTTTTTCAGAATGTTTAACAATATACAGGGTGTTCTATTTAGAAAAGTAAAGTTGATACCATTTCTGGTTATTTCCGAAAGTACGAGATAGATACATGATTTGGTAGAAAATATGGTTTAACTATTATTCATACTTTTTTAGTTTTAGTTTTCAAAACCGAATAACTGAAGGGCTGTACGCTCGTCGTGCGTTTTTTTAGAAGGGATGGTATGTATAAAAATTATGTAATTTTAATACACGATACAAAACATTAAATTTGTAATGTTATTTTTAAAAACTAACGTTTAGAAAACAACTAAAAATTTCTAATAATTTTAATTACTGCACATAATTTAGTTTAAAGTAATCAGAAGTTCTTAGGAATATTATGGTTTTCCACAAGAAATAAATTTAAAAGAAAGTTTCTTTTAAGTAGCTTAGTACAACAGGACACTATGATCTAGCTACTAAAAATGAGGCCCCAGCTATGAAGTTACTTGTGTGCATTCAATTACATGTTTAGTGATACGGTTACTAGGTGCAAGCAATTTGATTTGAATGGCAAAATTAAAATTCAATAGCAAACTGAAAGCTAATCAAGAACCAATCTTCTGGAACCGTGAACAGCAAATAGTCTAATAAATGCAATCTTGAAAAAGTATGTGTTACTTCTTACCTTCTTCGTCCTGAAGAAGTATATCTAGTAAATGGCAACAGAGATAAATCCGATCTTGTAGCATGTCACAAAAAAAATAATATTAACT
This sequence comes from Ctenicera cuprea, assembly GCA_958336395.1. Lineage (NCBI taxonomy): Eukaryota > Metazoa > Arthropoda > Insecta > Coleoptera > Elateridae > Ctenicera > Ctenicera cuprea. The sequence goes on along the minus strand of OY284487.1, from coordinate 28,661,394 downwards.
TTCAGCCAATAACTCTGATTATATTTTTTACTGTTCCTAACTCTTGTTACTAGTTTTTGCCATAGATGTATTAATTTTGCTGAATATTTCTGATGTGATAACTGATAAATAACTACAAGCATTTTAAATGATAAACCATTATTATTACAGAATACTGGCTTATTTTATTTTATCAAAAAATCCTTCGAAGAGACATTTACTCTCATAGAAAAGAATATAATGATTAAGAACACATTTTAAAAAATTGTGTGGCAGTCATTTTAAAGTAATGTCAAGATTTTTTTTTAAATGGAAATGTTAAATTTGGTGTCGTTGGATAGAGCATTTTAAAATGTATTCAGTGATATGAATGTTTGGGTTTCTTGTTCTACCCAAAAATTGTTGTTGTTGTTTCATTTATTAATTAAATCTTTACAAAAATTTCATTTTTTCATATATTTTTAAATATTGAAATGAACTGATTCTCAAAACCTGAAGACAATGATTTTAATTTATGCACCAAGCATTTTAGTTCTTAGGAGATTTTTTAAAATTTTTGGGTAAAACAAAGACCAAATATTTATGTTATGTTAATGAATAATTAAAAAATGCTCTATTCAAAGTAGGAATGACAACAGGTACCCAGGTACTGCCCGATTGGCTTCTTACCTGATAATTACCCGTTACCTAATAATTATCTGTTACCCAATTATAACTCATTAACCAAATAATTACTCGTTAGCCAATAATCACCCGAAAACTACTGATTACTTCATAAATACCTAATAATGTTACTGAATAATTAATAATGACTTCATACTTGTTATACCTGTTAAAAAAGTGTTAATTGATATTTAAATTCAATTAATAAAACCATTAATGTTAATTCATAATTGATGCAGTCCGCTTTGCTATCCTTTAAAGCAACGGTCAACAACCTTTTTTCTCAAACAGCTTAACACAAAATTTTAAAAATACTGGCCCAGTACATTTAACAAAGACACACTTGCCTTTAAAATCAATAAAACAATATTGATCCTCCCAATCATAAATAAAATAATGTCCTTCGCCATTAAACTTGTTGCATTATCGGGTAATGGGCAACTATGGGTAATACGCAACAGGCAATTATCGGGTAACTATCAGGTAACAGGTAATTATCGGGTAGCAGGCAATTATTGGGCAACGAGTAACTATCAGGTAATGGGTAATTATTTGGGTAACAGGTCATTCCCTGGTATTAAAAACGATATTGTCATCCCTAATTCAAAGACCCCAAATTTGAAATGTTTCCATTTAAAAAACATCAATTACGTATGACGTCAAAACAGCTCCGAAAACATTTGTTTAACGTGTCATTATCATTATATTGGATTTTATGAATATTTGTGTACCCCTTGACATGGTGCGAAGATTTAAATTAAGTTGATTTAAATCATTAATTATATCAAACGATTTATTCAAAAAAATCATTTATTTACATCAATGACGTTTTGACTGAGGTATCATTTTCATGTGAAATTTTCCAATTAATACAATAATGTGCATAAATTGGCAGTAAGCTTAGAATAGACTAGAATTACATAAAACTAAAGTCATCACATGCAAAGGTACCTCCTCTTATCTTTCGAGACAAAACAACTATAAAGCTTAAGAGTTACTAGCAGAGTTATACTGAGTATTTGGTGGGCCAAATAATTGGTCAAACATTCAGTGACTTTTTGGAATTGTCGAGTATTCACATAAGCTGATTATTTTTGTGAGTCAAGATGCACTAAATGAAAACAATAATGAATTGCAAATTTTTCTTTAAATTTGATGGAACAATCAGGAGTAAAATACATTAAAACAAAATTATAATTTTGTAGCTAAACGGGAATGCTATCTGCACAAGTGACAACTAAGTGCTCGAACTTGACCGAATAATTGGTTCGAGTTGGCTAATATTCGGTACTTAGCCGAATAGTTGGGCTATTGGTACTTGACCAAATATTTGGCAAATACTTTTTGGCACTTTGCCGAATATTTGGCGTAATATTTTGCTGATTATTACTTGGCCGAATATCCGTTAATCAGTAAATCCCTAGTCATTAATATCAGTGATCGACTAAGTGGCATTCATTATTAAGTGGAAGAAACGTCTACTACCCTACCATCTTATTATAGTCACTGTTGGCATTTAATAGATTGATACAAAAATACTTTTAAAAATATAATGTCACTTCCGGTAAAACCGGAAGCTTCATAAACACGTAATCTAAATCTTTGCATCCTGCCCCTTGATAAAATTAATAATCAAGGCGTTACAACCAGTATTCCATACCTTTGGCGCACCCTGATAATACAAAACCTAAATTGTGCAAAATCAAAAACAGAAATAAGATTTAAAATTTATTATGAATACTAATCACTTTCAGTACTATAATCTTTACTGGAAGGGCAGTTTTTTTGTACTATGTTAATGTTAAAAGTTTTAAGTTCAAAGAATAAATCACTAAGAGTCAAAATTGCAGTATAATATTAGCAAATGCAAATTACAAAGAACAGTCTGCCACATACCTCCGATTAGGAGATTTTCCATTACGTTTCCATTGAGATTCACCCCCACCACTCCAATTATCTTTTTTAAAGTTATCTCCGCCACCTCCTCCCCAATTATCTTTTTTGAAACCATCTTCTTTGTTTCCTCCCCAGTTATCTTTCTTGAAACCTTCTTCTCTGCTTCCACCCCAATTATCTTTTTTAAAGCCATCCCTATTTCCTTCCCAATTATCCTTTTTGAAACCATCTCTGCAAAAATTACAAGAAAATTAATTTTTTTACAATAAAACAGAAAAAGTTAAATGACTCACCTCCTTCCTTTATTTCTATCAAAATTATCACCACCGTTCCTTTCATCACTATAATCTTTTCTAAAATCAAAATATATAAATGTAAAATCCATGGTTATTTAATAATATTTTTACCTTGGTGGCCTTCCCTGACGCCACGAATCCTGCCGGTTATTGCTTCTTTCCTTATCCTCATTATTCCACCCTTTTCTTTCCTTATCCTCATTACTCCATCCTCTATCATTTTGTTCATTACTGAAAAAAAAGGTAATGATAAAATTGCTGTTATGTAAAACATTATTATGAAGAATGAAATCAAAATTTTAATTACCGCATGGATCTATGTTCCAGTCTTTGTTGAACTGGACTCTTTCTCTTGCGCTGCTCAATCTGATGACTTTCTTGTATGAGTAATGGGCTAACTTGAGACTTGGCTGTTGCTAGCCTTTCGAGAAGAAGCGACCCCACATTATACCTTGAACTATCAATCAGATCCACCAATGCTCTGTTGCTTTGCATTTCTACCACTTTCATAACAAATTCTTTTTCAAGAATAATTTCCTCCAGGATATTATCCCTTTCCAAATCATCAGCCATGTTCTGGTAACCGTTTAAACAACATTCTAGTGCTTGTGGACGCAAGGCAGTTAGTTGCTCAGCAGGTGGCATTCGTAAATTGTTAACAGTGACCAGTTCCTCATTCCCATAGTCCACATAACGCACTTTTACCGTTTCGCCTTCCTTACTTAAAACTTGAGCTCTGTACCACTGTCCATCAGCATCAAAAAGCGCACAACATGGTAGCCCAACTTTTACATCAGATGGAGATAAGAGATTTGTATAAGGGCATTTGCTTTGTAATTCTGCCATGACTTTACGAAGTTCCTCGTCTTTTACTTTAATCTGAACATAAAAATGACTACAACTGTGCACATAGCTTACACGAACTTCTTGACTAAATCCACGTGTTAATTGTACAGCTTCTGGATATGCCAGTAATGCAGCTTGTCGCAGTACGTCCAATACATTTATATTTTTATCGTCAACTAATGTACAAAGTGGCAATGCTGAGCGAGTTGGAGGTGGAAGGGCTCGCATACGCAACAACTTATCTTTAACAAATTCTTTGAAAGCACACTTCATTTCTAAAGTTACACTGGACCTTTCCAAGCCAGTCAATGCATATCGCATTGCCATTACTTTTGGAATGACATATTTGAATGGTATTTGGTAAAGATTGTCAAGTGGTACAACTTCTGTATTTCCAAAATCTACATAAAAAACTTTATACTGACCATCCACCATACTGGTTACTACAGCCCTGCAAATATGTAAGTCTTCCAAGCATCTTGCGACACACACAGTACCAGGTAAGGGATCATCTTCTAGCGGCTGCAAATTCATACGATTTAATTCTTTCATTAGGCGTACTAAGGTATCCTCCAACTTTTTTAATTGTATGGAAAAATGACAGGGACCATCTGACACATATGAAACATAAACGTGGTTTTCCGATCCATGCTCTAACGAAACAGCTTTGTATGTTAGGAAAGCAGGTGGTGGTGTCGCAACAACTTGTGCTGGAAGTGGTGCTGGTGATACAACTTGTGCAGTTGGTGGTACCGAGGTAGGTGATGAAACTTGTGACCCCATCTGATATACAGAAGGTAGTGCATTTCCTCCGATATTTTGTAGTATTAAATGTTGAGCGTTAGTTGCAATAGATAATATCATTCCACGGTTAAAGAAAGAAAGAGCAACATCTTCACCATTTTTAAATAATTTTATCAATGTATAAGTACTAATTTGGCTCACTAAAACCCACGTTAATTCCATGTAACGTATTTCACTACTAATTAACGCAATGGTATCATTATCCCATGATGACCCCTGATGAGTTACATTAGCTAATAAAAAATCTCTGGATTGTGGTGTAATGGTTATTAATCCGGGTGCAAAATTGCCAATCGTTCGAAGGTTTACTATTGGTATAATATCTTTGTTACCGTAATCTACAAAATGTACTTCCACTAAATTTTGGTGCAATAAAGCAATGTTAGTGATCCTGGCCCGATAGTAGGCACCGTCCTTGTATTTTGCACAACAAAGAAGCCCACATTGAATACCATCGATGGTAGGCATGAAAAGGCCACTTTCAAACTGAGGAGTCATTTGCATTAGTGATTTTTCAATTACAACTGGTAAATTTCTATCCAGCTGACCCCATATTCTTAAGAATGATCCCTGTTTCTCAACATAGGTTATGTACAAAATACCACTGGTAGCTGCCATTGTGTTCTCAATAATGAACTGTCTACACAATTTTTATTGAAGTTTCTTCAATAACTACCCTATTAGGTAATTTTTATTACCATGAGCCACCACTCGTACCACTACATGATAACGACACTTTTTGCCCACGAGTTACACATATACATTATCACTTCCTTTACGATAATAAAGTACCGAGACAACAAAGATTTGCTGTTGGCGTTCTAAATCACCTTTGATAACTGTTGGTAAGGTACCTAACACAACTCGATCGGTCGAAGAACTATTTTCTGTTGATTTTTTTGTAGAAAGGCAAGTAAACGTTAGCAGGAAATGTTACCACCTACACAATACCAATCAACCACTGCAACACAAAATCAAAAACCACAACCACCACAAACTTACGTTATAATTGTGAATGCTCACAGAACATACACGACGCTTTGCTTGAAACGCTTCGAAGCCTATGCGCAAGTACAATAATATCACTGACCCCACCACATTATCAAACAAAAACCAAGGTTTCACTCACTAAACGTATCGTATCGTTATCTATGCTTACTAATCAGAATTGGGAGACAAAACTTGGCGACCCTGAGCCACAATATAAGCACTTACACAGCCAATCATGTGGCAATATTTATACGCTAACTCCGCCCTTTAAAGTGCGCGCATATTTAAAAATTGAAATAATTGGTACTCACATTCCTACATCGCTATCTTAATTTTTGAATTAAAATGTTAACGTGCTGCAAAACAAATATACAGGGTGTGTATAAATTGGTGAAAGAACTACACGTGGCGATGTTGGTCATAAAATTCTGAGTCGAAAATCTTAATACCAAAATGTTGGACAATGCTTCATCTGTCCTCAGGAACCACTTTAAAGGAACGTACATTTGACAACATTAGATCCACACACCACAGGTGTTTTGTTATAATGCACGGTAACTAAGAATGTCCATTACATCGCAATACTCCGTGAATGTTGGAACAAAGTTGAGGTAATTGTTCGAACTGAAAACCGTCTGTTTGCAAACACAGTTGTAATCTTTGTGGTATAGTTTGCATCACTCGTTCAAGTTTTTGGGGGGTGATTTCTAATACAGCCGCATTAATTCTATTCCTAACTTCGTCCGAATTTGGTGGAGGTGTAGCATAAACTTTTCCTTTAATGAAACCCCAAACAAAAAAGTCTAATGGATTGAAATCGGGGGATCTCGCGGGCCATAAGATAGGGCCGCCGCGATCAATCCAACTGTTTAGCAAGTGTTCGTCCAACCACTCTCTTACATTACGAGCAAAGTGAGCAGGAACTCCATCATGCATGTATAACATTTCGTGTCTTATCTGCAACGGCATCTCGTCAATTACTTGTTCTAAAACATTGAGGTATTCATCGGCATTAAGACGATTCGGCAAATAAATTGGTCCAACAACCCTATGGTTTATTATGCCCAGCCAAACATTAATGGAAAATCTTCTCTGGTGACCATATGAACGGTCTTATTGCTGGGAATATTTAATGTTGCAGCTAACTGCCGGGTGCTGATGGAGGGATCTTCTTGAACTGCATCTAAAACTTGCTCTTCCAGTTATACCGTGCGCCTTTGTCTTGGTCGCCCAGCGTTTACATTCCTTGAACAAATGAACCAGTTTCACGAAGACGTTGGTCCAGCCTTCGAAAAACATTTGCTGTAGGATGCCTCCGGTTTGGATAACGTGCACGATGTGCACATTCTTCTATGTCGCCATTTCCATTACAGAAACCAAATACCATGTACATATCAGCATAATCATTGAACGTAAAATCCATTGTTAGTGAACGAAACAAGAAAACGAAAATAATAATAATTAATACTAATATAATAACTACGAGAAAAGCAACGATGATAGAAAAAGTACAATTACAAATTTTAACACTTGTCAATTTTTGACGTTATCAAGACAGAAGTAATTTAGAGTCGCATCACTCTTGAATAATTATTGTTTTACAATGCTGCCATATGTATTTTTAACAATAATAAGTTAACGAAGAAATGTTTAAAACACGCTTTTGGGGCTGAAAAACAACTATAAAAAAATATTTATTACAGTTGTATTTCTTCTAATTTGCAGCTCTTTCTGTCAACAGATAATGAATTAAAACACTTATTAAAAGACTTCATTTTCAAACTTTGAAGATCCCGTGCATACCCAGGAAGCATGTTACAATATTTTGGTATTAAGATTTTCGACTCAGAATTTTATGACCAACATCGCCACGTGTAGTTCTTTCGCCAATTTATACATGTATAAATAGGCAACTAAATAAATCATGGGTTTTACTAGAACATTTGATAAATGAAATACACAGGGCAGATTCGATCAATTAGCATTCAAGGAATTGGTGTTCAACACGAGATTTTAAAATTGACCAATTATATACCTACCCAGTTGATAAAGGTTGCACCAGTGGCGTAACAAACACCCCAGCACCGCGGAGGGGCCTAAGCCTGTTAGGGGTTTAGAGCGATCACGGGTTGTCAGAAACCAAAAAGGAAAAACTGAAAAAAATATATATAGGGTCATTGTCAACCATAGTCAGCTCGAAAATCTGTAGCCTACATAAAAGCATAAAGCCCCATGTCAGCGAAATAACTATAGATACCTGAATTTAGAAATAATTACTTCAGTTTCAATGTCAATCGCGAATGTGCATGTACAAAATTAAATATAATAAAATTGTGGTCAATTTTTAAGTATAAACATATCAAATATGAATCTAACTACATCACTAGATGGTCATCGAAAAAGGAATTAGAGCAAAGAAAAAACAAAAAACTTCTAAAAGTTAGCAGAAGTGAAGTAGAAATACTAAAAGGTTAACCAATCATATTGAATTTGCTATAAAAATAGGTAACGCAAGTCGTCTTCTATAAACTAAGGTTAGACAATATTGTGTTTTTTCTGCACAAGGTATACCTGCTGGGGTGTTATAAATGTAGTAATGTTTAAAATTTAAAATTTTTAATAATCGTCCTGGTATGTGACTGGTAAACGTAGATGTTTTATTTTTAATTTGCCTATAATAAAACTGAAGGGAGGGCCTATTATAATAGGGTTCCCACTAACTATCAAGAATTAGAATCCAGGAATTTTCCAGGATATCCATGACCAAAAATCATACTTACCCATGACTCTCGACAAAAAAACTCAATAAAATTGGAGACGCAAAAATAGTCACGTTTATGAGTTTTTTATCAATTCACAAGACAGTATATGGCGGTCTCACTTGCACCTAATCATAAGCCATATGACGTTCCTTAAAATTTAACAAGGAAAAGAAAAGTACCTGAATGATATTTTAAAAACCTTCAGCAGCAAAAGTTTTATAAGCGGCAGTTTTAAAAATTCAATCGGAAAATTTTTAATTTTTTTAAATTATGTTAACACTACTGCAAGAAAATCAGGTTTTTTACTGTAAATCAAGAGAAAAATCAAGACTTTTGCCAAATTTTGCATAAAATCCATGACTTCCAGGTTAATATTTTAATTCCCTGACTTCCAGGTTATCCAGGGTCAGTGGGAACCCTGTATAAAAGTCTGGGGTGGTTCTTACGGTTTGTATTACGCCACTGGGTTGCAGAATTTTACCGGGAGTCAGTTCCCTTGCAAAAAAAATTTAAAACACCATGTCTAGCTCCATGTTAACGTGGAGCGTAAAATATTTTTAGAACAACGCAAAAACGTCATCTGCAGGGTCGGACTGTTTGGAAGTTTATTGTATTACCTGTTTTAGCGACTGCCTGCAAATTTGCCGTTGCTTCGATGGAAAAAACTGCCATCATCTTTTTTTTAATTTTTAAGCCGATAGAGCTTGCAGTGAACTACAAATTTGTTTTTTACAACTCTCCCAAATTTTACTGACGCCCTCCAGAAATGTTTGTAAAATTTGAAATTAATTATTTATTCATAAATGCAAACGACAAAAATTATAAACTTTAAACAGTTCAATAGACTGTTTAAAGTAGCTTATTACGATTAACAAGAATTCTCAACCATTTAAAAACTTAAATGAAAAAAACTATACTTTTTAGTTTTTAACATGAACAACACGTTTTTCGGAAGTTATGTTTTAACTATGCTTATCAAGTAGCTCCTTAAAAAAACATCATCAAACAACCCTATAGGTAATTTAAAACGTAAACAGTATGGGAAAGTATCAGGGACCTGTTTCACCCATTTTTACTTTCCCATACCTTCGGTATTGATTTCATGAAAATTTTCGAAATCTGTATTTTAACGGAAATACGCGTTTTGGGACTCAAGGAACTCAAAAAATTGGTTTTAAAAAAATGTCTGTCAGTGGGTGACGCCTCTACAGGCGAAAGTGGTGTATCAAAAAATGTAGTTTAAGTTAAGCTATTCAAAAAAATCCGGAACCGGAAACGGAAGTTAAACATGTTTTTTTGGTAGAGTTTTGTTCCAAAACAAAATGATGAAAATTTGAGCACGGAATCTGAGAGAAGAACTTAGGGTAAATTGAAAACTTTTTTACCGAACTTTCTAGCTTCAAAATGGCAGTCGCTACAGCTTTTTGAAAATATCGACTTTAACGCCTATTTACTCAAAAAGTAGTTGTCTGATTGCGAACAGCTACCACTTGTTTGAGAGCCCTTCCGGGGTAGTATACGATGAAATAAAATTAATTTCGAAAATGCAAGAACGATCGATTTTTGATGACTTCCCAAATAAAGCTAATATAGCCATTTTTGTCCGACGTCCCAAGCAGAATCTGTAATACGCCGATAGGCGAGCCAGTGGGCGCTAACTTTGCTTTGGTGCAGGTAGTCGCTGCTTCTATGGGTAGAGTTACAGTACGGAAACTAATATCACAAATTAAAATTCCCGCTGCTTGTTTTCTTAGAAATCTAATACTTGCTGAACTGTACATTATAATTATTAAAAGTTACACTTTTGCAAATACGGCAACGGCAAGTATCTAGTATTGACTACAATTTGTATTTTTCTTTTGAAAGCTATAATTTCACTGTTGCGCTTTCTATGAATTTGGATGGATGGAATGGAGGGTTATAATTATAAAATTTACACTTTTCCAAATACGATAAGTTTTAGTATGAGAAAGTCCACTCGAAGTCCACACTTCAGCTATTTTTAAATAGTACCGCCCACAATTTCGTTTTTTATCTAAGAGTAAGTACATTTATAGTTTAATACTGGATTGCAAACCAGCACTAGCATGGAAGTGGGGATGAGTTTCCAAATACTGTCGCCTTTTTGGAATGCCTTGCACTATTTATAACCCAGGGTTTTTGAAACAGTATCATTATCAAACTGTACCTTAAGCCTGGTGAGAACTTCAGCTGGTTTCACGTTTTTATTAATACAAAATTTAATAATAAATCTTTGTGCAACAGACGAATATACAACGTGCTATTTCATGATAACACTTACTAATTAAAAAGGAGTAAATTGTCGAGGATGTCACAGAAGGCTACTGAATAGTACATTGCACCAACAAAATTTTGGTTTACATTTTAACCAGCCTTGCAATTTCGATTCGTAAATATACTATAAAGCAATTTAATTACTTGTGATGATCCTATTAAAAATATAAATTAATATTTATAGTTTTTAGAACACTGTATTTAACACTAATTATTATAAAATTTGAACACAAGTGGGTAAATTTACATTATCAAACGGTAGATACAATGAACACTGCAGCATAACAGTTCATAATAAAAAAATGCTATTAGAGTAAATATAGACTTTGCTTACTCATTAGTCATTAATGAAAATTCCGACATTTATATATTTACAATCAATGCATTTAAATAATTTTTAAATATACTATACAAGAGAAACTACGAACGTTATTAAACCTGTGATTGAATTATATTGTACTGCATTAATTTAACAAGAAAAGCCCTATTAGCTATTGTAAGGGCAACATGATCTTAATTGCACAAAATATCTCAAGTGGAGAAAAATAACCATTTTTATTTATCGTTAGGGATGCACAGAGTATGTGGTGAGCTCAAATATTCGGCCATTTTTGGAGCTTGCCCAATATTCGGAAAAGACCAATAGTTTTTGAGTTCAAATAATCGGTATTGTGTACTACATAAAAATAATATTAAATTGCAATTTAATTGAATATTTTTATGGTATAATTAAGATTAAAATACATTAAAACAAAAATTTTAATTTCGTTAGCCCAACTGGATGCTATCCAATTATGTAAAGTAATAAACACACATTTATTACCACTAGGTATTCGGCACATGGCTGAATAATTGGCTGGAGTTAGGTAATATTCCGTACTTAGCCGAATAGTTGGCCTAATATTTAGTACTTGGCAGAGTAATTGGTCGAAAATTCGGCACTTGGCCGAATATTCGGTATTAGACCATAAGAGACTGGCCGAATATTTGTTATTCGGCCAGTTGCCAAAATCAGTATTCGGTACATCCCTATTTATTGTCACCACTTTAAAAGTAGTAGGGTTTTTCTTGTTAGTTAACATCAATATCTCGTTACGTAAGCCATTTTATCTACAAAAATCTATAAAGATCATAAATACAGTCTTGTATGGTAAAATGATACAATTATTTTCCTTAACTATATACAATATTTACAGTGATAAATTGTAAAATAATAATATAAAAATAATGTAGTACATACATTATTGGTAACACATTCCTAACTCTTCTAGTTGTTACTCTTAATATTTTTATTAGTGCAGTTGCATCTTTAATGTTCTAAGAGCATTTAGTAATATCACAGACACAGTAAATTAAAGACTGATTATATAATTATTACATAATTTTTAAAAAACATTTTTCCTGACACGTATGTAAACAATTAAACCTTATAATCTATAGGTACCACCTTTACTAGAAATATTAATTTCTATTTTTTCAATTTACAAATTTCATCTTAGAACAATATGGTTCTTGACATCTGCTACCACATAACTTATTAAATGGGAGATTCAATATTTTAAATTTAACGTAAAAAATTAATATAAAAAAAGTTACCAATAATGTAAGACCACATAATTTTTCAAATTACTGTTTTGGCTGTTCTTTATCAATTCGCATATCATCTATTTTAGCTACGATTTTCAGAGCAGGACCAAGTTTCATGGCCATTGCTGTCATTAGATGGTCCTCCTTAAGCAACATAAGTGCTTGACCATCAATCTCTTGTATTAAAAAGTCTTCGGCGTAATCCGAGCAACCAGGTAAATTCCGTATAAAATCGCAAACTTCGCTTACCTATAAATTTAAAGCAATATATTAGATATTTCCATCAGAACAAGATGCCCATCGGAAGAACTAAGAATGCAAATAATAACACTTACACTCCATTTTAGTGGATTGACTTTATCATCATTTCCTTCTGTACCAGAAGTAGGATCACTCGAGCTAAGACTGCTTTCAGCACCAGATGCATGAAAATCACCATCCATTTCGTCTTTCAGCCATTTGCCTTTCTTTTCATCAAGTTTACTTTTTTGACTATAAGAATGTTTTATTTATTATTATATGGCTGAATTATGTTATACAAGAACTTACTTTTTCGAACAAGCAACTGAACAGTAACGTTTATTTTTCTTGAATTTTGCCCTGAGATCGATGGTGCCACAACCATCACATTTTGCCAACTCTCCTTTAGGAGACGTACCAACAATATTACTCATAGGAGAACCTGCTCTACGTTTGCCTACAATAAAGGAAAGAACTATTTTAAAAATACGTACAATGCAACCTTCAACCATCCTATCACACCCTGTGTATTTTTGCATATTCGTATTAACCTTTTAATTGCCGAGAACAAAGCAGATACAGAAAAACAATTAAATATGTAAAAAATATACAGAGTGTTCTATTTAAAAAACGTAAGTTTGAAAAATTATTGGTAAAATCTTAACTGAGCCAAATGATATGATTCTGGGCTCGTACACCAGGTTTCATATAAGAGTGGCATACTAAAAACTTTATTTTATACACAAGAAGAAATATTTTTGTCGATATTCTTACATAAGAATTGTAGTAGTTTTAAGCAATATTTTAAACAGTTTTACCAGTAACAAATACCAAATAATAGTCAGCAAGCACTAACTGAAAGATTAAAAAAGCAATTCATTTCTTTTGGGGGTCTGATGTTTAATAACATACTGACAGTCTGGTGTCAGTATTCAGTTTGAAAAGACTGTAGGTGATAAACATTTATATAGCAACTTACATAAAATTTATCAGGGTGGCCACTTAAAACTGCTTTTCAAATTCCGACTTTTCCCTGACTGATAAATTTCAGTTTTCCCTGACTCATTTTGATGGTACAGAAGCCAATTTCAACTGCTTTTTTTTTTAAATAAAAACTGTAACCCAACATAAAAATTAGCAAAGTAAACTTAAATTACTTTATACCAAATGCAAATTTTTCAACAAGCATAACAAAATACAACATCAAACTTTAAGAAAAAACTAAATGAAATAAAAATAATTTTATAAACATACACCTAGGTAACAAAATTTTCGTTTTGCAGACAAAAATAATAGTGTATTATAATACAAGTGTATAAGCAAGCCTTTAAAGCACGCGCGACGGGTTTAAAAGCACGAGGCGAAGCAGAGTGCCTTTTAACGGAGCAGTGTGTGTATAAAATAAAGTTTCTTAAAAAGTTATCTGAAAAATATTAACTGAGCCAAATTCTGGGCTTGTATAATTGAAAATTTTTGAGATAAATATCAAGGTCTTGTTAACTGATCCTGTATTTTTATGAATCATTGCATTGGCTTTTTAAATGAATGAAATGCTGCAGATACAGTTATAGTAAAAAGATGCCTTACGTGATTGTTCATCATATTTATCAGTTGATGATTGGGTAGGTTTCAAATCACTAAGCAAGCTACTTCTAGTGACAGGAAATGGTTCAGATGACTCTTGTATAACAAAGTCTTCGATAACATGTGTTAAAACCTGTGGTTTAACCATAGCTTTAGGTGGCCCTTTCTCCTTTATTTCTTCAGCAGTTGCAGCTATCGGCAAGCCATTTTCTTGTATACTAGCTGGCTGAGATGGCACCGTTCCTGGAATAGGTGCTGGTTGTACTGCAGATGATGATGGTAGCATAGGCATTGCTTCAATGCCATTAACCGGTTTAACATCGGCCAGATCTCCTTCTTTGTTTCCTGACTGAGCTGGTCGGTTACAGAACAAACAAAAAATTTTAAATTCAAAATCAAAACCAGAATTAGTATTTAGGAACTTTAAAAATACTGTGGTTAATGATGTGAGGTAAAGGACAGTTAAAAGTGAAACATAATGATGTACAGAAAAAGGATGGGAAAAATGATGAATAACAGTTTTTTTTTCTGTTGTTATTACATAATCTATAATGAGTAACAGACCTGTTTTGTTGAATTCTATGCAGCACAATATAATTTGAAAGGGGTTGTAAACAAAGTACTTTACATTATGGCAATACTCGAAAATACCATTTGCATTTTTTATAAAGGACACATAGTTAACAGGATTTGACAAAAAAACAAGGTAATAGTAAAACAATCTTTCTATAATTATCCAACACCATCTAAAACAACGTTTTTTTTATGAAACTGTAAAACTGCTTACTTTGTTCCTTAGTAATACAAATAAAATAATAATTAATCACTTCAACTGACATTTACTTTACATTATAAATATTTCAACATGTTTACATGTCGTTATCAAAGGTAAGATTAAAAGCAAACAGTTGGTGTTGATGAAGGAACAATAGAACTTGATGACTTGATCTTCATTATCTATGTCTGCAGATAACTTTTCTTATTCCACAACTTTCAATAACAGTAAATTAAAGAGATCAATTTACTTATTCATTAAAGATACAGTTTTTAAATGTTTGTGAATTTCAAATGCCTCCAACATATCTAATTTATGCTCATTATCACAAAACTGTGAACTTTTTATACTGTTATTAGAAGCCATCAAATCATCTACAGATAGATAACCAAGATTAAGTCATCAAGTTCTATTATTCCTACAGCAACACCAACTGTTTTCTTGTAATCTTACCTTTGATAATGCCATGTGAACATGTTGAAATAGGTATAAGACTAAAATAAAAAACCTGTTGAAGTTACGAATTATTTTCTTTACAATAAATTACAATAATTTTAATGAAAAAAATTTTAAAACAATAAAAGTGTCTGATGGTTACACAAATTATACCTATCTTTCTGACCTTTCAACAAAAATATCCTTAATAAATTGGGTGTATATGGGAAAAATAGCATTGGATTTTTAAAAAAGCTAATTCTGACTAGGTTATTTCGCTGCAGAAAAAAATAGAATAGGAATGAAGCATGTCTATAAATGACAACTCACCATCAGAATTTTCCCTGCAAGCTTCTTCTTGTGAATCACTCTGTGTTGATGTTGCTGTAGTGCTGGATTCTGTACCACTGTTTGTTGTTACTTCTTCTTTTACTGGTGTCATAGAGGGAGGTAATGGAACTTGTTGTTGTACAGATAATGTAAGAGTCTGTTGTGTTGGCTGAATTTGTTGAATCTGTGTAGCAGCTACTTGTCCAATAGTGTTCTGTGCACCTGCCGGAGCAGTTTGTATTTGACCAATTATCGTGCCAGGTGGTGCCATTTGTGTTAGCTGCTTAACAAAAACACAAGGTTTATGTCGTAATCTTTTAATGACCCCCATGGTTATTTGGTATTAAAAAATAACTTTATTTGACAAATATTTCAGTTTCTAACACAAAATGTCAAAAATCTGATGTGCTGTACTTTCAAGGCAATTTTTATTTACTCTTATCAGCATCATAGCCTTCTAAATTTAGGGCTTTGACAGCTCCTCCAATTTAGGAGGCCATGATTAGTATTTAAACAATAATTAATCTTTTCTTGTGTACAAACTGTGAAAAAACTATGGGAAAAATCAAAACTAAAAATATTTTTTGCAAACAAATTAAGAAAATACTAATAACCAGTGATGTGAGTCTCAGTATTTTACCAATCGGTAAAATGGTATTTTACCGGTAAAGTAAAATCACATTTTACCGGTAAAATGGTAAAATCATTTCAAATTACCGCGCGCGGATATTCGTTCTACTCCAAAACAAAACATTCTTTTTCTTGGAAAGGGTAAGAAATGTTTTGTAGTAGGAAACCTAAATAAAGATTAATATCTTTAATCCAATCATATTATAATATGATTATATATGTATATTAAATATTTTTTATTTTTGTTATTAAAAGTTACATCAATTACATTTATTAAGTTTGTATAACTTTATGTTTATATGTATAAGTTTATTTTATCTAAATGTTTATTTCGATTTATATCTTCATATTTTTTATTTTTCTTATCACATTTTGCTTTGTATTTAATTTAGGTATACTTTAATAATTATAACTGTAACTGTAAGTTACATAACCCTTATATTTTTATAAACTATAAATAATTGTATTTTTGTGTTTTCGTATCAAGTATTAAGTAGACCTAGTGGAGTATCTAGTATTAAACTAAATGGTTTTTCATAAGGAATCCAGTGACATCATTTTTGACGTGAAATGAATTTTACCGGTAAAATAATGATTTTACTTAGTTTTTTATTTTACCGGTAAAATCACATCACTGCTAATAACTAATGTTTAGATAGGTTTTTTATGTCAGAACAGCAAGTGTTAACTTCTTTGGTCATATTCAGGGCGGCCACTTAAAACTGCTTTTCAAATTCCCCGAGTTCCCTGACTGATAAACTTCAGTTTTCCCCGACTCATTTTTAAGGTACAAAAGCCAATTTCAGCTGTTTTGTTTTATAAAAATTGTAACCCAACATAAAAATTAGCAAAGTAAACTTAAATTACTTTATAGCAAATGGAAATTCCAAACTTTAAGAAAAAACCAAATGAAGTAAACATAAATTTTATAAACATATACCTGGTAACAAAATTTTCGTTTTGCAGGCAAAAATAAAAATATTAAAATAATTGCATTTTACAGAATTTTCCTTGACTATTTCGTGAAATTCCCCGACTTTACGTTGAAATTGGTACAATTCCCTGATTTCCCCGACCAAAATAAAAAAAAAATAAATTCCCTGACTTTTCCCTGTTTTCTAGAAAAGTGGCCACCCTGATATTGTCTCCATCTAACACCTAAACTAAAAACTCTACAAACATCTAAAAAAAAGTTAGCGAGAATCAAACTCGGTACTAATGGTTAAAAAAAACAAAACTGGCAACTGTTATTTGGTTAATATTATACAAAGTGTCCGAAACTCCTCAAAACAGTCAGAGATAGAAAGTCGGTTAAAAGGGGAAAGTTTTGCATAATATTATGTAGTATTAAGGAGTTTTTTCAGATTTAGGTTAACTCTTAACATTTTGTTTAAATACAATAATATTTTTACGTTTTGTATCTCAAAAACAAAAGAATTTAGATAATTTTTGAGCATACTGTTGAGTGTATTTTTATAAGTTGTCTTAATAATGTGCAAGTTCGGAAAATTTAATTAAAAAAATAAAGAAGTTATTGAGGAAAAACAAAATCCCAAAATTTTGTGCTTTTTTCAAAATATCTCAAAAACTATATTAAGTTAGCTTTAGCTAAATAAGATTATTATTATTATAATGTAATAACATTTTGCATGTGGTTTAGTAATAGTATGTACTTACTACATTCCAAAAACATCAAATACAATTATTTAAGCGAGTCACATCTCAAACTGGGGAGCACTGGAAAGCCTTTCCTAAATAACTTTTTTTCTGTAGTCTTTTCAAACCTTTTTCTTAAAAAATCCTTTTATCCATACAAAAGTAAACGAAAAAGTGTCTCGTTTAAAGTCGCTATATCCAACATTCCTACAGATTTCGAAAAACTCAATTTACCTTAAAAATCGCACTGCCATGAAAATGTGCGTGTTCCTTAAAATGCTTAAATAGTTTGCACATGGGCCTGGCAATGCTTCCTTAGGGAGCTAAAGTCTCCAGAAGAGGGAAGTTTGTACAAACTTTTCCAGCTTTTTAAAAATATTCAGACCTCCATGGCAATTTAATTTTTCACAAAAACTGAATAATCTCGCGTTCGATCAAGCAACTCTTAAGAAGACTACCTGTTCTGGAAACTTTTCTATTGAGAATAAGATTTTCATGTAAGAAATAAATACGTTATTTGTCGAGCACTCCCCATACCTACACCCCTATTCAATAAATTTAAATGTAAACAAATA
Source organism: Ctenicera cuprea (assembly GCA_958336395.1). Taxonomy (NCBI): domain Eukaryota; kingdom Metazoa; phylum Arthropoda; class Insecta; order Coleoptera; family Elateridae; genus Ctenicera; species Ctenicera cuprea. Next base: position 28,643,051 of record OY284487.1, on the reverse strand, counting down.
AGATTGTAAATCATCACTAGTAAAATATCCACAGAAAATTTGAATTATGCATCTCAATTTTTGATGGAGATACATTAAGGTGAATAAACTGTTCAATTTTTGAGAGGCTATAACAGTATAACTTCGTACTTCGTACCAAGCAGTTTAGAACATAAATTCGTGGAAGCTTTTTTTTCTTACAAAGACTAAGAAATCACTTCCCAAAGTTTATCTTTGTAATTTTCCAACACCCTGAACAACTTTTTTGACATTTGACAGGTGACTGGGATAAATACGTTATTTGTCGAGCACTCCCCATACCTACACCCCTATTCAATAAATTTAAATGTAAACAAATAAGATTGTAAATCATCACTAGTAAAATATCCACAGAAAATTTGAATTATGCATCTCAATTTTTGATGGAGATACATTAAGGTGAATAAACTGTTCAATTTTTGAGAGGCTATAACAGTATAACTTCGTACCGAAGCAGTTTAGAACATAAATTCGTGGAAGCTTTTTTTTCTTACAAAGACTAAGAAATCACTTCCCAAAGTTTATCTTTGTAATTTTCCAACACCCTGTACAACTTTTTTGACATTTGACAGGTGACTGGCGAGCATTCAGTAGCAATCTATTAATTTAAAGAACATTTCTTTTTTTTTGCTAACAATTAGTGTTCTCTAATACCAGCAATTCAATGCAAAATTAAAGGTTTTGATAAGTTCAACTGTTGTATTTAATTTAGGCATAAAGGTAATAAAAAAATTTGGATTAGGAAATGGCGACCCAAGGGACATAGGTATAATTTGCCATGCACGTCCATGATTATGTAGATTTCATGGAAACAGGTACACAAACCATTTTTATGTCCAATCAATTTCCACTCTACATATATACCAAATTTTGTTCTTCATTATTTCAAATGTTACAAAACACATTCGCTATTATAGTTTGCATTTGGACATTTTGGAAAGTGTTATCGATTATTGCATAACAAATGAAACCCTATTTGGCCCTGATAACATCCAGCAGATGTTTAGAAAAATTATTTAAAAACCTGCCATTATATTATATTATAATTATTTTAAATACAACAGTTCTCTTAGAACACTTACTGGATGAATTTGTTGCATTCCCATTTGCATAGGTTGTTGAGTGACTGCTAAATTTGACTGTAAGGGAAGTCCTTGAGAAACATTTCCAGATATCGTTTGTTGAAGGGTTTGCTGCATTTGCTGCCCATTTGTTTGAGCAGACATAGACACAACAGGCATTATAGGTCTGTCTCCAGCAACTTGTATCTGTTGTTGCTGTAATCCTTGTAATGTTTGCATGGCTATAAAAAAAATGGAATATTTTGCAACACATTTAATTTATATCGAGGGCTTTACTTACTCATAACTGGTTTGGGTTGAATATGTTGAGATTGCTGACTTTGTTGAAACTGAATTTGTTGTAAAGCTTGATGCTGCTGAATAGCTTGTTGTTGCATTAGTACAGCCTGCTGCTGCTGCTGTTGCTGTTGTTGAGGCTGGACTTGCTGTTGCTGCTGCTGGGGTTGCTGTTGAGTTTTATTTTGATTTGTTGAACCAGTATTCATCCTAAAAATATAAAATATAAAATATAAGACAAATTTTAAAAACGGACACTAGACATTGATTGACATATAAAAACCCACTTCTGCTTGCAGTAGATACAAGTAATTTTTTCCCATCAACTTTTGGCTTCAATTTCATTTAACTACTTTCCACACCATACAATCAAAATTTTGTTAATATTTCATTCTATCGATTTTTGGATTAATCATAAAAGAAAATGTAGAGAGGGGAACGAAGTATAAGATTAGGTCTTTACATCTTCACACAGAGATCTCCCATATTATTATAGGAAATAAAAGTAGATATACTTAATGAACGTAAATCCAAAAAAGCAAACCACTTGGTTGGTATTACTACATGTATATAAAAAATACATGAGGTACCATATTTCCAAAACTTATATAAAATTATGGTAGGGGCCCACTGATTTGTTCACTTCGGATTTTTTCATGATAGTGGACCTCATTTTGTTGCTTTAGGTATAAAACTAAATCCTAGTAAGTTTCAGCTTGATCAAATAATATTAACACGTGCATGGCGACTTAAGTTCAAATTTTTAATAAAACAGATAAAAACTTGTATTTAGAAAATATCGCTTGAACCATTGACTGTCGAAAAAATGTTCGAGGTAGGGGATTTTTACAGTAGTATGTAAGTAAAATGTTTCACAACGCCTGCTTCAGATTATGAGTTATATGGCAGTTACCTTGTATAGCTTGAAAAAAAATTATATTCTTTTTCTAATTAAAAGAAATTAATGACAAACGTTAGGGTAGCGGGTAGGTACTTCCTTATGGTCCTGATAAGGAATAGACCTACTTCAGGGACTTAGCGACCCTGCCCACGCGAGCTCCTGATCTCTCACACATCCCATAACCCGTGAGGAATTATGTCCTTTACCCCAATCCCATCCACCCCAAACTATCCCCCCCATACTCCTAACCACTCGCCAACCCGCCTGACAAGCGTGGCGTTTCAATGTCAAAAAACCCCTTCAATGTCAGAGTCTAAAACAAATAAGGTACCCCAGGTGGGTAGAGTTCAAAATTCACAATCCCACACTGAAATACCAGTCAGCCTCATGGATTCTGGGGGAGGCAAGAAACTGACAAAACCAAAATCTGAAAGATGGCGACAGATAAGGGAGGCCTATACCCAATACTGGGTGCAAGAAGGCTAAAGAGAGAGAGAATGACAAACGTGGAAGAAACAATTAAAATATTTACTTGCAACAAAAATGTTTGTTGTTCCTCATTTTTGTTAAAATCAAGAGAGGTTTACAAAAATACCCCGCTCTACTGCATACTTTACTACTTTTAAACTTTTTATATTTTGTTATCTTCTTAAAAAATCTTCTGAACTTTTCCATTCGTCTGGAGGAGTGTTTAGAAAAACCATCAAATTACAAAATCTATTGAATAAATTCTTAAATTTATCAGTCACTAAGAAGCCTATCAAAATATTAAAGTCTTCATTTACTAAAAAGCCGAACAATTCCACTAAAAAATTTTTTTTGAAATTTTTAATTTTCTTTGTTGCCATCATTATAATTAAGAATTTTTCCACTAATCTTGATTTTGTTTTGCTATCAAGTTCATTATCGAATAAAGAAAAGAAAACACATTCTTCGTTTAAATAATAAAGATGATTTTGAAATTTTTGTAGTGTTTTGGTAGCAATTTTTTTACAGGATAATTGTTTAATGATTTGGATATTTTATATCTGCTAACGGTGCTTTTTCAGGATGGTTTGCTGTAAACCAGTAAATTTCATAACATTTAATTATAAACGAGATTATTTCCAGACAAAGAGAGTATATTGCCCTTGCGATCCACCTGACATGGTGAAAAGCTCCCAGTCGTTTTTTTGGAGACAATTCGCATTACCCCAAAAACAATAAAATTTTATAAAACTTCTCAGTAATCATCCCTCGGCCACTTTTTGTTTCACTTCCTCAAACAAAAGTTTTTACTATGTTTATTGTAAATAGTCTTCTTTTACATAATTTTTCAAATCTTGAAGCCACGACTGTGGTTTTCTTCATTAATTTTTGGCTAATAATTTCTAAATTGTTTAAAAATATGAATTTTAAATTCAGAAGACGGAAGTAAAAATTCCTGAAAAGCGGTATAAAATTGTTTCCCCGTTATAAGCGAATAAAAAGGCAAGTGTGCACGCATCTATTAAGACCAGTTGACACAGTTTAGTCACCCAAGAGTTTTTTCAACTAATTTTCTTTTTATTTGCTAAACATGAAACGTTTACCTATAACCTACATTATTAAAACTTTGAGCTCAACTCGCCACAGGTTAATATTATTTGATTCAGCTGTAACTTTCTAGGATTTAGTTTTATATCTCAAACAACAAAAAGAAACCCAGTATTATAAAAAAAATTATAAAAAACAATTCTGCTTATATAGACAAGTAGCAGGGCAAAGTATTGTTAGTATGTTTTAAAAGTTCAAATATCTCTACTGACAAATTATATATAGTATTAATATGCATTAAACATCAGCAAAACTTACTTATTTGCAGCAACCAAATGATGTGGTTGTAAATTAGTGGTATATGGTTTTATCTGAGTTTGGTTGGCAGCATCGGCTTTAGGAGCAGGAGAAGTTCTAATTCCAGGTGCTTTGGCCCTAACTTTTGGGCCTTGTTTTGCTCCCATTCCACCCTGTAAAATAAATATATTTAATAAACTATTTCCAAAATTCGTAAACATCAAAATCGAAACCTAACGGTCCGACAGATTTTACAAGTGTAACAACATACAATTTGTATATGTACTTGTGCTTGAGTTCCGATAGATTGTGTTGATATTGCATTGGCTGGCCTTATATTCGCTGCATTCGATGGAAGAATATTAAGCGGTCTGGTTGTGGACTGTTTTGGCTGAATGTTTTCATTGGTAGGTCTAGGTTTACCAATTTGTTGCATTGTACCTTGAGTTGCTAAAGCATCTGAAATAAGAGTTTATATAATAATTATTAAAGACAACAGTTCATAGATGGCGAGTTTACAGAACTTCATGGCATCATAAGCATCATTTTTACTTACGATTTTGTTGAGTTTGAATAGCAGCGGCTTGAGGGCTTTGTTGAATGAACATTCCAGGACCTGGACTGCCGTCCGGTTGCGTTCCTCTAATGAATATTGGGTTTGGTGCAAGCAGAGCTTGAGATTGTAAACCATTGGTTGTCCAAACTTGCGGAATTCCGTTAATTCCGTTTGTGAACTGCCAAGGTGTTGCAAACTGCATTGGCTGTCCACCAGGCTGAAGTAGAGTTGTAAAACAATTGTTAGAAACTTCCTGTTTTATTATTAATCTCGTAAGTAACATAAGCCTAACGGCGTAAAATGGATGATAATAATAATTGATAATTTTCATACCTGTAGCGGGCTGATTATTTGCGCAGTAGGCTGCGAGCCAATCATAGCTTGCGACACTTGCACGCATTGTCCCTGCTGCTGTGTCCCTGCTTGTACTGTTCCACTGCCTGCTACTTTCTGCATCACTTTCTGTGTGCCCATAACCTGTAAAAAAAAAGCATGTGTTATCAGAAAAAAAACACTAATTTGATAACAGCGTTCTGGGAATGAGATAAGAGATAACAATTTCCAGCTCATGCAGTTCATCCAAACATGTTTAAAAAGCGAATAATAAATGATAATATGAAAAATACTTTTGAATGTTAAAACTTGGGCAACTGCTGATTGCTATTATGTATAATTAGTTATATAAATCAGAGACGAACTTAAACGCAATCACCAATCAGAAACTGAAATGCGAAACTAAAATATTTCTTATCGTCCGTTATCGTTATCGGTAGCAATAATTAGTACTTTAGGAATGTATGGATTCTTTTTTGTTGCAGCGAGTGTAGTACTGACATTGATTTATTTTGACAAATACGGAGAAGTAGTTTAACCTTCGTCTGCAGCCCTTTGGTTGGTCCATAAGTTTTAGCCAAAACAAGGATGCGATTTATTGATGTTCTCCAATAATGCAAACGCGAACTACTAAGTGCGTAGTCAAAACATTCTGTACCTTGCAGCGTGCTCAAGTCGGTGTTAATATAGGCTACAGTAATTTGTGCTATTCAAAATGAGAAAATCCAAATGCCATACAAATAAATTATTTACATATAAAAATAAATCGACAATCAATATACAGCAAAAAAACAAGAAGTTGGCATTATGGTGAGGTATTGCGTCACATTTAATGAAAACTTGAAAAACAATCTGGAACAAACAGGGTGAGTTTTTTCCATTTTAACCAGCACCGGCTTCCGGATTTACTTGTGGTGTAGCGCGTCAAAAATTAGAGAACGCAGAATGCGCCCCATTTGCACTACCACTGTTTTATTGCATATAATATGTATAAATTTTATATGGGCGAGATTGGAGGAAGCGCGCCAAAAAGTCTCGCTCTCATGGCGCCGATATACATAAGGCAAGCCCTAATTGTCACTACAGGTATCGCGGAAACCTCTGCAGGTAGTAAAACAGTTAAATGGGGAGAGTAGTGCAGAATTAAAGCCTTATTCAACTGCGCAAAAATGTTTTGTTTTTTCTTACAGACTTTTAACAAAGTTGTGTTTTTTATTATTCAATACTTCCTCGATGGAAAAGCATCGCAATCGCGAAATTTTTTGATTTTGACGGAAATACATGCTTTGGACCTCCAGGAACCCAAAAGTTGTATTTAAAAAATGTCTGTCTGTAGGCTGTATGTATGTGTTTGTATGTACAGTGTGTGGATAAAGTCTGGAACAAATTCAATATCTCCCGAAATAATATATTTTAGTAAAAACGCTCGGACACTTAAACTTCAGTTTTATCCCAGCCACATTTCAAGCATATTGCTGTTGCTAAAGGGTCACGTGACACGGCGGAGTGACTTGATCATTATTTTTTTTAATGGAACAGTATGCCGTGTGACGGTTCATTTGAAAGCTGTTTTCAAGAGGAATTCAGAGCACTGATTTTTTTTGACAAATATTGACTGATAATGTATGGACAACAATTGAATATCTCACAAAAAACCTTTTTTTTTGGGACAAATCTAGCGCGCGATTTTTAGCTTTGTTTTAATTAAAAAAACACGTCTTCAATTTATTAATATTTGTTTAGATTTTTGCTAAATTTAATATGTAAAAATTTTTATTTTTTGACCAAGCGGAACTAATAACAATAATGCAGTTTAAAATTCTTAGCCAGATTATCCTGGGGACATAAAATCTGGAAAAATATATTTTCCCATGCATTTTGCATATAGTTCACCTTTCCTGGGAAACCCTGTTATAAGAAACTCCACTTTTCTATAACGTATACTATCGTTTTAAGTGGCGTTCTTATCAGCTTATGTTATCGTATAAACAAACCTACCCGCAAGAATGGCCCGGCTACATTCGAATAGCAGTCAGCTCTAATACACAATACCCTTTGCGCTGTTGGCTTGCGGTGAACTTTGGAAGCAGCATTTTAAGTTTACAAAATAATTTGTAGCCGTTTATTCACGAAGTGCAGTTTCAAATTTAAAAATATGAAGTTGCTCTCGTCTTAACACTTACAAATGAATCAATCTGCCAATAAAAATAAATAATGTATCTGTGCGAAAAATTAAGACACAATATGTATAAATCTGTGGACTGAACTTGCGGCGGCGAAATTAGAAGAGCTTCATTTTGTTTTGTTTGGCTTAATAATGGATTGTAGTAGTTTTCCTGCACCTGTGTAAGTGGAACTGTACAAACACACCATTCAAAACACCGACAATATTAATGACTTGGTGAATGACCATTTTCTGAATCGGAAAAAGAATATAATTTATAGAACTGCGAAATTAAAAATTATTTTTTTTGTTTTAAATTAGTGTCACCCAGCGCCGAGACTAGTGTAAGGCGACCGAGGTACCCGCCTCAGGTGGAAAGTTCAAGAGGGCGCAGAAAAAAGCTGAAAATAGCTTATTTAGTTCAGATCTTCATTGGAAATTCAAAAAATTGAACAAAGTAAGCTCAGATACTTCCTTTTTAATTAGCAACATGGAATTTTGGGCCGATATCATGTCGGCATCTGCTCTAGAACTCCTATAGAAAATCTATAATTAGAGTTTATTTAGCAGAATTTTTTAACAATGACTGTTACAGTAACTTTATATGAAAGAATCTTTACCAAGCTAAAGCTGATCAACAATTATATAAGATCATCTCTAAAACAGTAGAATTTATCTAATATGGACATTCTGTCGATTGTACGTGACTACCTAAAAATATTGACTTTGACATGATTTTACTGCAATTAAAGCCAAGGGGGCACAAATTTAATATTTATAATTTTTGTTATTATATTTTATTTAATCATTCATATCTTAAGCAATTTTATTTTTTTTTATAGTCAGACATCAAACCTTTGATCGATTGTATTTTAATTCATTATATTCCAATTTTCTTATTTGTACCGAAAACTGCAATTAAGATGGTACATAGCAGTTCATACGAGTATGTGTCTTATACAATGGACTTCCAAGTCAAAAATGGATACATTTCTTCAAATACTGAAATACTAGTGGTAGGTATCTTAAAAAATCTTAAAATGTGTTTTAGATTTCCAGTTTATTTTGTTAATTTCTTTCATCAATATATTTTCTGGTTTCATTGCATTTAAAACTGTTGAATAAAACAAACAAAGGCTTGGTTTGAGGTTTCAAAAAAGCAATAAGCAATTATTAATATGGAAAATTAGGAAAATGCTTTCATACAAATATATCTGCTCTAACCTTCTGGAGTTCTTGAGGTTTTTGTTGTGGTATCGTAGTTCCGGCAGCAGACACAGAATGAGTTGGTAAGATGTTCGGTTGTGAACTAATTACTCCTAGTTGACTAAATACTAATGTTTGCTGATTTTGCGTTGTAGGTATTGTTGTGTATCCCGGAAATGATGCTGTAAGAAAAAGGTTGTACTTACACAAATACATACAAACAATTATTTCCTATTTTTTTTAAATATAGCTCTAAACGGTTCTTTTACTAACACCAAATGACATAAGTTACAAATTTAGTGAAAAGTACACTACAGGACATTACCTGCTTGGCTCGCTTGTAACACTTGCTTCCCTTGGGCAGTTGTCAACATGTGTGGAGCTAACTGGTTTCCCTGGAATGGCTTAGTTATTACCTGTAGCAAGATATTTTATTATATTACCTTGAAATATGGGAATTTGGCATTTAAAAACTATAAAAAAAAGATAACATAAAATAGTAATTTATAACAGATACAGATAACTTCAATTTAAATTATTAATTATCTACCTGAATTTGTTGAGGATTAATGCTGGGATGTAATGCTATATTTCCAGGCATCAGTAACTGTCCAGATGTATTATACAACTGTTGAAGATAGGTAGGATTTTGTATGGGCTGCTGTATAACTTGTACCTTAAGCAAAAATTTTCAGATCATTCTTAAAAGAAATTAAAATTGTACAGGCTTATGATTGTGTATGGTGTTGTAAAAAGACATTTAAATTTTAATTACTTGAAGTACTGAAAAAAACCAGTGATTCTTTGTATAAATATGGAAATATTTTTAAAAACTTACTCTTTGATGCCCCCAGTCTGTAGCACTTATTTGTTGAGGATGTGGTTGACCTTGTTGCAAGGGTGACATTGTGGTTATAGTTGTGTTTCCGGACTGTGTAGGGGCTAAAACTTGTCCGCCTTGGGTTTGCAAAACTTGACCACCTTGCCCAACTTGCTGATGCACTGTATGTTGTGACTGAGTAGCTTGAACACATTGCGCACCTAAAAATATATTTAGATGTTAAAAAGAATTTCAATTAATTATTCAAATTTCTTCTGAATGTATTATTCAGATCACAAAGGCTGTAGACTACTAAATGTATTATTAAAGTTATGATGCTTGCAATAGAAGTCTATGAAAAAATATTTGCTTTAAATTACACCACCCACGCTCAGTAAAAACGACAAATTATGTAGCTAATAAAGAATGTCCAATAAGTAGAGGAACCAACTTTAATGTTACTCTAATTTTAAATGAAAAACAATTGAAACAATATGGTTTTATTTTAATAAATAGTAATACAATGCTCATCACTTAAAAACTTAGTGCTGCTCCTGCAACCCCTTCAGCAGCTATTTTTCTTAGCTTTATAGTATTGTCCATAAATGCTTTCCCATGGTCTCGAGCAACTTCAACAGACAATTTTTTCCAAATTCTTTTAAATCCATTCAAGTTTTTAGAAGTTTTCTTGTAGCTAGAATATTGCTGTTTACTACCTGACCAATATTGTTCGATTCCCCTTGCTTGAGGCAAGTTGGGAGGATTTTTAGATTTTGGAACGAAGTCAATATTATGTTCATTTAAATACTCCGTAACTATTTTGGCATAGTGCGAGGTAGCCAGGTCTGGCCAAAACAAAACATCATTTGCATTATGATACCGATTAATAAAAGGAATCAAACGTTTGATAATGCACTCCCTTAAATAAACGTTGGCATGAATAGTTCCACTTGAAATATAGGCTTCCGAAACGTTACCATTTTGGTCAATGGCTTGCCAAACCAAGTACCTTTTAAAGAATTTGGACTTCTTTTTAAATTTATCATTATAGGTGAGTTGTATTGCGTCGACACAGTGGTAAAATTTCCTTCCGGGTACTTCAGCTGGATCTGCAGGTACATAAGTCTCATCGTCAAGAACAAGAACTTTACGTTTCATTTTGTTAACAACAGAACGTGCTCCAGATTTAGCACCCTCCTCTTGGTCCTTCACATATTTGGGTGCAGTTTTTTTCGTTCGTGCCATAATACCCAACTTATTTACTTTAATATTGCTGAGAGTAGATTTGGTAATTTTTAATTTTCTTGTCAACTGACGGACAGATATTGACGGGTTCTTGATAAACTGACTTTTAACAGTATGTACCGTTTTAGCTGTAGCTACAGTTGGCGGTCTGCCAGGTAGAGGTTTGTAATTATCAGCACCGGTAGCTTCGTACCTCCGAATTGCATTATATATGGTCGACTTTGCCACCCCTAATTCTGAAAATTGTTTATATGTAACCGAATTGTCAAAATTTCCAGCAGGTTATAAAAATTCACTATATTTTTTGCTAGATATTCACTTTCTTGACGTTTTAATGTGAGCAACACAAACAAATGATGGTTATAAAGCCTACCCATATAGCTATCAGATAGTGCATTGTTCTCTATGGAAACTAAATTTCTAATATTTAAAAATTTTACTTAAATGTAGTTCCTCTACTTCTTGGACATCCTTTAAGTTCCCATAACGTTATAGGAGTAAAATTTCAATAGCATTGTATAGAAATTATAATAGGCACCAAGTGCTAAACTAACAGTGTGTATAGTTTACTGGTTTAATAAAAACAAGGTGGAAGAATGTACCTTGTTCAACAAAATTATCGCATTACTTTCTGAAAATAAAAATTTTCCAATTACAAATGGATTCAATTTTTTTTATATACTACGGTCCCAAGTTTAAAAAGAAACGTAGTTGGCTTTAGCAGTTTGCATATCAGCAGATAATACTTAACTGGTGAGGAAGCTCGTCGTTTTGTCAGTATTCAACCAATACAAAGTGATTTTTCAGAAAAGAGTTTTATTGCATTACAATTTCTATCTATAATGGATCCTCATCAACAAAGAAAAACGTGATTCGAGTTGTTACTCTTTTTGAAGATGGTTGTAACCAGAGGTATGTGACTGGGGTACTTGGAATTAACAATCTTCCATATCTAGTCGCCAGACGATACAGAAAGACTGGAGAACATGTTTTCTGACGAGGACAAGGCAGGGGAGGGTTACATCCCAAAGAGATGATTAATATATTTAAATGAGTACTCTGTGTCAATGATTCGTAACAGCAAAACATCTTCAAAATCAGCTTTCTGAAGTTCGAGACGAGTACAAGTCACCAAACTGTTAAAAGAAGGTTGAGAAAGGTGAGATTAAGGTCTAGAAAGCATGCAACTGACGCGGAGCACACCGTGTGGATAGGTTAGGGTTTGCTCCTGATCATATAAATCGGTCCAGTAACGACTCGTACAACGTAGTTTCCACAGACTTATCGATTAGATCCAGGAAACATTCTTCCAATTGAGAATTTTGGATGTGGTAAAATTATGGTTTGGGACAATTCCTTTTAATGCTCATATGGAGTTAGTGGTGGTGGATAGGGATTCAATGATACCAAACAGATATGTGGCCAACATTTTAGACCACATGTAATGTCTTTTGCTCTTAGGAGTGCCAGAAGAATGCACGCTGTTACCAATGTCACCACCCGCTATAGCCTTTATTTGGCCGGGAGATTGACGCAGTGGTTGAGATCGATCCAGGGTTAGGATAAGTGGGTAGACCCGTGCATAGCCAAATAAGGCCGATCTGGGGTAACCGGGTTGGGGAAAGATTATTAGTTGCTCGATGTGGCTCTATGACCTTTCTTTAAAAAAACTGCATTTATTTGGTTTACTTTTCAAATTATAAAAATATTGATAAAAAATTTTATTTTGTAAAATTGTTCCTGTTATTTATTTTTGATAAAATTGATGCTTTTCATTTTATTTTTAATTATGCATACAATGAGGAACATAACATTAAAACACAAAAGAAATAGCCAATCTATAAGTGTTGGGTGATGCAATAATTTTGTTGAGCAGTATTGAGTATTAAATGTGGTAGCAGTATAAAATTAATAATAATTGTTTCATCCTAGTGAATTACAGACACTTGAAAATTAATTAGATATTTGTAGGTAGCCAAGTAGTCATAAATTGTTTGTGTGGAAGTATATCAGAAAGTGAATTATTAGAAGTATGCATTTATTTTAAAAGAACAACATTGTATTTTAGGAAATCAACTTATTAGAAGACTAAAAAAGTAAGTGAATTAATTTGGTTTTCTATTGGCTGTTTTAAAATATTGGATTTTTGTTTAGATCTTATTTCCTAGCATCATATAAAATATATAACATTCCAAATTGTATCAGAATACCAAGTTATTCCAAACTTAGACAGGAACGATTCCTCATTCACCAGCCAGGCAATTAACACCCAACAACCTTGTTGTGCAGTGGTGGATATGTACTAAACTATGGGGTTTTAATTCTCTATTAGCTGGATACATATGAAAGTAATGTGTTCTCCTATCTCAATAATAACATCACAGCTTTAACAGCTTATAATTTGTTGTTACTTTCTTACAGGTGCAATTTCTGTTTTATGTAGCTTCCAAGTATTCAATAATAATCGATGTTTATAACCTCACACCCACTTAGAATGTTGTTTTCAATCTCGCAGCTGCAAGGCAAGTTTATGTGCATTCAATGTACTATTAAAATTCACACAGTAAAAACAGCATTGTGAGCAAAGTTACCCAAACATGATGAAACATCAAATTTTGAGACATTTCTATTTAAGTTTTTTTATTAAATACAATATTTATTGTTACAACTGCCACATATAGACAAATCCAAATGGTTAACATACAAATTTAATAAATAATCTAACACTCTCCACACTTTTTCAGAACCAACATGCATACAGTTCAAATGAATTTACTATTTACCTGATGTAGCAACAGTAACTTGTTGCAAATGTGGACTTTGAGCAGGTAAAAGTGTTTGCTGATCTTGAGGTTGCAAAGTCACCTGCTGTATTGTTGACTGTTGCTGCTGAACAGCCTGTGCTTGAACTTGGGCTTGAGCCTGAGCCTGGGCTTGTGCCTGAGCCTGGGCTTGTGCCTGAGCCTGGGCTTGTGCCTGAGCCTGGGCTTGTGCTTGAGCCTGTGCTTGGGCTTGGGCCTGTGCTTGTGCCTGAGCTTGAGCCTGGGCCTGGGCTTGAGCCTGAGCCTGCGCTTGGGCATTGGCATCCACTATCTGCAACACACATAACTGAGCTCTGATGAAATTATTGTCATTAACCATTAGCACATATTTTTCAAATTATCCTTATATATTTTTGAAACAATGACACAGCTACAATGTATACAAGATATATATGAAACTAGAACTAGATCGGCTAAAACAATAAAAATACTGTTCTATGGACATTTTCAACAATCACAGCACAGCACTTACATCAATTAAACTGAATCAATTGAAGTGTTGCTGTTTGGTGCTCTAGAGTCAAAGATAACTAAAGAGCACCTATTTAATTTTTCGGTGTAATTTTAATTGATAATGTAGCTACACCACTGATCATGTAATATAATAATTAAGTACCTGTTGTTGTTGGTTTTTGTTGATATCAGTCATGTTGTTTGAAAGGTACTCCTGCTTATAATCTTGTTTAATCAGGGTATCGTGCCCTCTGTCGAGATTTAACAAGGTATTAGCAATATCATATTTACAATCATCGGCAGTGATATCGTGTATTCCAGCCTTCTGAGCTAATGTTTCAAGACACTGCAAGGATCGGCCTTCCTGCTGATTGTTGCTGTTACTATTTGAATCGTTCTGTGTAGATTCTGGCTCTTGATTTGACTGTTGATCTTCCTCGTTGCCTTTTTCTTGTTTAGCAGATGTGTTTGTATTAGTTGTATCTTTTAAAGGTTGCTTCTGCTGCTGCTGTTGCTGATGATGATGTTGCTGTTGGTGGTGTTGTTGTTGTTGCTGTTGCTGTTGCTGTTGCTGCTGCTGCTGCTGCTGCTGCTGTTGTTGTTGCTGCTGCTGCTGTTGCTGCTGTTGATGACTATCAACCTGTTGTACGTTATCGAAATGTTGGGATCTGTAAAATAAAATTAAAAATTAATAACTAATAAAAGGCATTTAAAATAGTAAATATTAAAAAAAATTAAAGATAACGAAGAGGGCACTGATTTGTTTGGTTAATATTACAACAATGTAGTTTGCGAGCTTAACCATCTTATTGTAGAATATTTCTGTTCCATACTTAAGAAAAAAAAACTGTGGTTCGTGGGTAAAAATCACGATGATTTATTAAGTGTTGTTAACCAAAAAGTACCACCTGAAGAGTTACACATACAGTTAGGTTGCAAGAAAAGAAAACAGAAGAATCGCAATTACTTCAGAACGTTTTAAGTTATAGCAATAAAACTTGGCAAAAGTTTTTAGACCTACTATATAGATAATTTGATGCAGTATGAAAAAAATAAATTTTAACGGGGAGAAAAATTAAAACAATAGTTACACCATTGAGAAACACGTTTCGAATTTTTTCCATATTGCATCCACTTATCTCCAGAGTAGGAATAAAAACTCTTGCCAAGTTTGATCACTTTAACTTACACCCTTCTGAAGTAATTGCGATTCTTCTGTTTTTCTTCCGCAACTTTTATGGGCTGTAACTCTTCAGGGAAACGTTTTTAATCAATCAATGTTTTCAGCCAAGAAATCACACCTATGTTTTTTTTTTCAAATATTCAACAGGCACCCACTCTACCCTGCATGAAAACTTTGTTAGAATTTTGTCAATAATGTCTAGTTAATGTTCCCACGAACGAAAGTTGTTAGCAAGCAGTTGAGTTACGTGTTTTTTCTATTTTTTTACATTTTATTACAATTAAAAAAATTACACCTATGTTTCATCGAAGGAAAACAAACATTTTTTTGCAAAAAGAGAAAGAAACTTCACTTTATATCTCATTCTAAAAAAGTTTTTGGTTTAATAAATAACAATTAACAACATTGTTTTTTATATTTATAATCAATTCTTTAGTACATTATGTAGCTTAAGAACTAGCAAATGATTCGTAATTGCATAACTCACTCATACATTTTCTGTAATATCTCTATTACTTTATTGGAGTAATTCATGAACAAAAAGAGAAAGAAACTTCACTTTATATCTCATTCTAAAAAAGTTTTTGGTTTAATAAATAACAATTAACAACATTGTTTTTTATATTTATAATCAATTCTTTAGTACATTATGTAGCTTAAGAACTAGCAAGTGATTCGTAATTGCATAACTCACTCATACATTTTCTGTAATATCTCTATTACTTTATTGGAGTAATTCATGAACCCAATAAACGCTAATGATGTAGAGAGGATGCAATATCAAATTTCTAATGCTGGCGGATGTTCTAAAGTTACCAATACGGGTGTGAAATTTACAAGCATCCTCTAGAATTTATAATCAAACAGTATATCAAAAAGAACTATAATAACATGCAAAGGGAAATCAGAAACAAAAATAAAATCGAAATTATGTAAATATGTTCGATAATTTACTAAATTCACATGCGACATATACCTATATCAACAACGTTACAAAAATATACATATAATAGGTAAAACTACATGAAAATATATCCATGTGGAAGTGCATGAAAATATATGAAAGCAGAAGTTGGCCTATACATTTGAACATGAATGCAAAAACACAAGGAGATAAAAGTAAAACACAAATTCCGAGATGGAAGATCTAGATCCCAATTACGATTGGTGGATGTAGTATACAGCAAAAATTATTCGAAAACAGATATAAATGTATAGGACGTTTACAGCTTGACATACCATAAAACAAAATACGATGTTATAAATAAATAAATATCAAGCAAATTATATGAAGCAGCAGATATTAATTCAAAAGAATAGCCGTACTTGGGATCAATATGCGCATCCCAAGTAGGTATTCCTTTCAACCCCAAAAATGTTATCTTTTTAAGGAAATTCTACAGTCCAACACGGAGTCGTAAGCATCCGTAATATTATATTTCGCATCAGCATTCAAAGCATGCACTTCGAGCCCTCAGATCTGTATACTCCACGCTCCACACAATTATACTGTGGTGCCTGTGGGACCGCAAAGGGCCGCTATTTTCATTTTTTAGGGCCCCAGGTGCTTGGCCAACGGCAGAACCTCAAGTTGGTTATTGGTCTAGTTATTAGATTTGTAATGTGAAGAGCAATGCATATATATTGCCTATTTTATTTCAAATCGGCATTATTGATGTAATCAATTTTTTCATACCTACCTATTTCAGTGAGTTTGATCGAAAAAGTAATAAAATACATTTGTTGAAAGATTTAACTCGCATATCTAAGAATTTCGAGTTCATTTGCGTTTCTGAAAATTTCAACCTCAAAAGTATTTTCACTAGATATATGCATGCAGTCGTTGTGCATAAGATAGTTATCTACCCTTATAGCAATTAGGGAAGGAAATTGCACAGAGCAAACATGATCGTAATTAAAATTATTATTACCTAATGATAATCAAAAAATACCGGACCAAAAACTTTACGTACTTTGCGACCTGCAGTTTTGACGAATTGGGGCCCATTAAAAAAATTAATTCTTATTGCTTAATATTTTCTAAAAATCGCATTTCCATGTTTGATTTAGTTTATCTTAAGCTAGCTAACACATAATCATGGGCGCCGCTAGATAATTTTCCAGGGGGGGGGGGGGGCATTAATAGTATGTAAGGGTAAGCGAGACCGCGGGGCTGGAGGATACGGAGTACCACCGGTTACGGGGGTCCGGGGACGGGCTGCGACGAAAATCACTTTTAGCTAAAGCCTAAAAGAGCTATAAAATACGTATATAAAATAAAATGAAAACATGGGCCTTCTTAATATATTTCCAGTAACTTATCTTGATTCCAGAGAGGGACAACTGCCCTGTCTTGCCCCTCCCTGGCGGCGGCGCCCATGCACATAATGTAGCACAATGAAGCACAACAGTAGCATTGGCAAGCAAAACTTACAATTGAATAATTGTCTATCCGTAGGGCAAAAGACACTAAGTTTAATTACAACAGCAAGAAAAACCTGCACAAGCTTGTTTTGGCAAACATTTGCGCAAGGTAAAACTTCAGACCCTTCGGGAAACATGTATGGCATATAGGTATAAATTCTTAAGTAGCTGTGAAAAATTTACATGGTCGGTTACTTAGTCTATTTTATTTTTATAGCAATCAAGAATGTGAAGCAAGTGCAACAGTATTACAAAAATTAAAAAATCTTTTGAGGGGCAATAAAATAAGCACACTGTGTCCATAAAGTAACCCCCCCCCCCTAACTAACTTAAGAACGACTTAATATTTTACTAAAAAATTTGGTGTGCATTAATGGGAAATTAAATACTATTTTTTAGCTCATAATTAAATAATGTATCATTCAAAATGGCGGCTGGGCGCCATTTTGAAATTTTTTTTAAAATAGAAATGGGGGTCGAGTGACACCTCATTTGAAAGGTCTTTTAGTTCTGCGTCTGATCCTAGAGTTTCAAAGAAAAATATTTAGCCATAACAAAATGACAAACGTTTGAAGTAAAGAAGTCTATTAAACTAAGAATTAAAGCAAAAACAAATGAAATTCAGTGTTCGAAATGTTCACCATTCACTTCTTGGCACATAATAAGTCGGTTATGACATTCCTGCCTTACATTTTCATAAGATTCTGGAGTGATATTTCTGCAAACTTCTGTAATGCGTTTTTTACAGAAATTTCACTCCAGAAACTTATGAAAATGTAAGGCAGGAATGTCATAACCGACTTTTAATGTGCCAAGAAGTGAATGGTGAACATTTCGAACACTTAATTTCATTTGTTTTTGCTTTAATTCTTAGTTTTTTTTAATAGACTTCTTTACTTCAAACGTTTGTCATTTTGTTATGGCTAAATATATTTTTTTTAAACTCTAGGATCAGACGCAGAACTAAAAGACCTGTTAAATGAGGTGTCACTCGACCCCCCCTTTCTATTTAAAAAAAATGTCAAAATGGCGCCCAACCGCCATTTTGAATGATACATTATTTAATTATGAGCTAAAAAATAGTATTTAATTTCTCATTAAAGCACACCAAATTTTGTAGTAAAATATTAAGTCGTTCAAAAGTTAGTTAGGGGGGGGGTTACTTTATGGACACAGTGTATATTGTTTGCCCAGTCCAATAATTTTTTTCTTTTTTTCAGATATATAAAAATTGCGTGCACTTTCATAACCAAAAGCTCGAGAATAATGCAAAAAACTATCGCAGAGAGCAGGTCATAAATTTAAATAGGTAATATTTCAAATTTTTTTATAATTTGTATGATTTCCATTTTTGCGAAAAGGGTCGTTTGTTATTCCTATTTTAATCGTACACACATCTGCATAAAAATGTATTTATTTATAAGCACACGATATGCAAAATGCCTTAAAATTACTTATGGTGCAAAATAATTGAAATATAATTAATTTTTTTATATTTTTGTAAGAAATTGTTTATGGAACATTAATGAGTCAGGCTGAAATTTAAATGACTATTTTTATTTCAGGATACTTCTATAACATACTCGAAAAAATTCAGAATGCTTATGTTATAATGTGTGGCCTGCACGCAATAAAAGGTTGCGCTTAATGGTACTCATAATTAATAATTGCACTATTTGTTCATGAAAATACGCACTTAAGGCCCTGTAAGGCCCACTCTGCTGTAACGTAATAGCGTAATGTAACAAGAATGGTCAAGTGTGAACGCTATTACTGTACTATTCGCGCTTGTTCGCAATGCGATTCGCCTGATCCCTACTCTCGTCGGTTTCGTAACGAACACCATATATCTAATCACAAACTACTAATTGAAAGACATAATGTTACATCACACCACTTCACCTGGTGGGAACGGTTTCCCAGATTTTCGTCGAAAACGTATTGAAAACGACTAGTATTGTGAAAGTGAAAAATCAACGTTTATGAAGTTTCGCACCTAAACACAGTTTTTCTGTTTAAGATCTATTAAAAATAATCATACAAAAAACTAGCACAATACGTAATTGAAAAATGAGGGTAAACATGAATTAATAATAAATAAACGCAGTTCGGCAAGTCTCTAAATTAAGAGCACGTTGCTTGATCCGACCTATAGCATAAGAAATTGAAAAACATAATTGATTTCTACATTTTTTGAAAGCTCATCTACAGCGTGTTTCAGGTCCACTGATTTTTTACCTCTCTGTACTTATAAATTGCAAAACTGTAGTTAAACTATCACATATAAACTCGTACACTAGTAAAAGTTGTTGCATAAACATGTGCTGACACCTGCTGACAATCTTAGAAATTCGGGCATTTTTTTAAAGAAAACGATAAATTAGCACCAAACTATTGGATAAAAACCGATAATAACGAGTATACCCTTTTAAGTAGTAGTTTTGAAGACGTGTAAAAGTGACAAAGCAAACATCGTGTCCTGTTTACAACAATAAAAGTTTACTTTGTCACTGCCAGACGGAACATCCAGTATATGCTAAAACAATTCTAGGTTATGCAGAGTCAAGTACTCCTTAACGTTTCTCAAATACCAGTGGAAAGACTCTGAATATATGAACAAGGGCGGGTTTAAAGAGGGCTGTAGCCGCCCCATGAAAAAAATAATCAAAAATATACTGGGATTATATTCATTAAATATTTAAACAAGCTTAAAAATATTTATATTCCTAGACTATACAAGAACATAGGTACAAATAATGTGAGGAGTATTGTGACGTAAATTTCGTGGAAAAAGTTTCTCCAAGGGCTGCCCTAAATATGTAGTTAACTGCTAACAAATTTTTGAATTCCGTCTGTGGAAAAACGCCATAAATTATCGCCCTCTCCTCCCAATTGTCAATTCGACTAAGTTATGCTCATAACAGGTAAGGCTGATAAGGTAGGGATAACAGTAATTAGTAGAGCAACCAAAAATATGCTTTAAAACTGCTTTTAAACGCCCATAAGATGCTTTATATAAATGAAAACATGCTCTGAATGACAAATTGCTTGCCTTGAAATTATATTTGTTGGTTACAAAAACAAACTAAAAAAAATAAAACTAAACATTTCAAGTAAAAGTGTTCTCGAAAACACACACTCAGACATAATATTAATTTAATTAGAAACAAAACATAAATTCAAATTTTGATATCCAACAAGCTGCAAACCGAAATAAAATTAAATAATTAACTTTAAAAAAAAAGGGGTACCGACTTCAAATAAAACACAAAAGTGACATAAGTTAACTAAAAAGCAAAAAATAAATGTTTTTTATACAACAGTTTAATACTTATTTGTTGTTCCGTTTAATGTAATTAAGAAATTGCTGTTTATTATATAATTATTAATTGTTTTATAATTTTTAAGTCGGTGCCAAGTAAAACATAAAAATTCGAATCTAATTTGTTATTGCAGCAAGGTATATAATTTTTATGTTTTACTTAGCACCGACTTCAAAATTATAAAACAATTAATAATTATATAATAAACAGCAATTTCTTAATTACATTAAACGGAACAACAAATAAGTATTTAACTGTTGTATAAAAAACATTTATTTTTTGCTTTTTAGTTAACTTATGTCACTTTTGTGTTTTATTTGCAGTCGGTTCCCTTTTTTTTTAAAGTTAATTATTTTACAATTTTAAGTGATGGGTAGACCTAGTAAGGATGCTTCTCGAATGAGGAAATGACGGCTAGTTGAAACGGAAGATGAAATACGGAAACACTAAAAAGTCGGTTAAAAAAATAGATTTTGAGGAGTATCTTCGAAGTTAAAGCTCCAATACCAACTAAATTATAATGGGACCACCTTGGAACTATACTGAACCCAACACAAAAAAATGAGCGAAACACTTCGCCTGGACTTTCCTATACTTATAAAATAACATTGTTTTATATTTTCCAACACTTTCGATATGCACCTGTCTAGACACGACAAGTTAAAGTAAATGGTTCTTATAAGTTGTAACATCTTGAAGCGGTTGAAGAAAGATCGACCGCTGCGCTCTGCAAGCATATGATTGGGTAAAATATTCGGACTGATCAACGGAAGGGCGGAAATTGATATTTGAAAATATATTAATAACTCGAGAAGTATTATTTTTAGCAAGAAATTACTCTTATTAATTTGCATTTAGAATTTCAAAACCTTTCTGATTTTAAAGCCAAAATGCCACGTTCCCATTTAAAAAAAAGTTATTTTTTACCGTGGCCGCCATATTAAAATTGGAAACTCAAGTTTTTTTCTTAAATACAATCGAGAAGAATTTGCCCTACAACTTTGCTCTTGGGTTTGCGAGTCTATCTATTAAAATTAAAAAGTTAGCCTACACTGAACATTAAACGACTAGTACAAGAATACAACTGCTGTAGAAAGTATGTGAAATTCTTCTAAGGACAAAAAGATTATTAAGGGGCAAAAAATTCGATTTTTTGATTTTTTGTAAAAAGATTCTCATAGAGCAAACAAAAGAAGAAATCAATTTTTTAATTTTGTAGCGAAAATTTTGGGGGGGAGGGGGAACAGTAGCCCCCCTAAATATTAAAGTATCAAAAAAATATTATGATATTCGGATTTTGCTATCAATGATGAGCTATATTGCTGTAACAGAAATATGTTATTGCCCCCCGTTAACTAAATAAAAGGGTACCAATTTTCAATTTTCAAAAATTCATAGAGGGCGTCACAGTGAAATTATAGCAATGCGCAAAAAAATAAATTGTAGAACATATTCAGCTCTATCAGCTTAAAAAGTTTAAACAAAAACGTGTGGGCAGTTTTGGAGAAATCTTTTTTTGAAAAGTTCAAAAATTTTGGAGTGGTGCCATTGAGATCGTTTTTATATTTTCAAAATTAATTATATTTCATGGTATAGTACCCTTGAAGGGCTACCAAACAAGATGTAGTTGATTCCAATCAGATAACTGGTTTTTGAGTAAATGGGCGTTAAAGTCGAAATTTTCAAAAATTCGTAGCGGCCGCCATGTTGAAGCTAGAGATTTCGGTAAAAAATCGTTTGATTTCTCCTAAGGCCTTCTTTAATCTCCACTATTAAAATTTCCAAAATTCCGTTTCTGAATAAAATGCTACCAAAAAAACATGTCTAACTTCCGCTTCCGGTTTCGGATTCTTTTTAAAAGCTTATTTTGTCGATGAATTTTTGATATACCTTCTCATTCCAAAGCACATCGAAATCGGTCCAGCCGTTCCGGAGATATGAGCGTTACCCACACACAGACACACACACACACACACACACACAGACAGACATTTTTTAAAAACCACTTTTTTAGGATCCTGGAAGCCCAAAACATGTATTTCCGTCAAAATCTCGATTTTGAAAATTTGCATGAAATCAATACTTCCCTATACTGAAAGTATAGGAAAGTAAAAATCATTAAAATCGGTTCATAAACAAAAAAGTTATGCCCGAACATACATTAAAAAAAAACATATATACAGACGAATTGAGAACCTCCTCCTTTTTTTGAAGTCGGTTAAAATATGCCTTTAATCTGAAAAATGCCCTATAAAGCTGGATATACCCGATTATGCAAATATATGCATTTTAGTGAAATATGCAAAAAAAAGCCCTTACAAATTGCGCTCAAAATGTACAAATTCTCCTGTGCTTTGGCATATATTGTTTGCCCTAGTAATTAGTAATTCTTGTGGGCTGTCCATTCTTCTTGTGTCATTGTGATTCATTATTTACTACCTCAAGTTTGATATTTTAAACTTTTTTGGTTGACCTTAAAATTGTGAGTAATCTTAAACCTGTTTGAATTGGCTACGTCCATTTTGGAAAAAAAATGTGTTTGTTCCAATGCTCGCGGTTTTGATACACGTAATGTAACGTGTAAAACGTTTACAAAACCATGCTTCTCTGACATATATACTTCAGTTCAAACGAATTTGTCACAACTCACATCCACTACAACCAAAGCCTTTTATAGGGCAGTTTTTCGCCTTTTTTTTAGAATTTCTGTTACTTAAGAGTAAAAAAAATTTAATATTATTAAAAAAAAAAAGAAGAAAACAGATTTCCATTTGTCCAGAAGCAACATTTTTTCGGTACAAGATAAGCAAATTGTTTATGCGATGCCATAAAAAAGAAGTGTATTATATAATATCGCAGGTGATGTGAAACAATCATTATTATCTACAACAGTGAGTAAAGTGACCACTTTACTCACTCCTACCAGTGAGTAAAGTGAAAATTTACTCTCTAGTTGATATTACCCCACTAACTTAAATTTGGTTATTTTGTTTTTCGTTTTCAAAGTAATGCGATGCAAATTGCGATTAGTCAAGACAGCAATTTTATGTTTTGTTTCAAAAGCTTTCATTTTTTAAAACTTCAATTTACATATTTTTGAAAATTGTACATATTATTCTGTTGTAGATAAAATTTTATATAGAACACATGACTAAAGTGTCTTTTTTTGATTTCGCAGATTTATATCACGAGCGTCAGCGAGTGATATAAACTTCTGCTCGATCAAAAAAAGTTCCACTTTACTCACTTTTACTACAGGGTGTCTGTAAACCTCCTACCATAAATTTACCAACCGATTCCTGACGCAAAAATAAGTCGAAAATGTCTTTACAACTTTTGTCCTAAACCGTTTCCTGAGGAAGCTACACGTCTTTGAAAATCGTGTTAAAAAAAAGGAAAACAATTGCATTTTAAAAACGGTATGAGTAAAAAAATCTAAATTTTAGAGGCAGTCTAAGCTATTGTAGACCTAAATTTTCTGCTATTTCTTTTTCGAAAATGAGCCATGGGCGGCACGCATGGGGGTTATCGCCATTTTCTTATTACCCGCTTTTTTTTACCTTCTGTTTTTTTGCATTTTCGTTTGCAGATTTGGATTTTCTGCTGTCTAATTAACAAAAAAGGTCCTCTTGTTGAAACTCGCCTAGACTAACCGTTTCCTATAAAATTCAAGTATTCTGTTTAACCAAAATCAATTTTTAAAAATGCTGTATTTGTGTTTAAATTAATTCAATTTATTTTTTTTAGTTAATTTAGTAAAAAAATAAATTGAATTAAAACAATTACAGTAACTGTTCGAAGTGTTCTCCGTTGGTTCGAATACATGCTTCAGCACGCCTTCTTAAAGAATTTCTAACCCGTTCAAAAACTCCCGGCTGCAAGCGATCTGATTGGCCGCATTTTGGATACGTTCCCAAAGTTGTTCCTTGGTATCGACATTCTGTTTGTAAACTGCAGCTTTCATGGCACCCCAGAAAAAATAATCCAAAGGATTCATATCCGGTAATCTTGGGGGCCACCTTATCGGAGCATCATTACCCCGTCCTATCCAGCGCTCTGGAAATTCTTCTCCCCATTTTTCAGTTGCCGTCCGAACATGGCTCATTTTCGAAAAAAAAAAATAGCAGAAAATTTAGGTCTACAATAGCTTAACTGCCTCTAAAATTTAGATTTTTTTACTCATGCCGTTTTTAAAATGCAATTGTTTTCCGTTTTTTTAACACGATTTTCAAAGACGTGTAGCTTCCTCAGGAAACGGTTTAGGACAAAAGTTGTAAAGACATTTTCGACTTATTTTTGCGTCAGGAATCGGCTGGTAAATTTATGGTAGGAGGTTTACAGACACCCTGTATAATTATTATAAAAAAAAGCAAACAAGCTGTTAACAAAATAATAAGCATTATAGAACACTGCTGTTGCTATAGTAGTATGTGTGTGTATGTGCAAAAAGCGTTTCACATCGTGCTTTTTTTTTTATTAAAAAATAATGCAAAAATATCCGAAATAAAATGGCGTAGTGAACAAATAAATGTTCACAAAAAACGAAAGAATGCTACTTTACTACCTGTAAGGCTCTAGAAGCAATCAATTCTATCTCATCCGACAGAAAGAAATTGTAGAGATAACTTAAAACAACCCAAGCGACTAATTCACACAGGCATTTCTTTTTCGGAATTTCGGGAATCTACGTGTATATTTCGAAATCCGCACAAAAACATTTCAATCAAATTCAGTTTTTTCAATTTAGAAAAATTTTTAAAACACTATATTTAACAATTTTCTCCCGAATACATAAACCGAAACCGAATGTAAGTTCGAACATCTGCGTTTTCCCTTTGCCCGAAGTTGTAGTCTATCGCAGACATAAAGAATACGAAATTACCTCGCCCTGGAAAATTAGATGTCGGAAATTTCATTTCGATAATTCGAGGGAAGTAAAGGCGACGTGAACTTAATTTTATGTCTGCCAGCAGATGTGCATCGAACTCGTTTACAACTTTAATAAAGTGCTTAAAATTAAAAGATTGTGAACGATGACTTGCAGAAATTAAAAGGCGTTTCAAATAATCTGAAAAATCATTAGAATATTTACGTTTGATTGTAGAAGTGACTCTTTTCAACGAAGTACTTCATACGTTTTTTTTATTTAGGCGATAGTAAGAATAAAGTAAATCGACTTCATACAGCAGAATTTCGAAAATGGCAAAGGAAAAGATATAGTTTAATACAATAATGAAAAATTGCGTTGGCGAGAACAATTTGTTGGACTAATCAACTGACCATAAGAATACTTTTGACTTGCTAATAATAAAAAAAAAACAAATTCATTATTCGATCCTTCTTGTTAACTACATTCCCCCCAGTTGAATTATGGTGTTCTTGAGGAAGAAGCCAGGTATAAGGGCGATGTTAAATTCTAAGCAGTACTCATGTCTACAAATAAATGACCACACCGAATCGCTTCATCATCGACTGACGTTTTCTTACTTTTCAAAAGACTTAGTTCCAGTCAAATTATTCACCATCAGTGGTATTGTTTCGCTGACATAATGTCTTCTTTGCAAAGCAACAAAAATTGGGCATTACCGTCAAGGCCATAACACAAGATTTTTTTCCGGGGAAGAAAGGTCACGGCAAAATTTAATATTAAAAATTCTTTAGGGATCTCGCATGAATAATATTGAGATTGACAATTAGGAGGGGTCTAAAAATTAGGAAACGCCATTTCCTGTTGTGGCAGAATAACAATACTAGCGGAACCCGCGGGATATGCCCCACGATGTTTTTGCCTCAAGATTCTTCTTTTATAATGAATACGCAAATTAAGTATGTAGTGAGTGTAGCGGACCGTGTATCGAAGTCCTAGTTTTATGAATTATATAACGATTGTTGTAACTCTTTCTGTATATATTAAATCCGGATCCCTTCGACTTGTCTCAACTTGAGAAGGGCAAGACTGCAGTTGACATGCAAACGAAGAGGCGCGCGATTGGTATTAATTTTTAAAAGTTACCAAAAACTGAGCGAATTACTTCTCCTGGAGTTTCTAATATTTTTGTTGTTACTCATCATAATATATTCAAAGGTATTTTAATATTAACGTTCCACGCCCCACCATTGGCTGCAATAACATCCCACCAACCGAGAGCATAGCTGCATAATAGTCATATTATATGATTTATAAGAACATACCACACGATACTGAAGCTTACACATAAAAATAATGGTATAAACTTTTTAAAAAGCTATACTTGCTGTGACAAAGAATCGGGAATTAAAGAAAACTAAAACATTAGTCAGCCAAAAATTGGCTAGAAGGGAGAAAATAAACCCCCCTTATTTTTGCGACACTTAACAATTAAGTTGTGATCCATATGCTATGCTACTCATAAGCAATTCAGCAACAAATTTTTGTTATCGCTCCCCGTGAAGGGGCATAAAAGGCGCCACGGAGAAATTAACAAACTGGAATCCGAGCCAAGTTGCAGCCTACCCCTATCTCTATGAGCCTACTACAACGTTTAAAAGAAATCGCATGACCAGTTTTCAAGTGATGTTTTGAATTAAATTAAAATTTCACGCGACATATATTTATTTATAAAACAATTCTTTTAGATAGTTCCATTGTGCGTCCCTAGGGCTGTTGTATTGCCAAATTGCATTCCTATCTGGGAGGGCCGTATTTATTTTAGAAATTTACGAGATCCCGATCGCTTCTAACGTAAACTCGATACTTTTATTTCTTCTAATAAACAAACGACAATTTTTCCATTTAAACATTGTCAGTGAATGTAAGTAGGCCATAAATAACCAAATTATACCAACAGTGGTGACTGCAACATAAGTATTCGCTTAAAACAATCAATAAACTGTCGTCGTGTTATAGTGAGCCAGTTAGGGATTTAATATATGAAAGATATTTATATCTAAGATAGGAAACAACTGAATTAAAAAAAACAACAAGGGCAAAACATTGGTCTCCGACCTATTGCACTCGAGAGTAACCAACCCTCTTTAATCTCGTATCACCGTTAGGCTCTTAATTGCACCTGTCAATTACGACCCTAACTGCCCTCTGTCCTACCAGTGTACGTGTATTGAAGAACCTAAGCATCTAAGTTGAAACAACACACGCCGGTTTTGTAGGAATTATTACGTTACACGCCTACATAACTATGACCCTAGTAAACAAACCTGGCCATTTGGATGCACTTCTTACATTAATTTAATTTTGAAATTCAGTAAGTAATCTAATCAGACATTTCCGTACAAGGCGTTCAGCTACATACTTAGTCTATTTATCTTATGTAGATACTTTTCTTCATTGAATATCTTGAACGAAAGTATCTAATGATTGTGAATGTCTATTACTAATTGATTTAATATCATCAAATACAACTTAATAAGCAATATTCTCTGTTCCGGTCAAAATTAGTTTTAACTAAATTCGGTTGATAATTTTACCGTTCTGTAAACAGTCATATAAAACGTTGATGTTTACATATTTTTTTTAAATATTTGTTAAATAAATTTTCGATGACTCAAAAATCTCTATGTACATTCCACTCCTCTGTTCTATTTTCTAACTCTTCAAAAATTTCGGTGATTCATGTTCTATATTTTACCTTGCGAAAAATTTATTATACATTTTTTTCATAATTACTGTGCATAATTATAACAACGAATAACTATATTTTTTTATAACAGAAATCTAATCATTTCAATTTTTGGTAATTACAAGCTTAATGATGAAAAAAATTTGTAAATTTCGTTAGTATAGTATAATCAGGGTGGCCACTTAAAACTGCTTTTCAAATTCCCTGACTTTTCCCTGACTGATAAACTTCAGTTTTTCCTGACTCATTTTTATGGTACAAAAGCCAATTTCAACTGTTTTTTTTTAATAAAAATTAGCAAAGTAAACTTAAATTACTTTACAGCAAATGGAAATGTTTCAACAAGCATAACAAAATACAACATCTAAACTTTAAGGAAAACCCAAATAAAATAAATATAAATTTTATAAACATATACCTAGGTAACAAAATTTTCGTTTTGCAGGCAAAAATAAAAATATTAAAATAATTGCATTTTACAGAATTTTCCCCGACTATTTCGTGAAATTCCCTGACTTTTCGTTCAAATTGGTACAATTCCCTGACTTCCCTGACCAAAATAAAAAAATTCTAAATTCCCTGACTTTTCCGTTTTCCAGAAAAGTGGCCACCCTGATAATATATCAAAAATTACATCTTTAAAAATAATAACTTAATACCTACATATTTTACTACTAATTTGCCTTGCATTCGATTTTCCTTTTTAATCTTCAGTTTCTGCTGAACTATTTAATGTGAAAGTAAAAACAAACTATTATTTAATAGTCAAATTCATTAAGAATTCACTGTAGGATTTCGCGTCAACAACTTCGGTTCCTTTCATGCCTTTAAAGTAGTTTCCCAAAGTACTTTCAAACGTTTGATTGGTTATACAATTAATAAACTACTAACTGAACCCGTAGGCTACGCATCACGCATAATACCAACCGCGCATCGTTTAGGTTGTATAATCTCACCTACAGCCATATTTCTTTATTCGCGTTGAGACATGTCAAAGGGATCCGGATTTAGTGTATAGATTAGCGAAACACGTGAACTACGCCCCATGCTTTTTTCTTAACTTAATTTTAAGAAATAACAAATAAGCTGTGCTGATATGTAAGACATGTTCTTAACGCCTTCCGCACTATTGTATATAATCAAATTCGCAAGGAGTCAAGGATTATAAAAAAAACTTTTGTATGCGTAACTACTAACTAATCACCTTAATGTTTTCTTTTTTAGAGTAATATCCCAACCTTGCGAGAGTGACATTTAATAATATTTAAAATAAATGTACACACGTTTCTTTTAAATTCGCCCCGTTCATTAGGGTTTTCTAATTTACTTTTCACATTTGAAACTCTTCGTAACAGTAGAAACTGCTACCTATAATTTTCCGTGTTAGAATACCGGTTCTGGTATATAAATTCATAATTTATTAAATATCTGTCCTTGATTGCTATTATTGGTGATTGTGAATGCTAGGTTTATTTAGGTTCGGTTAGTTTAATGTGAAATTGTTTTCTTTAAACCTAAATTAGCTCATCAGGATCGAAAACTGTTGCTGCCCACTGTACAAGGGAATATGCGCCTTATACAATGGACGCGTAAACATGTGGATTCTAGTTACGGAGGTTCTTCGCCACTAAACATCGAGACGTGGAACGGGCCCAATTTACTATGTAGATGACCATAAAATTTCTTTGTGAAAAAGGCATCACTCATGCATCGACAATCCATTACGTTTTTTTTTTACTTAAATTGAGCTTAAATTTCTTAATTATACCGCACAGAAACTTTAAAAATAAACATTAAAAAAATGGTGGCCTCTTCTAACACAAGTCGGGGTTTTTATAGACTTAATATTATTTAGATTGGCAAGGCCTATACATTATATAAACTTCTAGGACTAAAACCGCAGAGGACAACGCTTTACTGGTCCAAAACTATAAAGTGCGACCATTTGATATTTGAAATTAGCAAATTTAATTAATTCAGAGCGAGTTTAAACCCAAGCATTAACAAAATTACAGAAGTTCTAGCAGTGCACAATGCATAGTAATAAAATTGACTTGTCAGTGAAGTCAAAAGACGTGAAAAGCAGGAGGAAGAAGATACCCACTTGTTTTATTCGTTTTCGGTATTCGAATGAAACAAAAATTGGAACCGGAAACGTATATTTATAAGTGTTTTATAGCAACCTTGGAAAACAATTCTAATTTAAAACATTTAGCAAAAGACTTTGCCTGGGCTTTCCTATACCTAAAAAACTTTTTTTTTCATATTGTGCACAACGTTTTAGCCTCAATGATAAATAAAGGACGGATTTATATGCACTAACAATGTTGCCAGTTAATTTATCCTGTTGTAGCCGAGAAAAACACATCTGGCGACACTGTTAGTGCATATAAATGGCGTCACAATAAGTTGCGTGATGGATTGATTAT
This sequence comes from Ctenicera cuprea, assembly GCA_958336395.1. NCBI lineage: Eukaryota > Metazoa > Arthropoda > Insecta > Coleoptera > Elateridae > Ctenicera > Ctenicera cuprea. The sequence continues at coordinate 28,612,388 of OY284487.1, read as the reverse complement.
CTGGAGAAATTGGTACACGTGCAAATATCTAAACTTCTACCAATTTCTCCTGATAACCAATTTATCACCCAACTTAGTGGCCACATTTATATGCACTAACAGCGTTGCCAGATGTTTTTCTCTGCTACAACAGGATAAATGTAAGTGACAACACTGTTAGTGCATATAAATCCGGTTTTTAGTGATAAATTGCAGCTTGATTCGTACCGATTCTGATGATGTAAATTACATAATGTTACAAAGTGTAGTAATTACACAAATAATATAAATAAAAAGAGTTGCAAATAACTCGAATCTACAGGATTGCTGCTACCGCATGTATGAGTCACGAGTTCTAGCTGCTTTTCTGTTGCTGCGCTCATCCCGTGCCCAGAATTTACTAGAGTACTAGTTGGCATCAGGCAGCAGACGTTTATATTCAAATTTTTAATATTGTCGGTTTTAGCAATTCTACTTCTTCATCCATCTTTTGATGACACCGTGAAAACCCTTGAAGCAGTGCTTGATCTGCAAAATCAGTTTGGGGAATTTTGTAAACGGTAACGAAAAATCACAAGCGAATAAGTCCGTCATAAGTGAAAATGAGAGAGGAAATAACAAAAACTGTGATCAAAACATTCGCGCAGTTATTTTATTACGTAAACAAGATACAAAATATGGCATAAAAACTATTATGCAAGTTATACATGTGCAAAAAACATAGAAGAACTACGTAAAAAAACATCAAAAGGATGCATCAGACTTAACAGTGCTGTACTTTTTAGAGGCAGTTGAAGGAGTTGCATTGCGAAAAAATATTTTTGATGTTAACTAATGCGTCTTCTGCCAAGATTAACTAATGCGTCTTCTGTCAAGATTTTAAATCAGAAGAAGCTTTTACAGGTATTAACAAAAATACACAGGAAACTACACTTTGTAAAATTATGTAATTTTCATCATCAAAATCAGCACTATCAATACTTTTTTTTTACAACCGCCATCCTTTAGCAGATATTACAGCGTTAACGGCATAAAGCTTGAAAATAAATTTTGTGTTACGTAGGAAGCGAGAAAATCGCTTTTGTAGGATATTCCCACGCACACAACGCCGCTGACCCTGTATTGACGTACCATATTCGGGGAAGCCCCGCGAAACGACGATATCAAAGAATAATGCTTAGGGATGCTTAAGCATTATACTTTGCCGATATCGAGGCCAGCTTTTATTTTTAGCATTCCTTTACCGACTACTGTCACTGTTGCATGTTATCGCGTAAAGCCATTTGCTGTTCTTAATCAACTTTTTATATAATAAATCATTTTTGGGTGCGTTTCGCAATTTGCCGAACGTCTTACACATTTAAAAAGATTTAGCTCCGTGAGGGGCCGTGTATTTTCACAAATGTAAAACATTTTTAATAAAAAGGCCACAAAAAACCTTTTGAAATTTTTGTCACAGTTATTTTTAATATTGAAATTTCTCGCTGTTCCTGCAACTCCAAAACTTTGTCTAACGCACTTTTGCACAGAACGATTTTTTGATAACTTGCAGATTTTAAATCCTTGAGGAACAAGGAACATTTTTTCCAAAGTTGCACCTTTTTACCTCTCATGTTACACGACAGTCAAGGTAGCGTTCGCTTTGTACTCTACCAAAAATATTCGCAAATTGTAGGTAGGTACCTAACATTGTCTCCACCAAAATATTCGTTACGTTCTATTAAATTCCCGTTGCGCTTACTAATTTACAGTGGTTGGGTATTCATTATTAATTTTGATTATAGTCGGTACATTTTTTAAACGTAATATTTATTAAGAGTGTACCTTTAAAGAAAATTTGCAATTTCTGTAATATTAGGTTAATAATAATTTTGTTTTTCACGCGTTTTTGATAAATCCCCCTTATACATAAGCAAAAGAATATTCTATCAACAGAATATGTAATTAAATATTTTATTGTCCAAGCAATTGCCTCAACAAAAACATTAAAATCGACATCGTACCACCCATCCAGAAATAATTGTGGTTGTCCACTATTAAATCCAGAAATAATTGTGATTGTCCAGTATTAACAGTACACCTCATTCTTTAAAATAGCAGCAAGCTACAATTTGGAAGTTATACGATAAAACTTCTTTTTTTCGAGAGGCGCGTGCGTATTCAACTTGTAATATATACTTAAATAAGAGATGTTATTCAAAAAAATATTATTTTCGCGCAAGCGTAAATTACATCGTAAGATCAGTGGCGTAGACGAGGAGCAAATGTTCAGGGGGTCCAGACCCCTCCCAGGGCCCAGTTTTTCTATTAAATACGAATGAGATCCGACCATTTCGGTGCAACCACAAACCTAACTGAATATAATAATAAATTTTAATTTTTTTGATTTATTTTGTTCTCTGGGTAAAGGTCACAATAAATAAATCAGAAATAGCCAATTTGGTGCGTAAAATTCTGTATTTTTCCTCAAATTTTTCAAAATTATCCGGAGCAGAAACCCGGGACCCCCCCTCTACTTATGTTGGGGGGCGCCAAACCAAAAGACTTGCACACGGGCGTCCAAACCTCTAGGCGCGGTCCTACTTACTTTTCCAACGAATTTTTGAAGTACCACTTCATGTTTTAACAAAAACCCGCCAGCACACGTTCGGAAGATATGAAGTGCATATCGACTATACACACAACTCGCAGACAGCAGACAAACATTTCTTATAAACAACTTTTTTTTATTTCTCAGAGGTCTACAACATGCATTTCTGCCAAAATTTCAAAATCTAACATTTCAATGAAATCAATACTTTTCCAGTTTCAGTTTCGTAAAAACTGCACGTCCACATTAAATTTTATACTACTGAAATTTTCAACGTCACTGGTAAATTGCCTTTATATATTCTCACAAGAAAAATTTCACATGAGGCTTGAAGTACATTCGCCGAACAATACTCTGTGATTCGATTCTAAGATTTCACTTAGATTTTCATTTGAATGAAGGCGACTGTAAATTTCATACTCATTTGTTGGCATATTCACGGAGAGAAAGATCTACTTCAACAATTACATCCTTTTATTATATTTTAATTTTTTTTGTAAAAGTTCTTTCCCACTGTACTTGCGTGCTTAACAATAAACCACCTTTAACACAACTTACCCACAATTTGGCATTCTCTTTAAAATTACACGCGGTTGAAGATTGAATTTCTTCTGTTTCCTAGGCATCTCATTGCTGTAGTATTACCTCCTACTATCAATACAGCTTACTGCTGCGTACGCATCAGTTTTGCCACTAAATTTAAAATAGCATGTATGTCATATTAATTATTTTTAATTAATTTGAACAAATATTTAGTAATGAACAATCTACGCGACTGATATAATATGAAATCAACTTAACGCATTCAAATGTTAGTTTTCTCAACAAGTTCGAATATTACCACTCTGGAACAACTATACTCTGCAACTGAGCCACAGACATAACAACGCTCAAGCTGTATGTATGCACACGTTCAATCTTCCAAGAAAAGAAAACATTTTGTTGATACGGCATTATTTTATAACGGACATTCCAAGGCATATCTTAAGTTTTGCGTTGCTGCAATAGGCCCTGTTGTAACCCCCAACTTTGAAATGTACAACAGACGACCCATAATCCAATATAACTTTTACGATACCGTAATTCTCAAGAAACTAATAAATTCTTAGTTTTTATTGCTTTCCAACGTTTGTCGGCCTGGACCTGATTTGGAAGAAGAAAATTACACCAAATTAACTATTGCAGTTTTATGCCAGAGTTCTGTTTAGCAAAATATCTAAGCATAATTTAACTGTATGCTATAGAACTTGCAGAAATTACGTTTCTTAACAATAACTTGCTAAACAGTGATCAGTGGTCACAAGTAGGTATGCCAACACCTAAATCCAGAAATCTGTAAACTATACGGTTTACAAAAAATTTTTGAAAAATATCAGTTAAATTAAAAATAAAAATTTATTTACTAAAACTACTTATGTATTAAAAAACAATTAGGCATCAATATTGACTTTTTATCAGCAGATTACCACGGCCTATACCGTGTGTCCATAAAACTACGAACATAAGGAATATGAATGACAATATCAGGTCACCCACTTTTAATACCCAGAGAATGGGAATTACCCGTTACCGGATGATTACATGTTACCCGGTAATTAAATGTTACCAATCGTTACTTGTTGCCCGTTAGTTACCCGATAATTACCCGTTATCCAATAGTTTTTTTATTAACATTAAGCAAACTCAACTAAAAATAATGCCAAACTACATAAACTAATACAACATAACAAAGTTGTTTGAAATTATGATTCTTGTGCACAAATAGCAACATCAATGGTGTATCTGGGGACAATATCGACCTGCTTTGGTGTTTATCCTACCAGCGGCTGAAAAATGTCTTCGGCTACTGATTTAGCAGAAATACCAAAAAAAAAATCCAAGCACAGTTTGCTATATCGGAGTACTTTTTTTGATTATTTTTCCAGTTGGAAACAATCAATTACTTCCCTTTTTACACAAATTCACTCTTGTTTTATTAATAAAAAATTTCTTATTTTAAATGCATGTACATTTTGTGCGCTACTAGACGTTGGGTTAAGTGTAAAAGCAGCTGGCAGAGCAGTCTACAAGCTGAACTTCGCTCAATTATATAATAATTTGGTTTTTGTATTTTGTGGCTATGAATAAAAAATATTTATTATTATTATTATTATACGGGTGGCTCAAAATGAAGTCTCCAAAAACAAATTTTAAGTCGAATCATTTTTGATGTCATCACAATACCTGGTTTTGTTCAATTTTCATGCATTGACAGTGCTACATTTAGACTTGTCGTCTGTCACAGATTTTTCAAAAACATGAAAATTGAACAATGATGCACTAAAGAAAGACTTTTGGGGACTTCTTTTTGGGCCACCCTGTATAAGTGGACCTGATTTCGGGCCGAGTGGTGTTTTAATTACAAACAGTGCGTACTGATTTTTTTCCTTCAAAAATTTGGAAGTTTTCAGGTAATTATCGGAGAACTGAGAACTGAACGGGTAATTGTCCGGTACCGGGTAATAATCTGGTAACGGGTGTTATCGGGTAACGGGTAATTATCGGATACCGGGTAATTATCGGGTATCGGCTAATGGATTATTCTACCCAGGTAGGATATTATCGGGTACCCACCTTCATTCCTAATAGGAAACAGCCTGTGGTAATTTTAGGAAAAGATCCAGGCCCCTCTGAATGCCTTACAACATGCGTTTCCTAAGTTGCCTACATTCTACAGAAAGAACAAATTTAAAAAATGCTATTCTACTGTTGATCGGTAAAACTATTATGATTTATGACTACAAACACAAACTTTTACAAGTGACACATGATCAGTAGGTAAATGTAAACAAAATTGACAATGTAAACAAATTTGACTCGGAAAGAACAGGAATGGTATTAAATTTGTTTATAATTAACCTGCATTGTAATAGTTTTGCAAAATTTAACATTGTATTTGTCCTATGTTCCGCAATTTTGTGGACACGCGGTGTAACATTAGTAATTCAGAGGCTTTCTACCACCAGTTACCAGAAGAGCTGTATCTATTGAAGTTGTTGCCCCAATGCCGCTTGGTTATTTAATACCTTTAAACGCTGCAATTATGATGCCAACCGACTATTCAAAGAAATAGTACAGTTGGACGATTTCGATTAAGTTATTATTTTACCTACGTTGGTCTGTTTAAAAGCCCAAAAGTGGCGTATCCCTTTCACCTAAGGCCAAGAGAGTCGTTCTACAAGATACTGCTATACACGATGGGGCGACCAATTCGTCCCGAATTTTCCAGGACAGTCCCAGATTTTAAGACGTAAGTGTACCGGAAACCTTCACGGATTTTGAAAACCGTCCCGTCTTTTATACGCAACCGTTTATTCTTTTTTACTTAATTGATTTTGCACTTCTTTACTTCAAAAATGACTTCTAGAAAAAGTTTTAATGTCCCAAGCTCGAGCTCGTTTTTGAAGACGCGGCCCGATCGAGGCCCGAATTGTACGTGTAACGGTGAAGCCCGGCCCGACCCGGCCTGATGAACTAGATATAGCGATGTTTCCGGCCCAGCTGGATTTCCGGTAAATGAAATAAATTAATAAGTATAGATAGTAGCTATAGGTATCTACTAGCTAGTAACAATACCACTAAATCTATCTAAGTAGATATATCATAATATAATATTTTGAAATAAAGAATGGTTAAAAATAATACGTGTTAAAATTCATAATTTATAGATCGCTATGTGAAAATAATATTGCATCCCCATTCTCTGGTTTTAAGGCAGTTCTTCTCTCTTCGGGCACTCTACCAGGAGAACTAAAATTCCTCTCGCTCGATGCGCTAGATTTTGACTTTGAACTCGGAGCCCCGACATTTTTTTTATTGTTATTATCATTGAAAATAAAATGTTACTGTTATCTTTTGAAACGCATTTAAAAATCTCAGTTACTAAATTGGAAAATTCTGTTTCACGTTTCCACTAATCCAACATCTCTACGTCGCCTTCTACACAGTATATTTGATATGCTTTTCTACTTCATCTGCTTCCTTTTCCAAATTGGGCGTTACGCTTCCCATTCAGAAAAAAAATGTTTCTTCTCTTACTAAGGCATAAACGAGCAGTACAGACCACTTACAAAAATGCAAAACAATTAATTCATGAAGTAATTTTCATAGGATAACATTCCCTGCTTTGCGGTAGTATATGAGCATTATCAGCAAATATAAACACTCATAAATTTATTTAATACACTTTCGCCACTTCGTTTATTGCAATTCTTAAAAGAAATTCAATACTTGACTATATCCGCCTATCACCGGTTTAGTGTTTGTTTAGTCTGTTTCTTCAGACTTCTGTTATTGCAAAACCAGGCAAGTTATTTCCGTATTGTATTTCCGCTTCGATTTAAAATTGTGCTAGGCCCGGCCCGGTTCGTACCCGCTCTGTAATAGGCCCGGCCCGATCCGGCTCGTAGTGTTTTATATTAAAGTCTAGCCCGGCGCAGTCCGGCCCGCGCAATTCGTAAGCCCGGACCGCGGGATGGTCCGGGCCTAGGCCCGTATGGGCCGCCCCACCCCGTTCAAAGCTCTAGCGCGTGAGCAAGAAACAGTTACCCTATGAAAACATCTTCAATTTAAAAATAAAGTACAGTTTATTTTAACTTAAAAGAAACTATTGAAAATAAATCTTTCTATAAGATTTTACTACCATAGACGGTGTACAAAACCACCCACGATGACGATGGAAACCATCTAATACGGTGTTATTTAGAGACTATGAAACCTGTCATGTTAGACGTTTCAATTAAAAAATTTCTACGAATTTTTGAACACAGTTTGTAGCAAAACAACATATAAATATAATAAGCTTATTCTAAACTTTACAGTCCAACACTTTTTTAAAAAATTTGAGCTGTTTTATGAACATTATATTAAAAAAAGACAATCTAAGAGTTAATATGACACTGTTAGTTTGTTTTCTAACACGTTAACTTCTATACTCCTACGTTGCTAGTTTATTAACATTTAACAATAAAATCATATTTGTAATAGAAACCGATTTTTTCCAATTTCACATCAATGTTATTAACGACTGAAATTTTGCATGGCGATATATTTGGAAATAAAAAATACGTACACACACGCTTTCTTGGTCTACGTTTTTGAGCAGTCTGTCCACATCATACTTTATAGTGTGAGAACTGCTTGTGAACTGTGAACAAATAAATTTAAAGTAGCTTCATTTTAAAGCAGTGGTAAACTGGTAAGGCGCTTGCAAGGAGGATGAAAAGTCACTAAAGGTTCGTGACTTGAATCCTAAAATTTTGGGGATACTTGGAATTTATTTTATCATACAAATTTGACGGGATCAATCAATCAATTGATACAGCAACCATCACTTCATGAGCGGAAATTTAATGTGGCCAGATGTTGATTCTAAGAAGCAGCATACATTAGCATAATATTTAAACACGCAAACTGTATTTACAATTCATTTCCTACATTTACACCAGTCTTGTATCGTACGAATTTAAATTCACAAGGGACAGACTCATAATATTTTGTTTGCACCTGAATCTGAAATTGTTAAAAATATTCAGCCCTACGTTAGTTCAGTTGGATATTTTCCGTCTGATTTGATGCTGATCTGTTTGACAAAATAATTTTTAAAAATTGGAATGGGAATGTTTTTTGCATAAAATAATGTAGGACCTTACATGTATTTTTAATAATTATTCTACAAAAATTTACAAAATTAAATCTCTTTTAAATGTATGGCATTAAAAAAAATGCAAAAATCTAAATACATATTACCAATAAAAATATTAAGGAAATTAAAGCAATTTTGCGTAATGTGTAGCATCAAATATTCTGTAGTGGAAATATTTCAAAAACTGAAGGATAAGAAAATTACACATTCAGGCGAGCAAAATAATCGCAGTGAAATGGCTTGCTTACATCAATTAGCAGATTTCTACTGTTAATTTTATACTCGTTCGTCTTTAACATCAGGACGAGTAAAGCCGTTCCGCTCCTACAGTTTGAAGTTAAGAATTTTCTATGTAAGACTCCCGTCTGGCTATGGGCATATCCAACTTTAAAAATCTCGACAGAGCAGAGGTTCGTATATAATACGAGCGTTAGGGGTTTGTAAGCGAGTTCCCATCTCCTAAATTGCCTTCTTTTACACTTTTCAGGCGACTGCAAAGTACAGAAGAAAGCGGAGATGAATTTGCAGATTTGCAAACCGAGGGACTGGCAGGTCAGCGGATTTACCAGCAGGGGACTGGAAAATGTTGCCCCGGGGGGCGGAGCGCCATTAAGACATTGAAATATGCAAACGTTCAGCAGGATTGTATGGAAATCGAACAAGTTTGTAACTGCCTGGGATGGTTTCTTGGCGATTATAACTGTACTTGTTGGACAAGTTCCTACTCTAGATACCAAATAGGAAGAAATAAATGTTCTTACAGTGGTGGTTCATAATAATGTTTTTGACAAATATATTCTGCACCTTTACACCAAACATAATGTTTGACATTTTGAAGTAATTTGTGAAAGATTATTACAATCATAAAGTTGAATGAACGAGAATATTCTAAAATTCGCTTATAACAATAACTTGAGGTTTATTTATTTATAAAATATTTACTGCACTACCGGAGGTCAGTTAAAAAAATGTGGACATATTTCTGCATTTTACTACTTACGTTTTACAACGGTAGTCGTTGAAGTCTCACTTTTTATATATAACATTTTCTAAAAATGACGTAATTCTTGAATACCTTGTCTGCTCTCGAAAGTGGAAAACTCTCTTCAAATGCAGCAGTATTTAAATTTGATAATTTAACGAGAGATGAGGTAGACCTTCAGTAATTTAATTAGAGCTCCTTAAGAAAAATGTAAAAATTCAAAGGTACTTGTTATATATTTCCAGGGAATAATTAAAAGCAAAGCTGTGGCTTCTTGGTAGCATTTACACGGAACAGGTAAGCTCTGGGTATTAAGAGATTAAAGATTATATCTACATTTGTACAAAAACTAAGTAATTCCAGTGATTTTCTGACCATCCCAAATAAGTATAATGGGGAAAACAGATTTTTGAGAGAAGGCTAAAAGGTTGATGTAAAATTAGTGCTTCTTACATAAATCAGGTATTTTCATGTTTTCCAATTAGGCAGGATAGACAGTGCCTACCCATAAATTTTCAAATAAAAAACAAATTTTAACTTTCAATAAAAAAAAAGTTACTTTTACATAGTTTTTACTTTTAAATACCACCGCGTAACATTAAAAATGCGCCAAATAAATAGACCGTTACCTTTAAACACAGTTTCGCATACGCGAAGGCCGAGCTTATCGACCCAAATGATACCAGCTACGACACAATCAACCAATCTAGTATTCTTAATACGTTTGCACGCACATTGATACAAATAATGCAATGGTCAGATGGACAGATGCAAAATATAGTAGGGATTTTAGAACGAAATAAGCACGGCAAAGGCACGGCCTTTGTAGTTTTTATTTTACTTGCGCCGGTCGCGGCAGTTAGTTCATGCAGCTATTGTGTGTTTATTTATTTCATACTTTGAAAATTTGCAGTAAATATGCAAATTCTCGTTAAACAGCTTTTAAAAGAAAAAATTAGTGAATACTCTTAGGAAAAACTAAGAGTAATAGAAAATCATGGGTGATGTAACTTCAAATTGACTAGGGCCGTTACAGACAGACAAGTAGAAATCTAAATCGTTTAATACTGAATGATATAAAAGAATGGACTGGCTAACTGGTAACGATATTAAAAATAAACTGTTTTGCTGAAATTACTTACTATTTTCATCTACATCTAACCTTTCAAAATTATATTTTGAAACAGGATACTTTGTTTTAAAAAATCTTTCAGCTGCAATTAAAAAACGTGCGTCTACGTGCGAACATTTAACTGCAAGTGTTAGATTTTAATTATTATTTGGCAAATCACGCGTTGCCTTGGCTTTGGACGAAAGTTTACGTTATCAAATCAAAGTGCATAGTGACAAAGTGAATGTTAATAGGAATTTTATGCATAGATTAATTCTTTTAACAACGGGTCTTGGTAAATTTGACTTCCCGTAATATTTTTTACTTTTTTATCTTAATGTTAAAAAATATTTGCCATTGCCTATTCAAATTTTGAACCCACACAACGCCACTGCTTTGGAATGTAGGGGTGAATCACTTGATTGGGAAAATAACTTATTAAAAAAAAGCCGAAATCGGACGCGGAAGTTAGACATGTTTTTTTGATAGCATTTTTTTCTGAACAATTATTTTAGAAATCTAAAAACGGAATCAAATAAAAAACCGTATGGCATAGCGAATGATTGCTATACGATTTTTTGAAATTTCTTTAACTTTACTGAAAAACAGATCTGGCAGATCTGGATCAAATTTTGTATTGTATTGTAGTAGCTCTAGGGGGGCACAGTATTATTACGTACGCATGAAAATTGTGAAATAAAATTATCAACAAAATATTGCTCACAAACTGACCACAAGCTCTGTTTTCAATTTTGGAGACTCATAGAGGTGGAGATGAGCTATAATTTGGTTCGTGTCCAAGTCCACTAATTTCTCGGTGACGTCTTCTTTGAATTTTTGAAAATCGTATGTTCAAGCGCTTTTATTGAATAAACGGGGGACGATGAGAAATTTCTATTTAAGCTAAATTGCTCATGAGTGAGAGTGGTGGTATAGATTATTCACAATTAAAAAACATGCGCCGACCAACGAACTGTTAAATTAAAATTATTTGGCAAATCACGCATTAACTTGGCTTTAGACGAAGGTTTACGTTATCAAATTAAAGTGCATAATGACAAAGTGAAGTTTAATAGCGATTTTATGCGTAGATTACTTAATTGATTTAACAACAGGTCTTGGTAAATTGGAGTTGTTGTAATTTTTTTATTTTTTAATCTTAGATAATGTTAAATAATTTTTCCCATTGCCACCTATATTTTGAACCCAAAGACGCCTCTAATTATTATTAGCAGTAGTGTAACAAAATATTTTTGTGTGATGTATATACACATTTTAAATTGCAAACAATCAGGTACGCACTCCTGTATTATTCAATCATGCGTCAGGATTAAATATTCATGTATGTTGATGTATGGATGGATTTTAATATTAACAAACCTCTTACCCTACAAACTATAGACTTCATCAAGCAGATTTGTCAGGGTATATTTCATAAAAATGCAAATACAAACATGTCGATACATAAAATATACGAAATGAAATTACTGCGAAGGTGAGAGATGTTATATGATTACTAAAATGAAACGTTCGCTTCGGCAGATGATTTTTGATGCTGGGGGGTGTACACCCCATAGTATACCCCTCGGATAACCACGTGGGGTTTCAGGCACCGGGTGCGACCGACAGGAAAATAACGAGGGTTGGTCGTTGAGGGGAAGCAGAGGCACATGTTCTAGTAGAGTTGGGAGACTGAATAGTGTGCTTTATATAGTATGTAGGTGGAGTGCGAGTGCGAGTATACGTATTTTGTCATTGTCGATATAAAATATAAGAGAGGCAGTGGATGGCGTAAGTGTTTCTCTTCTATTATCTCGTTGTGATGAAACGATAAACGAAGGTATTCACAGAACCCAATTATAGATGTATGTTTAAATTTATATCAACTTCACATTGAATATAGACAAATGATTATATACTATACTATGACTCGTGCTATGGAACCCGAAATATATGCTCTAACTTAAAGATGCCACATCTACCTTCGTTCTTTGTTCAAATAAAGTTAATCTGATTTGCGTCCTTTTGCCGTTTGTTAATTAACAGCTCTTTTTTAAACTGATTTTATTTCTACTCGGGAGTTAAAGCTTTGGCCATTTTAAATTTTTATAACCGCATAATAATCGGCATTGATATGTAAATTAGTCTACTACAAATATTCAGAAGCACACTTAGTTTGAGATTCTCTCCCCCAACAATTTTCACACCTGATGGTGTCCTACTGCTGATTGCTCTCCTATAGGCCTAGCCTAGGCCATAGGCATAGAGTGGTGTACACTATACAGGGTGCACGGTGCAAGAACTAGTGTTACAAGCTGATATCTTCAAAACTATAAAATATTGAGCAATACAATTTTTTGTAATTTTATGGGACGCAAGGGGCCGTATATTAAAGCTCATAGTGAGTTTTGGAAAAAACCGTATTTTAGGGCATGTGGGCTAACTTGAAAACTTTAAATGGTGGATCTAAAACTTTTATTATTTAAACATCGGCATCAAATTTTTTCCGATTTTTTAAAAACGTTTTTGTAAAAATCGAGTTACCATGAAGGTCTAAGTCGGAAGAGATGCAACGGATATTCGGTTTTTATCCGTTATCCGGCCATTTCACCGAATATTCGGTTTGGCCGAGAAATATCCGGCCGGAAATTTTTCCTCAAGTAAAAGAGATTATGGATGCAATTTGATTTGGAAGTATAGACTAAAATAATTGAACGTAAGAGAGTAAAAACGCCATAAGTCCAGCATTTTGCAGATCTGCATAAAATTACTAATTTTATGTTATTGCGATCAGCATTTATGCGAGTTAAAAATTTGAAGTGATTGCCTACAACATAAATAAGTATTATTTGTGAAAACCACGAAGTAATATATGCATAACATAAGGAGTATACATGAACCGCCTGTTGCTATGATATGCAGGTCTCAATTTTGCAGTACATGTGACAGAAAGATGCGAGACAAGGAACCTATAAAAAGCACTCGATCGTCAATCGTAACTATGCCGGATAATCCGGTATCCGACTGAGCAACCGGATACCGAATATCCGTCATTTTGAAAAAGTACTGCTCGCTGCATCCCTATAAGTCGGTGTAAGTGTTTTCTCGAGATGTACAAATAGTTGCCACAAACTTTGAGAGGGGCGAGTTCTTCACATGAAAACGATAAAAATGTTCCTATACACATTTGTCCGGAAACGCTTCGTTACACAGGTACTGTCTCCGCAATTGGGAAATTTCAACAATTCAAAATTGTTGCCACTTCGCGGGGCTGTAACTCCACAAGGAAGCGTATTCATACCCATGTTTATGGAAAACTTATTTTATTGTTTCAATGTGTAGAACTTTTCCTCAAAGTTTGTACCAACTACTTCCGCATCTTCGGGGAAACGCTCGAACCTTTATGAGAACTTGATTGTTCATAAAACTTGAATTATCTAGAAAACTGTTAGATATAGCGACTTTCAACAAGTGTACTGCTTTGTATATTTTTGCACGGAGAATAAGAGTTTCTAGACAAAACTTCTAAAATTATAGAGGCCTAAAATATTCAGAAGCAAATGTTACGTGATACCCCCATATGAGACACCTCTAGTGCACTTATTCAAACAAAAATTAGTAGAAATACTAAGCTAAATTAGTAGTAGTGTTCACATATAAAATTTCAACATGTTAGTGGAACTACCGCGAAAGCTATCAACAAAAAATCGATTAGGCTGTTCGTTCTTTAGAGGGCTGTAACTCCTTAAGGAAGCATTTTCGGATAAAAGCTTATATGAACTTTGCGTCCTGAAATAACCCGAGAGACTGTCTCTTAAAGTGTGTGTACATACTTAAGAAACACCTTGTATAGGGGCTTTTCAAAACTTACTATTAGCCTATTATAGAGCCCTTTCCGCCAGCTCGTAATAAATTAAACAAATTTGGAACACAATAAAAATGTAATGGAGTGCAAGGTTTTTGAAACAATCCGGAATTCGAAATTCGCCAAATGTTTTTTTTTGTAAAATTTAGCGAATGATTGAGTCAAATCAAATGTTTTTTTCCAAACACTCTAAGCGTTTGGAAATGCAGACTTTAATGCCTACTTGCTACTTACTGAAAACTGAGTTGTCAGATCAGCATAAATTTCAGTTATTGTAATAGTCTCAGGGGGACATTAAAACTGAAAAGCAAAAAACATTTATAAATTTTGCGACTTCCAAATGCGCTAATTGTTCCGTAACGCCTTCTATGAATTTTTTTAAATTTGAAAATTAATACAATTTCATTTAATAAGCGGGAGATGGGACATTTCTTTTTAAAAACTAAATTGCTTATAAGTGATACTAGAATAAGATTCTAAACTTAAATTTTAGATGCAGTAGTGGCTAATCATCTCCCTATTGTACCCATTTTTTATCGCACAATTTTTTCCTTGTCTCTGATGCCCTTTAATCTCAAGCGATTTTTCCAAAAACAAATCAAAACATAAATTTTTCTGATAAAACAAATTTAGGAAACGTTGTCTAAAAATTATAACAAAATAAATTGCAATAATTGTAAATAACCTATGGGGCGCCACAGCCTCAAGGTAATAACGCCCCCAGAAAAAAAAATCCAAGGAAGACAAGCTTCAGCAAAAAATCCATTGGAAGATAAAAATGTCGTTATTTAGACCTAGCACATTTATTAAGGGGAAAGCTGTTTATCAACGAAATCATTTTGGTACATTTCCAAAATGAAATTCGGTTAGCAAGGAAAAACACGTCCTTTTTTGGAGTGCGTTTCAGAAGCGGTTTTTCGGGGGTAAATTTTACTGGGGTTGGGATTTTTTTGTTTATTTTATTCAAGGATATTTTTTCGTATTTATAAGTACATAGTTATAATAACTTCCGAGACAAGTTGCTTCCGAAAGTACTAATTATTATAAAATTGCACTTTTTCTAAATTTTATAATCTAACTCAACTTATATTTTTTTTCTTTATTTTTGTAATGTGAAACTATAATACTGCCAAATGCTTGTTCGAAACTACCTTTCAAAAACTAGCTATAAAAATACTATAGAACGGCTCACTTATGATTCTGTAAAAACAATATTTCATCGAAGCTACATTCCGTTTTCCAAACGGATAAGTTTTTTTATATCCCTCAATAAGTGCAGTTAATCTGTATTCATTACATTATCTACCCACTTGTTATATGGTTAGGAAATCTTTGATGTACATAATTAACATTTAAAATCAAGCAATACAAAAAACTAGTATCTTAAATTTCTTCTTAATTTAACTACATTATTATAAAAAAAACAAGGTACATCCATATTCAACTACTTAAATTGCATTCTTTCAACATGCGACTCGCACACTACGACTACATTACAACACAGAACATCTTTAATACACGCGGTTTTTGCAAAGTTTAAAGCAGTTGGTTGTAAACTGGCAAGTATCACCTTATAAACTTGCTCATCTTGAACCACATAATAAATTTACGCTCGTATCAAGGCAACTCCTAAAATATAAACAGCTTCGCTCCGTCAGCAACGTTTCTCTCCACAAAACCATTAAAATTAATTTTGGACGAGCCGGCGTGCCATTTTTATTTATCCACAACATTTAACGAGCTATGACCTAATCCCTACTACACAAGTAAAACCGCGTATGCCAACGTAAGAGTTACGCAAACGAATGACGACGACCTGACCGCGAGACATCGAGACAGCCGGGGCGCCGTCGTTTTGGAGCACTTAAAGGGGAACTGCTAAGAAGAGGATGCCTCTCTCTTTCTATGCAGTTCGCTTGAAATTCAGAACGTTCCCTACTTCTTTAAAACTGTCTATTCCACCATGGTTTCAGAAGTATGCGCATGGCAGGAGAAAACCCCCGCCTAACCCGACACCGCCAACAGCCAAGCCGACAAGCGTTATTAATGTGTAGTTGACACGATTGAATGGGTGTTTTTTTACAGGCTAGTCGTTTGTTTATTGCGGGTTTTTTCTGGGCTATTCCTAGAAGCTGAGAAAAGAAATGGTTATTTTAGACTTGGACCGCAAGCCAAGGAAGATTTAAAGGACCTTGGGGGTATTTAGGAGGCTACATGAAAAATAAAAAATATTTAAAATTTTTAACACCAACAGGGCAAATTTTTCTCCTTAAAATTAATTATGGCAATTTATTACCTGCGCGAATAATACAAAGTTAAAGCAATTATGGTCATAGTTATACATGTTTTTTAGAAAATTGCTACCTACTCCAGATAGGGAAAGATGCAAATATGAAAAGCAGCACAAGAAATTCAATTCACAAGATTTTCTTTTTAAATTAAAATGAAACAATATTAATTTTAGGGTATTTAAAAATGTTATCAAAGTATTCAAAAGGTCAAAGATGTAAAATTCTATCGGGTCAACAACCCATATATTAGGTACCAATGTCCTATTTTCCTTACTTGCAAATAATATTGAATTTACGCCCGAGGTAGTAGGTACGCGTCACGTTTCTGATATTACCAGTAAGGTGGGCAGTAAGTACACTTTGTACGTGCATGCAAGCAAAATTAAACTTTACGTACGCCTTCGACAATCTCGATAAATTAGATTCTACTGCCGGCGACTTGTGCTTTTTTCATACCACATTTATTACTAACTACGGTACTGACTCTTAATTAAGATATAATTAAACGATAAGTTGTAATTTACGACCAACAGACACCTGCAGCCAACCATTACAAACAAAGATGCATGTATTCGCTTAATGGACTAAAAACAAGGACAAGAAATAAAAACACAAGCACAATATATCCGCCATTTTGAACTTGCAACAACATGAAGAACACGTAACGTACCGTGAATTTAATTGATACGATCCGAATCTTCATTGAAAATTCACAGTTTTGGGGCATCTGGATTTTGGGAACAATTGAAAAAAATAATTACGACTACTCTTTATCCACATTCAAGAATAAATTAACACTTTGTGCATGATAAGCATTTAAGTTTCTCGAATATGCATAAAGTTAAATTGATAATAACAAAAATAAAAACGAAAAATAAAACTGACCTTTTGGTAAAAAAACCAAAACCCCTACGTTCCATGTCGCAAAAACCAAACGAAAAGCAATCAAAACCCCCAAAGCAACAAAAATATGAATGCAAGCAACAAACACAAAACCGAGTTTTCCACGATAACTTTCCACACTACATCTCCTCACGACAACGTTACGAGCGCGACTGCGCATTGAAAAAACTCTTAGAACTGGTCGTCCTTCGGTCCTCCAATGAGGGTAGTCATCTCCCTACCTGATGCCCCATTGGTTAGGCACGACAGCATTTGAAAATGACGCTGTAAGAGAGAGAACGAGCCAGCAGGAATAGAGGTATTGAAAAAAGTTTTTGAGTCGGGGAGATTGACGGCCGACCATTCCAAGGATTCGCACCGCCAACGGCTTTGATGATGGCGAAGATCGCCGACATTTCACATTTGCATTCGTGATGGCTCCCAACTGGTTTCACCATCGTCCTCGATATAAATATCTCCCATATAAACCTACACATTACGAATGCTGCAAGACCTGCTGTTCATGTACTAAAATTGTATGCCAGTGGCGTTTCAGATCGAATTGCCTTATATATTTATTATTATTGCGTCGATTTATATTTTCTTAAGATGTTTGAAAGTAAAATAAGTAAATGCCTGTCATCCACATAATTTAATATTTTCCGATTTATTTAAATAAAGGAACAAAACTATTTGATCCCAACTGCTGCACAAACATTTAACACGAACTTAACAGATTAACCTACTATTTACTATATTAGGTAATATTTAGAAAAGGCAAATAAATATATTTCAGCTGCCATTTGCCAATTCAACAATTAGATTTAGTGGGTAACCAGAGTGGTCACTTTTCTGGGAAACATGGAAAACCGGGAAAAGTCAGGGAATTTAGAAATTTTTTATTTTGGTCAGGGAAATCAGGGAATTGTACCAATTTCAACGTAAAGTCAGGGAATTTCACGAAATAGTCGGGGTAAATTCTGTAAAATGCAATTATTTTAATATTTTTATTTTTGCCTGCAAAACGAAAATTTTGTTACGTAGGTACATGTTTATAAAATTTATATTTATTTCATTTGGTTTTTCCTTACAGTTTAGATGTTGTATTTTGTTATGCTTGTTGATAAATTACCATTTGCTATAAAGTAATTTAAGTTTACTTTGCTAATTTTCATGTTGGGTTAGAATTTTTATTTAAAAAAAAAAGTTGAAATTGGCCTTTCTACCATAAAAATGAGTCAGGGAAACTGAAGTTTACCAGTCAGGGAAAAGTTAGGGAATTTGAAAGCAGTTTTAAGTGGCCACCCTGGTAACTCATTTTATGTGTTTAAAGCAATATGGATATTTGGAGGTCATGCAAGATACCGATATATACACGGGGATTCGTAAACAACGGACCAACGCGTTACAGGCTGTTCATTAAGTCAACGCAAGTAAAAAATCTACAATGATCGAAAACATAATTTATAAACTTATTCAACCTGCAAATATGTGTTTAAATTATACGTAACCACTATGACATTTCAGATATCATATTAGCTGTGAGGGAAGTGAAACATGTTTTTTAAAATTTCGTAGAAATAGCGACAAAAAAAAGCTTGTAGTTTCCTTAGTTAGAAACTTTGCACACAGTTCGTGGAGGAAGTGTCTATTTACCTATTTCTAATATAAATTTGCAATTCGTAAAATTGTACGAATAATGCAAACGGCTTTTGTCGATTTCCTTGTAGCAGAATGTCATGAAATCTACTTTTATCAAAACAATTTCCGTTTATATACTTCCAAAAATCAACGTTATCAAATTTCTACGTTCAGGTAGCTGATATTTTTAGTAATCAGTAGAAAACACACACATTTTAGGCTAATATCCCCCATCACCTCCCTCATCCATGTCCGGACTAGCTTATCGATCACTTTTTTTGTAAAAATTTCGTATAAAAATTTGCATCTGCTTAATTAATAATGGATTTTATAATGCAGTGGAGGTTTAACTGTGGTAAACACATTTGCGCGCTTTTAGAACTTAAAAAAAAACAATGATACTGAATTATTAACCATCATTATTTATCACAGTTATTCCATCATTAATTCGTTAAGCAGCTGATAAACATGTCTGATAAGCAACCTGAAGTATCAAACTATTGTCTTTTAAAACGTTTAATATATGGCCGATTCCTTCTAGGTGTCTATGTAGCTCTTAGTTTTTTTAGAAATCTATGCTGTTTTTCAGCAGAAAGAAAAATAGTTAGATTCCGGATTGTTTAAATGACTACATTTTTCTTACGCGACAAAATGAAAACTCATTTTGACAATCAGTTACAATGATTTGCTTTTTTAGTCTCAACGTACCTCATTATAATTAATTAAAAACAACCACTTGGGTAGTTGTTAACTAAATTCAGTAAACTCTCGCTTCGTAGAACATTAACAAATGACATCACTATTTTTATTATTTTACAGATGCTATCGTAACAAATGTCTTAATCAACTGATTAACGCTAAGAGAGGTTGGTGTATTATCCGCTAAGCCTTGATTGCAAAGTGGTTTAACTCTAATTTCACGTTTTACATCTAACCTATACGAAAAAATAATATCTATTCTTTAAAAATTCTCTAAATGGTAGATTAAATAATTATGTTATTATTTTTTTAAATATATTTATTTTATAATAAAAATTTTAAGAAATATTCAATGAGAAAAGAATATAGAATAACTGAACAAAATTTGAGTAACTCCAGCAACCTAATTTTTTGTACACCATTATAATTTTGCTACTTCTTTGCTACTTTTACCATCTTTTATTTGTTTGTGACTTCTTCAACCCCCTTAAAAAATTCCACTATTCACTGTTATAAACAAGGGGTTTGAAACTTCAATTTTTTCACAGGTTTAGTACTTCACTGTTCATAAAAATTGAAAGTGTTTGAGTGGTTGCATACCCGTACGTATATGTTATTCTTGCAAATTTCGAATGATCGAATGACCTTCCACAACCACTCGTACAAAATAAAATCTAGAAGTGTGCTTTATCTAAATTTGCAGAACGTCAGAAAAGAGTTTGTACATTAGCACGAGGTCAGACACGTGGTTTAAAATGTGTTTAAATAATAACAATGTAATAATTTAAAAAAATAATCTCCAGCAAATGTAAGAAAAAATATACAGAGTCTTATAAAACTTTCTCCTCTAACTAAATCACTGCTTATTAATAAAATTTAAAAAAGTTCTCTGTTAAAGAGATACAGGTTTCTACTTAAAAGCACAAATGTTCTAGTATTTTCTAATTAATAATACAATTATAGGGAAATGTTTTATTTTGTTCATAAATTTACTTCCCAATGTAGGGTTTACTACGCAATTAATAATATGACAGTTATGCTTATCCTGTTAGATAATTTAGTACATGACTGGCATTTAAAATTGAATTTCTATTTGTTTTGTTTTGTTTAATCTTTCACCTCTTATGCCCGAAGGTGTCGAGGTCTTTTATATTTTATATAAAAGTTAGTGGCTTTTTCTGGACAAAGATAAAACCCTAAACTGACCTCAAATAAAGAATGAATACATTTACTTGCGCATACGTTCGGTATAGACAATTCATGAAAATTTTCGAAATTTAGATTTCAACGGAAATACACGTTTTGAAGCTCACGAAACCCTTAAAAGTGGTTTTAAAAAAATGTCTGTCTGTGGGTGTGTGGGTGTCCGTGTGGGTGTGTAACGCCTGTAAAGACGAATATACTGGACCGATTTTGATGAAATTTTAAATCAAGAGGTATATCGAAAATTGTAGTTCTAGTTAAGCTTTAACAAAAAATCCCGAAACCGGAAATGGAAGTTAGGCATGTTTTTTTGGTAGCGTTTTTTCCAAGACTAAATTCTGGAAATTTTAACATGGGATCGAGAGAAGAACTTAAGGCAAATTGATAACTTTTTACTTTTTGCATTTACATTTACTCAAAAAGTAGTTGTCTCATCGGGATCAGCTACAACTTGTTTAACAGCCCTTTGTGGGTAGTATACGACGAAGTAAAATTAATTCTGAAAATCTGAAAACGATCGCAACTCTGCTTCAAAATTTTGGAAATTTTCAAAAAAATTTTGTTCAAAAACCCCCACGATCGTTTTAAAACTTTTGAGTCGATGGGGCTTGCAGTGAACTAGAAATTTGTTATTTACCAATCTCCCAAATTTAACTCTGACGCCTTCCAGGAATTTTTGAATAACTTGAAATTGATTAATTATTTATCAAAAACGCAAACGCGGATCGTTATATACTTTTATCAGTTAGATAGACTATTTGAGCTACTTTATTAACGTCAGAAGGAATTTTCCGCTATTTTAAAAATTAAGAAAAAAAAAACAATACGTTTTAATATCACAACGCGTTTTCTGTCAGTTACGTGGTTTTAACCACGCCTGTATCAATTAGCTCTAGTTAACAAATATATTTTATATTCTTTGCATATTTTTGATAACTCTTTTAATAAACTATTTATATCGATTTTTAACCTGAAATCCGAAGAGCATCTAATCAGCTGTAGGATGAGCAGTTCCGTTTTTACTATTCTTATATGGTATGCGGCATCATAGCATTGCCTGTTTAAGTTACGAACTGAAAGCTTGTTTTCTTAGAAATATAACAGACGGTGAAATGTACAACGTTATAATTACAAAAAAATACACTTCTACAAATACGGCAAGTATTAATATCTAGTATGGAAAAGTCCACCAAAGTTAACACTTCAGCTTTTTTATATCGGAGATGTTTTCCAAGTGAAAGTGGAACCTCCGCAACAAACGTTTCTAATTTGCAGTTTGTTGTTTAAAAGTTTCTGACATTGTTTCAGTTTCAAAGATAGCAACATCTTGTATAATTTTATATAGCATTGTAATACAGCTTCATTTATTAGAGAATCTTTTGCAACACCCTGTTTCTGCCTTTAAGTGTTTGTTACTTCAAATTAATTTTGTATGGTTTTAGATTGCTTTTAGGAAGTATCTACCTTCCCTAGCCATGCAGAATTAATTACTCACTTAAAAGTTAAGTATAGAGAAGATACCATTATTTTTCTGAATTAACGAGTTTATCACCAGAGACTAACCTTCAAGTTAACTCTGTAACATCTGTTATAAATGTGCTGATTGATCTCAAATCTCAGGAAGAGCTGTACCCATTTAAATGAAATATGAAAAGCTAACGGAATCATTGTGAGGTTTAGATGAGCAACCGGATCTAATGCTCTTCTCCTTTATTTTTCCAATTGGAATAATTAGACAAATAACTTTTTAAAATTTGATCATTTTCTAGATTGCTATAACTATAACCCTATAGAAAAATGAATCTAATTTTTTCATTGCAATTTAACGAAAAAAATAAAAATTGGGCGGAAAAACCTGCCAAAAAAATTAATGCTAATTTTATACCAGAGTACCAAGAAGAACGCTTTAATTAAGTTAAGTATGGATCAGGATTATTCCTTTAAAAATATTTCCAACATTTCATGACGCAATCACGTAATAAGTGTAGGTTTGTTTGTAATACATACAATAAGCGAGAAACTAACCATTGACTTAGGAATGTTTAAATTAATTAAATAATTAGTTTAAATGAATTACAGTTTAGCCTACTAACACATTGAACTTATGTAAAAAAATTGAGAAATAAAGTTTACAACATAGGTATGCAGATTTGATTCCACGAATTATCGACTGCCGGCCGCACATTATTTTCCGCTTTTCAAACAAGTAAACAGCTAAATTCAGTGGCGTAACAAACACCCCGCAACCCCAGCACCGCGGGGGTCCCAAGCCTTTTAGGGACCCAGAGCGATCATGGGCTGTCAGAAACCAAAAAGGAAAAAACTAAAAAAAAACGTATACGATCATTGTGCTTCGAAAATCTGTAGCCAAAATACAAGCGAAATAACTAGATACTTTAATTTAAAAATAATTACTTTAGTTTCGGTGTCAATCGCGAACGTGCATGTATACCTATTACAAATTTAAATTATAATAAAATTGTGGTCAATTTTTAAGTTTCTGCAATTCAAATATAAATTTAGCTACACCACTAAGTGGCCATCAAAAGAGAAAAGCTAGGACAAAAACTTAAAAAGCTTCTAAAAGTGTCCTTAGTGTTTCTGCATATGGAAGCAGAAGTGAAGTAGAAAATACTAAAATGTTAAGCAATCATAATGAATTCGCCATAAAAAATATGCTAATACAAGTCGTTTTCTAAAAAAAAAAGTTAGACAATATTGTGTTTTTACCGTACAAGATTATCACCAACGAAAACAGGGTGAATCTGCTAGGGTGTTATAGTTGTAGTAATGTTTAAAATTTAATTTTCTTTAAATTATCGTCCTGGTATGTGACTGGTAAACGTAGATATGTTTTATTTTTTATTTTCTTATAACAAAACTGGAGGTGGAGGTAGGGCGGGCATATTATAAAAGTCTGTGCGGGTGCGCTTACGGTTTGCGTTACGCCACTGGCTCAATTCGCTGACACAGTGCATGAATTTTATTTATATTCGTTCATTTCTATCTCCGTCATACTTCAAACGTTTCTCTATACAATTTATTCATGGTAATACCGAGATGATCACGAAGCCTTTTCTGTTTCCATTGTAGATGTTCACATTTGTCGTTTTGACTCATACCAGTTGTATTTATATATAAACGTCATTTAAGAATTTCAATTTATTCTATAAAACGAAAACCATACTTTTCCAAATGTGTAATAGATACAAACAAAGTTTGTATTTGGAATTAATTAATTCCCAAATTGTAAAACGACAACAAAAAAACTAATTTAAGGTTGTTGTGTGCAAAATTTAAAGAATATTTATTTTATTATTTAAACAACAGATGTCAGATAGCAATATTTTTGTTGTATGCATTATCTTACAAAATAACAGCAAATTATTTTTAAAATTTTGTAGTAAAAAAGAGTTTAATCTTATTTATCATGGTTTCCGCTTTTTAAAGATGGTTGGTAGGTATTTGGTATACATTTCTGCAAAATATTAACTTCGTTAAGAATCTTGAAAATCTGCACTAAGCCATAATGATGCTGAACACGTTACGTGCAGACATCGGACACGTCATATAACGATCACATGGGTTACACAACCCCTCCATGGAGCGCAGCATCATTAGCAGAAGCATCAATCACGCCCTCTCCGCCTTTTAGAAATACTTTATTCCGCATTAGGCTTACGAAAAGAAAAGACTTCTTAATCATTTTGCTCTTGGCGGTAGAGCTATCAGGAATCTCAATCGAAAGATGTTTGAAAAATTACGACGAAGTACTAGATATATCATGTTACCTTGTTTCAATGTTGGTTTTAGTGCATTCGATTGAAAGTAGCCCAATCTAACATTAAACTGTAAAAACAGAATTCCACTACCAGAAATTTACGAGCAAGAAATAAATCACGCTTTTATAAATTTTAGAATAAAATTTTAAGAAGTTATACGTGGTAAGTGGCATAGGCGGCGAATACGGGGCGCTCAGGGGTTAGAGCCCCCTGAGAAAAATCAAGGGGCAGCTGACCCCCACCATAAGAACGATAAAAACACGTTGACCAAATCGTAATGGTACCGATTTAAGCTTCGTGTTAACTTAAAAAAAAACAGACTAAATTGAGCGAAACATCTCAAAATGTTGTCAGCACCAGCAATAAGAGGGTTTCACATTGGGGGTGCTGCAATCTATGTTGGGTATTTTATATTGTTACCTACCTATGTTCGGCAGCAGGTTAAGTATTCAATTTGATGACATTTGAATTCGGTTTTAAAAGCGCTCAACTTAAATGAATGATTTACAGAAGTTAATAAAAGAAAGAAATTTAATACCTATAACCTCAAATGGCGACAAAAAAATAACCACTATCAATTGCAGCGCCCCCAACATATGCAATCCTCTTATAGATCAACAGTCGGTGAATCGCAACCCTCGCGAAAATATACTGGTAATCTGTAGGTTCCAGACAATTATCTATAATAAGGGACGTGCAGATTGTTGGTAATTAGTGCAAAATAGATAAATTTGTTATAAAATTATCTAAATCATCCATACAACAAGCTGATGATTACGAAACCAATTTCCATGAGTTTAAGCGGTTCCCGGTATCCAAAACAGGGTAAATGGTTTAGCTATAGGTACTAAATATTCATCTGAACCACAACATTAATATAAATGAAATTGTAAAATCATATTATTGTAATTCCTTTTTTTTTCATACTTTTATTGTAAACTGTTCAAGTGATAAGGCCAGATGTTTTTTTGCAGCTAAAAAGCATCACTCTTTTGCTCATAACTTTTATTTCTTCTAATGGGGGGGGGGGGGCATTTTAGTCGGCTCTAAATTGTTTTTTTGTGTCCATAGTCGCACCACATTAATACAGAACACTATGGCCCAGTCACCGCAGCCCGGTCCGCATACCAAAATGAAATTAGAAAGCGGAGAAGTCATCAACTAAAAATTGTACGGGGGGGGGGGGGTTAGCCTCCGTTGTTTACTAAATTAAGTGGGAATAATTTCTAAATTTCAAAAACTCATAGAAGCCGCCACATGAAAATTAAGCGCATTGAGAGTCATACCAAGTTGTAGCCTATCCCTAGCTCTACGATTTTACAAAGTTAAAAAACGTGTTACAAAAACTGTTGATACAATTTTTAATTCTACCTTCAAAATTTTAAAAATTCTTTAGTAATATGGTGCCCCCCTTCTCGCCTCCCTATAAAAGGTTACTGCGGTACCAAATTTCGTCCTGAATCCTAATCTGCCTATCTCCTTTCGTGAGGTCGAGGTTGCAACGGTAACTATGGTGATTTCAACTTGCTACGTCCACCTTTTTTGGGAGAGGTTTAATGTTTACCTTAATTAGGACCAAGGAGAACTGGGTTAGTGATTTTACGAGGTGAAATGTTACTAGCTCTAAAAAATGGATTCCTAACACCTCAGCTGCCGTTTGTCCTCTGAAAAGGGATACCCGCTCCGTGGCCGTGGCTATATACTTGTCTGCGTTGCAATCCAGACCCTACGGGTTGTAAATTTGCCCAGGCGATAAACTGCGTGGTTGGAAACCGACGATTTAGGCAGATGAAGGTGAGCTCTAGGAAGGAGTGGCATGGCTACTGGTACTATACTAGATCTAGGCCCTAGGAGTACGGTGCACTTTGCCTGCTCACGCCCACTATCAAAGTGTAGACGCAGGGGGCTCGTGCTTTTGCACACCCGGCGCTGTTAAGATACCGGCCACTATGATCAGTCCGGCTACAGACCTATCTGAGCCGCGTGAAGTCGACTAGTACTGGGTACTGCTAGTGGCCCAACAGGTAGGGTCAGTTACGGCTGTTCCGAAGAGTCCAACCAGTGGCTTTGTTGGCTGGCGCCCAAGGAACCAAGTCCGAGCCCGCGGAGAAATGACAGCTGCCGTATTGGTCACGGGCGACGGTGGTGGCAGTAGTAAGCCTGTGCGGGCTAAGGTCGTCTTGTTGCGGCTCGAATGGTGAGCTGCGCCCCAGCTCAGGCAGTGATCTGCAGAATCAGTAGAGACTTAGGTAATCCCCCGCCACAAGTAGGGGACTAAGGGCTTCCAGCTTGATGTCATCATTGGTAGGTATTTCTCGTTGAACCGTCATTAACTTGGACAAGCGTTTATTGACCGTAACTCAATTCGGCCTGAATCAAGCCGAGGCGGATAAGGCTAACGCTAGGTGCCGCTACGTAAATCTTAAGGTGTACTGTAATGACCTCCTCGTTGTGCATAGTCCCCACTGGTGAGGCGAGCCTACCTAAATCTCTCTGCCGATCAATGACCGAGCTGAAACGTAGCTCACCCGCCTAGCCGCACCAAGACGACTCTTGCCTGCACAGGCCTACCACTTCCAAAACAAGGCCTACACCTTGGCCAAGAACGAGGGGTGCAAATATACCACGGGGACTTGAATTTGGTTTCCGTAGCATCAGTGAAGAATGTGACGGGTTCAATGTTTCGGAATAGACTACTCTCCCAGTACAAGCTATTGGCAGACTTAATATTGGTCTACTACACATCGTCCTGATAGGTTGTAGCCGGTCTGATCATAATTACCTTATTAATGCGACGTCGGGAATGTGAACGTCGTAATGGGACGGCTGAGGACTTTTACCTAGGTGAGGGACATGAACAAACACATCTTGCGCGGGGTCGGCGTTTTAACGGGCGCTTCGGTTGTTTCACCTTGGTACTCAATCACTATTTGGACAAGCTCAACGTCTTTTTAATTGGGACCAACTACGTAAGTGATTTCGCGAGGTTCACTAGCTCACAGTATGAGTACCATTCTGGTGAAGAGCCTGTCTCATTTTTTGTAGGTACAATTACATTTTGAAAATGTTTTGTAACGACAAACATAATGGCAGCTCGTAAGCGAGGCAATATAGGCGTCACCCTTCCCTAGCAAATACCCAAAGCAAACCGTATTACATTTTAACATAAACATACTCCTCTTTTCTATAACGCATAATACCGTTTAGGTTCTACTACAGGGAAGCACCGTTGTTTTTTAAACGAGTCCGCGGTTATGTAACCAACAAGATAAAACATACAAAATCCCCAGCAGGGGGATTTTTGCCATAGGTAATAGTGTGGATCAGAAACAAAGGAGCTTATTAATGCTAAATTTTTAACTAGCTTCATTATCATATGTTTCTCTGATGTTCTGAGCACACCTCTCCGCAAAATGGCAAGGTTACATTCCAGCTTTAATAAACAGTACCCTCTGCACTGTTGGATTGTGGTGACTTCGGAAACAATATGAGCTGAAGTTGCAAATAAATAATATGACCCAATATTGTCCTAACTTAGAAATTAATCAAACTGAAAATGATGATGGTATTTAAATTAAACTGTACAGGTGTATGTGTTAAAAAATGTACGTTTAATCCCATAGAAAATAAAAATTATATGTATGTAGGTTACAGCCAACACATTTTGGCTACGGGGTATTTAAACAAAAAACAAAATTTACATGTAATTTAATTAATATATTATAAATAAAATATTTAAATACTGCAACAGGTATTTATTTTAGCCTTATATATAAGCAAACAGTTACTGTTACTGCAGGAACAATAGAACCTGATGACTTGATGTTGGTTATCTATATCTACAGAAAAATTGATCTCTGTATTCTAAAACTTCTAATAATGGCCAATTTAAGAGATCAATTTCCTCGTTCATTAAAGGTACAGTTATTAATGTTTATGAATTTATTAAATATTTTTTACAATGTATTAATATGAACATCAGCACAAAATTTACGTTGGTCGGTAAAATCTTGAAACGTAAGCTAGCTAACCAAACACTTAATTTGTTTTTTACTTGGACTGGAGAAAAATGAACAAAATTTTTCTAGTGCTTCTAATTTCCTTATTGTGGCAGATAGAACCATTTCCTCTGAACAAAAATTACTTGCTTTTTTTATGTAATAGAACTAACACCCTTCTGGATTATCTTTTTCGCCAAAATCATAACCACAATTATAGAAATAGGTCAGGAATGCGTTTTTTATTATATTAGTTTACTTGTTTTAAGAAATAACAAAGATCCGTTCAAAATAGGAACCATGTAAATACAAACTATTGTCAAATGATTTTTACTCCTAATAGCCCATGTCTTAACTAATACGCTGAATGTTCAATAGGGCGCAAGATAATTTACTTATAGGCCCAGAATAACTTAGCTGATGCACCCTCCGAGAAGTTAAGAAAAAAATACTAAAAAAACTCCATAAAAAGGTTGCCTGGCCTCCCTATGGGGCCGTTTTTAAGCGTAGGTATAATTTGACTTAAGGTGTGTTATACAATATGAAAATTACATTTTCTAATTATACCTAGTTTCCGTACTGATCAACCGCATATCTAATGTTTACACAAATAATATATATATATATATATAACTTCGCAGTATTTTTCCCATACTAATAAATGAAACGCAGATTTCACCGAAGACTAACAAATCTACCTAACCAGAATGCACTATCAATCATAACCAGCAAAATGAACAGAGGACTCTAGAGATTCATCCAATTAGTGTATAGTTGAATGCAAACTGTAACACTAAGCTGATTAGTGTGCTAGTTACAAATTACAGCATGCAAGTTATTCAGTGTCCTTAACGAAAAACTTAAAATCTTCGATCCATAAAAGTAAGTGAACCACAAATTAAATTCTATAATTTAAAAAAAAACAAAATGCAATAATACTTAAAATTTCCATTTTGATGCTGTTTGCTCCAACATTTAAAAACAATTAACAGTAGGTATTATTATATTAACTGTAAATATATGTTGCATTTGGTACTGGAACTAAATAGTTACAGATAATTTTCATATTTTTAAAGCTTATTATTAGTAAAATATCCTTAATAAATCAGTTTATTTAATGTATATGCTTATTGCTTATTTTATTAAACAAGCAAGCAGAAAATCTGTATTGGCAGTAAGAGAATATCTGCAGAGGGTGACGTAAGTAAACAACAAACTTTTTTTATTACCCAACTGCAACGGGTTATTTCCTTGATTACTACTAATCATATCTACCATATTCTATATTTTTTCCTTTGAATATTATGCCGAGCTTGTTAGAAGACAATTTTTTTATAAAAATTTTTATTTAATAAACAAACCAAAAAAATTTAAATGATATGTTTCGGTGCTAAAGAAAGTTGTAACAACACTCAAGGGATAAAACTATAAAATTTAAATGTTTAAAAAGATTCACTGCAGGCCCTTTTGTGGAATTATCTAAAAACAACTATTTAGATTTTTTTTGTTAAATTATATAAACCTATTGACACCTACCTCGGTTGTGTATACGAAAACTATGAATCTGGATCTTCTTCTTCTTCGTGTACAATTATATTCGTTTCCTTTTCTCCAAGAACAGCGTCTAAACAAATAATAATTAAAGTTAGAGATTTCATCAAACCCTAAGACGTTGTAGGATAAAAATATTGTTGGTGCGGTAAGGGTACCGTAATAAATGTATCCACACAATACTACAATAAATGTGAATAAATTCCGGCTAACAAGTCACTGGAAAAATGATGATGAAACAAAAGGCGCTGGAAGAAAACACGCAAAAAAAAAGTTGCCCAGCAAAGAAATTCTCAGGAAAAAAGCCACCCAGAAATTCTGATCGTTCGATTCATGTTTCAAAATTTATAACACTTTCTGCGTAATTTTTCTACGGTGATTTATTCCACATTACTATATCTACCCGGAAGCTTTTTTCCGGGTGGAACTTTATTCAGTAATGTCAGAAAAATTACCGATTTCTAAATTTTGACGGAAATGCATGAGTTGGGCCTACAGGGATATCTGTCGAAGAGGGGGGAGGGGGGGGGGTACGCCTCATATATCCCGAACGGGAAACCAATTTCGATAAGCTTCGACATGTGGATGTACTTATATTAAAAATGCATTAGGAAAATTAGGTTGTTAAAAAATCCACAACCGGAAGCGGAAGTTAGACATGTGTTTTTGGTAGCATATTTTTCGGAAAACGAATTCTTACTTTCCCAGCCTTCTACTAAAGTATGAAAAGTTATGAATTCATGCAAATCTTTTGATTTATTTTAATTTTTGGGCGGGGAAAAAGCGGCTTTTAAAAAATGTTTGCCTGTGCGTTCGTTTATCCTGTATCTCGGGAACATATTAACCGATTTTTTATTAAATTTGGTATGTAAAAGCTTCTTAGGTGCAGTAAAGTTTCTAAATGGAATCGAAATCGGATGTTAGCCATCATACTTTGTAAAACATTTTTGAAAAAGTATATTCATGTGATATAAAAATATTTGTGAAAATATGAAAAGTGTAAAAACGGCAATTTCCCTACAGTTTAGAACTTTTCAAACAATTATTCCCTGTTCACACAATTTACTCTAGCTTACAGTGAACTACAAATTAGTTTTTTAGTAATGTTCCAAATTATACTCCGACGCTCCAGTGATTTTTGAAAAATATATAATTTATTAAAGATGTATTTAAAATACGGATCGTTATAATTCTAAAACAGTTAAATATGTCATATATCAACAACGCGTTCTCCGGAAGTTACGTGATTTTAACTATGCCTATCAATTAGCTCTAGTTCAAAATATTAGTTTCATTCCTATTTTTTTTAAACTCTCAAATAAAGTATTTATAACCATTTATGGTCTTTAGTCGGGAAGGCAATATCTAGCTAGTGCCTTGGGTGAGTAAGTAATTCCCAATGTCGTGGCAATGCCTTAGGGTTGGAGCAGGCGCACAAGTCGGTCCCGTTTTAGATGTCTTTTACCGGGTGTGGATGTAAATTTTACTTATTGCCGCGGGGATATATAAAACATAAACAGTATGGAAAACCACAAACGATGTGTTTCGTCCATATTTTTTTTTAATGTAACAACGGAATCTGATAGAATATCTTACGGCAATTCTAACGCTTTTTCCCAACTTTTTTGCTTAAAAATGGCTATTTAGGTAAAAGGTTGTCAAATGTCTTCTAGCAGATGCCATATCAGGATCACCAAAAAAATTGAATATCACCTTTTCCGAAATGCGGCCATACTAATAGCATGCAATAAAAAAAAATAGCCTCTGACTACAAGGGTCATTTTCCGCTTATGGAGAAAAAAGTTAAAAAAGTCTCAGAACAAATTCGCTGTACTAAAACATTGACGGAGAAATACCCGCAGACAAAAATCGTCTGAAAAAACTCCGGTCAAAACATCCATCGTTAAAAAAATTTCTCGGAGAAAACCAATAAAAAAAAACATCTGCCAAACAAAAGTACGTGTATTTTCTTGCTTGGGGAGCATGTACACTTGAGCAAGAGCTTTCCCTGAAAACGATACGGTTTCTTTTCTTGTTGATCGATTTATCTATATGAATAACAGCGAATTTAATTTTGGGATTATATGCAATTGCCTAATAAGATTTTTTTAGAGTGTATTTATTATTCCAAAAACATTCTGAAAATGTCCGTTAAGGCACATCCCTGGAAACAAGGAAAGGTGCTAAGTTTAACTAACTTTTTTCCCGCTTTATTTAAAGGGATTTTTCTGGGGCTATATTATTGGGTTGTTTTCCTGGAGATTTTACGAGGCTTTTTTTCTTCCTTAAATTTTTTTTTGCTGTGTTGTTTTTTCCAGGTCTGTTTTTCAGTTTTTATTTAGGTTATTTTCACGAGATTTTCCTTCCGGTGTAGCTATCATTCCCCAGACCGACTCAGCGGATGAATCATTTACAGCGAGAGCGCCGGGTAAGAAGTTACAAAAAAATTCGGGGGCGTAGCCTATACGTTCTGCTAGTATGTATTATCCACCACACAATAGATGCTAAAATGGTAAATCAAAAATCTATGTATGGAATGTAAATTATTCAATCCTAAATTCCAAAATTACGTAAGTCATGGTGTGTTCATCTCTCAGGTGTTTCCAATTTAGATACAAAATTTTGCATATCGACAAACTGCTTTCATCAGATTCGTGTTGCTTTTATTATAAATTATAACTCGTTTAGTATGCGGCTTTATTCACACTGAAATAATCTTTCTATTATAACACAAGAGATCACCATGTCAACGAGTTTTCCTATCATCTAACATCCACCACCGCGTGACACCTGTCCGCAACCTTCTTTTACATTCCATGATCTCCGACGTCGCCTGAGGACACCCCAAACCTGAAACCTGCAGTCAGGAGGGTTAAACTAAGGGTGAACGCTCTCTGTCACTATTGTTACAAAAGACAAGACGGTGCCTCATTTGGTATTCGGTACCTCGAAATGGCATGTCGTGCTTTCTTCTTGTTATTGACACAGATGGTCAAAAGCTATTAACCAACTTATTTGCCAGTTGGAAATAATTTAAAAGTACAACTCATTACCATTAGCATTTCTTAAAACGAGGAATTGTATAACCATACATTTTCAAGGAATAAGCATTTGTAATTCTGCAAAAACTACTAAAATTGTATTTAAAACTTTTTCAAAAGTAATGACGATAGTAAGCGTATTCGCAAGACCAAAAATAGTGATAATAAACTTAACTTAATGGTAGGAAAGGGACCGGCCCAAATGCAAGATGTATATGCAGGTTGTCTTATAGAGGTTAATTAAAGTAGGTTATAAATCAATAACATTCCAGTTCTGTGGTATATAACTTTTCGTAACAGGAATAAACAGCCATGAAAAAAATACACGGGAAAAATCCAGGAAAAAAGCCATGGAAAAAACCACCGGAAAAAAATAAGCTACAGAATAAAAACCCAAGATAAAAAAATAAAAAAATTAAAACGTGCACTATTTTTGTCCAGATAAAGTTACATATTTGTACTAGGTCTCATTTATAATCAAATTTTTGTATATTTAAATCTAAAATAATTTTGTGTTTATACTTTAAAATTTTATTAAAAAACTATTTTTATTAGTTTATAAAGTTGAATATATTTTTTTATGTACAGTGTTCATAAAGTAACCCCCCCCCCTCAAACTAACTTTTGAATGACTTGATATTTTTCTACAAAATTTGGTGTGCTGTAATGGGAAATTAAATACTATTTTTCAAACCATATTAAAATTTTGTATCATCCAAAATGGCGACTAGGCGCCATTTTAAAAGTTTTTTTTTTAAGAAAGGGGGATCGAGTGACACCTCATTTGAAAGGTCTTTTAGTTCTGCGTTTGATCCTAGAATTGCAAAGAAAAATATTGAGCCATAACAAAATAGCGGATTGTAAACCAATGGACTCACTCAGTTCAAAATTGTTTTGATTTTCTTATCCAGTAGGTAGTCCACTTTTTCATTGGCAGGACTAAATTTTCCCAGAAATATCTCAGGTGGCTTGAAATAATATTGAAACGTTATGTTCCAACAAGACGGTGCGCCGCCTCATTATTATAGGCCTGGTTCTGACTTTCTCAACGGACATTCTTTTGGCAGATCGATTGTTAGGCGGGGGCCTGTAGAATATCCGACTCACTCCCCAGATTTAACTTCCTTAGATTTTTTTCTATGGGAATATCTGAAATCGAAGGGGAAAGAACCCGTCCAGAAACAATTGAAGAACTGGAGCAACGCATTACAGAAGATTGCAGAAATATCACTCCAGAAACTTATGAAAATGTAAGGCAGGAATTTCATAACCGACTTTTTATGTGCCAAGAAGAGAATGGTAAACATTTCAAACACTTAATTTAATTTCTTTTTGCTTTAATTCTTAGTTTTTTTAAATAGACTTCTTTATCTTCAAACATTGTCATTTTGTTATGGCTGAATATTTTTCTTTGAAACTTTAGGATCAGACGCAGAACTAAAAGACCTTTCCAATGAGGTGTCACTTTACCCCCCTTTCCATTAAAAAAAAATTTAAAATGGCGCCCAGTCGCCATTTTGGATGATACAAAATTTTAATATGGTCTGAAAAATAGTATTTAAATTCCCATTGCAGCATACTAAATTTTGTAGAAAAATATCGAGTCGTTCAAAAGTTAGTGGGGGGGGGGGTTACTTTATGGACACAGTGTATAAGTATATAGAAATATATTTAAGTATATATAAATATTAAGTACACCTTCTTATCAATTTTTTTGTCTATAGTTTATATTTTCTGAAAAAACATTATGTTTACTATATTTTCTATAAATAATAGTTTTCTACCTACCTATTCATTGTTGCTGTCGATATTTTGATATTTTTATTGTTCTTATAACATAAGGTTAGACCATGGAAAATAATGACCTTTGGCCGATATTTCTTTTTTATATTTTAGCATTATTGATTTAAACACATTTATTATACAAAAAATGGAAAAAATTATAATTTGTCTCTATAGTTTCTTTTCCGTTGGCTTTTTTTCCATGGCTTTTTAGCCTGGATTTTTTCCATCGCTTTTTAGCTTGGATTTTTTACATGGCTTTTTAGCCTGGGTTTTTGCCAAGGCTTTTTTCCATGACTTTTTTTTATCTTAGAATCATAATTTTTAAATTCAAATTGTACCAGCTCGTTACTCAGGATAGCTATCGCAAAATGACATGAAGTTATTAGATAATATTAAAAATACTAATCAAAACTAAACAAATTATGTTCAAGCACGGAATTTACTTTACTATAATATAACTCTAAAGATGCAAATGTTTATGTAGACATATGAAAGGAAAGCTTTCATTACGGAGTTACAGCATTCCAAAAATGGCACTGTCTAATCACGTTTTAAATAATATTTCCGCCATAAATTGCGATATTTTATTCAAATTTTGTATGGTTATTTTGACAATTTCATTTCTTTTCGTTTAAATTCATCAACCAGGTGCGTAGATGTGAAGGGTGATCGATGTATCTCTAACGTATTATTTATACGCTTAACATTTGACTTGAAAATCATATTGTACACAAAAAGTACTCTTGTTAAAAACTGTGAAATCCAACAGATTTTGAAAAATACCATTTTTGTGAAAAAACGAATTGTCATGAAGGTCTGAGTGTTTTGTTTCAAAATGCGTAAATAGTTTGTACAAACTTTGGGGGTAAGCTCTAAACATCAAAGCAATTAAAGCAGTTTCTATGAACATAGGTCCTGCAAGGCTTTTTTACAAAGTTCAGGCTGCACAAGAGAGAAGTCTGAGCTGTTGGAACTTCTCTCTTCGGGAGGTTTCTAAGCCGACGATTAGCAGAATTTCTTTATTACTTTGATCTGTATAACGCACCCTGAGGTTCATACAAACTTTTCCGCATTTTGAGGAAACACTCAGACCTCCATGGCAAATCGATTTGTAATAAAAAGTGAGTTATCTCGAAAATCGTTGGATTGAACAACTTTCAAGAAGAGTAAATTTTTTCTGTACTTTTGTATGAGGAATAAGATTTTTAAGCAAAAGGTTAGAAAGTCTAAAGTATTAAAAATACATTAACAGATACGTCGAACCCCCACAAAAAGAACAACAAACAAATTTAAAATCGTCACTAGTAAAACACACATACAATATACAATGCAGATATTATTATCAATTAAAACATGATTAGAACGTTCCATTTTCGGAAGCTATAACTCCGTAAAGAAGCGATTTACGATGTATGTCCACAAAATTTTATTTCAGATTTAGGGTCGGTGGAATTCTTCACCAAAGTTTGGCCGGACCCTTTGTCAGCGACCCTTAAAATCGATGCATATTGTAGTGACGCACACCAACCCAACAATTTTAAATAGTAAGATGTGTGAGTTTTAAAGCTTTGCTAGTGTTACCCCAGCACACAATGCACTGACAAGCTGAGCGTTTCACTGAGCCGGCTAAATGCTAAGTCACGTGATGCAATTTTAAAATAATTATTATTGAAAAATCGACGTAGAATAAAAATATAAAAATGTTTCATGTTCCATCTGTGGATAGAGACCTTTCATTTAAAAAAAAATGGTCCAAATTGGTGAAGCGGTAGCCGCTGGAGGAACCGGAGAAAAAAACCCTTTGAGCTTTTATATATGTATGGATTTGTTCTACTAATAATAGGTCGAGTTTCTCAAATTTTATTCAATGTAATAATAAATGTTATTTATTAAAAATAAACGTAGAAAAATATTAAATTAACTTAAAATTTTCTAAGATAGTTTTCGAAATCAGAAGCAGAATAAAAAAAACTTTGCGCCGGCGGGGCACTGATTTTGGTTTTCTCAAAAATTAGTGTTTTTAAAGTCTTTGGTCCCAAAAAAACCTAAAAGAAAGCGAGGGTTACCGAGTTAGAACATCAGAAGCAAAGTTTTAAAATGAGGTGTCACTCGATCGGCCTTGCTGTTTAAAATTGATATAGGTCGGTGGGTGCCGCTATAATGCGCATAGATTTTTTTTGGTCAAGAAATAGTTTTTCAAGTAATTTAGATGTCCTCGGCTCAAAAAAAATCTAAAATGACAGGGGGGCTTACTAACTTGGAATATTAAGTGGGAGCAAAATATAGCGAGCTTAAAAACGAGGTGCCAATCGATCCTTGATATTTAAAATCTATTTGTCAATGGGCGTCGCGGTGCCGCTATAATACGCATTAATTTTTGGTTTTATTAAAGAAATCGTTTTTGGTGTAATTTTAGATGTCCTTGATCCCCAAAAAGGTTCGAAATCAAGCGTTAGTCCACCTTGCCATATAAAATCGATTTTTTAGTGGATCTCGCGTTGCCGTTTTAATTCGTATCGATTTTTTGTTTTTCCAGGAAATAGTTTGTAGTAATTTAGATGCCCTTTGTCCGAAAAAGCTAATGAGAAATTGGTAATTACTAACGTAAGCTAGTAGAAGCAGAATGTAAAGAGCTTCAAAATGAGGTGTCACGCGAGCACTTTGATATTTGAAATGGTTTTGTCGGTGCGCGTCACGGTGCCGCTACAATTAGCATTTATTTATTTGTTTTGTTCAAGAAACAGTTTTTGAAGTCTTCGGTTCCAAAAAAATCATAAAGAAAGTGAAGATTATTAATTTAGAATATCAAAAACAGAATATAGAAAGCTTCAAAATGAGGTATCACTCCCCACCTTGCTATTTAAGATCGATACGTCGCATTGGTAGGCGTCGCTATAATGCACATCGTTTTTTTTGGTTTGCTCAAGAAACAGTATTTTTTTAAAATGGGCCATTCAAAAATTTAAGGAGGGGTACTTTACAGACAATGTAGACAATATTATTAGCCAAATCCCCGTTCCAATTGTTATATTTATTTATTGGAATTCACATATATGCGGTGCAATAAATCTTGTTTTGTAGAAAGCTACATACATAATTATACATAAAATTGTTTTTATTTCCTATTAAAAAGACAATTACTCATATTGGCAAGTAGCACCTATCATATTAGGAACTCTACTACTAATGCTATTTTCTGGAAATGGTTTTTTAAGACGTTCTTTTGAATCTTGTTTTTGCACAATCTTAAAATTTGCAAAAGATCGGAAACTTTCTAAGATTTAAACATGTTATTTGTACTTGTAGCACACGAATCCGGCATTAGGTATTGTTTCAAAAAGAAAAATAATTATTGTGACTTTTAAGTTATTACAGTGCATTGGCTGTGAATTTTACAGACATGAAGTTATTTCACGATACTGTAGGAACGGCACGTTTAATGTTGGTGTTTACTTAAAGTGACCATACGTCCCGTTTTCAACGGGACAGTACCGTTTTTAAGCCATCGTCCCGTTGTCCCCGAGAAATCACTCGGGACGCAAAAATATCCCGTTATGCAAAATTAAAACAATACTGCCCATATTCATTTGTTTGCAAATTGAAATGGAGGCCAATAATGTTTTCATACAGATAACCAAACTATATGATCGCCAGTTCGATAGTAAGCGTAAGTCTATGGGGCGCCAAGTGTAAAGTGAAAATTTGCTGTGCATTTCACGGTATTTAAGGCAATTTGTCCCAATATTTATTATATATACACACATTTAGCTAAATGCTTTTTATTTTAATAAATCATTGTACCTAGATTTAAATAAATTCTTAAACATTTGGTTTAAATATTCCAATAT
Organism: Ctenicera cuprea; assembly: GCA_958336395.1. Classification (NCBI taxonomy): domain Eukaryota; kingdom Metazoa; phylum Arthropoda; class Insecta; order Coleoptera; family Elateridae; genus Ctenicera; species Ctenicera cuprea. The sequence continues at coordinate 28,573,457 of OY284487.1, read as the reverse complement.
TTAATAAAGCATTAGAGATTTAATCAAATCTTAAAACATTTACTTTAAATTTTCAATTATTTAGTAAACCTTTATGTATTTAGCCAAATCTGCACATATTTGTTTTAAATCTGTCAATATTTAATAAATATTTCCAGATTTAAATAAATTTTTACCGATATAAATAAATCTTTACAGATTTAAATAAATGTTTCAACATTTAATTTTAAGCTGTCACATTTAAATGTTAACCTGTCATCTTTATTTGACCTTGGTGAGCCCAGCCGACTTAGGACCGTTTGCACAGGTAGTAAGACGCAAGGCAGGGTCATGGTGGAAGCGTTCAACGCTTAAACAAAACATACTGAAAATTACATTCTCAAGGGAATGTTGAGGAAATTTTATTGTATGAATAATAAATTATGCAATGTTTATGTTGTTATTGAACTAACATTAATTGTATAAATTCTTGAAATACGGAAAACGTGTTCATAATTGTTGAACGTTACCGCCAGTTTAAACGGTCTTAGTCTTCTATGTAGCTTGGGTCTACCAAGGTCAAATAAATATGACAAGTTAACATTAAATATGACAGCTTAAAATTAAATGTGGAAATATCTATTTAAATCTGCAAGGATTTATTTATATCGGTAAAGATTTATTTAAATCTGCGAATATTTATTAAATATTGAAAGATTTAAAACAAATATGTGCAGATTTATCTAAATACATGAAGATTTACTAAATAGTTAAAAATTGTTTTAAGATTTATTTAAATCTCTAATGCTTTTTTAAATATTGGAATATTTAAAGCAAATGTTTAAGGATTTATTTAAATCTACAACGATTTATTAAAATAAAAAGCATTTAGCTAAATGTGTGTATATGTAATAAATATTGGGACAAATTGCCTTAAATACCGTGAAATGTACAGCAAATTTTCACTTTACACTTGGCGCCCCATATAAGTCAACACTGGAATCTGCTAAGATTGCATTTGGCATTTCGTAGTGGCAAAACTCATCTATGCAATCTAGCATCTAGCAATGTTAATAACTAAAGGCAATATAAATCAGTCTTGTCAAGAGTTTTATACTTATTTGAAGTCGTCACCTGCACTATTAAAACAAATTTGTTTTCAGAGAAATATAAATGAGTTTAAAATATTGGCGTTTTTATCGATTTTTATTTAATTTTTATTAAATTATAAACACGTCCCGTTTTTGAAAGAAAAATAAATGGTCACTTTATGTTTACTTCACATTGTTCCAACATTTGTGACGAATAAACTCGATATGACCTGGTAAAGTCCTTAGCCCTGATTTCATATATCAAGTTACACGTCAGCTGGATATTAAGAATGTCGTTGTTATGACTTTATGAGCGATCAGGTTCTTATTCATACCTATATGAGTAAGTGCATAACTAATGCAACTCGTAAGGGTTACACATCTTCGAGGTTACATGTACATAAATCTTCATCGTCTACCTACAAATCCTTATCTTAAATTCGTATCGATATAGTCATCACTGTAAATCAAACCCTCACTTATGTCTATGGTATCATCACGCACCGCCACGGCAGGAGTTGTTAGGTAGAGCGCATGTATTTGATCGAATGAAAGGATGTTTTTAGGACGGCAGATGTATTCTCTACAGGGAGCTTTCCCTACGGCCAGCTCAAATCCCTTTTTCAAATAGCCGACATTTTCTCCCTCGCAGTGCCTGGATATTACATTCCAGCCCTACAGACGCGCGTTATCGATCCCGAGAAGGGCTCTTTCCATCCAATCAGCACTGCACAGAGAGGGGGGATCTGTAATTACAGATCGCATGCTGACGTAATTCAGTTTGTCTGATTGTGTGCACGCCGAACACCCTCCAAGTTTTGTCGCTGCTTCTGAGTATGTGCAGCACTGCAGAAAGTCAAGTAGGGGGAAGTAATGCTACAAATCGTTCACATTCTAAAGTGTGAAGCTGAATACTTCCTCTTAATTTTCGAGAATACTCGAAGATACGCGGTTAAGGTCAATAATGTTTCAGAAGAGACTTGAAGTAAAACTAAATTAATTTTGTGTGGATGTTGGTTACCTATTGGCTTAGGAGTCGTGATAGGATGCTTGAATATTGGCAGTGAAATCAATATTATATTTCCCAACACTCCATTTCCTACACGACTAAAAGTTCCAATACAAAGTTTTGGCGGTGCTTCTACTATTGAAGTTTCCTACATACAGAATAGAACGCTGTTCTAAGTTATAATGTACCCATCAATATAACACGCGGTCTCTCTGCTAAATTTTCAAGAAGTTGGTTGGTTATATAGCAGTCCCTTATTAAGTATACAATAAAAAACAAATCTTGAGTAGGTACCTACGGAAAAAAATATTTGCCTGAACTTGAACTACACGGACATTTTTTTTTAAGATCCAATAGTATATCTATATTTAGCTTCAATTAAACGATACAATACAGGGTGAGACTGAAGGGTCTAAATACACTTTCAGAGCATGGTTTATACATAAAAAAATAAAATACGTAAATCACTTTCATAGGGAGTTACAGCCTTCCGGTCTAACCACTGTTTTATCGATAACGTTGGCAGAGTTGTTTTGTGTGAACAGTAGCCATTTAGTTCAATATTTCTGCTTATTTTTGTTTGAATAAGTGCACCAGAGGTATCCTGTCTTAGTGATGGGCATAATCGAATGATCGCCATTCGAATAAGTTAAGTAATCGATTACCATTCGAATAAACTTAATAACCGAATCATTCATTCTAGTAATAACATTCAGATGTACCAATGTGATAAAAAAATAGTAAAAACGCCTCTGCCATCTTTTCGAATCCTCTGATAAATCAGTTCTTGTTCTCGTCATTGTCCTCGTCGGGGCGCTCGGCAAAAACTGGGTAAACTTTCGTCTTCAATGCACAGTGATGCACCAGCACTGCTAGTCGTAGTAGTCGTTACCGTCCCCTCAGGCTTTAGCTTCAGCTTAACCACCTTTTTTTATGCTAACTGCTATTCCTAATATCCTACTAATGTTTAAATCAAATCATTCTTGTCCCGTCCCTAGTGTACTCGGCGAAGAACGCCGTCATTATTCATTGGGATTCCGCGAATTCTTTCTGCATTGGGCATTTGCAGCTGGCTAAAGCAACGGCTATCGCTTCAACGCTCGCCCACCAAAAAAATAAAACCAAAAATAATAAATCGTGAAATCGTTCGAATGATTTTCGGCAACCTCTCGAGATATTTAGATGATCGAACGGTTTCGATTATTTTTCGCATTGTCCCATATGGGGGAGTAAAACTTTTTTTTAATGCTTCTAATCTACTTTAATAAACATGTTCTCGTTGCAAAACCGTTTTATCTTCGGCAGGCTATAACTCAGTTAGAAAGCGTTTACAAACTCATGTTTATAGAAACTTTTTAAAATTGTTGTAAATGTGTATACTTAAAAATTTGTACAGACTTTTTAAATTCGCCCTGTTTAATGCTGACATTATTTTCAGATGCATCTTTCTGTGACATTAGTCACAATTTTGTTGTTTTGAACGAGCACTTAGATTTTTTTATCATATTACATGTCGATGTTTGTGTGAAAATATATCCATCCATACATATATAAAAGCTCAAAGGATTTTTTTCTCCAGTTTCTCCAGCGGCTACCGCTTCACCAATTTGGACCATTTTTTTTTTCAATGAAAGGTTTCTATCCTCAGATGGAACATGAAACATTTTTGTATTTTTATTCTACGTCGATTTTACAATAATAATTATTTTAATTTATAATATATATGAAAGTCTGCTAGACGCGCTTCACTTGAGGCGACATCTACACTAGCGCCGCGTCTCCCTTATGGAACTAATGCATCACGTGACTTATCATTTAGCCGGTTCTGCCAACGCTCAGTCTGTCAGTGCAGTGTGCGCTGGGGTAACACTAGTATTTATTAAACACACAAACAATAAATAAGTACATAACCAATTAGGGGCACATGAGGCACGAAACTTCAGGTTTTTCCACTAATGTAGCAGGATTCAAAATTGCAAATATATCAAGTCAATTTTTTGTTCGTAATTGTTCCCTAAATATATGCATGAAAATTTAAACAATATAATTTATCTAACAAAATGTTCATCGCATCTGTTCCCATAATATACCATTCTACATTCATATATTAGACAAGAAGTATAATTTTCTGAAACGCGGGGTATTTTAAAGGAGGAAACGTATAATAAGATAGAGCAATAACCCTAATATAACGCAATACCAATCATTGGAAAAAAGCCCATGCAGCATTCGTATGCAGGAGGTAAAACTGCCCTAGGGAAATATGTCATATGTTGCTTCAGATATTGAGTTTTTGACATGCAACCCCAAAAGAAAGAGATAAAGTACAGCCGCCAGTGAATGCCCGACAAAGATGAATAGTTGAAGTAGCGAACAATGGATCCCTAATCCAGTAATCCAATTTTAAGTTTTGACGTATTTCTGAGGAATATTATAAGTTATATATTACTGAAAATAAGATTTGCTGCTTTGATGCTTTTGGTGCAGGATTATTTGAAGTGTGATGAAAAAAAATTTCACATATAGGTACGTGAGCGTCTTTATTAAATTATTTGCACTTGAAATGGGTAATAAACCCTAAATCTGGCGGGGCTAGCGTAGCAGGAATTTACATGAAAATTTAAAATTTTTAATGGCCATTCCTTTTCACATTGTAAAAATAACTTCATAAAAGAAAGAAAATATTAAACGAATAGCCACAAAAGAATGGAACCAATCCTAATATGATAAATATTTTCCCTGCCAAATCAAAACGCAGTGAATATTTTACAGAAAAAGGTCAACGCATCATGAATATTAAAATTCCTAAAAAAATTAACATGTGAAACAGCAAACTTGTAACTATACAGTTTTTTAAACTTGCCTCTTAATATCATGAATTCTTAATATACTTATATGTAGTTTCCTTTATCCCCTCCCAACATTCTATAAGCAACCCCCATCAAATCTGGGACGCACTTTTTTAAATTATTCTCAAATAAAAGTATGAAGATAATATACCACCCAATTATAGTTTTAACAACACAATTGGACACTAGCAAAATTGTAATATTTTACCCGTTACATAACACACTTTAATTCTGCTAGATTGTGAAGGGCAAGTTCCTAAAAAGAAAAGGGAAGAACATGGCAATTTTACCCAAGATAGACAAAGAGGATGAATAATCCCACTACAAAGAAGGCGAACAAGGTTATAAATAGCAGAGACAGAAATAGAAGCCCTATAGAAAAAACCGATCGAAACCGAAAACTTTCCCATTAAAAGAAGAAAGAAACACCATCAGTTCTTTATTCTACTAACAAAATGAAGCCTGTAGTCAGCCATTTTTAATGATCGATGCTCAGCGACCGTGACAAGGGTCTGAAATGATTAGTATGTGCAGCCCACCCCAAAATGTTCCATTGCGCCCCTGCTGTTAACGGCAGACGAATTTCACTTCTATGGATTCTGTTTTTTCAAGCCAAGGCCTTTTGTGGGGGCCATAAGTGCTTATTTTTCAACTGTGGAATGCAATATGAGACCAACCGTACAAAATGTTTTTTGAACGAAGAGAAAGGAGACCTTTTGGGCCATATGTCATTTAGAGTTGTCAAGTCATGATGGTTTTACAAGTTCCTGGGGTCTTCTTTGTCTAGGTAATGGGACATGGAGCTGTTATAACGCAACGAATGTATTTTCTGTACTTGTAATGTGGATTTTAGTTTTTGTTAGAAAATAACAAAAATTAGAAATAAACAAACAGTGAGATGAAAAAAATAAAAAATTAAGAATGTTAGCAAAAAAAGCACTAGTGGCAAATCGAAATTGTGATTGCGATTTTCTGAAATAATTATAATTTTGAAATTAATGTTATCACCCTGATTTAAGTTTTTGATTGTCCTGTGACAATATGTAACTAAAAAATGCTCTTTGACAATTTTTCATAATTTTTGAAGGGGTATTTATGCAGCTGCATCCTACACCCCAACAAAGTTATCAAGTATATCAAGCAAAAACTTTGAACACTGCTGTACTTGCTAGGCTGTTTGTAATGCTAAAAGCTAAAGGGTTTTAGCTTAACCAGGATTTGGGTCCATTGTTGTATTTGTATAAAAGATATTTCTGTAAATAACTCCTATGACTAGTTTGCTTTGCAGTTTCAAGAATTTCTTTGTAATTTTTGAATTTTAGTTTTGAGGTACACCGAGTCAATGTTGTCACCAGAGGTTGAAACTAAAAAGAACTAACAAGAAATAATCCTTCAAAAATTAGAAATAACATTCGTCACTGTACTATACAATCCTTTACTTAAGGTTATTCAGCATAATTTAATTTATTTCTGATAATATCTGCGCCCATCACTATCATTATTCTGAATCATAAATAAAAAAATAGAACATTAAAATTCAAACATGCGTAAGTACAAGAAAAACAACGAGAAAGTTGTTACCAAAATTATACAGTGGGTTTCACTGTACATGGAGACGTCATTATTTTATTCCTTTCCTTGGCTCCTTCGTCTTTACCAGTTATACATCTTCACGAGAGAGATTATCGTTCATGCGGTGTAAAAATGTTTGCAGTGTAAATTACAAATTTACTGCGACCAAAAATAGCAAAGCAAAAACTTAAGAAAATATATTAGCGACCAAAATAGAGAAAAAAACCAGCTAATCATTTCGCCTGGACGTTCCTGTATTTTAGAAATGGTTACTTACCATATTTATACCAGCAGTATTTATTCAGCAACTTTATAGCCGTAAAAGGTACTAATAGATCACATGATTAAATTAGCTTGACGTACGTTGAATTTATTCTTCTGGACAATACTTGAGTGAAGTTAACTTTATCTTTAGTAGCGGCACTTAGCGAAAGTTTTGTAGCTGCATCGGGTAGGAATGGTTACCTGCTGTGAAGGTGCTGTGGTTTAAATATACGTTAAACGGGAAACCGCAAGAGCCGCGTTAGAACTGTAGTTAAAAATCGATTTAATAAGTTTATTGCAAGAATAAAAATATATATTTTAAATTTTGGGAAAAAGATTTTTTTATTAAAGAAAACAGGAACCAAAACGACAATTCTGCTGCAGATCGTACAAAATGACTCAAGAACTCAAAAAATTTTGTGTCACTTTAAGTTATTTTATTTTACGCCCTTACGGGGAAGGGTTTCCTTACACGGAGGGAGAATGGGCTTCCCAAGTTTAAGATTCAAACTATCTACTTTGGCTTGCCCCTCCCTAGAAAAAAATCTGTGGGCGCCCGTGAGGGCAAATCTTACATTTTTTCCTCAGAAACTAGCGTAAAAATAGCGGTCGAGATCAAAAATGTTACTATCTACGAAAATGTTGGAAAAGATGAAAATTGTGAAGTGAAGAATATTTTCAAAATTTTGAAAATTTTCAACAGTTGATAAAAAGCTGGCTACATTAACTTCTAAATTTTGTAGGTTTATAGAGCCACAACTTTAGTGGTGTCCCAATCCCCTAATTTCTTCGTGACGCTTTCCATGATTTTTTGAAAATCGAAAATTCATGCCTCTTTATTTAATAAAATGTAGACGATAAAATGTTTCTGTTTATGGTAAATTGTTAAATTAGTTGCACTAGAATAAGATTCACAGCTTAATTTTTAGTTGCACCAATATTTAGGAGAGCTAATCTTTCTCTTATCCACTAGTTTTTTGGCCAAGGAATTTGCTCTTTCGTCTCTCATTTTCTTCAATAGCAATTATTTGTCCTAAACACCCAAAAATGTTTTTTTTCCTAGCAAAACTTTTGCCGAAACAAAAATACAAGTTTTGGACCTCCAGAATCTTAGAATGTTTTTTTTTTAAATACCTGTGTCTGCGTAGGGGGGTGCTATTCGTAACTCCCGAATCGATGGTCCGATTTAAGAGCTTTAGAATATGGGGCATATCAAACTTTAATCGAATATTAAACTATAAAAAAATCTGAAACCAAAAGCGGAAGTTAAACAGTTGCACAGTTGCGCTACTCTTTTTGTGGGTTCTTTGAGAGTTTGTGATCAATGTGCAAAAATAATGCTCTTAAAAAATTGCCAAACACAATAACCGCGGGGTTTAAGTCTGGTCTACATGGTGGCCAAAAGATTCCATAATTTTTTCCAGAAAATTATGCGAAACCACGCGTTTTTTCAACGTCTCATGAAGGAAACGGAAATAATCCCTTGCACTATAGGGTGTAGCGCCATCCTAGATGAACCGTTGTGCTTATGTATAATCCCTTGTGCAACAAATGAGGCGATATTATCAAATTATTTGTGATATTTGCATCAAACAAAACACGATCGTTCATCATTTCGGGGCCCACTCTGTAGGTATCATATAGCTACAAAAAAAACACACAGGGCCGTGTACGGGGGACTAATTGTGTGCACGAGAAGTTCCCGTAAGCATTTCTTTTTGAGTTCAAACTGCATGGAGCAACTGCCCCTTCTTGTTCTTCTTTATTAGCTAATAAAATTGATAGAAATCATGTGATTAAACTGTTAAAAAGTAATTCTTTGGTATTTATTCGTTATTACCAAAATTCCGAAAGAAATTACAGTTTCAAAAATACTTTTTTCGTATCGTACCATTTTGCGCTGGTATTGCTTAGCGCTATACAGGGGTCCAAGATAAAGGGTTCATACATGGAGATCTCGAAAACGGTAAGAGACAGAGATTCGGTTAAATGAGAAGAATTATTCAGCGTATCAAGTACTACTATGATCCACATTTAAATCCTACTACTACTTTTGCTTAATTTTCAAGACAGACCGAACAAACTAAAATTTTCAGTTTTTGCATTTTGTGTATAATTTGGTTATTATCAAAGATAGCGCAAAGCGTTTTTGACTTTATTAAGACACTTTCTTACACAAATTTTGCATCTCATATTAAAATTTTTATAGGCCGTTAAATGTTCACGATATTAACATTAACTTCGTTTTTTCAAATATGCGTCAAAGGCGGCCTTTTCATCAATGAATAGAGCTATTTTTCCTCTTTTCTCTGATAACAGGTTTGATGGGTTTATTTTTACAAATAACGGAGTTATAAGAAGAAACCTGTTGTCTCATAGTAGGCTGTGAAAAAATATTTTCCTCGTAGCAGGCTGAAACGTAGCAAAAGAAACAAAAAAAAAACAAGAAAAGGCTGCATTTGTTTCGATTGAGGTTTGACTCGTTTACATTGTCAAATAACAAAGTTATAAATGGGAAACTGTGTTCTCATAGTAGGCTGTAAAAAAACAAAAGAAACACGTCAATGTTTCAGGGAATAAAAGTGTAAAAAATGTATAATCGTATAATAATCAGATAGCAGTACTATTAATTTTGTTTTGGCAATATCTGCACCTTCACACGAGTTTATTTTTATTCTAAATTTATATTACTTTACACGTTTTATTACCTACGAGGAGTATTTCAAAGTTATACGAACATACATTTTTATTTAGTTTTATTTTATTATAGCCTTTCAGGATAAAACAATTTTTTCACTTATAACTTTATTATTTGGGAAGATAAACTGATCAAACCTCAATGGAAACAAACGCAGTCATATATTTTTTGTTTGTTTTTCCTACAAGAATACGATTTTTCACAGCCTACTATGAGAAAACAGTTTTTCGCTTATAACTTCGTTATTTGTGAAAATAAACCCATTAAACCTATATCACAGAAAAAGGAAAAAAGAGCTTTATCCAATGATGACATGGCCGCCCTTGACTATTATTAAAAAAGCGAAGTTAATGTCAATATCGTGAAAATTTAAGGACCTATAAAAATTTCAATTTGAGATTCGAAATCTGTGTAAAAAAGTGTCTTAATAATGCCAAAATCGCTTTGCGCCATCTTTTATAATAACCAAATTATACCCAAAAAGCGAAAACTAAAAATTTAGTTTGTTCGGTTTGTCTTGAAAATTAAGCAAAAGTTGTAGGATTTAAATTATCTCTTACCGTTTACGAGATCCCCATGCATGGACCCGTTATCTTGGGCACCCTGTATACGATACCAAATTTAATTTCTATTTTCCAACTGAATTTTAAGTAAAAAAATCGTTTAACTACTAACTTAAAAAAAACTTAGCAGCTAACATTTTGACTTGATAGAGAAGTGGAAAAAAGCGATTTCTCTCAAAGTCCTCTACCTATGCGGTATTCCTTTCATATTCGTAAATATAATTTTTAAACAAAGACATGTCTAATTGTCTAACTTCCACTTCCGATTACAGACTGTTTTTAAAAGGTTGTTTTCCTGAACAGATTTTTATATACCTACACATTTCACGTTAATTGAAAATCACACCACCCGTTCCCATATGAGGGAACAAACGAATATATTCACCCCTACCTACACGGCTTGGGGTTTTTGGGTTCCCTGAGCTCTAAAACGCGTTAATTTAAATTAAAATCTCAAAATTGTAAATTTTCAGAAATATAATAATTTCTATATGCATGAAAAAGGAAAATAGAAATATTTACATATGTATTTTATACTAAAAGGTTGTAATGCTTAATAATAAATTAACTTCTCAAAGTTCCTACTTATAAGTTATATTTTAGTTCATTTTCAATCCGCGCCCACGAGAAAAGCAATTTCTGAAAACTTTGCTTCTACTATCCCATAAATTTTAATGTTAAAATTACTGGCTACTATTGTTCCCGTTTTCGATATAGTTTATTTTTGGAAAGTCTCTAACAAAATTGACTTCTTGTACTTATCAATAACCACCCCTTTTTTATTTTTCATGAAATCATAGGACAATGAAAATGTTTCATCCAAACCATGAAATGGTAACGTGTAAAATTGTTGCGGTCTAATTAGCCAAAATTAAATTGGTCGTTCACTATAATTCATTTTTAATTGCTTTCGTGTGACTTTTCAATGGATTTTCATGATACCTACCTACTTTTGTCTTTTCCAAACTATTCTTTAAGCAGTTTTGCTTAAAAGTTCTACTTTTTTCCCTATAATCTTGGTTCTTTTAATACCAAATTCCGACAATTCAAATTATTACTAATTAATATGATGTTTGATGGTAGTACTGCGAGACGAAGTTATGTTCATCTCTGGGCTGAAGTTTCGGTAGATGGTCGATCTGTCGCGCGCTCCTCTAGCGAAAGCGACCGTACTGCAATTTCATTATGCCATGCGAAGGGGCTACGAATCCTAAAGAACCTGCGGCGACAACCTTTTTGTACGACGGCTTCCGGGACCGCTCGGGCGCGACCGCCAGTAGGTTAGTGGCCCTAGTCAGCTGATTATTAGTACTAACTGAACTAAAGATGTACGGTAGTATTTTTGCTTCTACCAAAAGAGTAACGAAAGCCGGGTGTGTTGTGAATGTGAATTCTTTCCTCGTCTGTAAATTTTACGTTGCTGAATAATACAAAGAACCATTTTTTAAAACAGAAATCTTACTAAAATAAAATTAGTAGGTGAATGTTGTCTGAAATTATGTTGCATCACAGAAACTAAACATATTTTTTAGGTAGAGCATATTTTGATTAAACATGTCGTTTGAACAATGTGTTACGGAAATGGTTTGTTTTTAACGTAAATTAAATATACAAATAAAGTATCCCCGAGAAGGTATCTTGTTTCTACATATTTTTGTTTCTTTCAGGCATTTAAGATCGGTTATTAACGCAGTGTTACCGCTTAAGGCAAAATAGAAAATGTGTGGCTACAAAGTAGGGTAAAGACTTCAACATTTCTACACTAAATCGCTGGAAACGTAACATAACATCTGAGAACGAAATACGTAATTGGAAACTAACTTTGCAAAGACGAAATGTTCAAAGGACCACCCTTGTCAACTCATATTTTACAAAAATGTTAGCTTAAACTTATTTGCGTAGGCGGTTCTAGGGCGAGGATGTAAAGGGGGCATGGGGCAATCAGCCCCTAACACAATAACAGCGGAGCTGAACGGGTGCCTCTAACTTGACCTTAGTTATGTACAACTTTACTTGTTGCTTTTTAGTTAATTATACAAAACGAAATTTTGCACATACATGACAATGAGCTAACGCTTTCCGTGCATTCATTGTCAGCACCAAAATACCATCTGGTATATTTATCCTGATTACAATACGAAAAGTATTACCATTATGGAAGCAGCGAATGCAAGTTGTGTTGAATATTGCATGTTGTAGCCGCTAAACCACAGCCAAAACAAACAGCATTGCTGATTAAAACATGTAAGGCAATGAAACACCACAATGACAAAGTGAAAATGGTATTATAAAAGTAAACTTCTAAAAAGAAGTGCAATCATAACCAGGCTAATTTGAATTGTTTCAATAATATGTACCATATAAGTTATTATGTACCTACTATATGAGTATAACATTTTGGGCCTATGATAAAATAAATATTCTCCTTCTTCCCTCTCTTCCTCAATGTAAAAATATGTATTTTTATCTATTTTAGCGAGTATAAAAACAAGTGGCGGTTTCTCCGTAGGGTCAAATGGTCACTGACCTCCCAATGAAATAAGAAAAAATATTTAATTACTTTTTGTTTAAGTACATATTATACACTTTAATATTTCAAAAATACTTTATAGCTAACTTTTGTATGAGATTTCTATGCGAGAACGTTTATTAAAGAGCTGCCGCAGGATCCACGAAAACGTTTGAATGTTTGAGTATTTCGCGCGCATTAAACGAATCTATGCGAGGGTCATTTGGCTGTCAGTCCCCAATTCAGCTATACGCGACCGAATAAAGCCGCCGGCTTAAAAGGCCTTCAGATGAATAAGAGTGAAATAGAAAGCTCATTGCAGTAAAATTCATATGACACAAGCTAAAAGAGGATAGAAGTATCTGCGTATTAAAGACTTCAGGGTGATGGACCTAGCACTTCCGAGAATTATGCTGCCAGATGTCCGTGATAAGCGCATGCCGATAGCCGCCTTATTTGCGGGATTCGCACGTACACGACGTAGTAGTGTGAAAACAGTTGTTGATTGTGTAATCATAATTTAGTGGTGTTGCACTATGTCCGTGCAAAATTATTTTGGATTGTAAATGCCATGTAAGAAAATGCTTTGACTTGTTTCCACTGTCTGCTATTTTGTGATACTTCATTGTGTGATATTGATGACTGCAAACATTTAAAAACTTAAATTCAAACCCTTTTTTGATCGGTAAACCACATGAAATATTTTGTGACTTTTGACACACTGGCAATGTGAGTATCAATTTACAATAATTTTATTAGAGAGTGCTTATCGAAAGTCTATTAAAGATTTTAATGAAAATGTTGGTAAAAATATATCATTTAGCCAACGTAAAAGATGGGTTTGAAATATCAGGCTACCTAAAAGTTGGGTAAGAGCAAATTTTTTCCATAAAAATACTTTAAAATGCCTCCCAGTACACCACACCACGAGCCGCCACTGATAAAACCCCTGCAGTCTGCAAGTAACGAGTAAGTTCCATCACCTCACCGAAAAAATCATGTTAATTGCGCTGATGAAATGTATAAAATGTTAATCTGATACATACCTTCTGCCTCTTTGTTGAAGTTGCGGTTTTAACTCGAGATTGTTGGATTAATTACACCTTAATACCTGCAACAAAAAACAAAAATATTATTTCTGAAATAATTTTATAGTAACGCAACAAACCGCCAAAGTTCTTCATGCAGAAATAGTGGAAATAAAATAAAGTCAAATTAAATAAACTTTAATTTTTAAAAATAAACATTAGCTCATAGCTCTGTGTCAAAATACCAAACATTGTAATTAAAATGAGCGAAGAGCACTTCGCCTGGACTCTCCTATATTTTACATATCGTTACTTATCATATATTAAAAATTATCCATCTACTTTTACCGCTGTACCGAGAGCGTAGCTGCATTATAGTAATATTATCAGAACATGCTACACGATACCACAGCTTTCATGTTAAAATAATAGTTTGAAAAGCGAGATTAGTGAAGCAAAGGTCGACAGGTAGCTGTAAAGAAACACAAAAACGGAAGGACAAGTTCGTCTACCAAAAATTGGGTGAGAGGGGTAAAATTAATCTTCCCAAATATTGCCGTATGTAAAACTTAAATTAAGAACTTCGTTATACTACTACACTCATAAACAATTTAACCCAAACAATCTTTCTATCGGCCCCAGTTTATTAAATATTGGGGTAGGAATTTTCGATTTTCGATAATTCATAGAAGGTGTCACAAAGAAGTTGGCGGACTGAGACACGAACCAATTTAAAAAAAAATCGTGTAGTTAGTTTTTGAGCAGTATGTTTTTGAAAAAGTCAAAATTTTGATATTTTTTTCACTTCACAGTTTTAGTAGTTCCAAAAGTAGCTTGCGACATTGTATACCCTTAAAGCATTTTCAATATCAAATTTAATTCCAATCTGATAACGCGTTTATGAGTAAATAGGCGTTAAAATTCAAATTCTCAAAAATTCATAGAAGACCTCAGAGAGAAATTTAAGAGCTGGCATACAAACCAAATTCTAGCTCACCTTGAGCTCTACGAGCTTACCAAATTAAAAAAAATTGTGTGACCAGTATTTGAGCAATATTGTTTTGAAAATATCCGAAATTTTGGAAATTTTTTCACTTTATAGCTAACTGCTAACATGAACAAGCTACAAAAAATTATAATTTAGATTTTTTGGAAATTTTTTTAATTTTCGCAACTCAGAACCTCAGATCTACATAATAATTTATTCGAATACTGCCATAACCAGAAATTGCAAAACCGGACGTGATTTTTGAACAATTCTGAATTAATTACAACACAGCAGTGCAAAGCCGAGCTGCAGTCGCGAACAAATTAAGGATCAGTGTATGGAACTGGAATTGAGTTATCTTATATCTTTGTCTGTTTAGTGTAGTCATAATTCCCTTCTGCACTACATTGCAGTTAACTGAGTGGAGTAACACTTATCTCTTAGTCCTTAAGTTATGAGCAACAGGGCAAATGCTTAGCTATCGCAAACGTTATTGTTGAAACATAAAATAAAGGCAAATACTAATAAATGTCTTGCATTATTGCAAGCAAATATTTTTTAACAAGCTATTGAAGTAAGTGATGAACTTTTGCACTTACAATAATAAGTCAGCCTGCCCAGCTGTTGTTACGTACATTTTCTTTTTAAAAAATTCCTAACAATTTTAGGAATATTACGGATACGAATAAAGCCAGATTTCACCAAATTACGGATTTAAAAATTTAATTACCACCTGCATAACGGTTACAATTTAAAAATACTTTTCTATACATACAAAAAACCCAATGAGTTGAAAATATGGAAAAATTCTGAGAATTTCATATTTGGTTATCAATATTTGCAATACCCCAAGGGTTCCTTAAATTCACCTTTGTATACTAATATACGGAAACCAGTATAAGAATTTCAACTGGAGTGTAGCGTCGTTCCGGAATTTAATTAAACCATCTTATTATTTTACGACCATACTATCAGTTTAGGTATTTTAGATATTTTAGTTATTTTCGGTAAATTACTACAATGTAATTTACATTTGTAGTTTTTGTACATGTATTTAAGTCGGAAGAGCATCTAAAATTATGCATGCTAGATGCATATTCATGAGAGGATGCGTGCTGTATGCTTAGGTATTCTAAGGAACCACAGGAAGTTTAATATCAGAACTTACCTTAATTTTTTAAATATTTTTCCCAAAAAAATGCTATTTTTAGACCCTTAAGAAAGTGCTGTTAGTAATACTAAAAACTCTAATAACTACTTAATATTATGAAAAAAGCAAATTTATAATTGGTATTTGAAGTTATTTTCAGCATAGAAATCAAGTAAATTTGTATAGTTTTCATACTATGTATTACTCATCAAATTATTTTTAACATTTTGTACTCATATTTCTTTAAAACTATATTTTTTGTGGGCTAAAATCATATAGAAATGATCTAAAACTACAATGTTGGTTACTGCAATACTCTTAAGATATGTGCGTCTAATTGAGCTATTTCTGTGCATCAATTTTTAAATTCCAGACATTGTAGAAATTGATTGATGATGATGACGATGACAACCTTCGAATATCTCAATCTAACCCTAATCAAGAAATGTATTCAAAAGTGGCCTTCTGCAGTCGTTTAACAATACACTAAGAATCATTTATCACAGTAGACGATGAAATTTTCCGTACGAGTAGAATAAATACTTAAGGCAAACAGGCGGTATAAGGTCCACTACAATTTCAGTAAGCTGTACGCCTGTAAGTGGATTTCGTCAAAAAAAGTGGCTAAAATTTCACACATTTTAAAGAAACTTGCAGATATTACGATTGTTTATTTGAATAAGATGCAAAAATTTTGTTGCTGTACGCTCAGATTGTCACTATTTTGCTGCAAACAGAGGCAGTAATGAGTGCGCGAAGGAAGTATAGGCAACTAATACGTGCAACAAAGGAGGGAGAAAATGAGCAGGGCAAGTGGGATTTAAATTTAAATTTATCCATGGATACTTTTAAATTTAATTTGAATAACTCATAGAACTATTAAATTTATAGCATTCGTGATTAGGTGAATCCCCACTTGGCCAGCCAACTATTTCCCTTATCAGTTTCCTATGTTTGCTGCCAAATAGTGACAATCTGTATATATTTAATATAAATCAACATATTGTTTCAGCATCATATAGCAAACCTTTACTCCGGAAATGTTTGAATTTGAATATTTCTGAGCCTAGCATACAACGAGTTAATGAAGATTTAACTTCTATTCTTGGTGATTTCAGTTTATACTTTGATAGTACTGTTTGTTTGCGTAAAATTGAAAACTATAATATAATCATACATTTAAAAAAATGATATAAACCTGATTGTTTTTTGCGGCATAGAACAAGTAGATCTCATCAAAGTTTAAACTCTTAACCTCTCGCTTACGAAGCAAATCCTCTACCTGCACGCCACAAAGACATCTGAAAATCGACTTGGCAATCGCTTACATCAATGCACTATTGGCTTGACTAGTATTAAGTAATTTATTTAAACCATTATTTGTATTGACTATTGAGTTTTCAAATAAAACCCATCAGACAATGTAAAAAAAACGTTATCCTTCCATTTAGGGTGACTGCAAGTAATAAAATTCTTGCAGGGACATAAAATGCGGCTATTTCATTTTTTGCATGTTAATCTGCCACGTTCCACCTTAATTCGAATTCACTGTATATGGTGTTTTTTTTTCTGAGAAGTTGGTAGTTCGCGATCATAATATAAACAAACCAAATAGTGGTAGCGTGTGGGCTTAGAAATAGGTGAAATGTTTTAGTAAAAAAATAAATTCGGCCTTCCCCAAATATCGCGTGGGTGAGCCTAGAGCACCAGCATCCAGCACACAGGTCCCCCGAAAAACGTGTTTTGTATTTCCTGGTTTAACTTCTAATATCTACATCCACAGATTCTGAACCGTATAATCTAAGTTTATTCCATACGAAATGTTTGTTATTGATGAAAACACAAACCACGCAAAATAGTTTTTCTAAATATAACTTCCACATAACCAGTGATACTGTTCATACCACATATTTTGAAACTTTCTGTTGTATGATTTGCCATTACTTATAACATTAACAGCATTGGTCTTTTCACACCTAAAATTAATTTTTTTCCTCATTTGTAAACCTTAATAAAGACGTTTCAAGTAAAATATAGTCGATGTCATTTAAAGGACACATTTGTGTTTTAAAAGATTTGCTCGCAATAAAACACCGGCACTTCGTTATTTGAGAAATATCCACAAATGACTCTGAATTGAAGCGCTGTAAATATCGAGTCAAATATATGGATGGTCGGCTGGTAAAGAACACGTTGTCATGGCAACGACATACAACTTGACAGATATTAACTTACATGTAGAGCTGCGCGGCGCGAGAAAGAGTGAGCAATAGAAGGAACAAAGACTGAAGTTTGAGCCATGCTATCGCTCAAATTGTACACTCCGTTACGTAGGTGTTTGTATAACACCACGACAGCAACCATGCTTGTTAAGTCCATTGTGCTCATTTTTCACCAGATTGTACCTGATGTTCACAGCTACGCAGTACGATGAAAATGAGCTCTATATCTACCCTACTACTTTGGCTACTGCGCATCGTTGTCCATGCCTTATTTACATGCCAGCTATAATATCTGTCAAGCTGTACTTTAGTGCAACGATAGAGGAAGTTTTCATAATCGCTTCACTTGACTGTACGAGCGAGGGCGTTACAATTTTTACGATTGTGGTTGGTTTATCACTAATGAATTTACATAGTTTTTTAGTTAATAATACATTTAATGGCTTTAATCTAAAAATAATAAAATTAGCTTTTCACACATTACTAGCTGAACCCGTGGGCTACGCCCCACGCAAGCTTTTGGATGCCGCGTTTCCCTACGTGACTGTAACATAATTTTGCTTACAATTTAACAAATAAGCTATGTCAAGATAGAGCAAAGCCCGTCGTCGCGTAAAATTGAGACAGTTTCGAATTTAATATATGAACTAAACCAAATTATAGATCAATGAACTATGCATACAACACTTGCTGTAAAGTATAAGCATAGTGACACAGCATAATTAAATATTTTACCCAATAGCCTTCTTCAGTTTATTTTATTATTTAGTCTAGATTTTCGATAAACGAAAAACTTATTATTTCGAAGTTGTAAATTGTAAAGGCAAGCTGTCAGGTTACTAATTGTTGTCATATGAACATTTTAAATTCCTAAATTATATTTAATGGTTTAAATTTATATAAGCAGTGACTCGCATTAAATTGGTTCATAAATACTGATCATAAATCAAACAAATTATGCACAAGAACAGTATACAATAAAGTATAATTGTGATAATTGCAACGCAGATTAGTCTTTGCCGCCCTTATAATAATAACGGATGTAATGACCCGCACAGGCACCATAAGAAAATATGGCGGGAGATGAGAGAACGAAATGAATAAAAATTGCAAGCATTTCCGCATTACTTGGTTAATGAGCTACAACCGACTTAGCATTTATTTGCTGTTTAAAATTATATGTTTCGGTTGGAAGCACCACTGATTGGTGGTGTTCTTTTTGTTCTTAAAACTTCAAGTCTGGATGTCATATTTAGGACAACACAATTTTTTATCGTCTCGTAGCTATCTACAATGTAATGCATAACTAAATAACACAGCTTCTGGAGGTTGTTTGAAAGAATTTAAATTAAAAATGATGCTGGAACAGTTTCTAAAGGAGAATCAGCTTTGCCTTGGAAGAAAGAATTTCACATTTTTTATGGGTAAACCTGTGAGCAAAGTTAAAGAAAGACGGCAAAAGGAAAAATTTCGTTGGAAAATTTATAAAAATTAGGATGGAGCATGAAAAGTTATTGGTTTTTCGCTAAAGGGGGGTTTCATTGAAATCTTGAGTTAGTAGCATTCCGTTAGTAATTGGTGGACATCATCTTGTGTAGGAGACTACGAGGAGTTCCAGCTTAAATCCTAATTTTTTCTGCCATACCATTTTCGGGAGAGGAGCTTCGTGCGAAAAAAAATATGTAGTATCAAAAAAGTTGTGCTTATCGAAAAAGAACCTTATATCAACAAACTTCCTTCAATAACAAATCCTAATTATGCTGCTTTAAATAACCAGTTTTTTTTAAATATTAGGTATATCAAATGATTATATAAACCATGTAAATAGAAAATGCTAAAATTATAGAGGATTTTGTGTTTGAAGAGAATAACATTAAGTTTCTTAGTATGGGAAAACTCCAATAGAGTCAAGTATCCTAGGGACCAATTTGGTGCAAAATGAAATCGATCCGCCACAGGAAGTAACAAGGAGTGGCACATATGAAAAATTGGGAACAACTTCATTTTATAAAAGTTGTGTGTGTAATTTCTTGGGGTATTTATAAGGAGAAAATCAATTTGAGTCTTAGATTTATTATTATGTTAATTTAATTGCTCCCGGATGATGTGTAGATTGCGATCGTTTCTGTCTAAGAATACGGCTGAAAGATCTTTAAAATGTGCAGGTTAATATGATGCTACGAAGGAAAAAATTGGCAATCACACCTTACTTATGTAGAAGTGGTGTTTTTTAAATATGGCTTTAACTGTTTTTAGAACCATTTATTTATCAAGCTGCTAGGTATTTTCTTGATAGGCGGTAAATATGCACTGTTTTTGAATCAGCTAATATTTCTTTCGGTACTTTGAGCATAAAAATTGAGGGACCTGGATATCTGAAACAATTTTTTTTGCAAGCCGAAACGCTCTTTTAGAAACATTCATTATGTTTATTCTTCGCACTGAAGTTGCAGTAACGCCAGTAACCCTTATTCACGGGGTTGTAGATTGCAAGTTTTTTTTGGAAAAAATCGATTATTGATTTTTTAAAAAAGATTCCTCTGTGTTCAATAAAAAGAAAAATGAAAGGACAAATTCCTTTGCTTAAAATTTAGTGGGACGGGTAAACTAACCCCTATAAACATTTCTGAACCTAAAAATTAAGTTGTAAATCTTATTCTATTATCATTCATGAGCAATTTAGCTTCAATAACAATTTTTCATCATCTCCTGTTTATTAAATAAAGATTTCAATTTTCAAAAATTCATACAAGGCGTCACAGAGAAATTAGAGGACTGGGACCAAATTGTAGCTAATCCCTAGCTGCATTAGCGTTTAGAATTTTAAAAAAAATCGTATGGTCATATTTTGAGCAATATTTTTTTAACGTTAAAACTTTGAAATTGTTTTCATTTTAGAGTTTTAGTAGCTGTAAAAGTTCTCGTAGCTAGTAACATTGTGATAGAGCAATTACAATATTAAATTACATCCAGATCTGATACCTCTTTTTTAAATAAATAGACGTTAAAGCCGAACTATTCAAAAATTTATAGGGGGCGCACAGAGAAATTAGAGGACTAGACAACGAACCAAATAGTAGCTTATATCCAGCTCTAGAAGCCTACACAATTAAATATAAATCGTATGGCCAGTTTATGAAAATTTTGAAATAATTTTAATATCACAGTTTTTATGCGTTCGAAAAGTTTCGTTTAGGTAATATTTTGTCCCTCTTGAGCTACTACAAAACCAAAGTTGGTCCAGATTTGTCAACTCGTTTTGGAGTAACAAGGCGTTAAAACCAAAATTTTCAAATAAAATCGTAGCGGCAGCTTGTGAAGCTAGAAAGTTTCCCTTTCACCTAAGGTCTTTTATCAGATTGCGTTTTCATATTTAAAAGAATCATTTTCCGGAAAAAAAAGCTACTATCGCATCGCATCGGTGCCGCAGTTCCTGAGATTTCGCGTCACACATCGGCACACACTCGTACAGACAGACATTTTTAAAAACCGCTTGTCTAAAACATGTATTTCCGTCAAAAATCGAAAATCGAAACAAAAGATAAAACCAATCAATACCAAAAGTAACCATGCAATACATCTTTTACTCGGCACCATTTTTGAATACTATACTTTCAGAAAACTTTACTTTACACTGAATCTTGACCTAACAGCAACTGTTACACTGTTACGCAACTTTTATAGCAGCCTACTCTTATGTGTAACTTCCTCTTAAGTTTAGGACTCACGATAAGAGTTTAAAAACTTATTTTTCCAATTTATTTTTTCGAAATAGTCGTGTTATTTTTCTTTGGTAAATATTTGTATCTCTATTTTCAGCATTGCTTCAATATAGTGTTTTTATCTGAAGTGTAATTGACGCATTTAATTATAGCTCAACTGCATCTTAACCTAATAAAAGCTGAATTATATTTGATTAATTGATTCGCGAAATAAATAATATATATTTAGTTTTATATTACACATAAAGGTACTTTTTACTGTTAAACTTAATGCAGGCGGAGCATGAGAACTCAATTTGTAAAGCGCGCGTATTTCAATTGTGGCAACAACTACAGTATTTGGAATCGGACGGAAGAGTCCAGCTGGAGCGACGCAACCATCTGCAGTCACAAGCGCCGTTTTCCTGTCAACCCTGACGTCACGCTGCCACACTCGGCTTTACTAGACTGGCTGATGTGAAGAGCTGTACGATTGACTCGCAACTACTTCAGTTCAGCTCGTCGTAAGGGAGTTATTCAGTGATTTGTTCTAATGTGTGATTGTTATAAAATTGAGTAAGTTTCCTGTTAATGATTCGATATGCAATTTATTACAGACGCAATTTTCCCCTTGAAAAGATGAAGATGATAAAAAAATATAACGTTGCTACATCAATTTTAAAAGATCTTGGTTTACAGACTTTACATAGTTATGCAGTAGTCCAATCTTGTAAAAATTCACTTGTTGGCCGTGCTTGCTTATATGTTCGGAAAAACGAAGGGTTTGGAAATTTATTAAATATAACAAGGTCATTACACATCCATGCGGACTCTGTTAAACATATCAAATGTCAATTGAAATTTAAAAATTGGAACACAATTGCTAATGCACTTATGGAAAATGCGAGCCTGTTTACTGAGCATTTCAATGAAAATGAAAAAGTTAGTTATCAATGCAGTGTTATCCTATTTTAAGTGAACAAGAACTTGGATTTCGCGGATGCGACGAAAATAGTTATTCAATAATCCGTGGAAATTTTAAGGAATTGCTTTCATTGCTGATATCAAGAAATCCTTTGGAAAATTAAAACCGGTATACAAAAATTAAAAACGAACACAGGATACATAAATGATTGTGTTACAAATATAATAAAGGAAGCAAACTTTTTTACTATCCAAGTCGATGATAGCACCACAGAAATAAATCAGACTTCGCGTTCACAGTCCTCTGTAATAATAAGGTTCGTTAATTCAAACGCATTGTTAGTGGAGCGGCTTTTAGGATTTCACGATGTAAGTGTCGATAAATCTTCAGAAACATTATTTGAGCTTTTGAACGGTTTGTATTTTATAAAAATTTTACTATGACCGGTCAGTGCTATGTTGGTGCAAGCGTAATGTCGTGAATTCAGAAAAAAATTAGGGATTAAGTTGATTTTCTGCACTTCTTGACTGCACGTCGTCTAAACTGGGTATTGTAAGGTTGTACGAAAATTTCAAAATATTGAATCTTTTGCTAGTGTTAGCGGAACTTCTTCGTTTTTACTTTCCTATACCTACTTTCAGAGATTGTTATTGATTTCATGAAAAGTTTCAAAATCGTGATTTGGTCGGAAATACATGTTTTGCGCCTCCAGGAACCCAAAAAATATTTAAAAAAATTTTTT
This sequence comes from Ctenicera cuprea, assembly GCA_958336395.1. Taxonomy (NCBI): domain Eukaryota; kingdom Metazoa; phylum Arthropoda; class Insecta; order Coleoptera; family Elateridae; genus Ctenicera; species Ctenicera cuprea. The sequence continues at coordinate 28,550,188 of OY284487.1, read as the reverse complement.
TTAATGTATCAGTAACGGGGGGGGGGGGGGGCAAATATATGCGTTCCGTAACTCCCAAACGGATGGTTTGATATCCATGAGTTTCGCAATGTAGGGGGCTATATCAAATATCCATTGGGAAAATAAGCTTTTAAAAAAATCCAAAACGGGAAGCATGGTAGCATTTTTTTCAGAAAGCGAATTTTCTAAATCTGAAAAAGGAATCTGATAAAAGATCTCAGGACAAATCCGAACTTTGTAGCTTCAAAGTGGGATTCGCTACGATTTTATAACTTATTACGGAAAAATGAGTTAAAAAATTAGGGTGGAATTTTGGATAAGATAAAAACTATAAAGTAAAAATTATTAAAAAATATTCGCAAAAAAACAGCTCATAGAGTTGGGGATGAGCTACAATGTGGTGGTCCCCAGCCCGCTAATTTCTCTGCAACACCGTGTATGAATTATAATACCTATTTACTCAAAAACGAATTATCAGATCGGGATGAAACTTGATATTGAAAATGCCCCAATGTTACAAGCTACGAAAAGAGTTGGAATTACAAAAACTGTACGTTGCAAAAAATATTATAGTTTTAATATATTACTCAAAAACTGGCCACACGATTTTTTTTAATTGTATAGGTGAATAGAGGTAGGAATAAGATATTATTTAGTTCATGCCCCAGTCCGCCAATGTCTGTCAAGGCTTCTGAACATTTTTAAAAAATAGAATATTCGTGCATCTTGTGCTTAATAAAGGGGAATAAAAAAATTATGTTTAAGCTGAACTGCGTGAGTGATAGTAATATAAGATTCAGAACTTAATTTTTAGATGCGGTAATATTTACGGGGGGTTAATTTATCCCCCACTACAAAATATTTGGGAGACGAATTTGTCCTTGGTTTTCAGGAATCTATTCCCAAAAATGAATTTTTTGCTCATAAGAAAAAATTTCTGTTTCTAAATACAAGAAAACTTTCACCCAGACAAAGCATAAGTTTCAGTGAGTTTACACTGTATACTTGGCGTGTTAGCAGTTTGGACCGCTCGCGATAGGTTCGGGTACTGTTTCTCTCCGGTGTGCGGGGAGAATTCAAAACCTTACAAACTCATTTTATTTTTTATCTATGCTTATGAACCCTGCTTTATTTTATTTTACTATTACATAATAAGCATCACTTGCAGCTGACCAATTAAATAGTAAGTCACTTGACGAGCTCGCATAAGGTCAAACATATAGTCGTGATGCTGTAATAATCCCCTAGATAATTCGTTTAAAATTGCAAATAAGCTACAGCTATATATTTACAGGAATTATACGGGAATTTATTATTAATTTATTGCCTCATACTTTTAATACTGACTAACTAGACTAAATATGCGGACCTGCAAATTAAGAAGTTAACTTCTGGGCGGGATCTTGACTAATGACGGGATTTTTCAATATTATAGAATTTTATTTTATGAAATATTCCATTAAAATGGAAATAGACGAAAGGTTTCAAGACTGAATATTTGCAACTTGTTGGGCTTGCTGACATTACTAAATTCAAAAAATATACCGCAGATTTTCCTGCTAGTGGCTCTTGAACATTTACAACAATCTTAGGTCAAATATTTACCAAAGTGCAACGTTTAAAAAACGAACTGTGCCTCTTATATGCCAATGAGACTCATAGAAATACGTCGACAGAAAAGTGCTTCAACTGCTTCATGAAAATGCTTTAACGGAGGCTAGCTAGCTTGGACTGTCGCCTCTACAGGCGATTAGGTGGAAGGAAGCTTTTCTTGCCTGAAGCGAATAAAACCTTGCAAAAGAAATACAATAACGCAAGAGACTCAAGAGAGACTTTCATCTTTCGCGAATATTTCTATACAAAAAGAACAGTTACTTGACCTTGTTAAAAAATCAACCATTTTACAAGGACATCACTGACAGGTTTGCACTGAATTACATGAAGATCGATTTGGTATACAAAAAATAGGTATGTTTGTATTTATTTGTTTTTCCTGTAGTCTGTAGCACTTAACCTATTTTCAGGACCGAGTGCAGTTAAAGGGATCCTTCCTTCCACTTTCGCAGGTTCAATTGCCACCCGCAACACATTTAGCTTGGGGATTGCATTTTCAGGGTAGAATAAGAGCAATGTTGTCAGATTGTAAGGATCATATATTAACGTATACTATACTAGTTATTAAGTAAGTAGATCTAAATATCATGCGATCAATAAAAAACACCTCAAGGATCGCTGTGAAATTTAAATCGCATGTCATTACATAACCTATAAAAGTGGACTATTTATTATTGCACTAACCTTACTTTATTTTTCCTACAGAATGATAGATTCGTGTGGTTTATGAAAGAGCACAAGCTTTAAATTTTGCAACCATCCTTGAGGAGATGTTTTATTGATCAGTGATCACATTACTGTTTTTGGATATACATAATTTATAGTTTTAAAATAATATACCTATTAGTCGTTCTACTACCACTTCTAAAAAATATATTGCATCAAAAATAGTAGTAAAATCGTATTAAATCAATTTGGGTTTAAAATATTTTAATACATTTGACAAACATATTTATGTGCAAATTTAGCCGAGGCAGAGAACCAGATGAACTGTATTACCATTCGCATGAATAAATTAAAATCTGAAATTGAAATCCGTAATAAAAACTAAGTTATTGCATTTTTTTACATAACACTATATAATATAAAAAACGTTTTATACAAAAAAAACACGTTTTTAACGCTTATATAGCATTTGCTTAAAGGCTATACCGGATGTTCAGTGAAAAAGTAAACTATGCCTTCCTGGGACCGAATTCTGCAGATTAGACCTGCATTAGACCTAACTTTTCCTATATCCAAAAATGCTAGGCTACGAACTTACTCCTTAAAATTATATAAATAAAATAAAGAATTATTATTTTGCTTACATCTCCCGAGGACACAAAATTACTATATACGAGAATTTTTAAAAGTATGACAACTGTGAAATTGTTTCAAACTTTGGAAACTTTAAATAATATTCTGATCAAAAACTGGGCACACGTTTCTTTTAAATGTTTTAAGCTGGTAGAGCTGAAGACGAATTACAGTTTGGTTTGTGTCCTGGCCCTTTAACTTTTTTGTGACGCCTTCTCTGAATTTTTGAAAATCAAAAATTTCTGTTAAAGCTAAATTGCTCATGAGTGATAGTAGAATAAGAGACCTCACTGGATTTTTAGGTGCAGCAATATTTACGGGGGTTAATTTTCTCCCTTCCGCTCAATTTTTGGCTGTTGAATTTCCTGTGTCATTTCTGGTTTTCTTTAATACCAAGGAATTCTATTTTTTATCTCGTAAGAAATGTGGTTTTTTAAATTGTCAGACAATACTGGGCTGACACGGCGACTATAATAACTTGTATTCAAAAACGCACACGCCATTCGTTATAAACTTTCAACAGTTCAATAGACCATTTGAAGTAGTTTATTGGGATAAGAAAAAATTAAAACCATTTAAAAATTAAGAAAAAATTCGATACTTTTTTAAATCACCAGCGCGTACTACGCAAATTACGTGAATTTAACTAAACGCCTATCGCTTAGCTCTAGTAAAAAATATATTTTTCATTCTTTGGATATTTTCGATCTCTTCAAATAAAGTATTTCTAGCAATTTTTGTCCCCATGTCCGAAACAATATCTAATTAGCAATAGGGCGGTTACCTTGCTTCTGTGCGGTTTAGTAGCTGCTGCTATGCTTACAGTTACGGTACGTCGGTACGATATCCTATTGCACACAAAAGCTCTAGTTTAAATTCCTACTGGGCCGTTAATTTTTTTCTTTCTTTAATTTTTGTTAAAACAATATTATTCAGTCATTTATTGGTGCGAGAATAATTAAAATGTAAAAAGTATGGGGAAGTACCAGCGACTTGTGTCACCATTTTTTTTAATTACAATTATTCTTTATCTTTGATAAAGCAAACAATCTGTATGTGTTGTTCTAATTTATGTGGTATTACTGTGTTGCCTAAGAGTCAAATAGAGCAACATTTGAAATAGTGCAAAATATTGATTTCCAGTTTAAAAAATAGGTATTGAAAAGTTTCATGAATCAATTCCCGAAAATTTGTAAGAAAAAAGTTGAAACAAACTTTACATCACTACTTATGACATAACCTCACACTTGTTTACTCTGACAGCGCTAAAGTCAAGCTCACACTATCGAAAACCACAAACTTGAAAGTACGATTTACAACACTATAGTTTTAGCTAGATTTAGTTTGTTATAAGCTAAATAAACAGAGTTTGTTTTAGTTGTCTAATTTTTTAATTAACTATATTGTTGCGACTCGGTATTAAATTAAAATTCAAATCAACCCTACTGTATTCATGATTCGCATGACTGGTACAGGACGTAGGTACAAACTTCTCTTAAATATGTATCTGTTTTCATTCACGACAAATGTTTATCACTTGCTATAGTGGATAATCCATAATGCAAAGGGCTTACACATTTTCTCTAGTAACTGTACCTGGACCTTAAAAATCTTTTAAACTCGGTTATTTAGTATAAATTTGAAAACATTTTATAAGTTGACATCATATAAACTTTTTTAAATTTCCAAATGACGGTTATATACTCTTTTTTAAGAAAAATAAAATCAAACTTCACGAGTAATTTCTGTTTTTCTTTTGATTACTTGCAGGTATTTTCTCCCGTTTTTCCCTAGATTCAATTACATGTTGTAGAACAAATTATGAAATATTTTTGTGTTTTTTAAATATTTTATTAAGTTTTTTTTCTTTTCCCTGGGAATCAAATATGTTTATTTTAAAAGAAAATATAGTAATGTACTAAAACGGGTTTAACACAAAGCTCTTAACAAGCAAGAAATGTTCTTTCTTTTTTTTAACATACAGATTGCTGCGGATTTCGATTTTGATGTTTGTTTATTTAATGATGTCCTTTAATCTGTATGATTTTGTATTTCAATATTTGAGGGTAACGACGTCTGTTAGAAAATCAATGTTTTGGGAATTTTACATTCGAATCTAGATACCTATGCGTTTATGTGCACTACAATTTTGTTCACGGGCGGAAATGCTAATAAAAAATGCATTGCAGGTCAACTGGCAAACGCTCGTAGAACACATATGCATGTTAGTGTTGTACACTTTTGCTATTTTAGTAAATGCGATAACACAAAAATACAATTAAAAGAAATTTAAAAACAGCTACAAACTGTGGGGAACACACGATGAAACGTAGCAGGTATTTCTTACAATTTTTTACTTTTAAATTTTATTATTGGTAAGAAAATACAAATAAAAGGCCACAAACTTCTAAGTCGTTATTTCCTAACTGCACCTCAAATCGCAAAGTTTACCTTAGCGGTGCGGCGGTAGGATCCCGTCTAGCGGAAAAGATTACGATGTTTTCCAGACAGTTAGTAGAATCACCACGCTTGTCCTTCAACTTGAAATGTGAACATTTCTAGGATTTCTATACCCCCGTTATCGCCACGAACGAACAAGAAACGTTTGTTGGTCGGTCTGGCGGGTTCGCGACGGCGAGAGAGAGGCAGAGATGGGAGTTGGCTGGGTATAGATTTTGACGAGCTCAGCTGTTTCTGCCGTCCGCCCTCCCGTTCGTTATAATCACATCGGGGCACACAAAGCTCCTCGCTGTTATCCACGATTCACGTACCAAGTCCGTATCGGATCTCCCTAGCAACAAAACGGGCAACTGCGCAACATTACGGAACAGTTCGCTCAAAAGCTTTCAGAAAATTGCAAACCGGGAATTATTTAGGAGTTGTCAAAAAAAGCGCGATTTTTGGAGTGTTTTAGGAAAATTTGTATTTACAACGGGTCAAAAATTTAAATAGTTAATATGTAGAACATTAGTTAGTGTCTGGATACAAATTGGAACATTTTTTTCGACTCGTTCAGGTTTTTAAAAAATTAAATATTAAAAACAGATTTAAATATAATTTTACTGTGTTATTAATTAATTGCCGTGACTGGATTGTGATACAATTGAAAAAAAAATGTGATTAGTAAAGCCAAAGGCAAAAGTGTTTGTTGCTAAATATAAGTGAAGCTAGTAGTAAAATATAAGGCTTCTGAAAAGTGAATAATTAGTGACATGTAAATCTAATACAATATAACATGTTGGTGCTTCATAAATTTTTCACTTAAAAGAAATTCGTGTATTGTTTATTTTCAAGTAGTAACTGTAATAAAAAAGAAATTTTATTGCCATTTTACTAGTTTTATTACAATATTAGGACGGTTTTATAACTAAAATATTCGCCAAAATTTCACGGCTGGCCCATTTCTGGTAATTTTAATACGGCCGTTTTAATCAAATCAATCAAAAATAATGATTCGCTAAAATTTTGTAAATAAACTTTGATGTATTTAACTAGAAAATTAGACGAACGTTTCGCGCCCTTTGAAACTTTAAATATTCGAATTGTTTGGGAAGTCCTCCTCGGCGCTTTATAATAAATTAAATTAGATAAAATGGCGTAGGATTTTATTTAGACTCGCTACTCATTATGTGTGCTCTTTTGAAAATGATAAATAAACGACGCAAGAACAAAACCCGCTCGTGTAAGAGATTTTTAAAACAAAATAATTTCTCGGGTGTTTTGAATAGATGTAGCCTACTTAATACAGCAGAAACTTGAAGCAAAAATAGGGCGATTTAGCGTAATTTACTTATTTATAGTAAAAAGTGCATCGCTACGGAGTTACAGTACTTCAAAAATACGAGTAAAATAATTATTTTTATATTTTTGGATCGGTTTTAATCGGAAACGAAAATTAGATACGTTATTTTGTAATAGATTTTTTCTAAACACGTTTTTGAAATTTTTAATTCATAGCGTTGTACTGCATCTAGAGGCAAATCATATGTTTTTTTGGAATGCTGTATCTTCAAATCAAAGGCCGCTGCGAGATTTTGAAAATTTTTACGAAGGCCCTATAGCTCAAAAACAAAATGTCAAATTAATACAAATGGTCATATTATTTAATAGCCCTTAATAAGTATAAAACGTGATCTAAAAAAATTTTTGGAAATTATAATAAAATATTCTGCAAAACTGCCCCACACAATTTTTCTTGTAACTTTCTAAGCCGATCCAGAGCTTACAATAAACTACAAATTTATTTGTTAATAATCTCCCAAATTTTACACCGAGACGCCCCTACCTCCAGGAATTTTTGTAAAATTTTAAATTTATTATATATTCAAAAACGAAAACGGCAATCGTAATAAACTTCAAACAGTTCAATAGACCACTTGAAGTAGTTTGTTAGGATTAACAATAATTTTTGAACCATTTTAAAAATTAAGAAAAATCAAACGATACTTTTTAATATTAACAACAAATTTCCGAAAGTTACGTGGTTTTAACTACGCTCTAATAAGAAATATATTTTTCATTCTTTGAATAATTTGGATAACTCTATAAATAAAGTTGTTATAAATAACCAGTTTTGAGCCATTGTCTAGCTAGCGCTTTACGTGACTACCCGTGCGGTGTCAACGCCTTGGGTTTGCAGCGGGCGACTTGTACCGTGTTTGCACTGGTTGGAGATGACTACATGTAAATTTCAATCAATTATTGGCGCAAGAATATTTAAAACGTAAAAAGTATGGGAAATTACCAACGACAACACTGTTTTCATGGTACAGGGACAAAACTAATATTGTAGTACAAAATAAAATTTGTCCAATGATAAGTAGCAATTGTTTAAAGCTTTGTTGTTGTAAAACAATTTTAGCCGTTGTTTGCGCTCCAATATAGTTATTTGTGCAACAAGTATGGAAAAGTGTCATTTTTCCGTACAAGACGCGAAAGTACGAGTACGGAAAAAGAAATTTTTCCTACGTGTTGCACACAACATTGTTTCGCGTACGAGACGGAAATGGCCGAAAAATTGAAAATTTGAATAGGAAAATATTATAAATCACTTGACGATTGTGAATTAAATAAATAATGAAAGAATAGTAGGTTGCTTAACATTATAAAACGGCTACGAAAAACATAGTAGCGCTTATTCTATGTTGAAAAGTGTTTCTATGCAGAAAAGTGTTGCTATGTGGAAAAGTACCACTTTTCTAAATGAAAGAGAGTGCAGAAATATAGTACATTTCCGTATGGTACGCGAAAATAATATTTATTCGACGTTAAGCAATAAAAAAAATGTTCACCAAAGATGTGTTACAAACTGTCATTGTACAAAAACAATACTTTTTAATTTGTAACACAATATTCGTAGTTTTGTCCGTGAAACGAAAACAGGTGCTCTAGTAAAAAAAATACGAATTTAAAAAATTTTAGTAACGAAAAATAATTTTATTAAATACCTTAAGAAATAATTCAGTCACAACATCAGAGTGTCCTCAGGTTAACTCTTTGACGTTGTTCAATGTTGTTGAAAAAATAAGTACAGTATACCAAATTTGCACATTGTCTTAAACCGTTCCGAAAATATAAATAAAATAATTTTTTCCTCGCATCTTTGAAGGGTTGTAACTTCGTAACGATGCGCTTTTTGGTAAATTATGCTAAATCGACTAGTTTGTGCTGTATTAACTTGGACCATCGTTTAAAAACGGCCTGTATAATCAAGAAAGGCCATTTAACAAAAGAATATTTTTTAGTACGCGCTTAACTTTTTTTAGAACGCGCTTAACTGTTATAAAAGAAAAAAATATCAAAAATTTGTGCATGGACTTTTAAATTTGTAACTAGTATAACAGTAAATCTTGATAGCTGGATATTTCTATTCGCATTTGAAAATTAAAAGCAAAAATTGACAAAATTTTGGCACCGCAGTAATAGTTTCTTAAATAATTATGCGATTGAATTATTTTTCCTGCGGTTCAATTGAAACATTAAATTTCCGGTAGGTCTTCCATCGCGATGCATTTTTTTAATATTAATAACAAAAATGTTTACAATTTCCGTTTCCGGTTACGTTGGAATAATTTGTTTTCCTTATGAATGTTTGTTCCTTTTCGAAATAGCTACCAATTTGCATTCAAATCAGTTCGAATATCGGTAAGATTTGGAAACGAACAAACACTGAAGCATACTAATGGAAATTAATAGTAATTAGTAGGAGAAGAATTACTGCTTAATTTTAAAATTACAAATTATATAATTTTGGGAGAATTAAACAACTTCCGGTTAGGACTTTATGCATCGGCGTCGATTCGAATCTGAACTTTTAAACTAGAATAGATATTCAAATTAGGTAAATAAAATAATGTTTAAAATATTCTCTTTAAACCATTCATGCGATGAAGTGTTGTAAATGCCCAGTTCCTTGAAGTCTCTTACAAATGTATGCGATCACTTGTACATATTCTAAAGATTTGAACATTTTTACGTGAAAGTGCACATTTTATCGATAACAATCACATAAACACTATGAAGTTACGTTAAAACGTTAAATTAATTTCATCAAACATGCTGTTCTTTGTTAATGTATAAAAAAGTGCATTTGTGTATGTAAAATATTAAAAAATAAAAATTATATACTTAGTCAGATTTGAAACAAGCAATAAAAATGGTTTTCATAAAAATAATGGTTAATCTGTGATTTATTACTGTAGATATGTCAGTAATATTAAGTACTTTTAAGTTAATATGTATGTTTTGCATTGTTGATTGTTTGTTGCTAAATAAATAATCATTAAAGCTACATTAGCTTCAAACCCACAGTTTAAACAAAGTTTGATTGTTGTTACTTTTTATTGATATCAGCTTTGATTATCAACAGTGGAGTAATTATGACCCACGTTTATTTATTCCAGAGACAACAAATGCGTTGCTTGCATTACATTTATTCAATAGTTATATCCAGAGTAACTCGGAAAATACCCGACAAAAAAATACGAAAAATTGCTATGCAGGCAGTTTGAGTCATTTTCTACGGTTATTTTTTAATTTACGCGTGGTTTTTAGTACGATTATTTCACAAATAATGTATCAGCTATTAAAAATAACATATTTTTAAAATTAATAAATTAATGGGTAGACATCTTTAATTTATTCGCGAACAAATGCTGTACACCAAAGTAAACACGATTTGATATGCAGGAAGTTTGAGTAACTTATTCAGATTTCTTTTTCAGGTTCACAAGTGGCTTTGAACTAGCAAATAAAACGAATGGGAATTTTTTTTAAATTTATTTGTGACTTGTACGTCTCTTGATGAAACGATGCACATGATCAGAAAAAAAAGAGGAAAACTAAAATATTCTATAGGTTATATAACAAATGGATGACTTTATTCGTGTTTTTCATGAAATAACAAGTTTCCTGTTTTCTATTTTTCTAGAAACATCTAATTTTTATTTCTTAAATAAAATTGCACATAAAAGTCAAAACGTTTTAACAGTTTTCATGTACGCCCCCAGAACCCTTACTTATTTATAAAACAAAGAACATTTAATAAACTTAAAAGAAATCAGAATTTTATCCTTACATAAATATGTGTATTTAACGAGGTATTAACTGATTTTAGTATAGCTCTATTACTATTAATTTCCGTTTATAACCTGTTTATGCTCAGTTAAGCAGAGAAATGTAAATGGAAACCTGTAAAACTTTTAATATTCGAATATGTATGTACATTGTACATAATCCTACATAATTAAATGTAACTGTCCAGGCCCATTAGGGAAGTTTTCACTAAATAAGTATTTAGTCTGATATAGATGTTTTATGTCCATTATTGTTCTAAGTTTTTCCGATTGTTTTCATTACATATACATAAACATTCCAAGTTATTGGAAAATTAATGGTTATGAAATCAATTTGTCGTCTCTGAAACCCAACTGACGGATGTTACATTTAAAATCGGTTTATTTCAATCATTTGTCTTTAGATTTGACGTTGTACTTGGTTAAAAGCGTAGAAAATACTTAAAAAGGATTTCTTCTTGGATATTTATCGCTATCCTTCAAACTTGAGCCACCCAACCAGTTCACTGAAAAACAACATTGACTTGCTCTAACTACTGAAGCAGAATAGTTACACAAACAGTAAAAGAATAAACAATTTATTGCTTCTTCTTCTTCACTTCACGGTATAGGCACGTTGCCTGTTCCTATTTATTTATTACAATTTATTGCTATCGAAATAAATATCACTAGAATATAAAACGCGGCAGTAAAAAAGAAATTTATTTTATGTCGTAAGAAAAAATCAAAATTACCTGTCACATCGATGATCAAAGGTGAAGCTTTTGATTTGCCAGCTTTATGATTAATTTCTAGTCTGGTAGCTTCGATATGCATTTACTTTTACTTGCGTTATACTGCAGCCGAAGATATGCGATGGAGTCATGTTTCTCTAGTTTCACAGTAAACTGCAGAACCAGAATAAACCAAAGAAACAAATTTCCGGGGTTCTAAAGATAACGTGCAGTAATTAGTGCTTCTGTTTTTTTTCTGAAAGAAAGAAACAAGAAAAATGACATCTTTTATGTTTTCGTAATACTACGGAGGAGACTTCAGCCGCAATATTCCTTTGGACTTGGTATTAACATCATTTAGATACGTCGCTGATTATACTGCACTTGTAATGGACTGTATTAAAAAAGAACTGGGAGTTCCTTAAAAGCACTAATACTGAAACTAAAAGACACTTTACACCAGTAAGTCAAAAACAAAAGAAACCCTTTGTAAACTTTGGGTGTATTATTACTCGTATATACAGGGCGACTCATTTAAGTGCAGCTCTCCTTTATTTTTTTACCTTTGTGTAAAATTGATTTTTGAATCATGATAATATCACCTGACGACCTATTTTCTGATTTACATAACGTTCTTATATCAATTATTATATTATTATATCGAAATTAATAAAAAAAATAAATAAAAATCATTAGGTACCAGCGGAGTCCGTGGGCTATGCCTCACGATGTTTTTGTTTGTTTTTTAATAATAAATAAGTTAATTAAACAGCGGATCGCAAACCTAGTTTTATGAACCATATAGGGATTGCTGTAATTATTTCTATATATTAAATACGGATCCCATGTGTCTCAACATTGGAGGAATACGACTACAGCTGAGATTATGCAACCCAAGCAGCGCGCTATGGATTTAATTTACCAAAAACTGAGCAAAGTATTTCTCCTGGACTTTCCAATACCTACGATATTGTTACCTATCATATATTCAAAAGTGTTTCAATATTAACGTTCCATTGACTTTAATAACATGCCACCATTCTTGCCACTGTACCGACTACCGACAGCATAGCCGCATAATAGTCATATTATACTTACATACTACAAGATACTAAAGCTTACACAAAACTAAATTTTAACTTTTTTAAAAATTAATTTTTTTTTAGGAAAAGGGTTTGTTGAAATTAAATCAAACTAAAAATGAGAGAACAAAATTCTCCCGTCCAAAATTGGGTCCCCCGTTTATTAAATAAAGAGGCACAAAATTTTGAGTTTCAAAAAATCATAGAAGGCGTCTCAGACAAATAAGCGAATTGGAACACAAACAAAATTGTATCCTATTCCTATTTCTATGAGCCTATAAAATTTAAACGGAATCGCGTGGCCAGTTTATAGCAATTTTCTTTGAAAATTTTCAGAATAATTTTTTATTTAAAAAATTCTGTTACCTATAATGACATTGTGCTTCCCTAAGGCTATTATAATGCTAAATTGCATTCCGATCTCTCAACTAGATTCTGATTAATAAGGCTTAAGATCAAAAATTTCAAAAAATCGTAGCGGACGCCATGTTATTACTAGTACGTTCAAAAAAAAATACATCCGCTTTGCCCTTTGAGGTCTCCTATCAGATTCCGTTATTCAATTTCCGTTGCTGAAAAAATGTTACAAAAAAACGTGTAACTTCCGCTTCTGGTTTCGTTTTATAAAGCTGATTTCGCACGTAAATTTTTTGTATACTACCTCATAGTATTCCGAAGCTCATCGAAATTGGCATACCCAATTACCCACACACAAACGTACGTTTTTAAAAACCACCTTTTTGGGTTGCTGGAGGTCCACAACCTGTGTTTCCGTCGAAATATCGAATGCGTAAAAAAGTATAGGAAAGTAAAAGCAAGCGTAGGGCGTAGGATTTAGCTAATTCTTGGCAAATATACGAGCTGGTAGAGGCAGCAATTTATTAGTTTGTTACTGTTGTTAATCTATTTTGAAACGTGAGCATATAGATCTTCAACACACGATAAACGGAATCAACATCGTCTCATAGCTGCAGGTCAACCTGCGATGGGCGTATTTATTTCAGACATTTATGAAATCGCTTGTAATGTAAATTCGTAATGCAGTAGTATTACTTTCTTTTCTTACCTCTAATAAGCAAACCAACATTTTTCAATTTAAATATGCTCATTTTTTAAAATTTCATTATACTAAATTAAGGATATATTACTGTTTTTTTGTTTCAACCCGCCAACACTAAAGTAAGCCATAAATAACTAAATTAGACAAACAGTAGTGACTGCAACATAAGAATTCGCTGAAAACAATAAATAAATTGAGGGGAAATGTAAGAGACCGCCATCGTGTTATGACGAGACAGTTAGGGATTTAGTATATATACAATAATAAAATTACGGTTCATGATCTGAAAACCCCCCACAAACTTCGATTATGGTTTTACTATTCTAATTGCTTTTATTAAATTTTCTTGCAATTTAACTTTACTGTTTTGTTAATTAAAACAAAATCCTAAATAAACCATTTGATATTGTCCTCTCGTATTATGTTCTCGAACATGAGTAATTCTACAAATTTGTTATTGGTTTTGTATGATAATACTTTTATTGCTTTAATATGGTTATTACAAGAAAAGAAACGAGAAACGGTAAATCAAAGGAATCCATTTAGAAAAGAAAACAACACACCACCGAACAAATCAAATCTACGGATTGCTATAAAGCCAAAAGCTTCTCACCGTTGTTTTTTCATTTAACAATTTTGAGGGGCAACCATGTGTGAGGCACATGAAAGCCACGCAGCCTTCCGTCTGAGACAATCAGAGTTCCATTATTCATCCGAGTCGAATTTGAGGCCATTCTAAAACCACCTTATCAGTAGTGCAGCTGACGCAGCCCTCCCTCGCTGCCACCATTATCACAATGAACTTTGTTGAGGCCAGAGAGCTTACATCCACCCCACACACATTCGAGCGACTCCCTTAGTTCCGGGTACTTTAGGAAATGGATTTGGCTGTACAATCAATCCATTGCAGAGATATCGCAACTTTCGTGTGATGTACATTTGCCAGATGGGTATCTACGATTGCGGGTGTTCGTTGGGGATGGGCTTTAAGGCTTAATTCAGTTGACAAGACACTACATTATTTACAAGGTGTGATATTTATCAAACAATCAGGTAAGGCAAAATTTGGCTATTACAAAAGATTCTATACTTGAAATATCAGATTTAATAACGGTTTAGCTGATTTCTTGTAAACCCTAAATAATTTCGCTATTTATAAACAAACACAAATTTTATGCTGTGAATATAATCTTAAATATTCAGAAGTATGTACTTATATTTGTTTTGGCACCTGGTTAAACCCGAAGTGGCGTTGACAATTCAATTTTAAATGGAACCCCATCTACGTTTTTACGCATTCGTATCAAATCATCTGAAAACATTGATAACCAAGATCAAGTCACCAAGTTCTAATGTTCCTATAGCAACGCCAACTGTTTATTTTTTTAAGATTGAAATAAATAATTAATGTTGAAGTAAAATAAGATATTTTATTTAATATTTTTATATCTTGGTCACAACGTGCTATCCCCAACTATTATTACATAAGATCAGAATATGATTCAGAGCGTTTGCATCACTGTGGTATAATTCGTTTAGTTCTAACTTTTGTCGCATTACTAAAGGCAAAAAGATAAATCATTAAAAAATACCAGAGAACAGAAAATAAAATTTTCACCAGTCAAAAAGCTGAGAACAAGATTAGACTCCCCGCATAATATTATTGTATCTATCTTAAAATTAAGGTAAGCCTAAGTTTTATTTTGCTGTCACTACTGAACAATTCAGGGGCGTGCGGTGGGATTTAAAGAAAGGGAAGCAAATTTAAAAAACTTACTTATTTATAGTGTAATTCGATCCTCCTGTCCTTTTTAGCAAATTCAGTAATAACGTTGTCGTAAAATCGTGGATGTTCAGACATTTCCTTAAGGAGATCTTTTTCTATAGATAAAACTGATAGTTTTGAAAGTCTATCTTGGCCTGTGGAATTTCTTACAAAGTTTTTAATGCGTTTTAGTACAGAAAAACTGCGTTCAACTGAAGCACTAGTGGCGGGAATTGTCACCACTAACTCGCACAATTTAATCACTTCCAAATACGCCTTATTTAACCCTGTCTCGTTTAAAAAGTTCAGTAAGTCACTAGCATTATTTTTTGTATTTACTTCTTCAGTAGCATATATTACGGTAAGTTCAGACCGCAATGCAACTATATCAAAATTATTTCCATAACTGTCAATTAAGGATTGAAAAGCTTTTTCCGGAAAAGGTTTATTTTTAAATTCACTAAAATTACATAGTTCGAGAAATTGTAAATTATTAATATTTTCAAATCTATTATTTAATTGTTCAAAAATCTGGTCTATTATTTCAATCAAAAGTCTTCGATATGAAGTTTTAAGGTCCCCAACATTGTCAGTTCGTATTCGTTTTCTTTGGGGTTGTAGATGTTCCTCGGTGTTAACTGTATTTTCCCAAAATTTATCAAATTCATTTCTTTGTTTATTTATAATGTTTTTAAATTCCTCCACTTTTTTAACACAGAATCCAATGTCATTTGATTTATTTTGTAATATATTAAATAAATTATCAGAAAAGGGAAATATCTCTGAAAAAATATTTAACAGAAAATTAAAGTTTAAGTCTCTTTTTAAACAGTCTAAATAACCTCTAGAACTATTCAAGGTCTCAGTGTCCCAATCACAACTGTTTTCTAAAATATTTTCAAATAATTTAATTAAAGGATGTCGATATTCACACACCGTTAAGAGAAGCCTTCCACTGTAGTTCCATCGTGTAGGAGCAACTTTGGGCAATCTTTTTTGTACTATCAAATCTAACGCTCGAGTACGTTTTGAAGATCTTGTGAAAAATGCAGCCATTCCACTAACGGGCGAAAAAAAGATTTTACATTCCTTAATGTGTGCTACTGACTGCGACAGAACTAAATTTAACCGATGAGCAAAACAATGTACCAATAATGCACTTGGAAAAGACTCTCTTACTTTGGTTTGAAGACCCCCTAATTCATCATAACTCTGGGCAACGAGTTTAGCACCGCATTCAATATCGTCGACAATATCACACACGATTTTGTATAAAGATATTGCTGTCCTATCCGCTGTTACGTCGAGGAATCCTAAAAACCATTCTTGAATTTTCCCATCGGTTTTTACATAGCGTACTACCGCAGAAAGCTGACTAATATTTGTAGGACAATTGCAACAAAGCGTGCTTCTGTTATTTCTTGTTTAATTTTTTCCAAAACAACTGCAGCAACAGCAGAAATTAAATCATTTTGAATGCGATTTGATGTTCCGCGAAATACGCTAGACTGTTCTAAATGGCATTTTAAAGGTTCGTCATATTTGGATAAGAACGTAAGTAGATCCACGAAATTTCCCCTATTTGCGGAACTACTAGATTCATTATGACCTCTAAAAGCAAGTTCACGTTCTCCAAGAAAACAAACAGCATCAATTAACCTTTTTAATATCACACGATTTTTTTCCACCAGTTCATTATGCTGACGATGACTTAGTTTCAACTGATTATCTATAACAGGCATGGGCAACCTTTTCAGCCCACGGGCCAAATAAAAACTTTAGGAATGTTCTGAGGGCCGGACCAACACCACTTTCCTGTTACTTATAAAATAAATGACATAATAAAATGTATAATAAATAAACTTTATTTGATGATGATGACAAAATTTAAAACATAAAAATAGTCAAAACACATAGTTGTTGCTCAAATTAAACTCCAATTAAAAGTTAATGTGATCCTTGTAGTTGTGTACCACTAACGAGGCGGTCCATATTTGAAGAAATATTGGTTGTTGCAACACGCAGAGCATTCTCCATATTAATGTCAGTAAGTTGGCTTCTAGTTTTGGATTTAAAAAGTTGCATCTTTAAAAAAAATTGTCCACAGCAATAGGTACTGCCAAACTGAGTCATTATTTTTCTAGCAAAATTTGCTATATTTGCGTATTTTTCAGTTTAAAAATATTTATTTATAGAACTCTTCTAAAGTAACTTCATTGAATTTCGCCTTTAGTTCCGCATTATCCTGAAGTTCAATCAATTCCATTTGAAGTAATAGCGGAGCATTATCCACATCAACAGTAAAAGGCCCAGAAAATATGTTGAAGAGAAATTCTTGATTTCGAAAATCTTGAAATCTTGAAACAAATTCCTCTTCAAGGGACTGAAGTTCATCTGCCAATACATTTCCATTCTGCCAAAGGCGGAGCTTATTTTGAAAACTTTTTAAGAGTGCAAAAGAACAAATTTCCCGGGAGTTTGTAGCTGAGCATTGAGTTCATTCAAATGAGTTGTAATGTCCACCATGAAAGCCAAGTCGCACAACCATTCAGTATTTTTTAATTCATCGACTGTTTTTCCTTTCATATCCATGAAAAGATACACCTCATCTTTCAGATTATAGAAACGTTTTAACATCTTTCCTTTACTAAGCCAGCAAACATCACAATAAAAAATTAGATTTCCACAGTCTGCTTCGAGGTCATTAGAAAAAAACTCTTGAAGTTGTCGATGATTCAAAGCTCTCGCTTTTATGCACTTTATACAGAAAACAACCGTTGTCATTATATGGTTAAATTTAATTGACTTGCCACATAAATTTTCTTGGTGCAAGATACAATAAAATGTAAAAAAAATGCGTTGTATCAATATCTTCACTGAAAAAAATGTATTAGTTTCTCCAACAAAAATAACTTTGCTACCTTGTATTTGTAACAGTTGCAATATTTTTTGTAATAAAAGCATACATTTTTGCTGTTATTACAAATCAAAACCAATAGCAGCAAACTCGCATTAGTTACATAGACAAATATTATTTGCAACGGTATTTCTGTTAATACAACAAATAAATTTGCTCAGACCAACAAGGTATGAGGCGCGCGCCGTTCAAAACAAAACTATAACAGGTGGGGCAAAACAATGCATTCCGTTTGCAAGATTATAAGAATTTTGGGCGATCATAAAAGAAGAGTTAAACACTAGGTGTAAACCAAATTCCATTTTTTTATTTTATAAAACAACTGAACAGCACATGTGAACTTTCGATACATTTATTTTTTGCAACAAAAATTTGAAATTTGGTACTCATAATGTTTATTTTTTTTTGTGGCCATCTGTAATACAATTCCACATCGATATCTCAAATTCAGCCAATGGAAAGCTTTTAAACAGAATATTTCTTTTGTCACACTCGGTATTTTACAAACATATAATTATTCATTTAAAAATATATTTATGTACAAAATAACACATATATGTTAAAAAAAACATATATTTTTAAAATAGTATTGTCTTTAACAACCGTGTCTACTTCTTATCGGTGCATTCCTATTCAGCACGGATTCAGTTAGCACGTTTCAAACAATAGGTTGTAACGGCACAGGTGTATATGCGGGTGTATACGGTTGTACTGTTTTTTACTGCATAAATAGTTGAGGTTCGAATCTAGGTTGGGGCCAAAATTTTTTTTTATTTTATACTGCTTTTTTTTTTTAAATTTTGCTTTTTACTGTTTACGCAAGGTTTAGGGTAATAGCAGTTATATTTTTAAAGAAAAAATACGAAAAAGTTGCATTCACTCACTGCTTGACGGCATACTAACTGCGCAAGTTCGACCGTTCATGTTAGTGTGTTTTGACTAACATGCATAAGTTAATGACTAAGCGAATAATTGGGTTCTAAAAACAACCATATTGATAGCAGGTAGCAAATATATTTGCTAAGGTTGCAATTTCTTAACGGCTTTTTCATTTCATGGTAAGAAGCGAACAGAGTTAGTCGGTGATTTGTGCGTATTTAAGTTTTTTTAGTTCAACATGAGTGTTAGTGATTAATTGCAAGAATGGAAGTTCGAGGACTTGATCCCAGTTTTTGAAGGTACGTACGAGTAAATTCGCAGTAGTTACAGAATTTATTTCAACAACCAGCACTAATATTGATTAAATGGTGTAAAACTGATTACACGTTGAAGCCATCTTAAACCTATAAAGAAAACACACGATTTTCTTTTAATGATGATTTATTTCCACAGTTGATTAAAATGCCAAATTTAACAATTACCCACTCACGTATTAAATTTTCAATACAGGTGCAAGTAGGTAAAGTATGACGTGAAAGCATTCCTCAAATTATTTACCTGAAGAGTTAATGTTACATAATAGCTCACACAAATAACAGTAAAAATATTTGAATCACATTAAAGAAACATTGATTTTTGTTAGTTGTCTCAGATTTGTTATTAATTGTGTTATTTATGACTTATGTGAACATATAATTATTATTGCATGATTTCAGGATAACAGTAGAAACATTTCAAGGCATTTAAAGTAGCATAGTCCAAATGTTCCCAACAGAAATCAGGGTAAGGTTGTTTAAAAAAATGAGTAAAGTTCTCCAAATAAATTATATTTATTTTTATAGGAGATCTATCTTGCTATAAATATAAAAAATATTCAAGGAAAAATTCACAAAACAGGTACAGGAAAATTGTTCAGGAAGTATTGTAATATGCGCAGACAGTTTAAAAAAACGGGATTACTAGCCATTAATAAAGAATCCCCTGATGTTAATTTTGATGGTGGTGATAATGGGGGTATGTTATGTTTAATGATAAGGGAGGTATTGAATTTTAAGCGCCGACTTTGATTATAGATGAAGAACAAAACGATGCTCTCACGTGGCTACGGAATAGTACTGACCCCTGGTCTCAAGTCCAAAAATTTTGGAATGCTACATTTTGTTTGCGTAACAAGCATTTAACAAATGAAGAAGGTTCGGTGCAATCTTACATGGGTTTGTTTGTATCGGGCCCTGAAGCACAGGCTGGGGTATACTTTGCTGGAACAGGATTTTAACAAATTATACCCGGACAGCGAACTAAAATTATATTCCAATTGGCCAACATTTTCCGAAAATATAGTTAGATGTGCGAAAACCTTAAAGATAAAACGATCAGCCAAAAACTGGCTGAAATTCAAAACGATACTAGAGAGGGTAATGACAATGCATTTAGTATTAATCTTATTGATTTAGCCCATTTTTAAAATTTAATATAGATGGGAAAACCAACAGAATATTATTTCTGCTTCCATACTTGATGAAGCCTGTGACAATTAAGAAGAAAGTCGGTGGGTATTGGAAACCCTCGAAACTAGAAGTGCAAGAAGGTTTTATCATTCATCTAAAGGTAACTTTATCATGCCTTACTTTTAGAATTATAAAATTTTTAATTTACCCAGTTCAAAAATCATTAAAATAAATGTTTACTATTTATTATTATATTTGGCAAGTTTGTTTACGTTATGCTATTTAATTCCCCTTTACAAGTGATCAAAAAGTAATCCAATCGCGGGCGGTTTTGTTAAAAATATTGTCCTAGATTGAGTCATACTTTGGTATCTTGGTAAAGTGACATTTAAATGTGTATGCACTATTAGCACTATTAGACATAGTTTTTTTTTGGAAGTCTACCTGTGATTGGATTTCTTTTTGATGTCTTATTTTTCTCTCCTTTGGTATGGTTTAAAAAAGAAATTAATGTAAAACTTTATATTTTTAAACATTTTTATATGTTTTTATGTTCTGTTTCTGTTCCCAGTTAATGCGTATTGTATATATATATTTTATGTTGTATGTTTATTCTCACTTAATAAAATATTTATGTCGATATTAGGTTCTTATTTCTAAAAACAACACCCTGTATTTTTATAACAAATATATTAGCTTGTGAAACAAATGTATTTACTTCCTGTAGCGAAATCATATTTGCTACAACAAAATAAAAATTAGTTACATAAACGAAACAAATTTGTTCAGAAAGGCAATATATTGCTTATTATAAACAATATGTTTTAGTTGTTCCAACAAATAAAATTGCTGCTGAAGCATAAACAAATTAGTTGCACTTGCTAATATTTTTGTAATCAAAACAAACGTATTTACTTCCTGTAGCAAAATCATATTTGCTACAACAAAATAAAAATTAGTTACATAAACGAAACAAATTTGTTCAGAAAGTCAATGTATTGCTTACTATAAGCAATATGTTTTAGTTGTTCCAGCAAATAAAATTGCTGCTGAAGCATAAACAAATTAGTTGCACTTGCTAATATTTTTGTAATCAAAGCAAATATAAAACCAGCAAAAATTATTAGCTTTGACAGCAAATATTTTAACTGGGGCTATTTTCACTAAAATTTTTTGCTGTGGTAGCTAATTTTTGGTTACCTCGACAAATATTTTTTTTCGGTGTTTACTAGATAATTCTGATTTGATTTTAGCAAGGACACCTGCGTTTGATCCAACCATTGCAGGAGCTCCGTCTGTAGCCACCCCGCTTAAATTTTCCAATTAAAGGTTAAATTCATTACAATCAGATCTTATTTCTTGAAAAATATCTTCTCCGGCAGTTGTATGCTTCATTGACTGTAGCGTCAGCAAATCTTCTACAATTGTATAATTTTTATCAATCCCACGAATAAAAATAGCTAATTGTGCTGTATCTCTTACGTCTGTACTTTCATCCAATGCAATTGAAAATGATTGAAATTTCCCTGCAAGGTCGTTAAAGGCTCAGCTTTATGTCGTCAGAAATAGCATCAATACGCCTAGTAACAGTTCTACGGGATATATCTGCACAAAATTTTTACATTTTTCAGGACGGAATATTTTTACTGCGGCAATTAAACATTCCTTTACAAATTCCCCTTCCGAAAATGACTTTGAATGTTTTGCAATTATTTCACTTATAATAAAGCTCGCACGAACAGTATCTTTAGCTTCACTGTTGCGTTTAAAAAAATGTTTTGTTGATTGACCAAACCCTTTTTAATTGTTCTATCTTGACTTTTCTCAGAGCACCCTTAAATTTATCATAACATTTTTGGTGTTTACTACTGTAATGTCTTTTCAAATTATATTCTTTTAAAACTCATGTTGCTTCGTTGCATATTAGACAAATTGGTTTATCTTTAAACAAAATAAAAAAGTATTCTTCTGTCCATTTATCTTGGAACGTTCGGCATTCTTTATCAACTTTTCTGATCTTACTGGAAGATGGTATGCTAAGTGACGTTGTATTTTTGATCTTTATAATTAAATACTACACAGCACCAACACAACACTTTTCAACGTCTGAAACAGACACATCGCAATACTGCAATAATTAAAGTCGGAAGACGTGCACGTGCAGTAGGTAGCTATGATTCATAGCTGGGGTCAAAGTCAAATTTCGCCATCGTCGGCTGGATTTATATGTAAGCGAAAAAAGTAATCGCGGGCCGTATGTATATCTAAGTAGGAAAACGTTGGCGGGCCGTAAGAAATAGCCTCGCGGGCCGTGTCCGGCCCGCGGGCCGTAGGTTGCCCATGCCTGATCTATAACATGCTCGATGCGTGACTTTCCAAATAATTTTTCCTTAATTACCGCCTGCAAGTGAGACCGAGATATTGCATGCCTCTTTATAACTTTATGTACATCATTTAAGTAGGAAAACCCACTTTTATTCCAAACGCCTTTTTCATTTATGAAAAGTAGACACGGCCAACAAAAAAGTTTATTTGAAATATCACAACCCGTTAACCATTCGTTATGTTCGTACATATCCACATTAAAATATCTAGTGCACGTTTTCACTTTAGTTGTTAAATGTTTTAGCGCGGGTTTTGGTCTACCTTTTTCAATTATTTCTAATTTTTCTTTAAAACTGTATGTGGAAAATCCTTTTTTTAATACACCACACACAACACAATTACACACACTTGGCTGTATAGCCTGAATATTTATCCCGGAAGACGAAGTTGAAGGCATAGCCATGAGGACAATTTTGTTAAGAAGCAATTCAAAAACTGCTTACTTCGGTCACTAAGGGGCAGCGACTAAATCGGCAAGGTCACCAACCTGCAGCATGCTTTGCACTTGCGCCCTTCATACAAAACGCTTAGGCAGTAGGCAGACTTTCGAATTGCTTCCAAAAATTCACCACAACGCACATGCGACACTCGATAGAGATGAGTGTGGGACTGCGGGTGGGCGGTTTGCATTAATAGAGATTAGTGAATTGTGTGGCAGCGTTACATTGTTTTATAATAAATTTTCATTTCTAACAAAATTTAAAGGGAAGCAATGCTTCCCTTGCTTCCATGGAGCGCACGCCCCTGCCTAATATACATACGACCTCTCCCGTCTCATAAAAAAACCTTTTATTGCTCAATCTTTTATACTTTTGCAGGTATCAGCTTGTAACACTTTACTTGCCGCACCCTGTATACATAGGGAGAACAACCTATTATAATGTGTCCAACCGTAATTTTTTTAATACTTCAGATATCTGGGATATCAAGGTGAATCGTCTTAGGAAACTCACCCTGTATATAAAAAAACATATGAACATCATTATGACATTTATTCTTGATTGGCGCCCCCCTCAAATTGTAAAACTTAGAGCTGCCCTTGATTACAGTATTAGTATCATAATAATGAAGAAACATATAGTTTCCTTACGTTTGCAAATAACGCATAATTTCTAGATTGATTCCATGTAGAAATTTCTTCATTCGAAAAGACACTAAAATTCTTATAAAGTAACAGCAATGATTTACAACGAATAAGCATAATAATGAGAAGAGAAGTATTGGGTACTTCATATTACATTCAAAAACATTTAGATATTTAAATTCCTTTATTTATTTATGGCAATAAATCAAAAGCTTAGGACAAAAACAGCAGAAATTTAAATAAAGGTCATTTGTAGTCTGTATTTTCATTTGCGATAACTATAATCTGTTGGATGCATAAGAATTTGTATATGCCAAACGATAAAATTTTAGAAAATATCCGATTGTCCCAGCCTGGCAGTCTTTGATATGTTTTTCTCCGGATCATGCATTTTGATTCGTTGCTATGGGCGACCAAGTAAGCTGCAGGTTATCGTGTGGCACAATGAAATGTTGACTCCATGTGCCGCTTCACTGAATGTATATTTGTACTATGCAAATGTTTGTTTCAAGTCTAAACGACCTCAACGTTCCGTCTACGTGATTTTTAGATGACCAAAGTGCAGTTTAGTGTGTATTATATAAACTGTAAATTGTAAATATTACCGAACGGAAGCAATTTAAAAGTTCGTTGTTCATTTCGACGTGTGTGGTTTATGATTGTGTGTAAAATAGTCCAATAGCAAGGTAGGTAGTAAACCAGTAAACACGTGGTTTGTTGAGTCTGCTACTAACTGCTTTCATTCGCCTTTGAAAGTTATATCATAAGCTTGATGCTTGTATTTAACACTAACTAACCAGTGCTCTTTGAGTATTTATGTCCACTTACCGCTGCTGTTCTCTGCGCGCTTTCACTAAATACCGTCGAAACCGAACCTGTAAAAAACAGCAATATTTTAGTATTCATATTAAAATTATGCAACAAAATCGGTGTTTTATTTACATAAGGTGCGCGTAACCGTTTTGAGTATTCAATATAATCAGTTACGACGAATCAATGCTAAAAATCATGCTTGGGCATGGATATAATATTACATAGATTGTTAGCGATGATATATTAATAAAAACCTTTCGACGTTCTGTGTTACTCTATTGTTAGCTAAGTCAGAAAAATATTTTTGCAGAATTTCATAAAATTGTTTCCTGTACTTTTAAAATGCCTGACCAAGCATACACTACGCTTATCAACTCCGTTATAAAATAGCTCGAGATAATAAACCTGCTGGCCAGATGAATAATACGTATCTAAACAAGCTCCTAAGGTTAAAGATGTGGGTGTGTTTCTATTTTAAGCCCATAAATATTTTGTTTGAAAGTGTATAAAAGCGCCAACTATATATTTAAAGGAACTATACCAGAATTGATTATTATTTGATTGCTCCATAATTTAAATACTGACTAAATACTAGACTAGAAATCCGGACATTGAATTTATGTCTTTCAATAGCGTTAAGGTGTATAAATTAAATACATTTTTTAATTAATAGCCCATAGTTACACTTAAACTCCTCTTCAATACTAACAGCTAGATGTGTTCTGTCCCAACATAAAAATATTTTGAAATGAAATGAATGAGTCATAGCATCAGAGACGTAGGAACTGTTCTTTATCTACGGGTGGAATCACCGTGGCGTAGCATTTAATGTTGGTTGGTTGGAAGCGGTTGGGGGGGGGGGTTACTTAATTTTTGCAGGGTCGTAACAAAATTTTATCAAAAGTAGGCGTGTAGCCAGTTTTAAGAGCTTCAAGAGCATCTGACAATTTTAAGGTCAAATAAAAAAAATCTCAAGTATCAGTCAACCTATTTAGAAATAAAATTGAAAAAATGCAGCTCTGGCGGCTACAAGTTTCCTACTCTTACAGCTCATTTTCTAATGACTTTCACTTGACTTTAATAAACCACTATTAAAATTAGTAGTTTGCGCGTGAATTAAAAAACAAAGTGTCCTGTGTATTTACAACTTACTGCATGCCGGGTACATAGCTAAAGTTGGTAATATTTACAGCCCATCGTGCTTTATTCTAGGAAGAATTTAAAAAGCTTTCTGCATAGAACGTGTGTAAGCTTAAATTTGTTTTTAAGTTTAAAAATGGAATTTTTTAGTTACAAACATTTTATAAATTGCACGAAAAAATATAAGTAAATAGCTACGAACTGCCATTTAACATATTTTCGCGGGCGCAACTGAATTTTACAAGACTTTCTCCGTAGAAACGTGTATAAGCTTAAAAAACAGCCATCTAACATATCTTCACGGGTGTAATTGAGCCAAAGCACCCGCGCATGCGCAGGGCCGTCCTAAAAAATTTGGAGCCTCTGAGCTAAGAATTTGTAGCGCCCTAACAGCAGGAGTAACATTTGAATGTAGAATAAAACATCCATGTAAAAAACAGCCCCGCAAAAAATCCCCGAAAAAAAGCTCCTATTGAAAACTCCTAGGAAAACAAAGCCCCAGAAAAAAGACCAGGGAACAAATACCTGAAAAAAAAGACGCAGTAAAAAAGACCCTGAACGAAAAGCTCGGAAAAAAGACCTAAAATGAATTCTTCATAAAAAAAGATACGCATGTTTTGGACTTTCGGGAAATCAAAGAAGTGGTTTCTAAAAAAATGTCTGTTTGGTGTATGGTTTGTATGTGTGTGTGGGTTACGCGTTATAAATCCCGAAGGGATGGTCCGATTTCAATGAGCTTTGGAATGTCAAAGCATTCAAAACCAAAAACTGACCGTCA
This sequence comes from Ctenicera cuprea, assembly GCA_958336395.1. NCBI lineage: Eukaryota > Metazoa > Arthropoda > Insecta > Coleoptera > Elateridae > Ctenicera > Ctenicera cuprea. The sequence goes on along the minus strand of OY284487.1, from coordinate 28,523,637 downwards.
AAATAAGCTTTAAAAAAAATGTTTTTTTTGGTAGCATTTACACCGGAAAACAAATTTTCTGAAACTGGAGACGGAATTTGAGAGAAGACCTTAGGGCATATTCAAATGTTTCTTCTAAGTTCCTAGCTTCAAAATTGCGGAGGATACGATTTAATGAAAATTTTCACTTTACGTCTTATTACTCAAAAACGAGATCACAAATCGGATGAACTTTGGTATTAACATAGCCATAGAGGAACACAATGTCACTACCTAAGAGAATTGTACAAATGAAAACTGAGAAGAGGCTGTTTTTACCGAGGATGTTTTTCCGGGGGATTTATCTTCCAGAGATTATTTTTCCGGGGATTTTTCCCGGAGCTATTTTTTCCACGGATGTTTCTTCCGGACCCGTAACATTCAGACAAACCACCGCTCGTTCACACAACGACACAATTGCTACACTACAGGTTTATACATGAGCCTGAAACTTTTTTTTTCATCTATTAAACAAGAATTATTAAAAATGAAAATTTTTTAGCCCAAAACTGCGTCCTGCACCTTAGTTCTGTTTTTACTTTAATGTGCACAAAATAATGTATTTTCTAAGATTTTTGGAAATCGACTAATTTACAGGTTTGCAGTCTTATTTAAAAAATTTGTTTTCACTAAAAACTTACAATGGCAAGGATTATTATATGTATATAGTGCAAAACTTTTATGTGGCTACCGAATTATCTAGCAAAAATGAGTGACGACACACGTCTCGATACCTTGTAGTCAGTACAGCAGGTAGTTACATTTTGAACCTGCTCCACAAACGTAAATGATTAAGTCTATTTGTATTTAGATCTCTGTATAACCTATACGGCCGAAAACATACACGAAAATGCGTTTTATGGGGTATTATTTATTCTTAAGCGCAGTAGCGCACTGTTTTATGCTGTTGCTTCTCTATGTCAGCAATCTTAAGTGAGAGTTTGCATTCATATAAAACCAGTGATAAGTAGGTTCGTAAAATCTATTAGATGTCAAACGCAAAACAAACATTTTAAAAGCAGTTACAATAATTTTAAGAACACCGACAAAAGTTATAAAATAGCGACTAACAAACAGAATTTATTTGCAGAAGCGACCAACGTCACTGAATACAGTCGTTAGACGTTCACAGCACGGCACCTCGATTCTAGTACCTTGCAAATATGCAAATGCAAATATTTAAAATATTTGTATATATTTTTGTTTGTTCATTATGTATATTTTTTATATGAGGGTATTTATTTTTTTATATAAGGGGGCCCTAATACAAATGGTGCTCCAGGGCCCCCGAGGCCCCAAATACGACATTGCCTACTGCTGGTGTGCTTGCTTATTTGAATTTCAAAGGTGAAAATAAAAAGTAAGTGTTGAAAATCAGATACAATAAAAGAAGCAATTTAAATTCTGATGGTGTACAAGATGCAATATGGAGTGAAATATGTATAGTCTGAAATAACGGACACGTTTTAGCACTTCGCTGCTCCTGTCGAATCGAACAAGTCGTAAAATACAAATGCGCTGCTGTTTGGCTGGGAGATGACCTTTATTTCAGACACATACCCTTTCCGGTAGTAACTTTACAAACAATACCTTTCCGGAGAAACGCGGACCACAAAACCACAAAAGGTACATTTATCTTTTAAGCGAGAATGGTATGTATATAAATTATTATCAGAAAGCTAATGCGTTTCACAAATTTTGATATATTCTTCAAGGGCTGTCCAACCTTACAAATAAATAATGCAACCCAACATAAATGCCACAGCACTTTAGACCATTCAATTTAGTCAAGGTCAAAATTTTGATCATATCACTGATTTTGACTAAATCACTCAAATTTTTGGGAAAAACTCATTTTTCTAAGGAAGTTTGTTTATTTCCAATAGCAATCAACCACCTCAACAGTATTGGAGGGAGGATTTTCTTCTTACTTTTATTAAAATTTCAAACAATATTAAAGATTTATAATACCGAATGTGTGTTGAGCTGAACATATTAAAATTCAGCTGAATGGACAACCGCTTTATTTTTGCTACATTACGTTTTTAAAGCAAACGAAAACGCAGACAGTATTAAATTTTCATATAAAAATTTAATGTGTCGTCATATAAGACTCTTGTATTTTATTTATGAGAGATTCTTCTGATATTAAGTTCTCAGAAGTTCTTTATAACAAAGATAGGATCTGCAGTTCTACATAGAGTTGGGCAATTTTATTGTTATCCTTCATAGAAACAGTTCACAGTAAAAGAATTTTTTTTAATGTGCGGGAATGACATTTTACACAGTTTGCATAATATACTTTGCGTCATAGTTTTACCTTAATTTTTCGCAGCTATTTAATTTAATTTAAGTTCTTAAATAGAATTTAGCTATTTTAGAAACGCTTGGCAAATAAATATACTCAAATTTCTTTCACAAACGACCACCGATTAGGGAAACATATTCGGAAACGGCTTTATTTGTTTTAGCTGCATATCTCGTCCTTGTCTGCAATCATTTACAAGTTGAGCCAACAGACCTTCGCTTGCAGACGGGGGTTCATCTTTCCGCTCTTTCTTACAAACCTACACAATAGCAGGCGGAGGTGGCCCAATCAAACATTGCACGTTATCATAGAAAATACTGAAAAGGCCGACTGGTAGACCTCTCGCAGCGAAACACGCGAGGAAAATTGATGAAAGTGATGCGTTAGGTTCTTTATGCTTTGGTGATTACAATTGATGACTGATATTCTTGTCTATTCCGATATGAGTTTGCGGTAGTCGGTATGTATTACCTACCGCTGTATTCGTATTGCCCTATTTCGTATTATGGCAGCAATTGTAAGACCACGAATAGTTCCAGGTATTTTTTTAACCCGTTTTAATAAATACTATTAATAACAAAAACAAAATACCAAGGGACGAAAGTACCTCAAGAGATAGCTGGGCTAGGTAGTATATTATATAATTCAGAAATTTAAAATTCTAAAGAATAATTTAGGTTATAAACATGAAACTTGGCAGTTGTCATTCATAATCAGCACATACACATATTCAGGAGTAGTACAAAATTTCATTGCAGTGTGAGGAACAACCAAGGATAGAACAAAGAATAGGTAGGTCCACGGTTAAGTAAATTTTTTTATTTATTTATTTATTTATTACAAAAAATTTCATGCATATTTCGAGCAGTGTCACATGCATGAGCTATACTAGGTATAATTTGCAAAACAGTGTCATAAATCCCACATGACCCCCTTTTTTAAATTGTAAAATTACTAGATTTATTATTATATTCGTTTATCACATTGACATGGATGGGTACAGGTATTTTGTGTTAGACGGGGGTTCCTTTTTCTTAGTGTCATGCTTGCTAAATATTTCCTGATCTTTCAGGAAAATGTCAATTATGCTAATTTGCAGAAAATGTGTCTCTTATCTACGCGTATGTTAAATATGCTACGTTCTTAGTTAGTCAAGTTATTTGCTAATTGCTATATCACAGCCTTTTGCACGATTTTATTTTTTTAATTAACAAAAGATCAAACGATTTTTGAAAGTCTTTGAAGAATATACGGTACCACTGCATTCTACTTCTACTACTCTACAACTTCACATTGCAATGTATGTATTTTAAAATAATTTTTCTGTTAACTTTATTTATTCATAAACAAGCACTTTGAAATTTTTCTGGGTACGCCACTAAACAAGACAGAATATGAGTCGATACCCCTGGAGGGCTACTCTCGACTCGACTCGTATATGTACTGCATTTAATTTTATATACAGTAACGTGATATAAGCATACGAAAAATTTGATGCTGGTTCGCATTATCTAAAGTTACAACAGCAATTTAATTTTCGGGAAAAGATTTCTTGGGATTAAACAAAACCAGAGAAAATGTATCAGTCAAAAATTTGGTGAGAGGGGGTAATTAACCTCCTTAAATATTGCCGCACCGAAAAATCATGTTGAGAATTTTGTTCTAGTACAAAGCACGAGCAATTTACGTTAAACAAGGGATGTTTTATCGTCTCGGTTTATTAAATAGAGGGATACGAATCATCGATTTTCGGAAATTCGCAGAAGGCGTCGCGTCGCAGAGAAATTGGCAAACCTGAACACCTACCAAAATGAGACTCATTTCAAGCTCTGTAAGCCTATACAGTTAAAAAATGATGTGGCCAGTCTTTTAATAATATTTTCCCTTCGCAGTTTTTATTTTTTCAAATAGTTTCATACGTTGCATTGTATTCCTCTAAGGACTATTATATAGTAATAAAAGTTTATGCCGATCTGGCAACTCGTTTTTGAGAAACAAGCTGTTAAATTTAAAATTTTCAAAAATTCGCAGCGCCAGCCAATTGGCAGCGAATCTATCAGATCGTGCTTAATCATTTACAAAATTCCAGTTCAGAAAAGAAAATTAGAAAAAAACAAATTTAACTTCCGCTTTCAGTTTCCGATTTTTTAAAAGCTCACTTTGTCGATTCGAAAGCTCATCGAAATCGGTCTATTCTATGCATTCAGCAAATATGAGGTGCACGCACATACCTATCACCAGTGGCGTTCCGTTGGTCCAAAATTTGGGTAGGCAAATGCAAATCCTAAAATAATCATTAAGATAAAAAACTAAAAAGTTAAGCTCATTATCATTATCAAATATCAAGTATTTGTCTTTTAAAAGTTGATCTATGAGATTTTCCATCTTCGCTGCAAACGTGCAAACAAGCTATAAAATAAATACAAACATACCCGCTGACTGAATTAAGCAAATAAAACTACATAAACCAGAAACAGGCGCGTCTATTCGATGGTTATTGCGCCCTGACATCACCACTATTTTTTTGCATGGTGCCATTGCATTCCTTTACCAATGTGCAAGCAGAGTATTAAGAATAACAGATTGGTTGATTGTGTCATAGCTGGTAACGATAAGGCTCGCCTTTGCGTATGCAGGTGTATCGGAACAGTGTATAAAGGCAACGTTCTATTTATATTTCGACACATTTTTAATGTTATGCAATTATATTAAAAAGTAAAAATTGTATGTAAAGGTAACTTTTTTTTTATTAAAACTTTTTCATTCGATTTTCTTTAAATTGAAAAATTACAGGTAGGCACTGCCTACCATACCTAATAGTGCAGACCGCCACTGCCTATCACCTAACCAGTTAACCACACACAGACAGACATTTTTTAAAACCAAGGTTTTTCAGTGTCTGGAAGTATTTCCGTCAGAATCTATAGAAATCGAAAATTTTCATGGGAACAATACTACTAAAAAAGCATAGCAAAGTTAAAATCATGTCCTGTAGGTTAATATAAATTTGAAAGCCATATTCCATATAATAAATTAAAAAGAAAGCGGACCCTGTCTTATATGGAGTCCCGTTCGTTGTTCATAAAAATCCGAGCTAAAGCTTTATTAGCTTCTCAGGGGTTTTAACTGAAGTTTGTTCTGCAGGAAGGTTTCTATGGAGAATATTGTGTTGCCGCCAGTCGGGCCCGGCCTTGACTACACATTTAATATTTGTTCTAAATTTCTATCAGTAATTTTGATTCAAGTTTTCACGTAAGCTACGTTTTAAAAATCCTGCACAAAAACAACAAAAAAAAGGATGTATAAAAAAGTGGCACCGTGCAACGTCGTTGTTATGCCTGGACGTTGTTCGATACAATAGCACCTTGCCGGCTGCTATGGCATCAGCATCAGACGCTATTCTTTTAGCTCCGGCCCCACCTTCCCACTAAACGGGATGACGTTTCTTAGCAAACACGTTCGACATGCGACATGAGAGACGACGCCATTTTACTTTTTTCGCGGTGAGATGCCCCATGCTGAGACGGTCTGCCGAGAATATGTTTTTATAACTCCATCAGGAGGTAGACTGCGGATGGCGGCTGTATTTCAGTCGGAATGTTTTAAGTCCTTTTGCTTCCTTTTGCATACTATATGAGCCTGGACCGATGTTCACGATGTGATTCGTTTTTCTTGCATTTTCAAATGTTTGTTTGTTTAAAAGGCTTTGAATAATAGTTGTTTCAAATGGAAGAAGTTTTTTATAAATCCGTTTGGTATGATAAGGTTTAAAGTAGGTAATAATAATAATTGAGATCATTGTTGAAGCAATTTTCCAATCATCATGTAACACGATCAAGTTCTTCCTTAGGGTATTATCCTTCAGTTCTTCCTGTACTATATCGTGACTATTTAGTTGTTTAATCTGCATTCTTCAAGTTAAACAACGGAATTTGGTTTAATGTTCAGAATTTTAAATGTTCATAATGTGAGTTTGTCTTCAACAGAAGATATTTAAAAAACTGCGAAAAAACGTGTATTGTTTTAAACCACAAAACATAATATCATAGTAGGACATCAGCATGGTATCTTAAACTAATCTAAACTAGAATCTGAAATTTCCGGTCTTTCTTCTCAAAAGTAGTGAACTCCTTTAGGAAATAGTAACTACTGGGAAATCCTTTAATCTCAACCTGTGCAGTATTTAGTTTGTTTCTAGTGTAACTCAGTACGTCTAATAAAATATGAAGTCCATTTAAAATTTGCGGGTTTTCGGGAAAATCTTTTAAATTTTCCGATTTGAACATATAATACATTTTTTAACCAATAAACAATTTGTCAAAAGTTTCACATCTCGACATAAATTGTTCCGGTTCATTTCCCTGAACTCAATGTTGCCGTTATTCTTTTACAAAAAAATCATTATAAACGTAAGATACTGAAAGCTATCTTGCGATATTGCATGATGTTAGCCCGCGGCTTGGTTCACGTTGCAGGAGGGACTTTAAGAGGAGGAGTTTTGTAATGATGGGTATACACATTGTAATCAGCATACATATAATAAGAGCCTGATATCTACACCATAATTTGACTAGCTATAACGTCGAATTAATAGTTATAATCAAGGGTCGTTTCAGTGTCCTGTATGCTACCCTGAATTTGCCGGTAACAAAAGGCAATACTAGAACAAAGAGTTTTTAATCGCACGACAATAATATTTCATAGTTTTTAATTTAAAACTGACAAATAAATTACAGTCCCGTAAACTATTTAAGTTGTTGTAATCTTGCACGTAAAAATTACGTGCGATATAAACTCTTTTGAGCCCTGTCAGAAGGTAACCTATACCTCACCGAACAGATATCTATTATAGGTACACCATATTTTAAAAATTTGTGATATTATTAAAGGACTGGACTAGAATGAGTATCTGTTCATACTAAAAATTGTCAAAAAATAGCCACGTTTTACTAAGCTCAATCGGTTTCATCAGGAGAGTTTATTATTTTCATCGTAGATGTTAATATAATTATTTTGATACAACACTATTATTACGCACTATCGAAAATAGAAGTATTAATTACTATCTTGTCACTCTACACGCGTAATAAAAAACGTATAGGAATTAGGAAAGTAGAATTAACTACCCATAAAAGTTGCTTTACGTTTAGGGTGCAATCTGTTAAGGAGTTTACAAAGATTTATTACCAACACGACTTTTGTTTCTAAACAGTTATTTTCTAGGAAATTGCATCATACATCATTTGCTCAGACATTTGTGTTGGTTAATTTTACAGTAAATACAGTAAAAAGAAAAGATTTTTTCTTTGGGTTCTCATATGGTCACTTATTTAAAGCTTTCCAATAATTTTAATTAGTTTTCAAGACAAAGAGAAAAAAAATACACGGGTCTATTATAATAATAACTCGTAATAAATTATTATTACATGCACTAATCATTAATAATATAAATACCAACTAAAACATTAATCTTGGTTATTTTAAATACATGCATAATTAGATTTTGAATTATTTGTATAATGGCAGCGGGAATAATTCTTACAGCTTAATACTGTATTTAATATGCATATTGTGAAGTTTTGTGGAAAATCATGCTCATACATGTAAAAAATATACTACTATAAATTAAAAAAACTTTGTTTTATTCATATATGAAAATATAAATAATTCAGCTGTTTCAGTTGCATGAATTCACTTTTAAATTTCTTGGGCATTCAGTCACAGTCCTGAATATTCATACAAATATTTTCAATGTGTTTTTGTTACGTGTAAAATAGGCATTAATTTACATTAAATGTAGTTAATTAATTCTTTAGTTATAATTCTTATTTACGTCAACCTGTTAACTATAATATATTACAGGTATTACAATTATTACTAACCTGGTAAAGTACATTAATATACATGAAAACAGGTTTGATACATTTTTAAAATATTTATAATGCTTATAATATCGGCAGTGGCACGAAATACAGGGTGCCCATTTTATCTTGTAACCCCTGGACTCTTTAGACTAGGCAACACTAGTTGCGTGTCATAGGCGGCTTTACTATTAAAATGTAACTTTACAAATGCGAACAACAGATTGCTGTATAGCTCTGCACTGATGTAAATAAAATGTCAAAAGGGGACGCTTTTTAATCCACAACAAACTTTTGTTCTCATTTATAAAATTAAATTTTAATAGTGAAGCGACCTATGACATGGGTCTGGGGAGTCAAGGTGTTACAAGATAAAATGGGCACCCTGTATAAGTCAGGACCTAGAAATACAAATTGTGCCTTGGTACACTGACAGTTGTCAAATTTGGGTTCTTGTCGACATCTTAGAGGGAGATATCTCAGCAGCACATGCTCTTCGGGCGTGTTATTATTTAACTTTTAGTTTAGGAGTACGTTAAAGTCACACACTTTTTAGCAGGTGTAACTAACTAATCTGGGCGTGACGCTACTAAATTTAAAAAAAAAATGTTTAATATCCATGTAATGGCGTGTCCATAAATATGTATATGTAGATATAATATTGGGATGGAAAAGTTCAATTCGCCCCCAACTTATCATTTGCAGGAAACACTCTTACCTATCAATTTGCCACATAATACTTGTATTTGCTACAAAAATATTTTCTTCAAATGTATCTCTCTTTTTTAACCTTACCGTTTGAATTGTTGCCCATTTCACGTTATATGTATAAAGATTTTGATAAAATTTTGGAAGCTGTACCGGGAACCCAGTGGAATAACTTTCGACAACCACCTATTTCCGGCGACGCCTCGTTTCGCGGCAAAACGGCGAATAAAACCGGCGAAAACAGACAGTGCGACTATTCGGCTAGTTACGGAAATAGATCTCATCGTCATTCCTCGTCCTTTGTCCAGTGCGACTGCGCCGCTGGTTACGAAGGTTTCGAAGTCATTCCCCCTACTTTTTCCAGTGCGACTGCGCTACTAGCTGCTGAAGTTTCGGTGTCCTTAGCCCTACTTTTTCCAGCGCGGTTGCGTTGCTCCTTATGTCTCGTCGTCCTACCTCCTCCTTTGTTCAGTGCGACTGCGCCGCTGGGTAGGGAAGAATGACGAAATTTCCGTAATTACCGGCGCAGTCGCACTGAATAGAAGAGGACGGCGAGGCTTTCGTAAGCAGCGGGCAGCGGCATAGTCGCGTTATTTACACCATTTTCGCCGAAACAAGGGATCGCCAGACTAGTGATAGGAATATGAGAATGCAAATTGCCGATATTTTCGAGAACATTCGAGTGATAAGCGATGTATTTGAATACCGGGAATAGAGATATGAGAACATGACACACCACACATGAATATTAGTAGAAAATCGAACAGTGATAGACGCGATTCACTACATCTCCATAGCAAAAGTAAAAATCGAACCTATTTCACCGTGCCCATCCGAATAAAAGATTCGATTCTTTAAAGTATTCTATTCTGCCCATCACTACGCCAGACATGGGTTGCGTGTCGAAAGTTACTCCACTTAGTTCCCTCTAGAACCTCACGAAGTTTGTCAAAATCTTTATATATCACCCTATATATATTGAAGTGAAATATGGGATTTGAATAGTTGACAAAAAAGGAGGATTCCTATATCGGAACTTACATTTTTAAAAGGAGTAGCTGGATATAAACAAAGCGATCAAACACCAAAATAATAAACAAATAAGGGAACGACAAAATATAATATAGATACGCCATAAATCATAAAATTGAAGAATATAGAATACAGTGGATTGAACATCCTAATTCAAGTGGTCTAAACCGCGAAGCAGAAAAAGAAAAATAAGAAGATATACAGAAGACGACCGTTACTAGTTACAAAATACAATAATTAGACTAATAATAAAGAAATCATATATTAATAGAGGAAACCCGATTTACACAGAGCAAAAAATCATAAGATTAGATGGCACCGAAAACCATAAATTAGAAGGAACATGAATTGCAAAACTAGCTCGGATTCATAAAATTATGAGATACAAGAATTTACCTGCTGTTTGTAACAAGGTTGCTTGTCCCTAGGGGTTCGGTTAAGTTTGATTCTCTTTATATTAATTATCTACCAATACCTGCGAATTCTTATTCTGTGCATTTTTTTATAACAACCCTTGTTAGAGAATGTTTGAATATTAAAACTAACTTAGCAGTTTTACAATTGTATTGTACGTATAATCTTTATAAATAGTCTTCAAACTGATGTTAACGTTATAGATTCGTCTGCCTGTTTAGCGACAATATAGTTCGGCAACTGTAGATAGTCAGTTCTCTCCTCTAAGATTTAAACTTGATTTTTATTTTTACATTCCTCGCTGTACCAAGTATAGCTAATGGCTGGTATTGTATTCGCAAAAATTTCGGAAGTTGAGATTTTGTAGATTCGTATTCTACGCATGTCGAATAGCCAATCTGAGCAGCGCCACTTTCTACCACCCACCCGCGCACCCTCGCCATCATTTTTTCGTGTTTTCAAATATGTAGGAATTTCAACTTCAAAATCGGCATGAACATTAAATGTCAATAAGAACAACCTGTCATTGAGCAAAATCCTGCAGGGTGTTTGCTTTACTTCGAATGAAAAATTTAGTTAAATTATAACACAAACTTGCCAAAAAAAATTGAAACAAATAAAAAAATTTAAATAACCTATTGACTAAAACTTCGAAAATTTAATCGATTTTGAGCTTTCAGTGGATCAAGATTATTTACAAAATACCAGATATAATGAAACTAGATAACGTTTTCAAAAGATAAGGGGTTGGGGGTTCTCTACTTTAATATAGAAGTAAGTGCTCGAAAAATAAGCTTAGATTTGCATTCTACCCATGTCGAATATCCAATCTGCGCAAGCGCGATCTTCCTTCCATTGCCAGTCGCCCCTTATATTGATTTTTTAGTTTGGTAAATTATTCAAATCTATAACAATTTCACAGATTTTAACAATATGAAATTTTCATATTTATTAAAAATTCGAAAATGTTATGAAAATTGGAAGAATGTGAAAATTTTGCAAGTTTTCAAAATGTTTGATATTCAGGAATGTAGGAGTTTATACATTGCCTGCGGGAGCCCAGACTTCTAGATCATTTATCGCACTCGGGGTTAGTTTATGTTAATATCACGTTCCTATAATTACTTCAGTTAGGTTAGGTACTACACGAACTGACAGTTTTTAAATAAATAAAATTAATTGCTTACAGGATCTACAAATCATAGAAGCTTCTTTTAAAACGAAATAAATTGTTTTTTGTTTAACCCTTTCCCTCCCAGGCTCAATTGGGTGTATCTGCTGTATTCTACCAGATTTAGTCAAAAAATTAAGTTTCTTTCATATATGGATTTTTGCAGACTTTTCTATTCAAGCACGTGGAAAGATCAATTTTTGGAGAAAAAAAAAGATATAAAAAATTTTCATAGGCCACTAAAGCTGGCTGTTATTTTATTAACAGATAAAATGCCATAAATTTGTTGTTGTTTGTAAAAGGTAAAATTTTCTCCCCACAATACAGACTTGTGATAAGCCTATGCGCTGCCTACAACATTACTTCACGCACAATTAACAGATATTCAATTTGTCGCCACATATTGGGGTTAAAGTGATGTTGATGTGAATTTGCTATGAACAAGAATAACATATTCATAATTTAAAACTCTCGAATCGGCTAGGTAGTAAAATTGTGCCCGTGCCCGCCAAACATCGAATCTGAATGCTCAATAATCCAATTTACTTCTGTTGCCAATTTATTGCGTTTATTTATGTATGCTGGTATAACAGAAACTCAGTTAAGAGTATGTCATAAAAGAACGTACGGCGTTGGCTCGATGAAAAGTCGCAATTCGGTAGCTTTAATAATATTGCTTACATAGTATGAACCAGAAAACCCATGAAAATTCAAAATTTCTAAAAATGACGAAAACAGGTTAACATGACTTCTACAGTGGAAAGTTCTGTAATAGTTTGAATACGAAAAGAAGCAGGATGGCTTCGTGGCGGTTGGCTGACAGCTTTCTATACGTTGCCATGCTTTAGGTATATTACTTTCCTATCCTTCGGTATATGGAAGTAGTGATTTCAAGAAAATTTTCAAGGTTTAGATTTTAACGGTAATACACGTTGGGCTCAAGGAACCCAAAAAAGTGGTTTTTATGAAATATGTCTGTCTGTGTGTACGCGGGCGAGTGGGTGCGTGTGTGGCTGACGCCTTTTAGGCGTAAGTACTGTACCGATTTTGATTAAATTACACGTCCCCTCCTCCCCGCGTAATTTTTTGGCTGACGAATTTAGGATTTGGTTGGCTACCGTAGAAAATCCAATTATTGTAATTTAAAAAAATGTCTCTCACAAAATCTTTCAGACTTAAACTTAGACTTAAAAGTTATGATCCGAGCATGATTACTAAGCGCCAGCATCATTATTGCTGACGTCACGAACTGACAGCTGTAATGAAGGTTGAAGTATGGATGGAGTGGAGGGTTGCCGATATAATTTTTTTTCTTAGAAAACTAGCAGACGGTGAACTGTACAACGCTATAATTATAAAATGTACACTTTTGCAAATAGGTACGGTAAGTATTAATATCTACAATGTGGGAAGTTAACACCAGCTTTTTAAATTATGTTTTCCATAGTTTTGGTAATGACATTTGGAGTTTGTCTGTTTTAGATATTTTAATTAAACTATATTAATGTCTTACAGGTTTTATAAACCTCTTGCTTAGACTTCGATATCGACTTTATATGAATCTGTTATTACTTATAAAGAAACCTACATTCTCAAAAACAATTAAATTGAATCTGAGGTGTGTTTACAATGTTTAATACGAGGAGAATGACCATCAGTGTTAGGGAGAATGAAAGTACCACAACCTACAATAAAAACAATTGTGTACCATTTGCTATAATGGCAGAATTAGTAATTCGCCTCCGAGCGTAATTACGACTGTAAATATTAGTTCACAAAGAGATTTGCAGTTTAGTAATCAAATGTTTCATTACCTTTTGATTGAGTAGTTTGTTTATAGATTTAAATGACGTTGAAATTACTTTTGTTATATGATATTTATTGTCCATGTGTGATTAACTTTTCATATTGTTTGCTAGTAAAATGCAAAAAAAAGGTTTAAACCAAGGGATATGAATCGAAATTGTTGTTATTGACAGTCGTTAATTCGTAGAGCCGCGAAGGGTGGTATTGTTTTTGCACAAACCACTATGTAGGCAAAACAATGTGGGAACGTTTTGTGATATGAAAATAGAAAACCAGTCGATATCTGTTGTGGTCAGTTGTAATTTATTTCCTGTATCGACATATGACAAGGGCAGTCGCGTACCTACCCGCTTAGAGCCGAGTGCATACTTTTTCGCGGTACTTAATTTCAACCCAAAGCTTCCCCCTCCCCTATTTTTCTTGCGGATAATGATAATATTGAAGTTAAGAATATAATACCTAACGCGACAGTTACTATTTCCCTCTTTATTTTCTTAACTTCAATATTACCAGTCACAAAAATTCAAGTTATTCCCTGTACCTATTCTTACCACAAAGCTGCACACAAAACACGTAATAGAAAAATTAGCCGTGGGCTGAAGCTAAATAAGTCTTGTATAGAAGTTAACCAGTGCTTGGCATCTATAAGTTTAGAAGTAGATTCCAGAAAAATCATTATCACCATCCACGTTTATTGATGATTGAATGACCTAATTGTTTTGGCGAAACTTAATATCTCGGGTTGCGTTTCTGCGAACAAAAGCGTAACCGAATATGTTATTATTATATCATCGGTTACGGCTATTGTTCTAGAATCAATAATTCAATGTTAATTTTTTACAAAATAAAATTAAATGAAATAAATAAAATAATTATTATTAAGAAATTCATTGTACACCTAAATATAGACGTCCTACACTTTAGCTGTAAGAAATTCTCATACAGAAATGCAGTTTAATTAGTTTTTTTATTATATCATAATGGCGCTGGGGCACCCAACGTTAAGGGCTGGGGGAACGAATGCTCCCCTTGGCCACCCCTGTGTACGCTACTGTGCAAGAGGTGGCTAGGAGGCACATGCCTATGTTTCAAAACCTAGTTCCTGCACGATACGTGCGTTAACTAATATCTAAACTATTTTTGTTATGGTCTATTGTATACAATAACAACGAGTTGTTTGAAATTACTATATTTTTGGATCTTATCTGGGGAGGGTCGGGTTTCTAACATTTACCTTCAAAGGTTTTCTATTAAAAGAAAGTTATATAATTTATTGTTATGATGATGATGACGATTAATTAGTTAAGTAAGGCAGTGTTTCTGAAAAATAAAAATACTCTTCTTTTTTAAAAGTTCTTTAAAGTTTAAAGTACTATAAAATACAATAGGGTCAAATTGTTATATACAGGATGTTTCAAAAATGATAGTACATACTTTGAAGATAGGTAGCTCGTTGAAAAAACATTAGGAAACGATCATTAAGCATGTGTCCGGAAACACTTCTATACAGCCTCCCGAAAATGAAACGACATAATCACGTTTTTATTATTATCTCCATCATCACTTGAAAATCTTCATGCCAAAATGCACAAAAAGGTACTCTTGTTGGAAAAACCGTGTTGCCTTAGGACGTGCAAATAATTTTTAGACTTTGAGAATTAATTCTACAAAGCCAAGCAAAAAAATACTCTTAAACAGGCTGTGACTCCATTAGGGAAAGTTAGAAAATCTTAAGTGTGCTAAAAATACGTTAAGAGATGCGTCAAGCATCCCCCCCCCCACATCTAACCCACTAGTTATTAGATTTTAAGAAAAAATACACAAAACCTAGAACAGTCAATACTAAAATAATCATACAAAATTTGAATCAAGTCTCTTAATTTGTTTTAAATTTTATAATGAAAACGTGATTTGACTGTTTCATTTTCAGAAGACTGTAACTCTGTAAAGAAGCGTTTCCGAACTCATGTTTATCTGAACTTTTCCTAATGTTTTTATATATAGTTTCAGTATAGAGAAGCATCGATGTCATGCAAATTATTAAAAATCGATTTTTGACGAAAATGCCCGTTTTAAACGGGTACAGGACGCAACGTCCAATGGCCACATCGCCCACCATGTGTTTTGTAGGTCCATATCGCCCACCGACGACACAACGCCCACTCTGCATATTGGCCGCAACGTCCACCGTGCCCACAACGTCCACCAGTGAAAATGCCCATAGCGTCCACCGCGGACACAACGGCCACTCATGTCTGGTGGCCACAAAGCCCACCGAGTCCATAACGCCCAACCGTTCGGGTTGCCGTGACTGTCGCCTCGCACGATGTCCGATGGACACGACGGCCACCGCGACCATAACATCCACTACCGTAACGGACCACAACGTCCACCGTGACCACAACGCCCACTACTGTAACGGCCCACAACGTCCACCGTGTCCACAACGTCCACTCATGTTTGAGGGACACAACGCCCACCGAGTCCATAACGTCTACCACGGGTATATGTATATTTTTTAGTAACTAGTAACCTAACCTAACCTAACCTCCTTTACAGTCGCACTGTATAAAATACCTAGTGTATGAATTTCTTTCTTTATGGTTAACTAGTTACTAAAAAATATACATATACCCGTGGTAGACGTTATGCGCTCGGTGGGCGTTGTGTCCCTCAGACGTGAGTGGACGTTGTGGAAACGGTGGACGTTGTGGACACGGTGGACGTTGTGGGCCGTTACAGTAGTGGGCGTTGTGGTCACGGTGGACGTTGTGGTCCGTTACGATAGTGGACGTTGTTGTCCGTTACGGTAGTAGACGTTATGGTTGCGGTGGCCGTTGTGTCCATCGGACATCGTGCGAGGCGACAGTCGCGGCAACCCGAACGGTTGGGCGTTATGGATTCGGTGGGCTTTGTGGCCACCAGACATGAGTGGCAGTTGTGTCCGCGGTGGACGTTATGGTCATTTTCACTGGTGGACGTTATGGGCACGGTGGACGTTGCGGCCAATATGCAGAGTGGGCGTTGTGTCCTCGGTGGGCGATATGGACCTACAAAATACATGGTGGGCGATGTGGCTATTGGACGTTGTGTCCCGTCTCCTTTTAAACCTTCAGCACCCAAAAAAATAGTTTTTAAAAAATGTCCGTCTGTGGGTGCGTATGTGTGTGTGGCCCTAACTGCCAAACGGATGGTGCGATTTTAATGAGTTTTAGAATGTGGAGGTAAGTATATCAAAACTTGACCGAGCAAATAAGTTTATAAGAAAAATCCGAAACCGAAGCGGAAGTTAGACATTTTGCTTTGGTACCATTGCCCTCGGAAACGGAATGTTTTAAGTCTGAGTCTGATAGAACGATCCAACGATTTTCTTGTGAACTTTCTAGATTTAAAAGGGTGGCCGCAACGATTTTTTTGAAGATTTTAACATTAACTCATTATTATTATTACTTAAAAAAATAGTTAACACATCAGGTTCAAATTTAATATTGTTTAATATGTTTGCTATATTTTTTATTTTGATCTACTACCTGCTATTAAGATATTTACGATGATTGAAATTCGTAATTCCTGCATTTTTCCAATTTGCACTTAAATAATAATTAATAAATGCAAAACAATTTATCGAAAATTTATTACACGAAAAAAAATAGTCTAAATATAATTTGTACCAATTTATTGTATTTAGTCTTTACGTGCGTCTAACAAAATGTTTCGACGACGCAGCTCTGAACTTTTTCGCCTAATCGCGAGTTAAGGTGTTTTCTATTTTATCAGCCACGTTAAAAATTCTTTACAATATAGTTAATTCCATCAGGAATTTTAGACAAAACTCGTCTCCCTTCTTATCGGAAATTCTAGATGAAATTCTTCTCCTTTTTTGTTTTGTCTGTCTAGCATTAAAATTTGATCGTCAGCGGTTAGCCCTTAATATATGACATATAAATTCTCGTTGCACAATAACGTAAACTATGTAAAAAGAAAGTTACTTAAGAGTGTGTATATTATATTCATTTTGTAAGCATTTTACTTCAAAAATAACATGTGCTATCCACTTGAAATATTTCGCTCAAGAACGTATGTTTGCCTCACACTTAATCTTTTTGTTAAATGTAATGAAACTTAAAAGAAATAAATAAAAAACAAAGATATTTACTTTGTTAAATGCATAATTTAACGCTTAATTTAGATCACTTATGTGATTCGCGACAGGTGGTTGGTGAATAAATGTACAGGCAGTTTAAATGACAGAAAAATTAGATGTTATTCACAAAAATTAATTCCCTCTTTGTATTAGTCAGCGATTTTTACTTTCCTATACTTTCAGTATAGCGAAGTATTGATTTCATGCAAAATTTCAAAGTTGAGATTTTAACGGAAATAGTCGGGGGGGATCCATGGACCCCAAAAAAGTAATTTAAAAAAAATGTCTGTCTGTCTGTGGGTGGGTGGGTGGGTCCGTTACGCTCCATATCTCCGGAACGGCTGGACCGCTTTTGAAGTGCTTTGGAATGAAGGGGTATATCAAAAATTCACCGACAAAATAAGCTTTTAAAAAAAACCGAAACCGGAAGCGGAAGTTAGACATGTTTTTTTGGTATCATTTTTTTCAGAAACTGAATTTTGGAAATTTTAATAGTGGAGATTAAAGAAGGCCTTAGGAAAAATCAAACGATTTTTTACCGAACTCTCTAGCTTTAAAATGGCGACCGCTACGAATTTTTGAACATTTCGACTTTAACGCCCATTTACTCAAAAACCAGTTGTCTGATTAGAATCAACTACATCTTGTTTGGTAGCCCTTCAAGGGTACTATACCATGAAATATAATTAATTTTGAAAATATAAAAACGATCGCAATGACATCACTCTAAAATTTTGGAATTTTTCAAAAAAATATTTCTCAAAAACTGCCCACCTGTTTTTGTTTAAACTTTTTAAGCTGATAGAGCTGGGAATCTTCTACAATTTGTTTTTTTGCGCATTGCTATAATTTCACTGTGACGCCCTCTATGAATTTTTGAAAATTTAAAATTGATACCTTTTTATTTATTTAACGGGGGGCAATAAAATATTTCTGTTAAAGCAATATAGCTCATCATTGATAGCAAAATCCGAATATAATAATATTTTTTCGATAATTTCAGATTTAGGGGGGCTACTGTTCCCCCTCCCCCAAATTTTTTCGATAAAAAATTAAAAATCTGGTTTTTTGTTTTGTTTACTCTAGGAGAATCTTTTTACAAAAAATCAAAAAATCGAATTTTTTGCCCCTTAATAATCTTTCACATACTTTCTACAGCAGTTGTATTCTTGTACTAGTCGTTTAATGTTCAGTGTAGGCTAACTTTTTTATTTTAATAGATAGACTCGCCTACCCAAGAGCAAAGTTGTAGGGCAAATTCTTCTCGATTGTATTTAAGAAAAAAACCTGAGTTTCCAATTTTAATATGGCGGCCACGGTAAAAAATAACGTTTTTTAAATGGAAACGTGGCATTTTGGCTTTAAAATCAGAAAGGTTTTGAAATTCTAAATACAAATTAATAAGTGTAATTTCTTGCTAAAAATAATACTTCTCGAGTTATTAAAATATTTCCAAATATCAATTTCCGCGCTTCCGTTGATTCAGTCCGAATATTTTACCCAACCTTATGCTTGCAGCGCAGCGCTCGGTCTTTCTTCAACCACTTCAAGATGTTACAACTTATAAGAACTATTTACTTTAACTAGTCGTGTCTAGACAGGTGTATATCGAAAGTGTTGGAAAATATAAAACAATGTATTTAAATGTATCTATAGGAAAGTCGAGGCGAAGTGTTTCGCTCATTTTTACTATAGTTTTCAGACATTTATATTCATTTGATATGCAAATGAACGTCGTGGAATTTTTTCTTTTCATTTAATTTACTCCCCAGATTTTACTTTCAATAAGGTCAACTGTCTGGATTGAAAAATTGTCTTTCGATTGCCGATTGAATTAATATGTAGGGGGACGACGAAAACCTGAATCGTGGAAATGATTAAGAATGATGTCACTGTCACTTCATCTTCATCAATATTATTTTGCAAACACCACCGTTTAATAACAGCACGTAGTACTACTACGCTACTAGGGCTCGAATTTTGAATCAGTTGGCGTTTATCATTTTATCTAGGAATATCTAAACTAGCTGGTACCACATTGTGCCACGATATCGCATTTGAAAACAGGGATGGCGATAGCCTCTGCCACCGCAATTATGTAAAGTGATGGATTTAATGCAGGGCTTTGCACAGATATTAAAATGGAGATAGTATAATTGGAGCGTTGTTGCTAGGAGCCAAATTCATTTCAGGGCATTAAAAGTTGAAATTATAATTGCAAAGAACGTGCTTCACAATCTGCTGGTAACAAATAAAGACCTAACGAATTAGAATGTTTGAAAACATCTTTACATTAAGAAACAACGAAACGTAATTTGTTTTTTCGCATTGTTGACAGGAGTGTGACTTATTACTGTTATCAAAATCGAACAGTAATGGGCCACTTTACAGCATAGCAACCATTACAGCATAGTAACGTGACTGTCATTAAAACACAATGTTTATTTACATGCTGTTACTATTATAAATTTTAAAAACACAATTATTTAAATGGGAAAATGTTACATTGCCTGATTTTACTACGCCAACCTGTTGTTGAAAACTGGTTTGGTCCAATACGATTTCTGAACTACCTTCACCGATTGCTTCTGGTTGTGCTTGACCAAATATCTTTTTTTACGTTTTCACCTTATTGGCAATGCTATCAGATGTTGCTATGTTAATTAATCTGCCTACCATTTTCTTTTGTTTTTTGAAATGACGAATGTCAAAATTAAAAAGGCTAAATAATTTTTTATTAAAAACTTTAAAAATTTAATAAAAATGGGAAAAAATAGTATACGCACCACGTCAGAAAAGTGATTTTACTTTTCTGTACTTGATACGTAATTGCTATTAGGAGCATGTGAAATGATAAATTTGGGTGGGAGAGTACATTTTCAAATTATTTCAACCAAGCAGAGGAATTCAAATTAACCTCACTGCCTCCAGCAGCGAAATTTAAAATTTCTCATTCTCTTAACCATGACAGAGAACGAGGAAAACGTGCACGGAAAAATAAAATGTATACTAGTACTTAACTGCGTTCGCAGTTTGTACCAAAACCATTAATGAAAAAATACAAATCAAATTAAAATTGCCAAAGAAATTTAACACTTCGCTTTTGTATAAACCCACCAAATAATAACAATGGTAGATATCTTTTCCTCACTTTCATGTTTGAGAAATTTGATCTACGAAATATCTGCGCTACAAAGCACTAACGAAGATACTTGCTACTGCCTTGCAGAAATCACCGGAAATTTGAGTCAGAAAAACAGGGACAAGGACAATTGGGAACCACGAGGGTGTGTAATGAGCTTATCGGACTCCTACAAGCTCAACTGTGACGTTGATGCTAAAACTGTTTGTATAGCGCAGAGCTTGAAATTTCAAAAAGAATTTATTGTATGAGATGCTATCTCTCTAAACTTTTGTCTTTCCTATCTTATTCCGTATTTTCAGTACTATAATTTCGAATTTTATGTAGTAGACTCGATTGGTCAGTTTGTTAGAAATGTGATTTCGTTGAAATGTAATTTTTTGTGAGTTCATGCACCACAAATTACAATGGGATAAAAGAAAATAGAATAAAAATAAGAAACTAAATTTTGAAACAAAAATTTGTACATCATTCAATTAAAATAATGATAAATAATTTTTCCGAGTTTGGATAGTAACTGTTAGTTTATCTAATATAGTCGTACTTTCTCTTAATTAACCAAATGAAAAAATGCGCGGGGCAGGTGCTATAGGCGCGGTTAGGGCCGCTGGATCTGGCACTAATCTACCAAACGCGTTCGGGTTCGATTCCCAGACAGGGTGACCTTGGGTTTGTGTCTATGGTTGTACATGCTAGATAGGGCAGGGGGTTCATATGACCCTAAAAATGGGTGTTCCCCCTATATGGGTAGGATTGAAAAAAAAATAATAATAGAGCAGTTTGCCATTTAGCGTAGACTAATTATGCATTTAGGTTTCCAAGGAAGTGTATGATTTATGAAATTGTACAGTATGCAATAATAATTGTCATTTAGAAACCATGACATGATTTTTAGCGGTTGTATTTAACGGCAGCGGCCCGCATAAGTGCTTTACAGGAAAATAATAAAAACTATGTGGCATTAACTAAAATCATTTCTTAATGAGACAATGTCTTTTCCCTAGTTTTTTGATTTTTTTTAGTGTATTTACGTACATTATTGTATGTTATTATACAGTTGATTTCTATAATTTACCCATCGTAAGGATGATTTCCTAAATACATAATCTTTGGATTACTCAACAAATTCAATCAAGTTTAATTTTTACATTTCAATATTATTAAAATATTTTTTTATGTCTTGACATCCATTTAAATTTCGAAACCTAAATAAGTATTGTGTAGGTAGTTAAGCGGTTACAACTTTGATAAAATTATTTATACTACCTATAAAGAGGGCAGGAACAACGTTTGGGACTTGTCCGTATTGATCCAATTGTACGCGTTTTCAACTTGCTCTCACATTTTGCCAATATTGAAGAGAAGAAGCATATTTGCATATGCTAAATCGGGAAATTGGGAATAGAAATAAAAACAACTTTCTTACTGTAATACGAAAAATAAGTCATACATGGTTGCTTGCGGTACTTGCATTGTAGCATATTAATTAGTTACCAAACAACATTGACTACTATAACATTCCACCAGTGTTAGTACTGTACCGACAGCAAAGGTGCATAATAGTAGAATATTATAAGAAAATACATGGTAGTAAAGCTTTCATACAAATATAATAGTACAAAGTTTATGAGAATCTTTTCATTTATTAAACTACTGACTACAAGCAGAGACAGTATAGTGAAGCGAAGGTCGACTGGTTTTAACAGGTAGCTGTCTACTTTGGTCAACGCATAAGTCTCTCACATGATTCACAGAGAGAGGGAGAACAAGATGTAAAGTAAACTGGTAGTGTAGTGAAATTTTTGGTGAGAAAAAAAAATTTCTTGGAAAATAGATTCCTTGGGATTAAAGAATACTAAAAACGAAGGAACTAATTCGTCCACGGAAAATTAGGTGGGAGGGTGAACCCCCCCCCCCCCCCCCATATTACTACTCCTACATCTTAAGTTAAGACCTTTATTCTACTAACACTCAGAAGCAATTTAGCCTAAACAGAAACTTTTCATCAGCCTCCTTTTATTAAACAAAGGGTTAGAAATTTAAGATTTTCAAAAATTCATAGAAGGTATTACAGAGAAATTATCGTACTGGGATACAAATCAAGTTGTACCTTATTCATGCCTGTTCTGGGCAACAAAATTTGAAACAAATCGTGCGACTGGTTTTTTTTGAAAATTACAAAATTTTGAAAATAATATTCAGTTCATAGTTTTAAACTTTTCAAAATTTTTTGTCTCCCTATAATAGAGCTATTACGACATAACATTTGATACCGTTCTGTCAACTCGTTTTTGAGAAACAAGACGCTAAAGTCAAAATTTTCAAAAAATTGTTGCAGCCGCCATTTTGAAGCTAGAAAGTTCGAAATAATCATTTGATTTGACATAAGGTATTTTATAGGATTCCGTTTTTAGATTTAAAAAATTCTGTTTCGAAAAAAAATTAAAATCGGGCCATCCGTTTTGAAGTTATGGATACCCACTCACCCAGAAAGATTTTTTTCCGAAATCAAATATTTGAGGTTCCTGGAGGTCCAAAACGTCCAAAATCTCGAACTCGAAAATTTGCATGAACTCAGTAAAATTAAATATTCTAGCACGATTTAAGTAAATATGAGATGAATAACTTTTACCAAATATAAATACGCTCGTATGTCTTGAAATAAAAGTATACAAAAACCTACCAAGCTAAGAAAAATCAGTAGGTAATTCATATATTAGAACGTCACAAATAACGCTGTGTGAGTTCATTATAAAACCTTCTTTTACAATGACAATGAGATTTATTTGATTGTCTCTAGTTTTGTCCTAATTTGGTTTTTGCCCTGGTTCTTGCATCAATCAAGTCCTTAAATCATCTGTCCTTTCTCCAAATAGCTAAAAAATCATTATACAGGGTCGCTATTAAAGATGGAACCAAAGCTCTCCTGCTAAAACGGTTTGAGATATAGATATGAAAATTGGAAGGCTTCCATTTGAAATTATTTCGCATATTTTGAGGTTAAAAAAAAATTTTTTGACACATGATTTTTGAGCGCGGCCGCCATCTTGAAATTTTTAAAATGGCAACATGGGCTTGGCATTAGAAAGCTTATTTTTTTCTCTTTCTTACTACCTTAATCATGTATGGTGTTAAAGTAGAAAATAATGCGTTCTGTTTCTGTCAAAAGGTCCATATTTTACGAAATTAAGGTTTATTTGTCACGTAATGCAATAGTTGTAAGGAAACAAACCATATGTACTGTGTTTTTTGTCACCTATTAAACCCTTGCTGATTGTTTTTTGTTTATTTTTGACGTTTCGTTATTGCAAAGGTATCTAGATTTAAAGTGCAATACATTAGCCAGCCATTTTTCTGCATTATTTTCTACTTTAACACCATACATGATTAAGGTAGTAAGAAAGAGAAAAACATAAGCTTTCTAATGATTTATCACAAAGCCCATGTTGCCATTTAAAAAAATTCAAGATGGCGGCCGCGCTCAAAAATCATGTCAAAAAAAATTTTTTTAACCTGAAAATATGCGAAATAATTTCAAATGGAAGCCTTCCAATTTTCATATCTATATCTCAAACCGTTTTAGCAGGAGAGCTTTGGTTCCATCTTTAATAGCGACCCTGTATGTAAAATAAAGTCAGTCAAATTGTTTACGTTATTTTTTTAATCTAATTTCTAAGCACTTGGTATGCATGAGCCCGTAGTAGTGTGTCTAGTTGGCAATCCACCACTGGGAGTAGTACAATTATATTGAAATATGATGGACATGACAGTTACGAGATATATCATTTGATAGAAATCGGTTAACTGCTGGAATCTTAGCATTTCAATAAGAAAAGAAATAGTAACTGTATAGTAAGCTAACATAAAAGTAATCAGAATTGTGCATAAAACAGGGTTGCCTGCAAATTTGAAAATATTCTGTAAGGTTCAAGTTACCTCCAATTTATTTTGTTGTAAATAAAACAATTCTTAACTTCAACAGGTTTTTTTAATTTTAGTTTTAGCCTTATACGTATTACATGTTAAAATGTCATTTTCAGAGGCAAGAGTAAAAGTAAACAGTTGGTGTTGGTATAGGACCAATGAATCTTCATAACTTGATCTTGGTTTTCTATATCTGTGTCCAGATGAGTTGATATCTCATTCCAAAACGTCCAATAACGGTGAATGTAAGAGATTAATTTGTTCGTTCATTAAAGTCACAGATTTACATATTTGTGAATTTCAAATGCTTCTAGTATATCCAACTTACATTTATCATCACAAAAGTGTAAACATTTTATAGTGTTATTAGATGTCATTGAATGATTGTGTTCTAGTAAATGTTTAGCATAATTGGATTTATGCGGGTGTTTATATTTGTAACAACGTACGTGTTCCTTGTACCGAATATCAAAATTTCTAATTATTCGTCCTATATAAACCGAATTACAGTGAGAGCAATTTAATTTGCAAATGCATGATTTTAGTAAATTGTCTGTTTTTTCTTTAGCATAAAACAAATTGTTTAAAATGTTTTTTGTTGTTTTAAAAGTTATTTTACATTTATTTGGTTTGTTTATAATGTTAGCAATTATTTCTGATTTATTGCCAAAATATGGAATTGACGCGTATTTCATTTTATCTGATGAAGTAGTTGGATAAATTTTCTAAATAGCTAATTTATAATTTTTCTCTTTAATTAGTTGAGTATTATAACCATTATTGTATGCAATTTGTTTAATAATCGAAATTTCTCTATTATACCTAATGTTACCTAAAGGAACCGTTATAGCCCCATGTATCATGGACCTGTATGCTGCTATTTTATGTGTTTTATGATGACAAGAATCGTGTGGCATTGTAATGTCTGTTTGTGTAGATTAGAATATTCAAATTTATTAGTTGAATTAATTTTTATGTTTAAATCTAAAAAGTTAATAGACCTAAGTTTGGCATACGGTTTATTATTAGTAAGTGCTACAATCCAACAAAAGCCAACTAAAACTATTTATACCAGAGGAGTACCAATCTGGGTGGGACGTGTTATTTTCATTTAATTTTTTTTTATTCTGAATTTATTTATACCAACTGGAAGCAGAAAAGGTTTAAACCGGGTTTTCTCGAAAACGGTTAGTCCTACAAAAAAACAAGAGGACTGCTGTTATGCATTTGCTAAGGTACCTTACTTGAATATTAAAAATTATTAAATGAAAATGACCCCGCCCATCCAATTTGGCACGCTTCTGATTTAAACAATTCAGTTATATGTCGTTATATTGTAGCACTTACATACTAATAATAAATCGTGTACCAATTTTAGATAATTCATACGTTCATCACGTAATTCTTCCTTTAGGGAGAAAATACGTAAATTAACGGGTGTCCAGAAAATCTTTCAGTCCTGGTCAGCTATGGATTGTATAACGTATGTCTTTGGATATGTTTGTCGAAATTCTTGTTTACAAGCATTGATGGAATAATTCCAATTTCCATTTTCTAATTGTTGACCATTGCGAAAATAAGATTTAACAATAAAGGTTTTTTGTTCTTGCGTAAACATTTTATAACAAGAAATATGCAGAAAGTAAATAATTCAAAATGAAAACCTTTTAATTTACATTGACTTTGACTTATGTCAAATAAATTACTTAGATATGACTGAATAAAAGACATGCGTTATACAATCCATAGCCGCCCTGACCGAAAGACTTTCTGGACACCCGTTAGAAGGTTATGGTAGATTTTTTACTCCAAATAATGTTCCCGAAATTTCCCGATTAAAATCTGAATCACCCTATATACAATCGTACAAGTCGACGATTAAATACCTGTTTTCCTTATTCTATAATTGACGCAAAAAGCGTTTTATCATAATAAGGTTGTGGTGTATAGTTACAAATTAAAGTCCACATACTTAATTGAAATTAGAAATTAAGAAACTGGTGCAAACTCAACAAATTCAAGAAAAAAGACAATAATTCGGCGAGTAAATAAGTTGAAGGCAAGAGTAACTCAGGATAATTTAAATAAGCGGTCATGGTAACAGACCAAAACGCCCAGGTACACTGTGTAATGCTATGTAATTATGTTATTGAATATTATCAATTCCGTGCAAAAAATTTAAGCCTGCAGGGAAACTAAACATTACATTGTATGAAATTGCAACACAACTTTGTTAATTTGAGTTCCGTTTTACTTTTGCATTATTACACGTAAATTTATGTTTAAGATGGCATCTTTGTTTGTGGATCTAGTAATACTATAGAAAAAGCTGAAGTGTTAACTTCGAGTGGACTTTCCCATGCTAGACATCAATCTAGTAGTAGTAGTAGCAGCGTAGTATTCATGCTTGGATCATAATTTATCCAGGTCCAAAATCTTTTGTAAAGGAGAATTTTTTTTAAATTACCGTTAACTGGAATTTACATTTTCTATTTATACAGTAGCCAACTAAATCCTAAATTCTCCAGCAAAAAGAAATTGAGGGGGGAATGTGTAGCTCTCCCAAATACAAAATTTTCTAAAAACTAACATTAGTATTTATTTTAGTCAAGATGAGTAATTCTTCCTAAGCAGAATTCCCGTTTAATAAATAAAGGGGGACCAATCTTTGATTTTCAAAAATTCATAGCAGGTGCCTCAGTGGAATTATGGCTTCACAACCAAATTGTAGCCCATGTTCGCCTCTATAAGACCATTAAGAAACAAAGTATAGCCAGTTTTTGAGAAATGTAATGTTATTTATTATTTTGAAAATTTCAAATACTTGGATTTTTCATTTTCTACAGTAGGGGCTACTAAGTATATAAATATCTAAAAACTAACATTAGATTTGGGTTCGACTAGTCATCATAAGCATAGATTAATAACTCCTTAGATATCTGACTAATGGTTATGCTTATTTGGTTAGTACCGGAACAGCCCGCATCGCGTCGCTGTCATCGTTTGGAACAGACATGTACTATCGCTACTATCTGCGCGGTATGTTGCCGTTCGACGCTAAGTTGAGTGAAATGGCTATAGCCAAGTCACGTGTTTTCAACTTCGTACAATTAACTAATTCCTAATCTCAGAAAAGGTAAATTTCGTTTACCTGAGCATACTTATACGTAATTATTTACTGTGGCACCTATTTGGCTTATGACTTGGAGTATTTAAGAACTACTCTATTAACAATAGATTTTGCTATTTTAGTAAGCGCAATTACGAATACTACAGGTAATAACGATGTGTGGTATTACTAACTCTGAAAATTTTGTTATTTCTATGCAAAATTATTTTATATAAATTTAAAGTAGGTACTTATGTAGTATATTTTTACTTTTCTGTACTTTCAGCATAGGGAAGTATTGATTTCATGCAGATTTTCGTTTTTGAGATTTTAACGGAAATACATGTTTTGAACCTCCGAGAACCCTAAAAAGTGGTTTAGAAAAAATGTCCGCTTGTTTGTTGCTACATAAAAATTTAAAAAAAGCATACAATGTTGAGTATTTATTAACACGACGACTTACACAAGATGCGTTAGAAGATACATTTTCTGTATTGCGCCAGAAAGGTGGATTTAATGATAATCCAACTGCAAGAAGCTTTAGATTATTGTTCCGACATTTTTTTTGTGCAAATTTAAAAAAACCGGTGGTAAATTCAAACTGTGAATAGGATCAAGTAGAATTTGTATTTAACATCAAGGATTTATCAATGCCTCTCCCACCATCTTCTTCAAATGCCCTGATATCTGCGAATGCATATAATAAGGATAAAGAGGACACCGAGATCAGCAAGATAAGTATACAGAGTGTTGCAACACGCGAAATCACGTTAGAAGACTGCTCTATACGGTACACTGCAGGATTCGTATTGCGAAAATGTATATAGAAATTTAAATGCAGCACATGCGAAAAAGAACTCAAAGGTCTGTCAGAGCCTCGCTGTCTGCGATCAAAACCTAAAATTAGAAAGAGTAAAACTGACACCGAACTTATAAAACAAAAGGCTTATCCCTGCAATGTATCTGTTTTCGGAAGACGTGCGCGCCCAACGATCTAACTAATGCGGTTGTAAAAGTAACAAACATACTTCCTGGTTTTCTTACTGCTACTGAATCTTGCATAAAACATAGAGAGTTCATAATTCGCTATTGCTTACTAGTACGTTTGCAAAAACAAACTACCTGGGAGATGTTTTTTTTTTAATAAACAAGATATGAATTTCTTGAGAAATGCCTCATCAAAATTTATATCACGTTAAACATAATAAATGTATATATAAATCATAACGTATACTATTTTTGCTGTAATTTTAATATTCTTATTTATAAAAATATTACTTAAGCTTAATAGTTCAAAAATGTATTAATATAATACTTGAACAGGTAAAAAGGAAACCCTGCTCAGTGCTTTTACCTGCTTCAAGATTTAATCCTCAACAAAGTTGACCAGTTAAGTGGTTCATTGCTTTTATTCTACCAGGATTCACTTGAGTAAGTTTTCAGTACCTGCGGGTACTGCCACCTAGGATAGTTTAATGTCACTATTTCGAGCAGAACTACTACACCATTTAAATCAGTGATCTAAGGAGTTATTAATCTATGTCATAAGCAATTCTGCGTAAGAAAAGAAATTTAGCGGACCCCGTTTAATAAATAAAAGGGTACCCATTTTCGATCTTCAAAAATTCATAAAAAGCAAATTGTAGCCAATATTCGGCTCTAGCAGCCTACAAAGTTTAAAAAACCGCGTATAGGCAGTCATAGAAAAACATTTATTTGAAAATTTCCAAAACTTTGGAAGAACGTCATTGCGATCGTTTTCAGATTTTCGACATAAATTTCGTTTTATCTTATACTACCTACATAGGACTCTGAAACAAACTGTAGTTGATCCCGATCAGAAAACTGCTTTATGAGTGAATAAATAAGTTGTGAAGTCGAGATTTTTCAAAAATCGTAGCGGCCGCCATTTTAAGGCTTGGAGAGTTACATAAAAAAAAATTTCGTTGTGCCTTACGTTTTTCTCTCAGATCATGTGCACACATTTCAAAAATTTTGTTTTTCCAAAAAGCGTTAACAAAAAACGTCTAACTTCCGCTTTCGGATTTTTTGAAAAGCGTAACTAGAACTATAATTATATATCCTGTCGTACTGTAAGTAACCGAAAAGTGTGAGGAAAAAATTAATGTTTTTTTAAATTTAACTTAACTGAAATACTGCTACACCTAAAATTTAAGTGAATCTTATTCCACTATCGCCTATGAGCAATTTAGCTTAAATAGAAATGGTTTATCATCCCCAGTGTATTAAATAAAAGTGGATTAAATTCAAAAAATCATAGAATGCGTAAGAAAAGAATTAGTAGGTTAGAACGTCAACCAGATTGTACCTCATCCTAGCTCCAGGAGCCTTAAAAATTACCAAAAAAATTTAGTTTAATATTTTTTACTTCACAGTTTTTATCCCTGCAAATTTATTATAAATAGTAATGTTGTGTCCTCTAGAGCTATTATAATACCAAATTTCATTTCCATCTGTCAATTCGTTTTTGAATAATAATGCATGTAAACAACTATGCCTAACTTCCCCTTTCAACCACCCACAGGCAGACACTTTTAAAATTTCCGTCAAAATCTCGAATTCGAACATTTTCATGATATCAATACTTCCCTATAGTGAAAGTATAGGAAAGAAAAAATTACCGATGATTAAATTTATAAAATCAAAACATCTCCAAAACATACATTCGTAACACTGTAGTACAATTTACTGCAACAGTTACTCTTTCAGAAAAATAAAAATAAAACTATTTCAAAATATTTATTTAAGAAAAATATACTTTTTGTTGTTTTTTCTTAACAAAATTATTTAAAGCAACTAATTTCATTTCAAGTAGATGAAGTAACAACACAAATATAATTCGCTTAAAGTAACTTGCAATGTGTTTCAAAAATACAAAATTAATTTATCGTAAATATGTGGCTCTGTATAAAGTTTTGTTTAAATGCTGCACCCTTACTTTGATTACTGTTATGCAGATACGTTTTCTAAGTATTAAGTGCGTAATATTCCACCCCTATACTCAAAGTTTGCATCGGATTCCACCGGAATATGTTTGAGTTTCTGAAGTAATCTTGGTATGCAGGAAGTGCGCGCGTATCAACTGGAGTCTAATCTGCTTTAAGGACAACGACGTTGCGGATTTCCTTGTACCCTTATAAGTCTACATACGTATTCTCCACTAGGCATTCTAATTTTACATGCTACATTAAGAGTTCTGCTAAAGGACTGGCACCGGAGTACCTACACGGGTTTCTAAACTGTCCAACTTGAACGATATAAACTTTGTAATTTGCCCCTTGACAGTTTGCAGACGATTTTGGGTTCTTTGACGTTTGATCTTCTTCCCCTGGGAATGCCGAAGGCCTGTTGAATTAAATACTGAAATCTCTTACGGAACAACTTTTAAGTTGCTTAGACAGATGAAGCTTCATAATTAAAAGCGAATACTTTTGAGAAATTAATTAAATTAATTAAATCGTACACAGTGAAAGCAGCGAGTTAAATAACAACGACATAGATGAGAATTTAGAGGGCGACATTTTTTAAGTACAAACAAACAGAATTTTAAAGTATTTTAATGCTAAAAAGTTACATGTAAATATTGTCTTAATTGCATTGACGAATACTTGTATCTTAATTGGCTTTAAAAGTTTTCCGATTGTTGTTCAAAAATTTAAGATAAACCTTATTAGACATAAGAGTACATCAATAAATCATAAAAAATTCGAAGCGGAGCAGCGCTGCCGCCAAAATGCTCATCAATGATGTATTGAACCATCAGCTCGACTCTGTTACGCTTTCTGCTCGTGCTACTTTCGTCACGCAGTCTTTGAAGCAACATTTCCACTTTTAAAAGCTCGTTGGATCCGACGAATTTTTAATGTATTCTTTGCAGGAGCTTTCACCTTATCCGCTGAGATTTCGCCGTTACGGAACTTTCTATGCTTATGTATATCGTACACTCTGTGCGTGACAAATTTTACAATATACCTGATATTTTGTTAAGAGTAAGGGCAACTGAATCAACTCAACCTGCACAATCTGCATATTTACGACAATCTCGATTTAATGAAACTTTTTCTTTTCAGATATTTTGTATTACAATTGGCGTTTAGTAGGTACATGTTGTGTGGGGTACAAGTAATTAAACTTTTAAATTATAAAAAATAATTAAACTAAAAAATACTTGACAAAAAAATCAATAATAAAAGTGAACTTTTTTTAAATCATTCGATTTTCATTAGTTTTTGAATTAAAATCCATTATTTGCAATGCAGGTGATTTCTATACGGCAGAAGAGAACCTATACCCTTGATTTATGAGCAATAATATCAACACGTCAAAAATTACACAATTAATAAATCATTAACAGTAGTTAAATGTTTTAATAATTGCTTTTTATGGATTTAAATTAACAAGTCAGTGCTGCGTTCAAAATTTTAAAGGTCCGATGTCTACAGATGGATTCCGATAGCAAAGATTGAAAATTTTAAACGAGCTAACTCGTATTAAGTAAGACTTAGCACGATTTTAATCCAGATTTAAATCAAGATTTGCTTATTTTGATAGATTTACATTAATTTACATGAAAATAATTCAAGTTTATAGTTTTTCGAAGATTTACATTTTCGTGTATTGCAGTGCCGCAGAAAGGTTTCTATAGAACAATCTAAATAATAATTATTAAAATGAAATTCAATTTGTAACCACAATTTATTACAAAACGCTACAGAAATGAGGAAATTTAAGTATTAAGAATAATTTTCATCGCTAGTAGAAAAACAAAAAATACTTTCTATTTTTTTTGGTAATTTTTGTCAACCCCGTTTTAACCATAAATAGGCAAACCCGTGGGCTATGCCCCACGCTTTTTGTTCGCAATTTCTTTTAAAATAATAATAGATATGCTGGTCGCGATGTAAGACATGTACTGAATGTATACACAGTGACTTAACTACGGCAACGCAGTTGCATTGGAAACTTGTTAGGCAAACACATTTCTGTAGGATACAGGCAGCAAAAAGTAAATATTATAATTATCAGTTTTGGAGAATGAGTTCTTTAATCTGATCTAGAGATGTAACAAATAGTGAATTTATTGAAAAGCCGGATGAAGGATAGATATCTGGCCCAAATAGTTTGCTGAATAACAGATATTTGGCGCCGGATGGTATTTAGCTGGATAGTGGGGCCGGAATGTAAGACCGGATAGTAATGCCGGATAGCAGACGTCGTTGAGCGAGGTTGCAAGAATGCAGCAAAGCATAAAAAGTGGGAGAAAAGTTTTGTTAGGAAGGGTCTAACAATTAACACTAGCCAAAAACTTCAAAAAACGTAACACATGGCATATATTTATTAAAAAATTGTTTGGTTTAAAGAGTTTATGTACTTATAGAACGTTCTGTGGGTTTTGTTACTGCAAAGTAATATTCGGCCGGTACACTGTTATTTTTTAAGGTTGAAAAAAGGTATAATTCAAACATTGAGGTATTTGTATCTACCTTTAAAGGTATAGTACGGAATTAAAGGATGAAAGAAATACCCCAAGAGATTTATTTAAACCTTGCAACTTAAGGTGTTTTATTCTACCTCAAATATCGAAATAAACGTAGAAAAATAAACGTCTTCAACGATAATAAAATACCTTAACCGATACTTAGTACTTTCTACCTTTGTGGAATAAAAAAATACCTTTTAAGCAGAAATTTTCTATCGTCACCAGCCGGATTGTATACAGTATATATGTATATATTCCACCTCAAAAGGTGTATCATTCTACCTAGAAAAAAACACGTTAAGATATTTTGTAACACTTCTACTGATTTTTATATACGTTATTTTTAAGAATAATGTTCTTCCTCTAAGGTACTCGTACAACTTCAAACCTGGAAGCATTTTTTCTAATTCTACAAATTTTGATACTTGATGCTAAAAAGTGTGGCCAATATAGTGCATAAATAATATATACTTTTTACTTGAATTTTAATCTTCTAAATCTTTTACCATCCTGACAGTTTCTACCGTATTTTAATTTTTATTAGCAGTGTGAAGACCTTCCAACACATTAATTTATTTTCGCTTAAAAAGACAATGAAATAAATCAGATGTAAAAGTGTATACATAATTATATTTGTTTATTTAATTTAGTCAAAATTTAATACTTAAAATATAAACAATAAAATTAAACAAAGACAAAAAGAGTTACAAAAAGAATTATAAATAAACATTAAATAAAATGATTACAACATTTTATTAAGGACTAACGCAATCTGTGCCTTGTATATTGACGTAGCGGCTATTATTTGAACTTTTTTTCGCTATGTTGAAAACAATCGGGTATTAAAAAAAACATACCAAACATATCTAATCAGAATTTTATTTTTTATATGTCGAGTAAGAATATTTATTTATTAATTATTCTATCTTAACAGTAAAAGTTGCCATCGTTTTTTAAAGGCTTTTTGTTTGGCAACTGGACCTTCGCCACTGCGCTATAGCTATGACGAAAGCATGACGCATAGATAAGTTGTTCTTTGGAATGTTGGGTTTACCTGCCATTGTATCAGGGTAGTGGAAGTACGGTAAAATAGCTCGAGGGTAGGTAACAATTGCACTTCGGGTTGTATTTATATCTATGGACTGGCATCAAAGTTGACGAGCCGAGTCAAAGTGTTTAGAACGTTAAAAGTGTTAAACTTAAATGGACGTTGTTTCCTGCAGTGGTAAGTTAAATTTCTTATTTATATTATTTTACAAACTAAATATGTACGATTGTTATATCGGTGGTAAAACTTTTTTCATTTGCAATTGATGTTGCAACATACGAAGTTTGCCCATTATTATTTAACGCAATGCGCTATAGTATGTTACATTGATGGCTGTTTAAAAGCATACCAGCGTGTATCTTCTTATATTGTCCATTGTAAGAAGGACCACAAGTATGTTATTAAATGCTACCGAAAACGTGACTGTATTATAAATATAAAATTTAAATCAGAAGTCTTCATTAGTATCAATGAGTATCCTTCACATGCAAATATTGATAGTTTCGATAATGCTGATCAGATTGTTGGAGATGAAATGAACTACAACTTTGCAAAGGAGTTTATAAAACAAATTTTAATGTTCAAATAACAATTGCCAGCTGTTTTTCAAAGAGAGTATTTCCAATAGAATGGAATTGTTTTTCAACGAGACAAAAAGAACAAAAATCTTAAGTTTATTAAAACACCCGAACTATGATGAAAATTAAGACCATCGACAAAGTCTGCAATTTAAATTTATCTGGCAAGCATACGGAATATCGACAGTACAGGTGTTGAACTAATTATTATTGTGTGTACTTTCAGATACCGAAGGGGAATCATTTCTAATACTATTGCCACTCTTATTCAAGGAAAATCCTCTCCAACTAATTAAAAAAGTCAGTTTATAAAAATATTATGCAAAAAAGGAGTTTATTCTAAATGCACATTTTCTTTCAATTGCAGGAGCCTGGAATACTATCTTCTAATTGTGCCGGTAGCGGCAGAGGAAGCATCGTGGTTCGGCCCAAATAATTCCACATCCTATGTGTGTGCGGATCATACAAAAGTATACGAGGTGAAGTCCAGAGAGGCACTAAAAGCTACTGTAGCCATTATTTTTTTATTAAACATGCAGTACCCAAAAAGTACAGCAAAACCTTAAAGTTTTTTGTCGGCCAATGTATGTGAGCTGGAAGAGCCGCTACGTCAATACAAGGCACAGATTGCGTTGGTCCTTAATAAAATGTTTAATTATTTTTGTATATCGTTTTGTTTTTGTTTAATATTATTTTTAATATGTTAAGTATTATATTTCGACTAAACTAAATCAATAAATATAATTATGTATTCACTTTTACATCTGATTTATTTCATTGTCTTTCTGAAGCGAAAATAATTTAATGTGTTGGAAGATCTTTACACAGCTAATAAAAATTAAAATACAGTAGAAAAAGTAAGGATTTTAAAAGGTTTGTAAGATTAAAATTCAATTAAAAATTAAATTTATTTTTGCACTATATTTGGCTTAACGAATAATGTTATACTAAGGAGGTAAAATTTTATTCCTTATAATGAGGTATATTAAAATCGCTAGAGGTTTAAAAAAATGATCCAAGGTTTTTTCTTCTACCTCTGGATTAGTAACGGTTTAGGCGTTGAGGTATAAATTTATACCTAGACGTGGAATTATCTACCTCAACGTGAGATAAATTAAAGTCGGTTGAGGTTAAAAAATGTACCCCATGGTTTTTTCTTATACCTCCGCATTAAACACCAATTTGACCTCCAGGTAGAACGATATACCTTTTGAGGTAGAATTTTATACCTTTAACTAAGGTACAATAATATCGGTTAAGGTAAAATGACTGCATTATACCTTACTACAAGGTATTTATATTATACCTTAAGGTTGGATATAGGTAATGCCTTTAAAGGTAGAGTTATCAACCTTTTCAGGTTACAGTGTAACATATCAGTATCCAGCTTTGCCGAATATCTGCACACACGCGTTCATCTACATAGTAAAGTTAACACAAAAATTTTATGGATGTTTTTCTGGAATCTATCTGTACATATTTTACATATTCTACATACTTTACGTGTATAATATGTAAAAAAAGGTAAATATACTAGTTTTATTTAACATACATATTCTACATATTATTGTACATATTCGACGTATTCTACACACTTTTCTACGTGTAATGTAGAAAATAATTTTCTACGTGTAAAGTTACAACCCTGTTTTTTACTAATCGGTACTTACAACAGCTAATAACAATAATACAGTTTAAATTCTTAGCCAAAGT
This sequence comes from Ctenicera cuprea, assembly GCA_958336395.1. Classification (NCBI taxonomy): domain Eukaryota; kingdom Metazoa; phylum Arthropoda; class Insecta; order Coleoptera; family Elateridae; genus Ctenicera; species Ctenicera cuprea. Next base: position 28,487,161 of record OY284487.1, on the reverse strand, counting down.
ATCCTGGGAACATAACATCTGGAAATATACAATTTTCCATGCATTTTGCATATAGGTCACATCGTGGGGAGTTTGCAAAATATTGTGTTTTTTTTAAGTAACGCGCTTAGTTTACCTGTTTGATTTAAACTGTTAAGAGAAAACTCGCTAGATTTAAATAATTTATTTAAGTCAAGTGATTTAAATCAAACATCCTGTAAAGTAAACTGATAACCTCGTCTGAGGGACTATAGAGAATTAAATGAATGAACTGTATTAATAGATAGTGCGTGAAAATTTCCAACAATTCGTTATGTTGCGCCAGATACAATGAAGTCTATAAGGATAACGTTTGGCGAGTTGGGTGGCGAAGGTTTACCGAGGCAAAAACAAAAATATTTTATTATTTTGTATGTTCATGTTTTTGTATTTATTTTTTTTTAAGTTATTTTTTATGGTAACTTTTGTATCAAACATTTTTCTATGTGGGGATGCAAAACTTTTTTTATTTTTTTATCCATAACAAAACCTTATCACTTAATTAAGAAATATATAATACGGCGACGCTATTCGCAAATTTTGCTAATTGAAATTGTTTTGGTATATTATAACTGTTTAATAGACACAGTCCTTCAAAAGTATGGTATTATGGTTCTGGTGGCGTAAGTATATCTCTTACAAAAAAATTATTTATATATAAGTTTTTTAATACATCTTCATCTACCTTTCGGCATACTTCAAAAAACAATTTGAGCAATGCTGTAAGCGCTGTGACGCTACCGTCATTTGTTATGCTTTCCATAGCAAAACCCTGTTTACAATTATAAATTTTGTAGATCATACTGTATATAGTTTATATGTTATAAGGCTTAGACTTTCGAAAAAATAATTTATACTACATTATGAAAACTTAGTTGCGGAAAAACAGTGCAGTTCTATTTGAAAAATGATGTACTTGTATACCAATTTTAACCCATTTATTATTTCCTTTTTGGTCTAAAACTGTTTCATTTCATTTCTCTGATTTAATTACAAATTGTATCAGAGAACATGTGTGTTTACCGCAATTTCAGTATTAATCGTCCTCTATGTGACGAAATTGATTGTTAAATGCAATAAGATGAAATTAGCGCAACAGGCTTCAAGAGAAGCCCTACACCATAAAATGCTGAATTCAAACGAGAAGCTGGGGCAGGTTGCTGATCCGAGCTCTTGGTTGCCTTGGTTCACCCTCGCGCCAAGCCGGGCTGTGGGAGGTAAGGGGAGCGATATTGATCAGGCAGCCGCGTCTTGCTTATGCCTCCGCGTGTGTTGCTGTGTTTTGTCATGTGATGGTCTAAATGTAAGCTCGTTTGCAGTATTTAAGTGGTTGGTAGTGTGTCGCGAACGCGCTAGATTTGATGCCTTTTGTAGCTAATGTGTTGGAATTCATGCATTTAGTTATAGAACGTATTTTCAGTAAGTAGGTATTTTTTTGTTAACATTATTAGCAGTACATGCTCCCAGAATTATTCGACATAAATAAGAAATCGTATTTTTCATTCAGTAATGTTTAGCGAAGGTGTTAGTTGGACGTGGATTAAAAAAAACGCTTCGTTGCAAAATTATGGCTTACTTGATCCGAAGACCTAAATTTTTTACATTGTGAAAATGTTTTTGGTGCTTGTGTTTTGTTGAAAATGTGTGTTTAGTGTAGTTCATAACGAAACGTCTCTTTTATCTGTGTCTGATGGAGAAATACTTTTTTTAGTTGCATCTCATACTTCCGAAGCACCCTGTATATAGTCCTTAAAGAAAGTGGTTCGTATAGAATATTGCTTATATTTCACCTAATAGGGAGAAAGTTGTGGAAGCTAGGTACATAGTAGCTTATGATGAAAACATTTGTCATGATAATAAAAATAGTTCTCACCTGGCCCCGTTTTTAGCATACCTAATAAATAAAACTTATTTCTAAGATTCGATAGTATTGGTGAGCTCTTATGAATTTTTTGATGTTATAAAAACTAAAGTGATATAAGAATTACGTGTATTGGGTATGCTAGCGTCCACAAAAAGCTAATTTTCGTAAACTGAAATGCGCAACACATTTTTCAGTTTTCACAGAACTTTTACTTAGACGTGCCCACGTTTCGTAACTTGTTAACTTCCCGTAGGTATTAATTATTGCGTCTTATATTTTTCCCTGACGTATTAATAACCTGGTAATCGCACTTGAAAGTTGCCGTTGGACAAGTACGACCGACAAAATTTGTTAGGTAATGTGTTCGTATGCAAATGAGGGTCAACGTTCGGAACTGTCGCAGCGGCACTGACGCCGAACCATCTTATACAGAACTTTGAAGGTCAAGCTCAAACTATGACCCATATAAGCCGACTTGGCCGAACGTTCTGAACTGCTCGTCCTAAATATGGAGGCTATTCGAGAAAATGAAGATCTGGGAAATATGGCCTATAAAAACACATCTAGTTAGAGCTCATAAAGTTAAAAACAGTATTTCACTGCTTAAATGTACAGTGTCGTAGCCAAGAAGATTCCATTTGAATGAATTGATAATACAACAACATTCAATAAATGAAAAATAGAAACTAGTAATCTCTATAAGCCTGGCGAAATATTTAAAAAAATTTGATGAGCATTTAGCAATAACTTCAACTTCGTTTCCATTCAAGTATTAAACATACCATATTAAAATACTAGCGGAACCCGTGGGCTTTTTTAATAGTTATTTGTGTATTAAGGGCGTAAAGAGGCTTTTATGGCGTAAGACGTAATTTTGAGCCCGAAGCGGCAGCCGAGGGCTAAGAATACGTCGAAGGCCATAAAAGCAAGTTACGCTCGTAGTACATACACAACTTTATGCACGGATGGAGATTTTGTAATTTACAAATATTTCTAAAATAAATTGAAAATATTTATAAAATAAATTGAATTTTCCACCCACATCTAGCGTTGCTTTGTTTAAATTTGAGATTTGAAGCGTAACTATGGTAGCGGGTAAACAACGGTACCCTTATTGCCTAAAATCTCAGTTTAAACTGTTTCTATTAGGTATGATATCGTTGTCTAACGATTCATTATAGCCCATGGGCAATAAAGAGGTCCATGGGCTATAACAAGACGTTTATGACAAAGAAATTCGTGTATAATTGTCAATTTATGATACATCCGTGCATAAAATAATGAATTAGCTACAGAAGCAAGTATAGCGAACCGTGGATCGTAGTCATAGTTTTATGAATTTTATCGAGATTGATTTAATTCTGTAAATCGGTTTCGACAAATTTGTTTGCCAGAATTAGGGAGGGAGGGGGAAACTTAAACCCCTAAATATTGCTGCATTAAAACTTAAGTTCTCAATCTTATTCTACTATTAATCATGCGCACTTTAGCCCTAATTGATATTTTTAAATGTCCTCCGCTTATTAAAGAGGGGGTCATTAATTTACGTTCAAAAATTCATAGTGGACTGGGACGCGAAACAAATAGTAGCCCATCCCTTGTTCCATAAGCTTACAATGTTTGCGAAAATCGTGTGACCAGTTTTTGGGCAATAGTTTTAGGCAATGTCGAAACTTTTAAAAATATTGTCGCTGCACCGTTTTCTTTTGTAAAAAAATTCTTTTGCGTTCCCGGAGCAACGCAGGTATTTCCGTCAAAATGTCGTATTCAATCATTTTCGTGATTTCAATACATTTCCATACTGAAAGTATGAGAAAGTACAAAAGCGTACGGATTCAGATAGTTTTTTTTTGTAAATGAGAGCTGGTAATGTACACGTATACGTTTTCCGCCAACGAGAAACGAAACCGAAGGGTTTTACTTATGTAAACACATGAAGATTGTTATATATTGGGAGATTTCAAATAAGTGGAACGCGTAGCGTGAATTTGTTTATTTTGTAAAATGTCTCTGTGACAAGACAATTGTTGTGGCGTTTTCCCGGCAGTTTTTTAATAATAAAATTGGCAAAAAATAGCAGCCTCAGTAATTAAAATTCTTTGTCTGTTATTTGAAGAAATTGTATAAAATATATTGTGTGAGATAATCATGTCGGGCGATAAACCTACATTTACGAAAATGTAAGACTAACTCGTTTTGTTATGGTGAGACAGTTACGGATTTAATATACAGACGATAGATAAGTATGGGGTCCGGCAATAGAAAATAAATCAATTTAAAAGCTCATGATTTTGCATCTGTTTTAACGTTGGCTCATAGTGTTGTACTGTTTACTACTGTAGTATGATAGAAAAATAAGTCATTCGGTTGGAGGAGGTACGGGGAGAATTACTTTGGATAATTTAAAAAGGGGGACGAATAGAAGACAAAAGAACACAATACCTACTTATCTATACCAGATGGGCCGTATATAAAATTGCAAGCAATGTTTACTATATTTTCTCTACTGCAGTGATTGTGAAAATGATTGAAAATTAATACTATTTTCCAGACAGATCCACCAAATTTATAAGAAATCGTCAATTGTTAATTGTTAACAGCGGTTCCTAAAGTTTTTATGGTCGTGCACCCCCAAAATCTCATTCAAAAGACCATGGACCACTCATTAACAATGTAAATGAAATTACTAATTACAAACAGTTCGTCGTTCGTCGGCAACGGTAACTAATGAAAAATTAAACTTTTCTTGTATTTTGTATAACCTCAAGTTACATGACTGTCACAACTGGCAGTATAGACAAGTGAAGACGTATTCAAAACAAATTCCTGATCGTGTAAACTAGCACGTTTACGCATGTCCTAGCTTGTTACTTGGGCCCGGATTTTAGAAAAAAATGGACATGATAAAACTTTTTTTTTAAGAATCATGGGGCCGTCCATGAGGACGACTCCATGATTCCCATCCTACCTACTTACGCGGGCTCAGCGCACTTAGCGCTATTCACCGGTCTAACATGCCCCACCCCGAAAAGACATGCAACCCAACATACACACCACACACACTGTCCATGGACACGCCGGGTTTAACTTATTCAGAAATATACCAACGGGCAGAGGATTCGAACCTACTCCCGTTGGGAGTCTAGTTCTAGTGGTTGGGACTCTAACCACTGAATGAGACTTAAATACAAATGTATTTCACGTTAAATAGAATAATAATAGTAATAAAATAATAAGTAGCGCTTTGTTTTCGCCTGAACTGTCTAAAATAAGTTTTAACTGTCTAATTTTCCTTTTAGCGCGTAATTACGTCTAAAATGCTTTTTCTACATTATTTTCGGTTTATAACCTGCTGCACTTATTCAGGATTTTGAATTTTCAACAAATATTTGTACAGCAATTTACTCAAAATTTTTGCAAGCCCAATAATGCATTATCCTAAAGGCCTCAGGCTAATACAAGTCTGGTTACCATTAAGCTCTTGCTAAGCTAATTGAACTCCCGCAGAAATGGTTACTAGTTGTTTCTCCAGACTAATTTACTTTCAAAATAGCTATTCCACAAAAAAAAATCTTGGCTGCCAACATCTTTAGAATATAGTAAAGAAGTTACGCCAGACTAGGAAAGCAGATCATGTGATATTTTGTACAAATTTGCTCCAAAATAAAAAGTCCTTTTCTATCTGTAAGTCACTTTTGTTGACAACACAATTTTTACAATCGAAAACTTAGAAACATATTTAATGTAAACATACATTAGTACCTAATAGACATGTTTGTAAAAATAAATAAATAGGTAATTTGCTTAAAATGAACAAAAACACTGAAAAAATAACCAATTATAGAATTATTTCTCAGAAACTCAACACAGCGAAAAAAATGTTGTTCCGGTATAAAGCTATTTAGTACATATTTTTATATTTTAAAACGTAAATTAAAATTGCAATAAAAGCTTGTGCCTAAAATTGCCTAATTAAAACATTTAATGACCTATTTTAGGCGTTTGTTTTCATATTTTTAAGTGCCTAAAATCCGCGCCCTACTTATTGCATATGTTCATACTTCGGGTGCGATAATGTACAGCTAGACTGTAAAATGGGGTATTATGTTTTATTACAAACAAATGTCATGTCAGCCACGTAACCATAATCTTCAGGCAGGATGAGCCACTGCTAGTCCGAAGAAAAAGTAGGTGGGCCGCGCCTTACCGTTCTATGAATAGTAAAGTAACTTCCTACTGCAAAATGATTTCAAGGTTGTTATTGGACACGTTAAGCTTCATCGGTGACTTTGCCGATGTGAAACTATTTAAGCAAAGTAATTCTTAAATAAAGTCTGCCCAAAACTTGTGACTACCGGATTAGCCCAGATTTACAAGGCACTAAAATCGACGTGCCGTGCCATGAACGTCCTATTCAGCGGCGTAGGCAGCTTCTAAATTCGGTTGTTTGACCGTCGTTATTTTATAACCTTTTCAATTTTAATTAAATTTTTTAATCGCACGCGACCCATGGTGATTTATGAAACCCAAAAATAATTTGTAATACCTACGTACAAAAATAAAAATGCCAAATAATGAGTAAATATTTTTTTCTTTACATCAAACTTTTTGTAAGGGGTCCTTGACCCCATTTGGGCAGTGCTGCTATAAGCAAATAACTAGGTAACGTCATTACAGTAATTACTATTTCATCACAATTAACAATTACTTACTTTAACATATTTGGGAAGGAACTTAATTGCTTCTACTTTTTTAAATATTAAGTAAAATAGTTGACTTCCGTTTCGACATATCTAATGCCTGAAAACTGCAGCGTTTTTCAAAAATGCATTTTAAAACGCACTGCAGTAAACTTAAAGTATAAGTTTTGAAGGAGAGACGCTGTAAATCTGTAAGGTGCTGTAAAACGAAGGACGTCAATGTATATTTACAATGCACCCTAAAGTAATTTTTCTTTCTTCTAAAAGGGTATCTTTTATTTATTCAAATATTTTACCACTGAAAGGTTTTGATTGGTCTCTTTGCCTTTGAAAAACCGACCTTCTTCATTTAATTTATTGCACTTACTGAAAATGTTTGTTGTAAATTTTATGTCATGTCCTTCAGCGTAATTTAAATTTCATGTACTTGTAAAAGTTTATTATTGCCAAATGTATCATAGTATTTTATAGCCAAAATACGTGGCTGCCAGAGATTTTTCTGCAATATTTTTTGTTTGGCCGTTTGCAAGTTCTTGTGGCAGCCATCTGTTGTGTAAAACACCCATTACTTTATTCAAAAGAAGTTTGATGTTTAATACGAAATAGCCGGTTTTGTCCGAAAGATTTTATTTAACCTTCAGCCCTAGGATATTTACAGAAAATTCCTTTTCGGCTAAATTATAATTGCATCTAAAGATAAGATAATAATTATATTTTGGATTTTCTTCAACATCTACCAGTATAATCAGCATAACCAAAAACAGATTTTAGAACTTAATCTCCCCATTCTTGTTGCACATTGCCATATCTTTTACAAAGAATGTATACAGATTTACATCGTCTACGCTATCTCTAAGCTATACTTTTAAAATATGAGCATAGTTTCATAAGTAAGACAGCCGCATCATATTTGCTCATTATCATTAGCATCATGTAACATGATGATGAAAAATTCAAGCCACTCTCGTGGGATCTCGTTCATATAATTTTAGCGCTTGAATTTGAAACGAAGTAATGACCTAGTTAGTTAAGTACAAATTCTTGAAAAAATGGTGTGTAAGAATCGTATGGATATTTAAAAAAAATGAATATATTGTTTATATCAGTTACAATCAGTATTTGAAAAAAGCTGAATTGTTAACTTCGAGTGGACTTTCCCATACTAGATACTAGATATTTATAATTATAACGTTGTACAGTTCACCGACTATTAGATTTCTCTTCTCTCATTTCGCCATATGTTAAATTTCTAAGAAAACAATTTCTATAGGCAACCCTACGATGTCGCATAAGGTATACGAATAGTGAGAACGGAACTCCGCCCGCCCTGCAGCGAATTCGAACTAAAAATCGGTATAAATGGTTTATTAAAGAGTTATTAAAAATATGCAAAGAATAAAAAATATATTTTTTAACTAGATCTAACCGATAAGCGTAATTAAAACGTAACTGCCGGAAAACGCGTTGTTGATTGTAAAAAGTATGGTTTTTTCCCTTAATTTTTAAAATAGTTCGAAATTCTCGCTGATCCTAACAAAGTACTTCAAATAACCTATCGAACTGATAAAAGTTTATAACGATCGGCGTTTGCGTTATTAAATAATTAATCAATTTCAAAATTTTCAAAAATTCCTGAAGTGCCTCAGAGTAAAATTTGGGAGATAAGTTAAAAATAAATTTGTAGTTTATTGCAAGCTCTATCGGTTCAGAAAGTTAAAAAAAAAGGTGTAGACAGTTTTTGAAGAATATTTTTTGAAAACGTCCCACAATTTTGAGCCGCTAGTATATTTATAAGTTTCATATTTCCAAAAATATTTTTACATTACTTCATTAAACTTATTAAGGGCAATTAAATAATATGACAATTTTTATTAAATGGATATTTTGTTCTTGTATTGATTGGTTATTTTGTTTTTGAGTAAGCTGGTGTTAAAGTTAAAATTTTCAAAAATTCATAACGATCTTCATTTTGAAGATACAACATTTGGAAAAAAATTTAGATGCACTAAAACGCCATGTACTCAAAATTTAAAAGAATAAAAGCAGGTCTAACTTCCGTTTCCGGTTCCGATTAACGACCTTACAAAGAACTACCTGCAACTAAAAACTTCCACTTACCAAATCTTATAAAAATCGGTCAAGGGGTTCCGGAGATATATGGGAATGAAGGCACCCGCCCCCCCACCCACAGACAGATATTTAAAAAAAACATGTTTTTCCGTTAAAATCTGAAATTCGAAAATTTGCATGAAATCATAACTTTCCTTACTTCAGTAGAAGTATGAGAAAGTAAAAACAGTGGAAATTACTATCAACTTTGTAGGTAACTGATGGGAACAACAATTAAATTAATAACCTAAGACTTAAGGTGCAAGGATAGTTAATGATTTAGATTGATAAAATGCTTTTGTTCAATTGTTTGAAATGCATAAAATTGGAACGAATCGTTAGTACTGGTCTTAATTAAATTCTGATATCGGAATTGTCATAGAGGCCGAGCTATTCTTCTGCTGTAGTAAATTTCACGTTGTAAAGTTTAATGCAAAACCATGCTTTCGAAAAGCTGTTTTGTTTGCCACAATGCCACAGGAGGGTTGTCCTTGAACTGCTCAGGTAGATTTTGGCCCTAGTGTAAAAGTCTACGCTGCAGATACTATTCACTAAAATAGGAACTATACGAGAAACTTTTAGGTGGTTTAGTACAAAATAAGTTTTGATGAACAACGCAGTGCCGTGTGGTTTTCTGTTTAAATTTTTAATAAACTTTTAACATGTTTGTGTTCTTGCAATAAATACTATATGCTGAATCTTATAAATAAATAAGGTTTTTGAAATATCGCCTAAGTAATACAAATTAGAATATTCAAATTTCCAGAACAACTTTATTTATGGGGTTTAATTCTGCAAAGTTTAAAATAAATCATAAAGTCGAAGAGTTAGTAACACAGATAAGGTTAACACTACAGATGTACGGTAAATATGTGAGCTATCGGCAGCTTGTTTTATATGATTAATAATCTGCAAGAAGATGGCGCTACAATGACAATTTATAATTAAGTCACAGATGACTGTAATTGAGCAAATTACTTAGCACATATTCAAACCAAAAGTTAGACAGCCATCTGCCATGTTTAATTGTCAAATCGCAATTTTTCGTAAATAATTAATATTGAAGCCAATTCTACTTAAATTATATTCATGATGTGACAGATGCACTCAAATCCCCGATAAAACAGTTTCCAACACATTTCAACAGTAATAAACAAATAGCGATAACAGCGCCCTAAGATTGGTCTGGTGCGTTGTAGCCAAATTAACGCTAATTTCGTCTCCAAATATGAGCGGACATTTTGTATAAAGGGTCGTATATCTGTAGTGTTAACCTTATCTGTGGTAGTAATTTTCTTCAAATTCTCTCGTATTACAGGCCCTCCTAACTATTAAAAATTTGGATCTTAATTTAAATGATTAAAACCATTTCCAAAATTTTAGAGAATTTTAAAGGCGTCTTCGTAGGAAGCCACTTTGTTGTACAAAAAATAAATTTTTAAATATTGAAATTCTGTTGTGGTAGCATTTTTAATAATTATATTCAATAATATAATATCTGTACATTTAACCACGAAAGGTTTTATGTCTCTAATGCCTATGTTATACTTCATCTGAATTCTGTAATCAATAAAAAGCTAAAACACGCGAAGATAAATAAATAAGTGCGAGGAAATGATGAGCTGGCTACCAATCATTTTATATCACATGGAAAATTAAAAGCTGATGATTTGAATGATTGAAGAACCATTTATGAGACTTATACTTATTGAATATCTACATTTCTGTATTATACGTAATTGGCTAGGTTTTATTTTCAAAAAATAAAAATAATTAAATTATGAAGTTTGCAAAATTCCATATTAAACTATCAAAAAATTTCAATGCGCTTGTTTTTGTTAGAAGAGAACTTACAAGTCAACTGAAAGGACTGTTCATAAAACTTGGTATTGCATTCGTAATAAATTGTATAGCAATATATATATATTAGTCAATATTAACAACATAACTAAAAATATAAAGATTTTAACACCAAGTCTTCCCCTTTCTTCTTCTTTAGGTACCATCTCCTCTTAGAAGGTTGGTTATCATCATGGCTATTCGTATTTTTGACGTTGCAACTCTGAACAGTTCTATGGAACTACAGTTATACCATTTTCTCAAGTTACTTAACCAGGAGATACGTCTTCTTCCTCTACTTCTTCTTCCTTGTATTTTCCTTTGTATGATGTTTTGTAGGATTTCATATCTCTCTCCTCGTATTACATGGCCTAGATATTGTAATTTTCTTATTTTAACTGTGTTTAATATTTCTTTTCCTTTCATCATTCTTCTAATCACCTCGTCGTTTGTTATTCTTTCTACCCAGCTTATTCTCATCATTCTTCGGTAAGTCCACATCTCAAATGCTTCTAGTTTGTTGCTGATATGTTTTTTCATCGTCCAGGCCTCCGTTCCATACAATACTACTGAAAATACATAACATCTCAGCATTCTGACTCTAAGTTGTAGGTCCAGGTCTCTGCTGCATAATACATTCTTCATTTTATTAAATATTGTCCTGCCTTGTCCAATCCTTGCCCTAATTTCGTCTGTATATTCATTATTTTCGTTGACAATTGTTCCCCACATGATATTTATTAAAATATTTAAATAATTAAATTGAAGTATGCGCATGCAACATGTTTTGGCACTAGGCCATGTTGCATACGCATACTTCGATTTAAGCATTTAAATATTTTAATTGGGGAAGACTTGGTGTTAATTTTTTTATATTTTTGCCCATCACCCTCATATGTATTCTCTCTTGTTAAAAAGTAGCTTAGGCGAACTTCTACTGTGAGGGGCCAGGGCCCCCCGCTACATATTTAAGCGTTCACTATATAAGGTGCTCGTTCCTGTGTACAGCCGACCACTAGTTTTCGATACAAATAAGCAAATTTGGTATTCTATTTTTTGTATTAGTGGAACATAATCTGTTGATAACAATAGCGTCATTACGAAAACAAACTTCGAGAACATCGCATCGGGGCCGCAAACGGCAGGAACTCCAGCTGCTTTTAATCTCGGGCCTCAATGCAACTGTATTACGAATTAACATTGCATTATATTAAGTTGTGCTGTGAAGAACGCCAATCTATATATTAAATCCAGAAATATGTACAGGTAAAAGCAGTAATTGGACAAACAGATATTTAACAATTAAATTACAATAAAACTTTGCTAATAAAGTTCTAAAATAAATACGACCAACTCAAAGTTTATCTATGAGATTGAATGAACCGATTTGATTTTGTTTATCGTATGTGGGAGATGTTTAAAAATAGGTAGACTAAGGATTAATAAACAGAACTACATCTGACCCCAATATTAGAAATAGCTTGAGTTACAATAACAACCGCGCTAGGAACAAACTACTGCGTTTAAGAAGAACTAACTCTATCCGTGGGCTACGCCCTACGTTTTTTTTAAAGTAACTTTGAAAAGAGAAAGATCCGTGGCTCGCCGAGGTTTGTATAATTTCAGCTGCAGCCGCATTCCTTTCAAGTTCAGACAGGTCGAAGGGATCCGGGTTTAGTATGTAGAATTACAGCAATCGCTATATAATTCATAAAATTGCTTTTATCCGCGGTCCGCTACACCACGTACTCAATGAGCTTATTTATTAACAAAAACAACAAAAAAACGATGTTACAGGTTTTGGACGCGTTCTGCCACTTTATTTTAATTCTATGAGGATACCTGCATTTTTTCTTCGCTCCTTACTACGAGACACATTCTAAAGACTAAAATAAGTAAAAATTCCTATACGCATGAGCCCGAAAATGCTTCGTTATGGAGTATTGTAAAGGTTTACAAAAAGGAATCAAAAACCGTGTGGTACCTCCCCCCCGCGCGTCACGCATCTTGTTGACCCACAGAAGTGATAATAATTTAAAAATAAGACGCAATTACTAATCAGGATATCCATAAAAAAGTGCTCACCACGTCCCCCTTTAATAGGGTGTAGCTCCGTAACGAAGCGTTTTTGGACCCATGGTTGTAGGGACTTTTTTTACTTAATTTACTATCTCGAATGCTCCATATAAATTTGCGATCGAAGTTCCGTACACCTTGTAGAATAAAAAAAAGATGTAGTTTTAACATAATCCAATTTTGTATACAATTGTTGTTTGTTCTACGACTACTCCTTATTCGGTGGAAAGATTACCAAACTTTTATTCTCATAAACAAAGCGTGCAAAATAAAATTTTATATTCATGCAGTTATTTGTCACTAACAGAACAGTATCTGACAAATGGTATCTTAAATTTTCATTCCTAACACAATACAGTTAGGAAGGAAAGGTGACCGTTAAATATTAAAAAAGTTCCAACATTGTTATATTTCGGAACCATACTTTTCCTATTTCAACGCATCACGTAAAGTTTAGAATATAAACAAAGCTAGTTCGCAAGCTAAAATTCGTGGGCTTCAAATGTAACTGGCATGTCTGTTTAAATTTATATTAAAAAATTCAGGATAATTTTATACCGAAAATTTTTAGCTGCTCTACAGATGGTCGTCCCATGATTTATGCAAGCGTACATTATCAAAAAGCTATGGTAATACCAAGTAATGGGATATTTCGAATGAAAATAATCGATCCATTCTCCATTATCGAAATATCGCGAGAAGTTACATAAAATCTTTCCAATCATTTTAAAATTTTTGGTTTTATCCATTTCGGAAGCGGCATTGAAGTGATACCCCGTACGATAGCTAACTGCAAATGTCCAATGCAAATATACTATACGATAAAACCACTAATGGATACAAAATTTACGGAATGCGATTGCATAACGGCGGCCCCCCACGGCGTGTTTTTCCGCGCAAGCACAACGCGATAAAAATGGGGTAAAAGTGGCACACTTCAATTAAAAAACAAAAATGGATTATTTATGTAATAATTAATAATCGGATATTGTTTTTGCCCCTGGTCTTATTTAAAGAACAATAATTGATTTATAAAACAGAAAAATTAATCTACTTTCGCGGTTTATAGAAATATTACTCAAAAACAGGCCGGAATTAGCAATGTAATTAATAAAAATGCTATTTAAAACAGAGAGTTTATGCTGTTTTGCCGAGCAGCCCGAGGAGAGGCGATGAGAACGAGAATTCCTTCATAGGAGCATTTGAGAAGAGCGGGGAGCGTTTGTATTACATTTTACCGAACGATTTTACCGAATGATTTTTCCGAATCAATCATTTGATTATTAAATTTGGTCGAATGGCAATCATTCAATTCTTCCCTAATACCCTACACAAACTAGTACAGTAAACTGTTAAAATGTGTTTCGATACTGGAATGTCTAAAATATCCCAACCAAACAATTTAAGGCTGGTACCTAATACCCAATTTTTAACAAATTTTAATATTTTGATGCAATATCCAGCAGTATTTAATGGAACTACATAATATATAAAGCATCATGGTGAAAATATGCATTATATTTATTTTATAAACAACTAACTTACTGGTTATTTTAGCCACCTTTATTCATGAATGTCTATTGTTAACTTTGACTCACTCACGTTGACTATCAAATTTAGCATGCATTATAAATATATTTGGCTACTTAGTTCCTTGAAATCGCTTTTAAAGTACAGGCTTGAGTTTGAATGCATTTGTGTAAAGTGGAAATTTGTGAGTAATTTACCTCTTATTGCTGCATGTAGATTTTGCAGGTGATTGTATATGCATAAATAGTAAATAACTAACCAAGTATCTATAGCTGTATGTATACACCTAGCTAGGTAACAGACATCATAAGAGATCGCAGCACCATATGAATTTCTACGTTCCGTACTACATTACGTAAATAAAATTTTGAATAAAAAAAATTCTAATATTGGGAATAGTAGTATATTTGGAACTTTATTTTTAATACGTATTTATGTTCCATATCAGAAAAATTATAAAAATATAAAAATTAGTCACTTTGCTTTTGTTTATGACTTGTTATACCTTCCCTCCTACCCAAATTTTGAATACTAAACTGTATGTTACAATCTAACTCAACATTTAAATTTTAAGGGGAGATACAACTGCCCTAGATTTTTTGTAATCTTACCATTAGTAGTGCCGTACAGAGATTTGCTGCAGCTAGTTGAACTTTGCCTCTTACATTTCCTGAAGTAATAGAGATTAGCCTTAAAATCTTCCCTAGTTGTCTTTAATCCGGTAGGATCCTGGCCTTTTCTCTTCTTTTTGTACAGAATTCTATCATTAATCTTTAGTACTCATCTGATAAACGTATTTCTACCATAATATAATATATATTTTTAATCTAGTTATTAACTATTCCCGTCTTAATATTATTGAGGGAATAAGTTTTTATTAATAAATATTAAAATATAGACTTTGTATTTGCTAGTTGTACTACAAGGTGAATCACGACTCCGGGAACGCATATTTCTGTAAAGCTTGCCTAAGCCTTTCGTAATAAAGATTCCCTACAGTTATTCCCCTCTCTGCTACACCATTTGACTTAGGGTAATTTGGACTAAAAGCAATTATTTTGAAATTGCATTTGCTAGCAAAACATTTAAATTCTTGTAACTTTCAAAATGATTATTGCCAGCTACAACAATATGACTGATACAAAAAGCAAAGTTTATTTTTGTTTTTTATTTTTTCCTAGTCAAGATGTAAAATCAGCACTTTCTTTTTAATAAGTCGGGCACGATAATTTTATTTTTTAAAATGTGTACGTAATAAATTCTCTTAAATTCCAATAATTCTACAGACTAGCTTTCCTGCTAGGCCAATAATCTTAGGTAATAATATTTGACTAAGTTTGGCAAACCTCCATCGCTACATACAGCACTTTTGATTTTTTTTATTCTATTATCACTCATTACTAATTCTGCATCACCACATTGAAGTGTTTATTTTAAAACCAAATTTAAGTATCTTTAACTTTATTCTTCATAAAATATTTAAAATAGGTAGGAAATTTTTTTTACCAGATTTTGTTGCAGCAATTTGAGCTTCGTTCTTTGAACATGAATTTATTTTATTTATATCAATCACAATATATTTATTATTTGTAAAAATTGTCACATTATGCTCGTAAATAAATTTGTGAAACAAATCGAAAGAAAACCTTTTCTTATGTTTCTGTTAATTTACTAGACCTCTCTTTGATGTATCAACATATTTCAATTGGTTCACAATTTATTAAAAAGTTATAATACAGGGTGCCATTTAAATGTCTCCCACCTACTATTTCCTAAAGTAGCGAGAATATCAAATGTTTTCTTTACAAAAGATCTTTGGGGTCTGTACTGTCCACATGACTAAGCAGTGACGTCATCCATAATTTTCTTAAATGACAAAATAATTATTTTCTTAGGCAGTTAGATAGAATTTTTTTTCTCATTTGAACAATATAAAACTTTGATATTGTTACTTACAAAAATTTCGATATAATTCAAACACTGATGCGAGCAAGTAGGCCATGGATTTAAACAAAAACACTTCAAACGCTACGATACTAACTTTTAATTTAAAATAAACAAAAAAAAATATGGTGAGTTAATTCACCAAAAAATAATGAAACATTCTGCTTCACCAATAACCATATCAGCTAATAAATTTCTACGAAAAAGATTATTATCCATATTGCGAAAATGAAGAAAATTAGACATACTTATAGCTCAGTGACGTAACAATACAGGACATTTTGTGGCATAAAGTAGCTTATTAAACCCCAAAACAACTTACACTCAGGAAAAAAATTAATATTCTCAGTAATTTAGCAAGTACAAGAGTGTGGGGGGGGGGCACTTAAATGACTGACCCTGCACATAAAAAACTGGGGTTTTACTTATGTTATGTTTTAGCACATTTACTGTCGGTGTATGTGGTTTCTAGGACGTGTTAGGAATACACTTCCTTAAAAAATTGACCATCCTTGAGATCTTAATTAATTATAATACATAATAGAAAATAAAAAAATGTAAAATTTCGGTCAATTTTAATTTGGCCTTAATTGTGGCATTTAAAAATAATTCAATTTTATTATTATTTTAAGTATGTATTATTATTTAACTGTGTCCCATTTAATCTTTCCTGAAACTTTCTCACAAACCATACCCCCCTTTTAGCACTGCTCTGTAGATACTTCTCTTTAAATTTACTAGCACTTTATCAAACATATCCCTATCATTCCCAACATGGGTATTTTATTAAGATTATCTGGTATCAACTCTTTTTATAAATCAAAGTTTCTGAACAACAGTCTTCGGCCCAAGCAATGGCAAGCTGTTCACACCTGCAACCAAATATTTGATTGAGCGTTCTGTAGAACTTTATTTCTTCTTATTATTTACTTAACTTTACTTCATAGTGGCGGCTCATTTTTTAAAACTTTCTAAGCCGATAGAGCTTGCAATGAACAACAAATTTGTATTATACTAATCTCCCAAATTTTACTCTGACGCCCCCCAGAAAATTTTGAATAATTTGAAATTGATTAATTTTTTATTCAAAAACGCAAACGCCAGCCGTTATAAACTTTAAACAAATTTGCAGCCTATTTGAAGTAGTTTATTGGGATTAGCAAGAATTTTCGACCATATTAAAAATTAGGGAATAAAACGATACTTTTTAGTTCAACAACGCCTATCAATTAGCTTAAATAAATAAAAATATTTTTCATTCTTTGCATATTTTTGATAACTCTATAAATAAAGTTGTTATAACCATTTGATACATACGAGGTCGTAAGTAAATTACCTATCGAATTTACGTAGTACGCGAGCGCCCGTACGTAACCAACGCCTTGGGTCTCGAGCGGCCGGCTTATATCGGCTGGAGATGACTAGATGTAAATTTCAATCACTTCTTGACGTAAGAAGTATGGAAAAGTACCAGCGAACTGTTTCGCCTATTGTTTATAAATACTTATACTATTACTACTGTAGAAAATGTAAATTCCAAACAGTTTTAATATTCAAAATAATGTTTCTTAAAAACTGGCAATACGTCTTTTTAACCTTTGTAGTTTTATACAGCGTGTTTGTAAATCGCTTTACAGCCCGTAACTTTGTTATTAATAAAGATATCGAAATAAACCCTTTTTTGTTTTAAATGGGAGAATGTATAGCACAAAATGCCGTATGCCAATATTAAACAACGCATACTGTTTATGCACAACGGCATATAACTTACGTTTTTTAAATGGAACACCCTATATATTTCTGGGTATTTGCAATCAGCGCTAAAAATACTTAATGGTGGTACACTTAAATCGAAATTTTAGATGCATATTTTTTTTTAAATATCCCTCAGCATCGTTATTGCCGACGTCACGAACTGGCAGCTGTAATAAAAGTTGAAGTATGGATGGAATGGAGCGTTGCTTATATAATTCGTTTGCTTAGAAATCTAACACGGTGAAATGTACAATCTATAATTATAAAATTTACACTTTTGCAAATACGGTAGGTATTAATATCGAATATGAGGAAGTACATTCGAAGTTAACACTTCAGCTTTTGTAACATAAAACGGCACAAAATCAATAAAATAATATTTAGTTCTTATAAAATAAAACAGATAATTAGAAATTAAAAAAAAAATAGCAAAAAACAATTGACGGTAGCGTTGTTGTGTCGCGAACGTGCAACGGCCGTTTGCTGACTGCGCTATGAATACACGCAAGCAGGGATGCGTAATTTCGGCAATTAAACCGGATGCTTACCAAAATGTCTACCGAGTAATACAAAAATATGTGTTCTTGATCATTATGACGTCTAAAATTGACAGGAGCAGTTCAGGGAGATATACGAGATTTTCAGTTTCCCCATGTTATCTGTCTATGTTCGACTAGTCTTGGGACACATTGTATACAAACTTTCTCTCGAGAAGCTAAAGTGGCATATTATCTGGCCGCAACCGGTGTTGTAAAATTTGTCAGCATTTGTTAGTTTAGTAGTTAGTATCTATATTGTACCGTTTGTGCTATTCACACGTTTATTCAAAATTCGGCCACGGCGCGGCGTTTAAAAATGTTACTATATTTCTTTTTATTTTGTTCGATACTTTTACACGACAGATTGGTACTTCACCTTAAGAAGTTAAGATAAATACAGTTTATAGGTAGTTACTAGATCTACTACACATCTGTATAATTGGTTAAATTCTGCCTTTAAACCTTTACTTAATTAGGTAAACATTGGTGTTTCTCAGCCGGTTTAATTTAGGGGAAAGTTAAAACTTCGTTTTTAAAATTTATCATGCTTTCAAACATTCCCCGACTTAATTAAGAAGTCATTAAACAAGGTCAAACTTATTACCTCTATCTATAGTAATTTATTTCGAGTTCGTTAAATATTCTTAAGGTATCTTTATTTTATACTGTACCCTGAAACTTTTATTATTTCTTAATCTTTGATGTTTGAAAGCTTTACCACATAAATTGGTGTTTACTTGATTTTTGGTACAATTATGGACATTGTTAGTATACTTAAATAAATGGATAATTTTTAATTTAATTGGAAGATCGATTTACAGTTAAAAAAAAACGAATGAATTTTATGTCTCCACTTAAACAGTGGACATGACCACACCACTATAAAGAAGAAGAATAGCAGATATGCTTCGTATTCTTGCGTTGAGTGAAATTTTTAGTACTAACAGCCTTTTTAGCACCATAAAATAATTATTTTTAAATATTACATACAAATACATAAACACATACAATGTGAGAGATTTCAGTAACTATGAGAGATACGAAGACGGTTAAATGACATGAATGTTGGCCAATTACGAAAGCAATCAATGGTGATTTAGTTTTTCCAAAAATATCCATGGTTTACTAGATACGAGCGAAAAACTGAAAAAGTGTAACTTCTTAAAAGTAAACTTAATCTGTTCATATTAAAAATAGAAAAAAACCATAAAGTAAAAAGTTGTAACTCTATTGAGCTGTAATAAGAACAAATATTTTCAAGGTTGGGTTTTGTTCGTTTTCGAGGTATAACACAAACATGCAATTTTTTAAATAGAAACCCTTTTATTTTAGCACCATTATTAACCGATAAAAACGATATTTTTTTGTCTTTTCAACGATACCCAATTTGTTATACTTAATTTTAAATTCAAATAAGATATTAATTAAAAACGCTCTTAGCATCAGTGGGTCAGAAATTCGTTCTTAACACGAATGCTGATCTATTATTTTTATCATTTCATCAACTGTCTAAATGTAAAAACAAGAGAAGCAAATTTAAACAATTGTCTTTATAATCTTAGTATCAAAAAATTGCATTATATTGCTTCCCTAATTAGGCAACTTTCATCTAATTTAACCGTCTTCGTATTTTGTATACTTATCGAGATCCCCATGCTGTTCAAGTTTTAGATAAAATAAAATCAGTTTATGAAATAACAAATTATTTCGGATTGTGCAAAAGATTAGCTTACAAAACAATGAATCTGTTTTGATGATAACACTCATCAGCAAATATGTATTTTGTGGCTTTAAAGCTGCTCTATACTATAGTAAACGTGCTCCGGTTCGAGTCCGGAGCGAATTTACCCTGGTTGTGTTTGTACATATTAGATGTGGGCCCATACGACCCTGGAAATTGGCGTAAAAAGTACAATAATTACATGTAAAAACGTATTTAAAAAAATTTCTTTTTTTTTATTATTTCTCTCCCAATGATATTGTGATATTTAACTAACCACCTAAACGTTCCCAAGAATTTTATAAAAACTTACTAATATATTTATATTTCATTCATTTTTTCACAAGGTACTTTTCCACACTTACTAGGAGAGCTACGAGATGCGATTAAGAAAGAGAACACTTCTGACTTTTGAATCGTGTTCAGAATTTGGTACTTACTACTATGGCTACATATAAAATTAATAATCAAAAAGAATTTGAATAACCTTGATAAAATAAATAGCCTAATTAAGACAAAATTTAAGCACTTTGCGAAAAACTAAGGTTTCTAAAACATGTGAAAGGAAGTAGTTACATTTCTGGTTTATTTTATGATGTTACGATTTAATTGGGCTGCCCTATTTAAAATTAATTGTTCAGTTTTATAATTAATGCAAATTATTTAGCTAAATAATACAAACATTTATATTTTACAGGATGTACTTTACGGCATTATTTCTGAACCTTACTATATTTTTTTAAATCTTTATTGCCGTATAAGTATTCGCAAGTTTCACAAACATATCCTCAATTAACTTTAGGTTATCATATCGTGTTATTTAAATATGCAAGAATAATGTTGTAATACGAAAATGCTCCCGTTTAGCATTTTTAATGCCGAACGTAAAGGATATTTAATAATATTGTTACGAAATCGGATGTGCAGCAGACCAAAGACCGAAAGTAGCAAGCAGCCGTACCCGGGTACACCGGCCTTGCTAGCGCACAAGCTCTTCCATTCACCATCGGGCTAACTTCTCTTTCTTGTTCCTAATTTAATGTTTGGCTAAAAATGTTGTAGTAAATTTGTATATGGCATTAGCATAAGAGTTTTACTTCACATAGAAGCTAGTAGAGGATTTTTCCGAGAAAAAAAATATGTATTGGGTAAAAAATTACAAATTAACTTACAAAGCAAGGGATATGAACGACAAAAATAATAGATAAGAAAAACGTATTCAAAACTCCCTCTGCATTGAAAAACGCACACCATGATAGCGTTGGAAACTTAAACTTAAACTAATAATAACACTTTTGCAAATATGTTACAATGCATATTAATATTAAGCTTGTTTCAAAGTAATTATGGGTGGGTGAATATCCCCAATTTTTGCTGCGCCTAACGCGTAAAAATTACGTTGTGAACCTTATTCTACTATCACTCATAACTCCCGTTAAGTAAATTGAATTACATTGATTTTATATTTTCCAACATTCATAGAAGGCGTCACACAAGCATTAGCGGGCTGGGACCCGAACCAAATAGAAGCTCATCTCTAGCTTTATATGCTTAGAAAATCGTGGGGACAGTTTATTGAAAATTTCCAAAATTCTGAATTAACTTCTATTTCGCAGTTTTCATGCTTTTAAAAACTCTCGTACGTAGTATACCATTGTGTCCTCCTAAAATAATGAGAATACCAAATTTTATCGCCATCTGCTAACTGGTTTTTGAGTAACAAAGCGAGAGCGTTAACGTCAACATTTTCAGAAAAATCATAGCGGCCGCCATTAGTTAGAAAGTTCGGAAAACAGCATTGGATTTACCCTATCAGATTCTATTTCCAGATTTGGAAAATTTGATTTCGTAAAAAAATGATACCAAAAACATGTTCAACTTCCACTTCCAGATAAGAACTAAAAAATTTTTTTTTTATTTACTCCCACATTCCGAAAAGCTCATCGAAATCGGATCATCCGTTGGAGAGCTACGTGGCGCACTCACCCAACCCACCCTTTCACATACAGACATATTTTAAAAACCACTTGTTTGAGTTGCTGGATTTCACATCTATTTCCGTTAAAATATGTACCAGTAATTCTAAAATTCTATAATACACTTACTTGTGAATCTCTAATACAACAGCAATAAACATGCATGTCGGAACATTTTTCTATTATGTTCTACATGTAAGAGTTGGTTAGAGTCCCAACCTCTAGAACTAGACTCCCACGGCAGTAGGTTCGAATCCTCTGCCCGTCGGAAATTTTTCTGAATAAGTTAAACTCGGCGTGTCTATGCGTGTGTATGTTGGGTTGCATGTCTTTCGGGGTGGGGCATTTTAGACCGGTGAATAGCGCTTAGTGCGCTAAGCCCGGGTAAGGGGGTGGGATGGGAATCATGGAGTCGTGCTCCCGCACGGCCTCATGATTCTTTTAGTAATAAAAACATATAAGAGTTGTAGTTTGAGCATTATAAAATACTTGGGCTATCCATCTTTACTGGATATGTGCCGAATGGTGCTTACCGAATATTCGGCCAGTCTCTCACGACCTAATGCCGAATATTCAGCCAACTGTTCGGAGAATAATTGGCAAAATATTTAGCGAAATATTCGGCCAAATACCGAATATTAGGTCAATTATTCGGCACATTGTATACCCTAAATTTCTACACTATCATACCTAAAGCAGGGCAAATATGCTGCAAAGATAGTACATGTATATGTATAAAAATATTCCGAAATATGCAGCATGATATTGATATGAAGCTATTTGTACAATACTCGTATTTAAAATAGAAAAATTATATGAAAAATTCAACTATCGTGTTTCAGTACTTGTAGTTATAAACATACAAGTACAAAACACAAAAATTAAATAAAAAAAAACTGAGAATATTAATATATGCAGTAAAAATGTGATTCTGAGTTAGAGTTGCATTTTTATATGCATAACCAAAAAATACAAAAAAAATTGACAGAAGTAAATTATTAAATTACACACACACACAATATTTTGAAATTAAGTAGGCATCTACGATCTAATTATAGTAACGTGCAATAAATAATTATGTTTTGGATCAAGCATCAACCACTTAGCACAATTTTATTATTATAACGAGGAATCCATACATATATAAAAGCACAAAGGGTTTTTTTCTCCGGTTCCTCCAGCGGCTACCGCTTCACCAATTTGGACCATTTTTTTTTTAAATGAAAGGTCTCTATCCACAGATGGAACATGAAACATTTTTATTTTTTTATTCTACGTCGATTTTTTAATAATAATTATTTTAATTTATAATATATATGAAGGTCGGCTAGACGCGCGTTACTTGGGGCGCCATCTGCAATAACGTCGCGTGTCATTTTTCGAACTAATGCATCACGTGACTTGACATTTCGCCGGTTCTGTCAACGCTGTCTGTCAGTGAATTGTGCGGTTTTGAGTATGGAGCGACATATTGTTCCTATTATAGGTGACGGAAAATGTTTATTTCGCTCTGTTTCGCATTGTGTATTTAATAATGACGAACATCATCGCGAAATACGCATGCAAGTCGTCGAAAAAATTAAAAAGAATGGGAATATTATGAAGGTTTTATTGTTGGAGATTCATCGTATAGGTTGCCGATTACTAATTCCACTGATTATGAAAATTTGTTATCTTTAGATGGTGAGTTCGCCGGACATGTCGAATTGCACTGTATTAGTCAACTGTTTCCTGATCATCTGTTCAGAGTGTATAGAAATGACAATAACGAAACCCTTGACTATGGTACTGGAAATATTATTTCTAATTTACTTTTTTCTGGTAATGTTGATGCAGGGCATTATAGTGTTTTGGAATTTCGTCCAGTTCAGTCCAATTCAGTCACTAATGATGCGGATGTGGAAAACGCAATCTGCAATGTTGTGCAACATAGTGTTTCAAAAAAAAGGAAAATAAAAAAGACGTTAACTGGCGGCAGGGAAAGGAGACGTGAACGCACACAAAAACGTATAAAATACGAAGAAAAAACATGCTTTACGATTCGATAAAGATGTGCCGTTTCTGATAATATTTCAAATGTAACTCCATTCAACTTAGGTAACTTAAACAACATATGTAGTTATTGTTCAGCTCTGTACTTTTCATGTGAAAAAAATTCGTCTGGCTACTTTGGGCTTTGTTGTTGTAATAAAAAGTTCAAATTACCGGAATTTCGGATTCCTGATGAAATACAAGAATTATTTGCAGGGAATAACGAGATATCGAAAAATTTTCGAGATAATATTCGACAATATAATAATGCTTTGTCGTTCGTGTCATTTGGTTCAAATAAATACCAGACCCCAACAGTAATACGGCCTTATACAATTTAGTCAAATCTCATATGGTGCACGGGCCTTGCGGTATTTTTAATCCAAAGTCGATTTGTATGGTCGACGGTAATTGTAAAAAGGGGTTCCCAAAAGATTTTATTCCTGAGACAAGAGATAATGTAAATGGCTATCCCAATTATCGAAGAAGGAATAATGGTAGAACGATTACTAAACATGGACAAGGTAGTTATGTGGAAGTTGACAATCGTTATATAGTTCCTTATAATTCCTTTCTCTTACTTCACTTTCAAGCCCATATTAATGTAGAAATTTGTGCAAGTGTCTACAGCATAAAATACATTCATAAATATGTCTACAAAGGACATGACTGCGCCAATTTGCAGATAACTGCCGAAGGTGACATGCTTCATCATGATGAAGTATCAGCTTTCTTAAACACTCGATATGTCAGTCCGAGTGAGGCTGCGTATAGAATTTTTTCCTATCCTATGCATGAACAATCTCATTCTGTAATTCGCTTACCCGTTCATTTACCACAAGAACAGCAAGTGTATTTTCATGACGACAATGCCGCTGAAGCCTTACTTAAAGCAGAATTAAGAAAAACAGAACTGATTGAATGGTTTAACTTAAATAAGGATTTGTCAAAAAGAAGCCCTTACATTTATCCAGAAACGCCGAATTATTATGTTTGGGACAAAAATAACCGAATTTGGAAAAAACGTGTTAAATTTTGTAAAATTATTGGTAGAATGTTTAATGTTTCCCCCGTAGAATCTGAACGATATCATCTTCGCTTGCTGTTGCTTCATGTTGTGGGTGCAACCAGTTTTGAAGATTTGAGGACATACCGTAATGTTACTTATTGTACTTTTAAGGAAGCAGCAATGCGTCATGGGTTACTTCAGGATGATAATGAGTGGCATCGTTGTCTACTTGAATCATCAGTCATTCAAATGCCGTTTCAATTAAGGCAATTATTTTCGTTTATTTGCATATTTCAACAACCATCCAATGCACTTCAGTTATGGGATGTTTTTAAAGACTCTTTCAGCGAAGATTATGTACGTCTTCACAGCCAGGATATAGCTTATCAATTGAATCTCAGAGATGTAAATGAAACCTTAAAATTACATGGGTTCTCTCTTTCAACATTCAACTTACCCAGTATAGATGATTTACCAATAGCAACTTCAAGCATAGAGTATCCCATAATTCCGAATTTGGATTATGACTCGATGATACAACAAGCTAATGATGAACTTCTTTTGATCATCAACGAAATTATTCATGTAATGCAACAGAATCATACAGGCAAATCCAATGCCTATTTTATAGATGGCCCGGGCGGTACCGGAAAGACTTTTGTATACAACTGTCTTATACGAAAGTGCTTCAATTTAGGTTTGGAAGTTATATCTGTAGCATGGACTGGTATTGCTGCTATGCTGTTACCAAATGGTCGTACGGTACATAGTAGGTTTAAGTTACCCCTAAAACTGCATGAGACTTCTATATCATCTTTAAAAGTCAACAGTAAAGCAGCAGCTGATATCAAGTCAGCAAGACTGATTATATGGGATGAAGCACCCATGGCCAATATATATGCATTAATGTGCGTTCATAGACTACTGAAAGACATTATGGGTAATGACATACCTTTTGGAGGAAAAATTATTGTACTTGGGGGAGATTTCAGGCAGGTCTTACCAGTAGTTCCACATGCTTCAAGAGAAACAATAATCCAAAACTGCATAAAGTTTTCTCCCATATGGTCAGAATTTCGGGTATTTAAGTTGTTTAGAAACATGCGAGCAAGACCAGGAATTGGAATTTGCTAATTTTCTGCTTAAAATTGGTAATGGAAATTATCCTTCCGTAAATGACAAATCATCACCATTATCAGCTATTATTGATTTGCCGTCCAGTATAATTGCGAAAGAAGACATTGTTTCTGAAATTTTTGGGAAAGAATTTGTGTCACCAAATGCCGTTATTAATTTTTCAAAATATGCTATTTTAGCCCCAAAAAATGAACACTACGATGAGATCAATTCTAAAGTTATAGACCTTATACCCGGAACGTGTAGAACATATATCAGTGTAAATAATTTGATAACGGAGGAGGAGAATGAAATTCTTCAGTTTCCTATTGAATTTCTAAATAGTTTAGAGTTAAGTGGTTTGCCTCCACATATCCTCCAATTGAAAACTGGAGCTATTGTCATGCTGTTAAGAAACCTAAATGCCTCCCAGGGGCTATTAAATGGTACCAGATTAATTGTTCAAAATATGTACGACAATTGTTTGGATTTGGAAATTATCACTGGCGAAAGAGTGGGTCAAAGAGTTTTGATTCCTAGAATCGACTTAACGCCATCAGATACAACGCTTCCTTTTTCTTTCAAAAGGCGCCAATTTCCTATTCGTCTTGCGTTTTGTATAACTATAAACAAAGCGCAAGGGCAAACTCTTGATCGTGTTGGTATTTATTTACCCCAGCCTGTATTTAGCCATGGCCAGTTGTACGTAGCAATGTCTCGAGTGCGATCGTTCGACAATTTGAAAGTACAAATAATTCCAAAAGGGAATAGCAATCTCAATGTAGTATTTAAGGAGGTGCTGTAACATATGAAACCTTACATTTTCAAATATGCCTGCCGTCGTATTTCGACGGGGTAACACTAGTTAATGTTAATCCAAAACAATATTTTAGAAAAATTTCAACATACCTTAAAACATGGGATTGTAAAGATAATTTAAAAAAGATTTCTTACCTGCACTTTGGCTTAAATTTAGAAAGTTTTGAGTTTAGCAATTCCATTATAAGGAATCCCACAAAAGTTAAGATTCAACTTAAAAATTTTTATTTTAAAAGTTATTTTTTTAAGAAAAAAACCTAAAACATTCAAATATTCAGATACACTAACATATGCCATATGCCGTAACCATGTGTAATACTTGCAAAACATGCAAAATAAAATACTTTTAAAAGTGTAAAACAGTCAAAAAACCAACTATGTACTTATATTAATAAAAAAAAATATGTAAGTAAATATGCATTTGCCCAGGTTTAAGCACACCGAAGTATTTTGATATATTCGAAACTTATTAAGTTACATATATAGCTATAAAGTTTCCAGTATTTAAAGATATACAGTTCTTCTACATGACAAATTTACTGAATATTAATTAGGTACATAAAAACAAAAATTTTAAAATATTTAAGTATGATATTGATAATGCAAAATCTCTAAATTTAGTATCAATCATTATTTCACAATTAAGAGTAGTTTCGTCGGACCGCTTGCTCAATAGCTGTAAAACATTTTATTCATAAAACTAAAAGAGTCGGTTTTTCAAAGCAATGAAGTTTTGAGCTAATTATGTTCTTTAATTCTGCTCAAATAACCAGAAGATATAAAATTTCAGAGCGAGTCAGTCAATAACAATATACAACAGTTTGTACTGGCTTTGGAATATACCTATAATGAGCTTTTTAATAACGTTTTTTAACAATAACAGTATATTAACACGTAACAGGACGTGTAATAATTAATACGTATCTCTATAATTATTATGATAAATTCGCCTACATTTACTTAAAAGAAGGAAACACAATCGAGTGTGTAAATTTAATTTTATAATCAGTTCTTTGTTTGATCACGATTAAGAAAAGAACGTTGGAGGTTTTACACCAAGCACAAATGGATAATCAACAACCTTCTAGGTCGACATTACTGGACAGTTTCGCAAAATCTTTTTTTTTTTGTACTTTGAAATAGAAGCAGCTTATATTTTAAATATTTTATTATTTCTTTTTATTTTGAACTATGGATTTTCTATTACTATACAGGATGTATCAAATTGCGTGTTAACTATGGGGATCTCGCTTATTTGAATATATACGACGATGGTTAAATTAGAGAAAATTTGTGGAATTTTGTGCTCACTAATAATCTAAAAAGATATTAGACCTATCTTGCTTAGTTTCTGAAAAAAAAACTGGAAAAACTGAAATTTCGGATTTTTTGTTTTCGGCTATAACTCATTTATCATTTATGTTACATATTTCTAGTTTACGCATTATTAGAACACTTTTTCTTGCTGAATCTAAATTTTTAATCAGATTTGATATACCTGTTACCATTGCTCATTTTCGACAGTCAACTGTTTTTTTTCTTATAGTCAGCATTTTAAATTTATTCATATTTGAATAGAGTTTTAAATTCCGATTTCAACGATGTGTTACACTTTGCCCTTTGTATAAGTTTTTAACATTTTATTACAGAAAATAAAAATTTCATAAGAGTGCCATGGAAAGACCATATGATATAATTTATTTAAAAAAAATTCTAGTAGGCCATGAACTGATGGAAGCAAAACAAAACACTACTTTTATTTACTTTTACCTTTAGATACATTAAACACGCAAAAATTTCAGGAAACTTTGTTTTGAGCGTAGGCAGCAGGTTATGTTATTTTTTATAAAAACAAATACTTAATTGTCAAATTTTCTAACATATACAATTTACTAAAACTTCCACTTGCAGTTTTTATGCAACTGTCATAATAAATTTAAATAACAGGTTAAATAAATACAACAGATAACACTAGAACTGCAATAATACAAACAATTATTATTAAATAAATGTTCAAAACATTTGACACCGTTGTAAAACATGCTCAGAAGCTCTTCTAAAATTAACTCCCTAATCTGTGTGTTAGTAACTGTGCCATTCATTTGTTTTTGTAAAAAATAACTTAACCTGCTACCTACGCTCAAAACAAAGTTTCCTGAAATTTTCGCGTACTTAATGTATCTAAAGGTCAAAGTAAATAAAAGTAGTGTTTTGTTTTACTTCCATCAGTTCATGGCCTACTAGAATTTTACCAAAACAAATTAAATGACGTGGTCTTTCCATGGCACTCTTATGAAATTTTTATTTACTGTAATAAAATGCTGAAAACTTAAACAAAATGCAAAGTGTGATACATCGTCGAAATCAGAATTAAAAACTATTCAAATATGAAAAAATTTAAAATGCTCACCATAAGAAAAAAAAAGTTGACAGTCGAAAATGAGAAATGGTAACAGGTATACCAAATCTGATCAAAAATTTAGATTCAGCATGATATAATGTTCTAATAATGCGTTAACTAGAAATATGTAATATAAATGACAAATGAGTTATAGCTGAAAACAGAAAAGCCAAAATTTCAGTTTCTTTCAATTTATTTACAAACTAAGCAAGATAGGTCTAATTTCTTTTGGGATTATTAATGGGAATAAAATTCCACAACTTTTCTCTAATTTAACCATCGTCGTATCTCTTTAAATAAGCGAGATCCCCATAGTTAACACGCAATTTGATACATCCGGTATAATATAGTCCCCGCGGATTTACCGAAATAACAACCTTTATAGGTACTGTGAAAATTCACAAAAAAGCTTGCATTTATTTTTATATAGAAAACGGTGCAAAACGAATAAGAAGTTAGGCTTAAATTCTACAAGGCATGTAACATTGCAATGATTATATTCTATGTTGAAATATAGCTACTTCAAGAGTTCAATGTGCTTATTTTTGGGGTTTTATACATATACATTTTTCTGCGATTGTATTTAATTACATTAGTACATTAGAGTAGCCCTTGACCAGCATGCGGTACGTCACGTCTTAGATAGATACAGAAAACTACAATTAAGATTGACATTAACATTTGTCTGTAATTGTTTTCTGAATACAGCTTGATGACGTGACGCACATTGTTGGTCAAGGCCTGCTCTAACCAACACTAGTTTTGTTCGAAAAGGAAGGACAGTATTTGAATATGCTTACATAGTCGAGTGGTATTCGACTAGATTATATTATGTCCTACAAATAACATCCCGAATTGAAAAAAATATTGATTATTTGTTATAGTTATAAAACGTACAATAATTCTAAATATTATTGCATTTAATGGAACAGCAAAAATATGAAAACGAAGATATCAAAATGAGAATACAAGAAAAATACCAGTGGCCATGACAATACCACACACTATTTTCGTGAAATACGCTTGCAATTGGCTTATGGCAATGTTGATTCGTTAGAATATTGGCAATGACATAATCAACACAATTTTAGATAAAGATTGACCACTGAATATTTAAACTTAAATTACACTGTTTTTTTCGTTATATGACAGAGGATTTAAACATTTGTGTGCAAATTAGCGGTACTAATAGGCGTCTATTTTCTTTTTCTCTATGGAAATAGGGTAGGTAATAATTTTATAATTACCCTTTTATATTGTTTAGATGTTTACCTCCCTCAGATCGTTAGCCATGACCAACCTTATCTAACATTTATTTGATCATAGGTACCTACTATATTTATAAGGATAAAAATGGGCCATTCATGGAATAGTTTGTGTTCATAAAAGCAGTTCCTGCAGTTATATTTTGATAGTATTTTCAGCTAGGATTTCAACATTTCCCCACCATGTTCTTATACTACAATCATATTTTTTACAGTTCTAACAAGTGGCGGCTTTAGTCAAGTTTAACGTTTTTTCCAAATTTATACTCATCACTATTAAACACTCTCTTTCTGGTATTCCAGTACTCTTTTTGAGCTAATGTAGGTATGCTGCTATGGAAAAAATTTCTACACTTGCCTGTTTCCTTTTTTTAAAGTGTATTAAAAAAACAAATAGATATATATTTATGTATTTATGTTATGCTTGCTGAAATAAATCTAGCAAACAATCCTTTGGTGCTTCATCCATTGCAACAGGGAGTTAAACAAAGAGGAAACTTGTCTTTTATGAGTTCATATTATTTAAAACGTTTCTGAAAATGTCATATTTTTGTAAAAAAAAAAAGACTGATCTTTGTTAGATACCTATCCTGTTTAAAATTATTAGACGCAATCAAACTTGATCATAATTAGATAGTTTTCATTATAACTGTGTCACGCTGTCAATTCAAAATAAACAAAAATATGACGGTAAAAATAATAATAAACTAAAAAAAAAGTTGTTATGAGTTATAATGTAATTTTTTAATGCCATAGTAATGGTTTAAAAAAATTGCAATTTGAAGTAACGGTTAAATTATGTCTTTTTGTAAACTAATTCATTGTGCGTACAGGTACACTGTGCGTATCGACTGAACAGGGAAAATGGTATGAATAATCAAAAGATGGCTAATTTAACGATACCAAATTTGCTAAAAAAATAATAGTGTAATCTAGATATTATAGGTGTATACCTCATTAACAAAATGTTTTTTTTTGGGGATAGGTATATAAAAACTCCAAAATTTACTCAGTACATAGTTTCATCTCTTATATTTTTTATAACTTATGAATAACTAGGCCCACATGTAGATGTAATTTGTAACATTTAGTACACATCTTCATCTTACTTTAAACTTGGTGGTCAATGACTCGGGGACTTGCTGTTCTCCTTGTTACTTAGTGCATGCAGGAAATACTAGAGTGCGTTACTGTTGCAGCGCTCGTGATCTGCACATGAAAAGAAATTTAAATACCGAAACCTATTAAGCAAATTCTTTAAATCGTATATTAACGTAATAGTTCGACAACTATTTCGAAATTTCGCAACAAAATAAAATCAATGTTTATGTAGGTAGGCGACCCTAAACCCCACCGCAACTGCTGGATATTCAAAGATTAGGCAGCAGATAAGATAACATAACGGAGTCATATGAACGCAGTATACGAATGACAATAAAAAAAAGTCAGCCATACTTCGTCAGCGAATATCAACTACTTCTGCGTATTCCGATAAAATAATCTGCGAACCGTCTTGGTGCAAGCTAAAATGATCTTAATGTCACGTTCACATTACAACGAACGGCACGAAACGCGAACGAGGTTTGTCGGCTAATCAAAAAACTTCCACAGCCATCTAATTATTTACAAAATGGTTTCTGGGATCGGTGACCCTGCGAGCGCAGCAATATATAAACTTATGGATGATGGTAATTAGGCAGAAACTCCATAGTTATGCAAAAATGGAAATGGGTTAATATTGGTATACGTAAAAAACCTGACGCCGTCTGCTAACCGATCAGAATGGGGTTTAGACTGTGTAATACGTTTTCGAAAAATCATGCGATGTTCACAGTCTAACACACAAGTCCATTGCAAAGTTTGCTTACGATATACCGACCACACCCGTTTGGTCAGTTTTGTAGCAACATGGACTCGTCCGGAATTAACACAGCCCCTTTCCGTTCATGGCTGTCTGCATCACACTGCGAATGCGAAAACAGAAAGTAAACACTCACCACACGGCCTTGTAGTCCAAGTGCTGTTTTAGGTGTTTAACCATAAAATTCCTTAGAAATTGCTCGCTGTACACGTAACAAACTCCTCGTTATTTGGAACACCACACTCGCGAACAGAACTCGAAGAAAAACGTAATCACTGATAAATTTTTCGAAGTTTTGATTGTCTCTAGGTAGCATACGCGACTGGAAGTCTTTGCCCCGTACAAAAGGACCCTCTTGGTGAGCACAAGCGTTCGTTGATTGGAAGACTCAACAACCAGTAGCAAACCGCAGTCCTCGTTCCAAAACAGGCGGTGCTTGTCGACAGTTTGCGTTATGGCGGGGGAAAAAGAGGGGTTTAATCTAATCTAAAAAATAGACTGTGCCCTTTGTACCTGCCTACTCGGAAAGCCTTGAATTGCTACTAATGTGTAATATACAAATTTATTCCCGAAACACATACTTTTGGCAAAATATTTCCGTAAATATCTCTAACGCCTTGCTTATCGTAATCTAATAGAAGGGACACAAAATATCAAACTAGGCTATTTGATATCAGCATTAGGCTTGGGAAACTCAGTCTGGGAAGAGAGGGGGCGCCAATAGTCGCGCCGTGAAAGGATGCTAAGGGGCTGACGGTATAGATCTATTGCAGGAGTTCGAGCATGGCCGGTATGTGCCGGACGCTTGCGCTTTGGAGCTTACACGAACTGATTGGTGAATGTGATCCTGCACTCACTAGCTCATGTATTAACCGTTCTGTGTACGTTTTCTTCTTGCCTAATGGCTGATTGGACGGATGTCAGACGCCCTAGCTGTCGTTAAATTACCCCCCAAGCACTGCCGCCCCACCTGGCAGTCTCACAGTGCTATTCTCCCTATTTGTCCATACATGACAGGAGTACAACATTCATTGATGAGAATGGCTGCCTTCCACCCTTAAAATTATCCGAAAAATGCCTACTAATATCCTGTTCGAGTTTTGTTCTGTATCATTGTTTAATCGCGCAATTCCAAATCATCCCGTTACAGCTTCATGATACCGCGCAAACGTAAAAAATTGTAACCAAATATTTCTCATGCGTAACTAGTTAACTACGTCGCTAAAGACATGTCCTCCAGATTTTGTCCCACTTTGATGAACTACTGCAATAGTAAATTGGCTTAACTTACTTCAAGCCATCTACCGAAGAACTTAGGTACTTACCTAATTGGTTAATTACTTACTTTTTTTACATTAAGTCGTTTTGAGTACTGAAGCATAAATTGAATCACTAAATCTGGCAAACAACACTATCACTATTTAATTAGCGACGTCTAGCTAACATGTCTCTACTTTTAAACATGTTTAGCACCTTTTTATCAGGAAATAATATAAAACCAACGGCAATATATAAAATCCAACATCTTTACTTATGATATCCTGAGTTTTTTTGATTTACATGATTAACAGAAGAAATTGAAAAATTATAATAATAATGTTCGTGTTTTGTCGTGCCGGATTGACAAAATCATTTCCTTTCGACTTACGCGGTGCGCCTGTCTGTCCGCAACCCGCACATACGAGCAGTAGAGTAGACGTTACTTCAAATTGATGCGAGTTAAATTTGGAGGTTTAGAAAAAAATCCGTCACAGTTGTCTCACATTCAGGCCTTGTAGTCTAAAGATTTTTTGTAAAATATTACATTATCCAAATTAAAAAAATCGTTTCACCTATTAGTTTCTAGAACGATAAAGCCAAACATCTAATTAAGCCCTGGCTGATGTATTTGCTGTAGTTTTTAGTTTCGCAGTAGGTAGTTGACTTTGAAATCTGAACTAAATAACGAATAGGATGTACCTACGAAAAGAAAAATTCAGTATGGTAAATAAAAATTGCGCATGTAATAATTATGACATAGAAATGAACTTCCAATGCAAAAAAAACAAAAAAAAAGCAAAAGAAAATTCTAATTTTGTCAATTTGTATTAGCCCTAGTGACGGGAATACGTACGTAAAACTCAGCAGTGTTGCCGGCTCCACATTGTTTTATGAACCCCATTTTAGTTTTGCTATTAAGGACAACTTTCGCTGTATTTTTCTTTATTTTATTATACAGTTCCCATTATCCTTTAAGAATAATTTTTGACCAGACAAAATTGAATTTGAGTTATAGATATCGTCACCATAGGCGCCGAGTGCGCGGGGGCCGGGGTTCAGGGGCTGGAACTGAGAAAAATCCAGGGGGACAGAGCTTCTTCTATAAAAAAAAACACTTTGGTCAAATCATAGTAGTTAATGGTACTGATTTAAGCTATAAGTGTAAATTAATAAAGAAATGGTTAAATTTGCATTTTAATTATCAAAAAATTCAAAAAACAGCTGATGAATGCGACTTATAATAAGAATGTTTTTTTATTTAAAAAAAACGTTATCAAGTAAGTTTTCTCTTTTATATCGTCACCATATTTTACTAGGAACATACAGTCAGAAAATAAATGCGATAAGCAAGGGAATTAATAGGCGTGCCAAGTGGGATCTCACGTATCCATGGATACGTTTAAATGTAAAACAGATATATGAACTGTTTTTGTTTAATTTTAAAATAATTTCTGAATACGCGAATCCTCACTTGGCTCGCCTATTATCTCCCTTCCTTGTTGCACTCATTAGACTTGCCTGTTACCTGTAGAATGGTAAATGGTAAGCCGTATATAACAATATGGTTATATTCTTTGAGGCTTTCGCGGTTTCTCGAATTGTCAATATTACAATTTACTTTCGACTTAGACCGCGTCGTCATTTGGGAACTACACCCAGCATAATCAGGTAAGGACCGACCTGTAGCTTGTCTGCCTTTACAAGCATTTGCTCTAAAAGTTTGAGCAATATTTGTTAGTAGGCCCTGCCTGCCTAAACAAAGCCGTGTGCTCAGATTATTTAAACCTTGGGGCGGACAAAGATTTTATCTTAATGTATTTTGTCTGCCAGGACAATAATACTTAATCGGCTTATGCCTGTTAGCTTTTGTGAACCCATGCAAACTAAGGTTTCGCAAGACTTGCAGCTTGCATCTTCAGAGTGAATAAAAACACTGACTTAAGCCGATTAGGTATTATTGTCCTGGCAAACAAAATATTTATATTAAGATAAAATCTTTGTCCGTCCCAAGGTTTAAATAATCTCAGAACACGGCCCTGTTTAGGCAGGCAGGGCCTACGAACAAATATTGCTTAAACTTCTAGAGCAAATGCTTGTAAAGGCAGACAAGCTACAGGTCGGTCCTTACCTGATTATGCTGCGGGCGTAGTTCCCAAATGACGACGCGGTCTAAGCCGAAAGTAAATTTCAATATTGACAACAATATGGTTATTATAAAATTATAATAACAAGCTTGTTATTGGTTGAATAACACTTAAATAATGAAATGATTTTTCGTAATGTCGATGAAGACCGCTGCAATTACAGTAGCGCCACTGAGAGAGGATTGCTATTGTTAGCTTAAAACCAAACTGATTTGCTTTGTGGTGGACGATAGTAACCAGTCAGTATACTTATACCGAGATAAATAATGTAATCTCACCCAAAACATGTAACATTTAACTTTTAATCTTATCTTCGTGTGTAAAAGGGTCCATTGATTTGATATAGAAATGGATTGACATATGCCATATCTCGTGTGGGTCGGCCATTTAAAAATGGCCACTATTATGAATTTCTCAAAATGACTGATGACGTCCTCGGAGGAATAACCTTTTCAGGGCTAAATATGTCGATATTTTGATTTAAAAGAGCACGATTTTTCTACGGCGTAACCCAAGGTGTTAAACATTATCAAAACTTTTCATAACACTTTCAACAACTCTACCAGAATCAAGATAAGTAAACATATAACTTGATTTATATTTGAAGAATGGATTCTATTAAAATGTGCAAATATAATGGGTGTTTGACTTAAAATAAGAAATCTGCGATTTTGAGTAATAGTATTAATGTGTTGTGAATTCTACTACCGTGTTAACCATTTTGTGCACTTAGGGTGGTACCAGCCCGAGGTAAAACTTTTAAATTTTTAACATATACAGGATGATCCAACAGTTACTACTCTCCTATTTAATTCTGAATCGGGTTAAGGTGGAGAAAAAAATAAGTCAATGAAAATTGTTTTGGTAACGTTTGACCTACCTTTCTCTATGCATAAAAAAATTTTGAACCAATGCTGCATGAAGCGCTGTGGCGCGAGCATAATTTTTTTCTTTAAATGGCAACTTTGCAACTTTTTGCACTCATTCTATAGAAATCTTTTGTCTCTTTTCAACAATATAAAACGTATATACCCTTACATAACATAATTTTTGAGAAAAACGTAAAAAACTTCTTCATATTAGCAGGCCCTGAATTCAAACAACAGCCTACCACAGTCGCAGTAATGTGCTTAACAATCAAAAACAATTGAAAAACAATGTGCTAGTCGTGTCCACAATGCCTATTGGTACAAGTTTATTATACCCGGTCGTTCAAAATTATGGAATAATGGTTTTGGTGTCGTTAATGTTGGTTTTACCATACATGAATACACTTTATATGAAAGTTTTTATGTTACATTTGTATCTACCTTTTTTTTTTGCTTTTAAAAAATTTTTAAATAATGCCGTAAGCGCTGACACGCGATGGTCATTTAAAAAAATATTATTATACCTATTTGTTGCATTTATGCAATAGAGATTTTTTTCTCTTTCCAACGATAATAAACTAGTATACCTTTAGATAACAAAATTTTCGAGAAGAAACTTTCTCATATAGCGCAGGCTCTGCAGATTCATACAACAGCCTAGCTCGGTCGCATTTTGTTTATTCAATTGTTTTTGATTGCTAAGAGATAACAAATGAATTTCAAAGCACACTACTGCGATTTGTTTAAATTTAAGGCCTATACTAATATGAAGAAGTTTTTTTTGCATTTTCCTCGAAAATTTTGTTATGTAAGGGTATACAAGTTTTATATCGCTGAAAAAATTCTGTAGCAAAAATTGTTAGGTTGTTATTTAAAAATAGGAAATCGCGTCACAGCGTCCGCAGCATTGGTTAAAATTTTTTTTCAGGTAAGCAAAAAGGTATGTTCAATGTTATCATAATTTTTTTATTATTTTTTTCTCTATCTTAATGATTCGTTTCAGAATTAAACAGGGGCGTATAAAGTGTTGGACCACCCTGTATATGTATATTTTAACTTATAACTCCTATTGACAATAAGTTATTGTTAATTAGCATTAATGTGGATACAATCCCAATATTTATTTTCTCCGTATGATTTTCACCCTTCATGCTATCAGTTTCATATATTAACGTTAATATTTGTTCGATAACAAAAAAATAAATTCTTTTAATCAAGAGGCTGTAGAGTATTAAGCATAATCGAATACAAATTTGATTTTGGTAAAAAAAAACCTTATACCAAATTACTGATGTTTAACATTTATTTTTAGTTTAATGCGGCCTTTCACACAATTTCTGTATAATGTCTATATGGTTACCGACTTTTAGAATGTTTAAAACTACGACAATAGTATTTACGGTATATTATTTAATAATGATTGGCCAATATCTTAAATCAATTGATTTATTTAAATTAAATTTCTGGAGCTTCGTGCTAACGTATGCGCCGTAAACGTCATCAATATTTTTATGTAAGATTAAAATATTGTTTTTGGTTATTCTTAAATTCTAAACTAAAACTTTTTAAACAATTTGTTGCTTTAATGAACAGTTACTTTGATTATCCGCCTTAGGTTTTATAATTACATTCACATCACGCTATGCTTTTATGGTAGTAATCTGTTTGCATGCATGCGGGTATTATTACTTAATAAGTTCCTGATTTTCAGATTTATTATTTGACCAGCTAATCTAGTTAATAATTACTTTTATACTTGAAATTCTCCCAAACATATTTTTACATACATCATATTAACACAAGCGAAGAGCCTTACCAGGAGTGAAAGACCTCGACACCTTCCGGTATAAGAGGTGAAAGATTAAACAAACAAACATATTAAATTTCTTCATTCTAAATTTTTAAATAGTGTTCTGTTGTTTTAGCAGACAAAATCAGCAATCAACATTTAAAAATGAGCGAAGCATTTAATTGTTACTTACGTTACACTCACTTACAGTATTTGCAAAAGTATATTTGAATACCGCAGATTAAGCGGTTAAGGTAGTACTGGAAATGTGTGAGGCATTAATAGCAGCATTCAGTATACCGTTTTTAAAACAAAATCAGTGTTGATTGTTCGGAAAAATATTTCTTGATATTAAAGATAACCAGGCAGACACTGTACCGAAAATTCATCAGCCAAAAACTGGGCGGGGTAGGAAAATTAACCCCTCTAAATATTGTTTAATACACCTAAAAATTAAATTGTGGTTCTTATTCTACTATCACTCATGAGCAATTTAGCTAAATCAGAAATGTATTATCGCCTTCAGTGTATTACATAAAGAGGTAGGTATAAATTTTTGATTTACAAAAATTCATAGAAGGCGTCACAGTGAATTTCGCGAGCTAGGACACGAACCAAATTGTAGTTCATTCCCAGCCATATGAGCTTACAAAATTTTAAAAATATATGCATGGCCAGTTTTTGAAGATTTCCAAAACTTGGAACTATTATTACTTTACAATTTTCACGCTTTTAACAAATCTCGAACACAGTAAGTGTGTCTCGGTCTGCGTAAAGCTACTACAATAACAAATTTAATCCCAATTTTGTCAACTCATTTTTGAGTAATGGGACGTTCAAGGTAAAATTTTTAAAAATCTTAGCGGCTGCTGTTTTGAGGCTAGAGTGTGCGGAAAAAGCTTTCAATTTATCATAGCGCACTCTGTCATACTGTGTTCTTAAAATTTTGAAATTCCGTTTTTGACAAAAAACCTAAAAAACCCATTCCGCGTTGGGATTCGGCTATTCCGAATCGTAGAAAAAAACTATTTGGCTCGATTAATTTTCGTTGTTCGGTGGTATTCCGTATTTCATTAATGTCGGTCCATTAGTTCGTGGAGATATCGACCACATACGCACACTACACAGGTAAGTACATTTTTTAAATACCACATTTTTTGGTTTCCAAATCACGCATTTCCGCATCAAAATCACATAACAGAAAAATTTCGGGATCACAATACAATCTCATATACTGAAAGTAAGGGAATATAAAAAAAAAGGTTATTCTTACCTTGGTGTACAAAAAAGTATTACCTATTCTATTTTTCAGCGTTTCTAAATTTCGGCATATACAGGGTGTCAATTTGAAAACATACAATGTGTTATATCTCTGAAAGTGAACGAGTTATTGAAAGTTTCTAGAAACCGTTTTTACAACATATGGAAGGAAATCATCGTGACCTTCCCCATTCAACCCCTTAGGTTCTAGCTACCTCAACAAAAAATGTTATAATGGTAACACCCACCTTGATACCTAATTGAAGAGTTTTTAAAAATGCTATTCAATAGTAGCAAACACTTTTTTACATGATTCGTTTCGGAAAAATGAAGAAATAAAATGGCTCCCAAGATCTCTAGATTTGACCCCATTAAACTCTTTTTATGGGGTCATACTTAAAATCTACTGTCTCCTCAGTCCATTGCACAACTGCGACAACATATTGTTCAGGAGCGACGATCTATTCCGCGCCAAACCTTGCTAAATGTTCGGAGAGAATTTAAGAGTAGACTTTTCTATTGCCTAGACAATAATATGGAAATCATTTTGAACATATATTTTTAAATTTGAAGTAAAATAATTGGTTCTAAACCTTTTGAGTTTTATTTCATAATTTTTCCGAAAGGAATCAGGTAAAAAAAATGTTTGTCACTATTGAATAGCATTTTTTAAAAGCTTTTTAATGAGATATCACAAGGTGGGTGTTACTATTAGACTTTTTTTGTTGGGGTAGCTATAGCCTAAGGGGTTGACTGGGGAAGGTTACCTTAGGAGTCATGATGATGCCCTCTCCATTTCGTAGGAACGGTTTCTAGAAATTTTCAATAACTCTTTTACTTCCAGAGATATAACACATTGTACGTTTTCAAATTAACACACAGTATATTATGATTGCAATTAAGTCTGAAAGTCCAATAAAATTATACCTGGGATAAATGAAACATTTGCTTCTTAAAAAGTTTTTTAAACAGCATACGTAGATGTTTATTCTCATTGTAAAAATATATAGGGTGTTACATTTATCATAAGAAATCTGATATTATTTCAGGTGAAACCAGAAATGTAAAAATTTAAAATTTATATCAAATAATAGACATTTATATACGATTATCTTAATAATTAAAGAAAAAGTAATGTGTCAGATTTCGTTAACCACCTCTCATGTATTGTATAGATAATGTATATTAATGCCGCGAATGCAATCATTGTTTAATATTCATGGAATATTTGTTCTGAACTGCTAAGCTTTATTGACAAATGAGTTTACTCGAAGAAAAGTAATACAAAATCCTACAATAGATTGTTAAATTTTGCTGCATCTTTCCTGAGTCTTTACCCTATACTTCAGTAAAAAAATAATGTTGGTGGTTTTCCAACATTTCATAATTTTCAATTAGCCACAGAAGGGTTGGTTTTGTTCGCGTCTTACTCAACATTTTTGTAGCTTTCAAGCTGGTAATTTAGATTTGGATTTCTGCTTCATGTTAACTTTACAACAATATTTGATAGTAGATATTAATACTGTGAATCATTCTTAAGGAAGGACTTCCATGCAGTGCAGCGCTGCATAAGCAAACACCTGACTTTTAGTCCCAGAACAGCAAAAAATATCGTTGAAATTCAATAAGTAGGCAAAAGAAGGGGCGTACTCAAATCTATTATAAGTTATACGTGAACGCGAAGCATGTTGCACGATTTTGCAAGGTTGTTACAACTACAACTGCAATATGTGAGATACATCGTTTCGTCCAGTGTTACTTTATTATTTTACGTTATCAAAAAATATTGATGGTTATTCAGTGTCTAGGAAAGGTTGTATCAAAAACTGCAAAGAATGTGTGAATTTAATTAATTTTACTAATTTCTAAAAGGGCATTTAGTTTCCAAACAAAATCCGTTGTATAGGTATCAGAATTTTCGTTTATTTATATAAATTGCGATGATAGCCTTGTTAGTCAATTTTTGTGAAAATTTTCACAAAAATTAACGTTAACGCTGCTAATTTTTAGTTAAAATAATTATATTAGAAAGTGAATTTAAACTTAATTCTCAACCATTTCTCTTCGTATACTGACTATTTATTTGTTATCGTGGAAATTTCAGCACAGGATCTGGGAGAAGAACCTAAGGCAAATTAAATACTTTTTTACCAAATTTTCTAGCATGCAAAATGGTAGCCGCTACGATTTTTGGAATATCTGGACTTTATCGCTCATTTATACTCAGTATTTGTCTGATCGGGATCAGCTACAATCCGTTTGATAGCCTTTTGTGGGTAGTATACGATGAAACGAAATTAATTTCAAAAATCTGAAAACGATCCCAATGGTGCTTCTCCGGAGTTTTGAAAATTTTCAAAAAAGTATGTTTCAAAAGCTGACCACAGGATTTTTTTTAAACTTTGTAGGCTACAATTTGATTTTTTGCTGAAAGCTATAATTTCACCGTGGCGCTGTCTATGAACTTTTGAAAATCGAAAGTGGGTACCCCGTAAGGGTTATTAAACAAAGACCGATAAAATTTTTTCTCTTTAGCAGAATTGCTAATCATAACTAGGAGAACCAAAATTTTATGTTAGTTTTTAGATACTTTTATTCTTGATGCGGCTACTGCAGAAAACGTAAATTCCAAGTTTTTGTAAGTTTCAAAATAATATTTCTCAAAAATTGGCAATAAGGTTCATTTTAAACTCTGTCTATAGTCTTATAGATGCGAATAATTGTTTACAAATTGTTTTTCTGCTGAATACCATAATTCCACCGTGACACTTTCAATGAATTTTTTAAAATCAAAAATTGGTACTCATTTTATTCGTTAAACGGGAAACAATAAATAACTTCTGGCTAAGAAAAATTACTCATCTTGGATAGTAGAACCAAAATCTAATTTTAGTTTTCAGAAAATTGTATGTTTGATGGAGCTACACGTCCCTCTCCCCCGTTTAATTTTTTTTGGCTGACAAATTTAGGATTTGGTTGACTACTAAGAAAACGTAAATTCCAAATAATTGTAATTTAAAAAAAAATTTTTCACTCACAAAAATGTTTGGCCTGAAAGCGTAGCACCCGAGCATTACTATATAAAGCCATCATTTTGCTGACGTCACGAACTGACTGAGCTCTAAAGGTTGAGGATTTGGAGTTTTGTAAGTTTTATATGCGGTGGTAGTTTGGCTGACAAATTTAGGATTTTGTTGGCTACTGTAAAAAATGTATAAATTAATAAATAAAAAAATCTAAACAATTTTGAATTGGTTTAAAATCCGCCATTTTTTGACTGAATATTTTTCTTTGAAACTCTAGGATCAGACGCAGAACTAAAAGACCTTTTAAATGAGGTGTCACTTGACACTCATTTCCATTAAAAAAAAATTAAAATGGCGCACAGCCGCCGTTTTGAATGATACAAAATTTAATTATGGGCTAAAAAAATAGTATTTAATTTCCCATTACAGAACACCAAGTGTATAAATAAAAAACTAAATTTTAAAATTAGAAATCCAGCCATCAAATAGTTTAGGATATTCAAATATTAAAAAGTTAAAATAAAATTAAACTTTGTGTTGGCAAGCACAGCATTCATTGAAAGCAAATAATTCTCTATTTTTGTTATTTTGTAACCCAACCGATTCCCTTCTTAATGTAACTCCCGAAAAAATATATTGAATTAATTTTAACATTTTGCTCAATTTAAATTAAATAATTTCCTATGTAATTTCTACATTTCTAAAGAATTATGGCGTTACATTTGTTATTCTGATATATATATCATTGTAATAAAACAAGATTCAATCCATATGAAAAAATCCACACCCAAACTGATTTCCATCATTTATACTAGTATTATACTTGTGACATACTGTGGACATTTTTAAACGTACAAGTTTGATAATTGGAACTCGCCTTAGTTCGAATCTCCAACAATCCGAAGCGAACACCCAGCGATGTTCTATAATCCGAACAACCTCCAATAATCCTTACAATGGCAGCAGACAAAAGTTGTAAGGAGAAGTAAGGAAGTTTTGAAGAGGTTATTTTACATTTATATATTAGCATGCTCGTTTCTTTGAAAACGGAATTTTTGTGACTTCTTGTATGTAGAAGCTTTTGTTTAAAATATAATATTACGATTACTTATCATCGGTGAAAGTATACAGCATGTATCAAATTGCGTGTTAACTATGGGGATCTCGCTT
Source organism: Ctenicera cuprea (assembly GCA_958336395.1). Taxonomy (NCBI): domain Eukaryota; kingdom Metazoa; phylum Arthropoda; class Insecta; order Coleoptera; family Elateridae; genus Ctenicera; species Ctenicera cuprea. The sequence continues at coordinate 28,443,071 of OY284487.1, read as the reverse complement.
ATTTTAAGAGATTCAACGATGCGATGGTTAAATTAGAGAAAAGTTGTGGAATTTTATGCCGATTAATAATCTAAAAAGATATTAAACCTATCTTGCTTAGTTCCTGAAAGAACTGGAAAAACTGAAATTTTGAATTTTTTGTTTTCGGCTATACCTCATTTATCATTTATGTTACATATTTCTAGTTAACGCATTATTAGGACACTTTTTTATGTTAATTCTAAATTTTTTATCAGATTTAGTATAACTGCTACCATTGCTCATTTGCGACTGTCAACTTTTTCTTTTCTTATAGTCGGCATTTTAATTTTTTTAATATTTAAATAAAGTTTTTAATTCTGATTTCAACGATGTTTCACACTGCATTTTGTTTTTAGTTTTATCACAGAAAATTAAAATTTCACAAGAGTGCCATGGAAAAACCACGTCATTCATTTTATTTTGAAAAAATTCTAGTAGGCCATGAACTGATAGAACTAAAATAAAACACTATTTTTATTTACTTTTACCTTTATTATTATTATTAGGTATTAGGTACGCGAACATTTCAGCAAACTTTGTTTTGAGCGTAGGCAGCAGGTTAAGTTATTTTTCATACAAACAAATGAATTACAAATTTTCTAACATACACAATTTACTGAAAATTCCACTTGCAGTTTTTATGTTTGCAACTGACATAACAAATTTGAATAACAGGTTAAATTAATACAACAGATAACATTAGAACTGCACTAATTCAAACAATTATGAAATGCATGTTCACAACATTTGAGAAACATGCTCAGAAGCTCGTCTAAAATAAACTCTCTAATCTGTATGTTATAGTAACTGTGTCATTCATTTGTTTCTGTAAAAAATAACTTAAGCTGCTGCCTACGCTCAAAACAAAGTTTCCTGAAATTTTTGCGTACCTAATGCATCTAAAGGCCAATGTAAATAAAAGAGTTTTTTTGTTTTGCTTCCAGCAGTTCATGAACTATACTAGAATTTTTTCAAATTAAATTAAATAACGTGGTCTTTTCATGTCACTCTTATGAAATTTCTATTTTCTGTAATAAAATGCTCGAATGTTAAACAAAATGCAAAGTGTGACACATCGTTGAAATCAGAATTAAAAACTCTATTCAAATATGAAAAAATTTAAAATGCCGACGATAAGAAAAATAAAGTTGACAGTCGAAAATGAGTCATGGTAACAGTTATACCAAATCTGATCAAAAATTTAGATTCAGCATGAAAAAGTGTCCTAATAATGCGTTAACTAGAAATATAATATAAATGACAAATGAGTTATAGCCGAATACAAATAATTAAAATTTTCAGTTTTTTTTCAGTTCTTTCAGAAACTAAGCAAGATAGCTATAATTTCTTTTCAGATTATTAATGGGCATAAAATTCCACAACTTTTCTCTAATTTAACCATCGTCGTGTCTGTTCAAACAAGCGAGATCCCCATAGTTAACACGCAATTTGATACATCCTGTATAGTAAAACTGAAAATTGTGAACTCTCAGTTGCGATGAATTCAATCTTAGAAACATGTTGTTGTGCCCTAAAATTATGGGTAGGTACTTAATTTAATGGTGATACCTACAGTGTTAGCTTGTTAATAAAATGTGTTTAGTTATTTTGTTTTAATTACTATGCGATATGTAGTTCACAAAACTTGCTTTAGTTTAAAACATTAAAGGTAATTAGATAACAAAATAAGTGTCAACTTCTATCATTACTTTCCAAACAAGAGAACTACACGTTTTGTTTTGGTTGTATGATTTAATTCATAGCAGCTGTGACCTACAAGAGTTCATAATTTCCAGGTTTTAATATGCTCCAAAATCGTTATTTTCAGAAAATTATTTTCGTAATGAATAGGACTTTCAGAGGGTATCAAAATATAGGTTCTCCTATTTTAAAAAGCAAATTTGATGGTTATTTGTATTTTCGGAAGTGCAAGATGGTTTTTGATAAAAAATGGTTCTAAACTATACCTCCGAAAAGAAGTTTTCTAAAGTAAATAACAGAAGAGCTGCGTTTTTTTTTGAACGAGAGCTATATTTTATTCCATGTGCTTGCTGCTAAGTACAAGTTAGATCAGTTAGAAAATAAAAATAGGAAACAACCAAAGAATAAGCTTCAATATGACGGTACCGTTATCTTTCTGACAATATAGGCAAATCTTTTACAACTTTTACGAAAAATATATAGGTACTCTGCCCTAAAGCTATATGAAAATTACGTAGTGTGCAATATTAATATGGTAAATGTTTTTTATAAATATGTAATTTTTAAGCTTACATCAAGTTTATGATATATGTCTGCTGCTAGGTGTTGTATAGGCCTTTACAAACCAATTTCGCGGGTTAGCGTGCGCCATAAGGACATGCGTACGCGAATCTTGCGCTGCTCGGCGTTTCCCGAGGTTGCTGCTGTCATTGGCCTCGTGACTGCGTATGCGCTAATACATTCGCTTTATGGAAGGGAAACGCTGCGAAAACATACGTCCGTTCCCCTGATTATGCAAATGTCAATGAGGAATTTCTTGTTTGTTATCTCACTCCATCTACCGCTTTCAAATTGGCATTGGTTTATCTTAACGTTATGAATGGGCGACCGATTAAGTCGTTATTCGATCTTAAGTGACTATTGTATTATGAGCCGATGCTAATTACTTGAAAATTGGGTGGTAAGAATGCGTAATACCATTCATGCAACATTACAATAATTAAAATACAGCTGAAGTGAAAAAACGGTTTTTTTGCAAAATTGTAAGAGTTGTACTAAATCTTGAATTTAGTTTAATGTGTTTTTTACAGTCTAGGTTCTGTAATGTTCAAACAATTTTTGATTTTTGCAGATATAGTGCAGAAACTGAAAATCGACTAGTTTTTAAGGCGAGCGTCAGGAACGAAATAATTTAATAAATAATCCGTTTTGTGATTATCGCAGTTACGTACATATTATTGGAAATTTGTAATTTTGAGATATTTTGCTTAAGAATTGTAAATTTCCAATTTAACATCGTATATGGTTTCAACACAGGTAGATAATTTAAAAGTACTTACTTTAACCACAAAAATGTTGATATTGTTGCTGATTACTGCCTGTTGCATCTTCAAAGTATCTATTTTACCTGCTTTTAATACTTCTTTGTTATTAGTTTCTTTTGAAATTCCAAAAATTTAGCAAAGCATTTCGCTTTTCCATACTTTAGTAATTGTTAAAAATGTTTTTATTTGTCGTTTTAGTGCCAACACTGACTATAAGATCGCACCACCCTTACCCAGTGCCGGATTAACCATATTCGAGGCCCTAGGCTACGCGGTTTGGCTGCCCACCCCGTGCGAAAAAGGTAATAAAACTATTTTAGACATGCCACAGAGTGAGAAAATATTTTGCTACTGAGTAATATTGCAGTTTCTAATTCATCAAATCGTTTAATTACCTAATCCTTCCGCTTCTGTTTTTTAAAGTTTTGGGTTTTGCACACGGCTCAAGTTTTTGTTCATTTTAATATGCTATATTAGATACTAATAATTGAATTGCGTAAAACAGAACACTTACACCACATAACACACAATACATTGAACACTGATTAGGAGTACGAAGTAAATAAAATTTTTAGCATAAAAGCTATTAAAATGAGCGAAGTACTTCGTCTGGACTTTTCTGTACGTTAGAAATTGTCTTATCGTATTTCAAAAGAATGTTTGTAATTTTGTATCACCGTATTGTGCACGAACGATTACTTGTAAAATTGCATGAGTGCTGCCACCGTATCGGCTCGGTTAGCGAAAGCTTACGCCAGTAACCTATTAGTCTGTGCCTGCGGGTGTGCTCCTTATTGTATTTAGAATTTGTATAAGAAACAGAATTGATTTTTTGACTTTTAGAAAAAGATGCCTGGGGGTTAAATATTGCTGCACCTAAAAATTACCTGAGTTATGACCTTTATTTTACTATCACTCATGAGCAATTCAGCTTCAACAGAAATATTTTTTCGCTCTCCGTTTTTAAATAACAAAATGGAACTGGAACTCAAACTAAATTGCATAGCTCAGCGACAGATAAGCCTATATAATTAAAAAAATTGTGTGATCAGTTTTTGAGCATTACTTTTTTGAAAAATTTTTACTTCACGTTTTCCAGACTTAGAAACTCCATTTTCCTAAAAAAATGCTACAGAAAAATTTTCTAACTTGCCGCTTCTGGTTTTTGATGTAACCCTGCTTGCCAAAGTGCACCGCAATCCCTGTATACTGAAAATACATATAGTATAAATTATAAAAGTTATACTTTGGTTTTTCAGAACTGCATTCTAAGAGGTACCTATGTTCAAACAAAAAACACATAAGGGTTGGCCATATGAAAATAAAATTACTGTCTTTCCATGCTTTAGAATTTATTAACTGTCATCACTCTGTCAGTTTAAATTCTAAAGCATGCAAAGACAGTAATTTTATTTGAACATAGGGTCCAATGTATGTGGATAACTTATCGCCATTTATGCTCCAATTTGTATTCCTTATTTACAATAAACAGTTTTATATTTTTGATTTATCAGAATCTTGCAGGTATCGTCTAACAAACAAAAGTTATGTCTGATATTGTATAATCATCACAGTGCATGCTATGTTCTAAATGTTGTACAAGGTGTCACAAAAAATATTTTTTTGAATAATTATTTCCTTCCGTCTAGTGGCTAATACGGCATTGCCCCTATCACTGTAGCGGAAGCGCACGGCAATAAGCCTCGGGCGTCATCATGTTGTACCTACTGTAACTATGAATACAATGGTAATGAGACAAAAATCGTTTTTTGCGGAAATAGATTTGCCTGGGCACATCAGAAAACGAAAGCAATTTCGCCAAACCAAAATGGCGAGGGGAGGGGAGGTTAACTTTCTAACTATTGCTACATCTAATATTAAGTTAGGAATCTTATTTTGCTATCATTTCAGAGCAATTTAACTTAAACAAAAAGATCTTATTGTGCCCCGTTTTTTAAATAAAGGGGAATTAATTTCTATAGGTATACATAATCATATTGCGTCACTAAACTATTACGATATCCAATGTTATCACCATTTGCCAACTTGTTTTTGGGTAATAAACAGCGCGCGCCGGACTGGCCCATCGGGCTAGCAGGAATCTTCCGGTGGGCCGTGAGGTGTTAGACCGTCGCACTCGCACTCGCAGTGGTCAATTTAGAAGATTTAGTGGGACATATAGTGTAATTAAAAAGTTGATTCTTTAATTGTTTTCAAATTCGACATTTCGAGGGAAAATGAAAAGGAGCACAAAATAGGTTTTAAATTATTATTTTATTTCTAAAGAAAATCATATGCAGAAAGAGACGACGTAAGGTAAAATATTATGGAACGGTATGAACATTTATTTTTTTTGAAACTATTTTTATGTTAAATATTTTTATACAAAACAGAAAAAGAGTGTTTTTTCAAAAAGCGAATTAATATACAGAGTGCAGGAAGTACTTATTTCACGACAATGTTCTTAATCTAGATTTTAACGGAGATACGCGTTTTGGGTCTCAATGAACTCAAAAAAGTTGTTTAAAAAAAATATCTGTCTGTGTGAGACGCCTCTTAAAGACAAAAATACTGGACCGATTTTAATGAAATTTTAAATGAATAGGTATATCGAAAATTTTAGTTGTAGTAAAGTTCAGAAAAACTCGAAATCGGAAGCGGAAGTACACATGTTTTTTGTGGTAGCGTTTTTTTCTAATCTAAACTTTGGAAATTTGACCACAGGATCTGAGATAAAAGGCAAATCGAAAAATTTTTTAGGCCGCTACGATTTTTTGAAAATCTCGTATTTAACGCCCATTTACTTAAAAGGTAGTTCTCTGATAGGGATCAACTACAACTTGTTTGAGAGCCTTTTGTGTTTAGTATATGATGAAATGAAATTAATTTCGAAAAACTGAAAACGATCAAACGCTTCTCGACAATTTTGCAAATTTTCAAAACAGTATTTTTCAAAAACTGTACGAACAATCTTTTTAAAACTTTGCTGCTAGAACCTAAGACTGGCTACAGTTTGGTTTTTGTTTGCTGAAAACTATAATTTCTCTGTGACGCTTTCTGTGAATTTTTGAAAATCGGGAATGGGTACCTTTTTATATATTAAACGGGGTCCGATAAAACAATTTTCTAAGCTCATCATGACTATTAGAACCAAAATCTAATGTTAGTTTTTAGGTACGTTTATACTTGGTGGAAAATGTAAATTCCAAATATTTGAATTTTTTAAAACAATATTTTTCAAAAACTGGCGATACGTGTTTTTTTAACAACGTGTGCTACAATTTGATTTTTTTGCTGAATACTATAATTCTACTGTGGCACCTTCTATTAATTTTTGAAAATCAAGTATTGGTATTGGTGGTGATTGCAGGAGGCAGAAGGGGATTAATGATGGAAAGGTCGGCTGCGCACGTAGGTAGACGAAAGCTAAGTCAAGCCGAAGATCAGCCGTAAATACGTAGATTCTTCTTCTCTAGTGCCATACCCTATTCAGGGCGTTATGTAGATTATGCTATTTAAAAAACCAAAGGTGATGCCATTTCCTTTAAAACTGTAAGTCCAAATGTTAAATCGATAAGAGATTTCAATAGCTACAGTTGCCTAAGTTAATTGAATAATAAGCGAGTTATAAGCTTCGGACAGGTTATCTGTTACACCCTGCATGTGTTGCCACTAATCTGCATTGTCACAGTTGGACGTTTTTATTGAATTCGTTATTTTGATCGAGTTTTGTTTTACTTATACCGTAGATTACCGCGTTCTATTCTCAGTGAGCACATCCCACTATGATCTTCGAATGGTACGGTACGGCTTGCTGCTGAAGATTAGCAGTGTATTTAGTTTTGTGAGTCAGCGTTAGTCTACGTGACTTAACGACTAGCAGATATACCTACACCGTGTCTATAAAAGACTTCCAAGTTTTTGATGTGTAATAATATCTAAACTAGAGATGATGGCAACAAACTATATTATTAATTTAAACTTTTTCCTCATTTAACCGACCTTCTATCTCTTACTGTGTCCAAGATTCTAATGTTGAGTAGAATTAAAGGTTACAACTTGCGTACAGGGTGGTTGATATGATTCATTTTACAACATAGATGATGTTTGAATGCAGACCCTTACTTACAATACTTTAATGTAAAGAGGATTTAATGTGAAGTTCATCTTCTAAAAGTATACAGGGTGATTTATTTAAAATGAAACAAAACTTAGATATATTTACCGAAAAACAGTAGCTGTTGAAAACAAATTATTTGATCAGGTTAAATTAGAAAACTTTTTCTTTTCTTTTTTCACTCGGATTTCTAGTACCACAGCAATTAAATGCTGGATAATAAGAAAATTTATCACTTTGTACACCTTGCACATTTTGAAGTAATTCTAAAAAGTTGATCGCTGAAATTTAATGCTAGGAAAGTTTTCGAATATGGCGACTCTTCTATTTTAACTCTGATACTATAGTTACCATGCTAATTTGTATTAGTGTATAATTTGAAAGCTCATAAGTGCATTTCTGTATCTTAGATAATTTCTGTGTTAAAACTGGGAAGTGAGAATAATGCAATTTCTTACCTTTACACTATGAATGGCGACCAACGACGTTCTTTATGGTCAAAAAAATATAAATCTGCCACTCCTTACAAGGTGTAATAAAATTTTAAACCTGCTTTTGTGAGTGCAGAATTTCGTTATATGACAAATTTATTTTATAACCTTTAAGTAAGGCTATTTATAGTTAACCTGGCTGCTTGAGAGCATTTGCATTGCTCAGCGATTGAGTTTTTACCCTGCTATGCGTGGGTATCACTTGCCCCTGCTCTTGAAGTGATGATCTTTCGCTGCTCGAGGCAACTTTAACGTTACTTTTACACAGTATTCCTTAGGGGTGACGACAGTCCATCATTACACATCTTTTTGAGATCCTTGTGGACGAGAATCCGCATACATTCTTTGTTGTAAACAAGAGTTTACTGACTCTATTTTAAATACGATATGTTGGAGGAAAGCTCTTCCCACTGCATTGTATGAGTCTATCTATATGTTGGAAGAGAGTTCACAACATTTTCTTGTACTATCATATTGGACAAAAGTTTTTAATTTAATTCCCTATTTAAAGTTCATTTAATTCAATATATGAACACTTCGAGAACTCGATGGACCGCGCTATCATGTCTAAGTTTCCTGCGGTTTCTTTAGTCTGGACAGGTGAAAACCGGAGTAGATAACTGTAAGTACGCTATACAGCTGCAATTATTTTGAGGAAATATTACTCAAGAGATACAATAACGTATTGGCCCAGCTTATCGGGCCGAATTGCTTCAGGTCAGACACAATCAGTCAGTCTATTATTCTTAATAAGTTTGCATGTACGTTTATACAATAATGGAATGATCAGGTGGAAACAAATAGTAGGAATTTCAGAACGTTTTTAGGATCGAAAAAGCACAGTTTCACTCGGTTCTTTAAATTACTAGCGTCAGTCAGCGGCATTCACGTCCAGAGTGAAGCTATTGAGTGATTATTTAGTTCATATGTAGTTTGCAAATTTGCAGCAAATATGGAAAATTTCATTGGCCAGCTTTTAAAAGAAAAGTTTAATAGTTACTCTTACGAAAAACAAATAGAAATTGAAAAACATGGGCGATGTACTCCTAAATTACTAGGGCTGTTACAGACAGACGGTAGGAATAAATCTAGATCGTTAAATACGGAATGGTCTAAAAGAATGGACAGGTTGATTGCTGCCAACCTTAAAAATAAGTTATTTTGCTGGAATTGCTTATACTATTTTCATCTACATCTATAACCCCTCAAAACTATGGTCTGAAACAGGATTTAAAAAATGTTTTAGCTGCAATTAGACAACGTGCGTCGACCAAAAAACATTCATCTGCAACTGTTAGATTAAAATTATTTGGCAAATCACGCATTTAGACGAAGATTTACGTCATCAAATTAAAGTGCATAATGACAAAGTGAAATTTAATAGGGATTTTATGCGTAGATTAATTCATTTAACAACAGGTCTTGGTAAATTGAAGATGCCGTAATTTTTTTTCTTTTGAATCTTAATGTTAAATAATTTTATTTTATGCCTACTTAAATTTTAAACCCAAAGAACGCCACTGCTTAGATCCCGAACTTGGTATTATAAAAAGGACACATTGTACGACGAAAGACCACAACATATCACACATTCAGGGTAGCAACGTTACATAAAATCACGTTATATTTTTTTGGTAAAAAATTCGCACGCACGCACGCACGCACTCGCACATGCACCCGCACATGCACCCGCACATGCACCCGCACACGACCACGCGCACGCGCACACACACACATTTTCAAAAAATCAGTTTTTTGGTTTCCTAGGGTCCGATACATATATTTCCGTCAAAATTGCGGTTTTGAACATTTTTATGAAACCAATACTTTTACTTTACAAAGAAAAAATTTAATAACCCAATACAGGGGCATTGACCCCCCGAATCCAAGTTAAAAATTAAAAACGTTTTACTAAAAGTGTGAATACCCGCCTTTGGATTGTATTTTAAGTAATGCAGCACAATAAAAACTTCGGATTAAAAAGCACCAAAAACTAGGTATATACTGATAAATGGTTTTGTAACTGATATACTGCGACTTGAAATTTGAGGTAGGTTAGTGGTGAATTAGTTAGAGCTAGGGCACTTTATGTTGAACGTTTTCCCAATTGCCGAATACTTAATGCGAAAACCTTTACAAATACGGTTTAAAATTTACGTGATCGTGGTTCGGTTAAACCTCAAGTAAAACTTCCAGGAAGCGCACGAAGAGCTCTGTTAGTGTCCGAAGACTTGCATTTCGCATTGGAGTATCAGCATTTATAATATGGCGTACTCTAAACGAACAGGGTTTTGCATATTTATCATGGAACAACAGGTGCAGGCACTAGAGCCAGGAGAGAGTTTTTTGTAGATGGATTTTAAAGAAAGCTGCGGAGTAGTTAGAATAGTTAGAAGTAATTCGATACAATGCATTGTACGTGGGATTTGCAAAAAGTCATAATTTTAAATATAATCGCACATCGTAGGCACGCAGCGGTTAATATAACAATTCCAATACTTGAAAGAATTTGGAAATGAATTTGAGATGTATGTTCAATTTTTGTGACTATGCGTGGTGACTGACGAGCTTCTTGGCAGTAGTAGAAAATTTACAAGCACGGGTTGGGTGTCTTCTAAAGAAGTAAGTGCAATTGGGCTGCAAAGTCCACGAAATTTCTGTTGATTGTAGCATAAGGGAATTAAAAACATGTAGCTGAGTTTTTTACTGCTGTGTTTAATATTTCTTTCTTGTAGTTTATGCCCATGTCAATTTTTGCAGCTTAAATTTTGTTGTAGACTTTTGATAATTGAATGTTTTTGTCTAAAAATTCGTTTTTATAGTTTCTTTTTCTGCTTTATGAAACTTCTATTTCAAATGTTATCATAGTTTTGTTTGTATTATATATTAATCATTAGTAGTATATTGTATATTATGATAACGTTTGTTGTTTGTATGTGATGTAATACTAAAATTAAAAATTATTGTATTGGCTAGTGACAAGTATTTAAATAGCGATGTAGCAAACATCGTCAACAGATATTTATATATAAAAGGCGAGGAGCGAGGGCACCAAAACTGTAAATCTGCTTTTGTGAGTACACAATTATGCCGATTATTATAACTTATCGGCAATAAGGCTATTTCTAGTTAAACCATCATTTTTTAATGCTGATACTGTAATAATTAAATTAAAATAAACTTTTTAAATATTTTATCAATAAAACTTGTTAAGTAACACAGAATGTATTACTGACCTATATTTACACATGTAGGTTAGGGGCGAAATGATATAGAAAAACGAAAGATATTGGGGCTTATAATTCCACACTGTCTATTAGTATAGAGGGTTAGGGTGGTAATCGCAATGGGGAAACAGCGAGGGTGCGACATAATAGGATGGAGGGTCCCTGAAGAGTGTTTTAAATGGTTGTTCAAGCGCTTTCGGCCTGCGACGCCTAATTAAATTTTGAAAGGTATTAATATGATGGTGATTCAGAATGTTAGTAAGTACAATAGGTGCAAATTCAATTTTGCCATTTAATCTAAAATCATGCATTATAGTCGTATACTATTATTCGGTTACACTTGACCACGGAACATAGTAGTGTCACTCACATTCCTACGAGTATAATAGTAATTCAGATTTATTGCAACAGGCATAGCTAACTTACGAAGTGGAAATAATTAAAACGAAATTCTGATCATAATTCTGATGACAGACGTCAAATGGCCCCATATTTTGCAAATATTTTTTTATTATTTTAAGTTAATTGCTGCCGGTGCGGTAGTGGGAAAAATATAATAAGCAACACAATAAGCAACATGTAGTGTAAGAATATAACATTCTCGAAATGTTTATACGTCCTTACATTTTTTGTAGCTTAACCCTCCGGCGGGCGCGCCTTTCGAAATTCCACGAGCGGGCGCGCCGCGGCTATTTTGCCGCAACGTATTTTATTTTTCAAATTGTACAAAAAATGCCATTCAATACTTTAAAATTTATTTAGTAAATGAAACAAAAATATATATCAATAAATAAATAAATTTTTCTTGAATTAACACAAAATTTTTAGTAAATAAAAAAAATATGTTCCAAATAATCTTATATAAACAAATAGGACTTCTAAGAGCACAAACATCTAGATCAACATCTTATTCTACTTCCATTTCCCCCTCTTTACATTTCAGACAGTTTATGTGTATGGAACTATGCCTTTTACAAGTATTTCTTCCACAGTTATTACAAACTTGTTTGGTTCTGTTGTTTTTGTGACTGCCACAAATAAAACAAATGCCAGCCTTCACTTGATCTCTCGCAGGTCCTTCTTCAGTTCTGTACTTGGACAAAAAGAAATAAATCTCTTTAGGCAGCGATTGCATCAGAGCTCTCTGTTTCAACTGATCTTTCATCAGTTCAAGTGATAGTTTTTTCAAAAATACCCTGCAATAAAAATTAGAAAATCTATAACGACGGCAGCTAAAATGCTTAAAAATCCACGCACACACGTAATATGTGACATCAATAAGAGACACAATAAAAAGCACCAAAACATATTTTTATTTGTATAAAAAGAAAATACTAAAATATCATATTATACTTACTTGACCAGCCGCGCCGCGGCAAATCAGCCGCAAAAATTACACACTCCAACTCAAACGCAAGATTGCAACTGATGTGGACCGAAATAATGGCTAATCGGCTTTGGAGACTAGGGTCAACACTACAGAAAACAAATACCTAGAAGCACGTTGGTGGGGGTCTTAAACTACAATAGTTACGAGCTAAAATCTGAAATATGCGACATTTTGCCGCAAGCGCGCCCGCCGGAGGGTTAAATAACTACTAGTGTTACCCCAGCGCACAATGCACTGACAGACTGAGCGTTGACAGAACGGGCTAAATGCTAAGTCACGTGATGCATTAGTTCCATAAGGGAGACGCGACGTTGGTGTAGATGTCGCCTCAAGTAAAGCGCGTTTAGCAGACTTTCATATATATTATAAATTAAAATAATTATTATTGAAAAATCGACGTAGAGTAAAAATATAAAAATGTTTCATGTTCCATCTGTGGATAGAGACCCTTCATTTAAAAAAAATGGTCCAAATTGGTGAAGCAGTAGCCGCTGGAGGAACCGGAGAAAAAAACCCTTTGAGCTTATATATAATTAAATTATATATATTAATACCTACAGCCGATATGGGATGATAAAATATCGGTTTTGCGGTTTATGTATATACAGCAGTTAACTGAGGGGATCACGCTTATTTGAAGAGATACGACGATGGTTAAATTAGCGAAAAGTTGTGCAATTTTATGCCCATTAATAATCTGAAAAGAAATTGGAGCTATCTTGCTTAGTTTCTGAAAGAACTGGAAAAAACTAAAATTTTGGATTTTTCGTTTTCGGCTAAAACTCGTTTGTGTTACATATTTCTAGTTAACGCTCTATAAGGACACTTTTTCATGCTGAATCTAAATTTTTAATCAGATTTAGTATAACTGTTGCCATTACTCATTTTCGACTGTCAACTTTTTCTTTTCTTATGGTCGGCATTTCAAATTTTTTCATATTTGAATAAATTTTTTAATTCTGATTTCAACTATGTGTCACACTTTGCATTTTGTTTAAGTTTTGAGCATTTTATTACAGAAAATAGAAATTAATAAGAGTGCCATGAAAAGACCACATCATTTAATTTATTTTGAAAAAATTCTAGACCATGAACTGATGGAAATAAAACAAAACACTGCTTTTATTTACTTTGGTCTTTGGATACATTAGGTACGTGAAAATTTCAGCAAACTTTGTTTTGAGCGTAGGCAGCAGGTTATATTATTTTTTATAAAAACAAATGTATGACAAATTTTCTAACGTACACAATTTACTGAAAATTCCACTTGCAGTTTTATGTTTGCAATTGACATAACAAATTTAAATAACAGGTTAAATAAATACAAGAGATAACACTAGAACTGCACTAATACAAACAATTATTAAATAAATGTCCAAATCATTTGACACCTTTGTAAAACATGCTCAGAAGCTCGCGTCTAAAATAAACTCTCTAATCTGTGTGTTAATAACTGTGTCATTCATTTGTTTTTGAAAAAAATAACTTAACCTGCTGGCTATACGCTCAAAACAAAGTTTCCTGAAATTTTCGCGTACCTAATGCATCTAAAGACCAAAGTAAGTACAAGTAGTGTTTTGTTTTACTTCCATCAGTTTATAGCCTACTAAAATTTTTTTTAAATAAATTAAATGACGTGGTCTTTCCATGGCACTCTTATGAAAATTTTATTTTCTGTAATAAAATGTTCCAAAACGTAAACAAAATGCAAAGTGTGACGCATAGTTGAAATCAGAATTAAAAACTATTCAAATATGAAAAACTTAATATGCCGACCATAAGAAAAGAAAAAGTTGACAGTCGAAAATGAGCAATGGTAACAGTTATACCAAAACCTAATCAAAAATTTAGATTCACCATGAAAAAGTGTCTTATTAATGCGTTAACTAGAAATATGTAATATAAATGACAAATGAGTTATAGCTAGCCGAAAACAAAACATCCGAAATTTCAGTTTTTTCCAGTTCTTACAGAAACTAAGCAAGATAGGTCTAATATCTTTGTAGATTATTAGTGGGCATTAAATTCCACAACTTTTCTCTAATTTAACCATCGTCGTATCTCTTCAAATAAGCGAGATCCCCATAGTTAACACGCAATTTGATACATCCTGTATAGTTCGATAGCCTTATGAAACAAAATATCCGTATATCCATAGTACACTGTCATGTTGATTTTTGCACGTTTTTTAGTGTTGTCAATTGTCACAATAGAGCCCAATATTATAACTTTTAAATCACCAAAAGTCAACCAGCATATCGCCACAGTTCTTATGAAAGCTGGTCTTCAATCAGCTTGTCGGAAACATTCCGATCTTATGTCATATCAAGTGTTAATGCTAGAATTTCATGTAGTGATGCTTTATTTCGAATGAAAATAATTGAAATATCTCGAGCGGTTAGAACCGCTTGAGGACCATTCGAATGATTTTACGATTTTGTCAATTTTGCAAACGCGCGTTGGAGCAATACACCCTTATAGTAGGCAACTTTAAATGTCCAATGCAGATACACAATACGATGATACCAGCAGTCGTGGTATTATGATGCGAAATGCAAATACACAAATCTCTGGAATACGATTGCATAAAGACGACTTCGAGTTTCGACCGTGTCTTTCCGACGTAGCACAACGAGAAAACAATGTTTTGTCTTAAACATTACTATTTATTAAGAATAGCAAACACATCAGTTTCAACTACATTGATTTGAAAACTTTAATATTGCCCAAAAAAGTAAAAACAATAAAAAATATGAAAATATAAAGAAATTTATTAATATTTAGAATAATACTGTATTACTGTTGATAAAAATCTAAGGTACACTTCACAAAATAAAATAAAAATTGATGATTTGTGTATATATACAAATTCCCCCATAGGAGCGTTTGAAAAGCAAGAGGAGGTTTTTTATACTTTTCATTGCATAGAAGCAACCGAATGCTTTTATCCGAACGAATCATTCGATTATTAAATGCTTTCGAATGGCAATCATTCGTTTATGAAAATTATTGAATTATGCCAATCCATAATTTTATAATTCTGGTTTCTGGATTAGGAATTGAAAGGGTGAGTTACCTCACGTGCACTTATGTTTATGTCACAATAGGTGAGCCCACTGTGTCATCACCCAAGCCATCCAACCTTTTGGATATACTTGAGGACATCCGCAATTGGAGTGTTGCTGATTTCGGCCATGTTAGGCCAGAAGTCCCCCGGCATGAATCCTCTGGTTGTTGCGAGAGCTGTGCAGTGGCATAGGACATGTTCTGTCGTCTCGTCGTCCTCGTTGCATGCACGGTAGTTTGGGCTGTCCTCCAGTCCCATCCTGTGCATGTGTTGCTTTAGGGTGCAGTGTCCAGATAAGATACCCACAACTAGTCGCAAGTTCTTTTGGGGCAGTTGCACGCAGTATTTGGCTGTCTTTGACGAGGGTACAGTAATAGCAGCCCTTGCTTGACGACAGCTTTTAGTGTTAACCCATCTTCGTGTGAAACTTTTTAAGGTTTTTTAGGTAGCATAAAGCTTAATGTCTTCAGGGATATGGGAATTAGGGGTTCTGGCCCCCAGAGAGGTTGTTCGGAGGCCAGTGTCGCAATCTCGTCAGCCTCCCCATTGCCGTAATGTCCTTTCACACATACAAGGGAAACGACATTATCTTTTGAGATATCGTCGAGAACTTCACGACACTGCAGTACCACTCCTGAGGTAATTTACAAACTGCCCAGGGCCAGTAAAGCGGCTCTGCTATCACTGTAGATACCAATAGGTTGGTTGTTGATTTGTCGTTCAAGAATTGCATTTGCACCATGCATTATTCCCATTACATCCGCTTGGAAGTCAGTGTCAATTTTCCCTAGTGCTATACTTTGGTGTATAGGTTTGGGTCATCGGAGAAGATTCCGGGACCCGTTCGATGCCTTGTTTTAGATCCGTCGGTGACGGTGATGGATATATCCATATGCTGGGTTGGTCCAGCGTCTGCATAAAGTGCCTATTAAAGACATATTGTAGAGGTGGGCAGTCTACCATATAGCATCCAGAGCAGGAGTCTTTACTATTGCCTCATCCAGGATGCTAGTATGTCTGCCTCCCTTGCCTACTGTGCGCCACTTGCCACAGCCCCTTATAGCGCAGCCTCAAAGCAGTCCTCACAGCTATACTTCCTCCACAAAGAAATCAAGTGTTGGAAGGTACATAACTTTATGATATTGAATTGCTTTTGAAAACATAAAACGTAATTATTTTTGAAATATAGGAAACTTTAGACGCAATAGTCCCAAGCATGCTTTTTATACATGATTCTGCGATGGAGACCCAGAATATCCTCCCCACATCGAATTCCGTATTTGCAATAATGTATTGTGCTGAATCTCACACTTCGCAAACACTAATTTTCATGTTTTATTTTTTTTTATTATTTATAAATTCGAGCTTTACTTTATTAAAGTTCATTTTAATTTATTGTAAATAAAACAATTCTTAACTTCAACAGATTTTGTATTTTAGCCTTATACGTATTGCAACGTGTTTACACGTCATTATCAAAGGCAAGATATAGAATACCAAGATCAAGTTATCAAGATTTATTGTTCCTATAGCAACACCAACTGTTTACTTTTAATCTTGCCTTTGATAATGACGTGTAAACAAGCTGAAATACGTATAAGGTTAAAATACAAAACCTGTTGAAGGTAAGAATTGTTTTATTTACAATAACTAATTTTAATATCAAATTGGTAAATTATTGTGCGTATTAGTATCACTGGTTAAATTAATTATTGCTAAAATTAATTTTATTAATTAAAATTTTTACTTGACAATATATAGTGCGATAATAGGTGTAATTAGTTTGCTGATACATTACGCAATGCAGGGTACGGTACAGTTTCGATTATTATACAATTCAGTGGCGTTACTTGCCACACCATTGGCGCAGCAGTGTCGCGAAGTCCCAAGGCCACCCAAACGTTGTGTGTCGGTCCAAGTTTTTTGAAGAAATTTTTTTGTAAACTTTTCAAATAAAATTCCACTTACGCTTACCTATGCTTAGAAAATACATTTTATCGAAACAATAAGACATCTTTTACTACAAAAATAAAAAGTTGTAAATTTTCTTTTAAATTTATAATTGTCCACGACGAAACAAATATTGTCAAACCTGGTATTTTTGACACTTGAAATACGAAAGGTGAAAAACGCACAAAACTTTTCTTTATATTCTTAGTGTAATTAGCATTATCATATAATGTGCAATTGTGTCACTATTAGAATGAAAATATTATCCAGTGTCGACCTAGTCAGCGTGAAATGAATCACACGAGGGAAATAAAGCGCACCCTAAGGATAAACTCGGATAAAGGCTTCAATGAATAATACATACTATGCCCAGACCCTCTAAGGATGCATCAAGGATAACGCGTTAAAAACAGAGTGAGATATATTTGAGCATCAGTTGCTGGGAAGAGATAGACGAACAAAGGACGGCAAGCCTGACGAGTTATAAACATTACTGAAGGTAGATGTGTAGGCGGAGCCAGGATATGCGCATTTGTAAAATGAAACTTGTCAGGAACCTGTTGCTTATGACAGTTTTATGTATGATTACCTGTATAAAGACAATTTGTGTTGAAAATAGCTCGAAGCTTCCGTAGGAAAGAGACAGCGCAGGAAATTATCAGACTTACACAGGAAATTGGACGTTTAAGGTGAAAAAGTGGTTGTAGTCACGCAGGTTGGCAGAAAAGAAATTCAGGAGGATTAATTAGGATAACGAACGTAACTAATCAGATTATTTGGAAAAAAATCAAAAATGTACAAGCTTTCTTCTTTGCCTCAAAGATCGTAATTTCGAAACTATTTTGAAATTACATAACAGAATACGATCAATTCCAAAATAAAGTCAAACGTGGCTGAAACGCCAATGAATTGGAATGAGCAATGTCGGAATGATTACATCCAATTTACCCGTATGCGTAAGAAAACGACCGTTGGAAGTGAAAAGTCCTGAAAATGGCAAAACTGAGATACTAACTTGTATTAAGTAGTCAAAACGTGGGTTTTCCTAACTTCAAAAAATTACGTACTATATCTAAAAACATTTGATGTAAAGTTCTAGCTCCAACAGTGTTACTGCTTACTGCTATATAAGAACAGAATATTTCTGACATGATAGGCGAATTAATTACTCATTCCTTACACTTTTGTTTACAGTTGGCATGACCATAAGGACAAAGATTACAACGTTATAAATTGAAAACCCAAAATACTTTTACAGTTCCTGCACACAAAATTTAGGCAAGAAAATCGAATATTTACATTTTAACCGGAGCAAAATTTTTGAAGCTATAAGAAAAAACTAAAACTTGCTACTTAAAAAAAGGTGTGAAGAAATGTTTTATCGTCCCCGTTTTTAGATAAAATGGCATTAATTTCAATAATTCAAGAATTCACCAGATTGTAGCGTCAATTTTTTGTTAAACGACCCTAATGGGTCGCGAGCTATATAGCCGTTTTTCGAATTTTCTTTCGTGGGGTTGCAGTTTTTCTAAAATAGCTGTTAAGTGCATCTAATGTAAAAATGTGGTAAACTAAAATGCAACCGGAGAAAATTCCGCGTCAAACCAAAAAATAAAGAATGTTCTAGCCCTAGTCCCAAATATGACCTTGCAAAAAACCGATTTTGTTGTATAAAAATGTAAAATTATGTTTTTCTTTGTTATATTTACGGAGAATGAATTTTTCCCAATGAAATTTTCATGTGAAATGATCAGAAAAAAAAACTATTTTAGTTTTACCATTTACGTAGAATTTAATCCTCTTTCATTTTAGTTTAGCTCATTTTTACATTGGATGCACTCAAAAGCAGCTATTTTTGGAAAACTGCAAATGCTCTACGTTGAGAGGTTATATCTCGCGACCTATTAGGGCTGTTTGTTTGGATTTACAGGAAATTAAGTGTACTGTGACTCCTCTCTGGACCTCTTTTAACGTACAATGCAGTGGAAACGAACAATTCACAATTTTGTGATTTCTTGACCTTTTAGCAAATTTTCCCGACAAAGCTGGATTTCTCAAACCCAGGGTTTTTCTTTGGACGCCCAAATAAAGGGTTTAAGCAAAAAAATTCCATTCCTAAGTTATTTCCCTACAAAAGTACCTAAGGACTGAACTAATATGGGATGTTTTCAATATTCAAGAATTTGACATCAAAACAGTTGGCTGAATTCTGTAATTTACCTTCTACTACTGTCTATACCGGGTGTAGTCAAAACAAAACCAGCTGCGTTCCCATTTTTCCCACAATTTGTGAGCTAATTAAATTAAATTTGGAATGCATAGGTATTGAAAAAATTCATCATATGATGTATAGGTCACTAATCTAGTACTTGCGGTTTAATTGGAAATGATATCAACGCCATGTTTTTCAAAAGCATCCTGTATATTTTTTAATGGATTTTTGTAAAATATAAAGTTGTCTTTTAGCTATTTTTTTCCCATACCTTCTGTATAGGGAAGTATTGAATTTATGAAAATTTTCTAAATCTAGATTTTAACGGAAATAAACGTTTAGGGGCTCAAGGAACCCAAAAAAGTAGTTTAAAAAAATGTATGGCTGTGGGTGGGTGGGTGGGTGCTGGGTGTGTGACACCTCTAAAGGCTAAAGTACTGGATCGATTTTGATGCAATTTAAAATCAAGAGGTATATCGGTTATTGTAGTTCTAGTTAAGCTTTTCAAAAAAATCCGAAACCGGAAACGGAAGTTAGACACGTTATTTTGGTTGCATTTTCTTAAAACTAAATTATGAAAATTTGAGAGAACAGCTTAAGGCAAATCGAAAACTTCTTTACCGAACTCTCTAGCTTCAAAATGGCAGCCGCTACAACGTTTTGAAAATCTCGACATTAACGCCCATTTACTTAAAAAGTAGTTGTCTGATCGGGATCAGCTACAACTTGTTTGAGATACCTTTATGGGTAGCATACAATGAAGTAAAATTAATTTCCAAAATCTGAAAACGCTCACAAATTTTGAAAATTAAAAAAAAATATTTTTCGAAAACTGCCTTTACATTATTTTTTAATTTTCTGAGCTGATAGAGCTTGCAGTGAACTACAAATTTATTTTTTACTTATTTCCCAAAGTTTACTCTGACGCGTTCTAGAAATTTATGACAAATTTGAAATTTGCTAATTACTTATTCAAAAACACAAACGCCGCGCTGATCGTAATATATTTTTTCAGTTCGATAGATATTTGAAGTACTTTATTCGGATCAGCAAAAATTTTCTATTGAAAAAATTAAGTAAAAACATGATACTTTTCAATATTAACAACGCGTTCACCTCCAGTTACGTGATTTTCATTTCGCCTATCAATTAGCTGTAGTTAAAAAATATAGTTGCATATTTTTGGTAACTTTTTAAAAAAAATCTCCCACTTCCTCTCCCTCCCCCTCTCACTCTGCATCTCGCCTTCTCACCCCCCCTTTCATCATCATCCCTCTCCTTCTCTCCCCTCTCTTTTTCTTTCTTTTTTTCTTTTGTTCTCTCTTTCTTTCTTTCTTTTTTCTTTCTTTCTTTCTTTCTTTTTCTTTCTTTCTTTCTCTCTCTTTTTTTCTTTCTTGCTGTCTCTCTCTCTCTCTCTTTCTCTACCTCTACCTCTACCTCTACCTCTACCTCTACCTCTACCTCTACTTCTCCCTCGCCCTCTATTTCTGCCACTCCCACTCCCCCTCCCTGTACTACGTGTACCTCTACCCTTTCCTCTGTTTCTTCTTCTTTCTTTCCCTCTCCCCTCTTCTCCCTCTCCTTCTCCCTCTCCCTCCCGATTAGTTTAAAATTATGTAAGCTCATAGAGCTTAAGGGAAGCTACAGTATAGTTAGTCCCAGTTCCCTAATTTCTTTGTGACGCTGCCTATGAATTTTTGAAAATCGCAAGTTCATGCCTCTTTATTTAATAAATGGGAGACGTTGAAATTTCTGTTCAAGTTGAACTATTATGATTGGTATTAGAATGGGATTCAGAGTACATAATATTTACGTGCGGCGATATTTAGGGGGGTTAGTTCTCCCCCTCCCACAAAATTTTTGGCAGCCGTATCTGTGCTTCCGTTTTTTTTAATCTCAAGAAATCCTTTTCCCTAAAATCAAAATCTTTTGCCACCAAAACACAATAAGACAGCAAAGGGCAGGCCGTACGGTCATCAGTCAGGTGGTAGTTACAGATTAGCTCGTTTTGACTGCACGTCATATCACTATGGATTTTTCGTCGTCGATGCACGACTGGTATCTTCCATTATGTGTACGACGCGGCGTGTTGCATTGCCACTGTTGTGGGTAAAACTTTTGGACATAGGAAAAGTAAACGTTTCTTAAGTATATTAAAGTCCAGGAGAAGTGCTTCGCACATTGTTAGATATCTTACTGTTTTATCTACCTACGATACAAACAATAATTTGCTTCTTTTAGATACAAACAATAATTTGCTTCTTTTAGAAAGAAGGTGACGTTACCCCTTACCAGTGTGTCAACAAGTGATCAGGAAAATCAAATGATCAGTCAATTTTTTAGAGTCAAAAGTAATGTTAGTATGTTTAGATTGCGCCACGGCCCCACATGTAGCGCCGCCTCTGATTTAAAATAAATCTGCGTTGTAATGTTAGCACGTTTTATTTACTCACCTGTTCATAATATTTCAGCCGTTGTTTTCTAAGATACACATGCGTTCTGTATAAGTAGTGTGTGTAATAGTAACGTTTTGCTTTGTTGCCAAGTAATAAATATGTAAATGTTACACGACTATTCATTGCTGCGATTACTTTCATGGTTTTTCATAAAAGATAGTTTTGAGTTATTGCGTTAAGAGAAACAAGTATTATGACTTTCTTATTTTTTTTTGTACAGGAAAATACTGATTTTACGAAAAGTTTCCATTTCAAGATTTTAACAAAAAAAAACACGTTTTGGGGCTTAGGGAACCCAAAAAATTGTTTTTTGGATAAGGCTTATTAATAGGTATGTAGATGGATGGGTTAATTCCTTGCTTTCTTCATAAATTTTGACCAGATGGTCCGATTTTGATCAGTTATGAATGTGATTCTAGGGGACTAAAATAGAGACTTTTGAAATTCATACAATTCATGTCAAAATCAACAGTTATGCTGAACGTTTTGGAAATTTGCAATGAAATTTAGTTTTAAAAATTGCCCACACGATTTTTATAATTTTATAGGCTCATAGAGAGAAAACTAGCGATGACCAACAATTTGGTGTTTCTCCAAGTGTGACATCATCTAGAAATATTTAAATTTGGAAATTATTGTCTCTTTATTTAATAATCATGAACAGTATAACATTCGTCTTAAAGCTAATTAACTTGACAGTTTTAGTAATAGTATATTACATACCGAGGTGGAAAGTGTTTCATTCCTGTCGAGAGATATGGTAGTTGACCAAAGCGCGAAGCGCCGCGGTCAACTAATTCTCGAGACAGGAAAACTTTTCACCCAGGTTTGTATACTATTTTATACACAATCAGTTTTATTCACAATCAGTTATTAATTAATTATCGAGTTTTAAACATAATTTGCATTAATGTTTATTGACAATTTTATCATAATTTGAATAGTCTACTTTAACAAAGAGAAATGTGGAAGTGTTCAATGTCAACATTTTCATTTATTCTGTCAGTACAGTTTTCAAATTATTTGCTTTGATAAGTATTATCATTTCAACGCATATTATGTCTGATAGTGAGTTAGAGTGCACGAGTAGTTTTAGTAATTTAATAAGTAACTGTTTAGTTTTTTATTAAATAAAACATTATCTTCATTGTGGATAGTTTTATTACAATTCAACTACTCAAAATGATGTAAAAGTGACGTTTAAGTAGCCGGAAAAGTCTTTTCCCGCTAGTCGGAAAAGACTTTTCCGGCTAGGTACACAATGTATGACCTTCCAACTTTTTAAAAGCCCGAAAGTTACATATTACTACTTGATTGTGAATAAAATAAGATATTAAACTTAATTGGAAAATGCAGTAATAATAAAGTCCAGGCGCAGTACTTCGCGGATTATTAAATTTAATCTAAGTTTTAAGGTTTAACTGAAATCAAAAGTTAACCTTTATAAAGATTTTTTTAATTTATGATGCTCAGGTTTTTTTATTTATATTATTATTTAGTACCATTACCATTTTTTAATTTTTGGTAAATGACCGCAATTAAGGTTAATACTTAATGCTGCTTCAATTTAACTATAATCAGCGAATTTGAATATCACTGGAATTGCAAAGTTGGTCGAAATGTGAGAAAAAGGTATGAATTTGATTTACGACAGTAAAATTGTGTTTCCACTACTAGCATTAAACGATATCATTATTTGCTTTGTTTTAGAGCCAAGAAGATGAATTTCTTTCCTAGTGGTTAATAATATTTCATTTTTATTTACTGGTTAATAATGAAAACAATTGCTACCATCTTTAAATTCACCATAAACTTTCATGTAAAAATCTTTTGATTTTACTGGTAATAACTGTTCACCAACACTTTCTGCACCTTCCCTAATTTCGGGAGGAGTGCAGTTATCACTCAATTCATCAAAGTTGGACATTTTATAACCACTATTATAAAATATATATTTTACATAAATGTCAATTGAAATTAACTATTCTCTTGTTTTCAAGCAAGGCTACTTTATTTTTGTGCATATTTGCATTTGTAATTTTATTAATGTAAAATCAATTAATTATAAAAGGAATAAAGGTGCTAGTAGTGGAAAAAATAATATATAAACCACGGTAGAGAACACTTATCAGCCTCGCAACTTATTTTCCTCGATGCTTCGCATCTCGGGAAATAATTCTGCTCGGCTGAGAAAAATGTCTTCTCTACCTTGGTCTATAATATACTACTAGTGTTACCCCAGCACACAATGCACTGACAGACAGCGTTGACAGTACCGGCGAAATGTCAAGTCACGTGATGCATTAGTTCCAATAATGACACGCGACGTTATTGTAGATGGCGCCCCAAGTGACGCGCGTCTAGCCGACCTTCATATATATTATAAATTAAAATAATTATTATTAAAAAATCGACGTAGAATAAAAATATAAAAATGTTTCATGTTCCATCTCTGGATAGAGACCTTTCATTTAAAAAAAAATGGTCCAAATTGGTGAAGCGGTAGCCGCTGGAGGAACCGGAGAAAAAAAACCTTTGCGCTTTTATATATATAATATAATATACTATTATTCACTACTAGCATTAAACGATATCATTATTTACTTTGTTTTAGAGCCAAGAAGATGAATTTCTTTCCTAGTGGTTAATAATATTTCATTTCTAACTACTGGTTGATAATGAAAACAATTGCTATCTAGTACGCACATGCCTATTTAAAATTATAAACTTTCATGTAAAAATATTTTTATTTTACTGGTAATAACTGTTCACCAACACTTTCTGCACCTTCCCTAATTTCAGGAGTGCAGTTTTCACTCAAATCATCAAAATTGGATATTTTATGACCACTATTATAAAATATATATTTTACATAAATGTCAATTGAAATTAACTATTCTCTTGTTTTAAAGCAAGGCTAGGTACTTTATTTTTGTGCATACTTGCATTTGTAATTTTATTTTTTATTAATGTAAAATCAATTAATTATGAAAGGAATAAAGGTGCTAGTAGTGGAAAAAATAATATATAAACCACGGTGGGGAAGACTTATCAGCCACGCAACTTATTTCTGCTCGGCTGAGAAAAATGTCTTCTCTACCTTGATCTATAATATACTATTATTCACTTTTTAGGGTTTGTGAAATTTCTCATTGGATATTTTTTTTTTTATTCATTCTATATTTTAAAGTTGGTTTGACCCAAGTTTTATATTTACTTTACTGCATATTTGGAATTTAAAGAATATGAAAATATACAAAAAAAGTAAAAAACGCGTGAAAAAGTGTTGAACTATATGTAAATTTTAATAAAGTTTTCCTTGAACAATGTTACACTACGATGTAAATTGTTATTGTACTTTGATTTGATATTATGTTTAAAATAAATATTTTAAAATTTCCCTGTGTATATAAAACCTATAGGACAGTTCCAAACTCCAATTTAAATTTTTTAGAGATTGTTGAAAGTCAGTAATTAAATAGTCTGTAGAAGTGCGGAATCACTACAGTATCTTATCTCTAGCTATTTACGTATTCTCTCTATGACTATATATCTGGCTCGTTTCAAGATCTATATTTAATACCATTCAACCTTAGTTCGCAGCTGTTCTATTTAATTCTAGTTGTGTTTTTATCAGTATAGTGAAGTGAGTTCGGCAATTAAACAGTTTATTAAAGATCGTTTACTTTTGTAATTAATTATAGTTCATGTTAAAGAGGTGTTTTTGAAGGTACGTAATTATAGAAAAGCAGGTTTCTGTATTAACTAATTATAGGTTTTATATTTTTTGTATCACGTCATTAAACAGGCGTGCTGTTTTTTTATAAGCAGAGTAATGAACTACTAATTAATACCTGCAGGTCTGGCTTTAGATTATTTTGAATAAGAAGTAGAACGTTAATTTTTCTAGTTTTAATTGAAAATTAATTTAAATATGCAAATTACATCGTAAGGTTTTATTACTGCATAATATAAGCCTAGGAAAAGCGTAGATTTCTTTTATTTTGCAATGTTCGATATAGCAGATGGTTGCTATTTATATGTATTTGGCTACAATTAATTAAATTATAAAATTAATGTTTATATTTAGTGGGTTGAACTTGTAATAGACCAGCGTGTATTGCAGTTCAAAGTATAAAGGTTGTTTTCTTATGTTAGTTATTGCTTATTGCTATTATTTTAATTGTTTTTCTTACTAAATGTTTATTACTTTTTATTATGATTTTTTATATCACTCGTTTAAGTGCATAAGAGCTGTATACGATATCAATGTAATCATTTATATTGGCACACTTGCACAGTTTTATTGGCATATACAGAGTGTTTGCTAAGTACGTATTACACGTAGAAAATTTTATAAGAACATATTTCAGAAAATGCTGCGTTACAGAGTTTTCAAGATAATTTAATGTTTTTGTAAAATCTAGTTACCATGAAGGTCCAAGTGTTTCCTTAAAATGCCTATACAGGTTGTATCAAATTGCGTGTTAACTATGGGGATCTCGCTTATTTGGAGAGATGCGGCGATGGTTAAATTAGAGGAAAGTTGTGGAATTATATGCCCACTAATAACCTGAAAAGAAATTGGAGCTTAGTGTCTGAACAAACTGAAAAAACTAAATTTTAGATTTTTTGTTTTTGGCTATAACTCAGTTGACATTTCTATTACATATTTCTAATTAACACATTATTAGAACACCTTTTTACGCTAAATCTAAATGTTTTATCAGATTTGGTATAACTGCTACCATTGCTCATTTTCGACTGTCAACTTTTTTTTTCTTATGGTCGGCATTCTAAGTTTTTTTTTATTTGAATAGAGTTTTATTTTCTTATTTCAACGATGTATGACACTTTGCAGTTTGTTTAAGTTTTGAGCATTCTATTACAGAAAATAAGAATTTCATAAGAGTGCCATGGAATGACCACGTCATTTAATTTATTTTGAAAGAATTCTAGTAGACCATGAACTGATGGAAGTAAAACAAAACACTAATTTTATTTACTTTGACCTTTAGATGCATTAGGTATGCGAAAAGTTCAGAAAATTTTCGTTTGAGCGAAGACAACAGGTTAAATTATTTTTTACAAAAACAAATGAATGACAAAGTTTCTAACATACACAATTTACTGAAAATTCCACTTGCAGATTTTATGTTTACAACTGACATAACAAATTTGAATAACAGGTAAAATAAAAACAACATATAACACTAGCACTGCACTAATACACATATTAAATAAATGTTCAATAACACTTATGTAAAACATGCTCAGAAGCTTGTCTAAAATAAAGTCTCTAATCTATGTGTTAGTAACTGTGTCATTCACTTTTTTTTGAAAAAATAACAACCTGTTGCCTACGCTCAAAACAAAGTTTCCTGAATTTTTCGCATACCTAATGTATCAAAAGGTCAAAGTAAATAAAAGTAGTGTTTTGTTTTACTTCCATCAGTTCATGGCCTACTAGAATTCTTTCAAAATAAATTAAATGACGTGGTCTTTCCATGGCACTCTTATGAAATTTTTATTTTCTGTAATAAAATGCTCAAAACGTAAACACAATGCAAAGTGTGACACATCGTTGAAATCAGAATGAAAAACTCTATTTAAATATGAAAAAAATTAAAATGCCGACCATAAGATAAACAAAAGTTGACAGTCGTCAATGAGCAGTGGTAACAGTTATACCAAATCTGATCAAAAATTTAGATTCAGCATAAAAAAGTGGCATAATAATGCGTTAACTAGAAATATGTAATATAAACGACAATTGAGTTATAGCCGAAAATAAAAAATTAAAAATTTCAGTTTTTTTTAGTTCTTTCAGAAACAAAGCAAGATAGCTCCAATTACTTTTCAGATTATTATTGGGCATTCTTCTTCTTCTCGGTGTGCTGTCTCGTAACGGAGGTTAGCTATCATCATAGCAATTCTTATTTTGGACGCTGCTGCTCCAAACAAGTCAGTTGAGCTGTAGCCAAACCATTCACGTAAGTTCCGTAACCAGGATATTCGTCTTCTGCCGACGTTTCGTTTTCCTTGTATTTTTTCCTGTATTATTAGTTGAAGTACGGCATATTTTTCGCCTCTCATAATGTGTCCAAAGTATTCTAATTTCCTTTTCTTTATAGTTATTATTATTTCACATGCCTTGTTCATTTGCCGTAAAACCTCAACATTGGTCATTCTGTCTGTCCAGGATATTCTCTGCATGCGTCTATAGCACCACATTTCAAAGGCTTCCAGTTTCTTGGAGATTATTTGTTTTACTGTCCATGTTTCCACACCATACAACAGTGTCGAAAACACATAGCATCTTAGCATTCTAGTTCTGAGTTCCAAACTGAGGTCTCGGTTGCATAAAATTCCACAACTTTGCTCTAGTATAACCATCGTCGTATCTCTTCAAATAAGCGAGATCCTCATAGTTAACACGCAATTTGGTACATCCTGTATAGTTTCCACAAACTTTGAAAGCTAGTTCTATACATGAAAACGATGAAAAACTTCCCATAAACATTTGTCCGGAAACGCTCCGTTACAGAGGTACTGTCTCAGGAAGTGGAAAATTTCAACAATTCAAACTATATTGTCTCTTCGGAAGGCTGTAACTCCGTAAAAAAGCATTTATAGAAACTTATTTTATTGTTTCGATGTGTACATCTTATCCTCAAAGTCTATATCAACTATTTTCGCATCTTAGGGAAACATTCGGACCTTTATGGCAACTTGATTTTTCATAAAACTTGAATTACCTCGAACCGTTAGATATAGCGACTTGCAATAAATGTACTGTTGATTCTGTTTTTTGAATGGAGCATAGGATTTTCTAGACAAAAATTGTAAAGATCTAAAATATTTAAAAAAAAATATTACGCACCCACCCCCCCACATGAGACACCTCTGGTGAACTTATTGAAACAAAAATTAGTAGAAACACTAAACTAAATCAGTAGTGCTTACATATAAAATTTTAAAATTTTATTACCACTACTGGGAGAGTTAGCGAAAAAAAAGTAATTCTGGTTAGGCTGTTTTTCTTTCAGAGGTCTGCAACTCCGTATGGGAGCATTTTCGGACATATTTTCATATGAACTTTTCTTCATGAAATAACCCAAGCAATCACCTCCTGAAGTTTCTGTACGTCCTTAGAAAACACCCTGTATAATTTCGACACAATGTTGTAATTGACGGCGCGCCATTGCTCGATAACGATAACGATAAAAATTCTGGAGACTAGCTACGTATGTGCATACAGGGTGTTTCACGATGTTTGTTCGCC
This sequence comes from Ctenicera cuprea, assembly GCA_958336395.1. NCBI lineage: Eukaryota > Metazoa > Arthropoda > Insecta > Coleoptera > Elateridae > Ctenicera > Ctenicera cuprea. Next base: position 28,413,829 of record OY284487.1, on the reverse strand, counting down.
AAGAATAACTTATGTATTTGTATTTATACATATATGAAAAAAATTATTAATGTAATTTTAATGATGGAATATACATTTGCGGTTTAACCGGAAATTGTATATTTTCAATTTTTCAAACGGCACTCTATACTTTTGATATTGGAAATTAATAGCTCTTTTCGATCACATAAAACTTCAATATGCTTATATTAGAAAATTTCGGACGAAAACAGTTTTCTTCGAAGTGAGGAAAACATGACATTTATCAAAATAGCTTAGATTATTTTAAACGTATTTCGAACAAAATATTGTTGTATCAACGTTTTACGCGCCAACATTGACTATAGAGCGCACTACTCCTACCAACCAAGCGGGATCGTACAGCACGTCATTGGGTACATTATAGTAGCGGGCACAGTCACCTGCACTCTAGCGAATTTGTTTTGAAAAAAAATTGATTTGTTTTTTTTGGGGAAAAGATAAATTCGTTATCCAATTATTGCGTGAGAGAGGGAAAACTAACCCCCCAGCATATTACTGTATCTGAAAATTAAGTTGTGAATCTTGTTCTATTTCAAATGATGTACAATTTAGCTTAAAGAGAAATGTTTCATCGTCCCCCGTTTATTAAATAAAAGGGTCTGGATTTTCAATTTTCAAAAATTCGTAGAAGACGCCACAGAGAGATACTGGCGAACTCAAACCAAATTGTAGCTCACATCTACCCAGTGGCGTAACTACCAGGGTTCTGCAGGTTCCACAGACCTGTGCCCGTGAGTCGTGGGGCTCGCCAAATGCCCGTCTTTTTACAGAGTGTTTTTGTTCTTAAAAATAAACAAATATCCTTTTTTTTTGTTCCAAGCCAAAATATATCTTTCGAAGAATATCATATCTATTTGTAGGTTGAAAATGTTAGAGTGCTGGTAATTAATAAACTAGTCCCACACTTCGCGTTATGTTTCAACAAGTACATAATATGAGAGTAATATAACAGGTTTTTCTTCCGAGTAGCCGTGCTAAAATCCTGGTCAAGCGTGGGGGTACGTTACCATGGCAACCGCTTTCCTGTTACATATACGGTTTGCAACACAAACGTAGAAAAACAATAGACTGAGTATGCATCCATTCACCACTCCCAAGAAATGCACCTAAAATGCAGCCATCTTACGAGCCCCAGCGAGTCTTGTTTAATATTTGTTTTGAGCAAACCGTTTCTAAAGATTGCCTTCTTGGACAGGCAAAATTTAGCGGAGACACAAACCATAGTCGATATGTCAAATTGTCGAACATGCTTATGTAATCGGCATCGTGCCCATTTTTCAGCCACATATTGCCACTTAACCATTACTATCCAATGTTTTTTTTTGCACTTCTTACATGCGCGCGCGAAAAGTTGGGTTAAGCAATTAGAGTTTAACATGTAGTAAATATAAGTACAAACCATTTTGCTTGCTTTAAGGGGAAACCATGTGCTGTGATGGGAGTATGAGCCTCGTCAGATGGCCGCACTTGGACACACAAATTTAAGCAAGCATACTTAGTCTATTGTTTTCAAGGTTTGTGGTTTGCAATCGTTTCAGTAATAACGTGAAGCTGTGTAAAATAAGTTCAAAAAAGTATGTGTATAAATCGGGTGCCGCAAAACGAAAATAAAAATTACAAAGAGCAACAAAACTGTTAAAAATTGACACGGTTTTAAGCCCAATAACCGTTTTTTAAAAATATATTCAAATGTTTCTGTGATGAAAGGTTTTTGATTTAATTTCCTACTGGGAAGGACGGGGGTGTTATAGAGGCCCGACCTGAATCTCGAACCCAGGCCCCACAGTATCTCGTTACGCCACTGCATCTACTTCTATGAGCCTACTAAATTAAAAAAAACATGTGATTACGTTTGTCAGTAATATTTGGTTGAATATTTCACTCTCATTGAAACAGCCAATGATAGGCCGTTTATTTTCAGACTCTTGACCAATTAGACCCTGACTTGCCGCGATAATACTTTTTTTAGGAAGTTGCGGTGTTATCGCCGTTGTATAACTATAGTAACACGTCAACAACATTTTTTTAAATTTCTGTATTTAATAATTAAATATGCTTTAATACGTTACTACATAACAAATAATTATAATAAATAGTAAATTAATTTTGGTTTCCTGAAATATTCTAAAAATTACCATTCGTGATTTAAAAATTTTCTATAATTCTGCCTTTTATTGACAAAGTCATTTGTTTTGAAGCACGGCAATATCAGTCCTCCTTCAGACTCGCGATGTTTTCTAGCAACACAATTTCGCTGTCAATGAAGTGACAGAATTTTTAATAATGTTTGATTCACTTGTGGTATTGCTGTTAAATATTCCACTCACCAATAGCCGTTTGTTTTCAGGCTCTTAGGCAATCACACCCAAGATTGATCGCGATAATACGTTTTTGGGGAAGTTCTGGTGTTATCGGCGTAGTACAACCATAGCAACAAGTCATTAAAAATTTTTGATTTTTTTGATAAAAACTTTTTTTGTTCGTGTTTTAAAAAATAGACTGATTTCAAAATTGGGAATTAAATTCAAACAGATGGTGAACTATGAAATAGATAAATAATGACGTGCTGTTTTCAAGAGCCAATAGCGTGCCACTGCTTAATTGAACACGTATTTTTGAGTTTTTCAGGCACTTTAAACAACATTTGTAATTGTTCCTGCCAATTATCGTTTTAAACTATCTCTTGTTATTGTAATGCATCATGGATTTATTTTCAGTACCTAATTAAACATTTAAATTTGAATTTAAATATTTATATTTTGTTTATTTTCGAATTTTTCAAAATTTTTTAACTTCAAAAATATTGGTCGAACTGAAAAATCGCAGAGGAACTTTTTGTTCAGTTTTTATGGTAGAATACCGTTCGGCAGGCCGTGTCCACGAGTTTCGGTGTTTTTTATTTGCAAGTTCTTGATTCCCGATTATACATATAATGTTGATATAGTCGTGCTGCCTGGTTAGTGATTGCTTTTTAATATTATGTGTGTTCTCGACGTTTCCTGGGGTTGGGGTGCGTGTGAAAACGTTTTCTAGATTTTCTGTCAGTAAACTGACGCTTCACATTACCGCTATTGTATAGCGTGTTATATTTCATTGGAGAAATGATGATAGGTGTACGGGTGATTTGATTGATTAGTGGCTTTTCATAATGTGCGATTGCGTACAGTTCAATTGGAGAGATAAGGTGTTGATGTGAATTTCCTCGTTGATGATATTGAGTATACGAGTATACAGTGAAAAACATAAACAAAAACAAGTGTTGATTATTTCCGTAGCTTTGTTAGGTAGTTGCTGATTAAGTAGGTTAGATGATGGTGAGACTCCATGGTAATTACATTACAGCATAATCATTAGATTGGGATTGGGAGAGAATTTGTGAGTTTATATTTAAAAATCTTGCTGCTGGTAATGTACCTCCATATATTTTGCTATTGATTGACCTGGGTTGCTAAGTTGCGATTTCTGATAAAACTGTTTATTAAAACTTATTCGGTAAATGATCAAAATTCAGTTACGTTAAAGCTTGATGAGGGTCTTAATTACGTCAACGTCAAAATTTCTCGAAGATGATCCCTTTTGAAAGGTTAATACGTGTACTTGTAACAGTGAGGAAAGCGACCTACCACTAAAAAATTGCAAACCTAGCACAACCTTTTATAGTAGAGTTTGCCAGCCGCCAAAAGCCTTCTAGAAAAGATTTTCGTTTGCACTTTGTTGCTAAAATGTAAGACCCACTTCAAATCATTCCCCATCCCTTAAGAATGCAAAATCGCCTGTTCGTCCAAAAATCGTCCTGCGGGGGGTGATTTTTGAAAAATTTGCAAAACATTTTTTTTGCGTTTTTTACATCCACGTCACCTGGGCATGTATCTGCTAAAATCTTAAATCAATATTTTAATCAGAAATATATTTTTTTATTTTTTAAAATTACCATATACAATGCTTTCATATGGAGCGCCTTAATGAATAAACGCTCGCCCTGAAACGCCGTAACTGTGATATACTTTAACTTGTCTTAAGTCGAGAACCTTTTAGTTAATCAAAAATATCGTTTCTACAAACGTTGTAGATCGAAGATCGAGAATTACATTGCTTTTTCAAATTCTTAATCCGATGGCTAGTTTCGTAAAAAAATTGAAAATTGTAACACCATGTCTCGCCGATCGCGGTCGGGCGTGGAGACGCGAGGAACGTTCAGATTACCGTGGCCTTTGCAGCCGAAACACGACTCTATGTTTCAGGGCGCATATAAGGATGATAGTCGCCTATTAACGTGCTCTTTCGGCGCCTTGGACGCTTTTAACGCGACTTTCTTAATAAATCTTTTGTTCAATGAATTGAATTTATTACTTTTAATGGTAATTAGATTTTCTTTTGATTTTTGCAATAATAATAATTGTAAATACAGAAAAAATATATAGGTAAGTACCTACATCAGTAAGCAGTGTAAAAGTTTTATTGAATAAGTATGAAGTTAACAATAACAAAAATAATAATATTTATTGGTTTACAGTCCAGTAGATTTAAAATCAAAAATTAAACTGAGGACCCATTAAAAAAGGAGCTGCTAAAAAGCGGGAGAAAATTAATCAAGTATGCGTCATTTGTCAAGAAACAGGAAAATTAATAATATCAAAAGAAATATCCAAACAAAGATTTATTGAATGCACGAAAGTTCGTATGAATATCTGCCAAGGAGAAGATGCCAGGTTGTTGCATATATTTACAAATTTGCAGTGGCGGATTACCGCACAGGCGCATGAGGCGCGTGCCTGGGGCTTCAGCAAAGCGGGGGCCTCAGAATCGTTGGGTGCCTTATCCTCAAAAACCAAAATTATTTTTTTTTACCTGAGAATGTGATTTTTTTTAAATGGGAATGTGATTATTTTTTATTTCCGTATCTTATTTTTGTGTTTACGTTTTTATTGATTCCAAAAATAAAAAACGTTATGATTTTCTGCATTGTTCATTTTAGTGAACCATCCCATTCTTAGTAGGGTCAATAGGGGGCCTGCAGATCAGGTTGCGCCTGGGGCCCCACAAAATCAAGATCCGCCACTGCAAATTTGAATGATTTAAAAGAGCGAGATTATTTACAATGGCACAAAAACTGCTACAAAACTTATACCAGTTCCAAAAATATTTCCTCATACAAATTAAAATGTCCGAAAATAATTACTGATCTTTTCCAAGCGGAAACATCCCAAAAACGTTGCTTATGGACAATTTCATTTGATGTGCATTAGTGCGTATTTTGCCAAAAACGTTTAAGAAATCAAAAACTGTGCCAGGCCATGACCAAGAACATGTAAGACAAAATTAAAACTATATCGCGAAACAATTCGTTATTTTATTCCAGAATAGGCGAAAATGATTTAATTGCATCTGAAATAAAATATCATGCCTCATGCGTTTCTACAGAATTACGCAATACAAAGGAGAAACCTAGCGCAAGTGGGAAAAGAAAATGGGAAATGGAAAATGAAGAATTACAACAATTATTTAGTGAAATGGAGAAAGGTTTCGAAAAGGGAAAAGGTTATTCCACAACATCAGTTAGCAAAAGATATCGTGAAATTGGTGGAAATTTAGAGTTGAGTGATCGATTTCTAGTTAAAAAAATTAAAGAACATTTTGTCGACGATATTGAATTAGTGAAATCGATGAGACATAACGAACCAAGATTATTTCAGATGCAATTAAATCATTTTCGCCTATTCTGGAATAAAATAACGAATTGTTTCGCGATATAGTTTTAATTTTGTCTTCCATGTTCTTGGTCATGGCCTGGCACAGTTTTTGATTTCTTAAACGTTTTTGGCAAAATACGCACTAATGCACATCAAATGAAATTTTCTCCCGCTTTTTAGCAGCTCCTTTTTTAATGGGTCCTCAGTTTAATTTTTGATTTTAAATCTACTGGACTGTAAACCAATAAATATTATTATTTTTGTTATTGTTAACTTCATACTTATTCAATAAAACTTTTACACTGCTTACTGATGTAGGTACTTACCTATATATTTTTTCCGTATTTACAATTATTATTATTATTGCAAAAATCAAAAAAAAATCTAATTACCATTAAAAGTAATAAATTCAATTCATTGAACAAAAGATTTATTAAGAAAGTCGCGTTAAAAGCGTCCAAGACGCCGAAAGAGCACGTTAATAGGCGACTATCAACCTTATATGCGCCCTGAAACATAGAGTCGTGTTTCGGCTGCAAAGGCCACGGTAATCTGAACGTTCCTCGCGTCTCCACGCCCGACCGCGATCGGCACGACATGGTGTTACAATTTTTCAATTTTTTTTACGAAACTAGCCATCGGATTAAGAATTTGAAAAAAGCAATGTAATTCTCGATCTTTGATCTACAACGTTTGTAGAAACGATTTTTTTGATTAACTAAAAGGTTCTCGACTTAAGACAAGTTAAAGTATATCACAGTTATGGCGTTTCAGGGCGAGCGTTTATTCATTAAGGCGCTCCATATGAAAGCATTGTATATGGTAATTTAAAAAAAATAAAAAAATATATTTCTGATTAAAATATTGATTTAAGAGTTTAGCAGATACACGCCCAGGTGACGTGGATGTAAAAAACGCAAAAAAATGTTTTTGCAAATTTTTCAAAATCACCCCCCGCCACCCCCTGCGCAGGACGTTTTTTGGACGACCAGGCGATTTTGCATTCTTAAGAGACGGGGAATGATTTGAAGTGGGTCTTACATTTTAGCAACAAAGTGCAAACGGGATGACACGATAGAAGAAGCTTTTTACTCTACTATTAAGTTTGAAATACGGTTCTTTTAGAGCTTTTTTACTGAATAGCTTAATTCGCAGACATAATTATTAGCTAAGCAATTTTTTTGAATTTTTTCGTACTTTAAACATTTATACGTTTTATATTTTCAAAACGATATTTTATCATAATATTCTGTTATAGTTGCTATAAGATCCTCCTTTAGTTGCTCGTACCGCTATGAGAAGTAGTTAGTCATCATTCGTATGTCGCTTACAGCCAGAACGATTACACGAATATGTGCCCCAAGTGCGTAGTTACAAGCAGATACCTTTTCCGGAAAAAGAATTAAAAAATATCATAGATCAGAAAGTCAAATTCGTAGGCCACACTAATGAGGAGGAGAAAGTGTTAAAACATTTAAATATTACTGCTTAAAAAATTACAATCTTATATCTTTTAAGCAATTTAGTCTAATGGAAATTTTTTATTATTCTTGTTTACTCAACGTAATTTTCAACTTTCAAAAATTCATAGAAGGTGTATTGGAAAGCTAAACATATAACGGCGTTATTAAAGTTGTCAAAAACAACAATTTTTTAAACAAACAATAGCTTTATTATTACGATGTACAGGCTATAGTATTTTAAACATAATATAAAATTTGTTAGAATCAAAGTAGGTTGTCTATAGAATTTCACAACATTACAGGCTTGTCTTTATATCCATGCATAGTAAGAGCATACCACGTGTTTGGTGGGAGTGGTCTCAAGGTAGAGAATTTGCTTACCAATGCGAGGATCCTAGGTTCAAGTCTCAAAAATCAATTTTCGTTTAAATTATTTTTATTTGCGATTTATGATCAATCACATTTTTATTAAATACAAAGTACAAGAATTTTTTAATTATTTGAAACCGCTCTTAAAATATTTGACATCTTTATTAAGTGTTGCTGGTGTTATTAGCAATAAAATATTTTTGAACAATTAAAACATAACCCTTCGACCACTTTGTATTTAATAAAAATGTTGTAAGAACATAAAAATAAAAAAATAATATTAAAAAGGGAATTAGTTGGGATTTGAACCAGGCTCATTGAATTGATAAGGGAATACTTAACTTTAAGACCACCTCTACTTAACACGCAATTTACTCTTATTGCATGTATATTCAGACAAGCCTGTAACGTGATAAAATTTTGGATACTTGAAATTTACATTGCCATATTACATTATTCTAAAAATTCTGAAACAAATAACGAGGGGCTTAATTGTGATCTGTTGCAGTGCCCTTCATTTTACATTACTATATACATATTTTTTTTAATAATATATAAACCCTTTTTAAATTTCAGATTCCACAACTGTTTTACCATTTTCCAGTATGTTTGGGGGACTAAAGCGATTGGGAGCGCTGTTACCCTCAGTTGGAAATTATAGCGGTCACGCTCGAAGTTTTTTACCTGAACTCACAAAGGTAGATTGTTACGACAACACTTACATTTTTATTTTTATGCTTTATTCACCGTATCCAGACAATGAAGGCATAGTCAATGACGTCGATACGGTTGACACCTTAAAGTAAACGTAAGACATAGTTATTGTTAAGTATTTGAACGTGGCTTGAGTTTCTGATTTCGTTGAATAGTACATGTGTACATACATAAATGTAACGGGTGTCCAAACAATTCCTGGTCAAGTGACTAATGTTTTTTTTCCCTAACACAGATCGTATAGTTAATGTTATTGTTGTGTACATAACCTTACTATAAACATGGCATTTGCTTGTAATGCAACACAATACCACGTTTGCCAGTATCTTTGTCAATTGTCGCAATCGAAAACTTCGTATGAAGCCTACTTGACCAGGAATTTTTTTGAACACCCAATATAATACGTGCATTGTAGCTTTGCTATCCGTCGCCGTACATTATATGGATGTCTCTAGGGACATCTATTACCGCCACCCAATATAAACTTAATGTTTTACAGATTTTTTGTTTTAGGATCGATACCCTGATGTAAAACGTGGGGACTATGCTGTACTAAACCAAAATCACTTAGAATTTTTTGTAAATCTGCTAGACGAAGATAGGGTTTTAAATGACCCTTTAGACTGTGAAAGTTATAACATAGATTGGATTAAAAATGTTCGAGGTATACTCAGATGATGTGATTGTATATCCGTATTTGAGAAAAACCACCTGTTTTATTTTTCTGCAGGTTTTAGTCAGTGCGTTTTGAAACCTGAATCAACCGAAGAGGTTTCCCAAATATTATCATATTGCAATGAACATCGAATAGCAGTTTGTCCACAAGGTGGCAATACAGGTCTTGTTGGTGGCTCCGTACCTGTATTTGATGAAGTAGTTTTGTCGACTGCTTTAATGGATGATGTCATTAGTATAGACGAAACTTCTGGTATAGCTGCGTTATTTTAATAAAATTATGCCATGAGATTTATTGCTATTGATTATAGGTGTATTAGTTTGTCAAGCAGGGTGCATATTAGAAGCACTGGACCAATTTTTAGCTCGGTATGATTTGATGATGCCTCTGGACCTAGGTGCTAAAGGATCTTGTCATATTGGTGGTAATGTGTCCACAAATGCTGGGGGGTTGAGACTATTACGTTATGGAAACCTTCATGGAAATGTTTTAGGAGTTGAAGCAGTAAGGCTCTGGTGGTTTTAGTTGTTTTTTAACTGTTCCACCAATAAAGATATACTACGTACGATAAGTAATATAATTTTTTTTTAAATTTTCAGGTGAAAGCCAATGGAGAAGTAATAGACTGCTTAAGCACCTTGAAAAAGGATAATACAGGATATCATCTAAAACATCTTTTTATAGGCTCTGAAGGAACGCTAGGTATCATAACCACTGTTGCCATTCAGTGTCCACCAAAACCAAGTGCCGTTAATTTAGCGTTCTTAGGTAGAAATAGATGTGGTATACAGAGTGTATTTTTCGCGCCATTGCTATCTTGAAATCATAATTGCTACCAATTTGGTCGAATGGGGTAAGAAGTGTAACTTTTTATACTGATTAGGATGACGTATACCAAAAAACAATTGAATGTCTTTTTTTCGATTTATTGCAGAAAATAGTTTTTTTTTAATGGTATACCTACCCTGTATACGGGTGTTAATGAAACATAACGCACGTTCTTTTTTTCTGTATTTAGTAAACCAAACAAATGAAATTTGAGTATGTTTTATAAGCCATAAAAACTCATTACATTAAAAATTCAACTAATTTCACTTCCGGTTTCACCGGAATTGACATCAACTTTCTTGTTTATAATGAAACACCCTGTATATTTTTGAATATTCGGAATTAGGATAAAATTCTGAGTGTTCATGCCAATTAAGTGAAGTTTTGACATCCCAAAAATATTTTTTTTGCAGAAGAGTGCTTTGACTCACCCAAATCGATTTTAATCAAGTTAAACATGCCCTAATAAATTAAACTTACAACCTAGAAAACGTACTAGTTAATATTATCTTTGAAAATTTGCCAAAAGGTATTTTTCAAAATAACTTAATTTTTTCAAATTGAAAGGCGCCTTTTTAAATAAAGAATTTTTCAAGGATTGTACTAATACTCACAATTTTGTGTTTTTCTTTGGAATGCCCGCCATTATTTAACATTTTAATATTATTTTCCAGCAAAAAATTATTTAAACCCATCTTGCATGTACTTGAAACATCTAAAAAACAAATTTACGATCAATAACGGTACGTAAATTGACTAGAATCGATTTGGGTAGGTAGTTTTTTTGGGCGTCAAAACTCGTTTAATTGATATAGACAGCCTCAGAATTTCATCCTAATGCCTAATATACAAAGTATTCTATTAAAAATATGAAAGTTTGTCACTTCCTGTGAAACCGGAAGTGAATGTAAATGAATTTTTAGCCCATATAATGCATTTTTATGGCCTATAAAACATACTAAGATTTCATTAGTTCATCTTAATAAATAAATAAATAAAACTGGGTGCGCCATGTTTTATTAACACCCGGTATTTTTGAATATTCAGAAATTAAATTTTGAAAATAAAAGCTGCTACGCAATAGTAACCTGGACAATTAAAAAGTTATGTGTGATTATTTATACGTCGTCTAACAACCAATTATGTCTAGCTACGAACCAATTTGACGCCAACAATAAAAGTATTTCATCAATACCTTGTTTAAGTGAAACTTCTTTAGCGGCGTACGACAGGCGTAATTTATGAACGAATGAAACGGAAATGCGAGACGGATATTAATTAAGCGCCATTACTGGCTGCGCCGCGCTTACGTTGGTTTCCGCAGACCGGTGCCAAGTAGAGATGGGAATACCAGTTCCTCTTGTGGAGCGTTATATTCGCGAACGCTCCTGAAAAATACCGCCATATAATAACGGTACTTTGGAACGAGACCATAGAACCCCTCGAGGACGCCCGCACCAGCCAGCAACGAATTTTATAACATCGTTCCAACGAAACGAACAAGCCAGAAAAGTTAAAATTGTACGTTTCTCATTGCGCGTTGTGCCAGTCGCGTTAAAGCGATCGTCGTCCTCGCTTCGTGACTCATTAAATTCGGCGCAACTCTATTAAAGATGTTGTTCTACACTACTCGAAACTACTGTCGTTTCACAGTAACACGTTTTCATTATTTAGGAACGCGTTGTAATGTTCCCGCAAAGTAACGCTCTGAAATAACCGTTTCTCAAATAACGATCCATCTCTAGTACCAAGTGCCAAGCCAGAATATGCCAGACTCCGATAGGTCAGGTTGGTGCGTTGATGTTTACAATTTAACATTAAAATATGCGTAAAACGAACGATTTCCGCCATTACTGGCTTCTCAATGCTTAGCTGGTTATTCTAGCGGCTGCGAACTTATATCTTAGGGAAGTTCTTGTTTTTAAGTAGTATTGTAAAATATTAGCAACACATTTTTGTAAGGGCGTATTAGATTTTGCACATTTTCTCATTTGGTCAGTCTACAAATTCAGTTGACAAATTACAGGAATATTCCGCTGTTAAATTTCAGGCTGCTAATTACGTATCCAGGCACAAAATTGTAACAGTCAAGATGGCGAATTTAATATATGGCGGAATTATTTGATAACGTATCCGAATTGCACTAAGATAGATACAGGATAATACTAATTACATGTATTAAGTTTTAATGTAACTTACTGACGCGCATTAACGTTTTTATAGCGATTCCTACAACTAACTAGAACATGACATAGCGGTTTTTGCTTTCTGTTAAATCATACAATTTAATATTAATATTTACTTTCAGTGAGAACACGCTAAGAAGTTTTAATTTATCCACTTTGGGCTATTACTGCATTAAAACTTCATTATTTAGAATTACAATTTCTTTCAGAATATGCAAAATATGCAGGGAGTTCAATTTTAAACCAAACTTTTTTATGGAATAATTTTAAAAGTATGTTTTTTGTAAACGGAATTTTAATCAGCATAAAAAGTTACACTTTTTTCCCCGTTTAACCATATTGGTAGGTCTTACGGTTTCCAAGATACCAATAATGTGCATTGTGAAAAAACTACGCCCTGTATAATGTATATGAATTCTTTTCTTATTTTAAGTATTTCGTTTTAGGACTCGAATCATTTGAAAAAATATTGGATACATATAGGCAAGCTAAACTCGAATTAGGCGAGATCTTATCATCTTGTGAGATGATAGATGCAAAATCTCTTGAAGTAGTCACTGGACATTATCACTTGAAATCTCCAATTAAAGAATTTCCGTTTTACATGTTAATAGAAACATCTGGAAGTAATAATACTCACGATGAAGCAAAATTGCATCATTTTCTTGAAAATGTTATGGCTAATGGTACTGTGTTGGATGGAACTGTTACAAATGAACCTAGCAAAATGAGAGTATGGCAATAAATGTGAATAACCTTTTAAGCAAAATTCCTTGTCACTTTGTTAAATTTACAGGCAATTTGGGAACTTCGAGAAAGGATTACTGAAGGACTGTTACTTGACGGATATGTGTTTAAATATGATATTTCACTTCCCATACAACAGTTTTATTCATTGGTTCCTGCAATGTTGAAGAAAGTAGGAAGTGATGCCGTAAGAGTTTCCGGATATGGGCATATTGGTAAGAATTGCTAAATAGTTATTTTTGATTTGAGTAAATTTGAAACATATATTTGGGTAATGTATGTAATTTTTCTTTTTAGGCGATGGAAATATTCATTTGAATATATCAGTACCAGAGTTTAGACCGGATATTCTTAGAAAAATAGAACCATATGTATATGAGTTTACGTCAGAGTTGAAAGGAAGTGTGAGTGCAGAACATGGTATTGGATTCCGGAAACCAAAATACATTCACTATTCGAAAAGCCAAAATGCAATTAATCTAATGAAAGATATTAAAAAAATGATGGATCCTAACGGAATTTTAAATCCGTACAAGGTTCTACCATCTTAAGATCTACTGAGTCGTCCATAATTGCTTTTACTACCAAATGTACCTGTTTCACTAAAACATTTGCTCAACTTATGTGATGTACAAAAAGCTTACTACTTAAAAAAGAGCTTTATGGTCAATTTATTACAAAAGTACAACATTGAAAAAAAATGCCAATATTACAATAAAAATATTGTTGTTATAGAATATGGATCCACTTACAAGTATTTTATATACAATTACATACTTTATACATAATTACGGTATTAGGAAAGTTTTCCTTTATTCTGTGTTAACGTTAAGGCTTAGTTCAAGATATGATTATTATTTCTGTATATACTTTATGCAAACTTGATAAAATAAAAATTATTTTTGAATTATTGAAATGTTCTTAAATTCTTCAAAAGTATGTTGTTACCTTACAACTTGCGAATTACTAGTTTGTTCTCATTTTGGTTTACTGCATTGTAATTTACTGCACTTTTTATTGCTCTGAACTTTTGCAAGGAAATTTTATTCTGTGGAAGTTGTTTTTCGGGTATAGTAAATTAGTACGAACAATTCTATCAACTATTGTAATTTCAATTTCATAAAAAAACATATATGCGTACTCCAAGAAGCCATTCTGCAGTTGAGGTGACTTATAGTATTTAAGTACTTATATATGAGCGCAGTGTAAAATAAATTGTACCAATGTTTGAAAACAGTGGTTATGTTAATTAAAAATGTTTGGAGAATATACCACTGTTACAATTTCTATATATATTTTAAAAATAATAATAAATAAAAAATAATAAAACATAATTCAGACGGTATTACACGATATTACCGTTTGCGGCCAATTGACCAGATCGTTCAGGTTAAAATTTGATGATTTTCTTTCAGTTACTTCAGAAATTAGAGGATAAAATACCCATAGAACAGGCGACAATTGTAGTAGAAAAACTTTTAAAAAGATTTTTGTAATATTTATAATTTGAAGGAAGTCGTTTTCCCCAAAACTTATAAAATGGTATATAATTAAATACATTTTTTTGCAAATCTTATAGCCATAAATGCATTTTCTGCAGCGTGGATAGCACTTTTTAAACAAAGCAATTTTAAGAATATTTTGACAAACGGGTCCTAAATTTTTTATTTGAATAAATTAAAACAGTGCCTAGAGGTCATAGAGTTACCTAACAGGCTAGCACTGTTTTTGTAAAATTTTTATTGTTGCGATTTTTTCCAACGCGTTACTGAAATACTCCAAAAAGTATGTTTTCCAAATATACCTTCGCAGGCAGCGGCGAACTGGCGATTCCAGACCGGTCTAGGCCAACTCTCCATTCGGCCAAATATGGTATAATTTCACTAGGGTCCATATCACAACGCCAACTGTTCACAACGCCAACCGATGATTTTGAGTGTTCATAATGCCAACCGTGATCATGAAGCCAACTATACGCTGCTGTTCATAACGCCAACCGTGATCATAAAGCCAACTATCAGCCTCTGATCACAACGCCAACCGTGATCATAAAGCCAACAATCGAGCTCTGGTCATCACGCCAACCGTGATCACAACGCCAACTGATCAGAATGCTAACTGATTATTTTTAGTTTTCATAACGCCAACAGTGATCATAAAGCCAACTATGAACCTCTGGTCATAACGCCAACCGTGATCACAACGCCAACCGTGATCACAACGCTAACCGATTATTTTGAGTTTTCATAATGCCAACCGTGATCATAAAGCCAACTATCAACCTCTGATCATAACGCCAACCGTGATCACAACGCCCAAAGAAGTGCGTTGATCCTAACGCTCACTGCTAAAAGTGTCTGCTCAAAATTTATTAATTTATTATACAGGGTGACCATGGGAACTTTGTTGTTTTTCAAGATGCAGGGTCGGTTAAGTTAGCAAAGAATTGTAACTTTTACTTCTGATTGCAACGGTGAATTCAAAAAGCAATTGAATATCGCGTTCTGGAGTTATTTGCTCAAGCAACTTTTCTAAAAATGTAACATCTTTCATATTTTTAAATATTCTCTAAAAAAATTAATTCTGAATGTAAAAGTTTTAAGAACACTAATAGCCTAAAACGAATAATAGATAAATTATGCATGATTATTTATGTCATGTTGCAGGAAATTATGTAAAATTGTGTATAATTTCTTGCAAAACAGCGTAAATAATCACGAATAATTTGTTTAAGATCATTTTAGCTTTATTAGTGTATGGAACTGTTATATTTAGAATTTAATTATCTTTCAGAATATTTAAAAATAACAGATGTTCTATTTGAAAAAATTATTTTAACCATATAACTCGAGACCGCGATACTCAATTGACTTTTTGTTTTTTCCATCGTAATCTGAAGAAAAAGCTACAATTCTTTGCAAATTTAACTGACTTTGTATCTTTAAAAATAACAGAGTTAGCAATAGTTGCCCGTTCCCATAATCACTCTGTATTACATTATACAGGGTCATTAGAAAACGTCCGGTCACAATTTAAGCACGAGTTCTCTGGACAAAATTAAGTTGATTTAACTTAATTTACCTACATACAAAAACGCATCGTTACGAGAGATATAGCCCTTTAAAGATGTCCACTGGACAGGCTACCGATGGAAGGATTTGTACGTGTTATTCCAACATAAATGTAAATAGCGTATTTGATTCACACAAATAAAATACCTCCTTACTTTAGATAAGGATTAATTTAAAAGTTTTTTTTTTACTTTTTATGTGTTTTTATTTTCCCATGCTTCTACTGAAGTATGGAAAGTTATGATTTCATGCAAATTTTCGAATCTCTTTTTTCCACTTATTTAAAAAAAAAACATTTTCGACAATTTTAACCTTTCACGCAGTTCAGCGCATAACGTTTAATATACAATTTTCACTTTTAAAATAATATTTTATTTCACAGGAACCATTTTATGCGATTCATGACGCTCTTGACCCAAACAATAATTTTGGCCAAAAAAATTTGGGTGCAAAAAATTAATTTAAAAGATACTATCATACATAGAATTTGATTCTGATTTCAAAAATGTAAAACTATACAGGGTGTTTTATTTAAAACAAGAAAGTTAGGATCATTTTCGGTAAAACCGGAAATGCAAAAAATTATATATTACATTAAATAATGCATATGTATATTAAACACTCCAAATTTCATTTGTTTATCCTAATAAATAAAAAAAAGGGTGAACCGGTTTCCTGTTACTTCCAATATAATTTTTTAAGGTTACTTTGAACATAAACGAAACAGAATTTTATCTAGTTTGATAATATGAACAAAATATAATAAACAGTAGATATTTAAAGATATTTATTGAATGTTATAAAAAAATAAAAACACAACGATACCTATAGATATTCAAGAAAAATATCGATATATCGAATAACGATATCTAATTCAAAAAATATTGATGTATCGATATAGTACATCGATATATACAATATATCGACATCTTTTTCGATAATCGATTGTAAATTTCCGATATTGCGCAGCCCTAGTTGTCGTTGCTAAAGCAATGGAAAAAATTTCTTTCTGTAAAATATTCTCACTTATAAATTATTTACATTGCGTGTATTATCGGCTTGAAAAATTTCGTTAGTTTAGGCAAGTCCAGAGAGGGCACTTGCCTCCCTTGTCCTCCCCATCAACGGCGCCCTTGCCATCTAGATTCCCATAATGAAACAAAATTCACAAGAGCCGCGTTTCGAAAACACTGAAAACAACCTAACACTATGTTGTCAAAATAAATCATTAGTTTTGTTGATTTTTGCATTTTCTATGAATTGAAATATTGTGCATGACAATCTAGATGGTATCTTTTTTACCCATTTGCGACCTTATTTCTCATTTAAACCCCTACTTAAGTGGTATAGATAGGTATACATTAAAAAATCTACAATAAAATCTAAAAATATACAGGATGTTCCATTTAATATAAAAAAGTTGAATATTGGAACTCAAAACAGTTGAATGATGTAAAAGTTTTAACTTCGCTAAAATGTGGAACTTTACCTGCTATTTAATAATATACCTATTCATAGTTTATTGGGTCTTAGTTGAACAATAAAGTTGCTAGAAGCTGGGGCCTTTTTTATAGATCAGATGGTATATAGATTTTCATATTTCATGCTGTATGCCCTCATTATTTAATTGATCACTTTCATGTTGTGAAAAACCACAAATTGTTTTTTTAAGGAAAAAACCGTATTAACAAAAACGAGTTTTTTACATCTCCATCACAAACACACATACATTTCGGGAAAAACATTTTTTTGTAATCGTGGCACCTCAAAAGTCAAAACCCGCATATCTGTCAAAATTTAAACCTCCGAAATTTTGACGACTACATAACCTGCCTTTAACTATACTAGGAAGAAAAACATATATATCGATTTAAAAAAATCAAAGGTACAATTGCATGTATTTGGCGTTGTGATCACGGTTGGCGTTATGATCAGAGGTTGATAGTTAGCTTTATAATCACGGTTGGCATTATGAAAACTCAAAATAATCGGTTGGCGTTGTGATCACGGTTGGCGTTGTGATCGCGGTTGGCGTTATGATCAGAGGTTGATAGTTGGCTTTATGATCACGGTTGGCATTATGAAAACTAAAAATAATCAGTTAGCATTCTGATCAGTTGGCGTTGTGATCACGGTTGGCGTTATGACCAGAGCTCGATTGTTGGCTTTATGATCACGGTTGGCGTTGTGATCAGAGGTTGATAGTTGACTTTATGATCACGGTTGGCGTTATGAACAGCAGCGTATAGTTGGCTTTATGATCACGGTTGGCGTTATGAACATACAAAATCATCGGTTGGCGTTGTGAACAGTTGGCGTTGTGATCAGGTCCCATTTCACTATAATAGCGATGAACATAGAAACTCCTGTATTTGATATGAAACAGTATCAATAGCAGGGCAATCAAAAAAAAGCTTAATCAAAAGGACAATGAAGAAAAAACCGCACGTCTCCAATTGACGCACAATTTTCCTTATCTATTAACAGACTTAAATAAATTTAGGTTTCTGTAATTTTGTTCAGTGATTAAGCTCCACTTTGGAATGTATCCCTTTCTACAGTTGCGGTATCTGCCATTAATTTCGGAATAATGGCATTTACGGCGTAAGTGCTGTACCGATTTTAATGAAATTTTAAATAAAGGGGTGTATCGAAAATTGTAGTTCTAGTTAAACTTTTCAAAAAAATCCAAAACCTAAAGCGGAAGTTAGACATGTTTTTTGGTAACGTTTTTTTCCATAACAATTTTTTTAAAATTTGAGCAAATGATCTGCAAAATCTCGACTTTAACGCCGATTTACGCAAAAAGTAGTTGTCTGATCGAGATTAACTACAACGTGTTTGAGAGCCCTTTGTGTGTGGGTTGTATACGATGAAACGAAATAAATTTCGAAAATCTGGAAACGATTGCAATGGCGCTTCTCGAAAATTTTGAAAATGTTTCTGAAAATATTTTTCAAAAAAAGCCCATACATTCTTTTAAACTAGAACCAAAGATTGGATACAATTTAGTTTCTGTTAAAAGCTATAATTTTACTCATGATGGGTTTTTAAAAATAAAAAATGGGTACCTCTTCATTGGCTAGTAGAACCAAAATCAAATGTTAGTTTTTAGATAATTTTATACTTGGTTGGGCTACTGTATAAAACGTAAATTCCAAATATTTGAAATTTCCAAAATAATATTTCTCAAAAACTGGCAATATGTTTTTTTTTAAACTTTGCAGTCTTAAAGAAGTGAACATGGGCTACAATTTGTTTTTTTGCTGAATACCATAATTCCACTGTGGCAACGTCTATGAAATTTTGAAAATCAAGATTGGTACCACTTTATTTATTAAACAGGAAACAATAAATAACTTCTGCTTAAGAAGAATTACTCATCTTGGCTAATAGAACTCAAATCTAATTTTAGTTTTTAGAACATTTTATATCTGGTGGAGCTACACGTACCCCCCTCTCTAATTTTCGCCTGACAAATTTAGGATTTAGTTAGCTACTGTAGAAAATGTAAATTCCAATTAGTGTAATTTAAAAAAAAATTCACTCATAAACATTTTTGGACTTGGACAGGTTATGATCCGAGCATAATTATTAGGCCCCAGCATCATTATTTCTGACTCACAGTGGGCCAGATTCTCAAGAAGCCGGTCAAAATTCAAAAAGTCATCGGATTTGTATAAAACTTTGGTTTTAAGAGTTTGCGAGGTCGCTGATCTCAAAATTGAAAAATTCAGTATGGCGGATCCAATATGGCGGACTACTATACAAAATTGCATCAGATTTATACGATATTTGGGTTTTGAAGGTTTTTATAATGGCTGATTTCAAGTCTAAATGAAAATTGAAAAATTAAATATGGCGGATCTAATATGGCGGACTATTAAACAAAATCTCACCGGATTGATACGATATTTGGATTTTAAAGGTTTTCGTGGTCGCTGATTTCAAATGTTATATCCAAATTATAAAATTAAAAACGGCAAAATTCAATACAGCGGACTACTACACAACATTTTATTAGATTTATACAACATTTGGGTTTTGAAGGTTTTGTTCTCTGATTTAAAATCTTGTGTCAAAATTGTAAAATTTAAAATAACGGATTTAACATGGCAGAGTATTTGACAAAATGTTATTCAATTCTTTATAATTATAAAACTTCTTACATGAATTTTAAATCTTGATATGTAATAGAGGTACAAAAACAAATTTTCAAAACTGAAAGGCTTAACTTGATTTTTGTAAATTCTATTTATTTGGGGATCAGAGCAATTTTGAGAAAAAAAATCTAGTTTTAATGTCTGCCACAAAAAATAATTTGAAAAAAATATTATTTGTAGATCTAAAACTACTTTTTACACTGAACTAAACTAAACACAAAATAAAATCTTTGTTCTTCTATTAAATTTTGCCTAATTTTGGTCATTATTTACATGCACTTTTTAAGTACCAGAGCACCTTACCCTTAACTTAACCCTTAACTGTTTTAATATAGTTCACTAAGAACTCGCTTGACCTTGATGTAGTACCATTAATAGTGCCCCTGGTCCGCAATGCTTCAAATACTTCACTGCGCTCGATAGTGATAGGCCTCCCTGCAAAAGTTGAAAATTTTGAAAAAAGGACAAAAAAGGAGAAAGTGAACAAGTTTGGTACTGCTTAATAAGAGTCCAAGCTACAATGTCATGCCACTTTTGGAATGTTACACTGAGTTACAAATTATTAAAACTCTACTTGAATTTCTTGGTTTAACAAAAATGTGCTCATAATGAAAGCGACTCTGTAATATACACTGTGTCCATAAAGTAACCCCCCCCCCAGGTAACTTTAGAACGACTTGATATTTTTCTACAAAATTTGGTGTGCTGTAATGGGAAATTAAATACTGTTTTGCAGACCATATTAAAATTTTGTATCATCCAAAATGGCGACTGGGCGCCATTTCGAATTATTTTTTAAATAGAAAGGGGAGAGAGTGACACATCATTGGAAAGGTCTTTTAGTTCTGCGTCTGATCCTAAAGTTCCAACGAAAAATATTCAGCCATAACAAAATGACAATGTTTGAAGATAAAGAAGTCTATTAAAAAAAACTAAGAATTAAAGCAAAAAGAAATTAAATTAAGTGTTCGAAATGTTTACCATTCACTTCTTGGCACATAAAAAGTCGGTTATGAAATTCCTGCCTTACATTTTCATAAGTTTCTGGAGTGATAATTCTGCAAATAATAATATAAATTGCTCTAGTTCTTCAATTGTTTCTGGACGGGTTCTGTACACTTTCGATTTCAGATATTCCCATAGAAAAAATCTAAGAAAGTTAAATCTGGGGAGTGAGCCGGCTATTCTACAGTCCCCCGCCTAACAATCCATCTTCCAAGACAATGTCCGTTGAGAAAGTCAGAAACAGGCCTATAATAATGAGGCGGCGCACCATCTTGTTGGAACATAATGTTTTCAATATTATTTCAAGCCACCTGAGATATTTCTGGAAAAATTTAGTCCTGCAAATGAAAAAGTGGACTACTGGATAAGAAAATCAAAACAATTTTGAACTGAGTGAGTCCATTGGTTTCCAATCCGCCATTTTGTTATGGCTCAATATTTTTCTTTGATATTCTAGGATCAAACGCAGAACTAAAAGACCTTTCAAATGAGGTGTCACTCGACCCTGGATAAAAAAATCAAAACAATTTTGAATTGAGCGCGTCCATTTCATTAAAATCCGCCATTTTGTTATGGCTGAATATTTTTCTTTGAAACTCTAGGATCAGACGCAGAATTAAAATACCTTTCAAATGAGGTGTCACTCGACCCTCCTTTCTATTTAAAAATAATATTTAAAATGGCGCCCAGTCGCCATTTTGGATGATACAAAATTTTAATATGGTCTGAAAAATAGTATTTAATTTCCTATTACAGCACACCAAATTTTGTCGAAAAATATCAAGTCGTTCATTAGTTAGTTAGGGGGGGGGGTTACTTTATGGACACAGTGTATACTGAACAACTAAATAATGAAGACTGATATCAAAATCAACCGATACGCATTTTAAAGTACATACCTTGCCGATTCTCGTTCGCCATCTTAATTGGAAATATCACGAAATCTTAAAAAAAAACTACTATTTAACGGTAGCGCTCAACGGAAAAAAGAAACGGGAGCTTGCGAGTCCTGCGAAACAATTGTTTGCGACGTTGTCATGGCCACCCAAATGTGCGTTTTTATGGCTATGCACAATGAAGTAGTTATCGATTAACATAATTACATATATTTTTTTAATTTGCAGTGAAGTTTTTATACAGCACTTTATTCCACTTTTTATTCAATTTAGCCCATTGTGTGACGTCACGAACTGAAAGCTGATATTAACTTCGTTTTTTGGGGCTGCCTATTCTTTATATTTATATTCTTATAGACAGCACTGTTACATACGATAATTATGCCTGCCAATATAATGGACCATAGAAAGGAATGTGGTTGTTAAATTGTGAAACTGGCTGCGTGTCTTTCCCTCGTTACCCGAGCTTACGTAATAATTTTGCGGAATGTTAAGACGGATTATCTCAAACCCGAGACATCGGAAAGTCCAGGAAAAGACGCGTTCTCCTACGTCACAACCCCACCACTCAAGGGTTGAATAAGTAGTTTTGGTGGTAGCAATTAGAAAATAGTTAGTCAGTTCTTAAGAAAATGTTCACAAGCAAACAGTTGTATAAAATTCAACCATTAAATTAATAAAATGTATTATTAACTCTTCGAAGATTTTTAATTTAACTAAAACGAACCTATTTTAGTGGCGCAGTCTGGTAGCATTCGCGGCGTTTATGAAAACCATTGGCCCTTTTCGTGGACATAAACGTGTACGTAGTGCTTAACCGCGGATTTAAAATAAGAATAGTTTATTAGTACGCAAATAAATAAGCCGTATTCTATAATAATTCAGTGAACTACTAACAACAACGAAGTCTACTCTACGACTCTACCCGTTGATCTATAAAGAAGAAAGAAAACGCACGCGTCCCGTTCAGCGATCACGACGACAACTTTAATCAATCAATCTACGACAAAAACAACTACAAGAAAGAAAATTGCTTCACCTAAGAGCCAAACGAAGATCCTGCTTCTACTCACGGTATCGTAAGTGTGCTTTGTTTATATCCTTTCTATAACCAATCCTACATTTATTCCTATTATTCAATAATAAGAGTAAGTTATAATCAAAATTCTATCATGGCAAACCAAAATCAAGATCAAGTAGTTATTAACCAAAATCAAGATCAAGTAGTTAATATCCAAAACCAAATTAACGATGAGCCAGGCGGACTTGTTGATGTTGGTGAATTTAATATTAGTTACTTACAAATTATTCCCGAATACGATGGTACATTATCAAATTTATCGGATTTTTTAAGTGCTTGTGAACTAATTATGCAAGCATACTATGACCCCGCATTACCAAATGCCTTTCGAAATAAAATGTTGTTACTTAACATAAAAAACAAACTTAAAGGCCCCGCTAAACAATTAATAGCAACCCGAAATTTTAACGATTGGGATTCAATCCGTAGATGCCTTTTAACTAACTTCGCCGATCAACGTGATACGGAAAGTCTGCTGAGAGACCTCCATCACATGTACCAAAAAAATGCAGAGACCCCAAAACAATTCGGACAACGAGTGTTAGAACATTTAGTTCTACTTCACCAAAGCGTATTGCGCGATGACGAGCCCGTGCTCATCGCTCAATCAAAAAGGGACTCGATTAATTCCCAAGGGCTTAAAACCTTTCTTGCTGGCCTCGATGAACCCCTCGGTTTTAATATTAGAGCGCGTAACCCTGCAAGTATCCAACAAGCCTTACAATTTATCCTGAATGAAGAAAACATAACATATATGAAAAACCGTTTAGGACAATCAAGTTCAAAAAATGTTGCTTATAATAAAGCTCAATATCCACCCACTATTAGGGATGATAAGTTTTGTTCTCTTTGCAAAAATCAGGGACATAATGCACAAGAATGTCGCATGAAAATGCAATTTAGACCAAATTTACAAAACAAAGGTTTTTTCGATTTCACTAATACCCAACAAAGGCAATTTCAACAAAATCGACCACAATTACACAATTTTGCTCGAGGTGCTGACCCACGCTTTCAGCAACAATTTCGTGAGCTTAACCCAGATTTTCAATTTCAAAATCGAGTAAATAATCCACGTCCTCAAACATTACCTCACAGACCCAACTTTGACCAAAATTTCGCTCAACCTGGCCCATCAAGACAGGTACAATCCGAAAGAGCCCATAATAACGTAGATATTACATACGACTCTGACGACCCTTATAATTATTATTATAATGAACAATATGTTGATGACGGAAATAATCAAAATTATGAAAATTTTGAAGACTCAGGAAATCTTGAACTCAACCATTTAAACTTCCAAGGCGAAGCTGCCTCCGGACAAACAGCTTCCCGCCAACATACGCCCGAAAATGTTACCTCAATACAGTAACTCAACATGCTCAAAATAATAATTCAAACTTCCCATTTTTATATTTCCCAGAATCAAAAACAAAATTTCTTTTAGATACTGGAAGTCGTGTTTCTTTGATTCACCCAAATCTAGTAAAATCTTTTAAAGATAAATTTATAAATTATCCTATAATTTTGCAAGCTTTAACCACAGACATGCATTTCGAACATGCAATCGAAGTAGCAATGCCAAAATTACTCCCTAAAAAGCATTTATTCATTATCGCAAAATTTAATAAAAAGTTTGATGGTTTAATAGGCATGGACCTACTAGAATCCATTGATAGCATTGTTGATTTGCAAAAAAAATTATTATGTACCAAAAACGGTAATT
This sequence comes from Ctenicera cuprea, assembly GCA_958336395.1. Lineage (NCBI taxonomy): Eukaryota > Metazoa > Arthropoda > Insecta > Coleoptera > Elateridae > Ctenicera > Ctenicera cuprea. The sequence continues at coordinate 28,389,190 of OY284487.1, read as the reverse complement.
TTCACATTTCTCTTGACCTAGAAAACCCAAAACCTTATTATATGGAAGAAAAACAAACATTTTTAATCCCACCATGCACCGAACAAGTAATTAAAATCAAAACACAGCCTTGTAATTTTAGCGATGCCCTCATGTCTTCAATGGAGTTTGACAACGGTTTACGATTACCGGATGCTATTGTAACTCTAAAAAACCATGAAATTTTGACTAGTGTGATTAACCCAACAGAAATTGAACAAATATTAACTCTGACACCTATTGAACTTGAGCAATTTGAAATACCCAATAAATTAAATTCAACTTGTAACAATTACAATTTTGGCACCAATCAAAACAGATCTGAACTTATTCACCAAAATATTCAGAAAGTTAAAATAAAATTTTCAAAATATAAAACTTATTTAATGTTATTTAAAAATCAACCAAAAGTAAAATTAAAATCTACAAATAATAAAAATTATCCTAGGTCAGTGATTAATAAAATAATTACTAAAATGAAATATTTAAATAATAAAAAGTTTTCGGAATCGTTAAAAAATAAAAAGAAAGTGAAAATGAAAATTTTAAATAATAAAATTTATTTGAAGACGTTTGTAAAGAAAAAGAAGGTCAAAATGAAGCTTTTAAATTGTGTAAAATATACGACAAAACTACAAAAGAAAGAGTTTTTCACGCAAACCAATTCGTTTATTTGTTAAACGACAAAATAAAAAAAAAGTGACCCCTGATTCAGGTCCTTTTAAAATTATTAATATCCTTCCAAATAATACGTGAATGTTACAACTTAAAAACAATTTAATAAAGGTACACTACAACAGATTGAAACCTGCAATCCTTGAAGATGGCTCTTTCATGGTACTGCAGAATACCAACAGCAACTAATAAATTCCCCTAAAGTCTTATTACAAAATGTACAGATAATTTCAAAATTCAATTGAAAAAAAAACGAAATTTCCCGCAAAATATCGATAATGTACCACACTACCAGGAAATAATTAAAATTAGTTATTTTAAATGTAACAATCAAATCATCTTCGTCTTGCAAATACTTTTGGCCATTCAAAAACTTATTACAATTATTATTACCCATAACCTTTACCCTATAAAACAAATGTTCCAAATATTTTTCCACTATTATCCCTTCATCCTCACATCAAGCAATATTAGATGACAACAGGCAGACCTTGCGAACCGCATACCAACCTGGATGACATCGGGGATATACAGAAACCGCCAAACCCTTTTTAAAGCTGGTGGTACAGCTTTATCTGCGTTGGGAGGTGTTACATACGATAATTATGCCTGCCAATATAATGGACCATAGAAAGGAATGTGGTTGTTAAATTGTGAAACTGGCTGCGTGTCTTTCCCTCGTTACCCGAGCTTACGTAATAATTTTGCGGAATGTTAAGACGGATTATCTCAAACCCGAGACATCGGAAAGTCCAGGAAAAGACGCGTTCTTCTACGTCACAACCCCACCACTCAAGGGTTGAATAAGTAGTTTTGGTGGTAGCAATTAGAAAATAGTTAGTCAGTTCTTAAGAAAATGTTCACAAGCAAACAGTTGTATAAAATTCAACCATTAAATTAATAAAATGTATTATTAACTCTTCGAAGATTTTTAATTTAACTAAAACGAACCTATTTTAGTGCACGGTGTAATAAAGGTTGAAGTATGGATGGAATGGAGGGTTTTCTATAGAATTTGTTTTCTTAGAAATCTAACAGATGGTGAAATGTCGACGTTATAATTATAAAATTTATACTTTTGCAAATACGGTAAGTATTAATATCTAGTATGGGAAAGTCCACTCTATGTTGGCACTCAGCTTTTGTTTTTCTGCTCCTTTAGGGATAGGGACTTCGTAGATAGTGACTGCAGGAGCAGTTATGTATGCTTGGTCTGTGCGATTTCGCTTTATTTTTCCCAGTACATTACTTTTTTAATTTGAACTGATTTTACAGAGCGTAAAGGAAAGACACGCCAGTTCTACATAGAATAATGTTTATTTTCCAAATGTTAAAATGAATTAAAATTGTTTGTAACAATGGTAAGACTTCAAAATAATTGGCATAATTGACATCTAAGGCTCGCAGCAGCGTTCTATCCAAGACCGCGTGCATCGAAAACAAATCGTGAAAGTAACTATATTCAGCGGACCTATACATCAAAATTTCACATTTTTTATATGAGATTAGTCTCCTATTCTATTTTTAAGCTTTTTGACAAAAAAGCCTTCGGCCTCCGGGACGTATTATTTTCTGTAGTGCGACAGTCAACTGGTTAATTTCATTTTGTAACAGAACAACAAACGAGTCAAGATTTTAAAGTTGTGAGACCGGTGCGCTATCAACGCCCGAGCTGCAACGTAAGGGTTGGCTTTTCTTAATTTTCTTCCTTCCAAGAATTTGAGTATGAACTACATTTAACATACATATACGAAGTAATAATCGTGCGAAGCCAGGAGAGACGGGATATTTTGTTAAATGTTAACAAGGTAATTAATATTAAGTTCTTGTTAATAGTACATTTTTGTAAACCTAAAATATTATGATTTATGGCCATTGTCAGCTAGCGAGAGAATGTTAAATACGTAGGTATGTACGCCACTGCGACTGCGTAATTATTATTGGATCATTGTTATCTTAATAAGCTGTACACACACTGTCAGTGTTCGTTATCAACTTTCTTTATCATAAATATCATTTAAATTTAACCTATAAGTCAGTAGTATTGCACATGTTTCAGCAATACAAAGCTATATTGCCGTTTTACTGTGCTAAATGTACTAAATGAGAATTATAATTAAAACATTATCAGCTTCTTGTACCTTAATTAAAGACTAAATAGTGAACGCGATGTTTGGTAGTGTTAAGAGATGTGTAAATGTGTGTTTTGTCAACACCTTGAGAACGTTGAGAACAAATCGACTTCATGCAAGACCAGATTTTACGAAAGTATGTAAATCAAGTACCTTATAGTTTCTTCTAAAATAAAATGTGGTGTTTTTATTTGAACCAGAATAATTATAATGTTACGAGAGGATTCTATAACACTCTTGAAGAAAATCACATTAAATTTTTCAATCAACTCCTTGGAGAGGAACGTGTTATTATGGATGTCTGTGATTTAGAACGTTACAATGTGGATTGGTTTAAACAATTAAGAGGCAAGTAATTTAGACCTAGGGGTCATTTATTCTTCTTTAACTTATCTGGCGTATCGTAATTCACTTAAGACAGTAAAATAAAAGACGAAAAAAATTATCTCTAAATTTAATGACGCGATATGAATTTGTCTCATCAGAAGTCATAAATTTGAATTATTCTGCTGTAAATGCCAACTTGTAACATTACTATATGTGTTACTCACCTATACAACAACCTTTACATAACACATTCGTAAACTTTCCAAGTTATGTACTAGAAATCCTTGAAAGAACGCATAAACAAACAAGCAATTAAAATTACATTCCAACCCTATTTCATTGGCGGAAAGGGACTTACCAAGCGCCCACAGCAATGTTTCGCAGGATGATACTGAGGATAGCTGAATAATATTACCAATAATAATTATATTAATTGTATTATTGATAAAAATAATAATATTATTACTGAAATTCGTTGTTCGCTTTTATCAAAGACTATACTATACCCTCTCGTGGGAAAGGGTATAGTCTTTGCTTTTATTTACATAACTCTTTTCTATTCCTATCGCGCGTACAAATTACTAAATTCCCCAGTATATAGAATGATGAATATTATATACTTATATAGAAACATCGACTTATTATTCTATGCATCTTTACGCCAATTGAAGACTAATATTGCGGATCCTTACAAAAGCTCAGTGTGATGATTTAATAAATTTAATTTTGTGCTGTATACTTATTGTTACCTGACATTTCATCAAATTGTTATAGTCGCCCAACTACTAAGACATCGAGGTCGTTAATCTAATTATTTAAGGAAAGGACCAATTTTTACTTTCCTATACTTTCAGTATAGGGAAGTATTGATTTCATGCAAAATTTCAAAGTTGAGATTTTAACGGAAATAGTCGGGGGGGGGGGGGTCCATGGACCCCAAAAAAGTAATTTTTAAAAAATGTCTGTCTGTGGGTGGGTGGGTGGGTCTGTGCGTGGGTCCGTTACGCTCCATATCTCCCGAACGGCTGGACCGATTTTGATGTGCTTTGGAATGAGGGGGTATATCAAAAATTCACCGACAAAATAAGCTTTAAAAAAAACCGAAACCAGAAGCGGAAGTTAGACATGTTTTTTTGGTAGCATTTTTTTCAGAAACTAAATTTTGGAAATTTTAATAGTGGAGATTAAAGAAGGCCTTAGGACAAATCAAATGATTTTTTACCGAACTCTCTAGCTTTAAAATGGTGGCCGCTACGAATTTTTGAACATTTCGACTTTAACGCCCATTTACTCAAAAACCAGTTATCTGATTGGAATCAACTACATCTTGTTTGGTAGCCCTTCAAGGGTACTATACCATGAAATATTATTAATTTTGAAAATATAAAAACGATCGCAATGACATCACTCCAAAATTTTGAAATTTTTCAAAAAAATATTTCTCACAAACTGCCTACACGTTTTTGTTTAAACTTTTTAAGCTGATAGAGCTGGGAATCTTCTGCAATTTGTTTTTTTGCGCATTGCTATAATTTCACTGTGACGCCCTCTATGAATTATTGAAAATTGGTACCCTTTTATTTATTTAACGGGAGGCAATAAATATTTCTGTTAAAGCAATATAGCTCATCATTGATAGCAAAATCCGAATATCATAATATTTTTTCGATAATTTCATATTTAGGGGGGCTACTGTTTCCTCTCCCCTCAAATTTTTTCGATAAAAAATTAAAAATTTGGTTTTTTGTTTTGTTTGCTGTAAGAGAATCTTTTTACAAAAAATCGAATTTTTTGCCTCTTAATAATCTTTTTGTCCTTAGAAGAATTTCACATACTTTCTACAGCAGTTGTATTCTTGTACTAGTCGTTTAATGTTCAGTGTAGGCTAACTTTTTTATTTTAATAGATAGACTCGCAAACCCAAGAGCAAAGTTGTAGGGCAAATTCTTCTCGATTGTATTTAAGAAAAAAACTTGTTTCCAATTTTAATATGGCGGCTACGGTAAAAAATAACTTTTTTTTAAATAGAAACGTGGCATTTTGGCTTTAAAATCAGAAAGGGTTTGAAATTCTAAATACAAATTAATGAGAGTAATTTCTTGCTAAAAATAATACTTCTCGAGTTATTAATATATTTTCAAATATCAATTTCCGCGCTTCCGTTGATTCAGTCCGAATATTTTACCCAACCTTATGCTTGCAGCGCAGAGGTCGGTATCTTTCTTCAACCGCTTCAAGATGTTACAATTTATAAGAACTATTTACTTTAACTAGTCATGTCTAGACAGGTGTATATCGAAAGTGTTGGAAAATATAAAACAATGTATTTAAATGTATAGGAAAGTCCAGGCGAAGTGTTTCGTTAATTTTTTTGTTCATTTTTCTTCATTTCGGTATAAAAACAAGCTGATTACTCTTCTAAAAATTCTCTATAATATTTTTTCTGCGACTGTCAATGGCCCCAAAATAAAATAATACAATAATTTCTTTATTTAGTTATATTTTATTGAAGAACAGTAAGAAGACTAGCACAAAACAAAAATAAATAAACTCATCACTATAGAAACATTGAAGTAAGTCTACTGCATTCGTGCTTTTAATTTGCTTTTCTGATCTCTTAGCATTTTAGGGATCAGTAAAGTTGGATCTGTAATAGTTATTAGAGCAGAAAGTAGTCTATTGCCGCTCGCGCATGGACATTAATAAAAGAGGTGTAGCCGAGACTACAAGCATGCGAAAGCGGCAAATACGCTATCTGCTCGAGGTACACACACTATTGTTTTTACGACCGCTTCAAATATAAGTAAAAAGTAGATGAAAATACTCAATTTTCTCCATTCTCTGTGGTAAACTTTTTCTATTGTTCTGAGCGATTGCATTCTTTAGTTAGCCATGTTAGACCGTTTCCAAGGAAATTATTTTTATACAATATATTATATTATATATCAGAAAAACTCACTTTCCGCTCGGCGAGCGGCGATGGCTTTTCTGCTCGCTCAGCGGCAAACGTCAACTTTCAGTTCTCAACTGACAGCTGGAAAAGTCAGTTTCAATGATGGTCGTAGAAAAAACATTTTTCCGCGACCGACCAGAAAATTAGTTGTTTCTAATGATTTTAGACTGGAAAATACATCTTTACTGATCTAGACCGGAAAATTGACACAAGGGATCGGTTAAAGCTTTCACTTATTCCACTTTTCTGATTGCTAGATTGGCAAGGGATCAGAAAATCAGATAAAAATCATCAATCCAGGAGACTTGCTTCAATTTTTCCATATAGTGATGAGTTTATTTATTTTTATTTTGTGCTAGTATTTTTCAATTCTGTAATAAAATATAAATAAACAAAGAAATTATTGTACTATTTTTTTTGAGGTCATTGACGATCGCAGAAAAAATATTATACGTAGAACATCTGTACTAGACCCCTATACATTAAGGTCTTGTCTGCGGCTCGTCCTGGAAGCTACCTATTGGTCCAGTAAAGTACTATTTTCAGATCTTTTTACATAGTAGTTATTTAAGCAACAAGACCGGACTGTGGTACCTTATACTGGACGAGTAGGCAGGATTAAGGACGAGCCGTAGGCGAGTCCTGGAAATCTACTAGTCCAGTAAAGATAATTTCCGGATGCATTACGTGCAATCGTTTTTCTGCGACCGTCAATGATCCCAAAATTGTATAGTACGATAATTTTAAACTTACAACATAAAATCTTTTGCAAAATTCGACAGGCAGCTGAAAATACTAGCAAAAACAAAAATAGATAAACTCATCAGTATGGAAACATTGTAGTAAGTCTACTGTATTCATGATTACTATTTGCTTTTCTGATCTCTTGGCATTCTGGAGCGGTAAAGTGGGATCGGCGAAAGTTTTTATCGATCCATTGTGTCACTTTTCTGGTCTACATCAGTAAAGATGTATTTTCCAGTCTCAAAAATGATTAGAAACAGCTTATTTTCTGGTCAGACGAGGAAAATAACTATTTTCCACTATCGGCTATGCAAGTACGCCATACATTCATGGCTTCAAAATATGTAAGTCCTCATAACATTTGTTTATTCGGTTACAGTTGACTACGAAACTTAAGAACATACATTCTTGGGAAAATAATAGTAATGACACAAATTTATATTACAGCTAACTTACGAAGTAGCAATAATTAAAACAAAATTCTGATCATAGTTCCTATAACAGATGACAAATTTTACAAATATTTTCTTATTCTTATTCTAAGCTAACTGCTGCCGGTATTGAGAAAAATACAATAAACACCACGTAATGTAAGGATATAACATTCTCGGAAAGTAATATAAATTACCCTTCCTTGAATATTAATACGTTTTTACATTCTTTGTAGCTCAAATAACTGTTGGACTGTTTTTTTTTATTAAATGTTTGTAAATGTTGTGTTTTCGTGATGTAGTAATGTTAAATGATTTTTTCAAAAACTATTCATTGTTAACTGTATAACGCCTATAACCCGTAATGCTTGGATAATGGGCATTTTTACTACTCTGCTGATCTCAGATTTTAGATTTAGAACAGGATTTCGGATCACGCAGGCACGTAATTAGAATCTTTTGGTGTGGTTGGGCAAAACAATAGGTGAGCCACACTTTTCCTTACTATGAATAATAACGTGACTTACATTAGTGGAAAGTTATCTAGCAGTTTTGGATGCAGATGCAGCGTCATATTCGTCATTGACTTTGCGGATATAAAACAATTATTTGTTTCTAAAAAAAAAAAAAAAAAATAGGGCCAATAGGTATTATACAGCATTGCCAAAAAAATTGGTGACAAAAGTTAATACGTGTATCATGATATACTGCAAAAAAAGTTCTGCCTTGTCCCGAAGCTTAATTGACATTCGCAATTTTTAAATAACGTTAATATCGGGGGTTGAAACACGAGTTTCTATATTTTTTGGTTTAAAATCGTTTTTTGATATTATTATCAATAAATTATCTAACATAGATTTACCACCATAAAGCAAGCTAGTTTCGATGTTAGTAACATGTTTTCAGAAATACCTCCTCAATAGTGTATTCCTTTGTTAAATAAGTTTTTGTTAACAAAAATGTTTTAATAAAACGGACTGAGTTGATTCCATTATTTGAACTTTGCATTAATGAAAATTATTTTACTTTTAATAATAAAATTTATTTCCAAAAAGATGGTTTACCCATGGGAAGTCCAATTTCACCTCTTTTAGCTAACATATTTATGGAAAATCTAGAAGATCAAATATTCGAATCAAATCAATCTGAGAAAGTTATATTTTGGTTTCGTTATGTTGATGACATTTTAGCATGTTTTGATAGTTCATTTGAGTTACTCCATGAATTTTTAATTTTTATTAACAGCTTGCACCCAAACATAACATTTACACTAGAAACTGAACAAAATAGGTTTATTAACTGTTTAGATTTAAACATAAAAATTAATTCAAATAATAAATTTGAATATTCTGTTTATAGAAAACCTACACAAACAGACATTACAATACCACACGATTCTTGTGTCATCATAAAACACAAAGTGGCAGCATACAGGTTCATGCTACATATGGGTTTAACGGTTCCTTTAGGTGAAATTAGTTACAATAGAGACATTTCGATTATTAAGCAAATTGCATACAATAATGGTTATAATACTCAACTTATTGATACGCTATTTAAAAAGAAAAATTATAAGTTACTATTCACAAAATTTAACCAACTACTTCATCAGATAAAATGAAATGCGCATCAGTTCCATATTTTGGCAATAATTCAGAAAAAACTGCCAAAATTATAAACAAAACAAATAAATGTAAAATAACTTTTAAAACAGCAAAAAACATTTTAAACGCTTTGTTTAGTGCTCAAGAAAAAACAGACAATTTACTAAAATCAGGCATCTACAAATTAAATTGCCCGCACTGTAATTCGGTTTATATAGGACAAACAGTTAGAAATTTTGATATTAGGTACAAGGAACACGTACGTTGTTACAAGTATAAACACCCCCATGAATCCAATTACACTAAACACTTATTAGACCACAATCATTCAATGACATCTAATAAAACTATTTTTGTGATGATAAACGTAAGTTGGATATACTGGAAGCATTTAAAATTCACAAACATTTAAAATCTGTACCTTCAATGAATAAACAAATTGATGTCTTAAATTCACCGTTATTGGACGTTTTGGAATGAAAAATCAAGTCTGGATGCAGATATAAAAAACCAAGATCAAGTTATGAAGATTTATTGTTCCTATAGCATTCACTTTTAATCTTGCCTTTGAAATACGCATACCTATGGCTAAAATAAAAAACCTGTTGAATCTGAGAATTGTTTTATTTGCAATAAATTAAAATGAACTTTAACGAAGTAAAGATCGAACTTATAAATAAAATAAAACAGGTTTATAAGCGTAGAATGAGTTTAAATGTACTTCATGGGACAATTTTATGAAACTGCAAAAATATTTTTTTTAATTGAAATGTAAAATAGGAACCACAAATTACTGAAAATAGAACGTGTAAATTCATTAATACAACGAGAAAATTTTTTAAAAGAATAGTTTAGACTATCACCGTTCATAGGAGACGGAAAACTGCAGTTGAATAAAAAACTAAAGAATTGCAGTACACAACTTTTTCTAAATTATCAGTTGAAAAATTAGTTCTCCTGTTCGGTAAAATACCTTTAACATTGAAAATGACCTTTCAACGTCGCAACTCGTTAATGAAGCAAAACTGTAAAAGTTATCCGGTGAACAACTGACTGGATTATTATTAGACTTTAGTATACTTCCAATTTCTAATAAGTGTGAGTAACCAGGATTGCGATGCAATACGTGTTCAATAGATTGCAGAGACCTGATGCCAAATTCTCCGCTGAATGCCAAATTGTCAAAATAATAGAATGAAAGTGGTCAATTGATTCTAATAGCGACAATGTTTTGCCTTCCAATGATTTTAAAATTTTAGGAATATTACCAAAACCATTTTTATTAAGTCCCATTTTGTATCATAACAAGTGCATGCATGTTGAAGTTTATAAAGTCCTTCTTTTGGAACGCTCATTTCTCTCTCTCTGTCTACAACATTAACTTTTAGTAAATATTACAATTCTGCGACTAAAATTCCGGTCTTTGGTAATCAAGTTTGTATGTTTATTATTACCAACTAAATGGTATATCATCAACACTAGAATATTATAATGCATTACAATCAGATGTCTATAATTATAGGTAATAGCAGCATTGTCCTTAAACCAAAAACTACAGAGGAAGTATCTCAAATATTGTCATTCTGCAACCAACATCGGTTAGCGGTATGTCCACAAGGAGGAAACACTAGTGTGGTTGGTTCTTCGGTGCCTGTGTTTGATGAAATTATTGTAAATACAGATTTAATGAACGAAATAATTAGCGTTGATGATACTTCAGGTACCTTCAAGTAAAAAAAAATTTATTTCAAATTGATAAAATTGTATGTTTTAGGTGTATTAGTCTGTCAGAGTGGTTGTATACTAGAGAATCTTAGGAACTACTTAGCTGAGAAAAATTTAATAGTGCCATTGGACCTAGGAGCCAAGGGATCTTGCCACATAGGAGGAAATATTTCCACAAACGCAGGAGGGTTAAGGTTGTTACGATATGGAAATTTACATGGAAATGTATTAGGACTTGAAGTGGTGCGAATATAATGATATTTTTTACAGGGTATAAATTACTACAAAATTAAAGATAATTACAGGTAAAAGCAAATGGACAAGTTTTAGACTGTCTTAGTACACTAAAAAAGGATAACACTGGATTTCATCTTAATCATCTCTTTATTGGATCTGAAGGAACTTTGGGTTTTATTACAAAGGTAGCAATTCAATGTCCACCAAAACCTCAAGCTACCAATTTGGCTTTTTTGGGTAAGCGATTTAAATACAAAATAAAATATTTTAGTTAAATTTGATTTGACTAATAACAAAAATAATGTTTCTCTTTAGGTTTACAATCCTATGAGAAAGTGTTAAAAGCATACAAATTTGCTAAAAGCAGTTTAGGTGAAATTTTATCAGCTATAGAAGTTATGGATACACCTTCAATGCAATTAGTCAATCAGCATTTAGGTTTAAAATCTCCTATAGGAGATTATCCATTTTATTTAATTATAGAAACCTCGGGAAGTAATGAAAGACATGATGCTGAAAAAATGAACAATTTTCTAGAATTGTCCTTATTGAAGCATTTTGTTTTAAATGGAACTGTTACAACAGAACCAGCTAAGTGTCAGGTAGGATAGAGCAAGATTTATTAAAACAAAAATGTAAAAAAGTGAACTTTTCATTTGGAAAACACAACACCCTTCCACATAAGTAACTTAATACCATAAAATTATTATATTAAGACTTGTGTGGAAGCAGCGGCGAAATGTGTAGGTACACAGGGTTATTCAAATTCGACCCTCGCCATTGGGATCTCGCTTATTATAAGAGATAAAGATCCGATTAAATTGCGGCAAAGTTGCGAAATTTTATACGAATTAATAATACAAAAAGAAAATTGACCTAGCTGCTTTTGTTTTCTAGATATGCGCAAAAAACTGAAAAAATCCATTTTTGTTTTTTGCCATCATCTTCTTTATTAATGAAAATTTTGAAAATCTAGAAGCACTTTTCTGCAGCAACTTTTTCTTTTGTTTATTGTTATCTAACCAGATTTGATATACTACATTTCTCTTTTCTGGAACCATCATCAACTTCATTTTTTTACCCACAAACTTTGGTTTTGGCGCCATTTTGTAGTAAAAATCAACTTTGGTGTGGGGGAAAGTTGATTTATACGAACCTTGCTGCCTCAGGACCAGTAAAATCTAGTGGTATAACAGATGTAAATACCGTGCTCATTTCATGGTTTGTAGGGACATAATCAATCGTCGCCTATCAGTGTCAAAGTTGATTTTTGTGAAAAAGTAACTCGTGTAACAAGTTCCCTAATTAAAAAAAAAATATTAACATCAGCCTCTGGACTTCTATTATTATAAATACAATTTATAAACAGTTTAAGAGTGGTATTGTGAACAATTTAAATTCAATTTTTTTATCGCATAGTAAGCGATCCAATTTGTTTATATATGTAGAAGTAAAACTTTTTCATAGTTCATAGTATAAAATAGTTATTTATCGCCAACCGCCATGCATTACCATAGCGATTTTTGGAAGTAAACAAACACTTTATCTTACTGTAAAAATCAAATACTTTATCTGCCGCTAATATTTATCAACATAGCCAAAACAACGGTTTGACATTAATCAGAAATCGTTTGTCAGTGTCACGGCTCCAACAGTAACAGTTCTTTCGCGAATTATTTATAGAAAATGATGAAAGAAGACATTTTTACGGTTGGCGATAAAAGTTTGTATGCACCACGTCAGTAAAGTGTCTTTATCGAACTCGCCTGTTACTCGCCTCGCTCGCTTGCTTCATAATCTCAGACTTGTTCGATAAAGAATCACTTTACTGACTTGGTACATAAATAACTATTATGTACCAAGTCAGTAAAGTGATTCTTTATCGAACGAGTCTGAGATTATGAGCTGTCTTTTTTCATCATTTTCTATAAATAATTCGCGAAAAAACTTTTACTGTTAGAGTAGTGACACCGACAAACGATTTCTGATTAATGTCAAACCAATGTCAAACCGTTGTTTTGGCTATGTTGATAAATATTAGCGGCAGTTAAAGTATTGTTTTTTTACAGTAAGATAAAGTGTTTGTTTACTTCCGAAAATCGCTATGGTAATGCATGGCTTTATTGACGGTTGGCGATAACAGTATATTATGCAACAAGTTTTAGAAACGGCATTTTAGTCACGAGATTTATTAAGCACGAGCGGAGCGAGTGTTTATTAAAACGAGTATCTAGAGAAGTTTGTTTATAAAACGAATTGCATACTATACTTTTTCTACGACCATCACAAAAATAGTAAAATTTGGAAATTATTTTATTATCTTAAGCCATATTTATTATTTTGACAGATTTATGACAAGTGACAACTAACTTGATTTTTAGTTTCAATTGATTTTTGCGATTAAAAAACCTAGAGCTAACTTCAGCTCGTAACTAAAGCGCACAAAGTCACAGTTTGTCGACTTGTATTTAAAAGGTCACTTAGCGTCATGGAAACATATGCGATAAATGGCATTTTAAAGATGGAAGTAGAAAATAGTATATTATACACCAAGGTAGAAACGTTTACTATTATAGTCTGAGGGCCAAGGTTAGATCCCGAGGCGCGTAGCGCCGAGGGATGTAAGGCCCGAGGGCTATAAGACTTTTCTACCGAGGCGTTCTATATACTTTTGTTTTCACTACTAGTGGTATAAACCCTTATAATTGTCGAAAAATGACTATTTTAACTTAAATCCCTGTTTATTTCAAATTATAAAACAAATGACAGTTTTTTGTTTTGTTGACATGACAGTTGTTTGAAAATTGTTAAATCATCATTGGTATTCAAAAACATTGTTTTTAAGAACTGCTTTCATCTAAAATCAACTGAAATTATTAACAATTTTCTCTTTTTTACTTTGTGTGGTTGTATTACAGGCGAAATTGATATTGACAGAGTTGTCATTTATTACGGCGCGAAAAACGTATATTCAAATACACCAAAGTTTTTAAAATTAAATTAATTTATTTAAACAACTATTTTATGCATAAAATACCATTAAATAGAATCTCTCCATTATATTAAATCGTGCTATAAAAACGTTCTTTAAAACTGTCACAGGATTATCAAAAAATATAAATTTGTTCATTATTTACCAGTGGTTAATAATGAAAAATTAGTTACCTGTCAGTGAGCAAAGGTAGAGAAATTGAATTTCATAGCATTCTATTGTGTCAAAATACTATGCTATATTACTAGTAGTGAAAAAACTCTATTAAATCTGTGTAAAATCGTATAATTAGGTATGACAATAGGTTTATTTTCTGCAAGCCAGTGTTCTGTGTGAGTAGAATAAGATCAGGATAAAATAATTTTATATTTTGGTAATTAAAAAACAAAAAAAAAGAAAATTAAGCATAATTTATTAAAAACGTAACACTAACAAATTTAAAATTTCAGTAAATAGCAATTGCAGGTTTTGTCTGTTTCTGCAATTTAATACGTGGCAACTGTGATGTACGAGAGTTCACAATTTCCAGTTTTAATACACTCCAAGATCGCAATTTTTAATGAAAGAATATTTTCAATAATCACTACTTTCATATGAAAAACTCTTTCAGAATATAAACAATATATACAGGGTGTTCTATTTGAGAAAGCAAGTTAGTACCACTTCCGTTTATTTCTGCAAGTACGAGATGGAATTTGATAAGCGGATACTTCCAAAAAAAGTTTACTATAATAGAAGAGCTATAAGCTCATGCTCTATTATAGTTTACTAGTGTTACCGAAATTCGACGGCAGACTCAGCGTTGACAGAACCGGCGAAATTTTAAGTCACGTGATGCATTAGTTCCAATAATGAGACGCGGTGTTAGTGTAGATGTCGCCTCAAGTGAAGCGCATCTAGCAGACTATCATATATATTATAAATTAAAATAATTATTATTGAACAATCGACGTAGAATAAAAATATAAAAATGTTTCATGTTCCATCTGAGGATAGAGACCTATCATTGAAAAAAAAAATGGTCCAAATTGAACTTGAGAAAAATACCCTTTGAGCTTTTATATATGTATGGATGGATGGATGGATATGGATGATCATGTTGAAAGAATAATAACAAAACACAAATTCCTATTCACTAATAAATAATTCACAGTTATACTACAAACTACAGTTTTTATATTATTTCATTAGAATTTACATTGTCGTCCTTTACTTTTTCCTTTTTTTTGTAATCTCAACTCTAAATTCAACCCATATATTCTTTGGTTTCTTTTATAGGCAATTTGGAATCTCAGAGAACGTATACCTGAAACTTTTAAAAAAGATGGCCATGTGTTCTTTTATGATGTTACCTTACCATTGGAGCATTATTATACATTGGTAGCAGATATCAGGGAGTACATGGGAGATAAATCACACAGAGTTTTTGGATTTGGACATTTAGGTAATATCGTACATAGCAAAGTATTTTTTTCATTATCCAATTTAGTCAGAGCTATCAGCAGGGCTGGCTCGAGTAGCAAATTCTGGTGAGGCAAATCTACACATTCACGTCCCCCAACTGTCGCTTTTAACACAAACAGATTTCATGGAAATTGAAAAAAATTTCGGGGTATTTTAAGTAAATTTTAACTTATTTTACTTAATTTTAAATTTAATATTTTTTTTGTTTATTGGAGACAAATAAGTATAGGCTCTAATATGCAAGTAGGGATAAATAAAATAATAGAAATAATTAGGTCTTCAGTTTTTGCTTAGTTTTATAATATTCCTATAACGAAAAAAAAAACTATAAAATCTTAAACAGTGGAATATTTCGACACCGAATCCACTTACGATGATTAATTTACAACGACCCTTTCTTATCGCAACTTCTGTTTTGTAACCGAATTTTGCTAGGCTCGCTCGGCTGAACTGTGCTAAACGTTTTAAGTTTCTTTTCAATAAGATAAGTTTTGCAATTTGATTTCATTTTGTTATAATTGCATTTGTATAGTTATACAATTAAAAATCATATTTACATGTTTTGTTTAGCTGAATTTTTGATAACCATTAATTATTTGTTATTAAAAACTAGCATCAATGTAAAAGTAATTGTCGGCCCTTGAAAGCGCCGCCCGAGGCAACTGCACCACCTGCCGCGCCCTTTAGCTGGCCCTGGCTATCATGCTCGAAGCAGTAACAAATATGATTTGAATTTAAAGTATTTAGACACCAATTGTGAGTTGGAAATCAAAGCGTTCTATATATGGAGAGGTTACTTGGGAAACACCATAAGGATTCCAATGGTAAATTTTTAGTGTTCAATTACTTGCTTCCCTAATTATTTTAGAGCTAAACCGTAATGAAGTTGTTTTTACAGAAAAAAATACAGCATTCATACATACTATCATTTACAATTTTCCATTTTTAGAACCTGAAAATTCAAAGAAATTAAAAAAAACTGTTACTTTTATAAAAAGCAGTGATGTCTTTGAATTATTATCTAAAGAAACAAGCACACTTGTAATTATAATTCTAACAGCACATCAAATTTTATAACATAAAATAGTAAATGCGCTTGTTTATATTGACATAATTCCAAGGCGTCACTGATTTTTATAAAAGTAGTTTTAATTTCTTCGAATTTTCAGGTTCCATAAAATAGAAAATTGTAAATGATAGCATGTATAGATGCAGTATTTTTTTCTCTACAAAAAACCTAAGTACTGTTAAACTACAAAATAATTATGGTAGCAAATAATATATTTAACAATAAAAATTTACCAGTGAAACCTCTACAGCATGGTTGGCAAGACATCATTTGAAATAAGTTTTTCTAATTAAGAAAATTTTGTATACCATTTTTGTGTTACAGGTGATGGAAATTTACATTTGCAAATTTCGATTAAGAAATATGATCCTGCAATAAAAGAATTTATAGAGCCCTACATATTCAAAAAAGTTGCAGAAATGAATGGTAGTATAAGTGCTGAACATGGAATGGGGTTTTTAAAAGCAAAATATCTTGCATTAGCTAAAAGCAACACATCTATTAATCTTATGAGAAGTTTAAAAAGTATGATGGATCCTAATGGAATATTAAACCCTTATAAAGTGTTACCTACTGAATAAAATTTTGCTGTTTGTTAAAAAATGTAATTAGTTGTATCAATTTTATGTACTATGTGATTAGGGAGTTTCGTTGTGTTCTTTTTATCACAACATTCTTGGGGTAAATGAAGCACATCACGTTCTGAAATGGTCAACATTTAATAAAAAGGAAAGTTGGAAAATTTACTATTTTACTGGAAAAGTAAGATAACAGGCATATACACAGACACTAATTATAGCGAATTAATAACCTATATATTCATACCAGTCGATATCATCACCTCCACATTTTTTTCGACAATATCCAACAGACAATACGAACACAACAACCGATAAAAGAAAAAAAATTTAAATAATTATTTTTCATCATATTATATTGGTAGTTTTAATCATTGGTTAACTTCCTCTTTTACTTTATGAACATTAAGCATAAACATTTTATTGTAACAAACTTTAAACAGGTTATTGTAACAACACATTTACTTTCCTAAAAAGCTCATTTAAAACTGCTTTTTTAGACAGATCTGCATTAACGAATTCTATGGAAGGATCCCACATATTTCCATAAGCTGTTACAATACTAAAATAAAGAATTATTTTTTGAATTTTATTTAATGCAATTGTAATATTCTAATTAGTCCAGCAGTCCCAATAGGAAAAATGTGCCAATTTTTAATAGGCAAATGTTTCGGTTAATTTTTTTCTGTTGCAGTTTACCATAGAAAAAAACTATAAACGTTTGTTTATTTATTAATTATATGATGAGGTAAAATGGGTCTTTCAGGTTGTTGTCTTGTAGTAAGACTAAGGTTTTGGACCAACAAAATTACTAATTCAACATCAGTTCATTTTTTTCTCTTAGATTCAATCATCAAACCTTAAAACCTCCGCTGCACAATTAATTTCTTTGGGCCTCTGGACTATAAGTTTTGTAAACCGATTGATATGGTTACTTTTTCTTACTTACTTTTCTCTAAACTCTTTATCAGCTTTTAAGCGTTCTTCCTGATCTGTAATGGTATTTCTTCTTGCATGCCTACGAACTCTTTCATTTTCACTTACAGCAAGTAACAGTACAATATCAGGTTTCAAAAGATCTTTTGGCCAGTGGTAAATTTCATCTCCTGTAGGTGGTAACTTATTTTCTGTTGGGTTATTCTTTACTGCCTCAGCAATAGCATAAGCTGTTGTTGAATGCCAAAATCTGTAATAACATAAATTTGTTAGCAGGTTCCTACATTTAAAAAAAATCACTATGTTATATGAATAGATACATAAACAATTATTAAACTAGAACTATTGGATACTACCTGCTGTAGTTGTTCTTACAGCTTGTTACGAATTAAGTTGTTTGGTAGCTATAACCCAGCCCAAATCTACGCCAAGCGAAAAGCATTTACACCTTCGACTTATTCACTAGGACCAAGCTTGTTATAATCTCATTTTGGTCCCAGCATAAGCAAGGTCTGTTAACAATTTATGTATGCTGGAAAATCTTATCTCTGTTGAATTAGTGACAGTTTTGTTGGGTCTGCTTTTAGTTGCAAAACTCTAAAATCGTCTGGGTTTACTCGTCAGATCAATTAATGGTATGTCTTTTTAATAGGAGAAGTTCAACTTTAAGCACAATACGGTTTAACATAATGCAATCAGTAAAGTGGTGATGTGTAACTAAGTCGAGGATCTTTGGCTCGAGCAATAAGCATTGAAACCCGCTAAATTAGTGCTTACGTCATATTCTGCCTATTATTTACACCAAGTGACGCAAATAATTTAGGTAACGTTTGGTGCACGAGTAGAGAGATGAATGTTTGGTGCACATATTCTACAAGTACCATTTACTACGGGTAGTCCGATGGCTCCGAAGGCTCTATCACAAGTACACTTACTGTGTTACCAATGCATAATTAATGTAGTTCTTCCAAAGCATTACTTTTATATGGTAAAGTACACATTAAACGAGTTATTATATTAGACTATGCTTATAAAATAGTTATAAAAATGCTTTAAAATACAAAATTGTTGTAGATTACAAAATATAACTGTAGAACAAAATCTTGTATTAGTAAGTACTACTTACCTGTCTAAAATTATTGGCTTTTCTCGCAATTTTGTAGAAATTTCCAAGGCAGCAACATAATTACCCAGAGCATAATAGGCAGTGCGAAGAAGAGCATCATCATCAAACAAATTTCTAATTTGATGCATACAAGGTGGCGGAGTGCAAAATACTTCAGCTCCTATCTTTTTTGCTAAAGCTCTTGTAGTTGTTGTCTTTCCTAAGTTTCGATAAACCATTAATGTAGGTAAATAAGAATGCTGCATAGAATCAAACTATTTTTGTTCAATTATTAAACTTACCTGAACCATCTAAACCTTCCATCACAATTAAAGGATACTTTTTTTGGTCGCCTTGCCCAATTTGGTTTTTTTTATGAACATCCTTGTATATTTCCATCAAACTTTTTACTGCCGCAGTTTCCTTGAACTACAATTAATTACATCAACAATATGTTTATTAATGTAGAATACATTCATCATACTTGCGGATCATTTAAAACGCTTAAAACAGACTCTAACGAATGATACACAATTGGGGGAGCCATGAATAAATTTTCTGTTTGTGTTCGAAGTGTACACCTTGAATGTTGCACTCTAATTATGCGTTTGCAACACGTATACCATTTATTTATAGTAATTGTCATTATCGACAAGTAGTGTTAGGGGATTTCCCTAGATACCCCAGTCAAACATAAAAACAATGAAATAACTGGACTTACTTTTATTCCACATTATAAATACGTTTAGGTTTAGGTTATGTTGCCTCTCACTCGCTTTGAACTATTTTGGTTTCTTTGGTTATACATACCTGCTACCGTTCTTTTGAACTACTTAGAAAATAGAACAGCTTTGAATTCCGTCGTAGCACCTATTTTTGAAAGTTCGGCCGAGACTCTTTGTACTCATCTTTTAGGGTACCTACGTATTTTTTTTTATAAAATTCAAAAATACAGATTTGTATAGCAATTTTAGCCACGCTCTTGCCGAAAATGCACGACTACATGCCGAGTCTCACGGAATGGTTCATTACTATTTGGGTTTCACTGCTTCGCGCGCCAGCTGGTAAGCTTGAATTTGCAGCATAAGAGTTTGTTATTGTTGTGGTTTTTATTCGTTCAGAACGTTTTAACTGTCAACAATTGCAGGAAATAACGAAACGTTATAAGTGGTGCTTTCTACCGCAATCTACAAACATTAGTGCATGTATGCCAAATAAAGTTTCTGTATATCTGCCTCATCAGAATGCGGAAAGAAGGAAAACATGCGTTTAGGCTTCCTAATGTGTAGCGGCTCCAAACAGTTAAAAAAAATAATTTTGCACTATTTCAAAATTTTATGAATACGTCTTAATAGTAAACAAAAATTTTAACAAGAAATAAGATAATATAATGTAACATGTTAGTTGCAACAAATATAATGCCAACAATTGCCAGTAATGAAACAGTAATGTGGAATCACACAGCAGTTTATAAAAGGGACGCAAAATTCCTACCCAATAGTTATCTGCGGTAACCTCTGTACCGTACGAAAGATTTCAAAACAAAAAAAAGTTATTAAAGTTATTAGTTGTTGTATGACAATTTTGAAAACCAAAGTTCTTATGAGAACCAAAATATAGAATTTACAGGCTTTTAGCAAACAAATTCCTCGGCATTAAAGAAAACCAGATACAAAATAATAAATTCACAGTCAAAATTTGCGAGGGAATGGGAAATTAACCCTCCTAAAAATTGGTGCACCAGAAAAGTGAGTGATCTCTCTTATTCTACGATTACTCATGAGCAATTTAGTTTAAACATAAATTCAGTATAAATAAAATACTTTTTACTTCAACAATATTTATTTATTTTAACCAGATACGTATTTCGACATGTTTACATGTCATTATCAAAGGTTATATTAAAAAGTAAACAGTGTAATTATAGCACAATAGAACTTGGTGACTTGATTTCGGCAATCGTCTGCAGATGACTTGATCTCTTATTCTAAAATGGCCAATAGAGGTGAATTTAGGAGATCAATTTGCTCGTTCATTAACGGTATAGTTTTTAAACGTTTGTGAATTTCAAATGCTTCTAGTATATCTAAATTACGCTTATCACCACAAAAGTGTAAATATCGTATAGTGTTATTAGATGTCATTAAATGGTTGTATTCTAGCAAGTATTTTATACATATTCAATAAATATAAAAAGTTGGAACTTATAATTAAATATAAATTGTTTATTGTCCCCGTTTATTAAATAAAAGGGTATTAATTTTCAATTTTTAAAGATTCGTAAAAGGCGTTACACCGAAATTAGGAAACTGACACCCGAACCAAATTGTAGTTCATTCCCAGCTCTATGAGTTGTTGGTTAATGTTTTTTTGATAATTTCTAATTTTTTGAAGTAACTTTTATTTTAACAATATTACTTTTATCTTACTTTTACTTATTAATACACATAAAAGCAGGTGAGTAGAAAAATGAGCGAAAGTGAAAAACAAACAACCGCAAACAACGAACGCCAATGCAAATGACGTCTACTGTTTTGCACAATGCAAGTTAAATGTCTTTTCGTATCAAAAAGGTTTTTAAAGACTTTATTTTAAACTTTTATTTGATACAGAAACAATATTAAACACAACAATGTTAAAGCCAACATCCTTTTATAAGTTATTTGTCAAAGGATGTGGTTGCTTTATCACAAGTTCTACTTAGAATAACAGGCCAGAATAACAGGACGTAACTTGCACTCCTTTTACGCCGCGTCTAGCTCCACGTTAACGTGGAGCATTAAAATATTTTGAGATCCACGCGATGACGTCACAATCCTGCGCACTAATTTATTAGTGAGTGAATGCAACTTTGTTTTCGTATTTTTTTCTTTAAAAATATAACTGTTCTTAATCATAACCTCGCGCATACAATAAGGACAAACAACATTGTTTTAAAAAAAGCAGTATAAAATAAAAAAAAGTTTTGGACCCAACCGAGATTCGACCCATCAACTGTTGTAAAACTCCGTACAGCTGCATGTCCACCTAAGCCACTACGAAGTAGCAGGCTATCGCTAAATCACGTAATATAAATTTCAAACAGTCAGACCATGCAGATGACGTTTCGCGTGGATCTAAAACTATTTTAATGCTCCACGTTAACGTGGAGCTAGACATGTAAGTAAAATAGATTTAAGTAAAATAGACTCGTCCGGTTCTAACATGGTCTTTTGCGCAATTACGTCACACGCACGTGACTGGTTCTTTTCTAATTGTTTTTACTCTACTTCTGAGTTATCAATCAAAAAATGGCTCGACTGCTCGCGTGTCGTAGGAAACAAGCCTTTTTTTTAATTTACTACTTTATTTTATTGAATACTTGATTAACTGCCGCTGACTTGTGGCGTGAATTTTAGAAGCAACGAAACCAGGTGATTAATTTTCCAACATTTTTTGTAGTTTTGTTATTTTCTTCTAGGTTTAACTTGCTTTTTTCTGAATTGTGCATCTTTTTCTAGCAGTAATTCTTCGTTCGTTGATGTATTTCTTGCTAAATATCTTCAAAGTCTAACAGTTTCACGTACGGACAGAAATAGAATTACTTATTATCAGGTTTTTTTTATTTACCTATCTAAAACCACTGGCATTTCATTTAATGTATTAGTAATTTTCATCGTTGTAATGTAATTTAGTAAACAATACAACGCAGTTCAAAGAAGTTCATTGTTGTTAAAAGCTTCTCTGAATTGTAACACATTTTGCTTCAGTTTGTCACAGGTTTCGGCTCTTATTTTTGCTGCTAGCTGACTTGTTACAGTCGTTTTGCCTGTAAGGTGGTGCGTTATTCATAATACAACTTTGCTAAGAATTATGGTGCAAATGAAAGTAAAAGAGATCGTAAGAAGAAAATATGTAATAATTATACGAAGCAACAATAAGCAACGAATTCAGGAAAAAAGTGCCGCAGAAAAAGGTGCCTGAAAAAAAGTGCCGACGGAAAAATGTGCTGCCGGAAAAAAGTGCTGCGGAAAAAATTGCCGTGTAGGTGCCTAATCTAACCTAACTCCATTATCTGTTGCTCCAGTCTTCCGTCTGGTTATTCGTGCAATCTTCCTCATTTACTGTTGCTTCTTGCACGTTCCATAGACGTGGTGGCAACATAGGGGGAATATTACGTAACCTGAGAACACCATTTCCGCCATTTGCTTCAATCCTCCTGTACGTACCACTTACGTATGTGGTGTCAAAATACTGGATCAAATCATGTAGTGATGATTCTTTTGTTAGTATTTAGTACCTATTTTTTCTAACTGTTTTAAAATATATTATTAAGTATAACGGTATCTATATTGCTTATATTTTTTATTTTGCAAGTGCAAATGTCAAATTTACACCTACACGGCACTTTTTTCCGCGGCATTTTTTTCCGGCGGAATTTTTTTCCGTGGCACTTTTTTCCTTCGACACTTTTTTCCAGGCATTTTTTCCCGCGGCACTTTTTTCCGTGGCATTCTTTCCGCCACCCGCGCTACCCATAAGCAACTGCATAATGGTGATATAAAATGGTAGAATGTAGCACAGTTGTTAAATTTGTTTTAATAAGCTGACCTGAAGCGTCTACTCCTTCGATCACTATAAAAGGATGTTTCTTCCGGTTTTCTCCGAAACACTATTTCTGTGTGCTTAAAAAACGTTGTTATTGTTATATACTTGTAGTAAATTTTTAACATCGGCGTTGCCTTGAAACTATAATAAGTATTACAGTGAGATTTTAACAATTAGGTTTTATTGAGTTGGTAATAGTAATTTTCTTACCTGTTTGTCCCTTAAAATATTTAACTCTGATTCTTATGAGTGATAAGCTACTGGAACAATCATATTCTTTTTGTATTTTATCTATTTTAATGTTGCTTTCAAAACAGTATTTAAGCGAATAATGAAATTATTTTTTTATCTAATCGATAATTGCACAATTTAACAAGTTTTTCACTATAATTTTTATGCTTTGGAGTGTATTTTGACTAATTACTGCAGCAATTGAATGTCGTCATTTATTCTGATTAAGATAACGATTTTAAATTTGTTGTAGCTGTTGGAATTCTCTCTATACCGAAAACAATTCAAACATTTGAATGTGTGTTGTATATACATTTTTCTTAAAGTAGTAATATAAACATTTATATCCCATTGTACACCATGAAATCGTTTATTTATAGAAAAACTTTTTCTTGAAATGACAACTTCCAGTTTTTATTATACTATTTACAATCTCTTATATCACATACAAGGATATATGTTTTTAAGAGCAGGGCTTCAGAAATTTTATTTATCTAATGAAAACTTTAACAAAATTGTGACTACTTCAATTATTTAGTAATAATTCTTATGTTGAAAAAAGTTGTTATTAAAATTCTAAGACAACATGCCGGTGGACTGTCATTCTATGCCCTTTATGTTTTCTGCTAGCGGTAGACTCTCCCAAAACAACATTCTCTCGGTGTGAAAATCGTTTCTAATTTCAAAAGTAATGGAAACATTTCCTTCCGAGTCAAAAGAACCGGCAATATTTAAATAAGAGAGATCAGAATTTTTGGCAGTTTCCTGTTCTTCTAGATTGGCCAACGGATTCCACTGAAGTGTAGCAACTTCGTTCTTTGGAGAAGGATTACTGAAATATCGTTAAAGCAGAATTTTATTATTTTGGTATTTCTTATTTTATCAAGACATTATTTGTCTGAAACCTTTTAATTCATCGGTAAGAGAGCACAGAAAAGTAAACAACTTCTGGCACCAACATTTATTATTTAATTTATTTTGTAATTAAAGTTTATTGAAACTGTAAATTCTTGTAGTAATGAATTATTAAAACAGTTTAATAGTCATGGCATTACAGACTACGCGAAGATTTATTAATACAGTTATTACAAAATACGACGAGGTAGTTACTTTTGATTTGAAATATGATTTTTTTGTTAGTTCGCAGTAATTATTAAACCAATTTACATAAAGCCGTCTAATGCAAAGAAATTTTACTTTACTGTGCTCTTCATTTTAAATAAGTAATATAAATTTGTTTTTACCCTGTTTTCGCAAAATCAGTCCACATTTGTATCAACACTCTACTCATCAGAATATCATTGCTGGATGTTAGAGGATTAAATAATTGTGGAGATGGAAATAAATACAAAAGATCATCTGTGTGAGACACACCTGGAAGTTTGCTGTTTTAAAAGATATTCATTCTGATATGCTTAGTTGCTTACCCCAGTTAAATTCGATGTCTTCAGCCGTTCCTGCAAAATGATTTCCGTAGCTGTATTCACCCCGATAAGCAAATTTGTAAAACCAAACTGTGCTGTGTCCTTTCCATGCGTGAAGTAATGCAGATTGATAGGAACCAAAATTAAAAGAGCGGTCACTGTATAACTGCAAAAAAAATATAAATACTGTTCTTTGCTACAGTTTTCATAACTATAAAAAACACATTGTATCGTTTATATACCGTCTGTCTATAAAGTAACTCCCCCCACCCCAACTAACTTTTGAACCACTTGACATTTTACCACAACATTTGGTGTGCTTTAATGGGAAATAATGGTCGAGTGACACTTCCTTCGAAAGGTCTTTTAGTTCTGCGTCTGCTGCTAGAGTTTCAAAGAAAAATATTTAGTCGTAACAAAATGGCGGATTTTGAACGAATGGACTCACTCAATTCAAAATTATTTTGATTTTTTTATCCAGTAGTCCACTTTTACATATGCAGGACAAAATTTTCCCAGAAATATCTCAGGTTGCTGGAAATAATATTGAAATCGTTATGTTCCAACAAGACGGTGCGCCGCCTCACTATTATAGACCTGTTTCTGACTTTCCCAACGGGCATTTTCTTGGAAGATGGATTGGTAGGCGCGGGCCTGTAAAATAGCCGGCTCGCTCCCCAGATTTAACTTCCTTAGATTTTGTTCTATGGGAATATCTGAAATCGAAAGTGTACAGAACCCGTCCAGAAACAATTGAAGAACTGGAGCAACGCATTACAGAAGATTGCAGAAATATCACTCCAGAAACTTATGAAAATGTAAGGCAGGAATTTCATAACCGACTTTTTATGTGCCAAGAAGTGAATGGTAAACATTTCGAACACTTAATTTAATTTCTTTTTGCTTTAATTCTTAGTTTTTTTTAAATAGACTTCTTTATCTTCAAACATTGTCATTTTCTTATGGCTGAATATTTTTCTTTGAAACTCTAGGATCAGGCGCAGAACTAAAAGACCTTTCCAATGAGGTGTCACTCGACCTCCTTTCTATTTAAAAATAAAATTTAAAATGGCGCCCAGTCGCTATTTTGGATGATACAAAATTTTAATATGGTCTGAAAAATAGTATTTAATTTCCCATTACAGCACACCAAATTTTATGGTAAAATATCAAGTCATGTACATGTTAGTTGGGGGGGGGGGGGATTACTTTATAGACACAGTGTATATATTGAACTTCTTTTGATAGAAGAATCTTCAGATAATAAGTCAAAATTTGGCACTTCATAAAATACCTATTTATTAATAATTATTGTTCATATTATAATAAAACATTTTGAAAATACCTAGAAAGTGGCTTACATTTATGAATCCTTGAACGCTGTCAGAATTAGTAACATTAACAAAATCTGTTTGAAGAAAATAGTCAGTGATTTGTTTCCAGGTACTTGCTACTTCTTCTTCAGGTACACTTAGAGGTACACCCAAAATCTGCGGTCCGTATGTATTAAAATTTGCATTTAATTCGTCTCGGGTTTTAGAATTTCGCAGAAATGCTAAAAATTCAAAATTTTATTTATTTTGTCAGTAGCAGAAATAATTGTCCTTATTACGAGCAACTCTAAGAATGCCTTCGTCAGACACAACACCAATAACCAAAGGAACATTGTAGAACTTTCCAGCTTGTAATAAATCCAAAGGATCTTCAGTAAGGTAAGGTTCTGAATTCGATGGCGATTCTGTCTCCGTTACTGGACCATAAACGGCAAGGGGTTCAGATGAGAAAAACTGTAAGAATATTAAGAAATAATAATAAACCCTTTTGTTTTGTTCTCTAAATGTACATTTAGACTGCTAAACATGAGAGAGGGGAGGAGTTCCGAAATTATAAAATCAGATTCACCTGTTGGAAATTCATGATTTACTATTTACCAGGCTTAATGGACGTTTCATTTTCGTTGCTGTTATTTTCAGGTTTGTCGTGGTTCATTTTTTTGTTTTCTACTGATGATGACCGCTTAGCAGTCGAAATGTACATTTAGAGTATAAACAGTTTTCAATGAGAATTAGAGGAGTTTATTATTTTTTCTTGGTTGATCTTTTTCTCAAAGTTGCTTATTTATTTATTGGTTATAGGTATATAAAATACTTAATTACTTCAACAATATTTATTTATTTTAACCTTATACATATTTCAACACGTTTACATGCCATTGTCAAAGGTTATATGAAAAAATAAACAGTTAGTGTTGTTATAGCAATAGAACTTGGTGACTTGATCTAGGCCATTAACGGTACAGTTATTAAATTCTTTCTAAATTATTATAAAGGAGAATTTAAGAGATAAATTTACTCATTCATTAACGGTACAGTTTCTAAATGTTTGTGAATTTCGAAAGCTTCTAGTATATCTAATTTACGTCTATCATCACAAAAGTGTAAACATTTTATAGTGTTATTGGATGTCATTGAATGATTGTGTTCTAGTAAGTGTTTAGCGTAATTGGATTTATGTGGGTGTTTGTATTTGTAACAACGTACGTGTTCTTTATACCTAACATCAAAATTTTTAATTGTCTGGCCTATGTAAACCGAATTACAATGCGAACAATGTAATTTGTAAATGCCTGATTTTAGCAAATCATCTGTTCTTGATTTTGCATTAAATAAAGTGTTTAAGATGTTTCTAGTTGTTTCAAAACTTACTTTATATTTATTTGTTTTGTTTATAATTTTAGCAATTTTTTCTGATTTGTCACCAAGATATAGGATCGAGGCATATTTAATTGTATCGGATGAAGCTTATTTATTTACTTTATTTGTAAAAATATGTATTCTAAAAATTTTGATTTTAATAATAAATTTAATGGTTTAAATGTTTACCTTAAATGAATCTGCACTGTCGGCAAGAGCAGCAGCATCAATTTTTCTTAGACACTCTACCATGACGTGACTCTCAGTTTGGGGATTACAATTTACAAACAGAGCTTGCTGTTTAGCAACTTGCGCTTGTAATATGTTAGCTGGTCTAGCCCAAAGAGACAAAGCTGACCCACTTTGAGAAATGGCTTGGTGAAATAAATCTTGAAATGAAAATATTTTAGGAACGTATTAAAACAAATGCTTTATTTCGTCTAAATTACTTTTAGCCGCTGGACTGAACAGATGCAAGTGAACGCTTCCTGCTCCAGCACTTTCTCCGAAAATAGTAACGTTCTTGTTATCACCTCCAAAGGCACTTATATTATCTCGAACCCATTTTAGCGCCGCTACTTGATCTTTCAGAGCCCAGTTTCCGGGAGATGCATCGTCGTTGGTACTTAAAAACCCTTAAAATATAATTGTAAATAGCTGAAAATATATTACCATAAGCGATACAATTATGGGTAGTTTTGTGGAAAGAAAGCAGTAGGGAAGTAACGTATTGCTGGTGACAGTGGCGGCTCGTGAACATTTACTACGGGAGGGCGACAATAATTTATATATGGGGGTTTATTTAGTTGGTCGCTGCATTTCTGTTAAACGCCATCTATTCCTGTCCTGGGCATCATTTTCTTCTAACCCTCGTTTCTCCATAGATCTTCATTCCAGGATCTTCCCGGTCTGTCTCTTTTTCGTTTACCTGGAAGAGTCCATCTAAAAAATTCTTGGGCTCATCTGTTGCCTTTCATATGTAAGAGAAGTCCAACCCATTTTAAACCTTTCTTTCTACTCTATCTATTACAGTGTCTTGGCTTCCTTTATTCTTTTAATGTCATCATTCGTAATTCTGTCGACCGTAGATACTCTTGCGCCACGTCTGAGATAGTGCATTTCAGGAATAACACTTCGTTGGTGACAGTGGCGGCTCGTGATCATTTAGCATATTTTATACTCTAGCTGTACAGCGTTCATTAATTATGGGTTCTGCTCGGCTTCTAAAATTATTTAAAAAAATTGAGGTGGCAGTAAATGTTCTATGAAATTCAAACGCCCTTCTTTCTTATTCACAAAATGGCCAATCACTATTTCGTTAAAATTGTTGGTGTTGCAAATGAGTTTGGTCTTCATTAAACATATTGCTAAAGCACACAACCTTTCCTTCAAAGTGTATCTCGTAAACGTTTTTATGCGTTTAAGAGTAGAAAAACAACGCTCATTTCTGACATTGTCATTTTACGGAAAACAGATTTATTTTAAATTAAACTTTCATTATAGTAAATGGTAAGTATTTGCTTAATAATGCATGTACCTGCAACGTCAAGCAGTCGATGACATAAATATTTTTTGAGTTTATCATTGGGTTCTCAGCAAACCCTTATAGTGTTACATGACGAGTCATCTATTCCAAAGTCAAATTAGCAAAGCTGGTTCTAGGAGTTCGCAACACTTGCTTACCGGCAGAAACAAATGTGTATAAAAAACACATAAGCATAGTACGAACCAAACTGCCGTAAAATGAAATAGACCGCTGTTAAATAAATGTTAAAATAGAATCACATCTTTTGTTTCACAGCCACACTGCTTAGGCAAAAGCCACACAAAAGTTCAGATAGCAAGAGGTTTTGCATGTTTTATATCTCGTTTTGCTTACATACCCGCCGACTTCTTTAAATACCATGGTGCCAACTTAAGACGAGCATATCTGAACTATTGCCACTCTACAATCGTATATAAACACTTTTATCTTCTGCAGTAAAACTTAAACGGTATTATACGTTTTAGAAAAATGTAGTATGATATATGTAACATTAATTGCTTTGCGTGTTTGGTAGGGATGTGCGCGCCGCCGTAGACCCCTTACAAGCCGCCACTCGTTGGTGATTACCAGAAATTAATTGAAAAACTTACCAAAGACTCCCAAGCGATAATTAAAAGTAACTAATACAACATCTTTGTCCATAAAATATTCTGGACCTAAATAATTGCTGTTTCCAGTTCCAGCCAAAAATGCACCGTAGTGAATAAATACCATCACTGGTAGTAACGAATTGCTTTTTGCATCAGGTAGCTTAAAACATTAGTAATAACATGTAACTAAAACGTTAATTAAAAGTATACCTTGGGCGTGTAAACATTAAGATAGAGACAATCTTCTTTCCCTTCTACTAGTGGATGTTCTTTAAAGAGGTAATTCTTTTGAATACACATTGGGCCATCGTTTTTGGCATCCAGAATGTCTTTCCATGGTTTAGGTGGGACTGGGGCCTAAATAATATAAAAAAATATTATTAAACGGTAAAACAATAAATTGATATTTACCTTGAATCTTAAGTCTCCAACAGGCGGTTTGGCAAAAGGGATTCCTTTGAAAGCATGAAAAGGTCTCGTATCTCTAGATTTAAGAACATGTCCTTTTACTTTACCGTATTTAGTTTGGACAATGGTTGTAGGTTTTCTATATCCTTTATCGAAACTAAGACTAACAACTACAAAATTGAGGAGTAAAATTGTTACAACAATGTATAGTGTGGTCATATTGCAGTTTTCCTGTAACAATAAACAATTTTATATTAGCAATTTTTATTTAATGAGTTTAAATTTGAAACTGATCAAATTGAAAATGTTAAATTTATAAAACTCGGTTATTGAAAATTTAATATTTTAACGCTGCGCACACTTAGAAAGAATACAATTATTTTATGTTGTTTTGATTATTAGGATTATACTGTTTCGATGTAGGTGTGCGTTCCGCAAAGCTATGCTATTTAGTTTTTCTTACTTCTTATTTTTACAGGAATATTAATAAAGCTTCTTGCAGCATATAAAATAGCTTCGATATATTTACTTATTAATAATGTGTTATTGTTATTTTTAGGATTGGAATAAACAATGAGTTTCAATTGTTAACATAGATAGGGGAAACCTGACATCTTAATTAGCACAAGTGTACAAGAAACATTTAGAGCACGGGACATTTTATTGATACTTCTATCTATTAAAAAATAAAAAGAATGCTGAGGTTGAAATTTGTGTGGCACCGTGGATTGACCGGGCACGAGAATCCGGTAGTTCGCCGGGGGTTGGGTAAGTTACTCGTGCGGTAGGGTATCTCAGGTACTCCTCAACGAAGGCGGCGTAGTACTGGGGGCTGATGGTGAGCTCTAACATATATGTTTCACTTGGTAAAAGCGTGGGCGGCAAGGGGCGATAAGTGGTGGCAGTGGGCTTCAAGTAGGCCACAGACTGTGGCCGCGGAGTGAAAGGTGGCGGCACTGAGCTCCTAGCGGGCAATGTGTTGACTAGCTGGGTAGGAACGGTGGGGCTCGGCAGCTAGATAACCCGACTAATATGTGCTGGAGGCGGCGAGAGTATTTAGAGCTGGGATGCTAGTTCTAATTATGCTGATTCTGAATTGTTAGTTGAGATCGCTACGCAGGTAGCGCCGACAGTAATATGTTAATTTTCTTAAGCAATTTTTTAAGTATTGAGGTGCTTGTAGCAGTTTCAGCGACACTCCTTAACGTCGGCCAAGCGTAACAATTGGCCTTGAGGCGTTTAAGCATTTCCACGTACGGGTGACTGGTTTTGCGTTGGTCGCTTGTCGGATTTAATAATTTGCTTTGTTAAAATGTGTAACATTTGGTTAGCCACTTCGGGTATTTACTCAGAAAACTTTGATAAAAAAAATCACTGAGATTTAGGGGTACGAGGGGTACTGTGGCAAAATAAGAGTGGCTTAGGCTACCTTTTCAGGCTATTTCGTGTTTCTTTCGGGAAGTAGGCGTAATTACATTAATTAAAGTATGAAACGGCATTATTTCCACTTTGGTTGCGACAATACGTTCGCTGTTACCACAGACCCACTTGTGCGTAATCAATCACTGGTATGGGTTGATTTCTCAGGCGTGTCATTATGTGGCGCTATTCTCAATCAACTATTGGGCGTAACGTTTGAGATGCTATGAGGAAGAGACCCAATTAGGCTTTTAAGTATTACCTACAAATCAGTGACAACATATGATGTGCTTCCTGAGAGTCTCTTACATACGTATCATGTAAAACTCGTATTCTGCATTACCAGTCCTAAAAGTATAATAATTGATACTATTAAAATTGAATAAACTTTGGATTGATTGTGGCATTTGTTACAGCTACCGTGCAAGCTCAAGATATAAATTTTACACCTTCACAACACTTCCCATATTCACAGCAAAAATATATAAATATTTAAAAAGGGTTTTTTTTTGTTTAAAATAATGCTAACATTTTCTTTTTAACCTTGATAAAGACAGGGTAAATAAGATATCAACAATCAATAAACTACAATGTAGGTCCAACAACAATCATTGCCAGTATTTAATAAGCTACGGAGTATAAGCGTTTGATAACAATAGTTAACGGTGTTATTAAGATTTAGGAGTAAAACATTGCTAAGGCTGCACAATCACAATACTCACTTAATTTGAATGAAAATTACGTTAAACAAAACTAGGTTGATTGTTTTTAAATTAAGAGATGAAATAAAAAATTAGTTATACAGAAACAATAGGAATTTTTTTTAACTTGATTAAACATTTCAAGTTTTTCTATTTGATGAACAGAATTTGATTGCAACAGTTCATGTAACTTTCTTAAGTATACCTCCGATAAAAGATTGACCATAATAATTTTTTTGACTAACCTTAAATTTGGATAAAGTTGTTTTACTGCAGTTTCTTACACAATAGCAGCTAAAATAAGTTGCGAAGTTCTCATAACCGTCTTTGTTTTTACATTTAACTACCTTAACCACTGGTTCAAATCCCCATGCACTAATTTTAATTATAATTAATTTTGTTTTATTTGTAAAATACGAGTAGGTTACAAGATTTTAGTGAAAACGCTTAACTGCAATAGAAATTTTCCGAAAGAATGTATTTTTATTTTTTTGCGTTTTGAAATAACTATAAAGTTTTAATCTAATCTATAAATTAGATAAGTTTGTTCAATCTACTTTTTTCCTGCTTATGTTTTGTTGCTAACTATTGCCTATAAAGTCGTATTATCGGAATGATATCAGTTACCTCGTTTCCTAATTATGTGCAAAAATGAATGTGAAATATTATTACACAAAGAAAAAACTTCGATATGTTATCAGCACGTAACTATCAAAAACATGAACCACCACCAACTGCCCACTGGCACACCCAGTTAGCAACTAAATAGTTAAATCAATTTTCAAACAATCAAATTGCTTAGAAGAATAAGTTCTATTAGAATTTTTTTTATTTTTTATACAAAATTAAGGCTAGATGTAATTTTACTTAAAAAAAACTAAAAAATGTATTCTTATATGTTTTTTTTGTTTTAATACAAAAATAATGAAATGTCGTAAAAAATTGAACTGAAAAATAAAAAAATAGCGCATTTGAAACCTAAAATAATGAAACTCATTTTTCAACCCACCGATTGTATAAGGTAGTTAAAAATTGCTTATGTCTAAAGACCGAACTTTAAGTCCTAAAACAGCAAAACAATTCGTTAAAGTTTAAAAAGTAAACAAAAAGAATGGTCGTACCCAAATCCATTCGTTCTGTGTTACTTTATTGTTAAGCTAAGCGAGAGATTCTGCACTCAAAAATATGTTTGCAAAATTTTATAAAGTTGTTTTCTGCATTACTTTTAAAATCCCGACCATTCATATTCTACGCTAATTAGCTCAGTTATCAAATAGCGCGAGATAATAAACTAGCTGGCCAAATGAATAATACCTATCTAAATAAGCACAAATACACAAGTGGAACGAAAGAAGATCGCGTTTAATTATAGACTACATAATGGTAAACCAAAAACTAGTTTAATCAGTAATGGACACGAGAGTTTTTAGAGAAGCAGACATACACTCCGACCATTACTTTGTAGCCTAAACTCTGAAATTAAAAGCGAGATGGTATAAGGAAATAGAAACAACAAAAACGCAAGGAACGACATATAAAACATATCTGTTGGAGCAACCGTCAATAAAAGAACTATACCAAAAGAGACTAGACGAATACCTATTAATAACAGTGTCCCACAATGAAGTGAACGAAGAATGGAAGCAAATGAGTCAAGCAATGTTGAAGGCAGCAAATGAAGCACTAGGACAAAGAAAAAAGAGATAAGTAGAAAGAAAACTTTTATCTGGAGCGAAGAATTAAAGGATCTAATAACGAAGAAGAAACAAGCCTACTTAAAATATATTCAAAGAAGAACAGATGAAGATAGAACAGAATACAAAAGACTAAGTGCAATAGTTAAAAGGGAAACAAGAAAATTAAATAGAATGCACTGGGACAACTATATAAACCAACTTGAAAGTAATGTTAGAGGTAGGCAAGAAACAGCATACAAAGCAATGAAATACTTAAATCAAACCGAAAAAGAAAAGCACAGATAAATGTTATAAAGGACAAAGAATGAGAAATACACTATAAAAATTTATGGACAACAGACAAAGAAGAACAAGAAGAAAAAGAAAGCGAAGAACCCGCTGTGGAAGTTGACAACATTAATAGAGAAGAGTTAGAAGAAGCCCTAAAAGATACAAAAAATCGGAAAGCTACTGGCCCTGATAAAATAAATATGGAATTAATAAAATATGGATCCCAAAAATTTAAGGAAATATTTCTAAATTTGATAAATCTAGCTGGCACAGGCAAAAAATACCAGATGAATGGAATGTAGCCTCTGTAATATCAATATACAGAAAAGGAGATAGACAGGACAGGCAGAAGAAGAAGAATAAGCTCCATAAGGTGGGTGTGTTACTATTTGAGGTCCGTAAATAATTCGTTTAAAATTGCATTTATGCGTCAACTATATATTTAAAGGAATTACGCCCAGACTGTTTATTAACTCATTGCCCCATAATTTAAATACTGACTAAATATTAGACTAGAAATCCGGCCTATGCCGGATTATGTCAAATAAGTTTTGAGACAAAACAGAATCTTTTTTGTATTGCACTTATTTTCCGTAGAATTCATAATAAACTAACTTAGGGACCCAAAAAACAGTACAGATATCCGTGACAGTTCAATTTAGTGTCAACAGCTGCTTACCAGCGTACATTTTCATGTTAACGTCATTTAAAAACTTATGTTTACAAAATTGTTTCACATTGGCAAAGTCACTAATGAATTTGAAGCTACAGAAAACGCAAAATAATTTGGCATTAGGTAAGTTAAGTTACAGAGACAGAGACCGACCTAAAAATGATAGGTGGTGTAAACTGGTACAACGTAGCGCGAAACAGAAAAGTGTGAAGAAATCTTAGGGAAATCTATGTCCAGAGATGGGAGAAGTTATGTTAATATTTTTCATTCATATTAAGGTAGGGTCTCACCCACTATTTCTTTGGACTAACGGTGGTCTACAATTGTTTTACAATTTGATTTTAGACTTCAAGTAGCGTATGTGTATGGGTATTTAAATTTTACTTGCTTTCTTGTGGTAAAATTTCTTAGTTGAAGAAGTTGGGCGTTTTCTATTGAAGAAATTGCATATTAAATGTATTCTTCGTGAAAGCAAAATGTTAAGGAAACTGTAATTATAAAAACATAAGTTTTGATGATATGATAATCATTTTCAAATTTACAAAAGTAAAAACAATAATTTTATCAATAAGTTATAGCTTTACATTTTTAAAGCTCATATTAATGTATTCTGAAGAAAACAATTATCAACTTCAACGGGTTTTGTATTTTAGCCTTACACACAAGACAAGATTAAAAAAACAGTTGATGTTACTATGGGACCAATAGAACTAGATGACATAATCGTGGTTGTCTATGTCTGCATGTGACTTGATTTATTATTCTAAAACGTCTAATAATGGTGAATTTAGGAGATCAATTTGATCATTTCTTAAAGGTACAGTTTTTAAATGTTTGTGGATTTCAAATGATTTCAGTATATCTAATTTGCGTTTATCATGTCAAAAGAGTAAAATTTTTATAGTGTGTTATTGTGTTGTAACCAGCGTTTAGCGTAATTGGATTTATGTGGATGTTCGTATTCGTAACATGTACGTGTACTTTGTACCTATAATACCAACATTTCTAATTGTCTGGCCCGTATAAACCAAATTACAAGTCAATTTAATTTGTAAACGCCTGTTTCAGTAAATTGTCCGTTTTTTCTTTACCATTAGACAAAGGGTTTAAAATGTTTTTAGTTGTTTTAGAAATTACTTTATATTTATTTGTTTTTTTTTAATTTATGGCAATGTTTCCGATTTACCGCTAAAATATGTAATCGAAGCGTATTTAATTGTATCTGATGAAGTAGTTGAAAAAGTTTTCTGAATAGCTAATTTATAATCTTTCTCTTTAATAAGTGTATTAATAAGATAAGTATTATAACCATTATTGTATGCAATTTGTTAACCGTTAAAGCTCTACATAAAATTAGTTATAATAAAGAAATTTCGATTATTGAACAAATTGCATACATTAACGTTTATTTATAATACTCAACTTATTGTTGCTAAATTAATTTTCAAAAGCGGTATTTACATTAAAAAGAAAACTGGAAGGCATTTAAATTACTGTAATTCGTTGCCTCAGCAGGTGTTTTTAGGTTTTTATCGCACGTGATTTTTGCATTGTATCTTTATTCAAGGCTACACGTGTATTCAATCTTCGTACTCTTGGACTTAAAAAAAAATTAAGTTCACAGTCAAGGTAACATCATTAATTAATATCTTTTTAAATTAATTAACATGGTTAACGTGCAATGTTGATATAAGGTCGACCAGTCTGGTTTGTAGCTCAATATAATTAGCAATACGATAGACCCATTATAGACACGTGTGAAACACTATAAAATACACGCTACTTTGTAGATCAAATATCAACATTTTCATTTCATCTTACTATGACTACACAAATTTTGATTATGGAATCCTAAAACCATTGCCAATGACATAACATTCTACAGGCTGTTTCAAATTCGAGCCCCACCATGGGGATCTCGCTTATTTGAAGAGATAGAGAGTTGGTTAAATTGAGGCAAAGTTGCCAAATTTTATGCCTAACAATAATCTGCAAAGAAATTTAAAGTAGCCACTCTGGTTTTTCAAATATCTGAAAAAAACTGAAATTTTGGATTTTTTATTTTTGACTATAACGCATTTATCATTTATGCTACATATTTCTAGTTAACGCATTATTAGAACACTTTTTTATGCTGAATTTAAATTGTTTATCAGATTTGGTGTAACTGTTACCATTGTTCATTTTCGACTGTCAACTTTTTTTTTCTTATGGTTGGTATTTAAAATTTTTTCATATTTGGATAGAGTATTTAATTCTGATTTCAACGATGTGTCACACTTTGCATTTTGTTTAAGTTTTGAGCATTTTATTACAAAAATAAAAATTTCATAAGAGTGCCATGGAAAGACCACGTCATTTAATTTATTTTGAGAAAATTCTAGTAGGCTATGAACTGATGGAAGTAAAACAAAACACTTCTCTTATTTACTTTTACTTTTAGATACATTAAGTATGCGAAAATTTCAGGAAACTTTGTTTTGAGCGTAGGCAGCAGGTTAGGTTATTTTTTACAAAAACAAATGAATGACACAGTTACTAACATACACAATTTACTAAAAATTCCACTTGCAGTTTTTATGTTTGCAACTGACATAACAAATTTGAATAACAGGTTAAATAAACACAACAGATAACACTACAACTACACTAATACGAACAATTATTAAATAAATGTTCAAAACATTTGACACCTTTGTATAAAATGCTCAGAAGCTCGTCTAAAATGAACACTCTAATATGCGTGTTAGTAACTGTGTCATTCATTTGTTTTTGTAAAAAATAACCTAACCTGCTGCCTACGCTCAAAACAAAGTTTCCTGAAATTTTCGCATACTTAATGTATCTAAAAGTAAAAGTAAATAAGAGAAGTGTTTTGTTTTACTTCCATCAGTTCATAGCCTACTAGAATTTTCTCAAAATAAATTAAATGACGTGGTCTTTCCATGGCACTCTTATGAAATTTTATTTTTGTAATAAAATGATCAAAACTTAAACAAAATGCAAAGTGTGACACATCGTTGAAATCAGAATTAAAAACTCTATCCAGATATGAAAAAATTTTAAATACCAACCATAAGAAAAAAAAAGTTGACAGTCGAAAATGAACAATGGTAACAGTTACGCCAAATCTGATAAACAATTTAAATTCAGCATAAAAAAGAGTTCTAATAATGCGTTAATTAGAAATATGTAGCATAAATGATAAATGCGTTATAGTCAAAAATAGAAAATCCAAAATTTCAGTTTTTTTCAGATATCTGAAAAACCAGAGTGCCTACTTTAAATTTCTTTACAGATTATTGTTAGGCATAAAATTTGGCAACTTTACCTCAATTTAACCAACTCTCTATATCTTCAAATAAGCGAGATCCCTATGGTGGGGCTCGAATTTGAAACAGCCTGTATTGTTGTAGATGTAATGTAGTAGATAGAAAATTTTAAAATGTGATTAGATTTGTAAAAACAGATTTCTAAGGAAGGGCCAAAGCGTACAGAAACGTTAAATGAAAAATTAAAGTAGATTTTTAAATTGAATTTTTTTTTACTTCCTAAAACCCACAAATAAAGTTATGAAATAGTGAAAGAGAACACCAAAGGAGAGCATTGGTGGTTTTATTTAATTTTGTCACAACAGAATTCTATAATAAAAAATGAGCGAAACAGATCACTGGTACTTTCCCATACTTTTTACGCTCTAAACCTAAGGCGTTGGCACAGCTACTCACTTAAAGCCGCTAGTAAGATATTGCTCATGACCTCGGACCAAAAATGGTTATAACAACTTTATTTGAAGAGTTATTTAAATATGCCAGGTATGAAAAATATATATTTCTTAAGTAGATAATTGATAGGCATAGTTAAAATTACGTAGCTTCCGGAAAAAGCGTTGTTGATATTAAATTAGTGAATTTTTAAAATGTTATAAAATTATTTTTTATACTAATACATCACTTTAAATAGGCTATCAAACTGTTTAAAGTTTATAACGATTGACATTCGCATTTTAAATAAATCATTAAGCAATTTTAAAAATGATAAAATTTTGTCAATTAGAGAACAGTCCTGCGGATGTAATCTACATTTTTAATTCACATCGTTTCCACCTGTCGCAACTTTTAGTGATGAGGGGTCTCTACTACGACAATCCAGATATTTAATTATTTACGCGGTTCTTATTTAAAGACCATTTTTTTGTACAGTACGTACAGACCGTTGTAATATTTCATAGAAATACGCTTCTTTCATGTGAAATATTTGTTGCAACACGGCTGCGGCTACAGCAACCGGTCGGCCGACCGACCAACGCCAGCCGGCAGGTCACGCGCCTATTCATTTCAAAAGCCTGCGTAGAGTCGTTCGTCAATACTGTCTTCTACTATTAATACATAAATGTGATAAAAATGACAACGATAGCTAAATAAAGTAAAAGCACTTAACATATAGAAAATAAAACAATATAATATAATACGAGTATTTCATATAATACAATCAAAGTTGTACACGAGAAGCAGTACATTTAAGTTGACACGAAAGGGTGGTGTTGCGCAACGTCACATCTTGATCCTTTCCGAAAATACACCGCTGAACGTAACAACACGATAATGACACAGTTATGATATCATCCTCAGATTGTTTATCTGCGGCCAGATTATTAACTTTATTCATACCAGCACCATCAGGCCCGCGTTAAGGTAGTTTCACGACCTAGGCACAAATCTTATGCCGCCTTTAATGCACCGCACCGCAGGAAAAAAATATATCTTCAAGTTCGTTGCTAGTATAGCTAACCTCAGCTTAAGATGCAGAATTATTCATAGTTGATATATAATATTTAGAAAAAAATAAGTTATTGGGACAATATTTTTTTGCGGGATATACATCGTTGCACCTCTGAGCCGCAGGGCTGCTAGGCGCCGCCCGCCGCGGAGAATTTCCTCACCCCGC
The DNA here is from genome assembly GCA_958336395.1 of Ctenicera cuprea. Lineage (NCBI taxonomy): Eukaryota > Metazoa > Arthropoda > Insecta > Coleoptera > Elateridae > Ctenicera > Ctenicera cuprea. The sequence goes on along the minus strand of OY284487.1, from coordinate 28,349,014 downwards.
AACAGTCAGCAGTTTTGTGAAATGCATTTACATTTCGTATTTCGAAGGTATTATGATTATAAATTACCGCGCTTTTTTCCTACATTAACAATTTGTTGCCGCCCCTAAAATATTGCCGTTCTAGGCTAGTGCCTATGGTGCCTAATGTATGGAATCCAGATTTTACTAGGCCACTATTGAAATCATGAAGCAATCAATTAATGATAAATCTGTTATAATTACTTTAAATGTATAGTTGGCGCATACTTAAACATTTAAAGAATTATCTACTAACTTAGAATGATAACACATCTATTGTTTGACCTTAATCTAGCTTGTGCAGGTAGTTATTATTTATTCGGTCAACTGCAATTAAAACTTATGTAAAACTCTAATAAAACATAACAGAATTCATAAGCGTAGAATATGAATGGTCATGAGATTTAAAAGTACTTCAAAAAACAATTTTAAGAAACTGCAAAAATATGTTTTTCAATTGAAATGTAAAATAAGAACCAGAAATTAATCAAAATGGAACGTGTAAATTCAATAATACAACGAGAAAGTTCTACGAAAGAAAAGTTTGGACTATCAACATTCATAAAGGACGGAAAACCACCGTTAAATAAAAAAACTTAAGAATTGCAGTACACAACAACAACTTTTTCTAAATTCTCATCCGAAAAACTTAATGGATTTGAGTACGCCCATGCTTTTTGTTTACTTATTAAATTTTTACGAAATTTTTTTGCTCTTCTGCGACTAAAAGTCCTTTACTTACTAATGTATAATACGGCTCTGAGAACCATTCCCCGGAAAACACGATCCGGTTAAATAACTTCCTGTAAAAAACACGCCGAAACAACATCCATAAACAAAAGCAGGTCTATTTTCTGCCGATGAGTGTTGGGTGGATCACTGTATAATAAAGAAATAGCTTTCCCTGAAAAACATGTGTTTTTTCTTACTAATCGATTGTTTAGACGATTTATGTGAATAAGCGCAAATTTCATTTTAAAATAATATGCAAATGTTTAAACAACATTTTGAAATTCTCCATTAAGGCAGTCACTTTAGAATGAGGAAAAGTGGTATTTTTAACTAAATTTATCTCGCTTTTTTAAATAACTTTTGTAGGGGATTTTATATTGTTTTTTCTAGGCGTTGTTTTGTAAACGCTTAAGGGTTTGTTTTTCCTTAAAATTGTTTTCCAAATTGTTTGTTCTGGATTTTTTCGGGGTTTTCTTTCCCGGAGTAGCGCTTATTCCAGAGACGCGATAACCGGATATGAAGTTATAAAAAAAAGTAGAGGGCGTAGCCCACGTATTCTGCTAGTATTAATTACTGGCCAAACATTTTTACTTCAAGTTAAATGCGGGAAAAGAACCCTGTCATCTGACGAAAATAATACTTCAGTGACAAAAGAAGAAGGAACCCAAATTCTTAACAATACTGAAGATGTAAAGCTAATATAAGAAAACCTTAATTGGATTATTGGTGTGGTATCTCTAAATAAATCAAATTGTAGCTCATTCCTAACTCTACGAGTGTATGACATTGAAAAAATAATAATCGTGATTTGTGTGTAGTTTCTAGCAATATTTTGTGGAAGAAAGAGGTTCCAAAAGTTTGAAAGTTATTTATTTTCAAAGTGCTTATATCATAAGTAGCTGAGCCCGTGAGCTACGCCCCCGATGTTTTTTGATAACTTTATACCCGGCGCGCTTGCTGCTTCCGATGTGTAAAATAACAGATTTATCTTCAGAATACCTAATCCAAATTGTTATTATTAATAGTAAATATTATTAATATGCGCTTGCATTCGCTCGCACACCGGCGTTCAAGGTAATTACATATTTTTTGCATTTCCAATATAACGTTTGGTGTTTGTATATAATCTGACGAAAATTACTCCAGTGACAAAAGAAGAAGGAACCCAAATTCTTAACAGTGAAGATGTAAAGTTAATATAAAAATACTTTAATTGGATTATTGGTGTGGTATCTTTAAATGAACCGAATTGTAGCTCATCCCTAACTCTACGAGTGTACGAAATTGAAAAAATAATAATCATAGCTAGCAGAGCCGGTGTGCTACGCCTCCGATGTGTTTTTGATAACTTCATACCCGGCGCTTGCTGCTTCGGATGTGTAAAATAACAGACTTATCTTCAGAATAACTAATCTAAATTGTTATTATTAATAGTATTATTTACATGCGCCTGCATTCGCTCGCACAACGGCGCGGCGCCGAGTGGCCTTGTTAAGTTAGAAAAAATTATCAAAAAATTATAACGGCTGCCAATTTGAAGTAAGATAGCTTGGTGTAAACAATCAAAGTGTTTTAATATCCTCTACCCGTTTCCAGTTGAATTTTTACTTTTTTTATAGTTGCTGTATAGTTCGAGAAGCACTGATTTTGTGGTAATTTTAGATTTGGAGATATTAAAAAATTTTAAAAATTGATAATTTACGTCCCTTTATTTAATAGACAGTAAACGATATAAATATTTACTTATTGTTTAGGGAAACTTTGGTTAGCTACAGTACGGTATGCCCCCCGCTAGAGTGGTAGGAGTGGTGCGATCTTATAGTCATTGTTGGCAAGGGAAACGTTGATTCAGTCCTTTTGAATATGTCATAAGTAACAATTTTATAAGTATAGGAGAGTCTAGACAAAGTGCGTTGCTCATTTGAAAAAAATATTTTGAAGCAAATGATACCAAAAGATATGTCTAACTTCTTTTAGTCTTTTTCGTTAAAATCTTAAGAAAAGAATTTCCATGAAATCAATAATTTTCTTACTGCAAGTATGTGGAAGTCAAAATTGTATTGAGTAGTTTTAAAACAACGAATCAATTTAATTTTGTAATTATTTAATTACTTATTTATTTTGTTTAACGCCAGCCTAATTCTGCTGCCCAAACATCAATACCAGGAAATAAGCCCACCACGTCTGAATTTCAGTTGTTTTAATCGCAGTTAGTATTTGTATTATTAGACTTACGGTTATAATCAAATGGAAGCTTTTACTACATACATGTTTTTTTTTGTAGCCAGCTGGAGCGTGGTCATATAATGATTAATGAATAGGTTTTAGCAATGCACGTAGTTTAAAAAATCAAATAATGTTACCAATTAAAATTGTTAAAAATTTAACTATTTTTAACTTGAAATAAGAATATGCAAAAGAGCAGAAGGCGCGCATGCGTGCGGCGTGCTTGCGTGCGTTCGTGTGTGCGTATGCGTGGGTCTGCGCGTAAGTAAACGCGCGCGTGTGTGTACGTTGGACGTTGATAAGTCTTGATGTACAGTCATACCGAAAATTTAAAATAATGCTAACTTTTTGTGTTTAGGTATTCAAAAAAACTCTGGTAGTATTTTATCAGCAAATCATAAATTTTAGAGCGAATGGCAATTGTGACAATATATTTGGATTTGATATATAGCTAGTAAAGCAATTTTTGACTTAGTTACGCACCGGTGACAATTGCATACACGTATTCTACGCATTCGTCGCAGAGCCGAAATATTAGCAAAATGTAAAGGGGGGAAGCCCCAAAAAAAGCTATCACGACTGGCACTGGCAAAATTTAATCTGGCTCAATCTTTACAATAATCATAAATAATATATTGAAAATGCATACATACATGTCCAATTTCCTGTTTTTAACCCAAAGTGCATCCATAGTTTTACATATTTCTCTCGGATTATAGAAAGTACTTAGCGTAAGTTTTACAAAATGAACTTTTTTCAATACACTGGTTTTTAACTTTTGATCTTTTAAAGGGTTTTATATATAAAACTAAATGTTTTCAATGTTAATTAAATGTAGTTGTTCGCAAGGAAATAAAATCTGTTTCCAATAATAAAACATTTACCTTATTTTAATGATTGCAAAACACCGCTACATCTGTACCGAATATCTGTTCAACTGATACTGGGTACCTGCATCAAAACACATGAACAAAAACAACAATAATGTTAATACATTTCAGAGGCTGGTATTTATAGACAGCCACGGGCGCTTTTTCATGCGATTTCTACTGGAAAATTTTTATTTACGTATGCTGAGTGACCACCCACACAAATTTTGATTAAAAATTTTTGTTCAAATAGCAGTGTTTGTTTGAGGAAAAGCTATAATTGCTCTTGTACCTGACTGTAAAAATGTTATTTTTGTGTTTATTGCGTCTAATAATAAAGATACAGAAATTATCTTTTTTGTATAGATACAATTGTTTAAAACATGTTCTTAGTGCTGTTATTACAATAAAAACAAAAATTATTTGTTTTATATTGTTATTAATTTTATTGGAACAGAATTCTTTGGTTTTTGTTTGTTATGGGTGAATATTTTGAATTAACTGAGTGGTAGGCACGTATTGCAATATTATTAATTAATATTCAACCATTCAAAAATTAATAATAATAAATAAACACTTGGTATTCGTTTCATAAATTTGTGACACTAAGTGTTTTGTTATCAACTTTTCATTAATAATAGTTTAATTCTGATTATTATGTAGGTATGTACTACATATTTGCTAATTAGATGTTTGCTAATTAGATGGTTGTGTAATTATTGTTTTAATACCCATTTTAAATAGTTCAAATTGATAACTTTGTTTAAATCATTTTGAGGCGGATACTTTGTTTTTTTTCTTTAATTTAGGATTTGCGTATAACTGCGTAACTCTTATGTAATCTCTATAAACTTGGCTTACAATGTGGTTTTATCGACATCAATCAAGCAATTGATAATTAAATCTTTTATTCTGCTAATTAATTAACAGTATAATCCTATAATTCTTTATGGCCACTTTAGATTGGTTTTTAAAATAAGCAAAAAATTTAAAACACATTTATAAAGTTTGCTTACATCTTTTATTAGAAAATACTAAATATAACAATACGCAATGCACTTCGCCTGGGCTTTCCCATACTGTAGCTATTGTTACTTACCGTATTTGCAAAAGTATATTTGTGTAACGTTGTACTGTACTACGGCGGTAGTAAGCAATGCAAAAAGAGCGCAGAGCACACTAGTAAACATCCTGGGGCATTTATCGCCCGGCTTAGTGTGTATACCTGAGTAAGTAACAAAAACAATTGAAAATTGAATTGAAAGCTATTCCTCGATGTTAAAGAAAGCCAGAGAGAATACAGCATATTCATCCGCCACAAAATTAGAGGGAGGGAGAAACTTAACTCTCATAAACACTGCTGCACATAAAAATTAAATTGCATAAATATAATTCTACTATCACGTACGAGCAATTTAGCAATTAAACAGAATTGTTGTATCGTCCCCTGTTTTATTAAATAAAATGGTCTAAATTATTGATTTTTAAAATTTAAAAAAGGCGTCACAGTAAAACTAGCGAGTTGAGACACTAATCAAATTGTAGCTCATCCCTAGCTATTGTATTGCCATTTTTTGAGCATAATGTCTAAACGTTTGAAAATATTTTTACTTTGCAGTTTTTTTTTGTTCAAAAATATAGTAACATTTTGCTTTCCTACGGCTATTGCAATAAAAAAATCCAATTAATTAAGTGGTATTTGAGTAAATAGGCCTTAAAGCAGAAATATAAAAAAATCGTAGCAGCTGCTATTTTAAAGCTAGGGTGCTCGGAAAAAGCTTTCGATTTGTCTTAACGCATTGTTCTGTTCTTAAATTTATGAAATACGCACGCACTTTATGAAAAATTAGAAAATTATCAAAAAATTAGAATGTCAAGTTTTTTAAATTACAAAATATCAATAATTTTTTTAAATTTCTATAAATGTGAGAAAGGTCTTGTGGCGGTTGCCCGACGCTTTTTTTTGGTATTAGAAATAAGCGACCAAACTGGATCCTACTTCTTTGCTTATACTATTCGGATTTACGGTTTGATTATTCCGAATTTCAGAAATATGGGATACATATTATTAAATACTGCATAAAATTTGAAAAACTCTCACTAAAGAAATCATTTAATTACCCATTTATATCCCAGACAACGTCGGTGTTATTTAATTTCACGTTAACAAAGTTAATTAATTAATTTCGATGACGTTTTATGTAAAACACTTTGTAATTTGAAATTAAAATTGGGACTTTTTTATTATTATAAACAAATACTAAGTTTTAGTTTAAAAAACAGCTTTTTTGCAAGCGTTTAGCACATTTTAACAATTTTTACTATTGTGTTTCAAAATTATTTTAAATCACTGTTCTAGTCTCAACAGTTACTAAATGAACAAAACCATTTTGTGACTCTTATTACTGGTACAACTCCGATTAGTATCAGACTAGAATAAGTATAACTATAGAAGTCAAAAGACTTCCTTCTCTCGCAAGAGGCGAATGCAAATAATCAAATTGTTATTAATATTTGCAGAAAAGCGAACAGAAAATAAAATTCGCTAGCTAAAAATTGACAGGGAGGAAGGTTCAGGAGAAATATTAACTTATCCTAAGGTAATTTAAAAACAAATGCGTATGCCCTTTTTTGGAAAATATTTTTTTTAAGTTTACAATACCTTGAAATAATCAACATCTATCAGCTAACTTCAGATAATAACCGATTAATTGGTGATTTTGCACAGCCGTAGTTGCACTTCTACAAAATTGCAATGTAAATTACCTAAAAATTATATTTTTATCGATAATTGTTTTAAATTTTTACATTTAACACATTCCTAAGCGCTTACAAGTTAAAAACTTCCATAACAATCAAGATTTATACGCATTTACCGTTCACATAAAACAAAAGGAATAGTTTTATAAACATCTAATAATTAAGTAGATTTTCTAAGCACGTAGAAACAGTGTGATCTTCACATTTGCATCCTGTTGTAAATGCGCAATTCACTGTCTCCCAAATATTTGCAGTCATTGCGGTCATGCACGAGCATCTTGTAGGTCACTTACCCAAAATCATTCCTGGCCACACGTGTCAAGTACTAATCAGAGAATCAGACACATTATATAAATGTAATCATTCGGATATAGGCGGTGAAAGATTATGATGATGATGATGATGATGATGATGATGATGATGATGATGATGATGAATTATTATAAGCACAGCAAGCAGTGTTCTAAATACATGCATATTTGCGTTGTTTCGTTAGTTTCCCGAAACGGTGGTGGTCAGATGTTGATAAAACTTGAAACTTGGAGATATATCAAAAATCAGGACAAAAAGCTTTTAGAAATATTCAAAATCGGAAGCAAGAGTTGGTTATATTTTCTGGTATAACATTTTTCAAAAATAGAATATTAAATATTTGAAAACGGAAGGTGATAAAATATTAATAAAAACTGAGCTTTTTTTTAAACAGTCTAGATTCGAAATGGTGGCTACTAAGATTTTTATTGCTTTTTAATATTTATGAATTGCCAAAAACTTAAATAAATGCGAGGAAGGTTCCGTAGGGGATGCCCGACGGCTTTTTAGCAGTAGGCTGTGTTATATTAGTCAACAAAATTAAGTAATGCGTTGCCAAATAATCGTCGCACATAATTATTTATCAAGCCTTATAAATTAAAATATAATAGTGTATTATATACCAAGGGCCTGAAGTGCTTCATTTAATCATGAGTGTGAAAGTTTATTGCCGGAGCGTAGCGTACCGAAGCGAGTCCTGTGGTATATACCTACTCTATTTTTTACACTTTTACCTAAACAGTTAAAAAAAGCGACTTGGCCAAAGATGTACATATAAGAATTTATTGTAAATAAAACAATCCTTAACTTCCTTCAACAGGTTTTCTATTTTAACCGTAGACGTATTTCGACATGTTGGCATGTCATTTGCAGAGGCAATAAAAAAAACCTGTTGAAGTTAAGAATTGTTTTATTTACAATAAATTAAAATGAATTTCAACGCAGTAATGCTCGAACTTAGAAATACATATAAGAAGTTAAAAATCGATTTTCGGCTTTCAACAGATAACATTGTTTGCAATTACAAAACACCAGATTTCATAAAACCTGATAATTTTAGCAAAAAATAACGGAGGTGGGAAGTGGTACTCTAGTACAATATAAATACGCTTAGAAAAGTAGCTCAAATTTGTATTCTACGCATGTTTAATGGCTGATATGTGCCAACGCGATCACTCCCACCATCGGTTGTTTGTTTTTCAAACATTTTCTCATTTTGACTTGAAAATCGGCATGGGCATGTTAAATGATCATATGAACAACTTCCCATTAAAAAACACTTTATAAAGTATTATATTTCGGTCGTTACATGAACAGTATAAAAAAAAAACTACCATCAGCCCAAGACGTACACACCTATAAGAAGTTGAAAATCGATTTTCTTTCAGCAGATAAACATTATTTGTTTTTACAAAATACCAAATTTTATACAACCAGATAACTCTACCAAAAATGAGGAGGGTGGGGATGGGTGTTTTAGTACAATATAGACGCTCGAAAAAATAGCTAGATTTGTATTCTACGCATGTTAAATAACCAATCTGCGCAGGCGCGATCGTTGTACCACCCCCCTAGCGGTCACTCTAACTATCTACTTGCTTATATCTGGAATTTTTAATTGCAGACAATGTGTAGCTGCTGAAAGCTGAAAATCGTTTTTTTGTTTGCGAATTTTTGAATGATGGCCGTTTTTTGGCATTACTTAATTATACAAACGATGCAAACGATTAAAAGAGACCCTCTTAAAGGTTTTAGCGCAGTTGGAAGTTGCTTTTATTGCCATTTAACTAGTTTATACCGATTTTGAAGTCGAAATTTGAAAAATTGTGAAAAACAGAAACTCGATGGTGTGCGTGACTGGGGGAGATAGGATGATTGCGCTTGCGCAGATCGGTTATTTGACATGCGTAGAATAGGAAACTGTTCCTATTTTACGAGCGGTATTTGCTGAAGTATAGTACGGCTACCCGGCTTTTCTTTTTTTGACATACCAATGTTATTTTGTTGCGGTTTCATCCGAGTGTGACTTCCAATCTATTAAACCTACATTGAGTGCTGTGTGTTAAGTTGTCTGGGTTGTAAAGTATATACAGACACACACATTACACACGCATGCACGCACGTATGCACGCACGCAGTTTTGATTTGCCGAAACAAATGTAAAACTTTTATTTTTACTATAAAGTTCTTATTTTGAACATAGGAGTGTAAATGTATATGTTAACAAACATTACGACATGCAGCAACAATAGACAAATTAGGACTGACTAATCAATATAATAAGTTGATACCGGATTTTTCGGTATTCTGAGGTTCCAAAACGTGCATTTTCGACAAAATCTCAATTTCCGAAGGTTTGATGCCTAGCGACGAAGCTAAAAAGGTAGGGCAAATATCCCATAAACTATAAAAGCGAAAAGAAATATTACCCCTTAATTCTTATGAAGGAAATTAAATGATAAGTTGACTTTACTATTACGTGCGCGTCGTAAAATTCCAAATATACAAATATTGTATCAGCAGATCAGATCAGCGTTGCACGGCTACCTATTTTCGCGTATATATCTCGCCATATCTATTTAATTTGTGACGCTCTTCTATGTTGCGGGTGGAATTGTACCTCGGCTTATACGTACAACCTCTTTGAAATATTTGAGCGCCAGTTTTTATAATGGTGTTTATTCTCCGGTCAGACTTCACAGGGCGCGGGCTTTTCTCTAGTAGAACTGCACTTTGTGGTAGAGGTTGTCCCAGTATGACTTCACTCTTTAATGAATACTCTTCCCGAGTTTGAATTTACTTTTTGGTGAAGGCTCTTCTCTAGTTTGTCTTCACTCTTTGAGGAAGACTTTTCTCCAGTCGGTCTGCACGATGTCCTCGTATCCAGTTTAAGACCTGGGTGACTGCAGGGAAGATGGCGGTCTCCAGGTCTAATAAGTTTTACTTACCAAAACAGCAATTAAAGATAAAAGATTATGAGCTATTCACAAAATTACTATTACACTACAGCGCACGATATTACAAGCAAAACAAAGCAAAATATATACAAAAACAAATACGGTAGTAAGCAGTAGCAAACGGTAGCAGGTAAAATACGGTGACACACTGTAAACAGTAGCTAACAGTAACAAATAGTAGCAATTAAAATACGGTAGCAAACGATGTCTATTAAGATACAAAAGCTATAGGAACCAAACGCATCATTATAAAATTACAAATTCGTGTCATGGATTAGAAGAGAATGCAAAAACAACTGATTTTAGGCCACCATGTGTTTTAAAATTTTTTCAGAAACAAAAAAATGGAAGTGTTTAAATTTTGTTGAAGATTCTACACCAAAACCTATCAGCGTTCCAAATTTTAAGTTTATAGGGCATCTAGAAGTGGGTCAGAATTCAAGACATGGATAAAAACACACACCAAGGGGCGCGCGCTTGCAGGCACGCATGCACGCACGCATGTACGCACGCATTCACGCACGATGGTTAAAAATAAATAGTTTCAAGCCAAATATTTTTTGAATTGCCGCAATGGTGTAGTGGAAGAATATTTAATTGCGTCAAACAATAAATCAGTGGTAAATATAGATATCTTTATTATTAAATCATACATAAACAAAACGTTTTTGCATTGCTATAAGTGACTTTCTTAAAAAGAATACTAATTTGTACATACAATGGTGAACACGAGTCAAATTACATAAAAATAATACAAATGTTTGAACTTAGTCAACTTCTTTTATACGCTCAGCTAATTCTAAACTATTCCAGAACTGCATTCGTTTTGGATAAAACTCATTTTTGACTTCAAATTTAATGCGTGCATCTTCGCCAGGCTTATAAGGACCAGTAATGTTTAAATAGAATAGATCAGCATTTTTTGCAGAGTTCACATGTTCGAGATTATGTAATGGGTTCCATCTGGGCGAAAACTCACCATGGCGTGGTGTAGGATGTCTAAAAAAAGATATAAATTTATTTTCAGCGAAATTACTTTTAGGCACTTGCAAGTAATAAAGTTAACTAACGATATTTACCCATATGTTGCAAAATTGGTCCATAGATAAATCATGAATTTGCTCATTTGACGGTCTTGTAGGGATTTTAAAGGTTCAAATAACCGTGGAGACGGAAACAAATACAGTAAATCATCACAATGACTAACACCTGAAACATTTGAGAATGTTTATGCAATTATGTATAATGACTGTCAGTATTTTACTGGAAACATGGTAACTAAAATGAGAACGACAAGTAAGGGGTAAACAACTAATGAGTGCTACAAGGAAGGGAAGTAATAAGCTGGCCAGTTAGGATACATGGATACGTTAATCTTTACTTAACCTACCCATTATCTCCCTTCCTTGTCCTACCCATTGTCTCCCTTCGTTGTCGCACTCTGGCTGCCTATCCCTTTCTTGTTTTACTCATTTATTGCCTAAGTTTCCAGTAAAATAGTTACAGTCTGTTATAATGCCAACTAGTGTTAGTAAAAATGTCTGTACCCCATTTGAAGTTTATGTTTTCAGAAGTTCCAGCAAAATGATCACCATAACTGTAACGGCCCCGATAACCGAAATTGTAAAACCAAACGGAATTGTGTCCTTTAAGTGCATGAAGTAGTGCCGATTGGTATGACGCGTAATTAAACGTTCGATCGCTGTATAACTGCAAAGAAATAAATGATAGAAGATCTCAATCCTAAAAATGTATACAAATTTAAAGATTTGGTTAATACGGAAGCGTTGTAAAGCTCTAAATTTAAAATTGGAATTTTGTAAATTTAATTTTTACAAAATTCATGGTCTTTCTACGTAGATTAAGACTATTTTATTTGGTGCTTTAGGCTAATTAGAAATTTAGGACTTACGTCTATGAATCCTTGGATACTCTCAGCTTTATTAATGTTGACCGCATTTTCTATATGAAAGTGTTCAGTAATTTGTTTCCAGTTGGTTGGTAAATTGCTAGTATTAATGCTAAGTGCCAATCCTAAAATCTGTGGTACAATAACACTAAAATTGGAATTTATTAAAGTTTGAGCGGTTGACTGTCTAAGTAGAGCTGAAAAACGGTTTTTATTATTTTTTATTATATGCCGTCTGTTCCATAAAAACCGCCCGCACTGGTGCATAAAAAATGTATCAGATATAATATCACGCAATAGTTAGTTAAGTAACAAGGAATGTAAGGAGGTAATAACATCCGAGGTAGGCGAATACGAGCTGAGGCGGAGCTGAAGCTTGTCGCCTGCCGAGAATGTTAATAGTCGATACATTCCGTGTTACTTATAACATTTTTTCCGCTACCGGTAATAAGTAGCTTAAAATAACAAGAAAATATTATTTATAAAATACGAATCATGTGTCATTTGTGATCAGAATTTTTATAGTTAGCTGTGCGTCCTATCGAATCACAAAGCTGGCAACGGTAAACAAAATTTGGCAGACACGCAAATTTTCTGATTTCAAATGAAATCTTGAAATCAAGAAATTAAAAAGATGGAAATTGCTGAAGCTGCAAATGTCGCCTGCTTAAATCTGTTGCCATCCAAGTCCAGAAAAAGGTATGAGTTTTGCTATGACTCGTTTAAGCAATGGTTTCGTAAGAAAAGTGCGGGGGTTATATCCGAAAATGTGATGCTGGCTTACATGTTGGAACGATCGGAAAAATTAAAATCGCCGGCCAGTTTATGGTGTGAATATTCGTTTACAACGAAAACGTCGACATCTCGAAATTTGCGAAACTAATTGGTTTTCTGAAAAGGAAAAATGAAGGTTATCGACCGAAAAAATCGAAAATTCTGAATAGAGAAGACATTGTCAATTTTTTTAAGGAGGCACCTAGCGATACCTATTTATTAATGAAGGTAAGACAATAGTTTGTTGTATCTGCAATTAAATTTCATATTATTGATTTTTCTAGACAGTAATGATTGTGGGAATTGCGGGGGCTTGCAGAACCGACGAGTTTTGCAAAATGCAGTTTAGCGATGTTACCGATAATGGAAAATTTGTCGTTGAGACGAAGAATGACGTTCAGCGTAGCTTCGCTATCGTTGAAAATACGGAGAAAGATATTCACTACCTAGGAACGCTAAGAAAGAAAATTAGAAAGGAAATATCCAATAATCCTCGTTTTTTCCTACGTTATCAGTTAGGAAAGTGTTTTAACCAGCCTATCGGAAAGCACACATTCGCAAAAATTCCAGCGATAATTGCGAAATTCTTGAATTTACTAGAACCGCATTTATACACCGGGCACTGCTTCAGACGCTCGTCTGCTACTCTGCTTGTCAATTCTGGTGCCGATATTTTGGATCTGAAAAGGCACGGTGGGTGGAAATCCACCACAGTAGCAGAGGGCTATGTGGCAGAGTCTCTTCAAAATAAATTGGATGTTGCTAACAAAATCCTTTCTAATAAAAATGGGGACGCTGGTAAATACGAGATTAGTGTTCCTCAAGCGGAAACAGAGTCATCTTCGACAGTTGTGCAGGGAAACTCACTATCCTTCACTAATAAAGAATAGTTATTTAAGTATCCAGGAATGTAAGGACGTAATAACATCCGAGGTAGGCGAATACGAGCTGAGGCGGAGCCGAAGCTTGTCGCCTGCCGAGGATGTTATTAGTCGATACATTCCGTGTTACTTATTAAATTTTTCACGCTACCGGCAATGTAAGTAGGCCTACAGGTAGAAATTTAATCATATTTTTAAAAGTTCGTTTTGACAGCTGTCATCGGAATTATTTTTTAAAAGACCCATTATTCTAAGTTGTCTGTGTTTGTTACCATATCAACGAACAGTTAAAATTAACATTATTTTCCTAGGAACGTAAGTGACACTATTAAGTTCCGTCGTCAAGGGTAACTAGTACACGAATGTTATCAGCCACTTACGATCCCTGTAGCTATGGATGTAAGGCCTACTTACACTGCCGGTAGCGTGAAAAATAATTTATTGAGAAATGAGCACGCTCTCATAAAAGATTGCTCGTTTTCAAATTGCAGTGTTTCATTTAATTTTCGTCAAAATTCTTAAGTAATTTGTTTTAAATTTGTAAAATTTGTTTTGAATAAAAAATTATAACCTTGCATTTCTGTTATTACTGTCCATTATTTTCCTATGGATGTAAGTGACACTATTAAGTTCCGTCGTCAAGGGTAACTAGTACATGAATGTTATCACTTATCAGCCACTTACAATCCCTGTAGTTATGGATGTAAGGCCTACTTACATTGACGGTAGCGGAAAAAGGTTTATTTTTTGACATTTTTACTTACTTATTCTTTTACCGTCTGTGGTATGTCTCACTAGGTAGCGTTACGACTACACCAAGCTCTCCAAGCTTTCCGATCTGTTGTCAATGTCCTGGTCTGCTTCTACTCTAACCTCTTTTCAATCACTTTTCTTACTTGTTCGGTTCACGTTCTTTTTCATTTTTATCTCCGACACTCTTTTTGGTAGTCTGTTATCGCACATCCTGTTTAAATAACCTTACCACCGTAGTTGGCTGTTTTCTACCTTTTTTGTACCAAACTAATCTATAATTTGTCTCTGATTTCTGTGCTGGGGATCTTATCTCTTCTAGTTACCTGTTTTATTATTCTCAATAGTGTTGTATCTGTTGTTTGTCGTCTGAATAAACTCTTTTCATTCAAAACCCACGAGACACTACTATAGGTATGAAAATTCATGGATTTGTAGTACACTTTCACTTTCATACCTTTTGAAATTTGTCTGTTTCTAAATAGCCTGTTATTTAGTGCATAGAACATCCTCTCGGATGTTAATTACACTATATTTATTTTCCGTGTTTTTTTATAGTGTGTCAGAAGTGCTTTAAGTAGTTTTTATTTTAAGTTATACTGCTTGTTTTGCTACTACGAGCATTTTGGTCTTGCTCATATTTCCATACCTCTTTGTCCTAAAACTTCTAGCCAACAATTATGTCATGTTGTAATGCTGCTTTCGTTCTCGCAGTTACTACGAAGTTACCCGAAAATGCGAAACCTCCAATGAAAACTGGTTGCAGACTTCTATATCATGTCTGTTACTTCTTCGTCCTTTGTTTGCATTTCCACTTCTGCCTAACTGTTATCCTGGTGACAAGTTCGTTCGACTGTACGTTTCCCGTTTCCAAGCAGTTTCTTTTGTCTTACCGTACAAAACTCTTTATAGTACTGATTAGCTCCGTACTGATATTCTTTCCCTATTTCTTCTCTGAAGTTTGATCGAAAGCTTTCTGCAGATCTATAAATTTCATGTATAGTGTTTTATTATACTGTCACATTCTCTATTAACTGTCTCAGTATAAATTTAAGATCTTGGGTTTCCCTACCTGGTTGTAAGCCACACTACTCCTCATGCAGTTCAGATCTTAACATTTTCTTTTTTAGTATCTTATTATACAGGGTGTTTAGTAAACATACGGCAAAAATTCAAGGGGTGATTTCCTGCGTCATTTTAAGAATATGTTATCCTTTGATGATTTTCAGAAAGCCGCTTTGTTTTGAAGATACAGGGCGATATGCTTAACAGTGGATTTTGTACACTGTTGATTACGTCTCGTGATTTCTCATTTTGTATCTGTCAAAGTTGTCTAAACTGATTGCGTCTTGTATTTTCTATCTTTGATAGTTAAACGTTTGTCAGTGAAGTTCTCTATCATAAATCGCTATACGAACGCCGAGATGACTGACATGCATTTCATGTATGGACTTGCCAATGGGAATTCGTTAAGGACTAGGCGGTTGTACATTGAACGATTTCCCAACCGTAATGTTCCTGATAGAAAAACCTTCCAAAGTATTCATCAACGTCTTTATGAAACAGGTACATTTAAGCAAAATGGAGGACCAGGAAGGCCAATGACAGTAAGAACGGTTTAAGTGAAAGAAAATGTGCTGAACATGGTAGAGGAAGATCCAGATACTTCTACTAGAAAAATTAAAAATGCTTTGAATGTAAGTAATAAGACTGTGTGGTAAATTTTGAGAGAGCACTTGTTGTATCCATACCACATTCAACGCGTGCAGGTACTTCTTCTTGCTGATTTTCCTGCACGTATTGCATTTTGTCAATAGCTTTTGCACACATTGGTTCAAATCCCTCAACTACTGTCGCTGATGCTTTTTACCGATGAAGCGAATTTCTCAAGAAATGTAACAAGAAATTTTCCGTTTATGGGCTGAAGAAAATCCACATGAAGATCGTTTTCAACATCATTTTTTTATTACACCTTTGGGTTGGAATTGTAGGTGACTGGCTAATTGGACCGGTATATCTACCAGAAAAACTTACCGACGAAATGCATTGAAACTTTTTAGAACAATCGCTACCTGAGTTTCTAGAGGATATACCATTGGCAACGAGAAATGCAATGTGGTTTATGCACAATGGTGCGCCAGCGCATTTTAGTGTGGTTGCTCGTGAGTTTCTAACAGCAACATATTGAGATCGCTGGATTGGTCGAGGTGGACCTCACTTATGGTCTGCTCGATCTCCGAACTTAAACCCGCTGGATTTTTTCCTATGGGGCTATCTGAAGTCATTAGTTTACAATACTCCAGGAAAATGTGGAAGATTTGAGAAATCGAGTAATTGGTGGGTGTAATTCAACGAAACGACCCTGGTGTTTTTGAAAGAGTTCGGCAGTCAATGAAGAAGATTGGGTCTATGCATCCTAGCTGATGGTAGTCATTTTCAACAGTTCTTGTAGATTAAGAAGCTTTACATGTAATATGTAGGTAATAAAATATTGCTACTGTCGAAAAATCTTTATCGTCCTGTATCTTCAAAACAAAGCGACTTTCCGAAAATCATCAAAGAACAAAACATTTTTAAAATAACTCAGGAAATCGCCCCTAGAATTTTTGCCGTATGTTTACTAAACACCCTGTATAATTTACTGGCTGTAAAAAGCAGCGAGATGCCTCAAAAGTTGTCACGCACTTTATTGTCACCTTTTTTTGTGAATTGGTACTACTGCTGCCACTTCCCATTCTTTGGAAATGCTCTTCTTATTCTATGCCATCGTAATTACTTTCATCAGCACTTCGCATTTCTATGCCTTCCTTCCCTAAATATTTCACCATATCAGGAGTTACTCCATCGCTATCCGGCTGCGAATTTCGGTGTTAGTGCTGCTGATTTTGGTTATTTATAGGTTATCATCTTCTCGGTTTTATGCTGCCTTGTTTCCTATCAGTTTTCTATTTATTTGGTTTCACCCCCTACCATGAGCTTTTCAAAACACCCATTTCCATTTTCTTATTATGCCACTTTCAGTAGTCACTGGATCCTTCTTCTTCGCCATTATTTGTCTTAGTGCTTTGGTTTGTCTTGTATGTGCCCCTTGAAGGACTCTGCGAAGCAATTTCTGTGTAGTTAACTATCGAATTGTTTCTACGAGGCTTGCTTTGCCTACTTTGCCACTTCCTTTGCGCTTCTTTTTTGTATTCCTCCTAGCTATGTAGTGTCGTTCTGCTTTAATAATTTTTTCAGTTCTGTTTCTTCTTTGTTACTTCTTGTATAACTCTCTACGTCAACCATAATGCGTGTTTTGTTTTCTTTTATTATTCTCCTTGCCCCGCCCTTTTCTTCACTGGCAATTGTCCTGAGTAGTTGGAGTTCCTTTTGTTTCCGTTGAGATCATTATTTTTGTAGACGTTGCTTCCTCTCAACTTATTCTTGTTCTGCATTATCTTTGCTTTACCCTTCCAATTTTCGAGTTCTGCAATAAATATAAGCTTCTCGTTTCTCTGTCGTATTTCGTACGCTCCTTTAATCTCTCTCGAGATTCTTCTACTTTCTTCTTCATATTGTCTTTATCAAAGTTGATTATCATTATGTTATTTTTCTGTACATTTCGCTCTTTTTGTAATATGTTCTCTACGATGTAACACATCAACCATCAGTCCATCACATTAATTGCATTTATACTAAAACATGCAATGCCCATTAACTTGACAGTTATGACGTTTTTTTGTTCTTATGATTCGATTATTTCTTCCCCATTTACGTTGTATAGCCATCCATGGCATTCTGTTATGTACGATATAACATTTGTATATGATTGAAAAGTGAAGAAAGCGCTCTATCACGAAAAACAAATATATACCATGCAATTTAAAAATATTGACTATTGCGCCATAATTTCGAAACAATTGATGGTTTAAAAAATGAACATCGGCAAAAGATAGAGCTCTGCATGACATTTAATCTGATATATGGTTTATTAGATGTATTTATAGTAACACGGCTGTAGCGCAGGTCGGTTTTTATAGAATGGGCGGTATACAGGGTGTTTCACTTTTTATACGGAAAAATTTAGTAACAGATTATTCATGTCATTCAAAGTACAAAATGTTATTGCATTTATCCACGACTTTAATTCCTAACAGAGAAACAGGGTATCAAAAGCGAACTTTGATTTTTGTATTTTACGATATTTTTCATTAGAAATAGGTACTAGTTTCACATTTTGCACACCTCATCTTTATATATTCCCAAATACAATAAATGGTAATCCGAATAAACCACACGGTGGATGATTACAGTGGCGGTTTATCCATTGGGTCAAATGGTCATTGACCCCCAATGAAATCAAGAAAAATAAATAATTACTTTTTGTTTGAGTACATATTATACACTATTTAAAAAATACTTTATAGTTAACTTTTGTATGAGATTTCTATGCGAGAACGTTGATTAAAGAGCTGCCGCAGGATCTGAAAACGATTGAGTATTTCGCGCGCCTTAAACGAATCTATGCGAGGGTCATTTGGCTGTCAGCTCCCAATTCAGCTATACGCCATCAAATAAAGCCGCCGACTTAAAAGGCCTTCAAATGGATAAGAGTGAAATAGAAAGCTCATTGCAGTAAAATTCATATTACACAAGCTAAAAGAGAATAGAAGTATCTGCGTATTAAAGACTTCAGGGTCATGGACCCACAATTTCCAAGAATTATGCTGTCAGATGTTCGTGATAAGCGCATGCCAGTAGCCGCCTAATTTGCGGAATTCGCACGTACACGACGTAGTAGTGTGAAAACAGTTGTTGGTTGTGTAATCATAATTTAGTGGTGTTGTACGATGTCCGTGCAAAATAATTTTGGATTGTGAATGCCATGTAAGAAAGTGCTTTCACTTGTTTCCACTGTCTGCTATTTTATGATAATTCATTTTGTGATATGACTGCAAATATTTAAAAACTAAAATTCAAACACATTTCTTATCGGTAAATCACATGAAGCATTTTGACACACTGGCAATGTGGGTATCAATTCACAATAATTTTATTGGAGAGTGCTTATAGAAAGTCTATTGAAGACTTCAATGAAAATGTTGGCAAAAATAAATCATTTTGGAAACGTCAAGGATGAGTTTGAAATATAAGGCTACCTAAAACTTGAGTAAGAAGAAAAATTTTCCAAGAAATACTTTAAAATGCCTCCCAGTACACCACAACACGAGCCGTCGCTGGATGATTATAGTATATATAAAAGGCCAATAAATGCAAAGAATAATTAATTTTTAATCACAATTAAAAATGTTTGCATTGTTTATTAATCTAACAAACTCTCCAAAGGATACTTCCTTACACTGAAAGAATAGGAAAGCAAACAATGGCGAAGCACTTCGCTTGAACTTTCTCAAACCTCAAATCTCTACTTTTAAAAAAATTATTTACATGTCAGTACGGTATAAGGCGCCGTCTAAGCTAAGAACATAAGATTAGATGGTTTGAAAAACAATTAAACTTGATGGCGTATACACTAAAGACCTGGATTTCTGCACTTTCTTCTTATAATAGATTTTTACATACCTCCAAAGATTTTAAAAATATAGATGAGGAAACAGAAAATCCTTCTTAGAGGTTGCTACTATTCAATTTATTGTAGCGTTATTAAATGCTAGATAATCAATCCGCTCACACTTCAGTACTACGTGCTTTATAGGCTATCTAGACAAAACGGAAAATCGCAAAACAGGCCATTATTTAAAAAGCTCTAACCACTTATTCCAGAAAAATACGCCGCCATCTTTAAACGGCCGCCATATTGAAAAGCTACCCTCGGCATATAGCCAGGAAATATTTTTATGTTTCCTGGCCATCCAGAAAGAGGTTCAAGAAGCTTTCCCCCAATTTTTAATGACACGTAGTAATAGTCTAGTCCAGCTCTGGACTCATAATCCAGCTCTGGACTCATCTACTGGCGTGCAGTCTGTTATGTTGACTGCACCCTATAACAACGCAACGTATAATTGACGAATAAGCTCTAAAAACGAATTCTTTAAAAACAACGCGTTAAAAAGCGAGCTGTATAAAAGTTACTGCTAAAACCTACAACCTTCTTCATTGCGAGACAAAAGTCTCTTTGTCTCGCACTTAAGAAGGTCGTGATAAAAACCAATCACTCATCTGTTAATTAGTGACTGATTGTCAGTTATTTGTCAAAAACTAAAATCTGTTAGGAGACGAAGTCGATGATATATTCTAACTTTTTTTACATAGAATGACTTGAATAATCTCTTACCAAAGTTTCCCGAATTAAAACTAAACCACCCTGTATATTAAGGGTAACTAATTTTACTTACGAGCAGCCCTCAGTATGCCTTCATCAGATACCACACCAATAATCCAAGGGATCTTGCGGAACTTTCCTGCTGATATTAATTTTAGAGGATCTTCAGTAATGTACGGGTTTGGGTTCTTTTTTGTCTTTCGTTCTGTTACTGGACCATAAATAACAAACGGTTCGCCGTGGAAGGACTGAAATAATGTGTAATTGTGATTATCACAAACGTTTTGGAGTTTATTAAAATGTAAATAACTTTGACTAGAGTAATTTACTACCATTTGATACAGAACAGTGCTTAACAATTAAAATTCAACAACTTTATCTAAGTTAAATAATTAAAAATTGAATAATTTTGATTGTTATTTCAGATGATTTTGATTGTTAATTCACAATTTTAAATTGTGTAAATTTATGACGAAAGCAGAAAGAACAGTTATTTGCTATACAGGGTTTTTCAGGAAAGTTGAACTCGTATATGCAAAGTATAAGGGAAATTTTATTTTCCAGGTTTTAAGTGTTGCCGGGATACTTTGACTAAAAATTTAAACTGTATTATTGTTATTAGCGGTTATTAGTGCCGTTTATTCAAAAAAAAAATAATTTTTACATTTAAAATTATGCTAAGATTCAAATAAATATAAATAAATTTAAGACGTCTCTGTGATTCGACAGTAACACCAATAATTTCTACTGCCTTGATAGCACCGTGCTTTAGGCTAATGTTTTTTATGCAAAAGCTCCGGGTTCTACTCCTGGCTAGGACCAACATTCCTTTTTAAATTTGGTTTGTCTTTATTTAATGTTTACAGCAGTTCTACAATCAAATAGTAAAAAGAATACGAGTTGTACAACAGTAAGCTGTAATTTTAAGAGTCGGGTAATGAACTAATTAAATTGATACCTATTTCATTATTATAACATAATTAAACATTAATACTTCAGTTGTAAGAAAACGAATACACTTCAGAAAATAAACAAATATAAAAAAAACTTTTTAAATGTTTGTCGTACCCAGAATTAGAATCTGAGGTTCTGCATAAAAGACATCACCCTTAAGCACGACGCTACCAAGACAGTAGAAAATATTGTTACTCTTGGATTAAAAGAACACATCTTGAATTTTGTAATATTTATTTAAATTTTTGCTTTGTATTAAATGTAAAGTTATTATTTTTTGACTAAACGGTGTTAATAACCGCTAATAACAATAATACAGTTTAAAATCTTAGTGAAAGTATCCTAAGAACATAAAATCTGGACAAATATAATTTCAAGTATTTTGCATATTGTTCAAGTTTCTTGAAAACTCCGTATATTTAAGTATTAGCACAGGTAAGGTTAACACTACAGATACAGAGGGCCCATTTTAAAACTCCGAGCCTAATTTTTTTTAAATAGGCAACACACAATGCAACCCCCAGATCACTATGCATTTCTACCATTTTTTTGAGTTGTTTTACAGTACATGTATCTACTAATGATTAAGTACAAATTTAAGGTTACTTTAATAACTCAAATTTAATATTTGACAACAATAACTACAATAATTTAATAGGAACATTAGTACAAAAACTAACGAAGCAGGTGTTCAAATTGCCTTCCTCCTTCGTTTTCGCAGAGTATAATTCTTCTACGCATGGAACCTCTAACACGAGCTAACATTTCCGGTGTGATAGAGCGACAACATTAAATTATCATTTCGGGTAGATGTTCTTCATTTCGAATGGGCACTTCATAGACATAATTTTTAACTTTGCCCCACAAAAAGAAGTCTAGCGGAGTCAAATCGGGACTACGTGCAGGCCAAGGATGCAATGCACCTCGTCCAATTACGCGTCCCTCAAAACGTTGGTTAAGATAATTTCTCACATCCCTAGGAAAATGCGGAGGTGCACCATCATTTAAAAACCACATGCTATTCCGTACGTTTTGTGGAACTGTTTGGAGGAGAGCCGGTAGTTCATTAATTAAGAAATTTAAATACATTTCACCATCTAAATTTCCATTAAAGAAATGTGGACCTATTACAAAATCGCCAATAATACCGCACCACACAGTAAGAGAAAAAATTTTCTGAAGATGAGATCCTTATCCAGCGGGGATTGTCTCGGGCGTAATAGTGGCAGTTATGTCGATTAACCATGCCGTTGTTTGAAAACCTCGCTTCATGACAGAATAATACCATACTTAAAAATTCCGCATTGCCGTTTAATTGCCGTCTAAAAAATTGACAACACTGAACACGATGCTCATAATCCCTATCTTCAAGATGGTGTATGGTATAAACATGGTAGGGGTGAAATTTGTTCGCCTTAAGAATATTGAAAACAGAACCTTTGCTAATGTTTAAGGCATTTGCAATCGCTCTTTGACTTGTATGGGGATTATCCGTAATTATTTCAATTACAGCTACTTCGTTATGTTCAACCATAACTTGCCGTGCCCTTACTTTTGGTTTTGAAAGTTGCCCATACTCTTGTAAATCCAGAAGAAGCATTCTGAATGTTTTGTCTGTTGGAATTCGTCTACCTGGAAAGCGTTGCGCATACAAAGTACTGGCAGCACTAGCATGTTTTCGACATTCACCCAGAATTAAAAGCATGTCCACTTCGTCAGCGTTGGAATACATTTTGCACCAAAGATTAGTGATCGATAATCTTTATTTTGCACCGTTCAGGTAATGTGGCTTAACGAATTTGATTAGGAGACTGTCATGTTAACGCAAACATGATTGCCCTGATTTTAATTATAAAAATATTTTACTTAAAATTATAGTCGGCAGTGACTTGTATTGTGTGTTGCCTATTTAAAAAAAATTAGGCTCGCAGTTTTAAAATGGGCACTCTGTATACGGTAAATATGTGAACTATCGGCAGCTTGTTTTATATGATTCATAATCTGCAAAAAGATGGCGCTACAATGACAATTTGTACTCTCACAAATAATTAAGTCACAGATGACTGTAACTGAGCAGATTACTTAGCACATATTCAAACCAAAAGTAGACAGCCATCTGCCATGTTTAACGATTTCATTTGAGATGTTTAATTGTCAAATCGCAATTTTTCGTAAATAATTAATATTGAAGCCAATTCTACTTAAATTATATTCATGATGTGACAGACTTCAAATAAATAAGACTACAAAGACGTATGATACAGTTCTGGAATCTAGTGTATTAATAATAAAATCAGTAAAATTGTAACCTCAAAATATATTTAAATTACAATTTATTGTATGTTATACCTCTGGAACCATTGTTGAAAATTGTGAGAAAACCGGTACATATAATTATGAGTGATTGTGACAGTATTCCGTCGGACATAGAAGAAGATGCAACGACGGTAGTTTCTTCATTGAAAAAATAAAACTTTTGGTCAAAAATTGTCATATCCCACTGAGTGGGATAAGTGATCCTTATTCCATTGAGTTGGATAATAAACATCATTATGCAACTCAAATGAATGATATAATCGGTTCTTATCCTAGCAGACGTAGATAAACGATATTACACAATTTTATAAAGATTGCAATGCCTTACTGTTTTGTTTATGTTACCTTAAATAATGATATGCTTCCAGCAAGAGTTGTAGCATTAATCTTCCGAAGACATTCCACCATAGCGGTAGTATCGCTGGTGTGAGCACCACATCCTACTGTCATAGCTTGTGCTTGAGCAACTGCAGCTTGTTCTGGATTATGCGGTCTTGCCCATAATGCTAACGCCGAACCACTTTGAGAAATAGCATTGTGAAATAAATCTAAAAAATGAGAAAATCACTAATAATGATAAATAAAAGTTTTAAAGGTTGCTAACTAATGGTTAGTGGGCTCAATAAATGATAATGAACGCACGCTGCTCCTGCACTTTGTCCAAAAATGGTCACCTGTTTGTTATTGCCGCCAAATTCGCCTATGTTATCTTGAACCCATTTTAATGCTGCTACTTGATCCTTTAAAGCCCAATTACCGGGCGAAGCATCGTCATTTGTACTTAAAAAACCTGCAAAAATATTCAATCATTGTTTGTACGCTAATAATGTCTAAAAACTAAATATTTACCAAACACTCCTAAACGATAATTAAAGGTAACGAGAACAATATCTTGATCCATAAAATAGTCAGGACCTATATAATCACTGTTTCCAGTTCCAGCAAAAAATCCACCATAGTGAATGAAAACCATTACTGGTAGTAATGATTTGCGTTTTAATAATTCTGGGTGGGATACAGCATCATGGGGGGATTTTACGATAGGTAGCTGACAATGTTGTTACACATGATTATTTAAACAGAATAAATTACATTTGTTAAATACACATACGTTTGGAGTATATACATTGAGGTAAAGACAGTCTTCATTTCCTTCAACATCCGGGTTTTCAGTAAACAGATAATTTGTTTGAATACACATTGGGCCATCTTTATCCGCTTCTCGTATATCGTTCCATTGTTCGGGTGGAATTGGCGCCTAAAAAATGTATATATTTTAAATACAAACTGAAATTCAAATGTATTTACAATTTGGATATGACAAATTGCTATTTTCTTTTAGGTTACAGATGTAAAAATATTAAAAACTTTTATATAATATATATGTATTGCAAATACTTTGAAATTTATTTGTATACGCTACACTCGTCAATGTTCAGCATTACTTTAGTCATTACTAGAGTCTTGTTGTTAAGGCATAACAATAATTCGTTTTTGTAAATTTTTAGTTGATAGGGATTAGAGTGTACTGGAAGGTGGTTTAAAGATGTTGCTTTAATAAAGGGTCTGATTCTCGCCACTTTTGTAAATTTGCCAATTGTTAGGGCTTGAGGTGCACTTGTGGCTGCATTCAATATGTTGCCACAATAAAGCGGATGGTTCTCATAGTTGCTTTAAATTTTTAATTTTAAGGGGTTAGGGGTAAACTTGAGGGTGGATTGAATGATTTGTTTTAATAGAAAGGATGACGTTCCGCATTTTACAAATTTTTAATATTAAGTCGTTGGGCGTGCACGCGAGGGTGGTTTAACACATTCGTTGCTATATGTGCAGTGGCGTAACGCAACCCCCTCCCCCCAACTAATTTGGTTATCGGCAAATTAAAAATAAGGCATATCTATGGTTACCAGGACGATTATAATAAAAAACTTAAATTTTAAACATTACTACTTCTATAACCCCCGTATAGCTTATTTTCGTTGGTATTAATCTTGTCCGGTAAAAACATAATATTGTCTATTGGTAACCTTATTTTATAGCAAACGACTTGCATTAGCGTATTTTTTGGCAAAATTATTTAAGATTTCGTCGATGCTTAACTTTTACTACATTTCTACTTCCACGAAGTAAAAACACTCGAACTGTGGAATAACAACACCTAGTGGTTTAGCTAGATTCATATTTGATATGCCTATACTAAAAAGTAATTTTATTATGTTCTAAATTTTTAATGTACATGCACGTTCGCGATTAAAACCGAAACTAAAATACTTACTTCTAAATTCAAGTATCTAGTTATTTCGCTGATTCGTGGGGTTTTATGCTTTTGTTAGTTTTTAGTTTTTATGGCTGTATGTTTTGAAGTATATATTTTTTCTTTTTTTTTTGTTTCTGACAGCCCATGATCGCCTGGTCCCCAAAAGGCTTGCTAGCCCCCCGCGGTGCGGGGATGTTTATTACGCCACTGTATATGTAGCAGATATTCAAAACACGTTGTTATCCATTCTTGTTCTGTTTGCGACAACGAATGTGTTAAAAATGATGCTTCAATAAAGATATTCACGTAACTTTTTATATTTTTTGCTTTTTTGGAAGTTGCAGCACATTTGAGGGTGGGGTGAAAAAAGGGGATGATTCTTGTTGGTGTGCAATTGAGGGTAGTTTAGATATACTGTTTTTACAAAGGAGATTATTTCCGTTATTTTTACAAATGTTTTATTCTGAGAGGTCTAGTGCACTTTAAGGTAGTATAGAAATATTTCTTTGATAAAGGGGATGTTTTTTTTTAATTTTTATAAATTTTCAATTTTTCGGTGCTTTGGGTGCATCTGAGAGAGGTTTAGAAGTATTGATTAAATAAAGAATAGATTCTCGTTAATTTCACAAATTCTCAATTTTTAAGGGTTGGGGTGCACTGGAAGATAAATTGAATGATTTGTTCTAATAAAAAAAGTAAATTTCGTCATTTTTAAAGTTGCGGGACGTTTTAAAGATGTTACTTTATTAAAGAAGATGGTTATCGTCGTTTTTATACATTTTAAGTATTTTAGGTTTTGTTTGGTATTGTATAGATGCGTTGCTCTAACAAAGGCTCATTTTTCTACGTTTTTAGTTTTTATGGGATGGGAGTGCTCTTGAGAGTAGGTAATGTGATGTGTTTGCGTTACAAACGCGAACGAATTTCTTTATTTACAAAAGTTTTTATTTTTTAGGAAGATGGTATGAAGATGTTTTTAAGAATATTGACTTGTGCAATCGGCTAGTTGGTATCTGTAGATCACAAATCTGAGATTCATTTTCAAGCCCGCCTATATTGTTCTTGATTTATATTTTTGAAAAACACATTTTTTTATAATATTTGACATTTTCTAATTGCATACGGTGTTTATCCGTTGAAATTCAAAGTCAGTCTTTGCTGGACATAAACTACTCGGGTAAGCGACCAAGAGGAAATTTTTCAGAACGTTTTCTTAATGGAAAGTTGTTGCTATTGTCATTTAACACGTTTATACTGCGTTTGAAGATTGCACCTGCGCAGATCAAGTGTTTTACATGCATATACGAATCTAAACTTCCTTTTCAGTGCGCGTATCATAAAGTAGAGCATTCCTCGTCCCTTTTTGTTTGACTAATTAATCTCTTTTTTACGGGTTCGTACTTGTGTGATTACTAATCTTTTCAGCCAAATTTGGTATTTTGCGTTAAGGCCGCTGAGCTGTAAAGTGTACACATCCATACAGACAGACACAGTCACAACTTACAAGATCTCCCAAGGTCTTAAATCGTGCTTATTACGCAAAATACTGAGGTGGAAAATGTTTGTTATAAAAGTCCCTAAGTCCTGAATAATTTTCATTTTGGTTTTAGGAGCGGATTAGGATCAAGGGAGCAGCCCCGTTCCTCGGGGGTCACCCGCCTGCGTGCAAAGTATTTTTTGCGCCCCTCTGTTGAACTGCAACGTGTTATATTACGTAATACATTAAATAAAACACTAATAGAATAATTTAAAAAAAGTTTAATTAAGACAAAATAATAATAAAATTCAAAATAAACAATACGTTATAAACGAAATAATTTGTTCCTTGCAAGTATTATAATAAACACAAATACTTAGACTAAAGAAATAATGTAAATACAAATGTAACACTGAAACAGAAAGAATTATAGGATAACACGTCTGGCTTTTAAAGATGCAAACTCGTTTATCATTTCACTGTGATCGATGGTTTCACAGATTTGATTCTCAATGGAAATAATAGCTAAATCTACTAGCCGTTCTTGGCGCATAGTTGTTCTTAAATAGTTTTTAATTATTTTTAGTTTTGAGAAACTCCTTTCTCCCGAGGCTACCGATATGGGCAACGACAAAAATATTCTTAATACTATAAATAAGTTTGGAAACAATGATTTTAAGTTATTTTTTACAATATAGTTTAAAATGTTTAAAGGCGACTCTGTATTAGGAATTATAACTTTATAAGACATAATTTCATTATGCAAATCAATTCCGTCAATATCTTTGCATGTCGTATTTTCATTATGAATTTACAAAGCAATGTCTAAATCCATGCATGATTTCCTAATTATTTCGGAATCTAAATCATAAAAATTGCATAAAAAACCAAATAAATCATTGCATCTATTGATCTCCTCAAAACGTCTTTATAAAGATTGAATTGTGGTGTCCATAATTAGAAAATAAAAGTTGATTTTAAATTGTTGTTTTGAATCCAAAACAGTTTCACCAGTACTTTCATATAAAAATTGTCGCTTGGTCTTTCTTTGTCGAATTAAGGGAAATTCTTGCTCTACATTGTTCTTCTCAGCTGCTACTTTAGCTTCATTTATAAAGTTCTCAAAATTATTGTCTGACCGTTTTTCAGTAAAATAACATATTAAATTTTGTATTCCTTTAAGGCATTCATTTAAATTTAAATTAGGATTTTGGAGCATATTACTGATAACATTAATTTTGGATAACATATCGTACCAACTTACAATCGAACATATAAATTTGAAGGTATTGATTTTATCTAGTAATGATTGTGCCATGTGTTTAGTATTCATATCTCTTGAATTATCTTTGGTCAAATCATATAAACTTTTACAAACTTCATTTAACTGAAATCTTAAGGGGCGAATGGCTTTAATCCTACTTTCCCATCTTGTATCACTAACCGATTTTAACGTTAAGTAAGGTAAATTTTTTTTTAAAATGTCCCACCGGTAAGAAAAAAAATTATACAATTCTTGAACGATAGAAAAAAAAACAAACAGTTTCATATGAAATTTTAGCGGCGTCATTAACGGATAAATTTAATGTGTGAGCTGAACAAGGCAGAAACATTGCTCTGACATTAACGTTTCGAATTTGAGTTTGAAGACCTATATGTTTACCAGACATATTTGCACCATTGTCATATCCCTGACCCCTCATGTCCTGAATATTTATTTGAAATATTGGTAATATTTGTTCTGTTAAAACTTGAAAAAGCCCTTCGCCTGTGGTATTTATAACTTGAAAAAAACCTAAAAAATGTTCTCTTATTTCGACTTGATCTGAAGAGAAATGAACAAATCTTATTACAAAAGTAAGTTGCTCAACATGGCTAACATCGCGAGTTTCATCTAAAATTATGGAATAATATTTTGCTGTTTTTAAGCAATTTAAAATTTCATGTTGAATATTTTTTAACAACAAACCGATTAATTCATTTTGAAAATGGTTTCTTAAATAATGAGACATGTTGATTTAATTGTTTACATTTTTGAACGTTATTTACATGTTCGAGTATAATCGGATCAAATTTTGCCAACATTTCAGCTAATTTTAAGAAATTCCCATTATTGGGTTCGTAAAGTTTATGACAATCACCTCTAAATGCTAAATTTTGACCCGCTAAATATTGCACAATACAAATCATTCTCTTTATAATAGCACGCTATCGTTTTTTTTTCATTTTCGTAATATCTTTGTTGATCTTTGTCGATAGTACATTCCCTAACCAAACGTAATTTTAATTCATGCCATTTTTGAGCGCTTTTCAGATGCTCCATACTAAGTTCATGACGAGAAAGATTTACAGATAACTGTCTCCAATTTGAATAGCCAGAAATTAATTTACTTGTTAGTGAACCAAATATTTTACAAAAAATACAAAAAGCAGTATTTGATTTGTATTTGAACCAACCAATCCCTATTTACTTTTTCGCCGTTTGCTAAGGTTCGCGTATATTGCGTAGTTGTAAATTTTCTTCCCGTCTCATCTACGGGAAAGTTTTCTCGAATTTGGACAGCGCCTTTAGTAACAATTATTTCAACTAAACGGTTATTCAAAAGATTAGGCCATGTACCCGGATCAGCAACATCAAAATCTAAAAAAGATTT
Organism: Ctenicera cuprea; assembly: GCA_958336395.1. Classification (NCBI taxonomy): domain Eukaryota; kingdom Metazoa; phylum Arthropoda; class Insecta; order Coleoptera; family Elateridae; genus Ctenicera; species Ctenicera cuprea. Next base: position 28,318,906 of record OY284487.1, on the reverse strand, counting down.
ATCTTTGCTCACAACGATCTCATGGGCTTCAGCTTCATCGTCAATGGGAGTATTTGTATTTTGTTCTAAATTCTGTGGTTGTTCAAATGAGGTTGATGGTTGAGGTTGGGCTTCAGCTTCATTAATACTCATTGGATCAGCATTCGATGAGGATGATGGAGCATTGATTTTAAAAAATGTAGTTAAAGGCCCACTTAGTTTCTCTTTTACTCTATTTTTTTCTATTCGACGCCTCTTATATTGTGCTCCAGACAATTTTTTGCGTGTGATATCACCCATTCTTAATTAAAAAAAGACAAAAGTTTAATACTCACATCACAACACCAACTTTTGATTTAAAAAAAACCCTTACCTTAGGAATATGTAGGGTGGAGTTGGATTTGAACGAAAAATTGTTTTTGAACTTTAAATAAACTGTATTTATTTTATTTTAATAACGAACACCTTATGTCCTTATACAGCATTATTAAATTTAAGAAAATAATCGTAAGAAGTTGAAGCTGTCAACCCTTAGGAGTACATCACAACACTACTGGTCTTTTCTGCAAAACCGAAGAAGGTTGACCTTTCGCAAGTACCTGTCCCTGTGAAAATTACTAAAACTAAATTCGCACGCGGCTTGCACAATTTGATCGTAAATAGAAATACATAGAAATATGCCGACAAAGTGAGGATTAGCTAAATTTTAGAAAATAATCGTAAGAAGTTGACGATGTTAACCCTTAGGAGTACATCACAACGCTGCTGGTCTTTTCTACAAAAACGAAGAAGGTTGACCATTTGCAAGTACCTGTCCCTGTGAAAATTACTAAAATTAAATTGCACGGCTTGCTCCATCCAGTCATAAACAGCAATAAATAGAAATATGCCGACAAAATGACGATTAGCTACCCAAAACCCAGCAGGCGCCTGTAGTATTTAAGACGGAACAAAATATGTTCACTGAAACAGACAAATGAATACTAAGCACGGGTGCACCGGACGTGCTTCATTTCAACCTGGAGGACTTTGGAAATAGCTGAAGTCGAGTTTTAATAATATGTAGATTGTAATTTATAAAAATAATTTTGCCTTTCTTCCAACTTGGCGCCCCTAACTGTTGCCGCCTGCGTGCGGGGCATTCACTGTATGCTCGCCAGGAACGGGCCTGCAAGGGAGGCATGCATGAACGTTTTGTTACAAAAATGTAAAGAATATCAAAAGACAGCCTGGACTATGGTGAGGCGACCGCAGCACCCGCCTCAGGTAGAGATTTTAATAGGGCGCAGAAAATAGCTTGTTTAATTTTTTTCAACTCGAAATTAAAGATCTTGATTGGAAATTTGAAAAATTTGAACAAAGCAAGTCTCAGATATTAACTTCCTTTTAGGAAATTAATTAGCATTATGGAATTTTGGAACTGCAAAAAGCTAGAATAGATTTAGCAGTAAAATACAAAAAGTATAGTAAATCTGAAAACTAAATTGTGTAATTCGTTGTATTTCACACGTGTTTAAATATCCTTTAACTTGTATTATCATCAATATATATTTTTAGCTATACAGTAAATCAGTCGACTTTATAATAGTAGAACATCACTGCACTTAAACCATGTCAAATAGTTAAGAAAAAAATTATTTAATGATGTCCAAGGGCACGAGGACAGAGGGCACGTGCAACCTCGACTAAAGAAAAACAGCAAATTACGTGCGATAAGTACTTTATAAATTTTTTGTTTTTGTTGCTTTTTCACTAGCACAACGCAGTGAGTGTATTAATTTTGAATGCTATAATTAATAATATTAAAGCAGATAACAGTGATAGATAAACAAAATTAAATATTTTAATTTAACTTTCAGCTAATTAAATGCTCAATAAAGTTCAGTAATTTTAAATGTCGCCCAGTGTTTTTTAGATATGACTTCCGGTTTGATAATTGATAGCAAAAAAAATATAATAACTGTCTAGAAATGCTTTTTATATGTTTCCAGAGTACTTAATGTTTGCTTCTCAAAATTTCTATTCAAATATGTCGCGGAATAACAAATATAATTCGGTCGAATTTCATTTTACCTTAAAAGCAGGGACGGGACGGGACGTTCGCCAAAATAAAACAACGTTGCCGGGTACGGCAATATGTATTAAATTCTAGTTTACGTCTTGGTTACGGTTTAATGCTTAACTTTCAGTTTCGATTACGGTTATTTACCGGTAATTATTTGATGTTTAATAGAATTTACAACAAAACATTGAAGTAACTTTATTTATAAGTTCTAGCTTCACTTCGTTTAAGTCCATATTTATTGAGTATAAATTAAATACTTTTTAGTTCAACAATATTTATTTATTTTAACCTTATACGTATTTCGATATGTTTACATGCCATTATCAAAGGTTATATTAAAAAGTAAACAGTTAGTGACGTTTTAGCAACAAAAGAACTTGGTGACTTGATCTCGGTAATCGTCTGCAGATGACTTGATTTTTTATTCCAAAATGTCCAATATGTTTATAGAAAATCTACATATTTGCCAAAAATACTGAGTACTCTTTCACACTTCCATGAAATTTTTTATGTAACCCTATTCAACTTCTTACCGCAAGGTTAACTATCTAACAGACTTTACTAACTAGATGTTCTGTGTATGTAAATAATTATTTATTTATAAAATTTCAATACTTTATTCCATTTAGCGTAACTCAAACTAGCACCAACTGCTGTTGCTGATTGTAACCACCTTTGCCTATGCCATGTGTTTGCCATTTGCCGGAACAAAAAAAATCCGGTAAATTCAGAAAATAATTAAGGTAATGGTTTTCGTTTCGATTACAATGCAGAAAATTTTTTGGTGTTTTTTGGTTTATGGTTTTCAGTTGCGTTTCGGTAAACGTCCCTGCTTAAATAATTATTTGGTTTGTGACTATATTAAACATTTTTAAGTATAAATACAAATTTATAACTGTATGTTCTTAAATTAAAAATATATTTTGTAAGGACACTTACCGCAAACCTTAAATTATTGACAGGAGGTGCAGCATAAGGGATTCCTTTAAAGGCATAGAAGGTCCTGTTAAATCTAGAAAGGAGAGTGTGCCCTCTGACTTTTCCATAAGAAGTTTGGACAATGAGATCTTCAGCAGGGGGTGAATTCCATGTTCCACGGATAAAGTTTTGAGTTAAGACTAGAAGTTCTAAGAATGGACGCAGTAAAACCATGGTTTGCCTACAACGTTTAGCTATGTTGGTAAATTATTCTGAAAAAAAATTGTCATATTAATAAAGGTCGGATTTATAACAACTATATGCACGCCAAATATGCACGTAAAAAGTCAAAATTTGCACTTATATGCACTTAAACCACATAATACTTATGCTAAAAAGAACTGCATTTATGTATTTGCAATTCTACTTTTTTTATATAGTGTATAATTATCTTTTGTATCGGCTAGAATGTGTTTATATTTAGAGAACCATCCTTTAACGTTACTGTATATTACCACAGATAAGGTTAACACTACAGATATACGACCCCTTATAAAAAATGTCCGCTCAGATTTGGAAACGAAATTAGCGTTAGTGTGGATACAACGCACCAGACCAATTTTAGGGCGCTGCTATAGCTATTTGTTTATTACTGTTGAAATGTGTTGGAAACTGTTTTATCGCGAATTTGAATGTATCTGTCACAGATGACGTTAAAAACCTGACCTTGTCTGGGATCTGGTTAAAGCGCGTATTTTATATTTTCCTTGTATTTACTGTTTACTGAAAATTGATATATCAGAAAAAGTATCAGTTCTGAATTGTGATAAATAATAAATATTCAACATGTCGACTGTTGTTAGTGGCAAGTGCTCGATTATTATGATTTATATGAGTCCTATAAAAATATGTAGATGATTTTGGAATTATTATTAAATTTAATTCACCACAAACAGAAAATAAAGTTTTAAAATTAGACTGTGCAATAAATGTGTATGATTAATGCTTGATAAATTAATTTGCTTGCAATAAATTAAAAAACTAGGTACACATCATGAATATAGTTTAAGTAGAATTGGCGTCAATATTAATTATTTACGAAAAATTGCGATTTGACAATGCATGGCAGATGGCTTTTGGTTTGAATATGTGCTAAGTAATCTGCTAAATTACAGTCATCTGTGACTTACTTATAAATTTTCATTGTAGCGCCATCTATTTGCAGATTATTAATCATATAAAACAAGCTGCCGATAGCTCCCATATTTACCGTATATCTGTAGTGTTAACCTTATCTGTGATATTACTAAAGCATACTGCTTATACTTTGGCAACTCTTCTACGCTTTGTTTACAGTTTTTGAAATTGCTGGTTAGTTTGTGATGGGTGTTTCCAGCAACCCTATGCGGTGCACTTTGGAGAGATGTTAAGACGTTTTCCTTCTTTCGTAATACGTTTCCCATACAGCACAACAATGTCCATACGACGTTTTATAGACATCCTTTATGGATGTCATGTTTACAGGATATCCATTTTAGATAATATTTTATAGACGTGCATATGTAGTCTATTTGCCACAACTATGGACGTCCCTATGACATCTTCAACTGATGTCAATACGACGTTCTATACGGATGTACAAAACACGTCCTGTTTGGATAGATTATATCTAAATTATTTTGTATTTTAGAGTTATTCATAATAGATAAATTCAGCAATTTTTACTTAAAATTCGAAAGTTGAAATAAATTTCAGTTCTTTTCTGTATCAATTTTATAATGTATTTAGCATACATGCAATTATATGTTTTTGGATATAGCAGGTAACACTAAAGCGTATTAGTAAAGTATTGTTTCTACGATTAGCTATAAATACGAAATCTGGATGCAATATCTGTTAACACATAAATGTTATCAAATATTTTATTGATGCACAAGATAGAAATTGGTAGTTGTAATAATATGATGTAATTGTAACGTATAATTAAAAAAATAAATCACACCATTTAGTAGAAACTGATAAAATTGCTCGTTTCTTTTTAAATTTTAATTTATAATTTAATAGTATATTATGCAACGAATCTATAATGATAACTATTAATTAATACACGAGTCATTCAAATGTATATTAACAGCCATTATATAAAAGTTGCATATACTATTTTTTCTACGAATAGTTAATTAAAAAAAATATTCATTAAAAAAACGTATTTGAACATTATACTTAAACAAAAACTCGAACTGTTTTGCGATATTAACTGAGAAATGTTAACAACTCTTGTAACCAGGGTTACCAACAACAATGCTTTGCTGCTATTGGTCAATTTGGGTCATTTCATAATGAAAATCTGTATCGAAATGGGTATCATTATAGTATAGGCAGCGCACACTTAATAAGTAAATTAAAACATAGGAGTAGGCAAAATATAATAAATATTATATGGGTAAGACTTCGCGTTAAAATTTTATTTTGTATAAAATTTGTATGTGGTTGAGAACAGAAGAAAGCACTCCACCACAAAATCGAAGAAAAAATGTATAGTATCAATTTAAAAATATTGACCGCACCATAATCCCGAAACAGTTGAAAATACAAAAAAAATTAACAAAGCGGCTGCACTTTCCTATACTTTAGAAATTAATTATGTTATTATCTTTCAAAAGTACGTATGTATGAACGGTTTGTCCGAGAACAGTGACTTGTAAGATTCGAACCAGAGTGGTGGCCAGTAAACCCGGTTTTCAAGCGTTGAATTAAACGCAAATAACCTGAATCATAAATAAACCCATTCAATACTCCATTTAAGTACTTTTCATTTATAAAAATCGAAATCAGGTGTGTGCAACTGTCAACACAGCATATTCTTTCCAGTTCTTTTAAAGCAATTAACGTAACAAATAATAAAGGCAATTCAACAGAATACTACAAGCAAAAGACACTAGCCATGCATTCTCCTCGCACTCCTGAGAGCATGTTTTATTGTAATTTTTAAAATGAAAAATATCAATTTTTGATATTTTGGACAAAGATTTCTTAGGATTTATGCAAAACGAAAACGGAAGTATAAATTCGTTGGCCACAAATTTAGTAAGAGGTGGAAGATTAACCTTCTTAAATATTGCCGCACCTAAATATTAAGTTATGAATTTTATTCTACCGCCACTCATGAAACAGAAATTGTTTCTGTTCCCCGTTTATTACATAAAGAACCGTAAATGTTTGTAATTTTCAAAACTTCATAGAGGACGTCACAAAAAATAGCGGACTAGGACATAAACCAAATTAAAAACTTATCTCCAGCTTTATAACCTTGCAAAATTTTAAAAAATCGTATTGCTAGTTTTGAGCAAAACTTTTTGAAAAAATCACAATTATGAAAATTTTTTCACTTCATAGTTTTAGTAGTTCCAAAAGTATTGTAAATTGTAACATTGTGTACCCATAGGGCAGTTACAATATCAAATTTCATCCCGATCCGATAAATCGTTTTAAGTAAATAGGCGTTAAAACGATAATTTTCAAAAATTTATAGAAGGCATCACAGAGAAATTAGCATGCTGGTACACTAACCAAATTGTAACTAGTTCTATGAGCCTGCAAACAAACAAAAATTGTGTCTAGTTTTTGAGCTATATTTGGAAATTTCAAAATGTTATATAATCTTTATTTCACGGTTTTCTTTTCTTCAAAAATTGTCGTACTAACATTGCGTTTTCTAGGGATGTTTGTTTACCAAATTAGATTCCGATCTGTCAAATCGTTTTTGAGTAATACACTGTTAAAGACAAATTTTTCCAAAAAACATATTTTGTAGATGTTTTTTAGATAACCTTAAATCCCAAAGCGCATCGAAATCGGCACATCCCTTTGGGAGATATTTCGAAAACAATTTTTACATCACTTTTTTGAGTTAGTGAAGGTCCAAAACATGTATTTCCTTCAAAAACTCGAATTTGAATACCATACTGGAGGTATAGGAAAGTAAAAATGAACAACGCCATAATATAAAGCTTTGCGTGATATTAATTCTGATATATTGTGATTGCTGCGACTTAAAATTTTAATGAAACCACTTTTTTGAGTTATTAAAGGTCCAAAACATGTATTTCCTTCATAATCTCAAATTTGAATACTTTAATGCATTCAATGCTTCCCTATACTGAAATTATAGGCAAGTAATAATAACCAACGCCATAATATAGAGCTTTGGGTGATATTTAATCTAACGTATTATGATTTACGTGACTTAAAATTTATAATAGCACTGTTGTAGCGCGAGGCGGTTTTAACAGAAACGACATGTTTTATTTTCATTCAGCATTTAAAAAGATAATTAAAAAATATTTAATTTGTGATATAAAAAGTAAAACGTGGCTTATTGAGAAGTATAATGTATTTTTTATAGACATCCCTAGTTAAATATTTACAAAATTTAATAAAAAAATTAACAGGTTTTGAATTTTCTCTCTTACAGAAGTTTCTAATCCACTGACAGACATATCAGAAATTAATAAGAATAGTCACCCTTACTGTAACACCCCTTGATGTATTCTGGAAGCACACTTTTGAATTGGAGTCTGTTAATATGCTGACACAAATGAAAAATGAATTATGCAACGTTATAAAACAAAACCAATCGATAAAAATGTGCATACCAATTTATAATTAGTAAATGACCAATTGAAGCGCCAACACTAATTACATACAAGATATCACAATAATTATCGTCACGAAGTTAATGTAAAAAAATCTTTAGGTTATAGGTAATCAGAGGTCAGATTATATTTTTTCTTATTAATGCAAAAACGACAAACATTAATTTATTACCAAGTATTTAGTGCAATGCAAATAAATTATTGTATTTACAATAATAATAGAATAGCTATTTATGTAACCAGTTAAGAAATGACCCATTTTGTGCAACGAGTGAGATGTTTGCGTGGACGAGCGAGCGGAGCGAAGCGAGTTTCTGCCAAATCACAGGGGTTTCATACAAGATTTTTTCTATATTTGAAAAAAAAAGGTTTTTTAAATTTTAAACCGGTGAAAATATTAATTCCATGAATTGTATTGAAAATCAAGTAGGTACGCTTATTTCGTTTGACAGTTTGAAGTTTCCTGTGTTTTTTTTTCTCCACTGGTGTTGAAATAGTATATTATGCAACGAATCTATAATAATAGCTATTAATACACGAGTGAGATCAAACGTATATTAATAGCCATTATATAAGAGTTGCATATACTAGTTTTTCTACGAATATATAAGTAAATTAAAAAAAATATTGATTAAAAAAATTTATTTGAACATTATACTTACAAAAATCTGTTTTGCGATGGTAACTGAGAATTGTCAACAACTCTTGTAACCATGGTTACCAAAAACAATGCGTTGCTGCCATTGGTCAGCTTGGGTCATTTCATAATAAAAATCTGTATCGAAATGAGTATCTTTATAGTATAGGCAGCGCACACTTAATAGATAAATTAAAACATGGGAGTAGAAAAAGAATTTTTCATCACCAGTTGCGAAAAATTTTACTTTTCCTAACCAGTTACAAAAAGTGTGACGTTTCGACACTTAATTTAATTAGTTAATTTTGAAAAGTGACACTGTTGATGTCAAAATTAGAAAAAATGTATTGTCTTTGAAGATGAAAATGATTAAAATTCGTTCCATCCTGCATAAATAATCGTGCTAAATTGTATGCTAGTAATAAGTTGTAGTTTTGTAAAGCCAAACACTTTTATATCTTACACCAGTGGCTGCTCGCGAACATTTACCATGGGAGAGCTATACATAAATTTAAAACAAAAATAATCTTGCCTATTAATTAACTGTTCTGTAAATAAACTACATACAAAATTTATGTTTAAATTGAGTAGGGAACGTCCAAAACAAGATAATACTATTTGCTTGTTATTATGACTTCCCAGCAACTAGATTTTATGGCGGAAAAAAGGGAAAACTGTTTGCGAATAGACGTGTAAAACATAGAAAACTTTTAAATTAACCAAAAATAATATAATGGTTTCATTTAAAAAAAAAAGTTGAAGATCGCATCTCTGACATTTGACGTTAAATCAAAATTTCAAAGTGTTCATGTTGTAGAGAGCACTCAAAACTATACCTTGGTGGGCAATTGTGGTTTTTTTGTAAAAGGTACACATAAACACAAGAAAAAAAAGCGTATCCGCTGACTCAGTCTATATACTATTGTTTGCTAGCGAGGGCGTCGTCCACGTTGCCCCCCTTACGGGCCGCTACTGTCTTACACAGGTTTGTTTCCTAATATCTTAGACATGCTGATAATATTTTTATTTACGGATTTTGTACCTGATTTTTGTAGTAAAAGAAGCACATGCACATCGGGCTGGTGGGCAGGGTCTCCAGTTTTAATATTGGGCCTTGTCGTCAAAAGAGGACATTCAAGTAGCCAAAAACAGCCAAATTTAAAATGTCACCTTTGTCAATAAATTCAGAACTGTTCCACAATTTTTATCATTCATGAAAAAATCATAAAGTAAACAAATTAAACAAAGCTGTTTATTTAAAAATGCTGCTACATACTAATAAAACCATGATGAAAAAACAAAATTAAATAAGTTAAATTCCAAATTTAAATCTGTATCTCCTCATTTATCAACGCCAAAGAATTGACCATTTCATTGTTGTTCCCTTCATTTTCTTTACAGTTATACATATCTGCAGTAAATAATACTAACATTTTTTGTGTACCTAGCAGAAAAACTTTTACAGCATGCATATGTACCGTAATAATAGCATCCGATACGAGTTAATGAATTTATTGTAATAAATTTTAATTTTATTCTTAACTTTCGTTTTGACAGTGTTCATATTGAAAGAACACGTTCAACCGCAGTATTTGTTATTTGGTAAAGACAAATATCTAAGAATTACAGTGGATATTTCCAAACGTGGTTTATTTGAAGCATTGTCTTGAAAAGAACAAACTTTTGGCGAAAATTCTCAAACTAGTCGCCACCGTTAGTTTTTTGACGCCTAAATCACCGCAGAAATAGCCAAAATAGCAATAAATCGCCAAATCTGGAAACTCTGCTGGTGGGCAGCCCCAACTATCGAGAATATAACTTGGAGGGCAATGCAGCAGTACACGTGCCATGTCACTGTTCTGCTCTTGCAACTAACAGAGCATAGCCATCATCAGCAACACCCCAATCGCGAACGTTCTCAAATTCATTCAGAGAATTGGGTGGTTTCTTTATGGCCAAAGTACGAGTGCGTTTTGTTACTTTCAAACCTTAATCCAGAAATCCAGAACCAGTAATATTACCTCAAATTATTAAACTTCCTGTTGTATGAATTGCCGTTACTTTCCACTTTCATAGTTTTACTTAAACCAATGTCTTTGAAACCTAAAACTCATATTTTAACCTCAGTATTAAACCTTGATAAAGACCTTTCAAATAAAACACACATGATCTCACTTAAAGGTAGCATTTTGTATTTTAAAAAACTTGCTCACAATGAAGCACCGACACGTCTTTATTTGAGAAATAGTTGTAAAGAGCTCTAAGCGAAAAGCAAGGCGGTGTAAAATACCAAGGCATGATTTACATGACTCTAGAAGCACGTTAGAGAGGTGGGGGATACGTTGTCATAGTAACCACGTTCTTTCGTTCAGCGATAGAAGAGTCCACATAAATCGCTTTACTTTACTATGTATTCGTGTTGGATGATGATTTAACCAATAAAACATGAGCGTTGCAATTTTTACGATCTTGGTTGATATGATGAAAATTTTATTAGAATTGAATTTATAAATTTTTATCAATATAGATACCTTAAATCATAAAATGATAAAATGTGCTCTTTGCGAATTATTAGAAGTGAAGCGTGCGTGAAGTTGACCCCACGAGCCGCCACTGTTGCACGTGGCTTCATGATAAAACTGCAGTTCAAGATAAATACATTATTAACGCACTTTATGATAACTTACTACTATTGACAACGGCAATTGTAGAATTCTGTTAATATTTTACGTAATTAAAGAAAATAAAATCCAGTTATCTTGTGGTTTACATACGAGAGTAAATGTAATCAATACTCTGTCACAGTAACACACTAATCAAGTGTTATATGTTGTGTCTTAACAGTTCATGCATGAAAATAAAGCCTGTTGTTCTATTTTTTATTGCATGTGCCACAGATTCAGTTTTTATCTGCGTGTAACGGCTTTATTGTAATACTGAAACATTATTATTTTGAAAACTGCAATGGTCGCATAAAAATATGTCAAACGGTTTTGCTGAAAATTGTTCCGTAAGCATAATTTTTGAATACGACTTTTACAAAATTATTTTTTTTTAAATTATAGGTAAGTATTAGACAACTTTAATGATTAATTGGAAATTTTAAATACACGCACCTATCAGCAGCCCAATCGTATTACAACTATTTTTATTAATGTAGTCAGTGCTAAAAATTTATCTAAGTTATATCAACAAGTGGAAGTTTTTTATGCTTGTGATAGAGGAATTTTATAATATCACGTGGAAGTTTACAGACACAACTATACTTAAATATAGCTTAAAATTTTCTGTGATGATTTTATTGCAAAATGTTCTATACGTTAAAGGCTGGGGTTTCTACTGTTTCTATGTTTATTTTTAAATAATAATTTTTAAAATCCTCTTTTCAAAAATATTAAAATTATTTTTTAAACGATTTTACAATTTTAATATTAACCAAGATAGATATTAAATTCAATAAAGTGTATTACTTTTGCTCGATAATCTCGGATATTCTAACAAAACTTTTATTTAAAATATAGTATACAAATGCAGCGTGTTTCGCGCCATAGAATTTTAACCATATTGTAATTTGGATGGTGCAAAGTAGTACAGAAGTTTGTTAAACTACATACTTGCCTTAATATTCATGAAATAATATCAAACTACGTGTCTAAAGAGAGTGGTTTTGACAGAGCAGCTGCTCACCAACAAGAAGATCCCGGGTTCAATTCCCATAAAATTATTTTTTTTAATTTTTATTGGTTCGTACAACATTTGTATTATTTTTATTAAATACAAAGTAATCGAATATTGCCGCTGTTACTTACAATACGTAATAAGCAATTTTTCGCGAATATTTTTAAGTATTTTAAAATATACTTTAATAACTTTGTGTTTAATAAAAACGTCGTTAAAACACAAATAAAAGACGAAAAATAATTAAAAAATAAAGGAATGTTATGGGAATTGAACCAGAGATCCCTGTACTGGTAAGTGAATGCTCTATGTCAAGTCTAATGTCATCAAACACGCGATTTGCCTATATTTCATTGATTTTAAGACAGATATGTAATTTATTAAAATTCTTCGGAGAAAAACAGCTGCAATCCTAGCGACACAACTACATGGTGAAAATTACATGACACGCACTTTTTGAAACAACCTGTATACCGTATACTTAAAAAAAAACTTTATGAAATTCCTTTGGATTAATAATATTAATTTGAAATAGTCACGATTTCAGTTTTAATAAATTGCAACTTTATTAGGTTAAGGGTCCTAACCTACCTGCATTTAATACATTGCTCGTTTTGTTTGGAAATTTTAACTACATATTACTCACGATATTAGGTATATCATGCCAATAAAAAATTACTAATTTTGCAAGTAATTCATTTGGTCAAAACCACAATTTCACGCTTTGCGATTTAACAGTCTTCCGTAAATTGACCTGAAATTAATTACATAAATAATTTAAAAAAATCTAATTGCACTAATTGTTTTACATTTTTGCTCCAACTTTATTTTCTTATTGCATTTTTAATAATTTAAAGAATCAAATCAATAACCAAGATAACACAATTAAGGGTAGGCATAGGTGTATCATTTTCTCTTAATTATTTAATAATAATTCAGCTTTTAGTCGTTAAAGCATTGTCCGCATATTTTCATACTTTATAAAGTTCATTTTGTGCACGAGCCTATCGAAGTCCTACTTTTTGAATATATCGAATACTTCAAGGTTACAGAATTAAACTAGTTCGCGATTTAAATATAACATTACAAAAACAGTGTTCCTCAAATAGTAATGCTGGAGCAGCAGTTCCTCTCAAAATTTTTCTTTTAGATGATTAATAATTGAAGTTCCCAAACTTTTAAAAATTTCTTAATTTTCTAATACAACCAATCACATATAAAAATTAAGGAAATAAACTTTCTTTTATGTAAAACATAAAACTTAAATCTTGCAAATTTTACGAACTGCTTATTATTTATCTGCTTGTTGTTTAAATTAAATAACGATTATTTAAATACAAATTGACAAGCGATTCATGAACAAAATAATAATAAACAAATCATTAGCATAACGAAAAAAGCACATTAATAGGTAGATAGAAGATAAACTAATACTTTTAAGTAACATCCACTTACTTGACTTATACGTGCGGCACACTGCTTTAAAATGGGTTTCTGTTTATGAACAAAAAAATTGTTGTTTAAAGTTTGTGTGATAACTGCTAAGAAATGTTTATAATTAATAACAATCTATAATAAAAATCTGCTATCAGGGGCGGATTAGTTTTATCGACTAGTAGGCAAACAATACAGTGGGAGTTAGAATAAACGTTTCTTGCACTTGGTCAAAACAAGATACTTGCATATTTAGTATAGCAATATGCAATGTGCTCATGCTTATCTTATTTTTTATAGCATTATTTTTGTCATAAATTTTCGGGTTTAACAAAAATAACAAAGAATTTTTTTTAATTCTATTGAAATCAGGTATTAGCACTACTCGTACTATACACTATAAGTCTATAAAATTTTAATTTAAGAAAATAAAACGGAAACTGATATAAAAAGAAATAAAAATAGTTTTATATGCAATATCGTTATGATTGAATTTTTTTAAATAAAATAGTGGCATGTTATTGCTAATTATAAATTACAACACAAAAATGTAGTTTAATCACAAACTGAGCAATGTCATATAATTTATACCACTAAAAACCAAATACAAATCCAGCAAATAGAAACAATTAGCAAAATTTTAATACAGAATACGGTTCTGGGTTTGTCTTGTTACTGAATCTCAAAATAAAACATTAGTCATTCAACAACAATTAGGAACTTAAATAATCGAAAACCCAAATTCTTTATATAACCTAATAAACAACAATCAAAGAATGCCAAGTTTTCAACAAAACATACGTAGACAGTACTGCAAAGTTTATTTTCTCTTCCTCTCCTTGATTACGCCCAACAGAGCGGGTTTGAGCATCGCTCTCAGATGGCCAATGAATAAATATCACGACTGCCTCTCTTTTAAGCGACTAGGTCAAGGACCATCACACAGGTGAGAGGCATAAGCAAATATATCTTTTGCGGGGTCCTCGTTGTAACGGTCACTCCGGTGATTTCAATTTAGTTCGTCCACCTTTCCTCGGAGAGGAGCCTTAATTGGGACCATGAAGAACTGGGTTAGTAATTTCGCAAAGTGAAGTGTTGCCAGCTCACAGTATGGGTGCCTAACACCGGGCTACCGTGCGTTGTATGAAACGTGATACCCGCCTCTGGCCGTGACTGTAAATTTTGCCTGTGTCCTAGTCACTAACTACGTCTCTACGGGTTGTAAATTTGCCGAGACGATAAACTGGGTGGTGGGACGACGCTATTTAGTTACCGGTCACTATGATCAGACCGGCGGCGCGGCTGAGCGGTGCGAAGTTGACCAGTACTAGGTACTGCGAGTAGCCCAACTGGTGGCTACTTTGGTTGTTACGAAAAATACTCCTAGTGATTTTTATATTATGGTGCCACTAGGACCAACTTCGAGCCTGTAGAGAAATAGCAGGTCTTGTATTAGTCACGTTGCAAAACTCGTCTGTGCAGCTAGGATCGTCGTGCAGCTCCACGGGTGAGCTGCATTTCAGCTCAGGTAGTGATCTGCAGAATCAGTAAAAAATTGGGTAATTTCTTCCACCACTGGGGGCTCGTAGCCTGATGTCGTGGCTGGTAGCTTGTTATCGCTGAACCGTTGTTAATTTGGGCGGCTTATGCCCACTTCGTGACTTCCCAGTACGTACCACGGCTTAAAAATTCCCAATTCGGGACTCGTCGCAATACCTTTCACTAATTTTAATTTAAAAATTATTTCGAATGGCTTGTATGGCCGCTACTTCAAAATCTATTTTAAAAGTTCTAGGATGCCACCCTGGGTATGCATCTTTGATTAACGTGAATAACCGACTGTATGTATTTTCATTCCTGTTCGGTAGTAACGCATACATAACCGGAATTATGTTAGTAGCGTGGATGGAACTACCAAGATCCTCGTGAAGGGTGTAGAGTTGGTCGAACTGTCGACAGCAGCTTTTAAATGTGCTATCTCCAAAAAAATCTCTACATTCTGTAAAGCAGTCTCTGTTAACGCGGTTTGCGAACGCAATCATTCTTTCCTCGCCCCCATCATCGATCAACAAAAAATCATCTATAAGCCCATTTTGTGAGAATGTAGTTTCTGTCTTGTAGCAAAAGATGTTACTCCCAGTGCTTTATGACGATTTCGGTACAAGGAAGACTTCTTCGTTGCAAATAATGGAACATCTGTGACAAAATTCAAACCTGCATCTTTCACTGTTGAAAATTCTCGATCGAATATTTTTGGCAAAGGCGTCAATTCCTCACGGGCTCGTTTTTTGCATTGAAACAGGCACATTTCTACCCTAGCTCTAGCTTCATCAGGTACACAAGAATGTGTGAGATTTTCATTAAAAACTTCACCACCATCATTTGTTGTCAAACTACCAGAACACTTTCGATCAACGCACATCCAATATAATGTATTACTTTTGTTTTTTCTCTTAAGATGATATTTGTACCCCGAATGCAGCGCCATTGGACGACTCTTGCAACTCTCAACAAATTCAACTCGATCCATTGCAGTTAATATTTGTAAACTTATCTTCGGTGAAAATAAACGACAAACTAAATTTTTAAAAGCCACCCTTCCTTGTTATATACTGGTAGTTACTAATTACCCCTTGAAATAAACGTGCCGCATTGTTTAAATCCTAAGCTAAGTTAACCTTAACGATGATAACAACAAAATAGTTATTATTAATAATCTTAAAGTTAAAACGAAGAATATAAGTTCTAGGAAACATTCAAATTTTGAAAACATAATCACTTTCTACTTTTCTTATCGTTCACCTAAGCCGTTAAAACTCTAAATACGTCATAAGAAATAGTTTAACGTATTTTGAAATACAATTGGCAACAGAAATCGATGCTTTTATTCATTTAAAAGACTAACACCGATAAGGAAAACCGATAACGATAAAGACATAATTAGAAACTACCTATTCATATTTTCGTAATCAATATCCCTCGAGTCCCGAAGTGGGAATGCTAAATGTTGGCTCGGGGACCGTGTCACCAAGTGGGAACAAAACAGGTAAATATTCCGAGTGTCACGAAATGGGAAGTCACTAAGTGGGAAGCCACCACCAATTTGGGCAAGCTTTCTGATTGAGCGTAACTCAATCCGGCCCTAAAAATGCCGTGGCCGATGAGGCGAAAGCTAGGTGCCGTGAAGTTATTCTTAAGGTAGGCTAGAGCGCGACGGTCAAAAATCCCCACCTCGGTGAGAGACGTGCACAAAGACATCTTGCTCGGGGTCGGCGTTGTAACGCTCACTTCAGTGATTTTAACTTGATACCTCCACCTTTCTTTGAAGAGATTCAAATTTTTTTAGTTAGGACCAAAGAGAGGTCACGGAAGTGATTTCGCGAGGTGGAGTAGCTCCCAGTATGTGTGGCAAACACCTGAGCGTCAGCGTGTTCTCTGAAATGGGAATCTCCGCTTGTTAGCCTGTGCTATAAATATGTCTACGTCTCAGTCGGTACGTTTAGGAAACTGGGTTATACAATTGTCTATGTGAGAAACGGGAGGGTTAAAGGCCATCGACAGGCAGGTGAAAATGAGATCCAGGAAACAGTGATGTAGCTGACTGCTGGCATTAGGGACCTGAGCTCTAGGAGTGGGGTTTTACCTTGCCTTTCATGCCTATAATCAAAGTGTCGACCCAGGGGGTTCACATTCCCGAAGTAGTTAACCTACCGGTCATTATGATTTAACCGGCTACTAAACAACCTAGACGGTGAGTAATTGACCAATACTGGGACTACGAGTAGCCTACACTGGGACAAAAGCTTAGGCTGTTTCGAAAAGCCCTCGCTCTTAGTCAAGGTGTAGGACTCGTAGCGGTAGAAGTAGGGCTGTGCTGACAAGGGTGATCTTGGTACAGCTTGGTTGGGGAGCTGCGTTTCAGCTCAGGTTCTGATTTCCACAGTCGGTCGAGATTTATGTAGTTTTATCCACCACACTTTCCACATTTCTCCTGCTTCCATCTTGAATTCGACAGAAGGTAATATCTCAAATTTACGTATTTTATATTAATGTATATTTTTGTATAAATCTATGTAAAAAAAGATAAATAAGTTTGTTTTATTAAGGAGGCAATTGGTCGTAATTTAAACAAAATAGCAGGTATGTATTATAACTAAAATTTGAATACAAAGTCTTATATTTTTTTATTTTTAACAAATTAGCTTTATTTTTTTAATACAAGCGGCTTACAAGAACACAGAACACATCATGTTTAAACAACCTTAAAGTACTAAACTAACAAGGTTACCAAAGTTCCTGTTCGAAGTTGAATTTACTCTGTTTTTGTTTAAAATAAATTTTTATAATAAAAGAACACGACCGACGGTTTAAGATTCTTAGCAGACTTCTATTAGATCCGAGTTTTATCAAAGGTTTCATACGTTGCGAATCGGAGTCATCAGGTTATCGAAAATATTTGACTCATTATGGCCCACAACCAAAATTTTTCGAAAGATACTTATAATACTTTTTTGATAAATTCAAGGTATTCTTTCCGATTCTGATTGAAAAACTGTATTATTTGATGCGACGAATTTTCAAATTTTCAAGAAACGACTTGTTTTAGGAAAAATGATTTTAATTAAAATGTGCCATTACAGTAATTACACTAGAGTATGTTTTCTACACTAAAAACAACTTTTTTAAAATAAGTAATTATAAAATTAACAAACGTTAGAATGTAAATCTGTAACATCAACTACAGGTTTACTAGAATTTGTTTCAAGGTATACCAGTCGACAAACATTTTTTAAATAAAAGCAAAGAAAACGTTTAATTTACTACTAATTTTACACTATGACGGTTGTGTTACTAATCGTATATTATAAATCATTGTTATGTAATTAATATAGGGGGACAGGATAGAGGATATTCCGAGATTGATACACAGAGGTGTGCAAAGTTTTCAAAAGTCAAAAAGGTTTTTGCGGTCTAGTCTTGCTAGATCCAAATTTTGTATAATTTTCACCTCGATTCACACGTAGAACGATCAAGTAGCACAACATAAAATTAAGAATTCTTTCTTTTCTGTGAGTTACGTTCCAGTTTAAAAAATATAGCGTTGAGCAAAATTCGTGACACTAAATGGTTTGTATATTTGCATAGTATAAACCATGAAAAAAACATTTATTCCTAGTAAATAATCAATTTTAATATTTTGAATTGATTGTGTGGTAGGCATGGTGAAACATTATTAATAAATATTTAACTATTAAAAATTAATAGTTTATTAATTGAAACTCGAGTTGAGTAAATAAAAACCAACAAATTGTGAAACAATTACCAAGCGTTTTATTTTATTAATAAACTATTAATTTTTAATGGTTAAATATTTATTAACCAATTTTAAAATTATTCGCGTTATTCGAGTGGGAACTTTTTTTTTAATATATGACTACAATATCAGTATAAAATTTTTATTCTTAAAGACCTTGTGCACATTTCAGCATTCTAGTGCAATGTAACGTTACCGCTAGTGTTCATTTATTTGAACTCTTCTTAAAAC
Organism: Ctenicera cuprea; assembly: GCA_958336395.1. Lineage (NCBI taxonomy): Eukaryota > Metazoa > Arthropoda > Insecta > Coleoptera > Elateridae > Ctenicera > Ctenicera cuprea. The sequence goes on along the minus strand of OY284487.1, from coordinate 28,299,995 downwards.
CGGAAAATTGGAAAACCGGTCACGCTTAGGCACGTGTGGTAATTCAACATTCTTTGATGTTCGTGATGAAACCGATAAGTACAAGAATATGCATCATTCGTGTCGCGATTCGAGCAGGCGCGAATGATACAATAACTGAGTAACACCAATCACACTTAAGCATTCATGTTACATTACGTTATTACGGTAGAATAATGTTCAGCTGTGCACAACCCGGCAGAACCTTAAAATGGATAGTTTGGCGGCCTTAGTGATTACCGCCACGTGCTTGCTGATAATCATAATGGTAATTCCTTCTGGAAGTGTTTTTGAGTCCTCGTGATAACATTTTTTTGGGTACTAGTATATTTACATATTTTTAGTATTATGTTTTGATGTATCTTATCTTATTTTGGGGAAAACTAGACAGTAATATCAAATTTATCTGTCTAAATTGTTGATATCACTTGTTTGTTTATATTTTTTGATAATTTCCGTTCTTTATTAAAGGATTTTTTAATATTACTAAAACCTTCTTAAGTTAACAAATAATGTTTTAACGACGAACTAATAACACCAAATTCAATTATAATAGAACTTGTTGCCGTTATAATTAGCGGCAATAAGTTTTATTAAACGCTTTGTGGTTTTAGTTGCGTCTGCAACGAAATTTTGTTTTAATTTCTAATACAAGTTAAATTAATATCTATAATAAGTAGTAAGTGTAGCACATAAACATTTGTTTTCTGTAATAATTAATTCTAGGTGGTCTTGTATATTTTTGTGGCAAACATATTAAATTTTGACAGACTGATAACAAATATTAAAAAAGTAAAAATTAAAAAGAACGTTTAGTCAACAGGTATACCACGAGTGGACTGGAAAATAATCGGGCAAACAATTGAGTGTTAGTTTTGCTTCAAAAATGATTACGAGTTGCTATGCAGAAAGTTTGAGTAATTATCCCGGGTTATGGTATATAATTGGATTATTTTGTGAATAACACATCAAACTGTCAAATAAATTGTATTTTTAAAACTAACAAATAAAACAAAGAGTAGTTTACTTCAATTAATTCGCGATTTAATTTTGTACGTCCAAAATTTTTTCTCATGCAAAATAAACACGATTTATTAAGAAAAATAAAAGACATGTATGCTAAGCGCGGAAGTTCTAAGTGAAACTCTTTTACGTGTTCTCACGGAAAGTGGTTTTTGATTTTTGTGATTTAACAAAAAACGAACACGGTTTCAGTATATAATATGGAAGATTCTTTGCAGAAAAGAGGCACAGAAATGCTGCAATGTATGCAATTGTAAAAATTCGAATAATAGTTTTATAAGGTTTCCTTGAAGATCCTGATTCAGAAACAGAAGAAAACATTTACCAGTTTATTTACACAGCAATAATTTTATAATGCGTCACGTATAGGTATTATTTCTTTTGTGTTTTATTAATAATTAAAGAAATTGTATAAGTAATTAAAGTTATTTTTATAGCTATATACGCAGCTTGAAGCACTATCAAGGTTTACGTCTTGATGCGGCACAGAAATTACGCGGAGTATTATAAAAAATTCATGCCATCAAAATCATGGTCATATGATAATTTTTTTGCTTTAAAATATTTCTCAACGTTTATTCTTAATTTTGTTCGCTGCATGTATGTGTTAAGATCTACAAATAAAAGAGTTTATCGCTTTTTAAAAAGTTAACTACGTCGAAAGCAAGAAGTCATATTCGTTATTTCTTTGGGCACTAAATAAATTTTATAGGCAGCGCCGATGCTAGTTGATATGCCAAGTACTTCTCGAGATATTATATATGTGTTAAAAAATATTTAATTTGAAAATTGATGATTTGGTCATGTTTGTATTAATAAAATAATTCGGTGCCGGTGAAAAGGTCGTAAATGTTCATTTTGTATAGCAAATAAAGTACTTAACAAAAATGTGTCGGTTTGGATTAACAATGCGACTTCTACCGTTTATCCAGTTTACATAGAAATTTCACCAAGTCTAGTTTACTTTTATATACAAATGTTATTAATGTTTTGAATGTCAATGTTTAAATTGAAAATGATTATTTTTTTGTTTTTGTAGAAAGGAAATATTATTCGAAAGTAATTCAATTTTAAATCAAATATATTATAAATTATATCTCTCACTAGATGTGCTATTTGTAGGATGGGTATAGCAAACCAACAAAATACACTCGTTTTATAATTGTATCTGTAATGGCACAGCTCAATATTCAACGCTTCAGTTTGCATCTATTCGACCTCACTTCTGTTCCATTACTTTCGTTCTATTACTTTCGTTACATTACTTCCATCTCGAATTCGCGAATTCCTGCCGACAAAGAAGTTTCACTTAAATAATTAATAGTTTCAGCCTTTACTTGGTGATACTGCGTTTTAAAAATAATAAAAACACTACAAAACTTTGTACAAAATATCACATTTAATAAACACTACAAGTGACCGCGGTTTCGTTCTTCACAGAGACATTGTCAAACTAAATACTAAAAACTAATGCAGGTACAACATTAAATAAAATTTCTGAAGAGTGGGGTGTACATAAGGTCAAGTTGGTCGTTTAAAACTATTTTATCAGGTATGTTTTTGTGCTTGTAAATTTCTAATGATTCCAGAAGGGTAAGTCTCAGGCCTTTATTAGCGAGGTGCATCACTGACAAGTATTATCCCCAAAACAATGGCCACTATCTAACGCGTGATTGGCAAACGTGGATGTTCTTTTTCTATTTTTAAAGGCACTTAAATGTTCTTTAAATCTAGTGTTAAAATTCCTTCCCATTTGTCCTATGTACACTTCCTCGCAATCATTACAGGATAATATGTAGACGCCTGGTTTTTGCAGTTTGTTTGTCTTACTTTTGGCATTATATAATAAATTAGACATTTTAATATGAGGTTTGAAAGTTACCTTATTGTTACATTTTTTGACTATATTATAGATTTTGTTGGATATTGGACCAAAAAATGAGAGTGTATTATAAAAACTTTGTTGGTTCTTAAATACCAGAAAAATTAAACCTTCGCAATGTTTTCTTAATTTTGTGTTCAAGAGTTGGTCAATGACATTTGCTTTAAAACCATTATTTACGGCGATTTGTTTTATCACGGACACTTCTTTATTAAAACTATCAGCTGAAAGAGGTAAACACACTGCTCGATGCAACATGGCGTTAAACGAACTAATCTTCTGATACCACGCGTGTTGCGAAGTCTTGTGGATAGTCACTCCAGAAAATGTAGGTTTCCTGTAGATGTCGAAACTGATACACATCAAAGCAATTTAAAAAGGTCGGATTTACATGGTCAAAGGTTTATTTTTACTAAGTTACAGACTTCGGAAGAGGAAGTTGGAACTGTTGGGACTTTCGGAGGCTGTAACTTTGAACAAAGCGTTTCTGGACAAATACATAATGGACTTTATTTTATTGATTTGATGTGTAGAATTTCTTCTCAAAGTTTGTGAAAACGTTGTTCGCATCTCAAGGAAGCACACACTTTCACGGCACCGCGATATTTCACGAACATTGACGTATATCGAAAACCGTTGGATTTACCGACTTTCAAAAATAGTATATTTTGCAACAAGAGATGAAAATACCGTTTTCAAACGTATTTCATCTCTAGTAGGAAATGCTATTTTTTCTACTATATTCAAGTTTCAAGTTCAAAACTTTCAAGTTCAATTTAATTCAAAACGAACTGTCACAATGCAAATTACTGAAATTACTGTTTGTAAAGTCGTTTCCATAGCAATAAATGCATTCTTTCCATTACATTTGTCATTCTATTTCCATCTCTAGATGTGAAAATATTTTCATCTCTAGAGTTAGAAAATATCACTTTCATGTAGAGTAAGCCGTGGAAAATTTTGCTATTTTCACATATATGAGTAGAAAAAAGTATTTTTTTGTTTATTTTTGTATGGACAATAAGACTTACAAGTCAAAAGCTTAAAACTCTCGAGTGCGTAAAAATACATAAGCCGATTAAGTATTCCGGTCTTGACAAATAAAATACATTCAGATCAAATTCTTGTCCGCTTTAAGGTTCTAACGATCTAAGGACACGACCCTGTTTAGGCAAGCAGGGCCCACCAACAACTGTCGCTCAAATTTTAAGAGTAAATGCTTGTAAAGGCAGGCAAGGTCGGTTCTTATGACGACGCGGTCTACGCTAAAAGTAACAGTCTGGGTATATTATAGTTACTAGAAAAAAAACTTGGGGCCGTAGCTTACGGGTTCTGCTATTTTTGTATATTGTGTTACTTTGATAATCTGCACAAAAATTGTTTAATTGGTCAGTTAGTGAGGTAGCATTATTCGATGTAGTTGCTCTGCTTTAATACATTGTTTAATATCTTACGAGAGTGGCGTAAAAATGATGAAATGAACAATCTCCATAAATTGATAAATGAGTTGAATTTGTTCAATATTTATTGGATGAACAAATATTTAATAAAAAAAATATTTTTTAAATTCCATGAATTTTGTTCATATTGTGTGGGCCCAATTGTTACTACCAAGACAATATTTTCAAAAATAAGCAACATGTAATCCGCCAACAAATGCAACTACAACTTTGAAGAGCTGCATGCAATTTTTTGACTTTTCAAAATGTAGGCATGAGAATTTAAAACAAGTTAATTTATGTGTATATTATCAAAATTAAGTAGTTTTATAAGCTATATTTTATTACTGATTACCAATTATATCTCATTCTCACGATAACTTTGCTTACGAGAAAGTATCTTTCCATCACAATAGAAAACTGCAATAAAATCCATTACCCAAGATCAATTCACGCGTTGACTTCAAGGATTTGCGACGAATCAATATACTTTTTTAAACATTTTTGGAAAAAACGTATAGACTGCATGCACATCTTAAAAGTAATAAAATCTTATCTGATATGACATTCGGATTTCGTACTGGCTATCTCTGCACAACTGCTTTGCTTCATTCATTGCGGCTGCTGACCAAGATAAATTTACTATTCTTGTACTGCTAGATTTTTCCACAGCCTTTGATACCATATCGCATGATATTCTGTTGCCGATGTTACATTACATTGTCTTGAGCGCTAATGCAATACAGCTGGTCGCAAGTTTTGTTTTAAATAGGTTTTAAATGGTTGTTTTAAATAAGGAAAAATCTTGTAGCAAACCCAGAGGTTTCTCACGGATCAATCTTAGGTCCGCTTCTTTACACTAATTACTCAGTAGGTATTAAAATTGCAATTAAATCTTTTAATAAATACAATTCTTACGCCGGTGACACTCGGGTATATTTTAGTTTCAACCCGCATGATATGCAAACATCCAACGATTTAGTAAATGCTGATTTGTGTAATTTAATAGAAACTGCCGAAAAACACTCCTTACATTCTATGATTTGAAATCAGTACTTACGCTGTTGGGAAAATCTAAGGCTAAAAATAATTGGCTGGAGTATGTTACAATTAAAATTAACATCAGTATTGTCAATATTACAATTTACTTTCGGCTGATACCGCGTCGTCATTTGGGAACTACACCCAGCATAATCAGGTAAGGACCGACCTGTAGCTTGTCTGCCTTTACAAGCATTTGCTCTAGAAGTTTGAGCAATATTTGTTCTATTGCGAAACGTTAGTTTGTATGGGTTCACAAACAGCTAACAAGCATAAGCCGATTAAGTATTATTGTCCTGGCAAACAAAATACATTAAGATCAAATCCTTGTCTGTCCCAACGTTTAAATAAACTTAGTACACGGCCCTGTTTAGGCAGGCAGGGCCTACAAACAAATATTGCTCAGACTTCTAGAGCAAATGCTTATAAAGGTAGACAAGCTACAGGTCGGTCCTTACCTGATTATGCTGGGTGTAGTTCCTTAGATAAAGCTTACGGTAAGTTTAAAAATATTGTATAACAGAATTAAATTCTTGATTCAAAATTAAAAATCAGTAGTATTATCACACTGTATATACTGTGCCATGGTAAATGGTCCTTCTCTAGATTACATAGAGGTTAAAAGAATTTAAATGGAGCAGAATTCCTGTATACGCTTTATCTTTGGTATACGGTAAAGAGAGCATGTAACATACAAGTTGAAAGAACTTAAATGGCTAAAAATGGAAGTCAGGAGATTTTTGCATATGTCAGTATCGTAAAACAATTCTCACTAAGACACCATCCTATATCTCTATTGTAAAATCCGCTTCCGAACCAACATTCACAACAACAACATTAAGCATAAAGATTTAAATATTGTACCACCCCATAAACTCACCCTCTTTCAGCGTTTCTTTAGTTATAATGTTACTAAAGTATACAATAAATTACCATCTGAAATGTAACAATTATCTTTAACTCGTTTTAAATACAAATTACTGCATTTAATGATTAATGAACTTTATAGATAAAACTCAACCATTTTACTGATAATTCCCAAAATAGTAAGGAGGAAGCGAAACTTTAACTTTAATTTTATTACATTAATTTTTCATTTGCTCTTGACTAGTGCTGGGAATATGTATTGATATATCGATGATATCGATATTATCGGTGATACCAAATAACGATATTTTTAAAAGAATTGTTGATATATCGGTAACATCCATAATTTCAATAATAATACCTACGTAGAAAATCGAAATATAATAGTAACAGTCAGAAAAAGTTTAATCCAAGAAATATTGTAGTTACTAGACCTTCATTAAATTGGTTATTGTAATTGACACAGTTATTTTAACAACTGAAATATATCAGCTCATACTGGTTAGCAACCTAGATCGCCTACTCTACTTAACACTGAATAATTATCCCTTTTTCATTAAAATACTCTAAATAGTAGATCTGCCTTTGGTTAAGATTACGAGCAAAGTCAACGACACGACGCGGACGACGCGTTAAATGGAAGACAAGCTGGCCTTTACCCTAGGTAAAGCCAAGCTAAATTTCGCCTGCTTTGCATGTATAATTTTTATTTTGTAATTACTTATAAAGTAAAGACATATTATTATTATATTTTTTTTAGTTATTCATAATAAAATATTCTCAAGTTTTCTTTGTTTTGTCTTCCACTTTCATTTATGAAGTTAACGATAAACACAAACTTTTTTTTATTCTTAAGTAACTTTTTTAATTTTCCTTATTTTCTCTAACAAAATATGGTCACCGTATTTTAGAGAGCACAATTTGAAGGCTTCTCCCTTTTCTTCTTCATTAATTTTTTTATATTTACAGTGGAACTTTCCTAACTCGAATTATTCTCCAAGTCGAATTTTTGTCATGAACACTGATGTTTCGTTGTCTTTTTAATGTATTTTTAACTCCATAAACCGAATTTCTATAACTCGAATATTTCTATAAGTCGAACTGATATTTCACTCGTAACTCGAGTTTTTTCCGCTAAGTCCCTAGTTACATGTATTCGCTAAACATATAATTCCAATATTTAGGGGAAGTGCCTAGTTACTCACAGTGACGAGTATTTCTGTGGTATTTCTTAGACATGTTCAGTGGCAACCAGAGTTTTCTAGCGTGTGGTCAATTTTTTTCGAAGATTACGGGAAAGATAAGTATCAGTGGTAAAATTTGCTAGTGCATTGTGAAAGTGCATTCATATCTAAAATGACAAAGCGAAATTTAAAGTGCTTATCACTTGAGCAAAAATGTTTGTTAATTGCCGAGGTAGAAAAGGGCGGAAAAAAGATTTTGCTGCAGAATTTGGTATTTCCCCAAACACTTTATCGGCCATTTTAAAAAACAAGGATGAACTTTTAGAAAAAATCAAAGACTATGGTGTTAGCAGTAAACGCAAGAGACTTACAACATGCCCATGATGATATTGAAAAAGCTATGATCAAATGGACAACCATGGCACGTAATAATTATCTACCCATGTCAGGAACCATAATTAGAGAAAAAGCTAAAGAATTCGCAGATGCTTTGGGACATGACGATTTTTCAGCTAGTGTAGGATGGTTAGATACGTTTAAAAAACGGCATAATATTGTCCAAAAGGCGATATGTGGTGAAAGTGCTGCAGCGGATTTGCAAACTCGTGACCATTGGCTTCAAAATGTTTTGCCCAATTTAATAGGTCAGTACGATAAACATGACATTTTTAATGCCGATGAGACGGGGGGGAGGTTCTTTTTCAAATGTTTACCAAATAAAACGCTTGCATTTAAAAATGAATAATGTTATGGTGGAAAAAGTAGCAAAGAGAGAATAACTGTTATGGTTGGAAACAATATGACTGGGTCCGAAAAGCTAAAATTGCTCGTTATTGGTAAATCAAAAAATCCACGCTGATGTGGATTACGAAAATAACAAAAAGGCATGAATGACAAGGGAAATTGATGAGAAGTGGCTTTTAAAGCTAGATAAAAAGTTTCGTTCTCAGAAAAGGAACATTTTACTGTTTGTTACTGTCCTGCACACCCAACAGATGTAGGGGATAAACTGAAAAACATCAAACTTGCATACTTTCCTCCCAATATGACCTCCTTATTTATACAGCCAATGGACCAGGGCATAATCAAAAATCTAAAACAACATTATAGAAAACGGATTGTAAAGAAAGTTTTGGTCAATATGGAGGAGAATGCACCTACAACTGTGACGTTACTTGATGCAATTAGGGACCTCAGTAAAACATGGGATGTGAATGTAAAAGAACAAACAATTGCCAATTGTTTCCGGAAAGCACAGGGTTCGTTAAAGATGAATTGCGGCAAGATATTGATTATTGGGATGAAGAAGATTTTCTTCCACTGTCCGAATTAAATGTTCTATGTGCTTCATATAGAACTGCAGCAAGTATGGATGATGCAACATTTGATAAGATTACGTAAGTGTTGATGATGGTACATGTACAATGGATTATCCTACTGATGAAGATATTTTAGCAAGCATGTTAGACAGTCCTATTCCCAATGCAAAAGGTATGTAATTCAGACACATTAACTGTAGTTTAAAAAGTCAAATTTTAAGATAAATAAAAAAATTAAAGAAAATATTTTTTGTAGAATCAGACGAAGATGAGGACGAGGACGAAGGCGAATCTAATGTCATGCCCACATTTGAACAAATTTATTCTTCGATTGAAAAGCTAAGAACTTTTATGAAGTCTCGAGATAATGTACCTCATAATATTTATAAGTCTTTAAATTTGGTGGAAGATTTTGTAGAGAAGGAGACGTGGTTATGTAAACTACAAAAAAAATTACCTAATACTACTGTGAAATAAACAAATAATTTTTTTGTATGTATTTTGGTGTATTTTCTGTAACTGGAAGTTTCCCTTAATCGAATTTTTTTCCTTGTCCCTTGAGATTCGAGTTTGAGGGAAGTTCCACTGTATTAGTTATACGTGTTTCTTTGTAGCGTTTTTTTTACAAACACAATTTTATAAACCTTAGAACAACAAGATAGAAGACGTTAAGACTTATCAAAAGTTTTTTTGAGCACTCTAGCTTTAAAATGGCGGCCGCTATTCTTTTTGTAAAATTTCGGTTTTAACGCCTATTTACTCAAAAACTAATTGACAGTTCAACTTAATTTTTAGGAGGAGCGTCCTTCTCTCTAAGTTTGGCGAACCAATTCGCTAAAATCGTTTTATATGGAATTAAAGCAATTTTTATATAAAACTCATAAAAATAGGACTTTGATTTACGGTCCGCTGCACTACCAACTTAAGCAACTTATTTACTATTTAAGAATCGTGGGGCGTAGCCCACAGGTTTTGCTAGTAATACTATTTACGTCAGAATTATTTTGTCTTAGGAGATAAACGACAAACTGTGACGTTAGAAAAAATTAAATTAGAATATGTTTTATCAGTTCATATCACTGTACCAGTTTTGGCAGGACGGCCAAGAACTCTTACTTAGGTGAGAAGCGTGAACAAAGATACCTCCTGCGGGGTCGACGTTGTAACGGTCACTTCGGTGATTTTAATTTGGTACGACTACCTCTCTTCAGAGAAGTTCAAGGTTTACCTTTATTGGGACCATGAAGAATTGAGTGAGTAATTTCACGAGGGGAGGTGTTGCTAGCCTTTAGTCTGGGTACCTTAGCGGCAGCGCGTTCTCTGTAATGGAATTCCCGCTCCTTGGCAGTGGCTATAAATTTGGCTGCGTCCCAGTCACTGCGTCGAGGTGACCCCTGTTTTTTTTATCTTACCTAGGAGATATACTGGGTGGTTTAAGGCCGACTGATTTAGGCAGGAGAAGGTGAGCTCCAGGAAGGAGCGACGCGACTGCTGGCGTTAGGGACTTGGACCCCTAGGGGTCAGGTGCACTTTGCCTGCTCACGCCCACTATCAAAATGTCGACCCAGGGGGTTTGTGCTTATGTACACCTGACGCTGTAAAGGTACCGGTCACCATCAGAGCGGCTACCGACTAATCTGCGCGGTGCGTTGTCGACTAGTACTAAGAATTGCGAGTAGCCTAGACTGGTTAGGGTAGCACTGCTTTAGACAGGTGCTTGCTCCGAACAGTCCAACCAGTGACTTTGACTGGTACCACGAGAATCAAGTCTGAACTAGCGGGAAAATAGCAGCCACCGTCTTGGTCACGGTGTAGAACTTGTGGTGGCAGTAGTAAACCTATACAGGCTAGGACCGTCTTGGTACGGTTCGACGGGTGGGCTGCGTTTTGAGCTCGGACAGTGATCTGCAGAATCAGTAGAGATTTAGGTAATCTCCCCCGACCAGTAGGAACTTAGGGCTCGCTTGTTCTCGTTGAACCGTTGTTAACTTGAGCAGGCGTGCTGACTGAGCGTATCTCAATCCGACACAAAGAGGGACGTGGCAGATAAGGATCGCGTTAGGTGCCGCCACGTTAAACTAAAGAAGTAGGCTGCAATGGTCTCGTCACATTGGTTTGTACCAGGTTTTGAAACATATTATAAATTAGTATGAGACTTTTATAGCCATAAATCATTATTAATTAAATGTTCATATTTTTGTAAGTGCAGCCATTAATAAATAGATTTTTCCAATTTAGGCAATATTATATTAATAACTGTTACCGATTGAAATTAGTAGGAAATTATTGCTTTCAAGTAATTAAAATCAAGATGTAAGTAAATCTATAAAAAAAACATAATAATATCATATGCAAATCACAAATTACAGTAATTGCGTTATTTGCTCCTGACAACATATACTACTAACACAATAACAGACCTTGTTACGCACTTGAAATAAATATTTGCCCCATATTATAGGAAATATATATGGCAAAAAAAGCTGGGAAGCCAAAGGAGACAAGGGCAAAACTCAATGAATCCATTCTTAAAAATAAATTTAAATATCTAAAAGGTTTGGTCAAACTTCGGACGTATGTTCCTTACCGAGAACTAGTGTACCTGTATTTTTTTGGTGTTCTACAATTTTCATTTTTAGGGGGGGGGGGGGGGGGGCACGCGCCCCCGAATAGTAGCTCTTCAAAACAGTTTTTTCTTAAATATTTCATAAAACCCTCCACCGATTAAAATGAAATTTGGTATGCTTTTACTACATGTCAACTTGCATATTTCGACTGCAATTCGATTTTTAAAATACTACCAGAGGCGTGTGTATAGGTAATGGGTCCCACCTTTTTAAAAATTAATACGCACGCTACTGTTTTTTTTTATTTTTGACAAAGTTTTTGAAATTTACTATTAAAAATTCGCACTTAAATTCAAATGAACAAGATTGTGATTTATTATTTATTCTAAAAGGTTTGGTCAAACTTCAGGAATTGATAGAATACGTGAAAATAATATGAGTTTCTTATTTAAACTATCAAAAACCTATTTGTTTCCGAGATACAGAGTGTTGAAACTTCATGTCTATTTCGCGTTGTGTTGATTTTCTCTAAACAGGCTACGGGGAAGTTAATGAAATTTGGAGGTAAGTATTACTCAAGACTAAGCTTTGTACAGTAACTTTTATTAAAATTTGTCGTTCCAGTAGCATAGTAACCAAATGAAGTGCCCCCTTTTTCAAAAACATTTGATAATACGCCAGTGGGGGTTTTAAAACTCTGATTACATTTTTTAAAACTAGTTAAATGTATACAAAAAAATATCACTATTAATTAAAACACATAGATATTAAAATGCTAGTTAATGTTTCAAATTAGAAAAGGTGCTGAAAATTTCCTCCTGGAGCAGCAATACACGCCTCAGAGCGTCCCCGCATGCTTCGCCCAACGCGTTCCAAAATTCCTAGACTGTTTTTCATTGTTCCACATGCATCTACGTACGTTCTTAGAGAACTTGTGCATTGGGAACTGATGCAGCGTGAACAAAAGTTTTAAGATATCCCCACAAAAACCAGTCTAATGAATTGCAGTCAGGAGACTATGTAGGCTATGCAATTGGTCCTTCCCTGTCAATTCATCGAACAGGATAGGTGTTATCATCTGGAGAAAAATGTGCCAAGGCCCTATCATGCATCAGCCACGCTTGACGTCGTCTTTAAAATGGAACGTTATCTATGGGTAACTTTTCCTCCAAGAAATGTCCGTATGTTGAGCTACTCAAAATAGGTGGTAGGAAAAATGGCTCATTAGATAATCTCCCATTAATGCCAGTCCAAACGTTGCAGGAAAACTGTTGTTGATGTCGGTTTTCCATCATTGTATTGGCATTTTCTTGTGCCCACTGATGGGTATTATCAAAATTTAATACCGCGTTGCTTGTTAATTTTGCTTCGTTTCTAAAAAGTACCTAGCAGTGCAAATCCGGTTCAATGCAACGGTGTAGAAACCACTTGCAAAATTCAATTCTACGGGGAAAATCAGCTGGTAAGAGAGCTTGAACTCGCTGAATGTAATATGGGTACAGCTGATTTTCACGAAAAACTCGCCAAACAGTTACATGCGATACATCCACAGCTTCAGCCAGTTGCTTAGTATTAATATGATTATCTTCGTCTATTTGAAGCACATTTTCCTCCAACTGGGGTGTACCGTGCACGCAAATTCCTAGGTTTTTCCTAGTCATGTGTTCCAGTTAAAAATGATCTCTGATCTCAAACACGACGATATATGGCAGCAAAATGTATCAATAGCAGGACATGGTCTTTGCGGGTAAGTTTCCATATAAGGAGGCTGAGCTTCGTGGTTGTTTCCATTGGCTCCGCCGAAACGATCAAGATTATTTACGAACTGAAGTAGGCGCAGCAAAGCAAAACTGATAGTCAACAATTAAATTGTTGATAGAATACAAAAACAACGTCAACCTACTACGATTTAAAAAAAATTACTTTCTAATAACAATTAATCAAAATCTTGTCCGTTGCATTCAAGTGCGAATAACTTCAAAAGAGCCGCCCGTACGTAAAAATTGCAGGAGTACTTTTTGTGCATTTTTAAACGTATATTTTAAAACAAATTGTCAAAAATACAAAAAACAACAGTGGCGTGCGTATTTACCGTAGATAATTGTTACCCATTAACCCGTGCACACGCCTCTGATGGTATTTTGAAAACCTAATTGCAGCCGAAAGACGCAACTTGACAAGTAATAAAAACATACCAAATTTCATTTTATACGGTCGAAGGTTTCTTGTAGTATTCATGGAAAAACTCATTTTAAGGGCTGCTATTTGGAGCCCGCACTCCTATTAAAAATTAAAATTAAAAGAAAAAATACAGGCACATTAATTTTTGGTAAGGAACATACGCCCAAAGTTTGACCAAATGTTTTAATATATTAGAAACCAAATTTCGTGCTTTTACTCCAAAATGCAAGAATCACCCAAAATTTGACACAACCATAATACTATAATTATGCTGAACTATAACAGCACTTAGTGTAAGTTCTAAGTTATTAAACCTCAAAGCCTTTCACACTCTAAATACTTTTATCGTAATTTTCGACCTTAAATAGCTTTTGTACATGAAATTAAGCAGTTTTAATTACCTATTAAATACAAGTTTTCGCAAATAATTTTTTTTCTGTGTCTAAAAATAAAACATTTACCTTGATTTAATGATTGCATTACACCGTCACTACAACATGTGGAACGACTATCTGTTAAACTGGTACTGACTACTTCCATCAAAACACCTGAACAAAAACAATAATAATGTTAATACATTTCAGAGGCTTGTATTTATATAAAACCACTGGCGCTTTTCATTCAATTCGCACTGGAAAAGTTTCGCTTTGCGTACTATCACCTACGCACATTTCCGTTCAAATAATTTGTTTAATTAACAGTGTTTGTTTAGGGAAAAACTGTAATTATGGCCTGTGCACCCCGACTGTTAACAATGTTATGTTTGTTTGTTTATTGAATACCTTCAGCTAATATATTTGAAAATAATAGTAAAATACTTACAAAAAATTAATGTTATCCTACACATAAAAGTTTTAAATAAAGTTCTTTTGTAAAAACTAAATTAATTTTCAGTCTAGAAATTTTTTTAATTTATTATTAAATATTCTTTTTGTTTCCACTACTACGCGTTCACGGCTAAAGCCATTATCGATACGCCTATCTTATTGGATAATTTAACTGATGTGAGATCATTATTTTAATAAACTATTTAAATAGTCAATGAAAAACATGTTTATTTAAGTCGTTTTAAGTTTAAGGCGACTACTGTACTTTCTTTTCCTAATTTTGAATTTGCGTATAACGGCGTAATATTACGTAATTTCAAAGTATTATTTATGCAGAACGCTCATCAACGTCTCTACAAATCTTATTTACAATGTAGTTTTAATTATCATATTGTATATCAATCAAATAATCAATAATTAAATTTCAATTAATTACCATATTATCATGCAATCATAATGGAAACTTTTTTGATTAAGAAAAACATTAAAAGCACATGTTTGTTAAATATTCCAAAATGTTGCTCAGAATAGAAGTTGTTGATCAAGCTTAAAAAAAGTGATGTTATGTCAGTGCCGTACCGAGTCTTTAAGAAAAACTCAATGTGTGACCGTTATACAAGGTGACTTGTAATAATGGGTTAACTAACTAACTATAATTAAAATTATTAACACAATTTTTTTTAAAGAATCATGAAGCCGTGCGTGAGCACGTCCCCATGATTCCCATCCCACCCCCTTAACCGGGCTCAGCACACTAAGTGCTCTTCAACGGTCCAACATGCCCCACCCCTGAAAGACATGCAACCCAACATACACACCTACATACACCATCCATGGACCCGTCGGATTTAACTTATTCAGAAAAATTACCGACGAGCAGTGGACTCGAACCAACTGCCATTGGGAGTCTAGTTTCAAAGCCTGGGACTTTAACCACT
This sequence comes from Ctenicera cuprea, assembly GCA_958336395.1. Classification (NCBI taxonomy): domain Eukaryota; kingdom Metazoa; phylum Arthropoda; class Insecta; order Coleoptera; family Elateridae; genus Ctenicera; species Ctenicera cuprea. Next base: position 28,284,709 of record OY284487.1, on the reverse strand, counting down.
AGACCACCCGCCGGCCCTTAACACAATTTTAAAGAATTATCTACGAGCTTAGCACAGCTATATGTTTGACCTTATGGTATCTTGTGTAGATAATTATTATTTATTTGCTTAGCTAGGATTAAAGCTTGTGTAATAGTAAATTAAAATAACACAGGGTTCATAACAGTAGAGTATTTTACAAAAAAAATTTATAAAACTGCTAAAATATTTTCTTCAATTGAAATGTAAAACAGCAACCACGAATTATTGAAAATAGAACGTGTAAATTCATTAATACAACGAGAAAGTTCTACGATAGAAAAGTTTGGATTATTAACATTTATAAGGAACAGAAAACCACCGTTGAACAAAAAACTTAATAATTGCAGTACATAACAACAACTTTTTCTAAATTCTCAGCCGAAGAGTTAGTTTCTTTCTTTCTTCTCCAACAAAATACCTTTAAACATTGAAAATGACCTTTCAATGTCGCAACTTGTTATTGGAGCTAAACTGTAAAAGTTGGCCGGTGAACAACTGACTGGATTATTTGTCGACTTTAGTACATTTGCGATTTCTAATAATTGTAAGTAACCAGAATTGCGGTGCAACACATCCTTTAATATATTGCGGTAACCTGATGCCAAATTCTTCGCCGAGTGGCAACATGCCAATGATAGAATGAAAGTGGTGAAATGATTCTAATAGGGAGAAGTTTTTGCCTTCAAATAATAGGAATATTACCAAAACGATTTTCAAGAAGTTCCATTTTCTATCATAACAAGCACATGTTGAAGATTACAAAACTCTGCTTATTTAGTTTTTTAAAACGCTCGTTTCTCGCAAAACCAGGCACTTTACAACATTAACTTTTAGTAAATATCGCAGTCGTAAAAGTCTTGCGAAATTGCGCAACATATTTCACGTATAACGTAATGGATTTGAGTACGCCCATGGTTGTTGTTTACTTATTGAATTTTAACGAAATTTTTTGCTATTCTGCCATTAAAAGTTCGGTTTCTGAGAAAAATGCAACTTCGAAAAGTTTTTTTTATTTTTCTTTCGTTTTTATATTTACCTTTAGAGAGAATAATGTCGGTCGACATAATACTGAATGAGAAGATTACACTTATTCAGATCTATGGACTAACTGAAAATGACATGGTGGAAAAAGATATGTTCTACACAAGGTTGCAGGATGTTATAGATAAAGCCAAAGACAGAAGCAAACATGTGATGGTTATGGGGGACTGCAACGGCAGAGTAGGTAGAGCTCCAGAAAGAGGATATGGAGCATTGGGAAATATTGCAGTGTCAGAATTATAAACGAAAATGGAAACAGAATGATCGACTCCTGCATAGACAACGAAATATTATTAGAAATAGTTTCTTCAATCATAAAGAAATACATAAAATTATATTCGCAGCAGATAATAGGGACGCCAAAAGCACCGTAGATTACTTCGCCTACTGTTGAGGAGCTAAATACGCTATATTAGATCTGAAAGTAATACGAGGGGCAGAAATAAACTTAGACCACAAACTGGTTGTTGCAGACACAAGATTCTACACAAGGAAACCAGCACCATCAACGGAATATCAAAAAATTAAAGTTGAGGAACTAAAAACACCACAAAAAAAAATTGGATATCAAAACAAACTGGAGCAAAAACTAGAAGCCTACGAGAGAGAAGAACAGCAACAAGACCATACATGGAAATTAGAGGAAAGATGGCAGATACTAAGAACCTCAATTATAGACACAGCCAAGGAAGTATGTAGAATGAAGAAAATAGGTTCCAAACAAAGAAGAACAAAATGGTAGAATGACGCAGTAAAAGAGAAAATCAGAGACAAGAAGGTAGCTTGAAAAGATACCTAAATACAGCAAGAGAGGAAGACAGACAAAACTATATTTAAAAAAACTGAATCAAAAGAAGAGGTTAAAACAGAATCGTGGGAGTAATTTGGCAGAGAAATAAAAGAGAAATTCAAGGAAAACCAAGGAAATAAGAAAGAGTTCCGGGCAACAGTTAAAAATTTAAGAGGAAAATACGGTAAACAGACCTGGTGCATAAAAACGAAAAGGGAGACATAATAACTGAGGAAAGTAAAATAGTTGACACCTGGAGGACGTACTACCACAAGAAGTTTAAAGCAACTCAAACTAAACCAGAAAGAATAAGAATGAGAATCATGAATAACGCAGAAGAAGAACAAGCAGACGAAGAAGAAGCAGACGCAATAAGTGAAGGTGAGGTGCAAGAAGCAATCAAAAAATGAAACTAGGAAAATCCGCTGGAAGAGACGAGATAAGCCCCGAGATGATAAAATATGGAGGAAGAAGACTAGAAAACCGGAACAGGAAAGTATGTCAACAAGCATGGGATGGAGAAGATATACCCAAAGACTGGGAAGAAAACATAATAATACCGCTACATAAATAGGAAAAACTGATGAATGTGATAACTACCGAGCTAAGCCTCTCATAATCCATACAAAAAATGTACTCTAGAATAATAGAAAGAAGAATCAGAGGCTACATAGAAGACGAATAACAAGAGGAACAAGCAGCATACAGGGAAAACAGACAAACACAGGATCATATATACAAAGAAGGAAAACCACTGTACCTAGCATTTGTGTACCTGCAAGCAGCTTTCGACACGGTTCCAAAACGTACATTGTGGATGGCCATGGAAGCAACGGGAATTTCAAACAAACTTATAGAGGCCACAAAGAGGTTGTATGCATGGACAAAAAGAATAGTAAGGATAAGGGGCCGAGAATCAAATAGTTTCAACATGGAAATGGGTATTAAAAAGAAATTCGCAACCGCATATCTAAAGCAACAAGTGTATATTATCAAATAAATGCTACGTTAATCAACAAGAGAGAACTAAGTAAGGAGACCAAATTACACTTGTACAAAGCAATTTACGTACCCACTCTTACATATGGCGCAGAAAGCTGGCCGCTCCAAGATAAACATAAGAGCAGGATTACGGCAGCAGAAATGAGATATTTAAGGAGAATAGTAGGAAGAACTTGAAGAGACAGAGTAAGAAATGTAACAACAAGAGAAGAACTCGAAACAGAGCCACTAGTAGAAATACTACAAAGAAAACAACTAAGATGGTATGGCCATGTGGTGCGAAAATCATGGAAGCAAGAAGAGAAAGGAAGAGAAGACGGGGAAGACCCAGATTAACACGGTTTGACACGATCAAGAACGTGGTAAGGAGAAAAGGGAAAAGCATAGAAGAGGCAAAACGGTTGGCACGGAATAGGAGAGAATTCCTGAAGTGGACAGTGGACCCGACACCTTAGGGTATAAGGGAAAAGAAAAAGAAGAAGACCTTTAGAGGAGGGAAGGGGGATGCTCTATTTCAAAATAGACGCGTTTGGAAAAGAAATTTAAATTTTTATTCTACGCATGTCAAATTTGCGCAAATTCGATATCCTTGTCATCCCCATTACCCCCCCCCCCCAATCGATTTTTGGTGTTTTTATTTAAATATTATCATGCGACTGCGTTAAAAAAAGGGTGAAGGGTTGCTCTTTAATATAGACGCGCTCAAGAAAGAACTTAAAAAATTGGTTGCCTACACATGTCAAAAAACCGATCTGCGCAAACGTGATTTCTCTATCACCTCCCACTGCCCCCACCATCGATTTTTTGTTTTTTTTTCAAAAATTTAAAAATATCGGCAATAGGAACAACTTTTCATTGGGAAAACACCACTGGGAAGTTCCTTTTTGGTCGTTTACCGCAAGCCTGATCTTCCTACCACCCCCAGTGTCCCCCAACGTAATTTCGATATTAAGAAAACGTACGAATTTTGGCTTCAAAATCGGTATGAACATATTAAATGACAATAGAAACAATCTTCCGTTGAGAAAGCACCTCTGGAAGGCTTACTTTTGGTCGTTTAACTGAACAGTTTAATTGGATAATCGCCAAAATAGACTATAACTAAATAACTAAATCGATTTTAGATTTTAACGAATAAATATTGTTTATTATTAACAAATACTAAATTCAAAAATAATTTCAAAATTTTCAATTAATTTTCTTAAGCTCAAAATTTTTTTAATTTTCAAAATTTTCCCATAGTCTCAAAAAAGAAATTTTAATTTTTGTAAATTTTACATTTCCCAAAATTTTTCAAAATGAACGTTTATACTGGGTGCCCCAGAACTGGCGGAGGAGCTCTTAACTGCGAATTCTTTTCCTTAAATAGAGTCGATTTGTCCATGAAAAATGTTTCCAACTAGAATACTTTTTAGTTATTGCTAATTAAAGTCCGTCAATCACAGAAGAATTAATTAACTAGTCGTGACGGTAGAAAAAATAAAAAAGGTTGTTTATATGGTAACTGAACTAAAAGCGTCATATAAAATTAGTCGAATTTTTATTTGGCCGACTATAAATTGTCAATGTCTTAGTGGCAGACGTTCAACGTGACAGTTCATTCCGAATTAGCTTAATAATTTGTGCAATTTGTGGGGGGAAAATGTATTCTTCTCAAGATTATTAAGAAATACTGATTCTTTAACTGGTTACTAATTGTCTCAAGACATCACAAACCTGCGGCGTTCAAATCAGGAATATTGCATGTGGGCAAGTAATTAAATGCCATTCATGTTAAATACTAAAGTTGACCAGATGTTTTATACTAACTTTTGCAATATCTAACAGTTATTCTTGTTTCCTAAGAAACGCATACATTTAATATTTCTGCATCTATCTTCAATTAATAAACCGTCTCTTATTGGTCAGCTTCATTTCATTGCGGTTTGAAACCCATTGAGGGTAGAAATTTTAAAGAGTTAAGAGCTCATCCGCGAGTTCTGGGACACCCTGTATATAAAATACGACTTACAAATTAATCAATTTTACAATGGAAAAATTAATCAATACATGAAAAATTTAAAACAAAGTATGTACGTATAAATCTGTCTGTAGGTTAAATTTGCGGACGCAAAGTAAAACCGCTTTATTTTATTTTATCCGACAAAAAATAGATTGTGGCGTTTGACGCTTCAACGTTCAAATACGCAAAAATTTGAAATGATATGATAAATTGAGCGACAGCTGATTCAAAAGCAGTTTTAACTCTTCAGCCTGCTTATGATAAACATTTCTTTTCAATTTCAATGATTCAAATTAATATGACAACAGATTAAACACTGTTTATTGAAAAACAAAATTAAATTCATTTAAAATTAAATAAATATAAAGTCATGCCGAACTTTTCTATGAATCTCTGCCGGTTATGCTATTGCATGTTTTGATTTTTAAGAAAACAGATTCCTTGGCATTAAAGAAAACCAGAGACGATACATGCATTGTCTCAGTATCGACAGTTTTGCTTTATTACGAATTCATATACACATACATTCAACCACGAAACGGATATTGTTGAGGTTTATGTGTAACCATTGTTTCAACAGTATGGGGCGATCAAAATCATTCTCAGTAAACTGTTGAGTAATTTGAATTTTGTATCAGTGGAACCTTTGCTTTTTAAGATTCTGTGCGCTGTCTTCGAAAGGTCACAGTTTGCAAATATCTTGCTAAAGTGTTATTGCGAATTAAGAGCAACTTCTCCCAGAATTAAAAATTTAGTTTTCTCGTTAGTTGATGGACTACCATATTTCTTATTAATCGCAGCAGCGGCTGGTACAAGTAGGCAATAGGGCACTGCTCTCCCAGCTATTTGTTACGATTCCTAATACTTGTTTCAATTATTACTGTTTAAAACTTTTTCTCCCAGAACTAAAAATTCAGTTTTCTCGTTAGTTGTTGGACGACCATATTACTTATTAATCGCAGTGGCGGCTGGTACAAGTAGGCAATAGGGCACTGCTCTCCCAGCTATTTGTTACGATTCCTAATACTTTTTTCAATTATTACTGTTTAAAACTTTTTCTCCCAGAACTAAAAATTCAGTTTTCTCGTTAGTTGTTGGACGACCATATTTCTTATTAATCGCGATGGCGACTGGTAGAAGGGGGCAATAGGGCACTGCTCTCCCAGCTATTTGTTACGATTCCTAATACTTTTTTCAATTATTACTGTTTAAAACTTTTTCTCCCAGAACTAAAAATTCAGTTTTCTCGTTAGTTGTTGGACGACCATATTACTTATTAATCGCAGTGGCGGCTGGTACAAGTAGGCAATAGGGCACTGCTCTCCCAGCTATTTGTTACGATTCCTAATACTTTTTTCAATTATTACTGTTTAAAACTTTTTCTCCCAGAACTAAAAATTCAGTTTTCTCGTTAGTTGTTGGACGACCATATTTCTTATTAATCGCGATGGCGACTGGTAGAAGGGGGCAATAGGGCACTGCTCTCCCAGCTATTTGTTACGATTCCTAATACTTGTTTCAATTATTACTGTTTAAAACTTTTTCTCCCAGAACTAAAAATTCAGTTTTCTCGTTAGTTGTTGGACGACCATATTACTTATTAATCGCAGTGGCGGCTGGTACAAGTAGGCAATAGGGCACTGCTCTCCCAGCTATTTGTTACGATTCCTAATACTTGTTTCAATTATTACTGTTTAAAACTTTTTCTCCCAGAACTAAAAATTCAGTTTTCTCGTTAGTTGTTGGACGACCATATTACTTATTAATCGCAGTGGCGGCTGGTACAAGTAGGCAATAGGGCACTGCTCTCCCAGCTATTTGTTACGATTCCTAATACTTGTTTCAATTATTACTGTTTAAAACTTTTTCTCCCAGAACTAAAAATTCAGTTTTCTCGTTAGTTGTTGGACGACCATATTACTTATTAATCGCAGTGGCGGCTGGTACAAGTAGGCAATAGGGCACTGCTCTCCCAGCTATTTGTTACGATTCCTAATATTTTTTTTCAATTATTACTGTTTAAAACTTTTTCTCCGAGAACTAAAAATTCAGTTTTCTCGTTAGTTGCTGGACGACCATATTTCTTATTAATCGCGATGGCGACTGGTAGAAGGGGGCAATAGGGCACTGCTCTTCCAGCTATTTGTTACGATTCCTAATACTTGTTTCAATTATTACTGTTTAAAAGTTTTTCTCCCAGAACTAAAAATTCAGTTTTCTCGTTAGTTGTTGGACGACCATATTACTTATTAATCGCAGTGGCGGCTGGTACAAGTAGGCAATAGGGCACTGCTCTCCCAGCTATTTGTTACGATTCCTAATACTTGTTTCAATTATTACTGTTTAAAACTTTTTCTCCCAGAACTAAAAATTCAGTTTTCTCGTTAGTTGTTGGACGACCATATTACTTATTAATCGCAGTGGCGGCTGGTACAAGTAGGCAATAGGGCACTGCTCTCCCAGCTATTTGTTACGATTCCTAATACTTGTTTCAATTATTACTGTTTAAAACTTTTTCTCCCAGAACTAAAAATTCAGTTTTCTCGTTAGTTGTTGGACGACCATATTACTTATTAATCGCAGTGGCGGCTGGTACAAGTAGGCAATAGGGCACTGCTCTCCCAGCTATTTGTTACGATTCCTAATATTTTTTTTCAATTATTACTGTTTAAAACTTTTTCTCCGAGAACTAAAAATTCAGTTTTCTCGTTAGTTGCTGGACGACCATATTTCTTATTAATCGCGATGGCGACTGGTAGAAGGGGGCAATAGGGCACTGCTCTTCCAGTTATTTGTTACGATTCCTAATACTTGTTTCAATTATTACTGTTTAAAAGTTTTTCTCCCAGAACTAAAAATTCAGTTTTCTCGTTAGTTGTTGGACGACCATATTACTTATTAATCGCAGTGGCGGCTGGTACAAGTAGGCAATAGGGCACTGCTCTCCCAGCTATTTGTTACGATTCCTAATACTTGTTTCAATTATTACTGTTTAAAACTTTTTCTCCCAGAACTAAAAATTCAGTTTTCTCGTTAGTTGTTGGACGACCATATTACTTATTAATCGCAGTGGCGGCTGGTACAAGTAGGCAATAGGGCACTGCTCTCCCAGCTATTTGTTACGATTCCTAATACTTGTTTCAATTATTACTGTTTAAAACTTTTTCTCCCAGAACTAAAAATTCAGTTTTCTCGTTAGTTGTTGGACGACCATATTACTTATTAATCGCAGTGGCGGCTGGTACAAGTAGGCAATAGGGCACTGCTCTCCCAGCTATTTGTTACGATTCCTAATATTTTTTTTCAATTATTACTGTTTAAAACTTTTTCTCCGAGAACTAAAAATTCAGTTTTCTCGTTAGTTGCTGGACGACCATATTTCTTATTAATCGCGATGGCGACTGGTAGAAGGGGGCAATAGGGCACTGCTCTTCCAGCTATTTGTTACGATTCCTAATACTTGTTTCAATTATTACTGTTTAAAAGTTTTTCTCCCAGAACTAAAAATTCAGTTTTCTCGTTAGTTGTTGGACGACCATATTACTTATTAATCGCAGTGGCGGCTGGTACAAGTAGGCAATAGGGCACTGCTCTCCCAGCTATTTGTTACGATTCCTAATATTTTTTTTCAATTATTACTGTTTAAAACTTTTTCTACGAGAACTAAAAATTCAGTTTTCTCGTTAGTTGCTGGACGACCATATTTCTTATTAATCGCGATGGCGACTGGTAGAAGGGGGCAATAGGGCACTGCTCTCCCAGCTATTTGTTACGATTTTTAATACTTGTTTCAATTATTACTGTTTAAAAGTTTTTCTCCCAGAACTAAAAATTCAGTTTTCTCGTTAGTTGTTGGACGACCATATTACTTATTAATCGCAGTGGCGGCTGGTACAAGTAGGCAATAGGGCACTGCTCTCCCAGCTATTTGTTACGATTCCTAATATTTTTTTTCAATTATTACTGTTTAAAACTTTTTCTCCGAGAACTAAAAATTCAGTTTTCTCGTTAGTTGCTGGACGACCATATTTCTTATTAATCGCGATGGCGACTGGTAGAAGGGGGCAATAGGGCACTGCTCTTCCAGCTATTTGTTACGATTCCTAATACTTGTTTCAATTATTACTGTTTAAAAGTTTTTCTCCCAGAACTAAAAATTCAGTTTTCTCGTTAGTTGTTGGACGACCATATTACTTATTAATCGCAGTGGCGGCTGGTACAAGTAGGCAATAGGGCACTGCTCTCCCAGCTATTTGTTACGATTCCTAATATTTTTTTTCAATTATTACTGTTTAAAACTTTTTCTCCGAGAACTAAAAATTCAGTTTTCTCGTTAGTTGCTGGACGACCATATTTCTTATTAATCGCGATGGCGACTGGTAGAAGGGGGCAATAGGGCACTGCTCTCCCAGCTATTTGTTACGATTCCTAATACTTGTTTCAATTATTACTGTTTAAAAGTTTTTCTCCCAGAACTAAAAATTCAGTTTTCTCGTTAGTTGTTGGACGACCATATTTCTTATTAATCGCAATGGCGACTGATACAAGGGGCCAATAGGGCACTGCTCTCCCAGCTATTTTTTCGATTTTTTTCAATTATTAGTGTTAAAAAATTTTATATAATTGAAAACAAATTTTGTTGGAATCGTTAGTAGCGCGAAGTTAGTTTCAATTAACTAAATAAAAACAAATGTTTTTAGAACAGCAAGTAGAGCGATCGTTATAGTTGAAGCGATACGGCGTATCAATATGATTCCCTGCCCAACTACAAAACTGCTACCTTAGAGAAACAATGAACGAACTGTACGAGCATTGGAAATTTACGGTGTTACAATCACGTTACAATATACGAGGAACGAGGGTACTAAATTCGTTGCCTGGCAAGGTTGTGTAGTGTATATGACCCACGCGCGTGATGCTTAAATTCGTAAATCGCAGCCGCGTCGTTCGATCGGGTATTGCTAACTGTCATTTATTTATGGGGTATTGCCCAATGACATTTTATACGAGTATAACCTTTAGACGCGTCGTCTGTGACTTAATCGTCCAGTCCGTTTGTAATCGAATAATTGAAAACAGAAAGTTTGCAAATATTATGTGCAGCGTTACAAAGGTTCATATCTAATAATTAAACGCTGTGGGTGTCAAATATTCAGACTATAAAAATTGATTTCTAGAATCACAGTTAATCGTCTATATTTTGGCAATGAATTGAGTTTATCGGCCATGTTTTACTAACATATTTTTTGTTGCTAAAGACGAGGCCTGCGTGAGGCAAGTTTAAAAAAGCTGAAGTGTGGACTTCGAGTGAACTTTCCCATATTAAAAGTTATCGTATTTGCAAAAGTGTAAATTTTATAATTATAACCATCCATTCCATCCATCCAAATTCATAGAAAGCGCCACAGTGAAACTATAGCTTTCAAAAAAACAATTTGTAGCCAATACTATTTTGCAAAAGTGTAACTTTAAATAATTATAACGTTGTACAGTTCAACGAGTATTAGATTTCTAAGAAAACAAGCAGCGAGAATTTGAATTTGCGATAGCTTGTTTAATTATTGGTTTCCGTACCGTAACTCTACCCATACAAGCAGCGACTACCTGCACCAAAGCAAGGTAAGCGCCCGCCGCCGCGCCTACGGCGTATTACAAATTCCGCTTCAGATGTCGGGCAAAAATGGCGATATTAGCTTTATTTGAGAAGTTACCAAAATATGCAAAAAATAAATTGTTGGTATTAAAAGATATCGTTTCTTTCTTAATTTTTAAAGTAGTTGAAAATTCTAGCGAATCCTAATAAAGTACTTTAAATAGTCTATCAAACTAATAAAAATTTATAACAATCGACGTTTGCGTTTTTAAATAAATAATTAATCAATTTCAAATATTACAAAAATTTCTGGAAGGCGTCAGAGTAAAATTCGGGAGATAAGTAAAAAATAAATTTATAGTTCAATGCAAGGTCTATCGGCTCAGAAAGTTTAAAACAATCGTGTGGACAGTTTTAGAGGATATTTTTTTGAAAATTTTCAAAATTTTGAAGCAGCGCCATTTTTCGGATTTTCAAAATTAATTTTATTGTATCGTATACCACTTAGGAAGGGCTCTCAAACAAATAGTAGCTGATCCCGATCAAACAACTACTTTCTGAGTAAATGGGCGTTGAAGTCGAGATTGTCAAAAAGCTGTAGCGGACGTCATTTTGAAGCTAGAAAGTTAGGTAAAAAGGTTTTCGATTTGCCTTAAGTTCTTCTCTCAGATTTTAAAAATTATGTTTTGAAAAAAAAACGCTACAAAAAGAAGCATGTTTAACTTCCGTTTCTGGTTTTGGATTTTTTTAAAAAGCTTAATTAGAACTACAATTTTCAATATACCTCTTAAATTAAAACTTCATCAAAATTGGTCCAGTACTTTAGCCTGTAGAGACGTCACACACCCACACACCCACACACCCACACATCCACAAACAAACATTTTTTAAAAACCATTTTTTTGGATTGTTTGAACCCCAAAACGTGTATTTCCGTTAAAATCTAGATTTCGAAAATTTCATAAAATCAATGCTTAACTTAAACTAACAATAATCTAATGTTCGACACGTTCATAAAACAATATTTGTTGGTATTATTGTAACATAATCTACTGATAGCTTTCACACCGCGAACCAGAGCCGCGACCGACACCTTCCCTCGTAAGCTCGCCCAGCGAACAGCTTCCATGAAGTCGTTCTTACACTATTAATACATACACATTATAGAGACGCATTCTTTATTGTTAAGACGTACGGTTTCATACACCCTTTAGCAATTACTAGTAACTAAGCCTCAATTATTACGGATTATGTTATTGTTCATATATACCTGCTGGTGGATCACTGTATAATTAAGAAACAGTGTTCCCTTAAAAAGATGAGATTTTTCCTTGGTGATCGATTTCTATGAATAAGGGCGAATTTTATTTTGACCTTTTTTCTGCATTTTTAGTGGTTACAAAAACATTTAGAAACCTGCTTTTAAAGCAATCCCCTAGAACTGAGGAAAAGTGATATGTTCAACTTACTTATTTCCCGCTTTCTTTTTTAAGAATTTTTCTGGGTCTATGACAGTATGTTTTTCCTAATGATTTTACGGGTTTTTTTCTGTCCTCACATTTTTCACGAGGTTGTTTTCCGAACTCTCCATCCGGCTTCTTTTCCGGGTCTATTTTTCGGTTTTGCTTTCGATTTTAATTAAGGGATTTTCTTTCCGGGTGCGGCTCTCAATTCTGAGATAGACTCAGGGGAGGAAACAATTAGAGTTACCGAAACAAAACGGGAGGCGTAGCCCACGGGTTTTGCTATTTTATATAATTTCTCTAAATAAGCCGCAATTAATATAATAATACATTTGTACTGCTATGATATTTGGAGGTGTATGTTTTGACTGGGGCATTGTAGTTCCTGGAAAGCAATTTTTGGAATGCTTGCTACAGTTCAATTTACATTTGGAGATTTATGAAGACTGTAAGATTTTGATTTTCTAACTTTTAAACTCAGGGTTGCGTATTTTTTTTGCTATAATTTCTTGTTACGTATTCTAATAATTTATATTTTCATATTTGTGAAGTTTGTTTGCACTAAAAGAAAAGAAAAACACAATCAGATTGATACGATTTTTATTTATGTTAATTTTAATTATAATTTAGTTCAGATTTGTTCAAAAGGTTTAATTTATAAGAAGTTTTAGTCTTACTTTTTTTTTGTGCAACGATAAATGTCATTATGGATGTCAATGTCAATGAATGTCACAAACATATTAAAGAATACTCATGGCCATGAGATTTACTTGTTGGTTAAAAAAAATGGAAATCAAAGAAGGAAGACAAATGATAGAGATTTTGTTTTAATTAGTTACGGCTCGTCTTTGAAAATAAGGACAGAGAATTTTGATCCTCGGGAGAAATAAAGGGAAAGAACGGTTTAAAACGTAATGTAAAGTGATTCTGAATATAAAAGAAGAAAATATAAATAATTATCAACGAATTGTGGAAGGTCCAGAAGAGTAAGAAGCATAAAACGATCCAGAAAGTTTTTCAAATTGTGATGATGGTAAAATCAAGTTTAATATAACATAAAACAATCCAGAGGAAGGCTCAAACTAAAGGCGAGTGTTTGTGGTTGCTTGAGAAACCTGCAGGCTAATGAAGTAGAAGTTGGACATTTATTGTTTGTTGGAGTAAAGGATATTCCAACAAGGAAACTTTAAGATAAGTGTTCTCTTTTTAAAAGGACGATAACACCTAGTAAAATTTATTTGACTTTCGAAAACTTCAGTTATAAATCGATTTAATAAAACCTTTTCCTTTTTGTAACGTTGTTTTTTGGTTTTGTGTTTTGTTCTATTTCTTATTTATTTATTAAAAAACTAAATAGCTAAATAACGACCCTGAGAAAGTTAATAAGAGTCTCATACAAAATATAATTGCAGTTGCGTGAATTACAGGCATTTAGGAATTGTTTTCTAGTAGTCACAAGACCACGCATATCATTGCAGTACATAGAACATTGTTACAATTGCTATTTCCATTTTGCCACTTTTAATATTAAAATGCTGCTGGGAACAACCACAACAAAGGTCTCCCCACAGACATTTTACAAAATAAACAAATAAGTTACGCATTCTACGCTCTATTGAAGGACATATTGAAAGTAGTTAATATCACCTTCGCGTAAAAAACTGCTGCTTGTACCGTACATTACTAGCTAGCGTTTCATTTTCTACTTTTCCATACTTCCAGTATGAAAATATATTGTAATCGCGAAAATTTTCGAAACTGACCTTTTGAGGGAAATACGTGTTTTGGGCATGCGGGAGCACAAAACAGTGGTTTAAAAAAATTTAGGTCTGTATGTGTCACACGAAATCTTGGATTTTCCGAACCTAAACAGGAATGGGAAGTTACATATGTTTTTTAGTCGCATTTTTTCACAAACGTATTTTCAGAATATGATAGAGGGCGCTAAGACAAATCTAAAGCTTTCCCCGAGCACTCTAGCTTTAAAATGGGCCCCCTACGGTGATTGTAAATTTTCTGCTTTAACGCTTATTTACGCAAAAACGAATTGATGAATCGGTATTAGTTTTGGTATTGGCATAGCCCTAGAGGAACACAATGTTACTATTTAAGAGAAGTGTTTTTCAAATGAAAACTGTGAAGTGAAAATATTTTCAAAGGTTTGGACATTGCCAAAAGACAATTGCTCGAAAACTGGGTACACGATTTTTTTGAAACTGTTTAAGCTCGTGAGTATATGAATTCTGTTGGCCAATTGTGGGAATATTTATCTATTAAATGAACTTGGTTATTTTTCTTTCTTGGTAATTTAGGTTCACGCCAAACTGGCACTACCATTTCTTGGAATTATGATTATTTGAAGGTTTTTCGTAGAAATTGGTTTCCTATGGGTTTTGAGGCTGCTAATTATGTATCCAGGATCTAAATTATAACATTCAAGATAGCGGAACTCTTTCATAGAGTTATACGAATTGCATAAAAATTGCTATTAATTTGTGGGGTTTTGGGGATTCCAATTACGTATCCAGGATCTCAATTGAAAAATTCAAAATGGCGGATTCAATATAGCGGAATTATTTGATTTATTTATCCGAATTCCATTCAGATAGATACAAGGTACTAATAATTACATACATTAAGTTTAACTGTAACTCACGCACGCTCATTAACGTTTTTATAGCAGTCCTGCAACTCACTAGAACATGACATAGCCGTTTTCGTTTTCTGTTAAATCATACAATTTCAAATTTACTTTCAGTGCAAATACAGCACTATATTAATATCTATGATAACTTGCATTTAGAAGTCTTAGATAATAAGGTACCACTACTGAAAGGCTCTCAAAAGTGTGTATTTATGCTGTTTAGTGATGCGCAAAGCAAGATTTTTTGTCTTGCTCAGCAACTTCTTGTCTTGTCTTGCTAAAGCAAGACAAGAAGTAAAACAACTTCTTGTCTTGCAAATTTCTTGCTAGCAAGACTCTTGCTTACTTTTTTGTTCTTTCTAGTTGGGGGATTCCCAAGCTATCGAGTCTCAATAAAGCGGCGCCGGCTTCCTGTCGCGTGCCTACTCGTTAAACACCTTTGTACCGCGTAGTACCGACTAAGAAACTTTTATATTTTGTTAGCGCGTTTGGTAGTTAGTAGACATACATACTATACCTACTTGCATATATATTTTATTTAATTTCTTTGCATTAACAATTTTATTTTTATATTTTATCAGTGCGTTCCAAATGAAGCACATATTAAACAAATACCAAAAATAGTTATTTATTGTACAAGATGATAATGATAATTGCACTTTATCTTCGAGAGCGATTTTAGCGTCGAGGCGTCAGCCGAGAATATACATGAGAATATACATGACAGCCCAATCTAAACATTTTGAAATATTTCGGGAAGGTTGTTGAGATAACTAGGATAAACTTACAGCCTATATTTAAAATTGAATGTATAAAGGAACTTCTGCAAAATCGATTATTTAGATAAGCAGAATTTATGTAACATTATCACTACATTTTCATTAATTTCCACTTGGCCTCACTTAAAAATTTCCTTATTATGAAGTTACAAAATTAATTAATTGAATCAGTTTAATTTCCATGAGAGAAGGCGTAAGTTAAAGATTGCTGTATACCTCGCAAGTTTTTTTTTATAATAAAATTAATCAAACCTGCTTTAGTGTTTTGTAAAAATGTAGCAATAAGATACCTACCACGTGCTTATGGATTTAAATATAAACATATTTGCGTGTCAAGGCTGGTTTAGGTCTCTTGCTTTAAAAACGTCCTACCTTGATATTTAAGCGAGCTACATTTTATGCACTGATATCATATTTGTTTTTTAAGCAAATTTCCACTCAGAACATGTTTAATTAATTGAATCGATCAATACAGAAATTGGACATTATAATTAAGACGTTTGTATGTAACATAATAATGACTTAGCTTAATATACAGGGTTGGGCAAAAGTACGAAACAATGCAAATATCTCTAATACGACAACCGCGATTTCGACAAAATTTTCTACATGAAGGTTTCGATATACGGCGGATGCAATGAAAGTATCGGCGGTTTAAAAGGACTTCCGATTTAGCCGAAAATGATGTCAACTTTTTTATTTTGAATAGAACACCCTGTATATTTTTTGATATATTGATAGAATTCCTTTTTGTAAGTTCAATGATATAAGGTTTCATGTCTTCATTTTCAATAATTCTAGAAATATTAAACAATTATGTTTCGTAATTGTTATCTAGCAGCTCATGAAAACAAAAGAATGTGAGAAGCTTAAACAGTTATGTAAAGTTGTCAAATATGGTTGATTCGTGTTGTGTTGTTTTGATATTCGATAGATTGAGCAGTGTGGTTGCAGTAATCAATTAATTAACCAAATTAATTAAAACTGCTGAATTGAACATCAGAAATGGTTCAATTAACAGAAAGATTGCAAATTGTTAAATAAAGTACAAACTTCTTGCGGAGTTCTACGACGCTCACCAAAACCAACCATAATTAAAATTTGAATTCGTTCTCTTTCTGTTAATTGAACCATTGTTCCGTACTTTTGACCAACTCTATACATATGTGCAGTATATGTGACTTAAACTACTAAGTTTGACCTTTGCAGAACTTTATAATTTAGTTAGCAATTTTGTGTTTGCTCTGGACATGTCCAATTTCTGCATTGGGTTAATATAGGAGTGCGCTAAAAGCATTGAATACAAATTATTATTTAAAAGGAATTAATGACAAATTTAAAAAAATGAGTTGCGACTTAAAAAATGTTTTAACGAAAATTTTATGTTTTTACCAGCGTTTTTGTAATTTCTTAGGTTTTATAATATGGAAATTAAATGATTTACAAAGCCTGATGCTGTAATAAATTCATTAAATCTAATTAAAGCTCGCAGAATTTAAGCTCATCTTTTGAGACAATTTTTAAATTTTTGGCTAGAATAAAAAAGTCAAACATTCATATCACTTAATAGATAAAAATGGTCTATCTACTATCTAGCGACACCAAATTTAACATATGTTTCTATTATAAAAAATATCGATGACGTCATAACATCAAAATGGATGCTGAATTTTTACTTTCCCATACCTTCGGTATAGAAAGTAGTAGTTTTTTAAAAAAATATCTGTCTGTGGGTGAGTGGGTGTGTGGGGTAGTGGGCCGATTTTGAGGAAATTTTAAATCAAGAGGTATATCGAAAATTGTAGTTCTAGTTAAGCTTTTCAAAAAATCCAAATTCGGAAACGGAAGTGAGACATGTTTGTTAGTAGAATTTTTCTCCAAAACTGAATTGCTAAAATTTTAGCACATTCATGCCCATTTACTCAAAATGTAGTTGTCTGATCGTGTTCAGCTACAACTTGTTTGAGAGCCTTTTAAAAGTAATTTCGAAAATCCGAGAACGATAGCAATGGCGTTGCTTCAAAGTTTTGATAATATTCAAAAAAATATTTTTCAAAAACTTCAACTCGATTTTTTTTAACTTTCTGAGCAGATAAAGCTTGCAGTAAACTACAAATATGTATTTTATTAATATCCCAAATTTTACTCTGACGCCTTTCAGATATTTTTGAAAAATTTTAAATTGATTACCTAATTATTTATTTAAAAACAGAAACGCCAATCTTTATAAACTTTTATCAGTTCGATAGACTATTTGAAGTACTTTATTAGAAGCCGCAAGGACTTTCAACTATTTTAAAAATTAAGAAAAAATAACGATATCTTGTAATAGCAACTACGCGTTTTCTGGCATTTACATGATTTTAACAACTCCTATTAATTACCTTTAGTTAATAAATACATTTGTAAATTATTGCATATTTCTGATCTCTTTAAATAAATCATTTATATCGACTTTTAGTTTGAAATTCGAAGCGCATCTAATTAGCTGTAGGGCGGGCGGCTCCGGCCTTACTATTCTCATGCGCTATGCGATTGTAAGGTACATAAATAGTTTTCTTAGAAATCTAGCATACGGTGAAATGAGAGAAGAGCTTAAGGCAAAATCTAAAACGTTTGTACCAAATTTTCTAGCTTCAAAATAGCAGCCGCTACGTCGCGTCAGTTTGAAAAACTCGAATTTATTGCTCATTTACTCAAAAAGTAGTCGTCTGACTGACATCAACTACAGCTTGTTTGAGATCCCTTTGTAGGTGGCATACGATGAAACAAAATTAATTTCGAAAATCTGAAAATATGTGCAAAATTTTAAAAATGTGCAAAAAAATAATATTCAATAACTGCCACACGATTTTTTTAAATTTTATAGGCTGTTAGAACGGAAAATTAGCTACAATATAAATTTTTTCTGAAAGCTATAACTCCACCATGGCGTTTTCTATGAATTTGGATGGATGGAATGAAGGGCTGCCTGTATAGCTTGTTTTCTTAGAAAGCTAACAGTCGGTATACTGTACAACAGGCATGGGCAACCTTTTCAGCCCACGGGCCAAATAAAAACTTTAGGAATGTTCTGAGGGCCGGACCAACACCACTTTCGTGTTACTTATAAAATAAATGACATAATAAAATTTATAATAAATAAACTTTATTTGATGATGATGACAAAATTTAAAACATAAAAATAGTCAAAACACATAGTTGTTGCTCAAATTAAACTCAAATTAAAAGTTAATGTGATCCTTGTAGTTGTGTACCACTAACGAGGCGGTCCATATTTGAAGAAATATTGGTTGTTGCAACACGCAGTTGCTACGTTTTAACATCTTTCCTTTACTAAGCCAGCAAACATCACAATAAAAAATTAGATTTCCACAGTCTGCTTCGAGGTCATTTGAAAAAACTCTTGAAATTGTCGATGATTCAAAGCTCTCGCTTTTATGCACTTTACACAGAAAACAACCGTTGTCATTATATGGTTAAATTTAATTGACTTGCCACATAAATTTTCTTGGTGCAAGATACAATGAAATGTAAAAAAAATGCGTTGTATCAATATCTTTACTAGATCATTCTGATTTGATTTTAGCAAGGACACTTGCGTTTGATCCAACCATTGCAGGAGCTCCGTCTGTAGCTACCTCGCTTAAATTTTCCAATTAAAGGTTATATCCATTAAAAGCCGATCTTATTTCTTGAAAAATATCTTCTCCGGTTGTTGTATGCTTCATTGACTGTAGCGTCAGCAAATCTACAATTGTATAATTTTTATCAATCCCACGAATAAAAATAGCTAATTGTGCTGTATCTCTTACGTCTGTACTTTCATCCAATGCAATTGAAAATGATTCAAATTTCCCTGCAAGGTCAATACGCCTAGTAACAGTTCTACGGGATATATCTGCTCAAAATTTTTACATTTATCGGGACGGAATATTTTTACTGCGGCAATTAAATATTCCTTTACAAATTCCCCTTCCGAAAATGACTTTGAATGTTTTGCAATTTTTTCACTTATAATAAAGCTCGCACGAACAGTATCTTCAGCTTCAATGTTGCGTTTAAAAAAAATGTTTTGTTGATTAATCAAACCCTTTTAATTCTTCTATCTTGTCTTTTCTCAGAGCACCCTTAATGTCATCATAACATTTTTGGTGTTTACTACTGTAATGTCTTTTCAAATTATATTCTTTTAAAACTCATGTTGCTTCGTTGCATATTAGACAAATTGGTTTATCTTTAAACAACATAAAAAAGTATTCTTCTGTCCATTTTTCTTGGAACGTTCGGCATTCTTTATCAACTTTTCTGATCTTACTGGAAGATGGTATGCTAAGTGACATTGTATTTTTGATCTTTATAATTAAATACTACACAGCACCAACACAACACTTTTCAACGTCTGAAACAGACACATCGCAATACTGCAATAATTAAAGTCGGAAGACGTGCACGTACAGTAGGTAGCTATGATTCATAGCTGGGGTCACACACGAGTCAAATTTCGCCATCGTCGGCCGGATTTATATGTAAGCGAAAAAAGTAATCGGGGGCCGTATGTATATCTAAGTGGAAAAACGTTGGCGGGCCGTAAGAAATAGCCTCGCGGGCCGTATCCGGCCCGCGGGCCGTAGGTTGCCCATGCCTGCTGTACAACGTTATAATTATACGTTATAACATTTACACTTTTGCAAATACGGTAAGTATTAATATCTAGTATAAGAAAATCTACTCGAAGTTCACACTTCAGCATTTTAAGTCACATTAGTATTCAAGACGTTATAGCCAGCATTTCATACTTTTGACGCACCCTGTATTCATTAAAAATAAGCTGACATAGCTGTATAGTAGTATTTTCGATATTGCAAACCATCTTCACATTATAAATACTGTTACACATTACTATATGATTTCAACAGGATTTCACTGAATATTCTTGTGCATGTGCATGTCAGGGACGAACAGCTCTCCCACAATATTCTAGGCGTTTGGCAAAATCACGCAAAAGTTGACGAAACCTACATAATCACAGAAGAGTTTTAAAACGCCGTCACACAAAAAATTTGGAGAAAGAATTTTAAATTCAAGTTTTTGGCTTCTAGTTGAGTAGCTTGACACTAGTCTAGTTTAATAATCAGATTCTTGAAAAATAGCTATTGTTTTATAAAATTAAAATCAGTCCAGTGTTGCCATTCGTACGGTAATTACCGTGTTTGTACGGTAATTCCCCCCAAATTACGGTATACGGTGTAAATCCCATTGAGGATTGCTTCCATCCCCAAAAAGGTATTTGGGTCCGCCCGTGGTGCATGTAGATTAAATTTTGAATAATATCAGTCAGTGCTAAAACATAATATGTCCTAGACTTCTCAGGTATCTGTCCTCTAATTGTATACGTTTCCTTTATAATTAACAAAACTTTAATCGGACATGTCTACTTTGTAAACCAATAACTAGAGCGATCATGTTTTAATGTTCTACGGTGTATGACTATATTGTGATACGAAAAATAAGCTTGTACACTTTCATCATTGACGCTTCAATTCATTGATATCTATCTTTAGCACTACAGGCCATTGAGGCATTTGGCTTGGTCCCATTCACTTACTCCGGGTTTGGCTTATTCGCTATGTTCCGGAGGGTAGGGGGGCCCTTTGGGCTTTTAACCACTAGCTTACGCCAAACCCTTGGCATTACATTCACCCGTCCATTTGCTTATCCATCCACACTGTGAGGAGACTTCCAACCCCTCTAACGACGGCCAAGGTATTAGCTTGACCGCCGGGACCGACTATTTACGTGCCCATCCTCCAGCACGGGGCGCCGTGTTTTGCGCGGCTTTGGGACACCCATCCAACTATCAATTTATCGATATAGTAAAAGTAAAAGAATAACACTTTCACTTGAACAGCGACTGTTATGCTATATGAAAAAATATTACGATTTGAACTGGTTTTTGGTTACTTTATTTAACTATTGTATTTTAATTTATTTATTGCTTAAATAAGAATATAAAAGAAAAACACAGGATTGAATTTTAACACACAGTTTATTTAAAAAGGGAGTGTTAAAATGGAATCGCGTTGCATATAAAAACCATTTAAAAATAATTTAAGCTATCGCTATTTTTGTTATTTTTCAAAGATTTTCTTTTCTGTTAATTTTAAACCAACTTCAGCTATTTTTAAACTGCATCATTTTATTATCTCAAAATCATATTCATGGGCGATTAACGACTGCAAATAGGCAAATTCAATGCCAAAATCTTAAACACATACCTATTCATTTTTAAGGCAATAGGTTAATGTTTGTTGGAAAATACACTGCCGTTAACGAAGTTGCCTAAACCAATACTGCTCATTTGAAATATTATTTAGAAACATATATATTGTTTTACAATATATTATTAAAATAATCATTTTTATCAGTTAATTATTTATGGCGTAAATTAAGTAGAGAAGAAACTTTATATTAACTGATTAGTAGTATATTACTTTAAAACTTGTAAACCAGGTAGACTATTCATCGATTTGTTTCATGTTTGCAAATTTAAAATTAGTTGGCATGTTTTATTGAAATAATTAACTCTGGTCGCTCATGAAATGAAAATTTAACACATGAACGATTCGAGTGTGTTTGTATCTAAATTTCTATTGTATTAAAAATCATCATAGCATTTAACGCAGGGAAAAAAGTAAAAGTCTCTTTAAGCAAAAATTAACAGATCACGTTTAATTCCATAAAAGGAGCACCTTTAAAACTGAGTTTCCGATATCAAAAATGCCTGTTAATCAGTGGCGCCTCGTAAGGGAATCAAAATCTCTAGCAAACACGCATAGAAAACAATATTCCATAACAGGATACTCCATTTTTCTAAAACGTATAATACCGTTCAAGTTTTACTGCAGACGAACGATGTTTTTATGATGAATTATTCGGTGGCAAATTTTAATTTGAGCGTCCAATACGCTAACGTTGTTTTTAAAAGGGGGCAGCAAGTATGTAAACAAACGAGATAAAACGTACAAAAGCCCCCTGCTAAGTCGGCATTTGCGTAATTATTGCTCAAGCAAGATAGATAAGAAAAAAGAAAAAATTTTTATTTTAATATTTAACGCCGGCCGGCGTGTTTCATTCTACAGTTTTGTCTAGGATCTTATCACAATGTTTGTTTTCGTATAAGATCGCTAAAATGAAAATGAAAGAGGATGCATTTCTGTGTAAAACTTAGAGAAAGAAGGTTGTACTATACAAACTTTCTCACGAGAAGCCAAGGTCGCATACCATTTGGCCGAAACCTTTGCTATAAATTTGTCAGCATTTTTAGATTAGTAGTTAGTACTTACTGTACTTTGTGTTATTCGGTCATTCTTAAAAGTGTCTGCATTTTGTTACCAAAATGAATTCCTTAAATAATATTTTAGGTTTAAAAAAGAATCAGCATTAGGTTACTTATGAAGTGAAGCTACAAATACAAAGTATGGAGCCACCCTGTCGTAGCTTACAAATCAATCAATTTGATAACAAAAAAAATCAAAAATATATGCAAAAATGCGAGAGTTTCAGTAAGATCTTAGCTCATTATGTTGGTCAGCACAACCAGTTTATTTTACATATGTCACTGAATATTGTGAATAATATGTCGAAAATTGAAGCACAGACTCAAACGGAGTTTGGCTTGCTAGTGTACCAAGCCCAAGTTAGTGGTAAAATGCATCAGCCGCCGTTTCAGCACTTTATTTGTTATATCACTGCCGTCTTATAACGGAAGGTAATTTTTACATTTCGTAAGATAAAAGAAAAAAAAGACTTTATGTTTTGGTTTACGTTGTTAACATATGTTTTTCATTCTTTTGATTTTATTTAATAGTAGACTACGTATTCTACCTATACTTACCTGTATGTTGTAAAATATTTTTGAAAATAAAATAGTTTGCTTATCCCATTTATTTTTAATTTTTGTGTGTCATTTCGTAACAGCGGCCAAATTAAATTTGTTTCAGGAGCGTAAAACGTCTGGTATATTTAAGATTACAAAAAGCTTATAAATTTTAGAATATTGTAATGTAATACATATACATACATACATATTGTGTAGTGCCGATCCAGTATTAAAAAGTTTCTTTCAAATCGTCTATACACAATACACATCCACAACTCACAATAAATTTGAATTGTAATTACGAACGCAGAACATACACACAATAGTAACAACCACACTACTTAAGAAATAGCACTGGTCAGTAAGAGCCAGTTTAGATCGTTTACATATCACACAGCACAGGTTTGCAAAATGTGCAGATGTTGATAAGTAACATTATTTTTAGTTGAAAGAAACGTTCAACAAAACTATGAAATTTAAACGTTTTAAATCTATAATTTGATGTCCCTATCAACTTATAATATTTTGCTAGAACGAGTGAGATTTTAAATAAACCAAAATTGCTAGATACTAATTAGATACTTACACGTTTCACTGTTGACCTGATGTAATGTAATGTGTAATGATTTGTGAATATACAGGGTGTTTCTAAGAAGTTTGGTCAAAATTTGGGCTTATGTTCCCTACCTAAAATTAGTGTACCCATACTTATTTGTTTTCCAAAATTTCGATTGGGGGTACGGGCCCCCAAATGGTAGTCTTTAAAAACAATTTTTTTGTGAATACTTCAAAACAGCCTCGAGTGTTGATAACACGTATATTCGTTTGCACATTGGGCCGCTACAGTTTTCGATGCAGATAAGAAAATTTGGGTTTGCACTAGATGTTTGGATTTTTGGAGGCTGTCTGCTCATACCTCGCTTTGTCAGATGCAAATGAGCCGGCGGCGCGGTGCCGAGTTTTGGATTACAACTTACGTTATCTTTCATTAAATTGTGCAGTCAATACGGCTAATATTTAATAATAGCAATACACTATAAGAATACACTAATAAAGTACCACTTTACTAAATCAAAAATAAATGATAAAATGCGTAAGTACACAAATGCATAACACTAAAAAATGAAGTCCGCGCACGTTTGTTATTCGCTGTAATGACTTATACATAAAAATTGGGAAGTAGAAACATCATAAATTCATTGTGTTATGTGTAGCTGCTTGGTTAATTACATAAGTGTGCCGAACTGCGCTTTCGCTTTCAGGGACAAATTTCGATTTACGTTGAAAACATTATCTGAAAAAAGTTCCAAAACAAATTTGATGAGAAAAACATCAATAAAAAAAAGCCGCCAACAAAAATCGTCAAACAAAAAGCTCCGGTAAAAACATCTTCCAGGAAAAACATTTCCCGGGAAAAACAACCCCAGTAAAATAATTTGCTGGGAAAAACATTCACTGACGAAAAGCACTTGTATTTTCTTCCTGGTAGATCACTGTATAATTAAAAAAGAGCTTTCTCGGATAAAGCAACGTGTTTCTTTTTGCTGATAGATTCATATCAATAAAAGCGAATTTAATTTTGGATGTATATGCAAATGTCTAATAAAATTTTTTAGTGCGTATTCATTAGTTCCAAAAACATTTTAAAAATCTCCGTTAAGGCACTTCCCTGGAAATAGCGAAAAGTTGAAATAACTTTTCTTCTGTCATTATGAAGGAGTTTTTCTTGGGATGTATTTTTGGGCGTTTCTGCGATTTTCTTTTACGGTATTTTCTTTCCGGGTACAGCCTTTATTCCAGAGACCGACTCAGCAGAAGACACATTCGGCTGTTAAGAAAAAAACGATCGCTTTTAATATCAACAACGCGTTTTCCGACACTTACGTGATTTTAACTAAGCCTATCAATTAGCTCTCGACAAAAAAAAGAATTATTTTTTGCATATTTTTGATAACTTTTTTAAATAAACCATTGATATTGATTTTTAGTACGAAATCCGAAGCGCATCTTATTAGCTGTAGGGCGGGCGGTTCCGTTCGTACTATTCTTATACGGTATGCGACATCGTAGGGTTGTCTAGATAAATTGTTTTCTTAGAAATCTAACATATGGTGAAATGAGAGAAGAGAAATCTAATAGTCGGTGAACTGTGTAACGTTATAATTATAAAAAATTTCACTTTTGCAAACACGGCAAGTATTAATATCTAGCATGGGAAAGTCCACTCAAAGTTAACACTTAACAATACTTGTTAATATTAATAAACTAATTCAAACAGGCTATTAAACTGTTTAAAGTTTAAAACGATTGGCGTTTGGGTTGAAAAAAACAACCATCAAACTTCCAATTTTTCAAAAATTTTTGGAGCGCGTCAGAGTAAAATTTGGGAGATTAGTAAAAAATAAATTTGTAGTTCACTGCAAGCTCCATCGGCTGAGAATATTAGATACCAAATTTTTATATATTAGTGGAAACTTAAACTGCTTAAACTATTAGATACATTAACTTATAATTATGATTTTATGTTAAAAAAACGTAAAAAAAGGCACTACAACAAATTATTATTTTATACCTCTTATATTTTCCGCTAGCGGTAAACTCTCCCAAAATAACATTCTTTCCTTGAGAAAATCGTTTCTAATTTCAAAATTAAGGGAAACGTTTCCTTCCGAGTAATGAGAACCAGCAATATTTAAGTAAGAGAGATCTGCATTTTGGACAGTCTCTCGTTCTTGTAGATCCGCTAAGGGATTCCACTGAAGTGTAGCAACTTCGTTCTTTGGAGAAGGATCACTAAAATATCGTTAAACCAGTTCCGGATTTGTTATTTATTAAAATTTCATTAATCTATTTCTTACCTTGCTATAGCAAAATCAGTCCACATTTGTATCAATACTTTGCTCATCAGAATATCGTTGCTGGATTTTAGAGGATCAAATAATTTCGGAGAGGAAAATAAATACAAAAGATCGTCTAGGTGACACACGCCTATAAAGATTGTGCTTATTTACTAATTTAAAAGTTACTTGCAAGGTTTACCCCATTTAAAATCAATATCTTCATTAGTCACCGCAAAATGATTTCCATAGCTGTATTCGCCTCGATAATCAAATTTGTAAAACCAAACTTTGCTGTGCCCTTTCCATGCGTGCAGCAACGCAGATTGATAGGAACCATAATTAAAAGCACGGTCACTCCACAACTACACAAGAATAGAAATACAAAGAAAATGAAATCATTTTTATACAGAATATATTATATCGGTTATTCGTGATTTGATTAAGTTGTCTTAACGTCAGTGGCGGCTCGTGGTGTATGTTTTTGGAAAAAAATTGTTCTTACCCCGGTAGCCTTATTTCAAACCCATCCTTTACGTTGGCAAAATGATCTATTTTTACCAACATTTTCATTGATGTCTTTAAAAGACTTTCGATAAGCACTCTCTAATAAAATTTTTGTAAATTGATACCCACATTGCCAGAGTGTCAACATGCACAAAATTGTTCATGTGGTTTGCCGTTAAAAAAACGTTTGAATTTTAGTTTTTAAATGTTTGCAGTCAATATCACACAATGAATTATCACAAAATAGCAGACAGTGGAAACAAGTGAAAGCATTTTTTACATGGCATTCACAATTCAAAATTATTGTACACGGACATCGTACAACGCCACTAAATTGTGATTACACAACCAACACTACCAACACTACTACGTCGTGTACGTGCAAATCCAGCAAATTAGGCGGCAATTGGCATGCGCTTATCACGGACAGCTTACAGCATAATTCTCGGAAGTTGTGGGTTCGTGACCCTGAAGTTTTTAATACGCAGATACTTCTATCCTCTGCTAGCTTGTCTAATATGAATTTTACCGCAATGAGCTTTCTATTTCACTCTTATTTATTTGAAGACCTTTTAAGCCGGTGGATTTATTCGGTGGCGTGTAGCTAAATTGGGGACTGACAGCCAAATGACCCTCGTTTAATGCGCGCGAAATAGTCAAACATTCAAACCTTTTCGGATCCTGCGGCAGCTCTTTAATAAACGTTCTCGCATAGAAATCTCATGCAAAAGTTAACTATAAAGTATTTTTTAAATACGATAGTGTATAATATGGTATGTACTCAAACAAAGAGTAATTATTTATTTTTTCTTATTTCATTGAGAGGTCAATGACTATTTGACTCAATGGAGAAACCGCCACTGCTTAACGTATTTGTTTTCTTATTCTTTGAAAAGTTAATTTTTCAAGTTCTAATACATTACTGTAATTGCACGTAGAAAAGAACCTACATTTATAAACCCTTGCACGACTTTAGGATTGGTAACTTCAACCCCATCTGTCAGATGAAAATAGCCAGTGATTTGTTTCCAAGTACGTGCTGCTTGTTCTTCGGGTACGCTTAAAGGCACGGCCAACATCTGAGGTGCATATTCATCAAAATTTGCATTTAATTCTCTTCGTGTTTTAGAATTTCGGAAAAGTGCTAAAAGTTTTAGATTAGTTTTATGAATTGCAGAAAAATTGTTTAGATTACGAGCAGTTCTTATTATGCCTTCATCGGACACAACACCAATAACAAACGGAACATTGTAGAACTTTCCAGCCTGAACTAAATCCAAAGGATCTTCAGTTAGGTAAGGTTCTGGATTCAAGGCCGATTGTGTCTCTGTTACTGGACCATAAATGACAAATGGCTCGGACGAGAAAAACTGTAAGAAAATATCTTCTGAAAATTGTTAAAATAGATTTAAGTTAAATATATAAAGCAAACCGGTTGGTTGGTTTCTAGTTTCACCTTAAATAAATCCGAACTATCAGCAAGAGTAACAGCATTAACTTTTCTAAGACAATCTACCATACTTTGGGTATCTGTATGAGGATCACAATTTACCAGCAACGCTTGCTTCTTAGCAACCTGGGCTTGTATTCTGTTCGTCGGCCTAGCCCAAAGAGATAGAGCAGACCCACTTTGAGAAATAGCTTGATGGAATAAATCTTAAAAGGAAAATAATTATGTACATAGTTATTGTTTTATTCTGTTTAATCACTTTTAGTCATTGGACTGAATAGATGCAAGTGAACACTTCCGGCCCCGGCACTATTTCCAAAAATTGTAACTTTCTTGTTGTTTCCTCCGAAAGCACCGATATTATCTCGAACCCATTTCAAAGCTGCTACTTGATCCTTTAATCCCCAGTTTCCGGGAGATGCATCGTCGTTTGTACTTAAAAAGCCTGAAATATGACTGGTAAAGTAGCTGAAATGCAGGGTTGGGCAAAAAAGTACGGAACAATGCAAATATCTTTAATACGGCAACCGCGATTTTGACAAAATTTTATACATGAAGGTTCCGATATACGGCGGATACAATAAAAGTATCGGCGGTTGAAAAGGACTTTTTATTTAGGCGGAAATGACATATTTTCGATATATCGATAGAAATATTTTTGCGAGTTGAGTGATATTAAGTTTCATGCCTTTATTTTCAATAATTTTAGAGATAGCGAGCAATAATGTTTCCTAATTGTTATCTAGCAGCTCATGAAAACAAAAGAATGTGAGAAACTTAAACAGTTATGTAATGTTGTCAAATATGCTTGGTTCGTGTTGTGTAGTTTTAACGATTGATAGCTTGAGCAGTGTGGTTGCAGCATCAATTAATTAACCAAATTAATTAAAACTGCTGAATTTAACATTAGATATGGTTCAATTAACAGAAAGATTGCAAATTGTTAAATAAAGTACAAACTTCTTGCTGAGTTTTACGACGCTCACCAAAACCAACCATAATTAAAATTTGAATTCGTTCTTTTTTTGTTAATTGATCTATTTCTGATGTTAAATTCAGCAGTTTTAATTAATTTTGGTTAATTAATTGATTCCTGCAACCACACTGCTCAATCTATCAAACATCAAAACAACACAACACTAACCAAGCATATTTGACAACTTTACAAAACTGTTTAGGCTTCTCACATTCTTTTGTTTTCATGAGCTCCTAGAAAACAATTACGAAACATTATTGTTCAATATCTCTAGAATTATGGAAAATAAAGGCATGAAACCTTATATCACTGACCTCGCAAAAAAGAGTTCTATCCATATATCAATAAATATACAGAATGTTTCATATAAAATAAAAAAGGTGAAATCATTTCCGGCTAAATCGGAAGTCCTTTTAAACCGCCGATACCTTCATTGTATCCGCCGTATATCGGAACCTTCATGTGGAAAATTTATCAAAATCTCGGTTGCCGTATTAAAGATATTTGCATTGTTCCGTACTTTTGCCCAACCCTGTACTATATGATCAGACGTGGTGGATGCAATTAGTGTTGCCACGAGACGAGACGAGACGAGATTTTACCCAGTCTCGATCTCGAAAATTTTCGAAAGTTGATTCTCGATCTCGATCTCGAAAATTCTCGAACCTCCATTCTCGATCTCCAACTCGAGAATCTCGATTCTCGAATTTTAAGTACGAGTGCACCGAATTGACATTGAGGCAGTTGCGACTATTAGCAGTGTTAATGGGGTATGATGTAAATAAAACACCTGTAAGAGTTTTAATAATCAAAGTATAAAAACTTAATCACTTAATAAGAATATCTTACTACCCAAGAGAACCAGTTTAAAAACAAAAACCATGGAACGATTTGCTGCCTATAGCGCAGCACTTGCAACCGTACTCCAAGAAAATAGTTCAAACTTTTCATTTACAGTGGACGGTTGGACCTCCGTCGCGAATAAATCATATTATGGAATAACTATACATTATATTGATGATTTGTGGAAACTTCGGTCTATCGTTATTGACTTTGTTCCATCACGGGGTCTTCATTCTGGTCGAGACATATGCAATATGTTTTTAAATTTTGCAAGTGACAATAAACTTGAATCGAAAATACAGGGTATTACTTTGGATAATGCAGCTTCAAACACGACGTTCACGTTTGAACTGTCTAAAATGTTGGCTGAAAAAAATATCGTTTTCAATGAGGATAATCATTTTCGTTGCTTTGCGCATAATATCAATTTGGCAGTTCAAGACATTATGAAATTATTGAACCCTAACCCCACTTTTGAGGTGGAAAATGATGAAATTGAGGAAGACGACGATGAAAATGTTCAAGACAACGATTTGGCAGACGAAGAGGAGGGAGCATCTCCTGTCATAAAATTGAGAAAACTATTTATTACAGTAAGACGATCAGAACAGTGGCAGTGTAAATTAAATAGCTGTTGGGAAGTTGTAAACGTGAAGTTTTTGTCGCCTAAAATAGACTGTTCCACAAGATGGAATTCTACGTTTGATATGTTGAATACAGCTTTAAAAATGAAGGAAGCCTTAAATGCTTTGTGTAGAAACAACATATGTCTAATAAAGCTACAACTAAATGAAGATGAGTGGAAGTTAATTTTTAGCGTTACTACATATCTGAAGCATTTTAAATCACTATCTGTAGTATTGGGCGGCGACAAGTATGTTACACTTCCAGCTGTGGTCATCGGGTTTAATATGTTATTAGATAAAATTGAATCTTTAATAAAAACCCTTGATAATAAAAAAGATCGGGACTTAGTTGACGAGAACGTTTTGCTGGCATTTCAAGCTGGGAGAGACAAACTATTGAAACATTATAGGAAAACAAATTGGAATTACTGTGTATCGTTGATTTTAGATGCACGTCACAAGATTGAAACATTTACACTAACTTCCTGGGGCCGACAAATGCAAACAGTAGCAATACAAAAATTCGAGAATACTTATAAAAACTCTTACTACAAAAATAATTCACCAAGCCAAAAAGAATTCTCCTCTGGTTCTGGGCAAAATGATTCTGACGAAAGAGGTTCCTTTAATTTAACTGCTTTATTTAATAAGTCTACTGTCACAGTTGACAACTGGAGAAAGGAAATCGATGACTACATAACAATGCCACCAGCCAACGAAGACGTAGACGTATTAATTTGGTGGAGCAATCACCAAGTTTTATATCCAAATCTTGCCAAAATGGCTAGAGACTATTTTGCTATACAAGCAACAAGTGTACCAGCAGAACGGCTATTTTCAAAGGCTGGCTTGATTATTCGAAAACATCGAAACAGACTTGACAGTGAGTCTGCCAGGGCATTGCTCTGTTTAAATGCTTGGCAAGCGTGCGAATTTATTAAAAAACATTTAAAATAGGTAATAATTAAAAATCTTGACGTTTTTAAAAATCTTGTATTATTGTATTGTATTGTTCCCGAATGACATCTATTATAATATTTCTTATATTTTACAAAGTTTGACCTTGTAAATAACCTTTGTAACCGGATTTTATACAATTAAAATAAAGTATTATAATACACCTGTTCTGCTTCGTTTTTATGCGGGTTTTAAAAATACTATTGAAACCCTTTCGAGATCGAGAAATCGAGAATCTCGAAAAAATTTTCGAGAATTTTCGAGATATTGGTTAATCTCGTCTCGAATATTCGAGATCAAAAAATGTAAATCTCGATCTCGAATTTCGAGACGGACGAGACGAGATCGAGAATTATCTCGTCTCGGCGACATCACTAGATGCAATTGACTTTTCTAGAGGCTGCTAAATGTCATATTTTGAATGGTTACAAAAAAGAAAAATCTAAATTGAGGTTCTTTAAAACAAAACTTTTAAATAGAAAGCAAGTTTTGCATTAAATGTAATTTTTCCGTAAAAACTACTTAGCTTTTACATGGCGTTAACTTCACGTTTGAATTAATTACAAGAGCAAATAAATAATAAAGACAAAATATCAGTCAAAACGGATATTTGAGTAAATCAGCAACTGTCTTTGGAAAATCTTTGCAGAACTAAAAATTTCCTACTTGACTGCTGGTTACTTTACTTAAAAATCACCAAAATAACAAGGCAAAACTTACCAAAAACACCCAAACGGTAATTAAAAGTAACCAATATGACATCTTTATCCATGAAATATTCTGGACCTAGAAACTCGCTACTTTTAGTTCCAGCAAAAAATGCACCATAGTGAATAAATACCATCACTGGTAGCAACGAATTACTTTTTTCATCGGTTAACTAAAAAGATTAATAATAATGTATAATAAAAACGCCAATTAAAAGCATACTTTCGGCGTGTAAACGTTGAGGGAGAGACAATCTTCTTTTCCTTCAACTATTGGATGCTCTTCAAAGAGGTAGTTCTTCTGCATACACATTGGACCGTCATTTTTGACATCCAGTATGCCTTTCCAAGGTTCTGGAGGGACCGGAGACTGAAGCATATAAACAAAAATATTTAAACCCATAAAACGATTGGAGCTTACCTTGAATCTTAAATTCCCAAGCGGTGGTTTAGCAAAAGGGATTCCTTTGAAAGCATAATAAAGCCTTTCATCTCTTGATGTTAGAATGTTTCCCTTTACTTTTCCATACTGTGTTTGAATGATATTAGAGGGTTTTGAAGATTCTTCGCCGAAATTTGCAGTTATGATAAAAAATTTAAGTAGTAAAATAGTTAGAAGAAGTGTAGACATAATTGCAGTTTTTCTGCAACAATAAAAAAATTCTTCAAAGTAATTTATCTTGTTTGGAATAATTAAAAAACTAATTAAATTGAATATTGATGCGCTAGATTTTAAAACTAAACGATCATCAAATTGAAAATATTAAACTTAAAAAAGATGATTACTGATCATGTAACTAACTGAATCCGAAGTCTTTGTCCCACTCTTTTTTTGATAAATTATAACTTCCGAGTCGCTTTGCGTGACAGCTACAACATTTGCTTAAAATAATAAATAAACTACTTCGAGATGTAAGAGCTCGTCGTCGCGTAAAGTTGAGACAGTTCCGGATTTAATGTATACATGTTCCAATGTTAATTATACATCTATACACACACACACACACACACATGTAGCTAAATGCTTCATATGTTAGTAAATCATTATAAATGAAAATAAGTCCTTAAATACTTATTTTTAATCTTTCAGTATTTAATAAATGTTTACCGTTTGAAGTATATATATATATTGAAGTAAATCTTTATAATATGCTGTTTGAAATTTCCAATATTAAATAAATCATTGTAGATGTTAATGAATACAGAAATATGTTTTATTAATTTTCGATTATTTAATATATCTAAACGTATTTATATAACTAAAACTTCAGCCTTCGCATCAGCTGTATCAACAAGGTTACATAAATATGACAGCTAAATGTTGTTAAAATATTATTTAACCGCCATTTTTAATGTAGAGATTACTAAAAAAACTGGATTTGCCACACGGTTTTGTATTCTATTTCGTTTTAAGATTTATAAAATTCGGTTTCTAAAACTAATGCTACAAAAAAAACATGTCTTCTGCTTCAGCTTTCGATTTTGGTTTTTTTGAATGATGCATATTTTCTAATATTACGTCACTGTTCGTACAGCAATAAGAATTTTAATTTTTTTTTGTTTTAGTATTATATGAATTGTTTGTCATTAAAAGAAATTATATGAATTTGTCTTATATTTTATACTCGCCTCATGAATACTTGTGAAACAATAAAAATAAAAAATTGAAATAAGATAGATATGGGAGGGGTCTTTAATTGGTATCTACTTTTTGAAGTTACCCCACTGTTTATACAGCAATATTAACTTAATAAGTGTAACTAAAAAAAGCATTTTAAAAATGTTTATTCTCTGTGTTGTTGAAACATTTATACGTGTTTATATAAGGTCATCATAATTCAGCAAACCTGAAATAAACTGCTCGATTCATACTGAATATGAAGTCTGTAAATTTTATTTCACTATTATAAAATACTAGCGATTTGCATAGCGTAACTTATGAAAATCAACGTAAATTCTAATAAAAGTAATCACGCAATTGTTCTTCTTGCTAAATCTAGTAAGCCGGTATAACATTACAGTTATTATACAATAATAATGGAAAATTCACCACAAGTTAATAAAAACCGGCGTGCTTTGTCCGCGATTAGGCCTGTTAGTCAAAACAACGGCATCAGGTCCCTGTTTTATTTGTTTACTGTAAATTCACTTCGATCATGTTATGCTTTCAAATGCTGTTCCTATGAAAATGTTGCCGCAGTATATACAGTCTCCCCCCCCCCTCCCACTCAAAATTCAAACCATACTTATATCTCTATATTTACAACGGGTACTTTTCATTACCACTATGAACACAGTGTCTTGAAAATGCAAACACAATAATATTGAGATGTGCTCTAGGGAGTCATATCTTGTATGAACATAATACGACGTATTGTTTCATTGTCGAATAACGTCTAGCAGTAAGATGTGTAAGAATAATTTTATTAAAAAGTTTTAGCTTTTTGTTAATAATATTTCAATGTTAATTTTACTTTGTAATAGCACAAAAATAGTCGCCGAAGGAGATTGTTTTACACAAACAATAATTTTGAAGCAGCAGTATTTTTTTAATGTTAATCATTTCTTGATAATTATATACAGAAGTTTACATTTTACTGTTGTTTAATCAGAATAACAAATTAAATAGTCTTACGCAGTCAGAGTAATGCAACAACTACTGGCTGTTTAAAATCACATTAAACTTTTCTTTATTATAGGATGTCAATAACAACAAAGCAATTGAAAGTTTGTATTCCTAAATAAATAAATACTTTTCAGGTACTTGGGAGGTAATATTTGATTATTATTTTCAACTCCTACTATTTACGCGCTGTAACTTTCCGTCTAGTGAGTAACGCAGTCAATTTGTATAATGCTGTTTCTATCATTAAACACAGATTAAATATTCAGTAATAAATAAGTATATGATTTGAATATTTTAAGTAAATAAGACTACAACTTTAACATCTTAATTAAAAACTCACTAACGTAGGCTTGGTGTGGAAGCGTAATTGAATAAACATTATAATTTTAATATTTCCTACGGCAAGTTGTCAATGGCAACTTAAATACTACTTCATTATTATGGCTTAAATAAAAAACGTGGTTTGTGTAAAAAAAATAAGGAAACGTTGTGTTTTTAAATTGCTGTATTCACCATTTTTTTGATTGAAAACGTCATAAAGCGATCACTTTATAATACATTTTGTAAAACATTTCATTATTAGGGAATTAAAAATATGAAAACGCACACAATTTAATATAGCGGTAAAGAACAAGGAAACAGAGCTGGAGGCAGCATTCACTGTCGATAATAGCTTGAAATCACTAATAAGCTAGAGCAAGGATAATTATGCATTTACATATTGCATGCATAAATGCATATTTTTCACTCTTTTTTATCAAAATGCATATTTAGCAAGAATAAGCACAATGTAGCATATTTGGTGACATTTTTGTTTCTGTATGTAATTTTAGAGAAAAGTTACTAAGCTTGTTTTTAAATTAGGATTTCTCAGAAACCATTTATCATTTTTACCTACAACAAGTTACTCATTAGCAGATAAGAGGATTAGGCTTAGAAGAATTATTTAAATTTCTCATTTGAAATTCCTAAAATGTTTACCCTGTAGAAAGTGGTTGGTTTGTTTTAAACATTAGTTTAGTACTAGTTTGGTTATTGAAAGGTGATCGACAAGTTAGAACTGTACAGTGTGCACGATGGGGAAAGAAAAACGATCCTTGGGAGTTACTCTACGTTCATACGCGGCTGAATACAATGGCCACTTTACCACCGACGACAGTGTTTTGTTTTGTAAAGTGTGCGATGTTACTATTGCCGCAACAAAAAAGTTTCAAGTTGACCAACACGTTAAAACGGCTAAACACATAAAACTAAAAATTATTAAAAATACTGCGCCCCAGCAAACTTTGCTAAGTGCAGCTTCATTTAAATCAGGACCTAAGCTTTCTGAATTTAATAAAGATTTGTGTTGTGCATTTGTCTCTGCTGGTATACCATTGCACAAGTTAAAGAATGGGAAGTTAAAGGAGTTTTTGGAGCATCATACAAGACAGTTAGTTCCAGATGAATCAACATTGAGGAAACATTATGTACCAATAATGTATCAACAATCGATTGAAGAAATAAGAGCGAAAATTGGGGAAAACTGCATTTGGGTAACACTTGACGAAACAACGGATGTATGCGGAAGATATGTGGCAAATTTTGTAGTTGGCGTGCTAGCAGCAGAAGAAGTGCAGTGCCGTTCATATTTACTTACTTTAGACGTGTTACCTAAAGTAAATCATTCCACTATTGCAGTTTTTTTTAATGATGCGCTTAGCTTGCTATGGCCTTCTGGTATAAAGTACCATAAAGTTTTACTGGTCTGCACGGATGTTGCTTCATACATGGTCAAAGCTATGGAAGGATTAAAAATTTTATATTCTAAAATGATTCATGTAACTTGCTTAGCTCACGGCCTACATCGAGTTGCAGAAACTATCCGTTCAGAGAATCCAGAAGTCAATGAATTTATATCTGTAGTCAAGAAGATTTTTGTAAAAGCTCCAAGCAGAATTACAACTTTTCAAGAAAAGGCTCCTAATATACCGTTGCCACCCGAACCAGTTGTAACTCGCTGGGGAACTTGATTGACAGCAGCGGAGTTCTATGCAGATAATTTTGAAATTGTGAGAACCGTTATTGACAGTCTGGATCCTTCTGAGGCAAAAGCTGTAGAAACGGCTCAAGAAATTTTCAAGAAGAAGCGGGTTCGAGAAAAATTAATTTTTATAAAAACTCATTTTATGTGCATTCCGCCAGCAATAGTTAAATTAGAAAAACGTGGAGTGTTGTTAAGCGAAAATTTAAAAATTGTGAAAAGTGTAGTAGATAAAATTAAAACCGTTCCCAAGACAACGGCTGCGGTTACACAAAAACTTTCTTTTATTTTAGATAAGAACAGTGGGTTAAGAGAACTTCAGGATATATGTTGTGTTTTGAATGGTAACAGTAAAAAATCAAATAATTCTGTACCTAACAGAAAACTACGATATTGCAGAAATCGTGTATTTAAATTTGCTCCTATAGCATCGTGTGATGTTGAGCGCATTTTTTCCGAATATAAATATGTTTTAAGTGAGAGAAGACAAGGACTTTTGTTCGAAAACTTAAAACAACTTTTAATTGTAAAATGTTTAAATAATGTTACAGAATAATTAAATAATAGTTTAAATGCAGTAATTAGCTTAGAAATAATTATAGTTGAATTTTTACTTGTTTCTTTAATATGTATTATGCAAGTGCAAATAAAGAAGTTAATATTTACTGAAAATTTGAATTTTTAAAGTGCATATCAAAGTGCATATTTTACATATTTTTCGTGCATAAATGCATGCATATTTTTGTATTTTAAAGTGCATAATTATCCTTGCTCTACTAGTAACTTATTTCAAACCAATCAATGAAAGACTGTGTCGCCTACGTATAAAGGCCAAATTCTTTAATCTATTCCTAATAAACGCTTAGGCACAAACTGATTAGAAAGAAGAAATACAGGATAAATTTTACCAACAACTCGAAATAGCATACGACACACCCCCCAAGAATGACATCAAGATCGTTCTCTGAGATCTCAACGCGAAAATGGAACAAAAAGATGACAATTGGCAAAAACAGCCTGCACCCAGAATCCAACCAAAGTAGAGAAAGACTAATTAATTTTGCAACCACCAGGAACATGATCATTACCTCCATGTGGTTTCCCCACAAAACGTCAATAAAGGCAAATAGATATCGCCCAACAGAGTTACGATTACTCAAACTGGTCATGTGATTGACAAAAGAGCCGCGATCAGCATAATGGACTTGAAAACCTACACCACCTTCTAGTACAAGTAAACTTTAGACGTAAAATAAGCCGAACCAATAGCCAGAAGCAACAGAAACAGGAAAAGTTTAATATCAGAAAACTTGAAGATCCGGACGCAACACAACTAATTCAAGAAACATTAGAACGAAAGTTTCAAGAACACGTGGCACAAGAGTCCGTTGAAGATAAATGGTACCAAATTAAAACAGCACCGATGGAAACGCTTAGAAAAATACTAGGAAAACAACCTAGACCCAGAAAAAGAAACGAGACGCACAAGAAATATACATACTGTATGTAGACGAACAAGAGAAAGAAGATACAATATGAAGAAAAATGGCTGATTGCAGATAGAATAATACAAATGGAAGAAAATTTTAAAGAAAACGAAACATAGAGCGCATACAATCTCATTAAGCAACTAAGGAACGGTTTCAAACCCGGTACAAACTTATGTAGAGATTCAACCGGAGAAATAATTAGTGACACTGAAAATATTGTGAAATTTGGAAAAATATTTCCGTCAACTAATAAATACACAAACGGAAAATCCAGAACCACAAACAGAAATCTTTAAACAACCAGCAAATGCAGAAGCCTCAGACTCTTTAACCATAAAATAAGTCGATATTGCCCTTAACGCCCCGAAAAACAAGTCGCCCGGAATAGATGGGATCCCAATATTAAAATTTACTTTCGGCTGAGACCGCATCGTCATTTGGGAACTACACCCAGCATAATCAGGTAAGGACCGACCTGTAGCTTGTCTGCCTTTACAAGCATTTGCTCTAGAAGTTTGAACAATATTTGTTCGTAGGCTCTGCCTGCTTAAACAGGGACGTGTGCTTAGATTATTTAAACCTTGGGGCGGACAAGGATTTGATCTTAATATATTTTGTTTGCCAGGACAATAATACTTAATCGGCTTATGCCTGTTAGCTGTTTGTTAACCCATACAAACTAACGTTTCGCAAGACATTGCAGCTTGCATCTTTAGAGTGAATAAAACACTGTGTGTGCCTTGTTTAGACAGGCAGGGCCTACGAACAAATATTGCTCAAACAAACTATCCTTACATAATTATGCTGGCCATAGTTTCCAAATGACGACGCGGT
Source organism: Ctenicera cuprea (assembly GCA_958336395.1). Lineage (NCBI taxonomy): Eukaryota > Metazoa > Arthropoda > Insecta > Coleoptera > Elateridae > Ctenicera > Ctenicera cuprea. Next base: position 28,245,616 of record OY284487.1, on the reverse strand, counting down.
CTAAGCCAAAAGTAAATTGTAATACTGACAGTTCGAGAAACTGCGAAAGCCTCAAAGAAAACATATCATATGCCGAATTCATAAAAAAGGAGACCGACTTCAATGTAAAAACTATAGAGGCATATCACTCTTTAGTACGCCACACAAAATATTCACATACAACAAATCAGTCTAACTAGCAGCTTACACCGACCACATTAACACAATAGCCAGATCCATAACAGCAGCGCAGGAATATCGAGTTACAAAATCAAGCTAAGAAAGTAGACCTACATATAAACATAAACAAAACAAAAATACTGAAACAAACCGGATTAAATAGACATCTACAAAATTTAATAATAAAGGAGCACAACATAGATGTAGTAGGCCACTTCACGCATCTAGGAGCCAAGATTACAAGACACGTAAACGAAGAATCAGAAACCAGAAAAAGGATAACTATGAGTATCGGGGATGCCAAGTTGTATCCCAATCCAATCAGGTAACTTAACAACATGGTCGAATTGTATCCCGGGGTAGGTCGAGTTGTATCCCACCGATAATGAGGTGTTTAAGTTAATCCGCTTTATTTGAAAAGTTACCTTACTTTCTCTTTCGGAATAACATTTCACCAATCCCACGCTTATCCCCGAGTTTATCTTAGTAAGTAAATTTAAATTTTTGTATTAGTTGCTATTAGTAATTGAACGAAAGCGGACTATCATCAAAATGAGTGAACTACAAGTAATGAAAAGTGAAAAAGGTCGCAAAATGCTGGTGATCGATGGTTTTAAATTTTGTTTCCAAAAACTGTTAAGTGGTGGTGTTGAGCGTTGGATATGTGTCCCGAGAAAAACAGCCTGCAAAACTTTTTTAAAAACAAGTGGTAATAATATAACAGATACGGCGTTTCTTCACAATCAAGAAAAACTTTCCGTTGACTTATTAAATCGTCAAATTATTAGTAATAACGTAAAAAGAAAAGCCACGAAAGATTTATGTGAACGCCCTGCAAAGTTCATTCATAGAGAACCGAAAAACGCTGACAAAGTACATCAATTTTTGAAAGTAATCCTGTAGAAACAAACAGACACGAACGTTTTCTGTTAAAGAACGATAATCACACAAATATTATTATGTTTTCCTGTGAGACTAATTTGCGTTTCCTTCCGGATGCAGAAAAATTATATATGGACGGAACGTTCGAGTATTGTCCAAAATTTTCTCTGCAATTTTTTACCATACACGGGCTGAAAAACAACCACTACGTTCTTTTAGTCTATTTCCTATTACCGAACAAGACTACCGGTACGTACAAGGCAGCATTTCAGTTCATGAAAGAATAGTGTGCAGAATTAAAGTTGAATATTTCGCCATTGAGAATCACAGTTGACTTTGAAGTTGCTATACATCAAGCAATTAGGATAATGTTTGAAAATTCAACAATAAGAAGACGTCGTTTTCACTTGGCGTAATCTTTTCCGAAATTGAATTCGTCGTTTTATAAAGCGCATCTCAATATTGTTGTATTTGTGGATGCACTGAAAAATTTATAGGTTGAATCATACATAAAACAACGTAGCGCTAATACTAATGTAGAAAGACTTGTCAAAAAAAAGCTTTAAAAAGAACACAACTTGCACAATTTAGCTTAGAAAAATTACGTTCAGATAATATTAGTAAATAATAAATTTAAGTTTGTGAAGAAAGCAATTACATCATTTCAAATATGTTGTACGTTTACAAGAAAAGAAAAATAAAATTAATAAAATGTGATACATTGACTTGTTTATTTTGGTTCGTACTTTTACCCTTTTGTTTATAAGAAACAAATCAAGTGTTTATTTAAATTTTAACTGTTAACTGATAATAATGTAATTAGCCCCTAAGCCGCTACCTGGTGAGAGGGATACAACTCGACCATAGCTGCTTACTCGATTCTTCAAGTAACTTAGGTTTGGGATACATCTCGACCGTGTCCCTGACTATGACCAACAAAAGCAGATTGTGTCCTACTACCGACTGTCTAAGCCACATCAAACTAAGGATATATATAAGACCACCGTACGCGCTATACTAGGTTATGGAAGCGAAACCTGGATCCTAAGCCAATAGACGCAATTAATATAATCAAAAGAAAAATCTTACTCCGGACCAACGAAAGATGGGCTGGACATGTCATGAGAATAGGGAATGCAAGAAACCCAAAAAGAACACTCACAGGGCAAATGAAACGCCGAAGACCAAGAGAAAAACATGCAAAGACAGTGTCAACAAGGATGCGAAAGATATTCTAAGAGTAAACAACTGGAAGGTGTATGCCATGGCCAGAAGAAAATGGAAGAGGACAATGCAGAAGGACAAGACCCGAATTGTCGTAGTAGCACTATTTAAAGAAAATTTTAATTGTATTATAGCCTAGACAAAATAAAACGAGACAAGACAAAACGAGACGAGAAGAGTCAGGCCTTCAATCTCGTCTCGTCTCAACATTACAAATGAAGTATACAAACTTCAGTAATTTGATTTTGTTTTCGTTAGATGGAAAGCTGGTGAAACAAATTTGGATCAATGTAATTATTTACCATGATTTCTGCACACGAAAGCCCTAATAAGCACTAAAATAATTTACAATGAAAATAATGCTTATACAAACTGCACCAAAAAAATTAAGCAACATGAGATTTGTTCTTTGTATATTTACTTGCAATTTTTTTGTATGATAAGTTGATAACGGACCAGGCGCATATAAATGAATATCAAAGTAATAACATAAAATTATCTAAAATACTTTACCATTAATTTTGCACTTTACAATAGCAATCTAAATGCCAGCAGCCCTGAACTGTTGTGCCGTTCTATGTTCATTTTATTTATATATGCATGTCGTTTATCGATAAAAAAAAACATGCACCTCGTAAATAATAACAATGTAGATTTGTAGTTCATGGTTGCGAATAAGATAAAAAATATGGTTTAAGGGAGCAAAAAAATAAATTAACAGTGACTGTGTAACAATCTTTTAGGTTTGTAGGTTTACGAGTATTTTATTATTCTCAATAAAATACTTCATTCATACTAGTAAAAGTTTTACAAAAATGTAAATACACCATTTTGATCGAATTTTATACTTGACAATAATAACCAGTATAGCAGTATTATTAGTAGTGGTAATTATTACTTCAACTTTACAGCTAAAATGTCAGGTCTACTTTAACTGTAAGGGTTTTTGAACAAGAATGAGGAAGAGTGACAAAATATTTCATATATAACATTTTTAGATATAAAAATTGTTTTGCTTTCATCCTGAAAAAGAACGTGACAGAAGTGAACAGTACATTTTCAACATTCTTTTTAGAAAGTTTTTAAGAGATTTATTGTTGGCAAAATACTAATGCATAAATATTACTAACTTACTAACGTTTCATATCATCAAAAGCTTTTTAGTCAGACAAGGTTGATTGAAGAATCGTACCACTTTCAACTTTTACGGTATCTGATCAGTAAAAGCTGATCTAATAACTTCTTCTTCTAGTGCCATGCCCTATTCAGGGCGTTGGCTACCTCACTCCTATGTATGTCTTTGGTACGCGGAGATAGATGTTTTGCACAGACATACACAAGGAACCTACAGTTTAACGTGGGCTCCGAACCATAGGAAGTTCATGCACTTTTTCTCCAGAGACGTTTTCCTGGTAAAAAAAACTACCCCGCGCGCTGGTTTCCCGTTGCCTTGCGAGGGATAACGACTAGGCCTGGCATTGAACCCAGATCCGCTGCATTGGTAGCCAGCGCGCTTACCACTCAACTACGGCTGCTTTCTGTAATAACTGCATGTATATTAATAGTGCACTTGAATTTTCCTTCGCCTCTGTTCAAAGTTTCCACTACTTCATCTTACAGTTGAAGTTGTTCTGTGAACGGTCTCTTTTAAATAGGTTCAGTTACTCTTTTCTAATTTAAAAGCAATCACAGCAAATTTTAACGTTTTAAATTCTAATGCTATTTTACAAATTTATAGTGCTACGGCTTCTTAATTCGTTCTATAAATAGTAATTTCTGCTGTACATTTGAAAAATTCCAGGATCTCTCTCACTTCTTAACGCATAGTCACATATTTCTTTAAGAAGCAAGTGGATGTTAGTCTCCCCCCCCCCCCCTTAAATAAAATAATGTCTGTGAATATGTACGTCATTTATATTATTTTCTATACTGTCAAACAATTGTAGGATGGGTAAAAACCGATTTACCTAAACAGAGCGGTGCAATACATAAATTAATATAGATCGCATTCTCGAAAAACGACGAGCAGGTCTAGCCTAACTACGTACTGCTCCTAATTATGGTGCTCTCAGACCCATTAAACTTGCATCATTTAGAATATCATTAGTATTAACATAAAAAGCAAAGCAGCTATACATTTACTACATTAGCAAAGCACGATCCAAATATGTTATGACAGGTTCTTGTATGCCAAGCATTTTTAACCTAAACATTGTGTCTAATAAGCAGGTTTTATGGCTTTGGGAGATCGATAAAGAGGACGCTGCAGCGGTGTCTGTATGTGTGTGTGCGTGGATCTATCTGTGTAGCTGTGTGTCTGTATATAATTTACAGTCTAGACGCGCTAAAGCAAAAAAAAAACAAATTTTGTTCAAAGATTAGTATTTCCAATAGGATAACACCGCAAGAAATAAAGGTGATCCGCCAAAAAAGAGCGGAGGGAACGCTTGCAAAATAGACGCGCTCGAAAAAGAACATTAAATTTGTATTCTACGCATGTTAAATAGCCGATCTGCGCGAACGAGTTCTCTTCATCACTTCCTATCTCCCCCATCAATTTTTTGGTTTTAAAATAATTACGAATTTCGACCTAAAAATCAGTATGAGCATGTTAAATTACAATAGGAACAACTTTCCATTGAGAAAACATCTTTGAGAGGTTTCCTTTTAGTTGTTTACCTGAACAGTTTCATTGAGTAAATGTCAGAGAAACGGCCATCAGCCAAGGACCTATAGGACGTGAGAAAAAGTTTTTGAAATTTTAATAAATAAACACATTAAAAAATGGAAGGGGGGGAGAAGTGCTCTACATCGAACTTTAATATAGTATTCTACACATATTGAATGGCTGATCTGCGCAAACGCAATTTTCTTCTCACCCTTCACTGCCCCCACCATCGATTTTTTGGTTTTTCAAAACTTTCCTAATCTCAAATTTCTTTAATTTTCAAAAATGTTGATACTTTTCCAAAATGGTAATAAATGATTTCAATTTTTGTTTAATAGTTCAATCATTTATAACTTAAAAACAACATTTATCATTACACCGTTTTGAAATGTAAAACCTTCAAAACTATTTTAAGGGTCTTTAATAAGCTTTAAAAATATTACAAGGACGTACTAGTTCTGTAATTCTTAAACGATTTTAAAATGATACAAAATTATTTAAAAGTACCCATTGAAACATCATCCATACATTTCTAAAATAAAGATTACAAATGTCTATACGACGTCCTATAATACTATTGTAAAAGAACTCGTGAAGTTAATGATGTTAATTACAATTTACGCATCTTGACCCTGATAGCATTATAATGTGCATGACTTGCCATAGCACAGTTATTTTTTGATTATGTGTTTTCTTTGTGTCTTAGATAAAAAATAAATATCAATTCCTTGTTGACGTTCTACTAAAGCCTCATTTTAATCTGGATTAAAAATGCAAAACATCAACCCATTGAATTAAAAGTACAAAACATTAGTTAACCCTGGAAGTTGCAACAATTATGGTAAGGTTACATCGAAATAAATGTACATTTTTCTTCGCCTGCCTAAGAGGAAAATATTCTGTATGTTCCAGAAATTTTTTATTTTTTAACGGATCAGCAATTTAAGAGTCCAAGAATACTGTACATTCAGTAGATTTTGTATATGCTGTAATACAATGCAAGAAAACTAATCTAAGGTCAAAAGGTTGACAATTGCACTTCCGCGGCCGCTAGTAAGAAACTAGAGAACCAAGGTGTAAAGAAATAGAGCTGAACTTCAATAGTTTTCTATTGTTTAGGGGCTGGGGTTGCACGGGTGGCTTAGGAATGTTGTTCTAATTAGCATTGTTTATATACCTTTAAAATAGTCAATGCTATTAGCTATCGTATTTAAAATTTTCAATTTCTGAATGGTTGGGGATGCACTAGAACGTGGTTTGAAGGAGTCATTTAAAAAAAGAATAATTTGAGTTATTTTTGAAATCTTTGTTGAAAGTCGCTAAACCAACAGTTTTTGAGATTTAAATGTGTTTGTAAGTTCTAAACAGCAAAAGATTGGCCAACAGATTGTGTACATTTGGGTCCGGTAAACCTCGGCACAGATCTTCAATTTCAACAGTCAATAACTCGGACTATTGCCTATTCCAGGAGTTGAAACTCCGTAAAAAACTTCTACAGGCCCATGTTTATCGAAATTTTTTATTGCTTGGATATGTAGAACTTCTGCTTAAAGTTTGTATAAACAATTTCACATCTTTACAAAACTCTGAGACCCTCATGGAAACCCCTTTTAAGCAAGTTTTAACATTATTATTACTATTATTTATTTATTGCACGACCTAATGCGTTTAATCGCAAAAATTCTCAAAATTATAAAATACTTTGTTACCCCAGCACACAATGCACTGACAGACAGCGTTGACAGAACCGGTGAAATGTCACGTCACGTGATGCATTAGATCCAATAATGACATGCGACGTTATTGTAGATGGCGCCCCAAGTGACGCGCGTGTAGCCATCCTTCATATATATTATAAATTAAAATAATTATTATTAAAAAATCGACTTAGAATAAAAATATAAAAATGTTTCATGTTCCATCTGAGGATAGAGACCTTTCATTGAAAAAAAAAATTGTCCAAATGGGTGAAGCGGTAGCCGCTGGAGGAACTGGAGAAAAAAAACCTTTGAGCTTTTATATATGTATGGATGGATGGATGTTGTCAAGTGACAATCCAACTCGGTAAACACCAAAATGATACAGTTTCTGATGGATGATAAATACCTAAAAACTTGGTAACCCAAGCGATTCATAACAACAGGTAGCCATATTTTAAAGTTGTGATTATTTCATCAATTTTGCAAGTCTCTGTCTCTGTTGATTGTTGTCATTATGGAAACACTTTTACTCCCTATGAAAAAAAAGTACTGTTTTAGTCCCTCTTTTGAGGGAGTAAAAGAGCGCTGAGTGAATATACAGGGTTGGGCAAAAGTACGGAACAATGCAAATATCTTTATTACAGTAACCGCGATTTTGACAAAATTGTCTACATGAAGGTTTCGATATCCTACGGCGGATACAATGAAAGTATCGGCGGTTTAAAAGAACTTCCGGTTTAGGCGGAAATGATTTGAACTTTTTTTTTAAATGGAACACTCTATATATTTTTTGATATATCGATAGAACTCCTTTTGCGAGTTCAGTGATACAAGTTTCATGTTTTTATTTTTAATAATTCTAGAGATATTCAACAATAATGTTTCGTAATTGTTATCTACCAGCTCATGAAAACAAAAGAATGTGAGAAGCTTAAACAGTTTTGTAAAGTTGTCAAATATGCTTGGTTCGTGTTGTGTTGTTTTGATGTTTAATAGATTGAGCAGTGTGGTTGCAGTAATCAATTAATTAACCAAATTAATTAAAACTGCTGAATATAACATCAGAAAGGGTTCAATTAACAAAAAGATTGCAGATTGTTAAATAAAGTACAAACTTCTTGCTGAGTTCTACGACGCTCACCAAAACCAACCACAATTAAAATTTGAATTTGTTCTCTTTCTGTTAATTAAACTATTTCTGATGTTAAATTCAGCAGTTTTAATTAATTTTGGTTAATTAATTGATTACTGCAACCACTGCTCAATCCATCAAACATTAAAACAACACAACACGAACCAAGCATATTTGACAACTTTACAAAACTGTTTAGGCTTCTCACATTCTTTCGTTTTCATGAGCTACTTGATAACAATTACGAAACATTATTGTTCATTATCTCTAGAATAATTGTAAAGACACTGAACTCACAAAAAGGAGGGAATGAAAACTTTGATATAATTTCCGGCTAAACCAGAAGTGCATTTAAACCTCTAATACCTTCATTGTATCCACCGTATATTAGAACTTTCATGTAGAAAATTTTGTCGAAATTACGGTTGTCGTATTAGAGATATTTGCATTCTTCCGTACTTTTGCCCAACCCAGTATATGTATACCGTCTCTCTATAAAGTAACTTCCCCCCCCCCTAACAAGCTTTTGAACGACTTGATATTTTACCACAACATTTGGTGTGCTTTAATGGGAAATGAACTATTATTTTTTAGCCAAAAATTAAATTTTTTAAAATACAAAATGGCGACTGGGCGCCATTAAAATTTTTTTTTTAATAGAAAGAGTGGTCGAGTGACACCTCATTTAAAAGGTCTTTTAGTTTTGCGTCTGATCCTAGAGTTTCAAAGAAAAATATTCAGTCATAACAAAATGGCGGATTTTAAGCAAATGGACTCAGTCAATTCAAAATTGTTTAGATTTTTTTATCCAAGGTCGAGTGACACCTCATTTGAAAGGTCTTTTAGTTCTGCGTCTGATCCTAGAGTTTCAAAGAAAATTATTCAGCCATAACAAAATGGGGTATTGTAAACAAATGGACTCACTCAGTTCAAAATTGTTTTGATTTTTTAATCCAGTAATCCACTTTTATATTTGCAAAATTTTACCAGAAATATTGCAGATGGCTGGAAATAATATTGAAAACGTTATGTTCCAACAAGACGGTGCACCGCCTCATTATTATAGGCCTGTTTCTGACTTTCTCAACGGACATTTTCTTGGAAGATGGATTGGTAGGCGGGGGCTTGTAGAATAGCAGGCTCGCTCCCCACATTTAACTTCCTTAGATTTTTTTCTATGACCTTTCCAGTGAGGTGTCACTCGACCCCCCTTTTTATTTAAAAAATTAATTTAAAATGGGGCCCAGTCGCCATAAGTCGTACAAAATTTAAATATGGGCTAAGAAATAGTATTTAATTTTCCATTACAGCACACCAAATTTTGTAGTAAAATATCAAGTCGCTCAAAAGTTAGTTGGAGGGGGGGGGGGGGGGGTTACTTTATAGACACAGTGTATATATAGAATGTATTAAATTGCGTGTTAACTATAGGGATCTCGCTTATTTGCAGAGATACGACGATGGTTAAATAGAGAAATGTTGTGGAATTTTATGCCCATTAATAATCTACAAAGAAATTAGATCTATCTTGCTTAGTTTCTGAATAAACTAAAAAAAACTGACATTTTGGACTTTCTGTTTTCAGCTATAACTCATTTGTTATTTATATTACATACTTTTAGTTAACGCATTAGTAAGATACTTTTATATGCTGAATCTAGTTTTTTAATTAGATTTGGTATAGCTGCTACCATTGCTCATTTTCGACTGTCAACTTTTTTTTCTTATAGTCGACATTTAAATTTTTTCTGAGCATTTTACTACAGAAAATAGAATTTTCTTAAGAGTGCCATGAAAAGACCACGTCATTTAATTTATTTTGAAAAAATTGTAGTAGGTCATGACCTGCTGGAAGTAAAACAAAACACTGTTTTTATTTACTTTGACATTTAGAAACATTAAGATTTGTGTCCAAGCACAGTGGGGCACACTGAATGCCTGAAAGCGCACCCTTAATTTACCCAAAATTTACTTAATTCAACATACAGTGCTGTGAGGAAGACTGTGTTTTAATTTTTACAATACATACGTCAGCATTAAAAGTATTCTTATCTTAAAGTAATTGTTGGGACTAGAACGTTAAAACAGTTTTAGAAATAAATTTAAAAAAAAACGTGTCTATCTAGATTTTCTTCTTGTATAATGTATAGTAAATAAAAATGTAATAATGTAACAGGGTGGCAATTATGAAATGTTATAGAAGAAGCAGTAATGTAAGTTTTATTCACTTCCCGTATTTTAATCACGACATTTAATACGGTTTGTCTAAAATAGTTTAAACAAAAAAAGGCAATTTACAGGTAGATGTTTACAAGTTCAAGATATTACGAGTCAGTGGAATATTTTCACTTTTTTTATTTTAAATAGTTGTTTATTTCGCTTTTTAACCCCGAGTCGCCTTAATATATGATTATTATTGCCTTAAAAAAACAAAAAATACTTACTTCAAGTACTAGATTTTCAGAAAGTAAATGTACGACGCTGACCTAGGATATATAAAATCTGTCCACTAGTTAACCTTCGATCGAAGACAGACATCTTCTTCCATCACCTCTATTGTGTTTTATTATTGCCTAAAATAGTAAACAATGTCAGTCAATTATTTTATTGTCAAAAGTATTACATTTAAAATGTAATTTGTTGGGTAGGTTGTATTTAATGATTTTCGTGGTGGGGATATAATAAATGAATAAAAGGTGCAAAACCTTACATAGGACACTACTATTAAACTAGTGGTTGTTGAATAATTTACGTAATATTTTTTGCCAGCTAGATCCACGACAATGCTAACAAATTTTGTGTTATTATTACTATTTTGCTGGTGTGCTTCATCAAAAGAAATTCGTGAGTAATCACGTTTACTTATTTAATTTAGAATTTATTGTTACAATGATAGATTTGAAAGATAATAGCGTCAATGTTTAATAATTAAAAATATCATTCGCTTATACTTTTAGAAAGGTTAATTTTACAATTTTTCTGCCAAAAGAATGTATGACCTAAAACAGATACTTAAGATACTTAAAGGTTACCGTTTAAATTATTTTTTTATAATTCACTAAAAATATTAGGATAATTACAAATGTGACTCAATATCTATAGATATATACCACTCGGGCTTGTTTTAAATTTCCAGATTCTGCTGTAAGTTTAGAAATTATAATCAAACGGTTGAAACTCGTTTAAAAATGCAAACAAATGTTTTTGCGAACTATCTGATAATATAAATAGGTTTAAAAAGTAGGGCAGCTCATTACAAAGAATCTGCCAAATTTAAGAACTGTTGATTATACAGGTATTTTTGAAAAAGTAGTAGAAGTGCGAATGTGGCAACTGATTTACTACCTTCAACATTAATTTTGTTTAACGCATTATGCATAAAATTAAATATATTTGCGCTAACGTCAAAAGTAATACATGTTTTTCTGGTATAGTTAGTATTTATTAAAATCCATTTTTATTTATGAACAGGAAAATTTTAAATATTTATTAATTCCCAACAATGCATGTTAAGAACTTGTTTCTCTTGTAATATAGGTATTTATTAAAATCTGTTTTTCTGAACAGGAAAATGTATTCTAGAAATGCATAATTATAGGAAATATGTATTTTCTGTTTAAAAACCATGTCGCAACTTTATAGCCATAAAATTGATGTGACGGCATAATTTTAAATAATTCCTAATTTTATTATTTGCTACATCACTATACAACATAAATTATTATTTTTATACTAAATTAGCGAATATTTACATTATAGAAATATACGTAAATAATATAATTTCCGCAATCTACTTTGAAGTATTGTACAAGGATGTAATCAATTACTTTTTACTTTTTCATTTGTCCTCATGTTCCATCCTAATTGAGGATAAACGCTTAGCCTCGAGATTTAAATGAATGTAAGGTTTCGCTAAGTCATTTATATCATAAATTCTATTTAAGATGTTCAGCTTTAGCGAAATAAATATGTGACTTGACTCTTTTGAAATTTTGTAGTGCCTATGTATAATATAATTTAACTTTTCAAAATATCTTTAAAAATATTAGCCGTTATCTATTTATTAATTCCGTGTTCCTCCCTCTGTCTCAACTTTTCTGGCGGAGCCAATCTTATAGAACAGCAGTAGAAAGGCACTTGGTCAGTAGTAAAGTAACCATGAACTACATCTGATCTCGCTCGCTAGATCGGAAATGTTTGGCGCGTATTCCACGGGTTTAGTTAATATTGATATAATAATTTCCTGCAATACAAAGTGTTTTATCATAAAACTTCTACAATGCCAAAACACTACAAATGCGGCCTTGTTCACATGATGATAGTAAATGTAGTATTCGCATGACTCAACAGACACTAAATTCAATAAATAAACTGTATTTACCATATTATCAGCTTTCCAAGGGTACATAAGTAGTAAAGTGAATCAGCAAGGTTTATTAATTAATTACTTGCTATTTACTCCTAGAATATATGATTGCTTCAAAGTCCGTTTTCTTTTTAAAAATCTAAATCAAAGTACCTGAACAGAATTCCCAGTCATAGCTGGCTAAAGAATAGTAACTGTCATGTAAAAAGAAAGTTTGGTCATATACGTTTTGTGGTGAAAGAGGTGAAAACTATTCTGTTTGTGTCAAACTGAGTATAAGACTTTCAATAAAAAGATATGATAATCATTGCAATTTAATTAACATCCCAAGTGGTGAGACCCTAGCATATGAAATAATATACCGGGAGATCGAGAAAGGTTGTCCAAAAAAAACTACCTTCTAAGTAGTTATCAATGTTTCTTTCTAGTGTGATATTAGCCATACTGCGCAATACGTTTGTTCCGTTGTTTGTTTATGCTTGTTTCGTGTGTTTACGTTTAATTTCACTTTATATTCTTGGACGCTGTTATTATTATACAAATAGTATTTTTCAATACTAATTAGGGATTGTTAAACGAAGTTTACAGTAAGTACAGTGTTTCCAATTAATTGAAAACAGTAATAATTGTTTGTAAATTTAAGGTTATGTATTCCGTTGAACACAACAAGTTTATTATTGAATCTTATTTCCGCAATGGCCAACGCAATGAAAATGATGGTGAATGGAAATATTCAGTAAATTTGTGTGTAGATGAATTCGTTAATCGTTTCCCCGACGTCGACTTTGATTACGATAATCTAAGCAGGCATGTAAAGCGCATCGTACATCGTTTCCAAACAACGGGTAGTGTAGATACACAAAAATCTCCTGGAAGACCAACCCTTTTAACTCAGGACACATTAGAGGATATACAGACGCGTATCGAACGCAGCCCTAAAAACCATTACGACAGAGTTAGCGCAACAAACAGGTGTGTATTTTGTAAACTATAAATTTTTGCATATAACATTTATTATAATTTGTAATTGCAGGGTTAAGCTATGGAACGTGTCAAAAGGCAGTAAGACGAAAACTGCATTTACACTAATATAAAATTTCAGTACTGCAAGAATTACTTCGTCCCGATTATGAAAAACGTGTGCAGTTCTGCAATTGGTTTAACCAAAATTTAAATAACGATGAAATGCTGGATTCAAGTTTCTTTTCAGACGAAGCCTGGTTCCATCTCACCGGTTACGTAAATAAACAAAATTACAGGATGTGGTCTGCAGAGGCCCCTGGTGAATTTTTACAAACTCCACTGCATCCGATAAAGATTGGCGTGTGGATTGCCATCTCCAGAAGACGCATAATTGGTCCCATTTTTTTTTAAGATACCGTAACAGCTGACCACTACATCGGAATTCTAAACACATTTATAAATCAGCTTCACGATGATGAATTACGTCAGGGATATTTTCAGCAGGATAATGCACCTGCACATACAGCCCTTCGAACAAATCAATATATACAACAATTTTATGACGATTGTATCATTGCATTTCCCCCACGGTCACCCGATTTGACACCCCTGGATTATTTTCTTTTTGGGCATTTAAAGAACACGATATATCAGACCTCCTTGCACACACTTGAGCAACTGAAGGATGCTATTACTGCCGCTACTGCAAATATAACTGTGCAACAGCTACAAAATGTTTTAAACAGCATGAAAAGAAGAGTAGGGTGCTGTATCAACAATAATAGGGCTCATTTCGAACATGAACTGTAATTACTAATTACTAATTTTGTTAATTTATTTTTGTAAAATTTAATATTCTAATTAGTTAATAAAACAAATAATGTTCTAATTAATTCCATTATTAACCGTAATTAAAACTGATTGCAAATAACTTCTTATTTTCATAATTATTTTCTTTTTTTGAATCTACCAGAAATTGCTAACTTCATTTCATACATGACAACACCATGACAGGTGGAGGATGTAAAGATTGATATACTCTCTGTAGAAAGTAGTTTTTTTCGGACAACCTTTCTCGATCTCCCGGTATTTAAATCCAATTCTCTGATTGACGCACTCAACTTAAAGCTGTCTGCAATAAATATAAATGTTTCGCACTCTATTGAATTCATGAAAATATTCGGTTTCAATATTTTGACATGTTTTTTTGTGACTGCTTTAAAAACTAAATTTTGTTAATCAAAAACGGGACCTGAAGGAAGAATTGAAGACAAACCCAATGCTTTTTTCGAAACTCTCTATTTTTTAATTGGCGACTAATAAGTGTTTTTGTTTTTAAAGCTTCTTTACTCAAAAACGAATTGGCCCGAATTGAATTTTTGTTTTCTAATAGCTTTAGGGAGACCAATGAATTTAACGATCAAGTGATTTAATAGAATAAACTCATTGGGATGTTTCTATGCGGTAAAAAGTAGTAAAAACGCTCTCCGCTTACTACTCGAATGCTCCTATTAAGAAATTCTTGTTCTCATCGTCGTTTTTCGGGTCGCTCAGCAAAGCAGCGTAGACCTTTAGCTTTGACTAGTATTTTTATTAATTTCATCACATTTTATTGCTAATTTTGAAGTGCTTTCTGAGTAGTATTTTTATAGCAAAAGTGGATATATTTTTCTGTTTCATAAATTAATTATTTTTTAAATGAAACCAAAGACAAAACGTTTAGTACCTTCAATAAATGGGGGAATGCAATTCTATAAATATAAAAAGCGGAACAAGATTATTTGTTTTACAATTTAAATGTGCCTACTAAAAAAATAAACAATCAAAATTCGAATAAGCAATATCTTTACTAAGAAATATCTGCTACTTTATTCTTTACTACTGCGCGTGGGAAAAAAGATGCATAGTGTATAGGCTGTCCGAAATTTTATGTGTCTACCGAATGAGCGCGTATTGGCAAGGTACTAGAATCGATGTACCATGCCCTGAACGTCTAACGACCAAAGTTCAGTCCTGCAGCTTCTGCAAATAAATTCGGTTGTTTCATAGTTATTTTATAACTTTTGTTGCTGTCTATATTTTTCTATTCATAATAACATGAAAGTTTGTGTTTAGCTTCGACGACGAATTTGTGAAGACGTGCATGTTGTACCTTTGTGATTAAACATGTATCATATTTTAAGTATATTATTTTAGTGAATTAAATCACTGCTTGCGGTAAAACAATTTGTTACATAACGTATTTCTGGGGTCATAGAGCATATGTTGCGGTTTCTAAAATGCCATCTTCAAAGTCAAAAACGGGCAAACGCGTACGTCTACAAACAGCAGCGCTAAAAGTCAATAACGACATAATGGACAAAAGAAATCAATTTTTAGGCAAAAAAAAATTTTGCTCTTAACTCTTAACTTAAAATTGCTTATATAGAGAAGCAACCGCACCAAAAGATGCGCTACAGAATTTAAAGATAAAGAATACCTCATAAAACGCATTACCTTTACCGTTTTCGGGTGTAAGTTAAACTAAAATCGAAATACAACTAGTCTTTGATTATACTAACACATTAAAGCATTAGAAAGTGCTATTTAAGTATAAAACAAGCCAATACACATCCTAAATTTTTTACGCGATTAAATAGGTTTTTCTTAGTTAGTTATTTTTTAGTTTATTTAAACGAGGAGTTATAAATTTTAGAAAGTTATCAGATTAGTTTAAATGCCTTTAAAAGACAGAAATTTAAGTGAACTGTACAATTTTTTTTGAAGTTTATATTAATAAAAATGTTCTTTTCAAGCGTCCTTTGTGCATCTGTGCAGAAAAAACGATCCAGAAGTAGGCAAATGTTTCATAAATACGATAAACGAAATTATGCCTTATCTGATCAAAGGCATACCAGAAATGGATATTCCTCCAATAGACCCGTTAGGTTTTACCTCAGTAAAAATTGATACTGGCAACGGGGGATCTGTTAGTATGGTTATTGAATTAGTAAATGGTTCCGCATCTGGATTGCAAAGCCTCAAACTGAAGAACCATGTCATGGATTTTGATAAAATCAGATTTTCTGCAGATCTTCTGTTACCACGCATGGAGATAAGCGCCATTTATAAAGTTCGTGGTAAAATTTTGCTTTTCGAACTTAACGGTGACGGTCACTGTAGTTTCAATGCAAGTAAGTGCAGCCATTCCTATTTCTATATTTTTATTGTGCCAAAGCTGAGCTGTGAACCATCCACGCTGCCTCATATTTGTTGCTCTGAAACTGAAAATTTAAAAATATTTTTGTAATTTATGGTTTTGCAGTACGTTAACACTTTTTCATCCCCATTTTATTGTGTTTTAGGTGATGTAACAACGAATGGAGTATGGACCGGCAGTACCTACACAAAGAAAAATAAAACACACATGACTATAGACAAAATAGTATTTAATGATGTAAAAATAAAAGATATTAGCGTTAAGCTTGATAATTTGTTCGGAGATAACCAAGCTCTTACAGAAACGGTCAATAACGCTATCAATGACAATATTGCGAGCCTGCAAGATGAACTGGAACCACTTATTAAAGAAACTCTGGCAGAAATTATTCGGGACTATTTCAACAGAGTGTATCGACAGTTTCCAATGGATCAACTCTATCTGAACGACTAACTAATAAGTCCAAATATGTTTCCTAAATTTATAATATTACTTTTTTATACACAGTATTTACTTAATATATAACCCAGTATTCTGTAAATACATTTTTTAGCAATTTGAAAGCATTTGGTACCAAGAAAATGCAGTATTTTTAATTTGCATTACTAACAAGCAGTGCGCGGATTTATAAGGTTTATTTTATTGTGCTTACAATAAGCTTGAAAAATCTGAAAAAAGGCATGAATAATTACAAAATAAGAAAAATAAAAAAAAAACAAAATTTATAATTGTATACGTAGGAATGAAGTACTGTTACAAATATTTCAATGCAAAATAAAAACTAGAAAATGTAATCAGCAACAAATAAAAATATACTTTGATATAAATTTTCTTGCCGTTCAAACCATGCTTTTATTAAAAATTTAACTAAAGCATATTATGGGAAAACGTCAAAAATTTTTTAAAGCAGCTTTTAAAAGTATAAAATATTAGAAAGGCGTAACTTACAGTTTTCATGCAGCTTGTGCAAAATATTTTATTTTCAGTAGCCAATTCAGGAAAATTTTTACGTCAAGTTGCCGGTGCGAATTTATCCTTCACTTTAGGCAACTTATAATTTCAAATTAAAATTATTTACAAAACATCACAAAACACACACAATGGAATGCTCCGGATTACTGACGTTAACAAAAAACAAAACAATTTTTTTAGCCTTTTTACAAAGAAAAGCGGTATATATTGTGTGTAGCTTTCGATAAAACACAGAACTTGGTGATTCCCTGAGCGCACTATTTGTTTCTCTGAGAAATGTTTGTTTGGTGTAGCAAGGGGTTTGTAGAATATTTTATTTTTTATTATAAATTATTTTCTTTAAACATGTGTTTCTCTAAATTCGCCACAACAAAACGATGTATCTCAAATATTGCAGCTGTAGTTTTCTAAACTTTGCAAAATCGTGCAACATGTTTCAGGTATAACTTAATGGATTTGAGTACGCTTATACTTTTTGTTTACTTATTGAATTTTAACGAAATTATTTGCTGTTATGAGACTTAAAGTTTAGTCTTTGATTATTTTATATATTCGAAAATCCAAGAAAACAAATTTTATTGAGATCGTTAGTAGCACGAAGTTAGTTTGTATTATCCAAAATGAAACAAATGTTGTTACAACAGCGAGTAAACTTTGGAAGTTAGAGTGAGACTCCGGGACGGTGTAAAAGAATGAAGTCCCAAATAAAACGATAGTGGAATGAACTTCTACGAACGATAAACGAAACTGCACGAATATTGCAAGATACGTAGATTTACAGCGTTTTAATACGGTTAGCAATAAATAAGTTGCCGTGTGGCTTTGTCAGTTTGTTTATATGCGTGCGGGGTAGTTTGTTCCGAATTGCCACAAAAATGGACAGAGACAAGTCGATAAACAGTGTGATCATCGATTGAGGGTTGATTAATTAAATTAATTTGACTTATGGTGTTAAAATAGCGTTTAACTACCAAGAACCTCTAAAGATGTTAAGAAGAATCGCCGACGTTAAGCATCGTGGCGAAAAATTAAAAAGCACAAGGTAAGTAAAAGACATCATTTTGTCGAATACTCAATGCTTAACAAAATAAACATATTGTGTTAATTTAACAGCGTATGTCGTTTAAAAGTAATAGAACATAATGAGAATGTAAGAACAACTCGACATACTCTTAGTAAAATAATAGACTGTAATAAATATTGTGGTATGTTTGAAATTGCTTTCCGAGGATATGTTAAAAAAGAAACAAGTGCAAATACTGGTATTTTTAAAGATTAATAAATTTAATGGCGGAAATCACCAGCACCTTAAAAGAACACATTTAGAAAACCAACAACAAGACAAATCGGCTATTTTGGTATGCATATGAGCTTCTTTTTCTAGGGAACCTGTATTAAACGCCATCTGGTTTTAAATATAAATAACTTTCTAATTGCAAACGTTGGTTATCTGTTGAAATCTCAAAATCGATTTTGCAATTTTATTGCCACAAGCATTTAAATTTTAATTTGTTGGATAGGTGGTATTTACTGACATTTTTGGTGGGAGTATAATAAATAAATGAAAGGTGCAATACGTTACGAAAGATATTAGTGGATATTACTATTACACTAGTGGCTGTTGTATAAAGCACGTAATACTTTTTGATAAACCAAATACACTAAAATGCTAATACATTTTGCGTTTTTATTATTGATTTGCTGGTGTGCTTCATCAAAAGAAATTCGTAAGTAGTTATTTTTAGCTGTTTACTTTATGATTTATTGTTACAATTATAATTCAAAAAAAAAACAGGGTATAACGTGTTGATAGATTGTTAATTAGAAATAGAGTTCCCTTATACTTTTAGCAACGGTAGTTTACCTTTTATTTCTGCAAAGAGAATGTATGTATGAGTCTGGTCTAAAAACCTAGTTTTGTGGCTGTTATTAGGAAATCGTTCTAATGCTTCTTTTCCTATGTAGTTTTGTCCCATGAACAAGAATTTCTCAAGCTCCAGTAAAAAAAGCGGTACGTTTAGACGCTGGGGGCGGTTTACAAAATCACGGCCGCCCTCGGCTGGAATATTTTTTTAATAAATGGAAACCACTCGTAAGGTTCGCTTTCTATAGTATTTTTTATTTTAACTTTAAATTTGAATTCGAGGGCCGTATTGATTTGATTTACAGAACATGAGTTTGTTTCATGACATTCACATAATAGAGCATAATTTTTTGAATAAAACGAATGTATTTTATTACTATTTGACTCCAGGAGCGTGAAGCGTCATTAACGGTACAGTTTTTTAAATTTTGTGAATTTCAAAAGCTTCTAGTACTCAAAAGTCTAAACATTTTATAGTGTTATTAGCTCCCAATCTATTATTTGAGTGCAAATGTTCTCAGATGCCCAAATTTTCAACATTTTTGAAGTGAAACTTCTTTAGCAGCGGGTGAAACATGCGAACACTGTAACTGAAGTCATTTAACGGATGCACGGTCATCTTTCTGGCAAGTAAGTTTTTTGATTATATGTAGCATCGGTGCGTCATCAGTTCAGTACGGAATTGGTCACGAAGTGGCTTACACGCGGATTACACAACTCCAAACGAACTGTATTATGTTGCTTTGCTTATATAGCTAGCCTACGAATAGCACATATAGTAAGAGGTATGATTTGCAATATATAAAAATAAATTAGAAGTAATGATATTACCATGTAAATTAAGTAAACGATAAAAGTCGCTTACT
Source organism: Ctenicera cuprea (assembly GCA_958336395.1). Lineage (NCBI taxonomy): Eukaryota > Metazoa > Arthropoda > Insecta > Coleoptera > Elateridae > Ctenicera > Ctenicera cuprea. The sequence goes on along the minus strand of OY284487.1, from coordinate 28,225,621 downwards.
TCATAAAAAATAAATTTTCTTTGTACAACTGAATCATACCGACACATTCTTATTAAGTACGTTCTTTGCTATACAAAATCACTATTTACGACTCTTTCGACCAGCACAGAACTTTTTATTAATAAAAATGCTCAAATTGGTAATATTTAAGTTAAGCGTTTCTCAACTCATATAACGTAATATCTCGAGAAGTATTTAACATATCAATTTGATTTGTTTTAAAGCAGATGCATGATCTCATTTTTATTTCCGAAAAAAAATTATGTTTTGTACAAGAAAATTACGAATATGCCTTTTTGCTTCCCATGTAGTAAACTTTCTACTGCGCGAAAAACTTCTTTATTTGTAGATTTTCACATATACATGCAGCAAACAAAATAAACCTTGAAAAATTTAGTTTTTATAGCAATTTCTACGGCTATTTAAAACATGCCATAACCGTTTTAGTTTTCTGTTAAAATATAGAATTCAAGTAGTAGGTGTTATAATTGTGTATTTATCATGCTATGGGGTCACCGTTGGGCTGCCCGCAAATTGTAGAAGAAAAACGGATAGGATAGCGGAGTCGTTTCCTAGTGCTAACAGTATCCAGATTTTGAACGATTTCTATGTGGCCCTGACTCTGAGACGCTGTACCATGTCCCTGAATAGACTCTCCGAATACGACTTTAAGCTCGCGTTGTACAATATTTTTCGCATCAAAAGGAACGATGCACTAGATTTATACATCGTGTTGCAAAATAACATAGTCAAACTTTGAGAGGTGATTAATATAATATACTATAACCCCGCCCAAAATAACTATATAAACCCTCAACTATGTATATAACAAGCGTACAAAAAACACATTTAGCATAACTAACAATAATCAAAACGGTTAAGAACTGCGCTAATTATCACATGCAGAATAATGAATTTACAATTTTGCTAATTGTTACAGTAAGGACAATAGCTCAACCAGGATGCTGAAAGATGTTATCGCTAAGTAGATACTTATCGCTTCGTTTGCTGGATGGCCCTGATAACAGTTTTATGTTTTTAGCCTAAGATTCTCGCTACATATTCCAGTCAAAGTAACTGCCCTGGTCCTATAAATTAACTCTGGAAAATTCCATTTGATCCCGGCGGTCGGTCATACGGGAAGGCTACCAGCCTCAAATTAGTTACTCGGTATTTAAAAAACTGGAGATTTAATGAATTTCCAGTTTTCTTTAAAAACGTCGAGATTTCTGCACAAATCTTATTACAATTAATTTTCCCCAAATCCTCAAAATAGAGAACAAAGTGATTTTACCACCAAATAATTTTTCGGTACAACAGAACGATGCAATTCTTAATCACGTGAAAACTTGCAGGAGCTGGTAAATCCGTTTTAATGGAAATTTTCCAAAACTCAAAAGTATTCGGCACGAGAATTGGACTTATTTACCACTGTTCCGTGTCAAACAACGAACTCGGCCCTAAAACAATTTCTAAAATGCAAACAAAAATTATTGAAATGGAGCGCGCGATAACATATTTTGCCTTTTCTTTAGCGTGCGCTCGTCATAAATTGAAGTATTGATTGTATAGATATTTTACTAAGAATGATTTACAATTTCGGTTCGGCGTATCTCTTAACATATTTTTTACGCACTTCTTATTTTTACTTAAAAATCTTGATTTTCATTTGAAAGTATACAAAAAGCATAGCATAACTTTTGCTGTAGTTGCTTTAAAAATTTAAAATTCTAAATCTGTGCATTACTCATTTAACTTAGTAGTTTCACTAATTATTGTTTAAGCAAGTGCTTTAAAGGTGTCACATACGAAAGAGCCACGTAGTATTTTTTTAATGTTTTAGATCTTTACACGTTTCGAAATTTTGTTTACAAAATCGTAATCTTTAACAAAAAATACACAAAATAGGTACTAATGTTGAAAGTCGCTAAACTTAACAGCTTTCTAGAGAATTCAATGCTTTTGTAAAATCGAGTTGCCATGAAAGACTACGCGTTTTCTTAAAATGCTCAAATAGTTTCCACATACAACTCGATGCACATTCTTAATTTATAATACGGTCGTATAGGCTTTACTTAACAAGATTTTGAATCGGCTTTCACTTCAAACATTGTTATTTTATCAAAATGCAATTATAAATTTTACATACTTTTTATTTTTTTATTTTAACTGTAGTTATTCTTATTACTAAATACTATTAGAAAAGTTTCCTAAGAAAATGTGCTTTTAGAAGACTTAATTTAAGAAAACTATACAGGTTGTTTCAAATTGCTTGTGAACTATGGTGATCTCGCTTATTTGAAGAGATACAACGATGGTTAAATTAGAGAAAAGTTGTGGAATTTTATGCATACTAATAATCTGAAAAGAAATTGGAGTTACCTTGCTTGGTTTCTGAATAAACTAAGAAAAACTGAAATTTTGAATTTTTTATTTTCTGCTGTAACTCATTTGTCATATATATGACGTAAATCTGATCAAAAATTTAGATTCAGCATAAAAAAGTGTTTTAATAATGCGTTAACTAGAAATATGTAATATAAATGACAAATGAGTTATAGCCGAAAATATAAAATTCAAAATTTCAGTTTTTCCAGTTCTTTCAGAAACTAAGCAAGATAGGTTTAATGTCTTTTTAAATTATTAATCGGCATAAAATTCCACAACTTTTCTCTAATTTAACCATCCTCGTATCTCTTCAAATAAGCGAGATCCCCATAGTTAACACGCAATTTGAAACAACCCGTATACATTTATTTTAATAATAATATATGCATTTTTTAAGCGTCCTTCGTACATCTGTGCAGAAGAACCGATCCAGAAGTAAGCCAATGTTTCGTAAACACGCTATACGAAATTATGCCTTATCTGATTAAGGGCATACCAGAAATGAATGTTCCTCCAATAGACCCTTTAGGCTTTAACACGGTAAAAGTCGATACTGGCAACGGGAGATCTGTCAGTCTGATTATTGAGTTAGTAAATGGATCCGTATCTGGATTGCAAAACCTCAAACTGAAGAACCATGTAATGGATTTTGATAAAATCAGATTTGGTGCTGATCTTCTAATACCGCGCATACAAATAAACGCAATTTATAAAGTTCATGGTAAAATTTTGCTTTTCGAACTTAACGGCGAAGGTCACTGTAACTTTAATGCAAGTAAGTGTAGCCAAAAGTATAAATAATATATTGGTAATTATTAGGTATTTATTCACATATCTAATGAAAAAAAAAGACAAACAAAATTTAGCAGTAGAAAAAAACCTTCGTCAAAATTTTCTATACTTATGTGCAAAAGCTACTGAGCAGGGAATTTATTCAGCTTTCCTATCTTTGTTGTAAATCGTTCTAGAACAGAAAATTTCAAATATTGATGATGTGGTTTATGGCTTATATTACGTTACATACCTTCATACATTTTTGTTAATTTTTAGGTGGTATAACAACTAATGGAGTTTGGACCGGCAGTACCTACACAAAGAAAAATAAAACACACATTAATATAGATAACATAGTATTTAATGATGTAAAGATAAAAGATATCAGCGTTAAGCTTGATAACTTGTTCGGAGAAAACCAAGCTCTCACAGAAACTGTCAACAGGGCTGTCAATGATAATATTGCGAGCCTGCAAGAGGAACTGGAGCCGCTTATTAAAGAAACTCTTGCAGAAATTATTCGTGACTATTTCAACAGGGTTTATCGACAATTTCCAATAGATCAACTGTATCCGAACGACTAACTTGGTATATTATATGTGTAATAAATCAAAATATTTTTCACAAATTTGATTTTTTTTTCTTCAAACACAATATACACTCAATTTCTATCTATATTACCTAGTATTCTGTAATAAAATCTCGAGCAATTTGGAAAAAATTTGATACCATAAGTACTTTTAATTTGTTTTGTCATTCTGTGGCATGCTTGTATTTATAATTTTTATGTCTATATTAAATGAAAACGTTAATTATGGAACACAGCGTTATATGAAATATTGTACCATACTGTCAGTGTTTGGCTTTAAACACTATCTCCTCCCCTACTTGAAAATCGCTAGCATATGTGACTTGAATCTGATCGATCTCAACTTTGTTTCTGAGGTCTTGAACATTAAATCAAGTTTACAAAACTCACTCAGCTGGGCTTTTAAATTACTTGCAACTAAAACTGCAAGTAAACCAAACCTACTGAAAATACTATTAAGCTTCTTGATAAGTTTTTATTACATACGGATCCAAAACACCGACTTCAACCCTTTCTCGGACTTTATTGAGGCAAGGCCAAACAGACAAGGCTTAGACAAAAATTACATAAATGTAGCTAAATCTTTGATAGCTTTGTCAAGACTGAGATACCAGATATATAAACGAATCAAAGATTTCATTTTAACTACTCTTTTACACGTACTGTGCAGTTCTTCTAATAAAATGTTGCAACGAGAGGCAGGAATCACCACTCTGTATCTAATCACTATAAAATACATTCAGAGACGAGAGACAACTCGCTACGTCCAAACTGCTTTAGGTGAGGGTCTGTAGGATTGGGCCAACCTAATTTAGGATATTTACTTACTATTAAATTTTAAATGTTTTTCGTTTAATTATTTCAGAACTGCTACATAACAACTTTATTGTTTAAAATTAAGATAAGAATACTGCCAATTGCTGTAGAGGTCTAGGTGGTAGATTTTCAGCCAGTCGTCTTCGATTTGAGTTCGATTCCCCGGGGAATGCATTGTGATCGGGAAAATTTTCGATTTTGATGAAAATACATGTTAAGGACCTTCAAAAACCCAAAAAAACTAATTTTCAAAACATGTCGGTTTGTATATGTGTGCGTGTGTTTGTGCGTGCGTGCCTGCGTTCGTGTGTAACTTTGTTATACTTATCTCCAATACAAATCGATTTACATCAATTTTTATGTTTTGCGAATAAGTAGGCTATAGATTTAAAACGTTTTTACAATCGGTAGAAACAACCGAAGTCAGTAAATACATTTTAAACAATTCTAAGTTGTATCAAAAGGGGGAGATAACAGTTTGAGCGTCGTTAAAATTAATACCAATGTGTTTGTTATAAAGCTGCTGAAATACTTGTTAAGTCTGTGGTATTGCTTTTGTTACTTTGTATTGTTTACTTAAAACTAGATAATATTTCTCAAAATTGTTTAAAATGCATATACTGACTTCAATTGTATCTACCGATTCTGCAAAATGTTTTAAATTCATACTCTACATTTTTGTGTTTTACTAATAAATAGGATATTGATTTAAAACATTTTTCAGAATCGTTAGCAACAACAGAAGTCAATAAATTTATTATAAACAGTTTTGAGAAATATTATCTAGTTTTAAGAAACAATACAAAACAACATAAACTCAACTACAGATAACAAAACACTTAACAAAGAAATACAGCAGTGGTATAACAAACACATTGATATTAACTTTAAGGATGCTCAAATTGTTTTCCTCCACTTTCGATACATCTTTGAATTGTTGAAAATGTATTGTTTATTATACTTGAATCATAATCTCTGTTTTTGGAACTAAAAAGCGTGCAAAATCGGGCCTTTGAAGTACTAGTGCTTTAAAGTTACCTAGGTAACAACAAATTCACCTACAAATTTTGAACAATGATAAATACACAGGTAATCAGAACTAATCTTGATTTACTTAAATGAATATGAAACGTACAATTGGTGTTGTTTGAAATTTGTAAACCAGAAGCTTTAATCAGCTCATTGTTAGTTATTTCTAAACTAGTAGACTGCTGATCCTTCGCATTTTCGAGGACGTTCAATTTTGAAGACGTTGGTGTAGTAGTATTACTTCAATTAACAGCCCCAACAATAAGTCTCGAAACATTTAATTTGTTCTCAATGGACTCTTCAACATAAGCAGCAGCTGCCGTCGATGATTTCCATCCAACCTGCCGCTTAAGCTCATTCCACTATTTGCCATGATTGTCGCAGACGTCCGCCGAAACGCGTGGCCGGTGAATTTCTCAGCGTCTGGAAGGTTCAGATATTTCGCCACAAGAAACGGGCATCTGCCAAAAGTATTCACTCCGACAACCTGCCTAATACATTTGCCCTTGCTGTATTTTAAGAATACTCTATCCGTAGGCATCTGATCTGGGCGTAATGAAAGGTATTTCTTAAAAATCTGAACATATGGTATTTCACAGTCATCAGTTACGGCAAATTTTCTACCTTTTTCGGTCTTACATGGTCGAATATTAATTATTAAAACAAACCCCTCTTTTTTAATATCCGACATGCGGAGGTCGAACATTTCATGCCTCCGGCAAGCCCCAAATATTCCACAAATATCTGTAAAAAGTGTATTTATAGTTTCCTTCTATCTTTTGAAGTAACTGAAATATAAGACACTCATATTGCGAAAAATTCAATTTTAGCGCATAACTTGAAAACAAAAGGAGAAAGCTAAAATTGATTTCGCTATCGAAATATACTCAAAAAATTGTCTCATAACATGTCTATTCATTTTTCTTAACTCCAATCCATACATATAAAAAAACTAAAAAAATATTTTTCTCCGGTTCCTCAAGCGGCTACCGCTGCACCAATTTGGACAATTTTTTTTTTCAATGAAAGGTCTCTATCCTCAGATGGAACATGAAACATTTTTATATTTTTATTCTACGTCGATTTTTCAATAATAATTATTTTAATTTATATATGAAAGTCTGCTAAACGCGCTTTACTTAAGGCGACATCTACACCAACTCCTCATGAAACTAATGCATTTATTCGGCTCAGTCAACGCTCAGTCTGTCAGTGCATTGTGCGCTGGGGTAACACTAGTAATAACTGAAATAGCATGCAAAATCAACAAATTTAGGCTACCCTGTACTGTGTACAACAATTTTGGAAAAGTTAAAAAGCCATGAAGGAAAAAAAATTCCAAATTTTCAGAAATAATTAAAAAAACGTTTAATTATATATTAATATATATTAGTAATATACTACTTCGACATAATTGACAATTTCGGTAAGGAAATTGAAGTTCTGACCGGTTAAAAAGATCATAACGTTACTTACATATTCATAAATTGGAAAATGTTTAAAATGAAGCAAAACATTGTTTTCTCATAGCTTGAGTTATTAGAGGCTCAAAAATTTTTTTATTAGAAACTTTGCATAAAACCAAATATCTGCCTTTCATCAAAAATGTAATAAAATAGAAATATTTAATTTGGATAACAAAGCTGTGGGAAAAAACTACGGAAAAAAAAATTAAAGAAGCATGTGGGAAAATATCCACAAAATGGCTGTTGTAAGGTAGGTGTACTGACACAGGCGCCTAACGCCCCAGACATATAACCTCTTTACTAGTGCGCTGTGCAACCTTCGCTCGCTTTGGAGTGCCGGTAAAATGTTAAGCAATAATTGCAGATACGGTAAGTAACAATACATGCAGTATAAGAAAGTCCAGGTGAGGGTTAGCTTCACTTTTAACATCGGAGATTGTCCTAGTATAATCATCTTTGGAAATAAAGTGGACTTGTGTGGTTTGGACTCCACGTAAAGCTACAGGTCCCTACTGTCCTGTAGCACTTTAAGCACCACGCAAGACAGGAGGTGAGAAGATATGCTACACCTCGTAAGAGTTATACAATCACAAGAAGAATACCGAGAACTGGAGGTAGACTTATAATGTTCAGACAAGAGCAACCTGGAGAGTCCATCCGCAATGATATGTTTAGAGGATTTTACATACTGAATCGTAAAAAAATGAGGATAGTTTCAATGCTACTAAAGATTAATGAATAGTGGTTAGAATAAATAATCATGTTTTTTTCCTTATTCTATAGTTTATACTTAAACGTTATTTCTGTAATGCTGGGACAGGTCAATTTTTATTTTCATTTTGGCACATTTTTGAGTAAAATTATTTTTTGGTAAACTTCAAAATGGCGGCCGTGCGCCATCTTGGAAAACAATTTTAAATAGAAAGGGGGGTCTTGCGACGGCTCATTTTAAAGCTATTACTGAGGAAAGTACAGGTGCAAATTTTCAAATATTTTTATCCACCCAAAACAAAATGGCGGCCTGTCAAAACTCTACTTGTTTACTTGTTGGAACAAAATTAGAAGTTTAATGTAATAATGAATAACAATTTAACCTATTTATTATTGTTTATTTTTTGTTTTTTACAAAAACTTTCGCTTCTAGGTATCTAGATTTAGTACTAGTCTTACCAGTTTTATTTAAATGAAACATTCCAGGGAGGTGGATAGGCAGACGGGGACCAAAACAACAATAATAAATAGGTTAAATTGTTATTCATTATTACATTAAACTTCTAATTTTGTTCCAACAAGTAAACAAGTAGAGTTTTGACAGGCCGCCATTTTGTTTTGGGTGGATAAAAATATTTGAAAATTTGCACCTGTACTCTCCTCAGTAATAGCTTTAAAATGAGCCGTCGCAAGACCCCCCTTTCTATTTAAAATTGTTTTCCAAGATGGCGCACGGCCGCCATTTTGAAGTTTACAAAAAAATAGTTTTACTCAAAAATGTGCCAAAATGAAAATAAAAATTGACCTGTCCCAGCATTTTTCTAAACAATAGCTAATAGCTGAGTAAATGAATTTATGCGTTACTTAATTTACACCCTGTATGTATAGATGGATTTGAACTTTGCACATGCAATGTGACGTCTCTAAAGGCGAAAGTACTGGACCGATTTTGATGAAATTTTAAATCAAGTCTATATCGAAAATTTTATTCTAGTATTTATAAATTATTAAATTCATGACACGCCACTGTTCTTTCATTTTTTAATTTGTTTGAAATTATCGGCTGCTTACAGTATAGAAAACCATGTAATTTAAAATAAAACTAGTGTTACCCCAGCGCACAATACACTGACAGACTGAGCGTTGACAGAACCGGCGAAATGCTAAGTCACGTGATGCATTAGTTCCAATAATGAGACGCGGGGTTAATGTAGATGTCGCTTCAAGTGAAGCGCGTCTAGCAGACTTTCATATATACACTGTGTCCATAAAGTAATCCCCCCCCCCCCCCCAACTAACTTTTGAACGACTTTATATTTTTCTACAAAATTTGGTATGCTGTAATGGGAAACTAAATACTATTTTTCAGACCATATATAAATTTTGTATCATCTAAAATGGCGACTGGGCGCCATTTTGAATTTTTTTTTAATAGAAAGGGGGGTCGAGCGACACCTCATTGGAAAGGTCTTTTAGTTCTGCGTCTAATCCTAAAGTTTCAAAGAAAAATATTCAGCCATAACAAAATGACAATGTTTGAAGATAAAGAAGTCTATTTAAAAAAACTAAGAATTAAAGCTTAAATTAATTAAATTAAGTGTTCGAAATGTTTACCATTCACTTCTTGGCACATAAAAAGTCGGTTATGAAATTCCTGCCTTACATTTTCATAAGTTTCTGGAGTGATAATTCTGCAAACTTCTGTAATGCGTTGCTCTAGTTCTTCAATTGTTTCTGGACGGGTTCTGTACACTTTCGATTTCAGATATTCCCATAGAAAAAAATCTAAGAAAGTTAAATCAGGGGAGTGAGCCGGGTATTCTACAGGCCCCCGCCTAACAATCGATCTGCCAAAAAAATGTCCGTTGAGAAAGTCAGAACCAGGCCTATAATAATGACGCGGCGCACCGTCTTGTTGGAACATAACGTTTTCAATATTATTTCAAGCCACCTGAGATATTTCTGGGAAAATTTAGTCCTGCAAATGAAAAAAAGTGGACTACTGGATAAGAAAATCAAAACAATTTTGAACTGAGTGAGTCCATTGGTTTACAATCCGCCATTTTGTTATGGCTCAATATTTTTCTTTGAAATTCTAGGATCAAACGCAGAACTAAAAGACCTTTCAAATGAGGTGTCACTCGACCCTGGATAAAAAAATCAAAACAATTATGATTGAGTGAGTCCATTTGTTTAAATCCGCCATTTTGTTATGGTTGAAAATTTGTCTTTGAAACTCTAGGATCAGACGCATAATTAAAAGACCTATCAAATGGGGTGTCACTCGACCACCCTTTCTGTTTAAAAAAAAAATTTAAAATGGCACCCAGTCACCATTTTGGATGATACAAAATTTTAATATAGTTTGAAAAGTAGTATTTAATTTCCGATTACAGTACACAAAATTTTGTAGAAAAATATCAAGTCCTTCAAAAGTTAGTTTGGGGGGTGGGCTACTTTATGGACACAGTGTATTATAAATTAAAATAATTATTATTAAAAAATCGGCGTAGAATAAAAATATAAAAATGTTTCATGTTCCATCTGAGGATAGAGACCTTTCATTGAAAAGAAAAATGGTTCAAATTGGTGAAGCGGTAGCCGCTGGAGGAACCGGAGAAGAAAACCCTTTGAGCTACTATGAACAAAAGGAAGATAGGAGATTAATGTTGTCCTAACCCTCTCATATAACAAATCTGTCATTATCAATGGCATCTAGGATTCCTACCATGAGGTATATCCCGCTATGGTACATTTTATTTGTTTATTAGTTTAAACTGCGAAATATCTGTAAACTACGCAACTGTAATATGTGAGTAGGATCAGAAAAAGCATGACCTGCAAGACTTTTTTATGAATTTTTCCTGCAATTTGGCTCTTTTTTAATTATTGTACGACTGTACCTAAAACACTTTTTATTATAATCTTTACCCAAAAATAGTATGACTCTCAGGAGTTAGGACCCTAATTTTCTAAGGCATTATGGTACCGAACGTGAATAAAAAGGTACGAACAGTTATAAGAACTTTATTAATAAGTTCCAAGATGTAAAAGGTCTGAGAGTGTCCTCTCCGGCTCAACCCTCTTGTTCGGTCTTAAGTAAAGCTAAGAGCGCAGTGATGCAAATATAGTTATTTACGTCACTAGTCCGGGAAGTGACATATTAAAGTATGAGTTTAGATGTTTGCGGACGAGGCGATGAGCCGAGTCCGAAATTTCTAAACGAATGCTTTAATAATCACTTCACAGACGTGTATCGTACAAAATTTTATTTCATTACTGTCAAAACCATTTTTTATTTGAATATTTTCTTTTTATAAAAACGTCATTCTTGAAATTTATAATCTGTCAAATTAAACATTCGCTGTTCGTATTTAATTTTAAATCACATCATCCACTTTATATTCGTTGCTTAGCTACAAATAGATGTGTATTTGTTTTGTTTATTTATTTGTAAAAACAAGCAGTGTCGCGTTTTATAATTATGAAATCTGCAGAAGAATATAGCGAAATCGAGCTAAAATGTGCGGAAGCAATGACTAAATTAGTTCCAGCAAAATCTTCTGTGCGTTATGAAAAGGAATACGTACTATTTGAAGAATGGAGGAAGCTTCATAAGGTGGAAAAAGTAGTTAATGAAAGCATTCTTTTGGCGTACTTTCTAGATGCGGTAAGAGAGCAATCTTTAAGATAATTTTTGTTCCTTTTAACTAAATTACATATTATTTTTAGTCAAAAAAAAGTAATCCTTCGACAGTGTGGTCCAAATACTCTATGCTAAAATCAATGCTAATGGTCAAAGAAGTTGCGGATATATCCAAGTACCTACCCCAAAGTGACGACATTTTTGAAAAAACAATCAGTCGGTCATCAGCCAAACAAGTCCAAAATCCTCACTAGGGACGAAGTAAACCGATTTATGAAAGAATCGCCAACAGAAGAGTACCTCCTGTTTAAGGTGAGATTTATTTTTCTAAAATTATTATACTAAATTTAAAAAAGTAACAAAAAATAATCTACTTAAGTAACCACGGTCTATTTGAGTTCAATGAAAAAGACAGCTAAAATGACAATTAAGGTCATTGCATCAAAGCCCTTTTGCATTTTTTAAAAATATTATGTTTTGTTTCAGGTGGTCGTAATGCTAATGATGGGCATTGCTAGTGGTTGTCGCCGGGAAGAACTGTACAATATGGCAGTAGCTGACGTACAGGACACTGGTACTCAATTGGTTGTAACGATTCCTTATACCAAAACAAATATCAAGCGGGTATTTACTGTTATTAATGACTGTGAAGGAGACAATGTTTTGGATATGTACAGAAAGTACATCAGTCTGCGCCCTAACAATTTCACAGGAAAGGCACTTTTCATTGCCTACAGGAAAGACAAGTGTGTTGGTCAAAGAGTAGGTATTCACACTATTGGAGGGGTTCCCAAAAAAATAGCTGAATTTTTGAAATTGGAGCAGCCTGAAAGGTACACAGGGCACTATTTCGTCGAACATCGGCCACTCTTTTGGCGAATGCTGGAGCAGACCTTAATGTCTTGAAACGTCACGGGGGATGGAAGAGTTCCTTAGTGGCGGAACAATATATCGAGGATTCTATTGAAAATAAGATGAAGGTTGCTCGCATGATTCAAAACGGTGAAAATTTTGTGCAAGTGCTTCAAAATAATAAAGATACCATTTCAAGCACAGTTTCTACAACAGCGAACACAGAAAATATGCCTAATATTAGTGTGGAAGAGAACTCAAGTTGTACAATTACAATTAATATTCATAAAGTTTAAGTTACCTATTTTTTTTCTTTTAGGTCTTTTAGGTTTTTGTATTGATTTGAATAAATAAAAATCAGTTAAGGTAGTTCTGTAGTTTTGGTCAAATCTTAAGAATTGCCTGAAATTAAAGTATGGTGTAAACAGAACCTTCATAAACCGACTGGCAAATTTTTAAATCGATCCACCGTTTAGTTTGTGAGATAACTGCAATTGAAAATGGGTCATTTTGTACGTGATGCCTATACCTAACACGTGAACGGATAGCACTTTGTTCACATTTTTTATTATAGACGCTAAACGGGTCTAAAGATTTTTAAATAAAACCACTCATGTATGCAGTACTATTGTGGGATTAATGTGAAAAAGAATGGCAACTTTTGACCGTTTAGTTTCGGAGATATCGACTGATGAAATATATTAATTTTATTCGACAGGGAACGGACACACAGTCAGCTGTGACGAAATGGCAACAGTGTACGCTACCCCGACTGATGGGCGGGCGCGTGGTTTAGTCCGGGAATGTGAAACGTGTTTTTTTCCCTGAATTTTAATAATTATGGGAAGGATTTGAAATCAATTTATTCTCTCAACAAATGTAGTTTATTTAATTCGTTGAATAAATGATAAATTAACTTTTATATAATATAAATAACAATATTCATAACGCTCATACTTATAAAATAAAAATCACGAATAAACTATATATGCATTGAATGCATAAATAATTTTTGAACAAATATTAAAAATAATAACAATAAACATTTTTTCAATCAACAAGTTGCAAGTATGATCCTGCCCATCCTGAATTGCGCAATATCATGTAATATTGGCTCGCATATGTGCGAGTGTGATATTTACATCGAGATTTATTTATTGCCAGACTTGCGTGTTAGTATGCCGTCAGTGAGTGAATGCAAATTTGTCTTTTTTTTTCTTTAAATATAACTGCTCTTAACAAATAACCTCGCGTTGGCAGCAAAACGCAACAACGGTGTTTTAAAGAAAACTATAAAATAAAAAAAAAAATTTGGTTCCAAACGAGATTCGACACCGCAACTACTTATGCAGTAAAAAAGCAGCACGACCGAAAACACCAATTCAATTCAATTCAAATTCAAAAACAATTTATTTACAAGTATTATTTACATTCAGTTATACATACATAATAAAACAAATTCACATAATATAACATAATATCATGAGTATATTATATTTAAAACGTACATGCACTGTGGTTTCATGTTATTTCGTAAGGGCTCCTACCCTTTGGTTTATCCCTTGTTTTAATTATTTTTAGAGGCCCTTTAAATAATGAATGCTTTTTATGTCTGTTGTTGTATTCTGGCTTAGGATTTGTGCTACAGAAAAAATTTATAGTAAAAAACCTGTTTTTGTATTTTTGATTTTAGAGGTTTTCCTCAAATATTGGAAGATTTTGGTATGGTAATTTGTGTTTAATTTTAAGTGTGGTGTTGTTGCTTCTTATTCTTGTGATGTGTTGTGTTAATTTATTGTGTGATGGTTGGTGTTTGTAGAAATTTTGAGCTAATCTGTTTATATGCTCTTTGATTGTTTCTATCTGTGTCTGGTCGTGTAGTTGTGTAATTCTGGTGTATCTGTCTGAGTTTGTAATGAGGCGTAAACATTTATTTTGAAAAACTTGAAGGTGGTTAATTGTGGGGTTACCTGCGTTGCACCAGACTGGTGCTGCGTAGGTTAGGATTGGTCTTAGTAGGGCTGTGTATATGAGTTTTTTGTTTTGCAAGTTGGTGGAGTTGCCTTTCATTATGGGGTACAGTACTTTCATGGCCGAGTAGGATTTCCTGATTGTTTGTTTTATGTGATTTTGATAGTTTAGTCTGCTGTCTAAGTGTACACCTAGATATTTTACTGTGGTTTTTGGGGTTATTTGGGTTTGATTAACTTGGAGTGGGGTAAAAATTTTGTTGTTTGTGAATTTTTTTGTAAATATAATTAATTCTGTGTTTTCTGGGTTAATGGTAATTTTCCATTTTTTGTAGTATTCGGTAAGCATGTTTAGGTGGATTTGTACCTGTCTTTTTGCAACCTCTGCAGCAAACGAGTGGGCGTATATTGCCGTGTCGTCAGCATACAATGCGGTGTTTGTTTGCGCGAATTGCGGCATATCATTTATGTGCAGCGAAAAGAGCCTGGGGCCGAGAACCGAGCCTTGGGGTACCCCTGCGTTGATGTTTTTGGTTTGTGACATGGTATTGTTAATTTTAACCTGAAACTTTCTGTTTGTTAGATATGAGTGTACTAGTTTTATGATATTTTGTGGGAGGTTGTAATTTATTAATTTGTAGATTAATCCGTTAATCCAGACCCTATCGAACGCTTTTTGTATATCTAATAGGACCATGGTGGTGACTTTGTCTTTATTAAAGTTTAGTGAGATGTCGTTGGCTATTCTAGTGACTTGTTGCGTCATGTTATGGTGTGATCTGAAGCCAAATTGGCAATCTTTAGTAATTTTTAATTTTTTGTCAAGGTTGTTTAGTCTTGTTAATATTATTTTTTCCGCTAGCTTTGCCATTGTGTTTAGCAGGCTAATCGGTCGGTAGTTTGATGGGCTGCAATGATTTTTGTTGGGTTTAGGTATTGGTATTACTGTTGCTATTTTCCATGGGTCCGGAAAGTAATTTAGTTTAAGAATTGCGTTTATGATGTAAGTTAGTTGAACGATTGCTTTTTTTGTTAGGTTTTTTAGTAGCTTATTTTCTATTGTGTCTGGCCCGGGTGCCTTTTTGTTTGGGAGGTATTTGATTATTGTTGTGATTTCGCGTGGGGAAGTTATTATTTTTATGAGGTTTTTTGTTGTTGATTTGTGATCTTTTTTGAGGAAATCTTCTACTACTTTTTCGATTTCTTCTTGTGCCGCTGTGTTGTTGTTGTTTAGTACATGCACTTGTTCGAATGTGTTTGCTAGTGCGTTTGCTTTTTCATTATCAGTTAGTGCTATTTGATTGTGGTTATGTTGTAGTGTTGGGATTGGAGTATACGTTGTTTTTAGTGATTTTGTTAGCTTCCATAGGGAGTTGTCTTTGGGGCTTAGTGATTGGAGTAGGGTGGTCCATTTGTTATTTTTGTGGGTTGAAATTTTTTGTTTAATTTCATTGTTTTTTTGTGTTAGTTCCTGTTTGATTTGACGGTTTGCGGTCGTTTGCCAGTTTTTTCTGATTATGTTTCGTTGTCTGATTAAATTTAGGATTTCGTCTGGCAGTTTGTCTTTGTTAGTGTTTATTTTTATTGTTTTGGTGTGTTTTTGTTTTGCTTGTGTGATGGCTTTTGTGTATGTCTGTACTATAGTGTTTAATGCCGCTTGTGTGTCTATGTTTGGGGTAATCTGAATATTTGTGTCGAGGGTTTTTTTGAACTCCCTCCAGTCGGTGTCTCTGTACGACGTGATTGTTTTTTGGTGGTTTTCTTTCCCTTGATTAGTAAGGATTAATTTTATTGGATTGTGATCTGTGTCGAGTTCAGCTAGTGATTCGGGTGGTTGTATGTTTGTGACGTTCTTGTTGATTATTAAGTCTATTGTTGAGGGGGTGGTGTTGTTATCTGGGAAGTGTGTGTGTGTGTGTCCGTGTACATCAGTCCCACATTGTTGTTTGCTATGTATGTGTTAAGCGTGTTGCCGTTTTTGTTGTTTCTGTTACAGTTCCAGTTTGTGTGTTTTGCATTTAGGTCTCCTATTATTAAAACTTTGTTGGCTGTGTTTATTAGTGTGTCTAGGTCTGCTGGTGTGAAAAAATTTAGTGGTTTGTTGTAAGCTGCTATTATGTGTGTGTTATCTGTGAGTTTTATTGCCATTGTTTCTATGCTGGTGTTGTGTGTGTTAATTGGAGTGTGTGGAATGTTGTTTTTTACTAATATGGCTACTCCCCCCGCCCCTGAGTTGTCTGCCCTGTCTTTTCTGTGTGTTGTGTAGTTTTTTATCTTAAATTTGATTTCTTTTTTAAGTTTAGTTTCATTGATTAGCATTATGTCTACATTGTGGCTGTGGAGAAAATTTATTAATTGGCCTACCCTATTTCTTACGCCGTTTGCGTTCCAAGTTATTATGTTGATTTTACAGTTCATAACTGTCCAAATTTTGCGTGAACTGTAGAAACACTGTTAGTTTTTCGGTTTTATTTGTGCACGTCACTAGTTGTTTGTTTAGGTCTTTAATTGCTGCTAACATACCGCTGATGTTTATAAGCTGGTTAAGTGTTTTTAACTCACTGGTAAGTTCGTTGAAATCTTGTAATCCGCTTGGGCCGCTGCTTACTGTTGGCGGGTGGCTAAAAGCATCGTTTCGGGGGGTTGTTTGAGTTGTCCAAGGATTTCGGAGAGGTGCGTTGGTCGGTCTTTGTCTGAGCGACGGGAACTGTCGTTGGCTGCCTAGATTTATGGTTGCCTGCGGGCGTCGGATGCGGTCGTCTGTTTCTTTGCTTGCAGCGTCTTTGTTTGCCTTTTTACTTTCTAAGAATTCTAATTTTTCTAAGTAGACTGGACAATCTATGCTATTTGCGGGGTGGTTACCCTCACAGTTTATACATTTTGCCGGCGTTTCTTTGTCAGTTTTCTGGCAATCTCTTGTGAAATGATCCTGAGCGCATTTTAGACATTTGGGGGCGGCGAAGCAGTTGGACGTGGCGTGACCCCAGGCCTGGCATCTGTGGCACTGAATAATTTTTTTGTTGTTGTAATATCTGTCCCATGATACTATTGTGTATTCGATTGCTCTGATTTTGCTGATGGCTCTGAGCGTAACTTCATTACCTGTTGTTATTAAGTAGGACGGTCTCTTGGTGCTATTCATCCTGTAGCACTTTACAATGTTTATTCCGTGGATGTCGGGTAGTTCCTTCTCTATGTACTGAGGTTCCGGTGCGTGGTCGAGTCCGCGGAGCACGAAGGCGTGGGTTTTTTCGTTTTTATGTGTGTATGTGTGGTACTGCGTTTTATTTTTGTGTAAACTTTCTGAAAGTTTTTTCCACTCCGTGGTGTCGTTAACATATATATTAGTGGTTTCCGCTGTATACTTTATGCGAAAGCCTTTTTTTGCGTGTTGATCGACGAATTTTATGAGCCCTAGGTTATCCGCGGTTTTACCTCGTATTATTATTGGGGGCGGAGGTGTTTTCCTCTCTCTGCTTGGGTTGTTACCTGAGCTATTACCGCTTGTTCCGGCTGCCGGTGGTTGATCTGGTTGACTTACGTTATCTATGACTAATCCTTCGTCGTTCTCATCTTCGGAGTGGGTAATTGGATTATAGCGGTTTTGTAATGGGATAGTGAATATGCCTGTTGGCTTCTGCAACTTACTAATTTTACTGTTTGTGGGATCCTGCTGTGGTCCTTCTTCTGTTTTGTGTGTTCTTTTCCGTTGCACGAGGATGAACGGCGGCGCTTCGATTTCCTTCTGCACGTCTGCCATCGTGTTTCCTTGTGTTTGATTCACGATTTGATTGTTTGGTTCATCATTGTGTATTTCGCCAATGTTGATTTTAGTGGGTTTTAAGCTTTTATCACTTATCCCGGTTTCACTCACTATTGTTTTTGTTGCACTTAGTTTTTTAATGATTGCTAGTTTGCGGTCATGCACTCTCCTCAGTTCTTTTTTAATCTGGTACTTATTAATCGCTTTCGTTGCTGTGAAGTTTGGTTTAGCACTGCTTTTAGTGTACACGGTTTTGTTTTTAGGTCTCATTAACTAGTTAAATCTATTTAAGCCTAATGGTTTACTAACTATTTACACACTAATATTATAATACACTTTAACTAACTATTACTATGCATAAAACGGTCACGTGCGAAGCACGTGGTCGCTGGGTTTAACTACTGCTAACTCGTTCCGTCGGTAGCCTGTTATCGCACTTCTTGATCGTACCGCTGTACGCAAGAAACTGGGACCGAAAACACCGGCATATCCATCTGCGCCATTATTACGGAGTTCTGGTTCACACACATTTCAGCTGCTTACATATTACTAATACTCGAGAATTGCGGTGTTGCCACGATTACAGCGCCGCTCTCTATACGTGTAGGGGACCTATCCATGCATGAGGTGTGAGTGTGTGAGTGTACAATCTCTGTCAAAAGTTTTTAACCGACAGCACCATAGAAACATTGAATTTTACTGCACGCTGCGCTCGAAACTTTTAGTAATGTGCCATTTCCCGGACTCAAATCAATGACGTAAAGTGGTATATAGCGTACGGAATGAAATAAAAATATTATCATTTACTAATAAATTACACCATTGGGTTGAAATACATGAGCAGTTGTATTTTACGTATTAGGTACTGTTAAGTGTGAATTTAACTGAAAGTAGCCGGGTAAAATGTTTATAAGCAATAAAAACAAATTGTGTTGTGGTTGTAGTTTTTAATTTGTACACAGAGAAAAATTTGAACTATTTAATTTGTATTTCAGTACAGAAACATTGCAAATTTTACGTTTCTTAGCGAACAACATAAATTAGACGTATTTAGTGAAGGGATACATTTTTATATTTCAATCAGATTAAAGCAATTTATAATCAATTAATCAATAATTCATCAACCAATAAACGTTAAGTGCTGTAAACAAGAAAACAGCTAAAGTTCAATGTATTTAAATAACACAGAAAAATGTTATAAGAAAATATAATAAAAAGGTTGTTATTTAGAAATTATGTACTTATAAGACATTTAGGTAATTGTGTTCTATTTTAAAAAAACATTGTGATGATGTTTTACAGTTATTGCGTTGTTAAGTTTTACGCTTTTATCGCACAATGTCAGTATAAACTTTTGTTAACAATTTTTGTACAGAATATTATTGTTTTTTATGAAATTATTTTTAATAAAGTTACAAATAGATTGCTACAATTTTATAATGTAATTTTATAGAAATTCTTTCTGTCACCGGTTTAGAACCAATTGGTGATACAATTTTTTAACAATTGCCGAAGTAAATAGTCCACATTTTTCTCTATATTTAAATTGAAAATTACAACACAATCTTTATTGCTTATAAACGTTTTGCCCGGCTACTTTCAGTTAAATGCACACGTAACAGTAAGTAATACGTAAAATACAACTGCTTATGTATTTTAACTTCAATAGTGAAATTTATTAGTAAATAATGGTTTGTTTGCTATCACTACCCTCTCTGCGATACCAAAGAGCATTAAGGTTATATTCTATTTGGCGTTACTTACTACAAGAGCGAGCAAGAGGGTTGAGCCGTCTCAGGTTCAGTAGGCTTCATTTCTAGGGACAGTTTGAGATACTGCGAGCTAGCTCGTTCGCAGACCTTCATATCTTAGACCTTAGTTCAAGCTTTACTGCGTCGAAGTTCATATTAATATAAATAAAATAATGATTAATGTTTTCAAAACATATTTCAAACTTATGCGTATTTCGACAGGTTTACATATCGTTATCAAAGCTAAGATTAAAAGTAAACGGTTGGTGTTGCTATAGGAACAATAGGACTTGATGCCTTGGTTTTCTATGTATGCAAACGAATTGATTTCTTATTCAAAAACTTCCAATAACTGTGAATTTTATATATCAATTTGCTCATTCATTAAAAGTACAGATTTTAAATGTTTGTTAAGTCATCTGCAGACATAAATAAGCAAGATCGAGTCAATTTATATTGCTTCTATAACAATACCAATCGCTTACTTCTCTTCTAACCTTCGATAATGACATGTAGTTATGTCGAAGTTCGTATAAGGTTATAATAAATATAAATATTTACCCGTGGAAATTATTAATTTTAATTTTATTTATATTAGTTATAAGGACGTTGAAGTTCGTCCAAGCTTCGAGCATTTCTTTTTAATTGGCATGAATTTTATCCAACCTTTAAAATGAGCAAGTTTTTGTTTACCTTTTAGTCTGCGTGGATTCGTAAACAAATTTTAGGAAACATTTTTAAAACTGTAGGGTATTTATTTGTTTACCACGCAAAACAATACATGATTATTATTGCATACCACAAGCTGTAACTCATAATCATAAACAACCTTCATTCTTAATGATTAAAATTAAGCATTATTTATTTCTTAAAGGTGGTTGAAAACATCTGATCTAAAAAAGAAACAAATTACACATTTTGTGTCTTACTGATATGTACAGGGTATTCCTAAAAGTTGTTTTATATAGAACGTTAAAAGTAAGAAAAAGTCTACATAAACTACAAGTTTTCGTAATTTAATAACCCGACTATAAAATATGACAACTCCCGTAGATAAGGCTCTGGAAACCGTTGCTTACAATCTATAGTGATTATGAATTCATATCAAGAAGATTATTATCCAGTTGGTTCAATGTCTATCGGTCAACTAGCAGTTTTTTTACAAAATTGTTAAAACGTCGAGAATGCTTATTCAAAAGATCAATTTTGGAAGACAGTATTCATGAAATTTATCCTAAATTCGAGATTAGACGAAAAATAATTTGACTCATGTGCAACTTTTGAAACTCAAGAAGCAATCGGAGAAAGTTACTCAAACTTCCTACATAGCTAATAGTGTTAATTTTGCTTCAAAAATTTTTTTTCGTGCAAAAGTTTATTGTGAATAAATTTAAGCAAACTACTTGTTTGTTTTATTTGTTATTTTTGAAAATAAAATGTTGTATGTTAAACAAAGCGATCAAATAAAAACTTAATGGCAGTTGCCTTTGAAACAAGCACGTCAGGTCGATGATTAGTTTGCAGACCGGGGAGCTGTTATCATAGTTGTGCGGTTTATTATTTTACGCAATTGCTCATTTTTAACATTTAAAGCAATTAGCAAGCGAGCATACTAAAATATTTTTATTATGTATTATGTTTATTTAAAAACGTGAATGATAAATGTCAGTTGTAAACCGTTACCCATTTGACACACATAATCAAAAGTAATATTAGACGGTTGTTTGGTTTAGCGGTAAAGACAAGGGTTTGTTATCTGGTGACTTCAGTTCAAATCCCGTGACAACCCATTTTTTAAAATTCCTTTTCTTTTATTTTTTAACATTCCTTACTGCTATCTTTTCTTACTCCATATTTATATTTTTTTTATTTTTTATTTATTAAAAAGGCAGGTTTTATTTTAAACAATATTTTACGTTGCTTTATGTTGCGAACAAACAAAATCAAACACCATTTAGAAAAGTAAGTAAATAAACGTAAGGAAAAACTGAAAACGTCATTACGTTTTTGTTTTATACACGCAGCTACTATTCTGCAGGTGTTTGTTTGTGTTACATTATAAATTTAAATTAAAAACCATTTTGTTATTATTTAAATAAAAATAAAAATTAAGATAAATTATAGACATCGGGCAAGATAGGAAAAGTAGTAAGAAATATCAAAAATTAAATTAAAAATTAAAACAAAAAACAGGTCTGTCACGCGATTCAAACTGGAGTCACCAGATCACAGACCCTCGCCTTTACCGCTAAACCAAACAACCATCTAATTTCTTTTTATTATGTGTGTTAAATGGGTCAAGGTTCACAACAGAAATTTATCGTCCACCTTTATAAAATTAAAATAAGAAATAATAAAAGTAATTTACCATGCTCACGTGATAATTGTTAAAAAATGTTAAATATGAGCAATTGGGGTAAAATTATAAATCGCCCAACAATGATAATAGCTCCACTATTTGCAAACTAATAATCGGTATGTTGCGCTTGCTTTATAGGCGGCTACGATTAAGTTTTATTTGATCGCTCTGTATATTATTTGCTGAAATCACACAATCGATTTTCACTGGACTCGAGCTGGCAAGTGATCAAAACATCGCAAAAGAATTTTACTTTTCTACACTTTTAGTATATGGAAATACTGATAACATGCAAATTCTTGAATTTAAAATTTTGACGGAAATACATGTTTTGGATGTCCAGTTTTTAAAAAATGTTTGTCTGTGGGTGGATGGCTAAAAACGTAATCTGATAAAAAAAAATTTACGGCAAATCGTAACCGTCGTATAGTTATACCCTGTATAGCAAGAAGGTAAAGATATAACTACTTGTAGTCTCACTCACTAGATTTTCAGAATTGTAAATATTTACACTCGCCTTAGGGGTTTAAAACCTGCTCTCTTGTCCTTCAATCGAGAACAAACATCCTTCACTTCTTTTGTGTTTTATGATTGTTAAAATTCTGGCAAGTCAATTATTTTGTTGCCAAAAACACGTTTTCAATTATAATTTGTTGGGTAGATGGTATTTAATGACGTTTTGGTGGGGGTACGATGAATAAATAAAAGATATAATGCATTACGAAGGATGTTATTATTGCACTAGTGGATGTTAAATAATATACGTCATATTTTTCGCTAGACCAAACCCACTAAAATGCTAAGAAATTTTGTGCTTTTATTATTGCTTTGCTGGTGTGTTTCATCGAAAGAAATTCGTGAGTAGTCATATTTAACTGCTTAGTTTAGAATTTATTGTTATAATTATTTAAAAAATAGCGTACAACGTGTTAATAAATTAATAATTAAAAATATACATTTTATTTCTGTCAAAAAAATTATATTTTTAAGACCACACTTCGTTTTTAAAATTTTTCATCAACAATTAATCACGCGTTTTTCAAGTCACTGAAGTCCATTTTATTTGTAAATTAAATTTTTAAATATTTTTTAATTTTTAACAACATATGTTAATAACTTGTTTCTCTTGTAATATACATATACATATTTATAAAAAAAAAACTAGTTTTCTGAACAGGAAAATGAATTCCATAGAGGCATATAGAAAAAATGCTTTGTTTATTTTACAAAAAAATTGTTTATAAAAATAACTTAACTTTTATTATTATTTAAAATATTAGGAGTGGTATTGGTACGATTAATTAATTGCTAGTTTAATAATAGTCACTCGGATTTAGTCACTGTCTAAGTAAGTAGTAGTTCGATACCACTTGTTTTTGAAAATTAGATGCAGAGTATTTGACCTGAAATCACATTAGCAGTTGCCTAAAGAAAAATAATAACTTATTTACCTGTGTGTCAGTGTGTGTTTGTGTGTGACGCGAAATCTTTTAAAGTATCATTTTTTTAAAGCAAAACACGAGCAAAGCTCTTCGCCTAGACTTTCCAATACTTAAAAAAATTGTACTATTTTTTATATTATGAAAGGTACCTATGCATAACGTTGTAGTCCAACAGTAAACGCCTGTTTAGTGTTTAGGCATACACCACATAGCGCGTGTGTAGGGTAGAGGCTTAGTTAAAAAAAACACATTTTGCAGTATAACAAAATTTGATGAATATATCTTTAGAGTAAACAAAACATTAAAATAAGAAATTAAATATTGTTATGTAACATTTAGTTGCAGTTAAACACAATGTTAACTAACAAAGCAGAAATGGTCGCAAAATTCTATAGCAGTTAAGGCGGTACGATCCATGCAAATTTCCCCACGAAAAATCAAATTTTTATCAACACCACTACACTTCAGTTAGTTATTGCTCTCCAACTAAGTCCCGATGACAAGAACAGCAAAGATATACAAGAATAAATGACACATTTTATTAATGCTTACAGGTAAACACGTTCGGCGTAAGATAACAACCTTCTTTTAACCTTTGGTCTTACTCTAAAATGCGAATTGTTGCCTTGAATCATTTAATTGCAAAACGAGCAACAGCTTAGCAACTTTTATGTGGTCGCATTATTTTCCACTGCTCTAAACCGGATAATTTAGACGAACTATATAGTCGCCGGATCCAAATCTGTCGGCACGGTAAGCATTATCGAAAGAAATTTAGAAGTCCAATGTTATATAAGCTTTTTTTTATTTTTGGGAAAGAGACATTCTGGGATTAAGAAACCAGAGGCAAAGGAAGATATTGTCATCCAAAAATTACTACATCTAAAAATACATTTAGTGCACAACACATACACGTCAAGTGTATTTTCTATATAAAATATGTAATACGACCTACGATGACTTCATTATAATTTAATTTGTTACAAATCATGATTACACAACACGCTGTATTAAATTGTCTAGTGTAAATATGGGCCTGTTTTCGGCGAGATTATTTATATTTGACAGTCACTGATTAGGGTGGAGTGAAAAATTGAGAAACAACTTCTTTTAAATTAAAACGTAGTAGTTGCCAACACTTGCCTTATACATAATGCATAACTATGTTTCTTCTTATAAAAAAAACTGTGAATTGTTAAACTTCTTTTGCCTTCTACAGCTCCCCCTATACTAGAAATTAATTTTTTTTAATTTTCAAAAATATTAAACTAATAGCTTAGCATAACAATTTAACGTGTATAAAAAAACCACGTCAACATAAATAATTCTCTCCTTGCTGCCGTAGCAATAATTTTAGAACATGTCACAGTCAATAAAAAATTATGAATGGTTGTTATACATAACTACGTTGATAGTACAGTGCACCTAGGACAAAATTAGCGTAGTAAGTGAAAATCGTCTTAGAAGTCCTGGTATTTCTGGCACTGCGCCTTGTGCGCCGTAATTATAAATTTTTGATAATTGTTAAATTAGTTTTAGTAATTACTAATTATCATACCTTTAGAAGACTGAAATTTTAGTACATTTTATAATTTTTAATTTTTAACAGCTTGCACCCAAACATAAAATTTGCACTAGAAACTGAACAAAATAAGTCCATTAACTTTTTAGATTAAAACATCCATACATATATAAAAGCTCAAAGGGTTTTCTTCTCCGGTTCCTCCAGCGGCTACCGCTTCACCAATTTGGACCATTTTTTTTCAATGAAAGGTCTCTATCCTCAGATACAACATGAAACATTTTTATATTTTTATTCTACGTCGATTTTTCAATAATAATTATTTTAATATATGAAAGTCTGCAAGACGCGCTTCACTTGAGGCGACATCTACACTAACCCCGCGTTTCATTATTGGAACTAATGCATCACGTGACTTAGCATTTCGCCGGTTCTGTCAATGCTCAGTCTGTCAGTGCATTGTGCGCTGGGGTAATACTAGTAAAAATTAATTCAACTAATAAATTTGAGTACTCAGTTTATAGAAAACCTACACAAACAGACGTCACAATACCACACGATTCTTGTCATCATAAAACACATAAATTAGCAGCATATAGTTCCCTGATACATAGAGCTTTGACGGTCCCTTCAGATGAAATTAATTATAATAGAGAAATTTCAATTATTAAACAAGTTGTATACAGTAATGGTTATTACACTAAACTTATTGATACATTAATTAAAGAAAAAGATTATAAGTTAGCCATTCAAAAAATTTATACGAATACCCTAGCTTCATTCGATACAATTAAATATGCTTCGATCCCATATTTTGGTGGCAAATCAGAAAAAATTGCTAAAATTATAAACAAAACAAATAAATATAAAGTAAGCTTTAACTACAAACATCTTAAACACTTTTTTTAATGCAAAATCAAAAACAGAGGATTTGCTAAAATCAGGCATTTACAAATTAAATTGTTCGCATTGTAATTCGGTTTATATAGGCCAGACAATCAGAAATTTTGATATTAGGTATAAAGAACACGTACGTTGTTACAAATACAAACACCCACATAAATCCAATTACGCTAAACACTTACTAGAACACAATCATTCAATGACATCCAATAACATCATAAAATGTTTACACTTTAGTGATGATAAACGTAAATTAGAAATACTAGAAGCTTTTGAAATTCACAAACATTTAAAAACTGTACCGTTAATGAATGAGCAAATTGATCTCTTAAATTCTCCTCTATTGGACATTTTGGAATAAGAAATCAAGTCATCTGCAGACGAATACCGAGATCAAGTCACCAAGTTCTATTGCTATAACAGCACTAACTGTTTACTTCCTAGTATAACCTTTGACAATGGCATGTAAACATGCCTAAATATGTATAAGGTAAAAATGAATAAATATTGTTAAAGTAATTAAGTATTTTATATACAGATAATCATTAAATTTTATAAATTTAATTTAATATTAGTAAATTTGTTTCTTTTAAGCGTCCTTCGTACATCTGTGCAGAAGACACGATCCAGAAGCAGGCCAATGTTTTATAAACACGGTTTACGAAATGATGCCTCATCTGATCAAAGGCATACCAGAAATGGATATTCCTCCAATAGACCCTTTAGGCTTTAATACAGTGAAAATCGATACTGGCAGCGGGGGATCTTCCAATACGATTATTGAGTTAGTAAATGGATCCGTATCTGGATTACAAAATCTCAAGCTGAACAACCTTCTCATAGATTTGGATAAAATCGAATTTCATGTAGATCTTCTATTACCACGTGTGCAAATAAACGCAATTTATAACGTTCGTGGTAAAATTTTGCTTTTCGAACTTAATGGTGACGGCCACTGTACGTTTAATGCAAGTAAGTATAGCTGGTACAGCCAAACATTATAAATAATATTTCGGTTATTGGAAGTATTTATTTACATAGCAAAGATACGAAAAGAAAACTAAAACAAAATATAGTAGAAGGTACGAAGGCGCTCAGGAGTCTCACTAGTGTTTTTGTTTTTCAATATATTGAGAAAGGACTATTTATATTGAAAAAAGAAACTCAATATATTAACAAAAAAAATAAATAGAGAAATTGAATTGAGAAACTCAGTTCTCAATATGTAAAGATTTTTTTTAGGTTCTTTTCTCAGTATATCGGTTTTTCCTCAATATAATAAGTTGTTTCTCAATATATAGAGCTTTTTTCTAAATATATTGAGTTTTTCTTAATATAATAAGTTTTTCTGAATATATTGGAGCTTTTTTACAATATATTGATTTTTTTTAAATAGTTATATAGTTTTTTCTCAGTATATTGAGTTGTTTTTCTTAATATATCGAGTTTTTTCTCAATACACTGAGTTTTTGTCAATATATGGAGTTTTTTTGTCAATACATTGATTTTTTTTTCTAAATAGGTATATAAAGTTTTTTTTGCAGTAGATTGAGTTGTTTTTCTCAATATATTGAGTTTTTTTTAATATATTGAGTTGTTTCTCAATTATTGAAAGAACAAATTAAGCTAGTGTGACCCTTGTGGGCCTTCGTAAGAAGGAACGTTGGCTAAATTTTCCTTTTTTTTTTCATTTTGCTTATGTTAAGCCTGAGCAGTGACAGTGAGCATATTCTCAGCTGCTAATCTTTGCTGCAAATAGTTCTTAAGCTGACATTTTCAAAATTGTGATTGTGTTATTGTGACATAAAGTGTTTATTACGTTACCATCTTCTCATTTGCATATGTTTCATACTTTTAGGTGATTTAACAACGAAAGGAGTATGGACCGGCAGTACCTATAAAAAGAAAAATAAAACACACATTAATATAGATAATATAGTATTTAATGACGTAAAGATAAAAGATATTAGCGTTAAGTTTGATAATTTGTTCGGGGATAACCAGGATCTTACGGAAAATGTCAATAAAGCTATCAATGACAATATTTCGAGCCTGCAAGAAGAACTGGAGCCGCTTATTAAAGAAACTCTGGCAGAAATTCTTCGTACATATTTCAACAGAGTGTATCGAATGTTTCCAATGGATCAACTCTATCCAAATGACTAACTTGATATTGTGTAATAAATCACTAGTTATTTTCATAAAAAGTTCGGGAAGCTAGTTTCCCACATGAGTGTGAGAAACACGCTTCCCAAACGTGTTATGAACAATGTTTTTTCTACCGGCGTGCTTTATTAAGCCATAGTTTTAGTTTTAGTTTAGTGTGGTCCCGATCTGACATTTTTGAAAGAAATTCAATGATAATTGTCACTTTTACATTTTGTACTAGGCTGCCATGAAGCTTCTCACCTTTGTTACTGTAATTTTCAAACAAAGCAGCAATTTCATTATTTCCCGCACTGCGTGTGGAAAGTAGCGACTTCCAGCACTCTTTTTGCGTTTGGAAACGCTTAATTCCTGTAGGCCAATAGAAAACAGTTATGATATATAAATAAATAAAGTTCGGGAAGTAAGTGTTTCCTGCACGAGTTCGAAAATTACAGAACGAGCGATAGCTAGTTCTGTAATCAAACGACTATAAGAAACACGCTTCCCGAACGTGTTATGAACAACGTACGTTCTAACGTTTTAACGCAATCAAGTACCTGGTTGGGTATAGTTCACATGAATATTTTAACAAACTAAATAAACAGCAGTTTAATTTTTCACTTTCCTGCACTAGTGCAGGAATTATTTACTTTGCGCACTAGTGCGGCAATTAGCACCTTTGCGCATACATTTTGCCTTGGGGAACGACTTTTTCCCAAAACGATTGTGGAAAAAATATTTTTCTAAAATCGTGTAAAAATGTCGTTATTATGACAACAAGAATCGTGTCCATAATATCACTTTATAACACTAGCGCTATAAATTACATTTTTTGATTGTCAACAACAAACATTTTCCATTATTGTTTTGTTTCAAATGGTACAATGATAATTGCATTTCACGGATTTTTTGCCATTTTCTTGAAGAAAGTGGTACATTTTGTGTGATTTTAGAAAAAATAGTGTATATACCTCGTTTTCAAAGTGGCTTTATGGCACTCGTGTGGTTGTAGAGTGTAGACCTCGGCTTTGCCTCGGTCTGCAAATTCTACACTCGTTGCCATAAAGTTCCACTTTGAAAACTTAATATGTAAATAACTATTTTTCTACAATTAAATTATTCTGTTTTAATCAATGTATCTACTTAATATATTAACTTTAGATTATGCAAAGATAACTTCAAACAATTGAAAACATTTGATACTATTTTTATTTTTGTTTTGCCACTGAATGGCATGCTTGTATTTATGATTTTAGTGACAATATTATATAATAACGTTTATTATCGAACATAGCATTATATGATTAATTAATCTTGAATACAGCTTGTGTAGTATTTTATTCTATTCTATTGTGAAATTACACTTAGTAGAGTTATCCAAAGAAAATCTTAGTGTTAGCGCGAATATTACGACGTGAAAATGGTTTACAACTATGAAAATGAGCGTAGCACTTCGCCTTCACTTTTCCATGCTTCAGCAATCTTCACTTTTCACATTTTCGATTTTTATCAGTATGTTATATCGGTATTCACTTATCTTCAGCATCACTTATCAACAGTAACGGTTACTGTGGTTACTGAGTAGCCACAACAAAAGCGAAGATTTGCTTTTAACCATGCCTAGAATAGTCCACGACGCGTTTAGTTCTTAGTAAAACTCAGCTAAACCAAAAAGGACATCAGTATAATATGCCGGAAACTATCAGATTAGAATACTCGTACATTGCGCACGCAACTCAATCATCTCGATGTGTATGGGAGTAGAAATCCCCGTCTCCCGCAAATTAAAACTTAAAAAATCATAAATTTATTGAATCTCTTTAATAATAATAGTCTGTCATCTTGTTCTTCTTCCCTATATCGTTTCTGGAGTCTGCCTACATCTCGGTGCCTCGTTTCTTGTTATTCTCACTATCTTGCCTTCTCTCATCCCACATTCTTCTTCTAGTTAAAGCCCATTTAATAATAGGTTGCACTTGTAGCTTATCTATTATCTGTTGGTTACGTATGCGGTCTTTTTTAGTTTTTCCCCACTATCTTCCTTAGTGTTGTCATTTCCGCAGTCTCTAACTTCTGTTTCGTGTGAGTTGTGTCGTTTCGAGTTTCTGCTGCATACGTTAGTATGGGCCTCGCTGTACTTTTGTAACTCCTAGTTTTTATCTTTGTTTATGTACTTGTTATACTATACGATGTCATTCAGGGCGCCTGATACTCTCTGAGCTATAATAGTTTGTGTAAAAACTTCTTCTTTTGCTTCTCCCCAACTTTTTATATTAATTTCCAGGTAGTTAAACTCTGAAACTTGTTAGAATTTTTTTTTTCTTTCATTTCTAATTTAAATACTGGCTGATGTTTTGCTTATTATCGTGGCGACACTTTCATATTGTATTGTTTACATATATTTACCATCCTGTGTAACGTTATCTGCAAATCGTCTTGAAATTCTGCAATTAAAGCGGCCCCAGCTAGCAATCTAAGTCAGGTCTTTGCCAAGGTAACTGCTACGTAATATTGACTAAAACTAAGACTTTAAAGTAGGTGTTACTTTAATAACGGTAGCAACAGCTTTACTGTCACTTAAGATTTTACTTTATAGTTTTATAACTTTGAAGTAGTGTTAAAAGGTCCCGCAAGGTTGTTCAGACTATGGAAAATTACTAGATACCAGCAACAACTTTTAAGTAATATTTGTAGTCACCATTACGTTCCGAAACTACTTCAAAGTCGCTGTTTGTAAAAAATAATGTTTATGGTTTCTACTAAGTTCCCAAAACTTATAAGATTACTTCAAAATGACAGTTAAATTTAAATAATACTAAAGTGAAATTTACGTGCTCCTCATTTCAAAATATTCCTTCAATGTCATTTTCACCACGAAAAATTACCTCAAAGTGTAACCGGTCTACCTTTTCCTCTACTAAAGGTTCGAGAAAGGTTAAATTACTCTGGAATGTTCCACTCACATTGTAACAGGTTTTCAATTTCAATTGTCGGGTTCTTGACCAATTAGACCCGGACTGGACGCAATAAGCCTTTTTTTAGCAAGCTCCGATGTTGTTGATGGTGTATAACTATAGCAACACGTCAACAAAAAATTTAATTTTTGCATTTAATAATAAAATAACGCGTTTGTACAATGGTACATAACAACTAACTAGTGTTACCCCAGCGCACAATGCACTGACAGACTGAACGTTGACAGAACCGTCTAAATGCTAAGTCACGTGATGCATTAGTTCCATAAGGGAGACGCGACGTTGGTATAGATGTCGCCTCAAGTAAAGCGCGTTTAGCAGACTTTCATATATATTATACAAAATAAAATAAGTATTATTGAAAAATCGACGTAGAATAAAAATATAAAAATGTTTCATGTTCCATCTGAGGATAGAGACCTTTCATTGGAAAAAAATGGTCCAAATTGGTGAAGCGGTAGCCGCTGAAAGAACCGGAGAAAAAAAACCTTTGAGCTTTTATATATGTATAGATTATACTAAATAATAATTTAATTTTTTTTGTTTGTGGAATATTCTAATAAATACCACTCGTGAATCAAAAATTATCTATAATTCTGTCTTTCAATGACGAACTCATTTGTGTTGATGCACGGTAATATCACTCGTCCTTCGGACTCTATCGGTTCCTTTAGGTAAAATTAGTTATAATAAAGAAATTTCGATTATTAAACAAATTGCATACAATAATGGTTATATTACTCAACTTATTTTATTATATTTTATTATATATTAATTAAACAGAAAAATTATAAATTAACTATTCAGGAAATTTATCTAACTACTTCATCAGATAAAATTAAATACTTGTCAATTCCATATTTTGGCAATAAATCAGCCAAAATTAAAAACAAAAAAGTAAACCTAAAATAACTTTAACACTTTGGTTAATGCTAAAGAAAAAACAGACAGTTTACTAAAATCAAGCATTTACAAATGAAATTGCTCGCACTGTAATTCGGTTTATATAGGACAAACAATTAAAAATTTTGATATTAGGTACAAAGAACACGTACGTTGTTACAAATATAAACACCCACATAAATGCAATTATGGTAAACAATGATTAGAATCTAGTACCGTGATTAGAACACAATCATTTGATGACATTTAATAACACAAACATTTTAACGCTTTTGTAATGATAAACATAAATTGGATACACTAGAAGCATTTGAAATTCACAATCATTTAAAATCTGTACCTTAAATGAATGAGCAAATTCGTCTCTTAAATTCACCGTTATTGTACGTTTTGGAATGATAACTCAAGTCATCTGGACGCAGATATAGAAAACCAAGATCAAGTTATGAAGATTTATTGTATCTATAGCAACACCAACTGTTTACTTTTAATCTTGCTTCTGAAAATGACATGTCAACATGTCGAAATACGTATAAAGCTAAAATACAAAAAAAAACCTGTTGAAGTTAAGGATTGTTTTATTTACATTAAATTAAAATGAACTTAACGAAGTAAAGCTCTAACCTATAAATAAAATTATATTATAGCTTAAAAGTTAAACGCCAATGCAACGTCAGTGAAAATAAAATTTGAAGTGATCTATCTCTAAATGACCATAAAATTAAAGCCAGATAATATCAGTATGTGTTGGTGCGGCATCTTCAGAACGCCAGTTTATAGTGACCATGAAATGACCATAAAATTTGCTTTAAAATTTTATTTACTTATTTGGAACTCGAGAAATTATAATTATATCTTCCAGTTACTGTACCTCAATTTGGAGTGATGGTGGAATGATCTCAAGCTCTAGTTGCAATAAAATTTTAAATTTCAATATTCTGAGGCCTGTAATTGTGGCGAACATAACAGTAAATAATTGTAAATATTGTTACCCAATAATATTATGAACAGTTGTTTCAAAGTCATTTGGATACAGAAGCCCATAGAATGACGGTTTATGCTGAAATAGTACCAATTAGGCATCGTCCGGCGAGGAAAAATAATGATAATCATTTTCAATTGCCATCCTGTTTCGTTAATTAATACATTAATTGTATGTCAAGTAATTCTCCTTCTAATTAGGGGATTTACTACAAGTTGTAAAACGTCACATTCAATACATTAAGCAAATTGCAACAGCAACTACAAGTAGAACTAAATGTAATTATTTTAACTTTCCTTGGACTAATCTATAAATATTGCATTTAACAAAATAAAAATTAGTCTTCTTGTTAAAGTAGTAGGTGATGTTATTCATTTTTTGCAAACTAATTCAACAATTATAGCTTAGTGCTTATATTTTTCTAAGTAAAAGTACGTATAAGCTTTATGTATTGGTACTTCAGATATTTTTACTTTTCTGCACATAGGTGTATCTGTATATGTATGTGTTATTATATGAATAAGGTTTGCAGTCATACATTGGTTAATTATATTTCTATTGTTTATTATTATGAACATAAATACGAATACCTATATACAATAGTTAGGTGATCTTGCAAATATTATACCCTCATATCCAGTGGCGTCACGTGGGTTAAAAATCTGGGTAGGCATAGGAAAAAATTATTTAACATTTAGATTAAAAAGTAAAAAAATAACGGCAATTTCTATTTATCAAGACCTGTCATTAAATAAATTAATCTACGCATAAAATCTCTATTAAATTGCACTTTGTCATTATGCACTTTAATTTGATAACGTAAACCTTCGTCCAAAACCAAGTTAATGCGTGATTTGCTAAATAATTTTAACCTAACAATTGCAGATAAATGTTCTTTGGTCGACGCACGTCTTTTAACTGCAGCTGAAGAATTTTTTAAATCAGAGTATCCTGTTTCAAACCATACTTTCGAGGGGTTAGATGTAGATGAAAATAGTCAACAATTTCAGCAAAATAACTTTTTTTTAATGTTGCTAGCAGTCAGCCAGTCCATTCTTTAATACCATTCAGTGTTAAACGATCTCGATTTCTTTCTACAGTCTGTCTGTAACAGCCCTAGTAATTTAAGAGTACATCGACCATGTTTTTTAGTTTCTATTTGTTTTTTGTAAGAACGACCATTAAACTTTTCTTTTAAAAGCTGATCAACGAGATTTTCCATTGTTGCTGCAAATTTGCAAACTAAGTATGAAATAAATAATCACTAAATAGCTTCCCGCTAGACGTGAATGCAGCTGACCGACGGTAGTAATTTAAAGAACCGAGTGGGGCCGTGCTTTTTCAATGCTTAAAAACGTTCTGAAATTCCTACTATTTATTTCTATCTGATCATTGCATTATTTTATAAATGTACATGCAAACGTATTAAGAATAATAGACTGGCTGATTGTGTCTGACCTGGAGTAATTCGACCCGATAAGCTGGACCTTAAGTAAGAAAAACTATGTTTTAAACGCTTATTTGTTTATTTGCAGTCGCTTTGTTTTAGAACTATTCTGCTATTGTTGCTTTAACTGTAAGTCAAATTTGGTTACATGCTGGTTAATATATTTGCTTTCACTTTTTGTTTAGCGTCTAATTTTTAATATTACGCGGTGGTGTTAAAAAGTAAAAATAATAACTGTATGTAAAAGTAGCTTTTCTTATTGAAATTTAGCATTTAATTTTTTATTTAAAAAATTATGGGTAGGCACTGCCTACCCTGCCTAATAGGACGGACCGCCACTGCCTCACACAATTAGCACCACATATTTCAAATTGCTATTAACCAAAAGGAAATCATATTTGTGATATGTCTTTTGTGCGTTTCTATTTGCTTGCAAACAATAAAAGACAAACCACGGTGTATGATGAAAATATTGGTACATTTTAGCATACTAGTTTAATTTAGTTTACAATTAAGAAATCATAGATAAATAAACAATTTAACAAATTTTTAAAATGAAATGTAAGTCGAGTACTTTTTTCCTTTTAGGGTTGGAACTTAGTTAGGAACCGTTGCCGGAAAGCATATGCTTAAACTTTAGGCCTAAAATAAGGTGATCAGGCTGTACTATTAGCATACGGTAAAAAAAATCAATTATATCAGGCCTCGATCAGCGTGCGTCACGTCACGTCTTAGCAATATTCAGAAAACAATTAGAAATGTCAATGTCAATGTAAATTGTAGTATTCTAAATACATCTAAGACGTAATGCATGCTGATCGAGGTCTGCTCTATTTATTTTATTTTTTATACGTACCTACATTTTTGAAAGTTGTTCATATACGATATAGTTTGGTTCAACTAAAATAAATTTTAAAACATCTATTGGAAATTTCGGTGACTGCAAATATTTTTAAAGCGAATTGACCTAAAACAGCAATAATTAGTGATGGAATAATTGTAATAAAATATCAGAACCATTCGATAATCGAAATATGTCGAAATATCTCGAGAGGCTGCGGAAAACTGTTCAAATTATTTTACGATTTTTAAATTTTCGGTTTTCTCTGTTTCGGATGTGAGCGTAGAAGCGATATCTAGCGATATCTAGCAATAATTGAAATGGTGGGTACTACTTCCACTAACCACAGCTTGCTTCAGCTACATTACATTATACATTTATTGTACCCTACAGTGTGATAGTAGGCGTTAATAAAATAAGGGATCCTTGGACCTTCAGTTCCTTACTTCTACTTTAGTTTTCTGTTGAAGTTTTGGGACTTTTTCTCAAAGTTTTTAATTAATAACCTGATGAAATAATTATTAAAATGTCCTTACATTTATGAGACGGTATATCATTGGAGATTTGGATTTGTGGTAAATCTTGTCTCAGAAACTATTTTGATGTTTTTGGTCTCAGACACTGCATGTCCTCTTGAATCTCGAACTCTGTAATTAAAGCTGATTATTATCTATTGGAAGCCCACCTATACCGAAGGTAATTTTAATGATTTCATCATTTTAATTTTTATCGTTTTTCCTCTTACCTTTTTTTTAGTTCTACGGCTTGTGCACCTTTATCTACTTTATGCTACTGGTATTATTCTACCGGGTGGGGCAATAGTGCGTGGGAGTTCGATAGCTCGTACACCGTAACAGATAAAAAAATCTTTCTAATGCAGATGCATCTGTGCGCATACATAGAAATTATTTTCAAACATACAGGGTGTTACAAAAAAGTGTGGCACGCTTAAGGTAATTTTTTTAAATGGACTGCCCTGAACATTTTTGCATATTTAACACTTCTCTTGAGATGTTTATTCATGTCTAAAATATTAGCACCATCTAATGTCCAGTTTTTATAAAAACGGAAAACCAGGGAAATGCGAGAACTACAGACCAATAAGTTTACAAAATGTAGTATGCAAAGCATTGGCAAAATAACAACAGACCAACATCTAGGAGAATATCAATGTGGATTTAGGTCAAATAGATCTACAATAGACCAGATCTTCACTATTAAACAAATACAAGAAAAATGTTGGAATAAAAATATCAAAATTTATGCGCTCTTCATTGACTTTCGACAAGCCTATGATACAGTTAAAAGATCAAAGATAATAGAAGTATTAAAACAAATAAACTGCCCCAAGAAACTGCAGAGTCTAGTAAAGCTAACACTAAAAGAAATAATGAGTAAAGTAAAAACGAGAAAGATAGAAACAAAACAATTCCCAGCATACAGAGGGCTAAAACAAGGAGACCCAATGTCCAGTACGTTATTTAATCTAGTACTAGAAGAAGTAATCAGGAGAAGTGATATCGAAAGATATAGTAACATACTCAAAGGACCACATCAATGTCTAGCGTTTGCTGATGACGTACTAATATTAACGAGAACAAAATATGAACTACGG
Source organism: Ctenicera cuprea (assembly GCA_958336395.1). NCBI lineage: Eukaryota > Metazoa > Arthropoda > Insecta > Coleoptera > Elateridae > Ctenicera > Ctenicera cuprea. Next base: position 28,188,729 of record OY284487.1, on the reverse strand, counting down.
ACAATAGCAAAAGCAATAATAAAAAATGGAAAAATAGTAGGCCTCGTAATAAATGAGCAAAAATCGCAATACATGGTGATGGGAGAAACGAAAGAAAAGGAGTCACTGCAAATTAACATCGTAAACAAAGTATATATAATCTAAAACAAGAAGATAGTGCAATATACCTAGGTACGGAAATATCGTCCAATGGGAAATTAAGCGAAGAAATAAAACGGAGACTAATAATGGGATCTAAGTGCGTGGGAGTATACAAAAAGCTATTGAGCTCAAAAGTTATTTCAAGACCAATAAAAATTAAACTCTATAAAACAATTATAAGACCGATAGTTACATAAGCGAGTGGGTGCTGGGTGATGTCAAGACAAGAAGAGAGCAAAGTAGAAGCCTGGGAGAGGAAAATATTAAGATACATATATGGAGGAATAAACGAAGGGGGTATTTGGAGAAGAAGGACAAATAAAGAATTAGAAGACCTCTACAAAGACGCAACAATAGTCAAAATAATAAAACAAAACAGAATAAGATGGATCGGTCACTTACACAGATTATAAAGCAAAAGAACAGTTAAGGAAGTATACAAATCAGATCCGGAAGGAAGGAACAAGCGTGGTAGACCAAGGCTAAGCTGGAGGAAAGGAGTAGAACAAGATTTGAAGAAACTGCAAATAAAAGAATGGGAAACTGTTACACTAGATAGAAAAGCATGGAAAGAAATAGTTGAAAAAGCCAAGGGCCTTTAAGGCCTGTAGCGCTGTTGTATATATATGTATATAATGTCTGGTTTAGAAATAGTAATATTTTTCAAAAAAATTGATTTTTACATTACTCCACTTAACAATTCACCACTTCCGCGGCCGCAGCTTTGAAGACGAAATTAAGTAAGGACCTTATTGTAGGACGATGTAGGGTGCTCTTGTTTAAATATCGTAGAGCCACCACATACAGGATGTTCAAAATTAATTTTCAAATTTTGAGAACTTCAAAGTTATTTTTCTCAACTTTTTCAAATAGAACACCCTGTATATTTTTTAACGATGTTATGTATAATTAAATAACGAACATTTTTTGTTTGTACATCCTTATGGCTATTTGTAACCACTTTTGATTTATTGAGTAAAAGGTACAAAATTCAACAATATTTATTAAAAAAAATTAAAGTATATTCAAATAAAACAAAATAAAAAAAATATATTAAGTGCTCCACATGTTGCCCATTTTGATTGACACACACTTCTATGCGCCTTTGAAATGAGGTTTCTACTTTTCTTAAAATTGCCGGTGTGATACTTCTAAAAGCATGTATTATCATATCCTTCATATTTTGGATTGTTGTTGGTATCTGTATAAACAATTTTTTTCACGTATCCCCATAAAAAGAAATCAATTTTTGTAAGATCAGGAAATCTAGCAGACCCTTTAGTGCGTCCATTCCTTCCAATCCATTGTGTGGGTAGATATTATTTAGGTGGCCTCTTATTGCATTTAAATAATGTGGTGGAGCACCATCTTGTTGAAGCCACATCCTATTTCGGATCGTTTGAAGAAGATTCACCAATAATTGTGGCAGATAGTTCTCCAAAAAATGAAAATCAATAGCTCCAGTTGATGTACCTTCAAAAAAATTTGGCCCTATTACATGTTCTCCAATAATTCCCCCCAAACATTTATGGACCATCTGTGCTGGTTATCAAGTTGCCTAAAAAAGTGAAGATTTTCCGTAGCATAATAATGGAAATTGTGCCTGTTAACAAATCTATTTTTATTAAAAGTTGCCTTATCAGTGAACTAAACATTGTTGAAGAAAGTAGCATCTCCTTGCATTTTACCTCTGGCCCAATTACCCACAGTTTACATCTGTATTAGAAAAATATTATAATCTCTTACGGTGTACGAGCTATCGAACTCCCACGCACTATTGCCCCACCCGGTATATCTTATATTCTATATCGTGATTCGTGTGTACCTAATTATACACGTACTTACCTGTTTTACGGAATTTATTTTAGGTCCGCTACCGTTTTTGTATATAAACTTTGGATTTCTGTACATAGAAAACATATATTAGATTATCTGGGTAGGTTTTGTTGACCAGGGAAGACTCTAGCAATTTGTAGGAAGGATTAAGTTGGAAGCCACAAACATTTAAAATCTGTACCTTTAATAAATAAGCATTGATTTCTTAAATTCACCATTAGTGGACGTTTTGGAATGAGAAATCAAGTCATCTGAACGCAGATATAAACAACCAAAATCAAGTTTTAAAGATTTATTGCTCCTATGGCAAAACCAACTGTTTACTTTTAATCTTGCCTTTGAAAATGACATGGCAACATATCGAACTACGTGTAAGGCTAAAATAAAGAACCCGTTGAAGTTAAGTATTGTTTTATTTTTAATAAATTAATTTAAATTAAATTACAATGAAATAAAATTATTATATTGTTAATTAAATTCTGTCAAACTACATCGCTATATATGTAGCTCGCTTTTTGCCTGGATATCCAGTGGAATAGTTTTTCTATTGTATTTTTTGTGTCCGTTTTTCACTCTTTTAGATATTATTTGTTATGTATCTATTGAAGGTCAATCTATTATTGGGTGCCAAGCTGTTCATCGACCATATATGTGTGAGTAAAAAAAATGAAAAAGAATAACAAAAATAAAAATACCGAATAAAAATTACACTTAAATATTACAAAAAACGCAAATCCTTGTGCTTTTCTAGTAGCTAGTGGAAGATGTAGTTTTTTTAGTTGTAAACGAAAATGACGTGAATGTTAATTTAAGCTGTGACCTTTAATAAAAGTAATTTAAATTGCAAAAGCATAGTGAATTGGAAATAATTAAATATAGATCAAATATTTTAGGATACACTGTGAATTTATCAAAGCAATATGATGTTGCTTTAGTTTTTTGTTGCATAGTTTTACACACAAAATTAGCATAATTTCTGTTTTCCCATACTTAAAAGCAGCATGCGTGTACCGACACAATTTAAATTGGAATTTAAACAGTACCAATTGCACTAATAATATTCCAGACAATAGGTACTTTACTATTTTTTTTTTGTAACACTTAGATAATGAAGGTCTGTTAACTGCATTTATTAACACGTCTGCATCTGCATGTCATGGTAAATTATGACAATCAGCGGCGGTGGAAATGCAATATTAATTAAAAGATTTTCGAATTTAATGTTTTTAAAATATTTTCTCATTTGCAGATAATAAAACATAACCGATATTTAACGGAATTGAAGTTCTGTCAGTTTATTAATTTAAAATCAAACAATAATAGTTATAGATAGCTATAACTTAAAAACGCCAGAACGCCACTGTTTGTTGAAATGAAATTATTTTTTACGTTTCAGTATTTATCACCACTTATGAGATTGTTGTAAGAGAAAAATGCTTTCTTAATTTATCTTGTCACGAAAGTACCTTGAATTTGAAGTATTAATTATAAGTTTAAATGATTTTTTGTCTACTTTAGAAAAATACCTCTAAAAACATACGTCACAAATTTATTCTGGTAGGATGTCGTTATAAAAACAGAGTGTTTTACTTTACATTTACTGTATTTTTTATTTCAGTAAGTACTTCACACATTTAGTGTTAATACTACCTATAAACCTATAAGCAAGATGCACAAAACAATTGTACTTGGAGTTTTACAAATTGTTGTTGTATTTGTTTTATCGAAAAATTTACGTAAGTATTTGAAATTTTATTATGAAAAAAATATATATACGTACACATTTAAAATGATTTCCAAACAATTTAATTTTGTTGTCGGATATTTTCGTATCAGAATAATACTGTGCGACATTCTAAATGAGCGTTTCTATTTTCAAGCGCCTTTTGTAAACGTTTGCAAAAAAAATGACCCAGAACTCAACAAATGTGTTATAAAAACTTTTGAAGAAATTCGTCCATATTTGAAGAAAGGTATACCAGAGTTAGATCTTCCTCCGGGAGAGCCTTTGCATTATCTTAATGTATCTGCTACTAGTGGAGCGGGATCAGTCAGTTTAGATGGTCAAACATGGAATCAAGTAGCAACAGGGTTAATGGATGTTGAAATAAAAGACATGTCATTAGACTTGGAGAATTCAAAATGCTTAGCTACTTTATTTTTTCCAAATCTACGTTTGCAAGGAGATTACAAGATGCAAGGCAAAGTATTGCTTTTCGAGATTGACACCAAGGGTCAATTTGAAATAAATTCCAGTAAGTAACAAAATATCAACTGTAGATTAAACATAATGCAGGAGTACACAGTTTTTAAGTTTCCGATTGTAATATTGTTGATGTAATTGTAATACAACGCAGGACTCCAATTCACACAATTTAAATATCCCTTCAGTGGCGTTGATTCCAGAAACTCGAATAGTTATTTCTTGTTTACATTTTATCACAAACAATATAACTAGTGATCCAGATTTTCCCATAAACTTGGTTTAATTGTTATCGAGTGCTGGTTCAGACGATAATTGTCTTAATTATGTATTTTATCTATCATCCCCAGTTTATTACAGAAAAAGCACAATCACTCTTGTTATATTTGTACTGATAATATCACACACATCATTAACTAACGTGGGATCAAAAAGTTTTCTAATTAAGAAAGGCTATGAACGAAAACAGTGTCTTAACCTAAAATAAATAGACGGGCGATTTAAGTTAAGACATGAAACATATTATCAAAGCCACTCTTATTATAAATGTTTTTGATTGCATGTTAAAACCAAGGTCGCTCGAGCGACGTTGGTTACAACGTATGTTAATTATTTTCAGTCACAGCAAAATTGTGGCGCCGCAACGATCTTTACTTGTCCCTTTGTCAGTAGTCGTTCCATGCTTTTTACACCGTATACAGGGTGTCTTGAAAATAATGAGACACCGCTTATTAAAATTGACTAATTAAACTAAATATACCATAAAATTGCTTTCATACAGAGACACAGCTTTCCATAAATGTAACAGTTTAGCACTCTTTAATTAATGTCCCTGCCATAAAATGACATTTTTGATTAAAATCTCGTGTCCATCAACCAGGAGCATAGATGGTGCTCGACGTATCCTTAACCTAATTTTTACATTCACGACATTTTCTAACTTTTGTCTTAAAAATCTTATTGTCTGTACAAAAATACACAACAAAGGTACTCTTGTTGAAAGTCGCTAATGGTATAAGGCAATTTTTTTGAAGAAACTAATTACCATGAAGGTCTGAGCGTTTTCTCAAAATTCGGAAGTAGTTTGTATATACTAACTTTGGTTTGTATCAACTCTAAGAGTATACTACACACCAGAGCAACAAAAAAGTTCCTTTAAAGACGAGTCCGGAAACGAAAGAAGAAACAGTCCAGATTCGTACCCATCTTTATTTGAAGGACTTTTTCCATTGCTTTGGTGTGTAGAATTTACCCTTACCCCACACACTACACAAACTATTTCTACGTTTTAATAAAACATTTAAGCATTTTTTAAATAACAAGCGGGTCATTTTACTCAATAGCGTCTAGTCTCTTCGCCAACAATCTATCCCACCAAAGCCAGACTTTTTATTTGTGCATTTCTATTGCGCACGCGTTCAATAGGCACTTATTTAACGATAACCGGCAGGTTCGCAGTGGCACAGGTGCATATGCGGGTGTGTAGTTGTGGGGTCGAGTCTCGGTTGGGGGCCAAAAATTTTTTTTTATTTTATAGTTTTTTTAAAACGCTGTTGTTGCGTTTTGCTGTTTACGTGAGGTTATTTGTTAATAGCAGTTATATTTTTAAAGAAAAAATACGAAGACAAATTTGTATTCACTCACTGATTGACGGCATACTAACACACAGGATAAATTGTTGGCCAAGGCGCTAGACGCTAGTATTTTACTCACCATGCGTGACGCAAAACAGTCATCATCATTAATCATTTTACATGTAGTTGGCGTTGCTGCCAATCTTTGATTACGCCATACCAATCCCGTACTAGCAGGTGTGTAGGAATTTCAGTGATGGGTTGAAATTTAGTGAGGTGATGCAGAGCGTTAACAGACAGTCAGACAGCTGCAACACCGGGCAGTTAGTAAGAAACGCACTAATAGATGTTTTGAGTCTTCCGCTCTTCATACTTTCACTTTTTTTCTTCTTCTGCTTTTTTGTTTTCTCTTAGTGTTTTCTTGTTCCTCTTTTGGTGTTTTTTAGTTCGATTCTCAGAACAATCCTTGTATTCTTTCTGTTTCTCTCTTTATCTCTGTTATGCTTCTTACCCATTCTTTCTATCGTTGTTTGGGCATGCCCAAGTTTGCTATGTCTCAATGCAGTGCAGTTGTCCAAGTATAACCTAGATTTCCTATTTTCTTTTATTCTGCTTGCATGGTGTAGCCTTGTTGCAGGGGGTGATTGGCTTGTCGTCTACGAATGTTTGCTCGATATTTTATTTTTGATGTCATGTCTTTTTGTGATTGCTTTTCTTTTTTTCGTGCGCTGTCGCTGTATTTTGTTCCACCGTATTTAGCTGTAGCAGTTTTATTATTTTTCTTTCCGTGTTCCGTAGTGCGATTATAATATTACTTTTTAAAATGCTTTGTTGATTCTTTGGTTTACTGTCTACAGTCTTGCTAGGGAGTCTAGTATAAAAACACCTTAATACTTTAAGACCGCGCCGCGCCGAGGCACACGACACAGATGGCGCTAGTATAGACATCATATAGGCATTTTTGTATGTACTCAGCGACTTAATTAAAAGAAAACGAAATGAAACAAGGTAATAGATGTTACTTAATAAAGTAACATAGATGCTCAGATAATTATTTTCTTGTGAAACATGCAGATAAGGTAAAAAACTTATTCTTAACAAACATAAAACTATAAATTTAACACTATTCTTCATTTGTATTTACGCTGATCATCTAGATACTGTTATAATAGGTACACCAATTTAAAATTTTTGTCAATTATTTAAACTATGTGCCAGCTGAGTAAATTTAAAAATTCGATGCGAGTAACGTCAGCCATGTTTTAAAACAAAAGTTCATAGGAATCAGCACGTATGGCGCTACGGCGATAGCCATTTGGTGCGTTAATTTAAAACTTTTAACAAATTTCGCACATAAATAAGAGATTAGTTGCACACAAACCCACGAGCAAGTAATGCTGAGAATTAATTTTATGCGAGAAATCAATAATTCTGCCAGTACAGTCCTGTAAAGAAAAATATATGCACATCAACAGAACGCATGTGACGCTACCTGTTTATTTTTAATAGAACCATCGGTAATTAAATTCAAATTTAGAATGACTAGCGCCTCTAGCATCAAAAACAAAAAGACATAATGTTTAATTGTTAAACACAATAAAAATATAAAATTAATAAATTCTTTCCAAAAATGTGGATACAGACAAATAAACTTAGAATTATTTACCGTAATCTTCCGTTTCATTGTTAACGTCATCTTTGTTCTATCTCAAGTTATCTACTTTTGTTACTTCTGTGAACTTTACAGTTCTAATTCTTACTTCTGTTTCTTTTAAGCTGAGGTAACCACTAACGTGGAAATTATTGGTAAATTTTACACGAAGGATGGAAAGCAGTATATCGAATTTGAAACAGTGGAACTATTAATAAATATGAATAAATGTAGTGTATATTTTTCCAATTTGATCAACGGTAACGCAGCTCTCTCTGAAACTGTCAATCAAGCAGTTAATGAAAATATTGATAGCATAGTAGAGGAACTCCGTCCACTACTGGGTCAGATATTCGGTGGAATCGCAAAACAATACTTCAATAAATTTTTTAGAATGTTTTCAGTCGATGAGCTGTTTCCACGAGATTAATAATTATATGTTAATACATTTTTAAATTCTTTTTCCGTAGGTTACAAAAAGATTAAATGATTTTTTATTATACCTGCATCATAATCCTTGTAAAACAAACCAAACAGCGTGCGTAAACCCAACATTAAAACACCCCGGTGTTTTAAAGTAGCTGAGCAACAATTACGACATCAATTTTGAAGCAACAAATTAGAAACACTCGAAAAAAAAATACATAAACATAAACAACAAAAAATGCTAACCAATCTCCAGGTAAGTGATATGACGTCACATCATAGACTACTATGTAAGATGAATCAAAATCAAAATGCTGCTTCCTAGCTATATTCTTTTTATTTTCTAGATTATGATGCAGGTATAATAAAAAATAGCGTGTAGTACACGTGTATAAGAGCCTTTAAAGCACTGCACCGTTAAAAGGCGCTCGGCTTCGCCTCGTGCTTTTAAACCCGTCGCGCGTGCTTTAAAGGCTTGCTTATACACTTGTATTATAATATACTATTAATGTAGAATTAAAAGTTGTTTACGTTTATTCTATGTATTTTGTAATAATTGTAGCACATGGTATTAAAGTTTTATAGTTGTAAAGTTTTAAATATACGTTCTTCCAATTCTCATTTTTATTTATTTTAAAGCACTTGTTTCAATTCCCCGCTTTACAAAGTTTAAAAAATTCTTTGTTAATGGTTTGAAACATTTTATTTTTAAATTTAGAAATTTTGTAAATTATAAAATATGTTTTTTACAACACTCATTTTAAAGATATATATTTAGTATGTCTATGGCTTTGCTAGTTAACAAGCGTTAATATTTAAAATTTTCAAAAATCCAAATACCAACAGTTTCATTCCGAACCACATATCTTCATTTATGAAAAATTAAGCGAAGACTTCATCTGGACCTACGGCAATAAGCCGCTGGCACTTACTTGTTCTGTAGTTAGAAACCGAAAATTTATTGTGAGAAAAGTATCAAGTATTTTTTGACGTCGTCAGAAAATTATTTCCAGAAGCCTAAAATTGAAATTTTTACGTCAAAACTTAATTTTCTGACGTCAAAAATTCATTTTATTTGTGTCTAAAAATTGTTTTAAAACGTAAAGATATGAAAAAAGCTATTTTCTTATTAATAAATCTACGAATTTTTTGACGTTAAATAATAATTTTTTATGCGATACATAGATATTTTGACAATAATGGAGTCCATGCATAATGAATATACTTCTTCGTTTTCAATACTGAATCTTCCCAACGACGCAGGTTTTTTGATTACGTATAATGTTTTGATGTCAAAAAATAGTATATTATAATGCAAGTGTATAAGCAAGCCTTTAAAGCGCGCGAAGGGTTTAAAAGCACGAGGCAAAGCCGAGTGCCTTTTAACGGAGCAGTGCTTTATTATAAATTTGTTGATTTGTGAAGTTTGTTTTGACTTTGTGTTCGTGTATTACAAAATGAACGAAAACATGGATATTTTATCCGAGATTAGAATGTTAGCCGAACACGCTGAACAGCGATTAATCCCCGAGAAAGGTGAATTTGTTGTTACCTAGGCAACTTTAAAGCACTAGTGCTTTAAAGGCTCGATTTTGCACGCTTTTTGGTTTCAAAAACAGAGATTATGATTTACGTATAATAAAAAAAAAATTTTGATGTCAATAAAGAATGTTTGGCGTCTATAATTGTTTTTTTACGCCAAAATATTATTTTTAAATGTTTAGAAATAAAATTTGCCGACATAAAATCAATCAAATAAAACAGCTGTTGTTAGCACATCGGAAAAAGGCTTAGCTACATCCAGCACCAAAGGTAATACTAACTTTGAGGTGATAGTACGAGCGGATTTCAGCTTCAGCGTAGGAAACGCAATTTGATGTGGATAAGAAGAAACTAAGTGCGATCCACATATTTAAAATTTACCTAATTTTTTTAATTATTTTAAATGTATGAAAACATAAATTATTACATTTTGCATTAATTGTGACATATTTTAACAGAAACGTTTAAAACATAATTATTTCGGTAAATATTATCCGTTACCACATTATAATTAACACCACGCCTGTCCCCGCTGAAAACTAGCGGCTGATTTAAAAAATAGCCTAAACATTTTCCGATTTTCCACAACGGTGCGTAAATTTGGGTCCAACGATAATTAGATATTTGGCATTTATTTGCTGAATTAGGTCGGTGCTAGAAGATAATTTTTAAAAATTGTATAGCCAATCGCAATGTAAACAGAATTGTGGGAAGTGATTTCATTGGTTACTAGATTGTCGTGTTTACCTAAATTTTAGTCGTGTGAAGCCGACCTTATAAATTAGGCAACTTGGTAAAAAGTAAAATTTACGAAGTAATAAATGTAGTAAATTAGTGCTTTTATCGTAACCATTATAGCGTAGAGTGCTAAAAGCACAATCTAAATTTTTAAGTATACAAAAATATGTATTCCTGACAAATATTTATCAGACGTTTCGAAACTATTTATATTTATACCATGTTGCACGCTACAATAAGGACATCAAAGGTAGTAAAGGGCAAATGTAGTTGTATAGGTTATGTTAACAAGTGTTCTTTTGTAAGGGTGAAACGAGCGAACCATTTACAAGACAGGGTTCTCTAAGACGAGTTCTTCCATCAGAACACAATAAAGAAAACATATTTGGTCGCCAAAATGAAGATATCAATACATTTTATAAAGTCGTTCATCAAGAGTATATAATTCTAGCCGAATAGTAAGTATTTTCCACATTCCTACTGAAATAATTATATTTTCCAATAAATATGAATGTTTTAGTAAAATGTTAGTTAGCGAAAATTTAAAAGCCATATATGTTATTCCGTCCAAAGAAAATTCATTTGGTAAGTACACTTCGTAATGTTCCATTTGCATACGAAATAATACTAAATGTATTTACAGTTTGGTTTGGTGTTATATTTGTAAGAAGTGGCCTTTATGAAGATGGAGTCTTTAGATTTAATATAATTCTGCCAGAAAATTTTCCAGATGGTGAACATCCAGTAAGTATTTTAATTATAGAAAAATCCTGTTATAGACAAATATCAATGTAGATATGTAATAATAAAACGTTTGTAGAAAGTAGTATTTCAATCTGAAGTGTACCATCCTGTGATATACAGAGACACCAATGAACTTCACCTTTTACATGGTTTTCCAGTGTGGAACAAAGGTGAACAGCATATTTGGCAAGTTGTAAAATATATTCATTGGATTTTCCATAATTTTGATGCCAGTCTTGCACACAGTGTCGATCAAGACGCTTTAGATTTGTAAGTATCTATGGAAAATTTTTTGCTTAAGTCAGCCCCAAATTGCTCGGTTCTGCTCCTGCATTTTACCGGTGCATATTGCGGTGAGCACATTTGGATGCCACCCAATTGCAACAATATGAGTGTTACATAATAATATGACCTGTATTTTTAATCTATAGCTAGACGGCAGGGTTAAACCGGTAGCTTGGCGCCATTTTAGAATCTCTGTGATGTTTGATGAATCAGAAATACAACTTTGAAGTTTACATGCAGTAATTACTGATGTTATTGATTTTGTTATGTTATCTATACACACTAAATCCAGACCTTATCTTGCTTTAATACTGTTATCTTATTACAGCAATATTATCTTTTTCTAATTGACGGTTTATGCTAAAAAACTAGGTACACCTCTCTTTTATTCCACCTTTTTTTTTAAGTTAACACATTTGCTGTGCATGGCTCCGATCGGGGGCGCTCCTTCACGAGGTGTTTAAAGCCTTGTTAAAACCCGAGCATTGCACTGAACCACATGTGCCTTTGTCAACACTTAGATTACGACTCGGGACTTTAAAATTTTTTGACGTTTTTAAATTTTTTAATTTTTCGGATTTGAGATGGCAGATAGTGAGCAGGCAGCAGTTCAGCAAAAAACGGTGCCGCACTTGAGAGTACCTCACGCACTTATAGTTGCAGCGAATGTGTTAATGAAATTAAACTAGGGGATGTTTAATTATTCATAACATATACCGTGCTTTTATAGCCTATAAAACATACCACATTTTCATTAATTAAAAAAGTTTTGAAAAAAAAGAGGGTTTACCCATTTTCGTATACACCTGGTAGAGATTATTAGTGTACAGGTAATTACTCTTAAGATCGTGTAAAATATGATGGAAATTATTAGACACTTTAAGTTTAATTGTAAAAAGCTAAAGAAAAGCAACACTTTATGTAGTAAGTGCTTATTCCTCGTTTTTATCAGCACCTCTTAAATTTTAATGCTAAGACAAAATAATTATATTATTATCTAAGAAACCTTACATTTGGCATTCTAAAACGAGGGTAGTTATAGTTTGTCTGAATAAAATAATAAATGCAATGTGTCGATTGTTTCAATAAAAATAATATGAAAACTCGTTCGGCTACTTAATAGGCTGTAAAAACAACCTTTGAATTAAATTTTGGGTATACGCAAAATGTTAAAATACTGAGAATTTCTGTTAATCGTTAAAATTAATATTTTAGGTTTAAAAATAACCAGGAAGCCTTTACAGAAATGGTGAAACAATGTGTTAAACAAAGCCAAGATCAGTTATATGATCCAACACCTACAACTGATAAACATTATATTGCGTTTGAAAAATATGTGCCTGATTTACATAATCCCGTTCGAGTTTCAATGATAACACAAAGCAATGAAGATCGTCCCACTATAGCAGGTCATTCTTGGGTTACACCTGGAAGTTTTAAACCACTGAGTAGAGCTCCTTCTCCCAGTTCTGAAAGCGACATTTGATATACAGCCTTGGACCACTTAAATGGGTTAATTATGATTCGATTGTTTTGTAGGTGTTTATATGTTTATTGCTTTGTTACAAATTGTAAATTTGAGTTTCACAAATGTGCAATATTTTTTAAAATTAGTTAAATAAGCTTAATTTTGCTTTGTTTTATTTTGTAAGTACTTCAGTATTTGCCAAACTACATTATCTTGTGTACATAACAAAGTTATACCTTGAAAATTCTCAGGGTAAGACCCCAGGTGCCCAATATACTGGGAATTACAATTTTTTAATTACTTGAATTTGTAGAAATTAGCAATCATGATTTATACGATTACCATAATTCTAGCAATACATTTTTCATGACAACAAATAAATATAAATTTTTATATTTATGCAAATTTATTATCAGTATTCAACAACTTAAAGATTAAAGTTATAAAACTTTAGAAAAATGCGTATTTTGTCCTAACATTGTTTAAAATTGCAAACCAACTCGAGCCCTTGAACAAAATTTATATCCTCAATGCATTGGCAAAACGGGAACGCACAATATGTATACCATGTTAAGAATTAAATATAACTTTTACTTCATGCCTTGCTGATGTTCGAGGACTAGCCTTTAATAATTTTTAATAAATTAATAAAACTAAATGATTGTAAAATGACGAATAAATACTTGTCCTGCTTGTTCTTTTTTTTCCTGAACATCTTAAATATTTATATCAGGCGCCGATTGGACCAAAATTATATTTCTTAACGAGAAAAAATATATATATTTGTAGAGGGAAAAAAATTCTTAAAGAGAAATATAAACGCTGTTGGGGAAAAATTAGGTTTTAAAAGGAAAATAAATTTTTAAAGAAATTTATTTTTATTGGAAATTCTTCCTCCTTTATTTAGGCTATGCCTGTTTTTCTTTAACGACAGCTTATATCTATCTATATTTTCAAGGTGTTTCAGCTGATGTCGATATCTAGCTCTGCTTCGAGGGGCGTCCAACCCTCTTTTTCCTTGAGGCATGTTATTATTGAAAATTGCGGAGAAAATATTTTTTGAGGAAATAAAATTTTTTCTGCAGTAAAACTTTATTCTTTTAGTACAGAAAAATTACTTTTCTTTGAGATAAAAGTTTTATCGGCAAAGAATAGAAAGATTTTTCCTTCCGGAAGTATTTATTTATCTTAGAAAAATAATTTTTCTTGACATAAACTTGTATAAAATAAATTTTCTGCAGAAAAAATTCCTTTTAAAAATATTTTATCTCTGTGCAATTTTCAATAAAAAAATAGATCTTTTTTCTTTAAAAAAATTTTACTTTCCTTTTAAAATCTAATTTTTTAGTAACAGCAGTTTTACTTCTCTTTAAGAATTTTTTTCATTGCACGTATATATTTTTTCGTTTCGAAATGTAATTTTGGTGCCTCGTGTACCTGCATATCGAAATTAAATAAAAATGGTGTTTATTCAACTTTAGTTATATTGTGCTTTTTAAAACAAGTTTGTAGTAGCTATAAAATGTTAATATGTTTGAAATATTTATAATGTGCAATTTATTTAAAAATATAAGCTTTTAAATTTAAAAAACTTTCATGTAAATATATATTTAAAACAAAAATACAGATATATTTACACTCTTTGGTTTTGTTTTATGGCTTATTTTTTATAGCATCATTAAACCACTGAGTATCTAATAAATGTAACTTATTTGCCCATTTAAAATGTGTTGGTGGTTGCATTTCACCATTATCAAAAATAAAATATTTGCTGAATTCGATAGCCAATTTTGATCGAACTAATCCAATCGATCCAACTTTGTCAGGGGCAGGATGATACACTCTTCCAGACTCTGGTAACATAAATATCCTCTCTGGTTCAAACCGAGTTTTTAGTAAATCGCCAGCATGATTATATGCCAAATATTCTTCACCACTACTAGATGAATTTTGAAGAACGTGTGTGAATACATAAGGGAAATCATCACATCGTACGAAATTTCGCTCTTTACCACAAATAGAGAGATAAGGAAATTCTGAATAGCGTCCTGTTTTATTTAGCTTCAACTGGTTAAAGAAAAACCGTAAAAACTTTTTCTCTTTGAAACATGATGTAAAATTTTTCATCCTGGCATCATCTAGAAATAACTAATTGCTTTATAAGTACATTTATTTAAAATTTTATAACTTACCATTCCTTGGTGATCAATAAAATAAAAATATTCCCTAACTTTTGGTTCTGGTTCCTGACCTTGAATGTAAGAAACAAAACGATTTTGAGATTTATATTTACACATTGTACACTGTAGATATTTTTGCCTCAACATATTATTTCTTATTACAAACATTTTACTGCGTTTTACAATGTACGATTCATTAAATTTTACTATTATTTATTATATATATATATAACTTCACAGTTTTTGACATTTTATTACCATAACCTCGCTACTCATCACTTCTGACCACAGAACATTAAACACCAGCAGTGTTGCCAGTAGCAGTAAATCTTATTTTCAAAATTTACAATAACTTAACAAATGTCCAATTAATATATTATAAATAAGATAATTAACAACTTCAACAAGTATTTATTTAATTAATAAGTTAGGTAAAATTGTTTATAATAGAGAAATTTCGATTATTAAACAAATTGCATACAATAATAGTTATAACACTCAACTTATTGATACACTAATTAAAGAAAAAGATTATAAATTAGCTATTTAGAAAATTTAGAACACTTGAAACTGAACAAAATAGGTTTATTAACTTTTTATATTTAAACAAAAATTAATTCAAATAATAAAGTTGAATATATAATACAGACATTACAATGCCACACGATTCTAACGGTTGTTTTAGGTAAAATTAGTTATAATAGAGAAATTTTGATTATTAAACTAATTGCATAGAATAATGGTAATAATACTCAACTTATTGATACAGTTACTGAAGAAGAAGATTAAAAATTAGCTTTTCAGAAAATGTATCCAACCATTTCATCAGTTTAAATGAAATACGCCTCATGTCCATATTTTGTCAATAAATCAGAAGAAATAGGCAAAATTATAAACAAAACAAATAAATATAAAATAATTGTTGTCACTGCGCGTGCTATTTGCTAAATGTGGTAGCATCTGGCACAAAAAAAATATTTTCATAATATTTTGCTGAAATAAACAAGAATATGTTTTAAAATAATTTTTATTGCATAGGTCTTGGGCTCTTTATGATACTGGGATATTAGACTATAGCCTAGTGGGTAATATGGCACTGCTCACAAACAGACATTTTTCAAAAGCTTGTTTTAATTTATTTTTGCTTTTAAATTCTCAAAACGAAAATCTTTTTTAACTTGAATTGCAAGGCAACTGGCAACACTGTCGGGAAGTCGCACGGCGGTCATGAGAAAAAGCTACAACCTTGTAAAGCTTGTAACTGTCAAAAATTCCAATATGTCCGCGTAAGTGCGTGAAACTTTAGTGGAATTTTCCTTATGAAGTTAAGTAAGTGTAACTAATTATTTTATTTATTGAGTAAAATGGGAAAATCGCGGTCTAGAAGTAGAACACCACGAAAGCATCACAAAAATAAACATCACAAACGCAGTAAATCTCGCGATAGATCAGAAAGAAGCTCCAGTTCTAGAAGTAAACATACTAGAAGTGTAGAAAGCAAAGAAAGCAGTTCTAAATCCAGGTGTGTTGTTATATAGTAGACTCGTTCCTAGGAAATATCTATAAATGTCTATATTTTGCAGAAAAAGGTCGCATTCTGTGTCCTCTACATCGAGCAGTGGAACATCTATTGATCTCACTAAAGAAAAACATCAGCTCAAGAAGTTATCTCGTGTTCGTAAGATGGATGAAGTAGAACGTCTTGCAGAAATGGAAAGACAAAGAAGACAACGAGAAGCAGAACAGCGCCTCGTGGAAGAGGAGACTGCAAAACGGATTGAGGAACTTGTTAATAAAAGGGTGCAAGAAGAGTTAGAGAAACGTAGAGATGAAATAGAGCAAGAAGTTGCTAAAAGAGTTGAAGAAGCCAAAAAGATTATGGAGAGGCAGTTGATGGAGGAAATGGAAAGAAGGAGACAAAAACAAGTTCTAGAAGAAAAACAGAGAGAGGTAAGAGCAAATTTTCGACCATCAGCTGGTTAATTTATCATATCAACGTCCATTATTCTGCTACCTTACGTTTGTTGTATGCCGTTATGGATATTCATATTAAGTGAATTTATTTCTTATGGATAGGTACTGGTTGTGTACATATCCTATCTTAGGTTGTATTGTTTTTGTAAGAGGAAATTCTTGCAAAAAATATTTTTTTATAGGTTCTTGTGTTATGCGTTCGAAATAGTGATAAATACTATAAATGAGATTTTAAGGATGTCAATTAGTTTGTGTTCCTGGATATCCCCATAAAATTGTTTTTACAAGTCTTATTTTATGTCCTTGAATTTTAAAGATTTAGACTGTTTAAAATGTACATATTATGGTGTCTGTGTGAATTTACAATTTACCTAACTATGAAATTCATATAGTTATGTGCATGCAAAACTTTATTTTTTTTTTCAAGAAATTAAAATGTTGATTGGTACAGTTATTGCGACTATGTTGTGGTTCTACGTAGAATGTGCCAAATATGGCAAATAGAAAAAGTAAAATTACAACGTATTTTACGTTACATGCATCTGACTTTTGAATTTTGTACTATAATGGGTATCTCAAAAGTTTACAATGATACAATACTACATACTAACTTTTAATGAAATACGTACAGAAGTACATTTTGAAGAACATACAGTGGGTCCAGGGATGGACTGCATTAACTGTAGGGAAAACTTTTATTTTTAATTTTACAAAAAAACATTTAAATTTTAGTTTTCTACATAAACGATGGTTTAATTGAACATTTTTTTAAAATTAATTTCAATAAAGTGGTGTTCTTTGTAGAAATATAACAAAAATGTATTTGAAATAGAGACCCAGAATATTATTTTTTGATAATTAACTTAACTTTCTAGTTGTGTAAAGATCGGCAAATATTTTATTTTTGTAAAATTAAAAACCAAATAGTTTCGCTATAATACATCATGTCTCCATGACCTCAGAGCTAGCTCAAATACTACTATGCTCTTGATGGTTTGTTGGGTGGGAATGACCAAGCAGCCGCACATGATTTTGTGTATCTTCTGATCATTTTTGTCTTGTATCGTCTAAGTTTAAGTATTTGGTGAAACCAATTGTGTGAATTAAAGTTGAACGTCATCGGTGCAAATTCAGTGTAAAGAAGGAAACTAAAAATTAAAAGTGAACCTGTTTTGCAATTACAACTGAACAGTTGATTAGAGCTTATATTTTCGTTGGTAGATCATGTTACAATGATTATGACAGTTGAATTAACGATTTTATCTAATTTATAAAAAAGAGCTTAATAAACACGATATAAACTGTTATGCTGTATGGGTTGAAGCACTTAACTATCCCTACCGACCACTGTTGGCAGCTGCTGTTTGGTCATGTGATGCACATGATGTGTTAACTCCATGTATGGATACACTAGAACCATGAAAATATTAAGAAATTAACAGTAAGATTCTTTTGTTTTTAAGAGCCTGTTTTTACTTTTTTGAAACTTTAAAGAAAATTGTTAACTAGTTTCATGTCACAGTATACTTCTGTAACAATTGCCTTATATGTGGGCTTGTAAGGGATACAGCTACAAGTTTACTGTGAAGCAATTGTTGTATTTAAAAGCAGCTGATGGGATTAATCCATTTTTCAAAATTCAAAATATTTGGTATTACAGAATTAAAAATAAAAAGTAAAACCAATAAAAGATTGAAAGGTATTACAATCCATTCACTTTAGATCTGAATCGTGCAAAGTTTGTTGGTAGCATTGCAAAATTAACGTTATTTGTTTATTTTGATGGCAAAACCGTTAAAGTTAAATTGTTAATATATTCGTGCATCCCTAGCAATGTAGCAACATACAGATTATAATTTTTTACCAGCAAATAATAAAACAACTTATCATAGGCAATGTCCCCAGGGCATGTCGAATTGCTGAAAATTGTTAGCAATTCGGCATGCAAGGGGGAATTTTTATTAGACTATTTCCCAAACAATTTTTACATTAAAAAATTACAAAAATTATCAACAATTCTCTCACAGTCGCTGTAGGTTGAATTTTACTGGTTGCAAATCAAAATCAAGGCATCTAATTGATCAAAATTTTGTTTGGAAATAGTCGGTGTGCAGAGAATATTATTCATTATACAGGGTAATCCTAAAATAGGTGCGAATATTTGAACAGTGGATGGAATACCAAAATACAATTGTAAACGTTCTCATAAACATGGGTTGGTAA
Source organism: Ctenicera cuprea (assembly GCA_958336395.1). NCBI lineage: Eukaryota > Metazoa > Arthropoda > Insecta > Coleoptera > Elateridae > Ctenicera > Ctenicera cuprea. Next base: position 28,169,744 of record OY284487.1, on the reverse strand, counting down.
ACGCTTCGTTACAGGGTTACAGCCTCCTGAAGATGGAACCTCATCACTTTTTTGTTGGTAACTTTTGCAGTAACTGCAGTAAACTTTTAAATTTGTATATATTGTGAGCATTATTAATTTAACTTAGTGTTTCTACTAATTTTTGTTTCAATGAGTGCGTCAGAGGTGTCTCATATGAGGGGCTTCACACTGTTTTCTTCTAAATAAATTTGATCTTTAAAAGTTTTAAACGTTTGGTTATAAAATTTTATTCTCACTTATAATACCACGAGTAGGTAAAGTTATGTTGACTATTTTTGTGGTGATATATCACGAATGTCAAAGCACAAGTGACATGAGTGATACCACCGCAAAAGTAATCTATGTAACTTTGACTAAGAATGGCATTTGAGGGACTATTCAATGAACCAAATCATTAATGTTTTCTAATAAAATCTTCATTTGTTTAAAATAGTCACTTGAATACCCTCCAGGAAGATATATCCACACCCATTTGTTTTTATTGGCAAGAAACACCAAATTCTGGATTTTTATTGGTTAATTTTTGACAGATGACAGATGAATTGAATAGTCCATACAAAAAATACAATTGCAGGGTGCTGTGAGAGTACACATGATATAACTTCATCAGTAGTGGGCGTTGGGATACTACACTTTGTGTGGATGTAAACCTAACTTGCACAAACGCTGTGGGCAACTTATCTCATTTGCAATTTTTTTGAGTTAGGACGCTACTTCAGAAGAGGGACGATATGAGATATCTCTGGTGCACTTTTTCATACAATAATTGCGCTAAATGAGTAATTTACAGTTATAGAATTTCAAATTTTTTGTACAACTATTGCAAAAATTATCTACAAAAGGGAGCATTTCCGGACTTGTATTTATAGAAATTGGATTGAATGTTTTTTGGTTTACTACTCGGTTTTCTACCTGTCATTAAAATATTTGCACTTATTTTAGGACCACCAAGTATAAAGAGTGGTATTCATTTAAATTTTGACAGTGACAATTAAGATCTAAAGTGAATGGAGCATATTGTAAAAGTGCCCTCGACCAACCAGGGGCCGTTATTTGACATTGAAAACAACTTGTGATGTGAGTTACAAAATTTGTCACGTCTGAAAACGCTCCCAGTCAACTTTTGTAGTACTGCAACATGAAACTAGTTTAAATTCTATGAATAAATCATTAAAAGATAAAAAAATTATTGATCTGACAATTATAAGCAATATTCTATAGTAATATAGCTACAGAAAATTAATTTACTCAAAGACTTTGCAGTTAACTGTAATGGTGTCTTCAATTACCTTTAATGAGAAGTATTGACCATGACCATCGAGCCTGATATTTAATTTTACCTGTTATGCTTTGTTGAATTTCACAGCCTCTTTAATATGTTTGTTAGGTAGTATTATAGACTTCTATTTTTTAATCAACTTTTAATATCACAGTTTGAATTTAGGTAATGATTGATTATTTATTAAAATTTAAAAGCTTTCTAAAAAGAATATCATTACTTTGGGACATTAAGTTTGAAATATAAATTTTACTCGGTCTGTGTTACTTTAATATAAATAAAAGTTGTGTTGTAACAATTTGTTTGTTTTAATATGCTTTTGGAACAAAAGTGTTAGCGTGTTATTGTTAAAGAGAAACTTACCTACCTAATAAAATACAAGTTTAGAAAGAAATCAAGCTGAGGTACATATAAACAACAAACGTATCACAACTCTTCCACATGTTAAAAAGATAGGTATCAGACTTTAGACAAGTGTCTGCACTGTCCCTCAATGTTATAAAATTTAACAAATGCAATTAGCCTTATAAGCTAAGAGGCCAGCAGAATATTCAAGCGAAGCATCCAAGACTTGTTGCGGTGGCAGACTGCAGCTGAGGATCGAAGCTACCAGGTATTATCTATCTTTTTTATATTTTCTGTACCTTTAAGTACCATTTAAGATTGAGGACATTTGTAGTTTATTGATCTGGCCCACACCTAGCAATGCTTGATTGTTCATAAAAAATTTACCCATTTTTGAAATCGCTTGAGATATTTACATTCCGACATTATCGGTATAAATTGAAATGCGGTCATTTTCTTTTTATAAAGTGTTGTATGGTACATATCGCAAGTGATCTTCTATATTCCCCATAACATGGCACATTAACATTACAAGGTTGGGTGATGCATTGTTAATGAGTTTTAAATAGAATTTTTATAAATATAATGCTTTTTTAGATGTCTTTTTTAATTTGAATGCCATATATATTTTTTAAAGTTCTATTTAAACTTTGGAGTGAATTGAGAATAACTGAAACTGAGAACGAATGAATGCTAGGGGCCGGGCTCCAAGTGGTTATACTCAGATATTCAAATTGGGAATGTTTTATAGGAGGAGGAACGACGGAAAAGGGAGGATCTGGAGAGAATCATGGAGGAGAATAACAGAAAAATCGAAGATGCACAAAAGAAGTTGGTAAGTGATTTTGTATTTCATACCAAACTTATGAAGAATAGCTTGGTGGGTGTAAAAAATAAATTTAAATCGTTGTTTACCAACTTCTATACTATATGGATAACGTTTGTGGTAAACGTTATGACAGAGAAATTTGTTAGTTAATTAATATCAGTAAAAAAAGGTTTTAAATTGTGGCTCGCATTTTCATCATCTGCCTATGGCAACTAAGATATCGAGCAGAAAATTTCTTATCATGTGAGATTAGGAAAAATATTTCTCAATTTAATAGTTTGGGCTGTGCAAATTTATCAAAAGCCTTTGAAACACTCCATTCGCCGTGACTACAGACATCGGCTTGTTTTTAAAAATTAAAAATTTAAATAATTATTGTAAAATTATGATTTTTTTTAATTTGTTTTTTAACCTCTTTACAGAGAAATCTAAAAATATTTTTTTTCACGCTACCGGCAATGTAAGTAGGACTTACATCCATAGCTACAGGGATCGTAAGTGGCTGATAACATTCGTGTACTAGTTACCCTTGACGACGGAACTTGATAGTCAGGGTGGCCACTTTTCTGGAAAACAGGGAAAACCGGGAAAAGTCAGGGAATTTAGAATTTTTTTATTTTGGTCAGGGAAATCAGGGAATTGTACTAATTTCAACGTAAAGTCAGGGAATTTCACCAAATAGTCAGGGAAAATTCTGTAAAATGCAATTATTTTAATTTTTCTCTGCAAAACGAAAATTTTGTAACCTAGGTATATGTTTATAAAATTTATATTTATTTCATTTGGTTTTTCCTAAAAGTTTAGATGTTGTATTTAGTTATGCTTGTGGAAAAATTTCCATTTGCTATAAAGTAATTTAAGTTTACTTTGCTAATTTTTATGTTGGGTTACAATTTTGATTTAAAAAAAACAACAGAAATTGGCTTTTGTGCAATAAAAAAATGAGTCAGGGAAAACTGAAGTTTATCAGTCAGGGAAGTCAGGGAAAAGTCAGGGAATTTGAAAAGCAGTTTTAAGTGGCCACCCTGATAGTGTCACTTACATCCCTAGGAAAATAATGTTGATTTTAACTCCGGTTCCTCCAGCGGCTACCACTTCACCAATTTGGACCATTTTTTTTTAAATGAAAGGTCTCTATTCTCAGATGGAACATGAAACATTTTTATATTTTTATTCTACGTGGATTTTTCAATAATAATTATTTTAATTTATAATATATATGAAAGTCTGCTAGACGCGCTTCACTTAAGGCGACATCTACACTAACGTCGCATCTTATTATGGAAAACTAATGCATCACGTGACTTAGCATTTCGCCGGTTCTGTCAAAGCTCAGTCTGTCAGTGCATTGTGCGCTGGGGTAACACTAGTACATATATAAAAGCTCAAAGGTTTTTTTTCTCCGGTTCCTCCAGCGGCTACCGCTTCACCAATTTGGACCATTTTTTTTTAAATGAAAGGTATCTATCCTCAGATGGAACATGAAACATTTTTATATTTTTATTCTACGTCAATTTTTCAATAATAATTATTTTAATTTATAATATATATGAAAGTCTGCTAGACACGGTTCACTTGAGGCGACATCTATACTAACGTCGCGTTATGGAACTAATGCATCACGTGACTTATCATTTAGCCGGTTCTGTCAACGCTGTCTGTCAGTGTATTGTGCGCTGGGGTCTCACTAGTACATATATAAAAACTCAAAGGGTTTTTTTCTCCGGTTCCTGCAGCGGCTACCGCTTCACCAATTTGGACCATTTTTTTTCAATGAAAGGTCTCTATCCTCAGATGGAACATGAAACATTTTTATTTTACGTCGATTTTTCAATAATAAATATTTAAATTTATAATATATATGAAAGTCTGCTAGACGCGCTTCACTTGAGGCGACATCTACACTAACGTCGCGACGTCTCCCTTATGGAACTAATGCATCACGTGACTTATTATTTAGCCGGTTCTGTCAACGATCAGTCTGTCAGTGCATTGTGCGCTGGGGTAACACTAGTACTTTCTAATCTTGCGTGATCTGAAATTTTCCGCTCTACAAAAAAGCTACAACACAATTTTTCGATATCTATCTTAGTTTTTGATAGGCATATGATTAAAAGCTCGAGCTACAATTTAAAATCTTTTTTACTGATATTCATTAACTAACAAATTTCTGTGTCATAATTTTTTACTCAACTTTATTTCTGTTTTAAGCATTGCTGCTGTGATTAATACACTGGACTAGTAATATCGTATTGGCAAAAGTCAGTTGCCTATTTACAATCTTGATTTATTTTGAGTATTTTGCTCATCATGCTATTCCTAACATGCAGTAGTAAAATATATTATTCAACAAATTTAGTGTTAATACTTCTCTGAAATACTTGCCCATATGAGCTGCAACGTGTGGATTTTTACTTAATCTGTGATTTTCACTCTTTGAACGAAGGTACGTATGTGTGTACTATCAAGACGGATGTAAGATACTACAGTTTGCTGCAGGTCACTTGCTCTTAGTAGAAGAGCTGACTAACTTACAAATTATTTTTAATAAAAATTTGTTTTGGTGAGAGAAGAAAAATAATGGAATTTTGGTAGGTATGTAGTGAATACATGAAAAATACGTTAACTTAATAGAATGATCTGGATCTTCTCATTCTGCAAAAATTTTATTTTTTGTATTTTTCAAAAGTGTTTTATATCAACGCTGTAATTCCAACACCTTCTATAAGGTTAGAACATTTCTTCCATCTACAGGCTACGAGAATGCAAGTGTAAATAGAAACCAAAAATTTTCATAAAATGGGAAAAAGAATAGATTTTCGATTCTTGCAGAAAAACATAGTTTAGGATTATACAGAGTGGCTAGGAAAACTCCGGCTCTTTTCTTGCGGCGGTCAAGAGATAGCGCTTTAGTAAAGAAAAATTAAATTAAAATACTGGCAATAACACAGAATCCAAGACGTTTTAGTTGTTTTGATTTAATATGGGGCGTATTTAATAACTAAAGCGCCATCTCTTGACCGCCGCAAGAAAAGTGGCCGGGGTTTTCCTAGCCACTCTGTAGTACAGTCATCAGATACTTTTCTAGTGAAATAACTCAGAAAAGGATTTTTTTGCATAAATATTTATTTGGCCATCCAAAAAAAGACCCTGCGTTTGTGAATTCTAGCTCGGTTGGGAACCCTCTAAAATGTTTTGAAATGGTGCAAAAAATCACAAAATTGTGGATTGTTTATTTCCATTGGCTCCTACATTAAAAGTAGTTTTAAGAAGAAAAAAGCTGATGAAATTCTGTCCAAAGAACACCAATTTTTTTGTATTTTTGGCCTAAAAGTTGTATTTTTCAGATTTCCTTAAATACCGTTGTTTCTGATGATCATACATAAAAGTGGTTCACAGATGAGTTAAAGTACACTCAATTTCCTGTAAATCCAAAAACAAAACAACCCTCATTTTTTTTTTAAATTTGTGGTTTCTCGGTCGAGTTAGAATTCACAAACTCAGGTTCTTTTTTTGGACGCTCAAATAAGAGTTTAAACAAAACAAATTCCATTCTTTCTCTATACAGGGTGTTTTCAAACTACACGGCAATATTGCAGGTGGTGTATATTGGGGCAAAATGGAGTCGAACGGTCCTGAGTCATTTTGCAGCTACATACATAGTATTTTTCAAATTAATGTTGAACTTTGAGCAAAATTATTTTTTAGAACTGTTGATATTTTTTATTTAAAAGAAATTATAATTGTTGCTTATAGCTACTTACAACTGATATTACTACAGGAAGCGAATAGTACGGGAGCCAGGCCGAAATCACTGCGGCGCCGATGGGGTACAAAATTTTTACGATTTTACACTTACAGATAGGTGTTTATTCATCCCAAAACTGCGCATCTGGCGGTTGTCAGTTGAGCCCTTATTTGTAGTCTGCTGCATAAAATTGCAAATTTTTGTCGGTTTGACCCCATAAGGTACAAACAAAGGTGAGGCGTCATTTGTTAGGTTACACAATATACTTTGTATATTTAAATAGGCAGACGAAAAATTCTAGGCCACTAGTCCAACAGACGCCGCACAATGAGGCAATCTGCACCATTTTTTAACAGACGTCAGTGAACTACGGTTTCAATATTGTGTCAGGTTAAGGTATACTATAATTTTTCATAAACAGACAAAAATATCTGGTATTGAAACCGTAGTTCCTCGATGTCTGTTGGAAAAATGGTGCAAATTGCCTCATTGTGCGGCATCTGTTGGACTAGTGGTCTAGAATTTTTCTTCTGCCTATTTAAATATAGAAAATACATAACATATGGGCTCAAACCACTGAAATATACTTACACTGGAACGCGCGCTCGGCCCGCCAGCCCGATCCGAAAGAGAGGGCCGCAAGGATCATCTCTGTCCTACTCTCGAGAGTATGCGCATGCGTAGAGCAGTCGATTGTCATGTCGCAATGATCACACTGACACTTTTCCACGAATTTTCGGACAACATTTCCCGTTATATAGTATAAAATGTTTTCTTGATAATGCGACAATTCAGCGTTGTCCAGTGACTCCAGTAAGTCATACATTTCTGGATCGTCAGGCTGATCAATACACCTCTTTTTGGCACGGAATTCGAATACAGGTAAAAGCTCGAATTCTTCTGACAGACAGTTTGCATTTAAACTCGGCTGAACCGAGTTTCAGAAGTCGCCGAGCTGCCCAAAGAATCTGCATTATTGTTGGATTGTTGTTCCACCCCCCTCGAGATCTTAAACAAATAAACTCAAAAGCAATTTTTGGATTAAGTGTAGTTACCTGAAGAGAGAAATCTCATCGTATGGGTTCCACACATCGACACACAACAGTTTCTAACCATAATAAATAAATTTATTTGTTACACCATATTTTTTTTACACCATAATAAATAAATTTTTAAAATTGGGTTAGTTTGTTTTGATTTGACAGCTTTACCGCTGTCAACTACCTCGCGCAGCGCATGCGCGGAGCGGTACGAAAAGGACAGGAATGATCCTTGCGCGCTATCTCTCTCGGCTCGCTTCATTTCTATGGCAGAGACCGCCAGTGCGCGTTCCAGTATAAGTATATTTCAGTGGCTCAAACTGACGAAAATTTACAATTTTTAGCTAGCAGACTACAAATAAGGGCTTAAACGGAGAACCGCCAGACGCGCAGTTTTGTGATAAGTAAATACCTATCTGTAAGTGTAGAATTTCAAAAATTTTGTATCCAGTGGGCTCGGTGATTTCGCCCTCGGCTCCCGGACTACAATGTCACCGAACTCCCCATACACAAAAATCTTATCGGCCATTTCTTGAATTGTAAATTCCATCATCCTTATTAAACAAATATGAAAGAAAGCACCCGTACAACAGATTTTTTAAGTATTGTTGCTGTTGAAACAATTATATTTCATTATTAATCTACACATGATCTCCCTAATTATACAATATTATTGTCAGCAGTTCTTAAATTGTTTCAGTTAGAATAGAATAGAAATTTATTTGACTAAATAAATACACAAAAATAAAACTTGGTAAATTAAGTATATAATAGAAGCACAGATAAGGTTAACAGTACAGATATACGGTAAATATGTGAGCTATCGGCAGCTTGTTTTATATGATTAATAATCTGCAAAAAGATGGCGCTACAATGACAATTTATAATTAAGTCACAGATGACTGTAATTGAGCAGATTACTTAGCACATATTCAAACCAAAAGTTAGACAGCCATCTGCCATGTTTAACGATTTCATTTGAGATGTTTAATTGTAAAATCACAATTTTTCGTAAATAATTAATATTGAAGCCAATTCTACTTAAATTATATTCATGATGTGACAGATGCACTCAAATCCCCGATAAAACAGTTTCCAACACATTTCAACAGTAATAAACAAATAGCGATAGCAGCTCCCTAAAATTGGTCTGGTTCGTTGTAGCCAAACTAACGCTAATTTCGTCTCCAAATATGAGCGGACATTTTGTATAAAGGGTCGTATATCTGTAGTGTTAACCTTGTCTGTGATAGAAGTAACAACATATTTTACCCACTAAATTTCAGCAATGATTTTCGATAAAACTTCACATTTAATAGATACACAATTAGTGAGAGGATTGATATTTTTTGACGATTTAGAAAAATCAAATTCAAAACTAGAAGTACTAATTCTTAAAGTTGAATGCAAATGCTTATCTGCCATTTCTGAACGATATTTGTTTTTCATAAGCTACATTCTAGAAAAGATTTATTAAGTACATCACTGAACTCCAGTATCTTAGACCATACCTAGACACAGAGGCTCAATATGTAGAAATTATGAACTCAAAAAATTAAACACAAATTAATTATTATTGCTGACTGGACAGTTTTAAAAAAGACAATCCTAGCTTGCCGCAACACACCAAATTACCTATTTTCACTCGCAGAAACTTGAACAAAATCGTACGGTCAGTTTTTAGAAAATAGTTTAATTTTCAAAATTTTAACCGTTTTTATGGTTTCATAAACTTGTACATCATGACAATTATCCTAGGGATGCATACAAATACAAATTTTTTTAAGAGCCCATATTTTTAGTATTCAATAGTACATATTATTTAAAATTTATTTTAATTTATAGTTCATAGAAGTAATATTTATTTGAATTAAAATTTTACAGATCAGTACCAAGTTGGAGCGTCTTTGCTGCTAATTTAGATTATTCAGTTTGAACCTTTTTCTCAGATTGGGACTGTTTCCATGTATGCCAATATTATTATATGTATTTAAATGCAAGCGTGAATTCTTTCCTAAAGGTGACTATTTTTAAAGGCGGAAGAGAGACTAGCAATGATCGAGGAACAAAGGCGAATGGATGAGGAGAGGCAGAAGTTGCGAAAGGAACAAGAAAAGAGAAACAAAGAGGAACAGAAGAAGATATTGGGCAAGAACAATTCAAGACCTAAGTTATCTTTTTCACTGAAGCCAGTTCTCTAGTGTGTGTGAGTGCAAAACTGATGTACTTGTGACATTTATAGTTCAAATAAACACTTAAGGTAAAAGATTCATAAACTAATCAAGTAATAGGCTTAGGTATTGGTTCATTTTTCATATTTTATATAAGTATACTTTTAATATTACTGCTAATAACTTTAAAAGACTATACAGCATCAGCATCCATCAAGATGTTAAGAAGAATTTGCTAATACTTATTGTAGAAAAATTATAAATTACAGCTTATGATTTTAATGTGCAAAGTACAAAATACTTATATTATGCAGTTTATTAATTATGTACAGTAAAAATGATGTTATTTTTATGTAGATCTATAAGCAATTGAAAGATTTCTTATCGAAGTAATAACATTTTGAAAGAGGCCCTTTGGAGTGTTTGTTCTCACCACTAAGTTTTCTTTAATAGATTCATCACTGTTGGGTATAATATTTAAAATTTCTCGCGATTCCGCTTCAGTGAGTTGTTTACTTTTTGTTGTTGTTAAATTACTAATTGAAATTTCAGCCATTTTTAAATTAATGGCTACACTTTTAATCATTTTCAGGGTGGCATCATCACAATTGCAGGTCTCTGTATTTAAAATTTTAGGTAAGCTTTTTGTAAGATATTTTGTATCAGTGTCAGACTTGTGTTTCTTATTTGAGCAAAATTCCATAACTTGTGATACTTGAGAGCTCTGATTTCTTAGTTGTGCTCTTCTCTCACGTTCTGATTGTATAAGTGATAATAAGTTTTCTAGAGTTGTTTTCATTTCTGAACTAATTTCATGGATGTTGCGGTGTGTACAATCCTTCTCAATATTTGGAGAAATTGAAGATTGCATTTTATCATCGTGAAGTTCAGGAGTGTAGAAGTAACATGTAGGCAATTCTTCACCTTCTAATCTTAATATTTCTGGCTGCACTTTTGGCAGCTTATGTATCGTTTCTTTGTATAATAGCTCAAAACGCCCCGTTGTTGCCTTTGGATTCTTTGGATAATCGATGATTACTAAAAAAAAAGATAAACTAGATTACTATTAGCAGTCATCGGGTACTTTGGTAGGTAAACAACTCAGGATTGGAATGTTTTTGCGTAACATTTTATTTGGGCATCTAAACAAAGACCCTGCCTTTGTGAGTTCTAACTCGGTCGGGAACTCTGTAAAAATTTTTGAAAAGGTGCAAAAATCACAAAATTGTGGATTGTTCATTTCTATTGTATCCTACTTTAAAAGTAGTTGTAAGAAGAAAAGAAGCTGATAAAATTCTGTTTACAATTTAAAAATTAAGAATCTTCTAGCCCTAATAGTTTCTAAAATAAGCCCTTCCAAAGAACCCCAATTTTTTTTAATTTTCGGCGCATAAATCATACTTTTCATATTTCTTGAAATTGTCCCAAAATTCACCAGCTTGTGTCACCTGGTGAATTTTGGGACACCAATAATAAGCAGAATGTTTCAGATAAACATGAGCCGACAAACGCCTTGGTTTTGAAATACAGGTTGTTAAAGTTTCGGAGAAAAATTGTTTTTTTTTCCCGCTGACGCTAACATCGCAGCTGTTGTAATTTATTGTTGCAAATTTTAAATGACAAACTTGTAAGATTATTGTTGAATAACGTGACCTGAACTAGTTTTTCCATGAAAACAATGCGTTTTACGAGAAAAATGGCGTCGAGATTACCGATTTTTCAAGATTAGAATACTTCTTCTATTTACGCCATTGGTTGTGAGTTGTATCAGCTAGTGAATCTTAGGACAACCTGTTTTTTTTCTAAAAAACAGTTGAAGGTCGCGTTTCGAGATACATTAAAACAAAATTTTTTAAAATGGAACATCTTTTTAAATATTCTAAAAGAAAATTAAATTCTGAATATAAAAGTTTCAATGCAGTAGTAACCTAAAGTGGGTAATAAAAAAGTTATTGATGATTGTTTATGGAGTTTATCAACATATTATTTCTATGCATGAAGCAATCGGATGCTAGCCATAATAGAGTTTTACTAATAACTTTTTTATTGTCTACTTTAGGTTACTATTGCATTAGAACGTTTTTATTCAGAATTTGCAAATATATACAGGATTTCAATTTTAAGCAAAACTATTTTGTGGAATAACTCAAAAAGGAGACGTTCAATTGTTTTTTTAGATACAGCACCGTAATCAGCGCAAAAAACTGCAATACTTTAGTAAGTTAACCGACTTTGTAGAACCAATAATAACCAAGTTAGCAATGGTGCCCCGATAATGTCGAACAGTTCGTATTGTGTGATAAAATTCTATAAAGAAACTACTTTTATCCTAAGTAGGTAAATTATGACATGAGTATCATCGTATGGCCCATACTCTATAAATTGTTCATAAGTTTATATGTCTACAAAAATAATTTGAAAAGAATTTGTGTAGTACAAAATAATAAATGACATTTATAATATATTTTATTTTATTTACTACCTTCTAAATCGAGTTTGAACAAAATCGTAACATTTCTCTTACCTTTAATTAAATCATCCAACACCTGAGGACACATTCGAGCAGTTATAGGGGTGGAAGCATATAAAGCTGGACTAGAATTAATTTCGATTAACCATGGCTGAAAATCTTCTGTTAACATAAAATCTGAACCATATAACTCGAAACAGTTTTTCCTAGTATCTAAATTGTCTTGATTCATTAGAATGGCTCCTGTAAGACATTCTTTCATTCCTGGATAAATTACTTCTGCAAATACTTTTGGATGTCCTATGCTTGCAAGATATTTTTTAAATTGTGTAGAATCCCACATATTACATTGTGGAAGTGCTGCATTTCGAATACAGTTTTCATATCTACTTTGAACTGAATTATTAGTTAAGTGAACTGATTCATGTAGCTTATTTAGGGTGAATAATTGTGAGCTGAACCTTATATAGCATTCCCTGCAAAATTTGTAAAATATTAGCAGGAAGAAGCACGACAGATTTTATTGTTTTACTTGTATATCCAAATTGTTAAGGGAACTGCGCAGGCTATTAAAAACCATTGACGGATATCAAATTTAGTATTATATATCAGAAGTGGTCTTTCTATAACAAACAAAAGAGTTCTATACCCGGTGTAAACAAAATATGGCTCGCTTTTTTTTTCTTTATTAAGGTTAACAAATGAATTTTATAGTGGTCAATAATACAGGCTGCTCCTTCTTCGATGTTGTCATTGGGATTTCGCTTATTTGAAAAGGTGCGAGGAGGGTTAAATTTGGGTAAAATTGGAAAATTTTGTACTCATTAATAATGAGAATCGAAATTTAAACTATTTTACTTAGTTTCCGAGGAAAAATTTAACATTCTAGTAATTGCGTGGTTTGTTTAGTTCTTACAGCCCCACAGTGATAAAGAATTTTAAAAAAAGGTGACAGTCGAAAACTGGCAATGGCTACCTTTGGTATATCATATCTGATAAAAAAATTAGATACAGGATTAAAGGTGTTTTAGTTATGTGTGAGAGAAACATGCAAAATTAATAAACAAATAATTTATAGTGAGAAACGTAAATTACAAAATTACTGTTTTCTCAGAAATTTAGCAAGACAGCTTCAATTTCTTTTCATATTATTAATGACAACAAAATTTCGTAACTTTGCTTAACTTACCCATCTTTGTATCTCTTCAAATAAGTAAGATCCCAACGGTAAACGTTGAAAAAAAGCATTAAGCCTGCTTTGGATGCCACTATTCTGCCGATCTCACACAGTATACGAGCCCCAACAACTATGTGTTTGAATGCCGGCGTGTTGTTCACAAATTGGTAAGAAAATGCAGTTAACACAATCAGGACATGACGCTTTCACATTTTCTCTTAAAGATCCAGAGGCCCTAAAATGTTTGCACATGAAACTGATGAAAAACAAATTATATTGGTAGTTTAATAAAAAGTTCAAAAGTGTTAAAATTTGCTGATAACTAAATATTCCGACGACAATTTACTTCATCATAGCTTTGTATTAAATTTTGTAACTTATCGAAGCTCTGAAAATGTGTGTTGTTGTTATCTTTTTTGTCGAGAATCATTGTTGTGAATAAAAAAGACAAAAAATGGGTCATGGTACAAGTGAAAAAGTTTGTGGAATAATCGTTAAAAAATATCACGAAGGCAAATCTATGTGCAAAATTGCGGAAGAAGTCGATATAGCGAAATCCCCTTTCAAGTTGTTTAGGGAAACTGCAACTGCAACTTCTTGTAAGAAAGTGAGGCAGTTCTCTTTACGTGCCATCACAGCTCAGTGGAATGTAAAAACACAAATCTGAGCTCAGTTTTTATAAGATAACTCCATTGGTTTAAATTAAGAATTTGATTTTAGCAAGATCTTGTTTGACGTGTCTGTAGGCAACACTCAAAGCCAAAGCCGAATCATCAGGTTCAACACAAGCATTTCTTAAACATTGCCCGAAACCTTTGATTATATATAAGTGTACAATAAGTCAATGCTGAAATGGACTGTGATACTTCCTAAAGGGATGATGGTGTGGGGATGAGCATCTTCAATAGGGCTAGGAATTCTTGAGTTCATTGATGGAATTGTCAGTGCTGAAAAATATCAAAGGATACCGAGAGCTTGTTGCTCAGTATTAAAAAATTACATCCTCAAGCGAATTTCATCTTTCTGTGGTATAGCAAAAACAACTACAAATTGGTTTGCCTATCTTAATATAAAAGTATTGTATTTGTCCTCGAGAAGTCCTCGTCTTAATGTCATAGAGACTCTTTGGCATAAGCTAAAACAGTGCTTGAGAGAAAATTTTCAAAGGGCAGTCCACAAATTGCAGCAAAAACTGCAGCAAATTTCGAATGTGTTTATGCCTCAAAAACTTTTTGATACGAGGCATATCCACAAACTAAGTTCCGACTGGTCATAAAAACTACAAAAACTTTTTGTTTCAAGTTTTTTTTATTAATGTTTGCTTAAATGTATCTTAAACTACTTCTTAACATAATCGCCATTTAAATTTAAACATTTATCATAGCGTGGCACAAGCTTTTGTATACCACTATCTGTGAAATTTGCATCCAACTTTTTCATCCAATCCTTAACTACTGTTTTTAGTTCATTATCGGTGTTGTATCGCTGGCCTGCTAAAAATTTCTTAAGGTGAAGAAAGAGATGAAAATCACTAGGTTCAAGTTCGGGACTGTAGGGTGGATGTTCAAAAATTTTCCAAGAATTGTCGTGTGAGAGCGTGGTCGTGCGTTGTCATGAAGCAAAACAATTCTGGAACTGAGAAGACCTGGCCTTTTATTCTTTATGGCCATTCACAGTCTCTGTAGTGTAGCACCAAAAAGTTTCTGCGGGCCAAAAATTTTTTGCATTCAAAAATTTAATCACGGACCGTATCTCACAACTGGATGGATTTTGTATAACTTTGTTCATTTTGACACAACGTAACAAGTCTACCGTTAACGACGTACGAATCATTTGTCTTCCAGAGCCTTCTTATTTAGTAATGAAGCTTTCCTGGTCAGATTTGTCTCAATCTTTGATCAAAACATATCCACGATCGAAACTTAGTTTGTGGATATGCCTCGTAGTATACCACTAAGAATCCAGGCAGTCATCAAAGCAAAAGGGGATGGTACTCTCTATTAAGTTCATCTAAACATTAAGTTGCCTTTGAATTATCTTCTTCTTTGTTATTTTTGTTTGTTGTCAACTGAATTTAATTAGTAAATAAAAGTATATTTTTGCACAAGGATTTGTTTATATACTTATGTTTTGAAATGTGTAACATCAATCATTTTTGAAAATGCAAATGACAACTGTGAACTGTTTGTGAAAAATTGGCGGGTGTCTGAACATATAGTTGTTGGAGCTCGTAGCATATGTTGTTCTGGACGGAATCGACAGAACAGTGGAATTCAAGGCACACTCGATGTTTTTTTTTAACACAATAAATTGACTCCTGTGTAACATCTTAATACACATTATAGTATTTCAGTTTCACAGAAAATGATTCCAGATTATGTACTTTAACCCTTTCGCTGCGTACGGTGAAAACGCTTCCATGCCCAGGAGCGGACTGGTTATTTGGCTTTTTTATTATCTTCATTTAGCAGAAAAGTTATTATTAATATTATCATAAGTAAATTTTGTTTTTACGCCTTTTTGGACATAATGCCACGGATCCGTACCATGCGCATTGTGCACACGAATATATAATAAAAGAGAAAAATAATCTAAAAACACAATATTCCGAATGTTTCAACATGAATTTTATGCATGGGCAACGTCGAAACATTTTCCTACGCAAAAGCCTGGTTGCTCAGGGCATTTTTCGCAGTGGTACAAGCTCATTTTCCGTATCTGATTTTTGGAACAGGTCCTGCAACGTTTTCTACTTGTCTCACCTTTTTTATTTAGAACTGTAATTTTTGATAATGTATGAGAGGAATCTTTTTTAGAGGTTGTTTTGGGCATTACTTGTACCTCCAACAGTTTTTCTAATACGGATAGTCTAAAGTCATATAATGACATTTTCTTCCCTGAATACTTCTTATATAGAAAAAACGAATTTAGAAGCATGAGCTGAATAAAATGAACACCCAGTTTTTTATACCACCGCAGGGTTTTTCTGTTGTATGGGTAGTAGGCATTCATTTGGTCTTCACGATCTATCCCACCCATCCATTTGTTGTAGTAGAAAATTGGTGCGGGTTTCTTTCGCATGCGATTTCGGTTATCTACAAATTCAACCATTTCGTTGTTGTATTGGTTTGATATATATAAAACGTCTCGCTTATCCTTCCATTTGTCACTCGAATACACAGCCGCTGTTTCACCTTTATTTAATTTTTTTTGGAGAAGAACTTCGGGATTGTGTGTTCTTTTTGCATTCAGTATCCCAGTACAGTAAGTCTTGCGATTACTCAATTTCGCCGCCAGTTCAAAAGAGTTATAAAAACTATCCAAGTAGACAGAATGTCCTGCATCTAAATATTCCTGCAAAAGATTTAAAACCACTTTTGTAGTGTGGCCTTTCCCTCCGATGTCTTTATGAAAAGCCCCTGTGTAAACCATACATTTCAAAATCGTACCGTCTGGTTCTGTCAACATATATAATTTGATGCCGTACTTATTTTTCTTATTTTAAACATATTGGCGAAATATCAAACGCTCTCGCCACAGTACCATTGATTCATCCAACGAAAGCTGCTGTCCAGGATAGTATAAGGCAGTCATTTTATTGTTGAAATAGTTCATAATTGGTCTAATTTTATATAACCGATCTTCGACAGATGGTGTAGGGACGTTCTTTGCAAAATGTAAGCATCTCAATATGAGCAGGAATCGATCGCGACTCATATGCTGCGAAAAACATTTTAAATTAAATAGGGGATGTCCTTTCCAATAGTCTTGGAGGCGGTTTAGTCTTATTGTGCCAGTATGTAGCACCAATCCAATAAATTTTAGAATTTCAGCGGACGAAACATTCTTCCATCTACTAATTCTGGGACGGTCAGAATATCCGCTCGAAAGGAAAACCTCCTCTGCAAAATTATTCGTTTCATTAACTATTAAGTCAAGAAATTCATCATCTAATAGAGTCCGGAAATAATCTATTGGCTCAGTACCACGAATTGGCTGCAACAGCTCGTTGGTTTTCGAATATGGAAAAGTCTTCATATTTGTTGGAACCTCTGACCACTGAGGAACCAAATTAGTTGAAGCCGGACTTCGTATTTGCGTTTGTGCTTGTGCAATCGGCAAAACAATGCCTAAAATATTATCTAATAAATACCTAATATAAAAAATAACGAAAATGAAACTAGCGTCTAGCCCCTTGGCCAACAGTCTATCCTGCGTGTTAGTATGCCGTCAATCAGCGAGTGAATGCAAAATTTGTCTTCGTATTTTTCCTTTAAAAATATAACTGCTATTAACAAATAACCACGCGTAAACAGCAAAACGCAACAACAGTGTTATAAAAAAAACTATAAAATAAAAAAAAATTTTGTACCCAACCGATCCCACAACTATTTCTGCAGTAAAACGGCAGCATGCCCAAACACACCCGCATATCCATCTATGGCAATATAAACCTGCCAGTTTTCGTTACATAAGTGCCTATTAAATGCGTGCGCATTAGAAATGCACAAATAAACAGTCTGACTTTGGTAGGATAGATTGTCGGCAAAGAGACACGACGCTATTGAAAATGAAAACGCCCACCTCGGTCGTCATCAGAATCCATATCGGTATCCTCTGACACAAAATTATTATCTGAGTCGCTGCCACTGAATGGTTCATCACTAGACTCCTCTTTTATTGATAATAATTCACTATCACTGAGTTTTTTAGGGTCTTTCACTTGTGTTTTGCGCCTTTTTACACCAGACGGACCCGCCCCAGACGCATCCATTTTACCTAGACGGAGAAAAAAGAATCGGAAACGACGGCTATTTTTAGATTTCCGAATGCCTAGCTACGTGCTGGCCTGCGCACAGGATCGATTGCCACACGCTGGCCTTGTACAGGCAATATAAATGCGAAGCAGCGTCTGACAGAGATCCGTGCCGGGCGCATTGAACAAAGGACGCTTTTGTCACGAATCCGTGACATACGCAGCGAAAGGGTTAAATAAACATTTTATCATAAAAATGTTTTCTGCAAGAAAAATATTAAATAAAAAGCAAATGCAAAAGATGCAATGAAATAAAATGTATTGCAGACTTTAATAAATAAAGAAAAAAAGGAGTTAACCAACAATTGTTTACACCCAGTATAGGATAAATTTATATTATACAGTGAGGTCATAAAATGTTTCCCTCTATTTACTTTTGATGCGAATCTACAAAATTTGGGTTATTATTAATGAAGAACAAATAATATTTTATGAAAAACAAATGCTGACTTAAATTAACAGAACGGCGGCAAGGCGCCATTTAAAAAAAATATTAAATGGCACGGTGAGTTGGCTGACCCCTTATTTGAAAGATATAATCCCAAATTTTGTAAAAATTTTATCGATGCAAAAACAAATGACAAAACTTTTTTTATGTAACAAAAACTGAACAATACTATTTTAATTTTTAATTTTAATAAATTAAAATGTACTCATTGAAGTTCTTGGCAGTAGAAAAACCTATTTAATATCTCGTACTGTACTTTCTAAAAAATTACAACTTTGACATTCGCACTTGATTTAAGATACCTCTCACAAAAAAAGTCCAGCGGGTCAAATCAGGGGATAGCGGAGGTTATTTTATAGAACCACGACAAACCAATTCATTGTCCAGGATACATTGCATTGAGATAATGGCGAACAGAAACAGATAATTGGAAGGCTGTCATTTGTTTTTGAATTGATAAGATTTTCATACTCTACTCAAAGAGACTTTTCAAATGAGGGGTCACTCGACCCCCATGCCATTTAATATTTGTTTTCTAAATGGCACCCTGTCGCCATTTTAAGTCTGCATTTGTTTTTCAAAAAATAGTATTTGTTTTTCAATAATAATAACTCAAATTTTGTAGCTTCACATCAAGTCGTTCAAAGGTTAATAGTGCGGGGGGGGGGGACATTTTACGACCCCACTGTATCTATTTAATTAGATTATATTACTTACCAATATATTTTTGAACAATATACCGTCGCGTTGTGTTAGATTTAATAGTTTTTAAAATGTATTGTAATGTTCGACATAGATATATACCCTCGCCTCTGCTGCCATTTGTTGGTTTTAAAATCCAAATATTCATCATTCCATCCATTTTTAAGTGTGGCCAAAATGCTTCTATTTTCATTAGCATGTTTTTTGCACCCCGTACAATGCTTGAAACAGTTTCTTTTTCATCGTTCTTAAACCGATCTCCAATGTGAACTATTTTATAGAAACTCTCCAAAAATTCATTCCATTGGTACTCAAGAGCATCTTCAATTTCATAGTCAATATCTTCGTGTTTACATCTTCGAACTGTCTTTGATAGTTCAGATATGGCAAAACGATAGATTTTGAGAGATATTCTGCCTGTATTAGAAAATATTTTATTCTGGTGGTTGTTTCCTTGTTGTTCAGTTATCCATTTAAGCAGTGACATGGCTGCAGTTATCTTAAAATCGTTTATAAAGTGTTTAGGATCTTCACTATTTGCGAGATTGTAGGAGCGAGGATGTCGTACATTTGCAATGCCAGGAAATTGAAACCAATGTGCCTTCTTCATTGATTCACATAGACCCTGTTTAGATGTATAACTAAAAATTCCCCTTCTAAATCGATTTACTGTTGTTAGTTTTATATTATCACGGCATACTCGAAAACAATCAAAATTTGGACCCCAATAAAAATCAACTTGATGTTGGTCTAACAGTTTTGACATTATCATACGTTTATAAACATAACTATTGTTCGGATCTATAGCGCCTTTCAGTAATTCCTCAATACTGAACGACTGCAGCTTCTTTAATTTGACTCTATCAAATGTATTGAATAAGATTCGAATTTTCTCAATCCATCCTCGTGAAACTAATGCTCTACGAATAGTGTAGTAATTTCCACAAACAGTGAATGTCTTTTTTTCACGAATTGCAATGTCTACTTCTTCAATTAGCTTTTTTAAATTTTCATTGTTCACAGAAGGTTTATTAAGAAGGCTTTGTTTTTTAATGGTCGGTTTATAATTCTGCAGTAGTGAATTTCTCGTAGAATAATGCTTGGTATTACTTGCTGTACTTGGTCCTGAAGATCTGTTACAAACATTAATTATTGGTGTTAGCTGTTTGTCTTATAGGCCAATCAAATTAATATATTTTGAGGAATTAATTTCCAGCGAGCTGGAAATCATTTTAATACCTTTATTCGGTCCTAAATGCGTGTAATCTAAGTTTGCACCATCCCAGGAGGTGAGCTTAACTTTTGATAGCCAAAAAACCGCCAAATTTTTGCACTTTTTTTAGTTTTTTGCTTGTAGCTGGAAAACGGTGCGTCGGACGGAAAATGTCATTCCATTCAATAATACAGAGGACTAAATTCTGCGTCGAATGACATCTAAAAACATCAAATTCGGTTTAGTGGTATAGCCGAAATCGAATGTACCAAATCAGCTGAGCGGCTTCGCCGTAAAAGCAAGTACTCTTCTGCAAATGTGGTGTTCACTGAAACGATGAATGCAACCATGCCGAAAGAACAATTTCTCTCCAACGACAATAACAAAGAACGGCTTATTTCCATGATGCGTGAGAAATTGGTACAGCATGGGTTTAGTAAGGCAAAGTATTGAGGATGCTGACACCCTTATTGTCAACACTGCCATTGAATTGGCAGGTAACTTTGCGACGGTCATCATAATCGGGGAGGACACCGATTTATTGATCCTATTAACCGCCAAAGCACCAAATTCATCCAACATTTACGTCATGAAACCTGGAAAGGGAACCTCTCAGAACACATTCTACTCTCCCAAGTACTTCAACTTCTCGTCTGTTGTCAAACAGAATCTCCTGTTGCTACATGCAATCAGGGGATGTGATACAACCTCTGCATTCTATCGCCAAGGGAAGTTAAAGTTTGTCAAGCTTCTTGAAAAGAACACGACATTACAAGAGACTGTCAAGGTTTTTCATCATAAAGATGCAGATCCTGAGGTTCTCATTTCAGCAGGTCAACTGTTCTTGGCAGCCCTTTATTCATCTAAGGCAGATGAGACCTTCTTGGACCAAATCCGCTACGAGATATTTTCAAAATCCCTAACAAAGCCAACTTTCGAGCTGGCCTCTCTACCTCCAACAAATGCAGCCGCCGCCCAACATATTCTGCGGGTGTACCTTCAAATCCAGGGCTGGTATGATAGACCAAATGATCCTCTGAGCTGGGGTTGGAGGAGGACGGACCTTGGCCTTCTCCCCATCATAAACACCAAGGATCCAGCTCCACCTGAAATTCTCAACACTGTGTCCTGCAAATGTACAAAGGAGTGTACAGGGAAGTGCAGCTGCCGAAAAGTAGGCATGAAATGTTCAACAATATGCCTCAACTGCAACGGCCAGCCATGCTCGAATTCAGCACTCTTCGAGGATGAGGATGTGACCTTCATTGCCGTAGAAGCAGAAATAGGTGAGGATAGTCCCTTTGAAGATGATCCCGATGAAGAGGACCTCGATATGCAACCGCGCCTTCCGAGCTTCTCAGATGAAGGGCCATCGACATCAAAGAAAATGCGAACATGAATGCTGCCACATTTTGTGCTGCATGCCTATTATATATTGATTTATACCATGTTTACATTTATATTTCATCAATAAACTGTTCATCAATAAAGTGTTTTTGTTTCTTCGTTTTTAACATTCGATTTCGGCTATACCACTAAACCGAATTTGATGTTTTTAGATGTCATTCGACGCAGAATTTAGTCCTCTGTATTATTGAATGGAATGACATTTTCCGTCCGACGCACCGTTTTCCAGCTACAAGCAAAAAACTAAAAAAAGTGCAAAAATTTGGCGGTTTTTTGGCTACCAAAAGATAAGCTCACCACCTGGGATGGTGCAAACTCAGATTACACGCATTTAGGACCAAATAGAGGTATTAAAACGATTTCCAGCTTGCTGGAAATTAATTCCTCAAAACGGTTTTTTTCGATTTAATTTGATTGGCCTATTAAACAGGTTTATTTTTTAAAATTTGTAGTGATTTATTTATAGGTTAATCAGTACAAACAAATTCTTTTTTTAGTAATACAGGGTTGTGCAACACTTATTACACCTCTATTTAATTCTGAAATAAATTAAGATAGCCAAGAATATTGCGAATACAAGTTTTTTGGGAACGTTTGACCTACCTTTCTGCATACTTGAATAATAATTTTAAACAGGACTGTAGGCGTTGTGACGTCATTTTCAAATAGCAATCTAGCAATTTTTTATACTCATTTGATAGAGATTTTTTTCTCTTTTCAATGCTATAAAACTTTTATACCCCTTCCGTAACAAAATTATCTAAAAAAATGCAAAGAACTAACCCTGAATTCAAACAACGGCATACCACAATCGCAACAGTGTGCTTTGAAATTCATTTGTTATCTCTTAACAATCAAAAAGAACAAAATGCGACTGTGCTAGGCTATTTTTGAATTCAGGGCCTGCTAATATGAGAAAGTTTTTTGCGTTTTTTTCGAACATTTTGTTATGCAAGGGTACACAAGTTTTGTTCCATTGAAAAGAGAAAAAATTTCTATCGAATGAATGCAAAAATAGTAACGGTGCTATTTAAGAAAATGAAGATCGCGTCACAGTGGAAAAATACTTAAGAATATGTTTGAAGTTGACAGGAAGGTAGATAAAAATGTAATAAAAAAACTTTCATATAAACCGACTTTGTAGCTGTTATGGATTCCAAGATACCAATGGTATGCATCTCCCATCGGACACCCTGTATATAACAGAAACTTACCTGTATTGCATTGTGTTAATTTTGCTAGAATATGAAGCAATGCTTTGATTGTTACTGATGTAGATAGGACACATGTTATAATGTAAGGCTGCTAATTTATCATAATTTGCATGATACTTTGTTTCTTGTACTTGATAGCTCGGTTTATTATTAATGTTACGGGGCAACATTTGTGGCGCTTCGTTATACATTTTTTTCTCTCTGCTAGAAATTGTTTTTACATCTTTTATTGGTTTTGATGTTTGTTGCTTTGGATTAACAGTTACAATGGAATTACGTTGATTATTTTTTATGTTTAGTTTTTGCTGATATTTATTGGAACTACCAACTGAAAGGAAATTTCGTGATTCTTTTGATTTTGAACTTAGAGAATTCTCTTTCTTAGCTAAATGTTTTCCATTCGTTGTGGCTTCGCTCGTTTTGTTGTTTGCTTGGTTACATAATATTTCAGTAGTTTTAGTCCATGATAGTCGCTCCAAATTTTCTTGTAATTCTTCAAGTACGTGACCCATTTCTAACGCTACCTGTAAGTTTACATTACACTTAATAGTTTGTTGTTATGTTCATGCAAACGCTTGTATTTGACCCTATGCATCATATTCATTATGAAAAGCAAAAGTTTTTATATAAAAATTACCTACTATTTCTAATCCAATCTCAATATCATCATTATTTTTTTCTGTCTTTCTTATTACTTCTTCGTCTTCACTCCAATGTTCTGTAATTTCTCCAATTTCTTCCATGTCAGATTTTAAGTTATTTACATACACAAAACAAAGTTAAACGAGATACAGTATTTGCATGTAGATTGTAGACACACAAACAAAAATGTACTGAATGAGTATTAAATAATTACAAAAATTTTGACATTGCTGGTATAAAATTAAATGAATATGTCAAAAAATGGATTTCTAGATCTGTAGAATTTTCAGGGATACTTTATTTTTAAATAATCATAAATCACCTCGTTGTCATGAATAGTGATTTTATTATACTTGAATATAAATTTCAAGATTGTTCCAAAAATAGTATATTATACACCAAGGTAGAAAAGTCTACTATTATAGCCTGAGGGCTAAGGTTAGATCCCGAGGCGCGTAGCGCCGAGGGATGTAAGGCCCGAGGGCTATAAGACTTTTCTACCGAGGCGTATATACTTTTTTTTTCACTACTAGTGATATAAACCCTTATAATTGTCGAAAAATGACTATTTGAACTTAAATCCCTGTTTATTTCAAATTATAAAACAAATGACAGTTTTTTGTTTTGTTGGCATGACAGTTGTTTGAAAATTGTTACTATTTGACATAAAAGTTAAATTTCTAGTTTTTTGAGCCTTTTAGTACGTCCTTTGTGGCTGCTTTGCAAAAATGAGGAGTGAAGATTTAAATTGTACACCGCCTGAAATGCGGGAAATCTCCGTTTTACTTTGTGTGGTTGTATTATAGGCGAAATTGATATTGACAGGGTTGTCATTTATTACGGCGCGAAAAACGTATATTCAAATACACCAAAGTTTTTAAAATGAAATTAATTTATTTAAGCAACTATTTTATGCATAAAATACCATTAAATAGAATCTCTCCATTATATTAAATCGTGCTATAAAAACGTTCTCTTTAAAACTTTCACAGGATTATCAAAAAATATAAATTTGTTCATTATTAACCAGTGGTTAATAATGAAAAATTAGTTACCTGTCAGTGAGCAAAGGTAGAGAAATTGAATTTCACAGCATTCTATTATGTGTCAAAATGCTACCCCATATTACTACGGTGCGATCGAAAATGATTGAACGTGCCGCTTCATACTGATTTGATCTTGTCCGCTTACTACTTAATGTGATCTTGACTAATTCCACTGGCGTGCAATAGTAATTTAAATAGCGCGGGAAATTTAAAAATGGGTGGCGTGTTCTTTATATGAATGTTGGTGCACCATTTTTTTAGCGAAATAATTACTGTTAGGGACTTTTAAAGACTTTTCTTGTTGTAAATTACGATTTATGTTAGTAAATTTTTATATTCCAAAAGTTAACCTACAGGTTAAAAAACAAGACAATTTAATAACGTAATTTAATAACACAGTTTAATTAATAAAAAAAAACACATTTTTCTTGATTGTTGCTTACAATAATTACTCAATTTAACAATTTAATAACAGTTTAAATTAATAAAAAACACATTTTTCAATGACACAATTTAAATGAATACAAAAATCAAATTCTTTGTAAGACAGTTGTTACAATAACTGCTCGAAATGCCCTCCATCATTGTCTAAACAAACATTGACCCTGCGCTTCATATTTTCAAAAACGGCTACTAACTGTCTTGGTGTGATTTCATTCACGGCATTTACTATGGCCTCTTGTAACTCCTCAATTGTGTGTAAACGATTTGCATATACAACATTCTTAAGATGGCCAAACATAAAGTAGTCGAGAGGTGTTAAGTCGGGCGATCGCGGTGCCCAACGACCTCTACTTATTATTCGTTCATCAAAGAATTCCCTTAAAAAGTTCAACGTTGCACCTGCTGTGTGAGCTGTTGCACCATCTTGCTGGAAGAACCCATGCTGCAGTTCGTCATCGTGGAGTTGATCAATAAACGGTCTTAAAAGTAGTCGTTGATAATTGTTAGCATTGATGTTTTCATTAAAAAAATAGGGCCAATTATTCTTCTTCTCGACATTGCAATCCAAACCCCAATTTTAAGGGGATGCAATGAGGTCTCCCGATATACATGGGGATTTTCAGTTGACCACGTACGATAATTTTGCGAGTTTACGTAGCCACTTAAATGAAACCAGGCTTCATCACTGAAAAATGTCAGATCCAAAATGTCATCATTGTTGAAGTTTTCATTAAACCATGTACAGTATTGTCGACGCTTTCCAAAATCTGCTGGTAGCAACTCTTGCACCACCGACACTTTGTACGGGTGCATATGAAGTATTTTTTTGCAAGCCTTCTCACACGATCCGTATGAAAGACCTGAAACTAACATAGATAAATCAATTACAAAAACAACATTATGCTCATTACCTGTTTGAGCAGATAAACATCTTAACGATTTGTTGGGACTTGCATTCATTCGTTGCTGAATATCATGTACAGTGTCTTCGGTAAGTACAGATGACCTGCCCGTAGACTTTCCTTTGCAGACGCTGCCTGGTTCGTGGTACCGTTGATTAATACGACGAACGTGTTGACTAAAAATTTCATAGTGAACTGCTTCGTTGGGAAAATGCTCTTGGAACTGATTGAAACAGCAGGGATAAGAGTACTGCCAAACACCATTTTGGTCACGTTCTCCGGATCTAAAGTACGCTTCCAAAATAAATTTATCATGCTCTATTGTAAACACCATATTAACCTAAAATTACACACCTGTTATCACCCTCATTTAAAATAAACTTTGTAATTTTATTGTCTTACCTAATAAAGGGAACGAATGCAAACTTTGAGTTTTGAAAAAAACTGTTATAACGTGGGGATTACAAAAACGAGAACAATAACACAAAAGAAAACAATAACTGTTATTATTACGACATTTGACAGGTAAAATGCGCGTACGCTAATGGATTCCAGGGATGTAAGTATTGATAAACAACAGGTTCGCGGACACATCGAAACGCATTTTTGATAATAATGCGACCAGATCGTGGTCACGTGACCTTCAATCATTTTCGATCACTCCGTAGTAGTGAAAAATAATATATTATATAATACATATGATAATATTATACACCAAGGTAGAAAAGTCTACTATTATAGCCCGAGAGCTAAGGTTAGATGTAAGGCTCGAAGGCTATAAGACTTTTCTACCGAGGCGTATATACTTTTTTTTCACTACTAGTGATATAAACCCTTATAATTGTCGAAAAATGACTATTTTAACTTAAATTAAATCCCTGTTTATTTCAAATTATAAAACAAATGACAGTTTTTTGTTTTGTTGGCATGACAGTTGTTTGAAAATTGTATTCAAAAACATTGTTTTTAAGAACTGGTTTCATCTAAAATACTAAAATTATTAACAATTTTCTCTTCTTTACTTTGTGTGGTTGTATTATAGGCGAAATTGATTTATTACGGCGCGAAAAACGTATATTCAAATACACCAAAGTTTTTAAAATTAAATTAATTTATTTAAACAACTATTTTATACATAAAATACCATTAAATAGAATCTCTCCAACATATTAAATCGTGCTATAAAAACGTTCTCTTTAAAACTGTCACAGGATTATCAAAAAATATAAATTTTGTTCATTATTTACCAGTGGTTAATAATGAAAAATTAGTTACCTGTCAGTGAGCAAAGGTAGAGAAATTGAATTTCACAGCATTCTATTATGTGTCAAAATGCTACGCCATATTACTAGTAGTGAAAAAAATTATTTTCTACTTTCCTTAGGTAATAGACACTTTATTTAATTGATTTAAGTTAAGTAATGAACTTTATTCTTTCATTCAGTGAAATAATAAGATCATTTGGTCAATCAAACTTGATTTTTCAAATTGATTCATAAGTGTCATGAAAATGTAAAAAATTCATAATTTCAAATGCACTTTTGTATTTATTCGAGAGAAGAAAGAAAAGAAGCAGAAAAATCTTGTAAGGAAAACGGATGATTATTTAAACTTGTATTTCGTTTTTCTTCTTTAAGTTGTTAAATTACCACAAATCAATTGAATTTTGCTGCAATATTTAAATTCAATTACACAAGGGTTATTTCACAAATGTGATTACAATACTCGCCTAGCAGCTTGTGTTGCAACTTTCACAGTCGTGAAATAATTACCCTCATTTCTTACTTGTTACATAAATAGCCATTGTCTCATTTTATTAACAATTAACGAAAAGGATAAGTGGGTGTAATTTTAGGTATTAACCAAAACAAATTTATCAAATTGATATTACTAAATAACATTTGTTATTCGTTTAGGTTCTCAAATTATCTGCTAAACATTAAATGTAGGCACAGTGGTACGTGGTAATAGCCATTCCCTGACGTGTTGCACACAATATTTTTTCTACTTCCGTTCAAATAAATACCAAAGTGCATTTGAAATTTTCAATTCGAAAAATCAAGATTCACCAAATGATTCCATTATTTCACTGAGTGAAATAATGGAGTTCATTGTTTCACTAAGTGAAATTACCTAACTCATATCAGTGAATTAAAGTGTCTATTACCTAATAGAAGTAGAAAATAGTTATTTGTAGAAGTGAGGAAAGTGATTATTTTCCTAACGAGCGTAGAGTATTCTACAGAGCCGAAGGCGAGGCAGAATAGCTGTGTGTGTGAGGAAATAGTATATTCTGTAACAAGTTTGGAATATGGCATATTTCGCACGAGTGAAAAGTTTGTCACTCGAGTCGAAAAGCGAGGTCCATGAGCGTGGAATAGTCATTCCAAACGTGAAAATAAATATATAATAGCTTCTTAAGGAAACACATTTTACTAAGGCATGTTAGCTTTAATCGGTCTATTTTACTCCAGAAGCTATACCTAAGCGTTGTCCCAGTACTTACAGGACCTGTATATCAGCTATAAATAATTTTTAATTATACTCTTGTTAATTACGTTTTTATGTTTATACACAATAGTACATTTACTAATTTTCCCTTTTTTTATAAATAGAGACATACATTTTTATTTGAACACATACAGCAGTAAAACAGAATTGGTAACTTTAGGCAGTGATATTTTTCTTAAGCTATAACAATTTCATCCTATCTTGTAAAAACTGACAACATGATAATCTATACTTTAGTAGCATTGTGCAATCTTAATTGGTCCTGAATCTCCCAACACTTTATTTTAACTCAGTTAACAAAAGCTTCCTACACTTTAATAAGTTGACTCTCGATTATCCGAGAATAAAAGAAAGAGGCTGGTGGCCCACATAACATGAAAAATATTTTTCCAAGCAACGGTATAAAGTATGTACTGTTTTTTCATTTAGTAATTTGAAGTATAATTATTTGCTATCACCGGATAATCAAGAGTCGTCATAATCGACTGTAATACCTTACATTAGAACTAAAGTAAAAATAGTAGTATTGATTTAGTGGTTAAAATATCTAATACGAAACATAGAGCCAGCAAAAGTACTATAATTAAATTATGAAAAGATGATCTTTGGTTTTCTACATATGCTTCTTCCTGTAGAGATTCAAGGCTGTTGTTTTTCTATACCCACCTTTGCAACTTCTTGGAGTCATCTTTTCCGTATATATTATGACATATACATTTGCAGAAAATTTTGTTTTTACGTTTAAATTTTAATTAATTCAATTTCTTACATTTGACCATTTATACCGACTATCTGTAGGACATGTTATCAATAATTTTGTTTTACTTTTTTCTTTAATATTTATTTTAAAAATTATTTATCCACCAACTGCAAAAAGTGTTAACTTAACTGATTAATTAGCATTTGAATGTATGCTTCTAGTAGACTTTGTTTTATTTTCTTCACAAGCATTTTTAGGGTTTGATACTGCATTAGCAGTTGAAAGATCTAAAGTAAATTGTGGTTCAATTTTATGCAGTTGTGGAAGAGAAAGGCTTAAATTTATAGAGGACAAACAATAACGTGGTGTTCGTATAGATTTTTTATTATTTCCTATGGCACTACCATTTAAATTTTGCATATTAAATTTTGATAGAAATGTTTTGCCCTTAAGAATGCTACTAGTGTCTTTTTCCCAAATATTTTCAGTCTTTTCAACTGAATCATGATTGGGATTTATGGCAAATTTATTTTTTAATTTCCATTCATGAAGTAATCCGAAATAAGCACTCTTAATGAACATACTTCTTGTTTTTCTGTAACCAATATCCATTAGTTTACTGTTTTCTTTTGCGTTTGCTTTTCTGTTAACAAAATGTTTATTAGTTTTGTTTTTAGGTGAGCTGGAGTCTATTTTTGATACCCTTTCATGTTTTACACCACTGCTTTTCTTTTTTGCTGGTGGAGCTGTCGGAAGAGCTGGTACAAATTCATAGCCAGGTTCGCTTGGATACATGCTTTGATGTAGTTCTTCTATAAGGTCACCAATGACAGGTCCTTTGTACCTATCAGATGACGTAATTTTAGGTATACATTTTGGTACATTTGAAGGTATTAAATTAGCAGTTATAAGATTTGCGCTCTGTTGTGTCTCTTTATTTTCTTTATCTTTTTGCTCTTTTCCTTTATTCTTCTTGCATTTGAAAATCCTTCTACCTCTAATTGATAAACTCATGCCCAAATATGCAGGTGGACGAGGTAACATTTGTTTATAAACCAAATCAAACATTCCAGTATCTGCAGTAGCGTTTCTACGTTTATCTACCATTACTGCAAAAGAAAGGCTTGTTTTTAACAGTGAAAAATTGTTGGGAACCAATTCTACGTAAAAAGAGACTTTTAGGAATTTTTTATGTCTGTAATAATTACACAAGAGCTTTTTATTTTATCGGATAAAGTTTCATTTCTTAGGAAAACTTGTAATTTGACAAGATAAATTATTGGTCGAATAATTTTATCTAATTACAGTTTGTTGAGTCAAATTACTTAAAGGCAATCAAGTTTACGTTATTAAAATAAAACTGTATTCAACAAAAATAAAAGTTTCATTTAATTCGATGGGATAATTTAGCAACTTTAACTAAAAATGGGTTGCTATGATTCCATTCATTACTTTTGTTATGAAGTTTCTTGATTTTGGTATGCGTTGGCATAGCTATATTTTATACCTAGTGACAGTGAAATCATGTCCACTTCCAAGTTTTTTTCCAAAATTTAGGTGCAGCAATACTTGGAGGGAGGGCGTTAAGTTTTTTTGGTTTTCCTTTTTTTTATGGGATGGTGTTCAGGATGAAGCACTGATTATCAGGTATTGTTTGAATCAAAATTGTTTAAATAATTGAGAAATATAATTTTTTTGCATCTAACAGTTTTTTTTCAATTCTTTGGTCAAATTCTAACACAAAATGTTGTATGACTTTTTGTTGTAAAGTCAATTGTTTTAAGTTATGAATTTTTGAAAGTTTTAACAGACTTAAACATGAAATTCATGGCCAACATACCTTTTTCGTTTTCGTATTATAAATTTTAAGTCCAATAAACTATATATCACATTAAATGTTACAGTGCTATAGCGCGGGGCGGTTTTTACAGAACTATGGCTAAAAAATAGTTTAATGCTCTATCAGAATATAGTGTGTTTTTACTTTTGGTGTAACTGGAAGTGGCTGAATGGCAAATAATATGTCATAAAATGCGCACGCGCCCTCAAATAGTTTCCCAAGTTTCATTTTATTATCGTAAAAATCGAAAAAATTAATGTTTAACATATGGTTTTCTTGTCACCTGGTATAAGAGTTAAATTATTAGTGTATTAAAATGAAACTATATAGTTTTACCTTTAACGATATCTTGTAGTACCTGGGGGCACATTCTACTAGTAACATTTGTAGATGGCGATAAGTCTGGACTAGAATTTATTTCAAGCAACCACGGTTTAAAATCTTCTGCTATTACAAAATCGGCACCATACAATTCAAAAGTATTTGGTCTGCGATCCATTGTGTCTTGACAAGCTAACATTGCTCCAACAATATTTTCACGCATACCTGTAAACATAATTTAATTTGTGTCACCGTATAACTAGTATTTCACTTATTAATGTGAGAAATTTGGTTTAAGTTAAATATGGTACCTGGATATACAACGTCGTCCCATTTAGTTGGATGTCCGATTTGAGCTAAATAATTTTGGAACATATAGTTATCCCACATGTTTTGTTCGGGTAGGGCTTTATCTCTTTGAACTACATTTGCATATTTACACTGCACAGCATGATTTGTAAGATGCAAAGATTCATGAAAATTGTCAAGAGTGAATATTTGAGTACTAAAGCGTAAGTAGCATTCTCTAAAAAAAAAGAAACTGTAATATTTTTTAAATTGAATCACACAAAAGTACAGGACTTGAAAAATCCACTCTCTTTATCATCATTATAAGATTCCAAAAAAATTAAAAAAAACTTGTTTTTGCTAACGTTAATGTAACTATTTTCAAGCTCTGTATTTGCCGATAACTATGTTACCTGTACATCCATATATTTAAAGGTTGTACAGAAGTAACCATAAACCATTGTCGGATATCAAACTTCGTTTGGTAAATAAGTAAAGGTCTCTCTAAAATATTAGTAAAATTGTTTCATTAGTTTTCCTTTGTTGCTGTTTATTAAAAGTAACACTTAAAATGCAGCAAATTGATTTATCAAAATTTATTTGTAATATTAGCAGATGGTTTTGATTGCCATAGACTTTACCTATATATTTTTGCACCACATACTTCAATTTCAAATTCATAATTTTTGCTACATCTTCCATTTGCTTTACAAGTTGAATTCCCCTTCCACGGCACTTGTTACCTGGTTTCAAAATCCAAATATTTTTCATCCCATCTAAATCCATCATTGGCCAAAATTTTGCCATTTCATTTAAAGCAGTTCTAGCAGCTGCATTGAGCAGTGGAATAGTCCATTCATGGGAATCTAGAAAAAGGGCATGCTCATGCACAACCTTGTAATAATTAGATAAAAATTGGTCCCATTCGTGGTTCCATATTTTAACAAAATCCCTATCAATATCTAAATGTTTTTGGCTTGCTATATAATCGTTGCAACGATCTAGAGCGAATTGTAAGGCAGTGTATGGTACTCGCCCCTCAGGTGATTTGATTGCATATTCATCTTCTTGCTCGTGTTTATTAACAAACCATTTTAGTAGACACATGCATGCTGTTATTCGAAAATCTTCAATAAAATTATTGTAATGATCAGGAAAGCCTGAAATCAAAAAGTTTTATAATCCAATTAGTCAAACTTTAACTCGACCATATAACACTCACCTAGTGTATAGCATCTCGGAAAATTAACAGTTGCAACTCCAGGTTGACAATGCCAATGCATCTGTTGGAGTAATAAATTTAATCCTTCTTTAGAAGTAAACAATGAACGAGCAAACCGATTCATGACTTGATAAGTATTAACTCGATGATGCCAATCAGTGGTTTCTCTACGCATGTTCCAATAAAAATCCACATTATGATTTTGTAGCATTCGTGACATAATAGTCCTTTCACATTTTAGGGTATATGCAGTTTGTGACTCCCAGTCTTGCTTGGCAGGGAGATTACTACATACTTCTTCTAAAGTCTGTGAACTATTATTGTTTTCTTTTACTTGTTTTTGTTTAGAATTGGCGGTATTAGTTTCATATTTCTCTATCCAGCCTCGTAGAAGAAACTGGTGTCTGAGAGTTTGCCAGCCACCTAAAAAACAAAGGTAGGTATGAAGGTTTGTTAAATAAAATTTAGAAAAATATTGAAATGTAATGCTGTTATAATCCTACTTCAGAGTAAAATTTTAAAACAATTACCTTTGACAGTGAAAGTTTTATGTTCACGAATGGCTTCATCAACATTTTTACGAAGGTTAGTCAGTCTTTCAGATGAGATGGTGCAACGAATTTTACAATCAGTGGAACTGCTAGTACGGCGGACATTTTCACTTATATTTTGTTTAGATCCTGAATTAGTTGGTGGCGGAGCACTAGTTATTGATTGATTTTTTTCTGTCCCATCTTTAGATTTTTCGGCATTTCTGGGACTACCTATAAGGGCTTTCATGGTTTGACATTGTTTGTGGCAGTGTGTCAAAATGGCAGTGTTGCTGTTCCTGGGCAACAGTTTTCGAGTGTTGCCCAGGGTTTTTGGTCAGTTATTCATTGCCGGAATGATATCCGTTGGAGCCATTTTTCCATTCTATAATAATGAACTGTGAATCCTCTCTAAAAGAAATATCAGAGAATACTAGTGTTCCTATAAAAACCACATATTACACTACACTTAATTGCAAACACAACTTCAGGATTCTCCCCCCCGCCACTGCTTATCCTAGCTTAGCACACTAAGTGCTCTTGGGGTCTAACATGCCCCACATGAAAACCCAACGTAACTATCAGGCCAGTCCTTGCTGCTTCAAATTTATAAAATCTGGCTACAGTTGGTACAAAAATTAATGGGGATACAGTTACTCGAAGATGCAATTCAGCAAGCAAAACATAAATCATATCCACACATTATAACAATGATTACCAACAAAAATATAAGAAAAAAATATTGTCGGTTTTATACAAAACTTTTGTTACATGTACCTATACTGAACCCACTTATTCCCGACATTCAATGACATATAACACTACTATACTACTACAGAATCACGCGATTCTGTTTATGTTTGTGCATAAAGAAGGGACTCTAAATCATGTCTTTATTAGTATAATAAACGTCTACAGTTTCAACTGGTTTCAGTCTATTTTTATAATTTAGCAATTTTTTTATGTTTTGTGTTATACAATTTGTTAGGCGGTATTAACAACAAACTAAACTAACAAACCTATTCTTTCATTAAATGTTTAAAATATTGTACACTGGAGCAAATTCTTGTATTTCTTTATTAAGTTCTACTCTTATAGCATTACCTACCGAATGTAGGCTAATTAGAGGTACTAATGTTCCTCAGCTTTTTATTTATATTGTAGAACTCATTAATTAAGTTTTTATATATGCCACATTTATGAATATGTAGCTTTTTGTGCTGTAAAACGTTTTTTTGTACATCAGTGTACAACTACACACTTTCTTTTTGAAAATCATTACATCACTACTTTTGAAGATACAATGTGTAGGTACCCATTATATTGTATTAAATATTTACTATACTTCCCATTTTATAAAAAATAGTATTTTAGTACCTTAATCTACAACCAAGAGTTTTTTTTTAATTTTTAATTTTAAAGTAAGGTAAGTACATATTTAGAATCTATGTACAAAATCCCTAACCGTCTCACCATAACACGACGATGGGTTCTTTCAACGCCACAAAATTTACCGCAAAAAACACTGGATTTTCGATTGTTTTCAACAAATGTTTCTGTTGGAGGCACTGCTGTTGATATAATTTGTTTATTTATGGCTTACTTCATTTCTCGAGGGTCGGAAGAAAATTATTGTTACTAGCAAATGTTTATGAACACATAATCGGTAAACTCGGGTTCACCTAAATTGTCGGCCGTGTTATGCTAATAAATTTTAGAAACATCTATAAGGACGAAAGTGCATGAATACAGCTAAGCTTGAATCCAATGAGTTGTAGCAATTATAACGGGAGCAGAATATTAATTTTTTCCATGAAATAACTCCATCAGTCTGTTTGTTTCTCGGCATGTGCACCGACAGACTATAATATACATATAATACTAATATTGGTGAACTACAAAAGTACCTTCGATTGAACAACATGAATAATTGGGTAAGTACTTTCATTACATCATCTACATTCAATTACGTTACCGCTTGACGCGACGTATACTACATTTCATCTTTAACTGTCATATTTATGTAACAGGCCAAGTTTTCGTTTTTTGTTTTTCACGGATTTTATTTGTAGGAGCAGTTCTCATTCAGACTGACTCAGCGGGGGAAACATTCAAAACAGCGAGCGCCGGTTATAAAGTTACCAGACAGGTGACGTAGCCCATAGATTCTGCTAATAAACATTAAAAATAAAAAATTACTGATTTGAAAAACAGTAATTTTAAATTTATTATTTTTTTATTCTACAATTTATTAAACTATATTTCTACAAGGGGTTCGTTTTTCATATCCTGATTGATTTTATTTTTATTTTTTATGCTTACAATTTCGATATTTTTGCAATGGCGGCACTGGAAAATTTTGTTTAGGGGGGCTCAGAGGACAAGCTAAAGTTAGGGGAGCACTTCAAAAGCAGATGTAGTATCAATTTTATAACTACTGTATTCAAAAATGCGATTTTTAGTAAATTTAGAGATTATTATTGCTGTTTTATTTACATATGTATATATTATATCAGATTACATTGCAGAGACAAATTTTTTTCACCGGACAATTTAGAATACAAAATGTTTTGATTGGACAAAATAAAATACAAAATGTGTTTTTACTGGACAATTTAAAATACCCTCTCGTTTCTGTAAAGGGAATAAAGATCAACTTAATAATATCCCTTTATATTTTGCTAAAATTGTAAATTTGGCGTTTCTATTTGATGTTGATTGCGTGGATGTAAGTATAACAGGAGAACTCAAAACTTTTATCAAATTTTAGCGATGTTTGCTATAGTCTAAATAAAATCGTAATTTGATATTCTGCATTTCAGAGGTGTTCTAGCTCACCCAAGTTCATAGAAAACAGTTTACTAACAATAATGTAATTATATTTATGCCGTATCAGCAACCAAACCAAAGTTGGTTTTTAATATCGCATTTTACTATAACAAATAAACATTCCTTAAAAATAATTATCTGGTGTATGTAGTGTATCAATTACAGCAAATATTTGAAAAATTTTGATAAACAACTGTATTTTTCTTAAACGTGTTAATGATTTGATAGCAGCATCAAACTTAAAAAGTGTTATTGGGGGGCACAGTAAAATTCTGGAGGGGTCCAGGACCCTCCAAGTCCCCCCGTAGTGTCGCCGCTGTATTTTCGATTAGAACAAGTGATTCACAATACTTTTTTTTTGTTTTAACAAACTTTTTTCCGTTAAATTTTAAGTTAATTTCAATATTTTATTTTTCAATCATCCAAATATTAAAATTATATTTATTATTATTTTATTATTGGGCATAATACAATTGAAAGCTTAAAACAATAAATGCTGAAATTATGAAAATATATCCAAAGTGTAGCAAAAAAGCAGTAAAACATAAGCAGTATAAAGCAATAATTATTAGCATACATGCATAGAACATTAACTACCTCACTATTTTCTTCATTGCTACCTCCGTTAACCGTTAATGAACACTTGCTTGCGCCATGGCTAATCTAGCACTGATAATCTAGGCATGGAATTGATTCAGTAACCTATATTAACTTTTTAACCCACATTTTGATGAAGGTCTCCGTGCTCGGTACTAGCAGACACCAGGAAGTTGCAGTGAGGGATGTCCACAATGTAAGCTTGGGGATGCCCCTGCTACTAATGACGTCATACGCGTCGTGTCACTTGGCTTAATGCTGTCGTAGTTTAATTCGGGCTTTTCATAATAAATAACGATATAATGACAACCTAATAATGAACTTCTTTATGTGGTTTCTGTATAATGTTGAACAAACCCTAAGAGCATCAAATTAAGCTATCATAACGGATTTATATTTTATTTATTAATTAATTAACGTAGGTTATTTAATATTTTCTTCAATTTCGTCATCAATTTGTTCATGAAATTTTAACCGATTGTTAACAAGAAGTTAAGAAATGTTATGTTTGATTAATAAGCGAGCGACAAGCATAAGCACCATATTTAAAATTTGAGATAGAAATGCTCGGATATTTTTTCCTAATAAAATCTAGTCTAGTAACGCGTTACTTTATAAAACGTATGAGAAGTAACGGCAACGAACTACAAATTTCCTGTAACAGCAACACAAATTTTCGTCACATTTTTAGTTACAGTAACCTACATTAATAATAGTGTGAGCAACTAGTAAATAGTTTCTAG
Source organism: Ctenicera cuprea (assembly GCA_958336395.1). Classification (NCBI taxonomy): domain Eukaryota; kingdom Metazoa; phylum Arthropoda; class Insecta; order Coleoptera; family Elateridae; genus Ctenicera; species Ctenicera cuprea. The sequence continues at coordinate 28,132,249 of OY284487.1, read as the reverse complement.
ATGTATGTAAATTATCATGCCGTTCGTCTGAGAAGGCAGTTAAGGCGTGTCATGGCAAGGAATACCGGAGGTGTTAATATAATTAAAATAATAATTAATCACCAGATTACCAACCAATCAGATTTTTATTTTGACCTTATACGCTCACACACATGCTAGCACAAATAATCGCGGACTAAACACCTGTACACCGCCTGAATTTTTATTAAATTGCGGTATATATTCGATTCATATTTTATAACAATAATATTATACATGCCTACTAGATTCGGCACAATAAACAATTGCATAAGTACTTTAATTAGAATTTACGTTAACTTTCATAAGTTGTGCTGTGTAGAACGCTAATATTTCATAATAGTAAAATGAATCGAGCAAGTCTGTTTATTTCTATTCTGCTGGGTTATTAGGATGATCTCATATAAACGCGTATAAATCGCACATGTTTTAACAACACAAAGAGAACAAACATTTTTTAAGATGCTTTACTGGTTACACTTATTAAGTTAATATTACTTTACGAACAATAATACAACTTCAGAAAATCAAAAAGAGACGCAAATTGCGAACCCCTCCTATACCCATTTTGTTTGATTCATTTATCTTTTTTTACAGGTATTCACGAGGTCAGTATAAAATACGAAACAAATTCATATAATTTTTTTTAATAACAAACAATTCATATAATACTAAAACAAATTGTTCCGAGAAAATTATTAAAATTCTTATTGCTGTACAAAAGTAACGTAGCTTCCAAAAATAGGCCGTAGTTGAGGGCCCCCATTACCCATTTTATTTTATTTATTTATTTTTATTTTTTTTAGCTCATATCACTTAAACGGAGGTAGGGATATATCAAATTCATCGACTTACCTGGGCTGTTATTTATCTTCCACAAAATTTCGGGTCATCAAAAGCATTATCATGTACTTACAAATATTTTAAATTTTTGAAAAATTACAAACCTTGATGGTTGTGACTTACTTTATAGGCTCATTTCAAAGTTAGGAAAAGGAGGGTTAATTTTACTTGCGATTTGTGAAGCTATAAAGTGTAGGTGAGGTGCAAATTTAAGCTGCACTTTGTCTACGATACGAGTCAGTTGTGTAATAATACGTTTGAAACTCTAACTGCAACTAGTTATTTTTAAAATTTGGGGAACTGTTACGTGTTAGAGTTACTTGTTACATTTATTGCTTACGTAACTGTAACTTTAACTAAGTACTTTGAAAAGTAACTTTCTAATGTCTTCATGAGAGGAAAACTGAAAGTGCGACGGTAGACAACCCATATAGCATCAATTAATTGTCATTTGATATGAAACGATTTATTCAGTTTATTTCAAAAACATTACTTACTGTTACCGTTGAATAACATTTTCTTTGTTCTGAACACACTTGGTGGGTAACTTTTCAAAATACTTTACATTTAAATGTTTGATGTTGGCTTATTGCTAACCAGTTGTTAAATTTCATTTTCCTCGTTCAACAAACATACCTGGTGGGTGACTTTTCAAAATACTTTACATTTAAATGTTTGATGTTTGCTTATTTCATAAGTTCATAATTTTGATATGAACAAATGGTCCAAAGTTCAAACCGTTTATAAATCAACGAAAAACGGCATCAGCCAATCGACGCTTGGTTAATAGCTGACATTTCTTTATAAGTGTACTGTAAATAGAAATCTCGGTTTTAGAGTGGTACCTCCAATTTTTGCGTTAGGATTCAGTAAGTCGTTTTGTTTTTCCCCATAGATAACAACTGCTAATATGTCTCTAATATGACACACATTCTATTTAGCCAATGAAAGTGCTCGATTTCCGTGTTTACAACTAATCAAATCAATTCGCTAGTCAATTTGTTAATCAATTTGCTACACTTATAATTTACATATATCTATCAATCAGTACAACGCATTTGTCGTTTCTGCAACCAATAGAAGAGTGTTTATCTCGAATAGTTTTGAAATACAAAATGTTACAGCGAATTAATTAAATTTTATTTTTGTTTTCTATTTGCTAGTTTTAAAAATACATTTAATTAGACAACGCGATATCGATATATTATGCGAAATAGTTATTTAAGTATCAAGGAATGTAAGGACGTAATAACATCCGAGGTAGGCGAATACGAGCTGAGGCGGAGCCGAAGCTTGTCGTCTGCCGAGGATGTTATTAGTCGATACATTCCGTGTTACTTATTAAATTTTTCACGCTACCGGCAATGTAAGTAGGCCTACAGGTAGAAATTTAATCATATTTTTAAAAGTTCGTTTTGACAGCTGTCATCGGAATTATTTTTTAAAAGCTCCATTATTCTAAGTTGTCTGTGTTTGTTACCATATCAACGAACAGTTAAAATCAACATTATTTTCCTAGGAACGTAAGTGACACTATTAAGTTCCGTCGTCAAGGGTAACTAGTACACGAATGTTATCAGCCACTTACGATCCCTGTAGCTATGGATGTAAGGCCTACTTACACTGCCGGTAGCGTGAAAAATAATTTATCCATATACAACTGGTAAACCTGAAAAAATAATCGGGATAAATTACTCAAATATACTGCATAACTTATCGAGTTTATTTAGCCTAAAATCCTTTTGTGACGTACAAAATGTTATCGCAATTAAATTGAAGCAAACTACATACTTATTTGCTTCATTTGCTTGTTTTAAAAATAATCTTGAAAAAGCCCAATCATATGTGAATTGAAAAATAACCGGGGAAACGTAGGTACTCAAACTTCCCCTGTAACAGCGGGTACAAACTTGACAGCAATAGCCGATTTTCACTGCTAATGCAATAGTAGATGGCAGCAAGGTAGTTAGGATAAAACTATTCTATATTGCTACTACATTTGAGACAGAAAATTTTCCTAAATTCACAAAACAACGCTTTTTGAACATTTTGAGACTTTCGGCAAAATTAATGAATAATATCTTTGTATTTTTTTTATATCAGCAAGAACACCTTGGTAGGTACCTAATCTCTAATAGTGAAGACGTGCATGTACATTGTTTCTATAATTAAAATACGTGCCACAGTTTTCCAGTCTGTATTACGCGAAGTACCGGGGGATCGTAAAAAAAATGATTCAGAGCAGGCCATGACTGAATTGTTGAAGTTGGCAATACTTAATATAAGCCAATTGTCAATAGTTGACAGCTGTAAAAAATTTTTGTTAGATTCATTTAACTTAATGTATCTAACCTAAATTTTTACAGCTGTCAACATTTGACAATTGGCATATATTAAGTATTGCCAACTTTAACACTTTGGTCATGGCCTGCTCTGAATCATTTTTTTTACGATCCCCCGGTATTAGTAGGTGCAAGTGCAATAAGATACTGATGCGGCATCTATAGACAACAAATAACTTTAAAATGAATAATTCTTCATCTATTAATTCTGTTCTTTTTTATATTAAATTGGTCGAAAAGCGATGAAATTCCCGACATAAATAAACGGGTAAATCAGTATAATAATAATAAAACTCGTCTTGGAAGCAAAATGTCTGTTATACGCCACTGTATTGTATGTGACGCTATGTGCTGTCACTGGTAATGCGGTAATATTGTCGTTTATATCCGGAGCAAATCGTACACAATCGGTAGAGAAATTTGACGTTTGTGGAAAATGGCGACGCGCAGTGGACTGGTGCGTCAGGTGTGTACGAAAATACTGTGAAAAATCGCAGAACGCGTTCTACGGTGCTGCTAACTTAAATTACAAACTAATTTGACAGATTAACCTTTATTATTTGCAGCAGATACTTTCAGCCGATTATAATATCGCGAATTACTCATTCCCACCTGAGGAATGTTGAGTTTTTGTGATATTTGTTATGTGATCAGGTGCTTGGATCCCGATGTTATTTACAAGGTGGCAACGAATAAAGTGTAAATCTTAATGATTTTTACGCACTGTGAGTTTTTTTTACGTAAATGAGGTGTCCAGCTGTTTGCAAGTGCGAACGAGGTGCCAAGTAAAGTAAACCGAAGAATTGCTGACAGTACTGCAGGTGGACGGGCCATCGAAGTACCTTCGGAAATGGCCAGCAATGAGGTGGGTACCTTATCTGTTCAATTTTATTCCAGCTTTTCTTATGCAACTATACGGCAGATGATAATAAATTTATCATTGCTCATGTCACTTTCTTTGACGTCTTTGCATAACCAAAACAATGCTGCTGCCTTTGTATACTACTGCGATTCAAATACAAACTGGAATTGAATTTGTACTCGAGTTAATGAATTTCAAGTTCATTTGTTTTTTGTCGTTTCGCAAAGGTTACTAAATTGTGCGAACATGACTTTTTTTTAAGCGATTGGCCGTTTCTCCCACGCCATCAAGTTTACCATGTCAGCAGCAAAGAATGTTAAGTTAATACTTACTGTTACTGACTTGGTCACCTTTAGGTACTGCTTGGCTACCTTACGGAGTGAAAGATGAAAGAGTGATTGTAAAACACTTTTAAAATGTAAAATATTGTACAGGTTTGTTAAAATGGTACATTTTTACTATTGCTCCAATAAATTAGAGAAAAACTATTTTTGAACGTTTTTTTTAATGTTAAACTAATTTAGGTTAAACATACATACGTTTTTTTCATATAGAAACGCATTTTGCATCGCGCTATTATTTACGAAGCTATAGAAAATTTTTTTTATTAGTAATTTATGAAACACGCTGTGTATTGTTCAGTAGGAAATCGTAAAAAATAGCATAGCTGTTTTACAGGCACTTGTAAAAGACAGAAATGTATTGCAGGGTGCGAAGATTTACATTAAGTTTTATATAAAATTTAAATCAAAAAAATCATTGATGGAAATCAATTTGCTTTTGAGTAGGGTGTTGTTTTCATGTGTAATTTTCCAAGTAGTAAAGTAATGTTCGCAATTTGACAATAAGCTTAGAATAGAATAGCAGTACATAAAAGTGTTAAACAATTATACAGTTTATGTATTCTGGATCCATTGTAAAGTAGTTTTTATTTCTACAAAAATCCCTACATAAAATTAAAAATGTATTCTACACAATAATTTAAAGAAACAGCGGGGACAGCTCTGTTATTGGTTCACACATATGCAACGTGTGCGCTTTGTTGCGTTTCTACTATCGCTAAAATCATTCCAGGGAACATAAATAGGAGCATTCCACTATGTGCACAATACAGAAAATTCACGATACGTTTTTAATGACTGTTCAGTGTTATATACTCTTTTATTTTGTAGATAGTGAAATACCACTATTTATGCTCCTTGTGATGGTTTTGTTGATAATAGCAGCATCGCAGGCGCAGCAAAGTGCTCACGGAGCTGGGGTGTAAAAATATCATAGATAGAATTGCTTAGATGCAACTCTACGATCTTTTTTAAAAACAATCATTGTAAACAAAAAATACTATACATAACATATGTTTGTCAAGCATTATGTTACACTTGTTATTAAAATATTTATACAAAAATGCTGCAGATAGTACTTTATCAGTTTGTGCAAGTAAACAGGGGTACTTAGGTTTTTTCTAACTAAAAAATCGGTTTAATCAAGAAAATCGATTTAAACCAAAAAAATCTGATTCAAACGAAATAAATAAGTTTTTTTTTAATTTTTTGCATTCTGGCTATCGTTTGTTAGGGTAGGGTATATAGTTCGGGTATGACATGGTTCTCCAGATTGGAAATACCTTCCTTTAAAATCATCTTCATAATAAGAGTGGTGTTTTAAATAATTTTGTACATGCATTTCTAGAATATTCCTATTGTAAAACATTTTTACAATTTAAAAAGAAAACTTTGGTAAAACCACGTTCCAACCAAAGCACAGCCAGGGTGATGGCACTATACTAGGTCGTATAGTACCTTTACAAGAACTTATCGTGTAACTGTCGGAAGTAGGCCTAAAACTGCTTGAAATTGCAGAATCGATTTTCAATAATAGGTCAAAATCTATTATATATAGTAATAATTTAATTATCGATTCCAATAATCGATTCTAACAATTGATTAGAAAAAACGATTCCAATGCTTGATTTATAGAAAAAAACGATTATGAATTAGTACATAAGTACCATTTTTATAGTTCAACGCGTATAACACACATAACTGCTGATTTCATAATAGTTTGTTAAAACCATTTTTATTGATTGGTTGCTGTAAGACCTTGTCATTTCTGGTAAAATTAATACCCATTAGAATATGCAATACAGCAATTCACATGATTTATGAAGCTTACTTGAGCAATTATTTAAGATGTTGAACGAAAACCGGAAAAATCAACTGGTGTATTTTTCTTTCTACTTCGTGACCATAAAGCTATCCACCTACAAAAGGGACAAAGTAATTATTTAAACCGCTGTACAGCAAAAGCAGCAGCTTCAAAAACGCTAAGTTATAATCGATTACCCATAAATTCATTATCTACAAATAAAAATAGAGTACAGAAAACCGATTACAAAACAAATTTATTTTAGTAGGCGCTGTAGTATAGCAGGGCTGTGACTTTCAGAATCGATTTTCGGTAATACGTCAAAATCGATTTTAAATTAAAAATCGATACGAAAAAGAAAACTGATATAATTTGCAAATCGATTTTAAGAAGCGATGATAATCGATTATATTAATGGATAAAAAATCGATTTTAATGATTTATTTAAAAACACCGTTTCCAAATAGCCCATCTTACTTACTTACCTGGATATAAAGAATGATAATAAATTTAAAACGTTGTACGCCTGCCCATTGCCATCAAATGCAAAGTTAAAATTGATTACATGCAAAAAATTAATATTAAATCTCAATTTAAAAAAATAAAGAAACAAAAAGAACCAATTCCAATTAGCGATTGCAAATTTAGCGACTTTTTAAATTACCGGTGATTCGGTAATTAGTTTGAAAAATACCGGTAGTTTACCGGTAAATTTCGATTTTTTTTAAACTGTCTAATAAATTCAAACAACAAAATATAAATAATTACACAAAACTTATATTTCAAAACAGAATAACATTAAAGTTAACAAAAACAAAAAAATTTAAAAACGCTTTTAAAGAGATTGAAATTGAAACACAAAACAATTAATATATAATAAACGTACTTCAAAGATCAAATTTAATTACAAAACAAAAATATAAAGGTAAGTAACAGAATAAAAAAAAAACATTCACAAACACAAAATTCCATAACATTGCCGAGTTAGGAATTAGGATTGTGTATTTTCTCCCAATTTCTTGGTTTCCTAAAACATGCGTAGAAATCTACGGTAATTACCGGTAAAAAATACCAATTTACCGCATTTTTAAGGCATTTATCGGTAAACCAGCATTGCAATTCCTAATTCCAATTAAAAATCGATTTTAAGAAATCGATTAAAAAATAAATGATTCTTCGATTTTTTCAAAATCAAGAATCGATTCTAAAATAATCGAGTTTCAGTTTTGCTATCGATTTTTGTCCCAGCCCTAGTAGGCACTAGTTTTCGATTAAAATATGAAGAATAGATTCTAACAAATATCGATTTTAAAACATTCTCATAAAAGATAAAAGACATAAAAGACTTAAGTTATATATTTTATTTAAACTGCATGCATTACAAAGTAATTTTTACTTCTACATAAATCCATACATAAAATAAAAGTTTAATTCTGCACCAAAATTTAAAGGGCTAGTGGATTGGCGCTCGGTGCTGTCACGCTCTTGAACACGGGTTAAAAACTCAAAATTTTTAAAAATCTGTTGTCCAGGTTGAGAATGCGTTAGAAATTGGGGTTGGGGTAAGGGGATATACCAGCTAGACCTGTTGTATAGCCGTTATGCGCTGATCTAGGGTATAACCTTTGATTATATACCTTATAGGGTATAGTCAATGGTATAACTGAGATGGGGAAAGATCGAGTTGCTTAGATGCCTCGCTATTACCTTTCTTAAATTATCTTTTTCTTTTTAAAATTGTTCATCATAAAAGATACATAACATGTGTATGTCAAATATTACATCGCACTGGTTATTAAAATATTTAAACGAAAACACAAACTCTACAGACAATAATAGATACATTATTCGTTTGTGCAAGTAAACAGGACTGCTTAAATATTTTTAAATGGAAAAACAAAAGTCGTTTTGATTTAACGAAAAATCTGATGTAGGTAAATCAAATAAATCGATATTTTAAAATTTTTTTTTAATACGTTAATAAATTAGTATTTTTAACCTTGTTTTAAATGCCGTAAAAAAATTATAAAAGTAGCCAAACCCATGGCAGTCGCTATACTGGCGCTCATATTTTATAGATTGTTTCTTTTTCAAGAAGGAATGCGAATATTGGCAGGAAGATATTTTTTAAATAATATAGTTAATTATCAAACTATGTTTTTATGAAAGATTTTTTTGGGTTTTTCTAAAAGATATTTGATATGTCTGTCTTCAGTCTCTTAAGCATTAGACTCAACTGACTAAAGGGTAATAATGTTCTCTCATTTTTTTACTAATATTTATATCTATACCACTTCTCATATACTTTTAAGTTGTTGTAGCAGTCATTCTTAAATTGCAGTAAGAAGTGTGAGAGTGATAGTATTAATTTATTATGCCTTTTTAGTTAATTGGCGTTTATATAATCAAGCCAAGTATCAAAGGGTCCTTGGCAGGGTTGGGCATGTAGTATATTACATGTAAAATATACTTATTATACAGAGGTATTCTGTATGTACAGTATTAATTTCCTTTTGCATATTTTACGATAATACCGAAACGATATGTTGAAACCTAAATGAAGAGGTGTACAACTAAACAAGTGCCTCCCCCTCCACTACACGTAATCAGCATAAAACGTAGTAGTCTTTATATTATTAAATAAAATTTAAAATATCTCTAAATAGTAAAAAAGTAATTAAATATAACAAGTGCCGAAGCTAAGGTGGGGTGAGCGGGGCTTTCGCTGCAGGCGTGCCTGTTTAAAGGGCGCCATTTTATTGTATTTCTTATAGAGCCGAGATGGTTGCCGATAATTTAATTTTTGGCGTAAGAGTACGCTTAGAGGAAAGGCTGCGCGTTCGTACCGTTGAATAGTTTCACGTTTCACTTTCCCGCCTACCATGCACACATCCGTTGAAATCTCCATAGTAATGTATACACAATAATTTCACGCAGGTGTTGTTCTAAAATTTATCGTATATATTTTATGTATTATTTATAATTTACATGTATAATGTGACTTAGAAAAAGGTAGATATACCAGTTTTATTTAATATACATATTCTACATGCAGTTACACAACCCTGGTTTTTGAAGTTGTCAACTTCGATGTTTATTATGTAGGCAACTGAACTAGTGAAATGCGAGAGAAATAGAATACCATAAAAAATAAATTCATGCCTTATTTTTATGTGGTTTTTATGCCCCGACAGGTTTAATATGGTTTTTATGTTTAACCTATCGGGGTTCCTTATTTCAGACATAAATTACCTTAATTTCGCATCTATTTTTGCCCGCGGCCTTGTTCAGAGAACAAGGTCATCACCAAAGTCCGCCTAAGGAATGCGAAATTAATGTATAGGTACTGTGAATGTTACCTATCTTTATCCATTTCATCATTGATCCGTTGTTTGAATTAATTTTGTATGCTTACCTAATTAGAGAACGAGCTGTGTATCTTTATAGCCTTTAGGCAATTGAATCTAATCTATTAAGTGTTTATCTAATTTAAGTGTCAAGATTTTTTTTTTAATTTCGATGTGCTTCATGGAGCGTTTCAAGAGAAAATTGGAATTTTGCGGAATTTTGCATATTCATTACAAAGTTACTTTGGTGCTTCGACATTTCTGCAAATTAAAGAGGAGCAGGTTTTCTGTCTGTAAAAAGGCGACAGAGAAAAAGAAAACTCGAAAAAACAAGAATGAATGAAATATATGTAATATTCGTTTTATTTGTCTTTAGTATAAGTAAGAGCAAAATATCGTAAAAATGCAAAATACCAAATAAATTTGTAATTTGTTGTAAATTATTCATTATTTGTTAATAAAAGTTGTTTTATTTTAAATTTGTTGTAATAATATTTATTTCTGTCGTAGTATAATTTTAATCTCTTCCCACTTTCTAAATATTAGTAAAGGTTTTGAGTTTGTGTTTTTATGCTAAATCGAAACTACATTCGCTGTAAGATGATTCCTTCACCTAATTTTTGTTTGATTTATTTTTGTAGGCCGTTATGATTGATTATTTTAGTTGCATTAGACGAACAAACATGCCAGATTCGAAATCCTGCAGATCCAGATGTTTTTTTATTGTTGATGTTTTAAGAATCTTAGATTTTCAAATGAAAAATAAAATTGTTGATATAGGTTCTTGTTTTTTTATTAATGTGGTGTCTTTTAGTAACTTATGTAACCAACAATGGCGATTCTGCTATCATCACAATGTTATATCCTGTGGAAATTTTCCGTATTCAGCAAATTCTTGGTAAAAGAATTGGAGCGTTGAACGGTGAAATTATGTACCGATCTGTAAAAATGGTTTCTTTTTGGGAGTCCTAAATTTACTTTAGCAAAATAATATATAATTGCATGTATATTTTTACATACTTCCTAAAGGTACAACGTTACATTTTTTTCTTGCAGATATATTGGAGATATATAATAGTTATTATGTAAAAGTAATGTGTTGCGTAAATAAGATTCTAAAAGAAACGTTTTGTGCTCTTTAGTCAACCTTTTATTGAATACTTCGAAAATTAATTTTAAACTTCTAAAAAATTTGAAAATTTTATAAAGCATAACACAGATTATGCAAGTTTTATTGTTTTTAATGGCTCCCGCGATCAAGTTGATTTTCGATCGCTTTGTATGTACATAAATGAAAAAGTATACAGTGAGTTTTTCTTTTTTGTATACATACCAGCTATGTATACTTTTATAAAAAACATGTCAATGCATTGTTTTACTGCAATCTGTAGGCAACCAACTATACACTACATTTCAAAGCTTCAATTTTTGAAAAGAATAGTCTGTTGTGGAAACAGTAATCAAATTGTTTAATGTCAAATTAATTAGTTTTTTTTTGAATTTAGCATAAAATTTGTGTATTGTTGATATTTTATGTATTTTAAAATAATAGTTTTATTAAAAAAATTTTAATATTCAAATAATTTTGCGTTTATTCATAAACATGAGGAATAACCTTTCTCTCTCTATTATTTTCTGTACAGTTGGTTGCCTATAGATTGCAGTAAAACAATGCATTGACTTGTTTTTTTATAAAAGTGTACATAGCTGATATGTATACATAAAAGAAAAACTCACTGTATACAGACATTACAATACCACACGATTCTTGTCATCATAAAACACATAAATTAGTAGCATACAGGTCCATGATACATATGGCTTTAACGGTTCCTTTAGGTGAAATTAGTTATAATAGAGAAATTTCGCTAATTAAACAAATTGCATGCAATAATGGTTATAATACTCAACTTATTGATACAAAAAGAGAAAAATTATAAATAAGCTATTTAGAAAATTTATCCAACTAAAAAAAACATTTTAAACACTTTGTTTAATGTAAAGAAAAAACACATAATTTACTAAAATCATGCATCTAGAAATTAAATTGCTCGCACTGTAATTCGGTTTATATAGGACAATTAGAAATTTTGATATTAGGTAGGTACAAGGAACACGTACGTTGTTACAAGTATAAACACCCCCATAAATCTAATTACGCCAAACACTTATTAGAACAAAATCATTCAATGACATCTAATAACACTATAAAATTATTACTCTTTTGTGATGATAAACGTTAGTTGGTTATATTAGAAGTATTTGAAATTCATAAACATTTAAATCTGTACCTTTAATGAATGTACAAATTGATCTCTTAAATTCACCGTTATTAGACGTTTTGGAGTGAGAAATCAAGTCATCTGAACGCAGATATAGAAAACCAAGATCAAGTTATGAAAATTTATTGTTCCAATAGCAACACCAACTGTTTACTTTTAATCTTGCTTTTGGTAATGACGTGTAAACACGTTGAAATACGTATAAAGCTAAAATATAAAACCTGTTGAAGTTAAGAATTGTTTTATTTACAATAAATATACATGGTGACCCATTAGCAGGGTTGTAACTTTACACTTAGAATCGAAAGTGTGTAGAATAGGTAGAATGTATATGTTAGAAAAAACGGCAAATCTACCTTTTTCGGCATATTATACATGTAAAGTATGTACAATACATTCTACAAAAACACGCATGTGTGCACACGGGCGGGGGGGGGGCGACTATTCAACGGAACGACCGCGCTGCCTTACCTATTTCTATTCAAACGGACTGCACTGCTAAAAAAATCTGTAATTGTTGGCAACTGTCAACGATTAAGAAGTAGGCGCCATAAAAAATTATACAGTAAAATTGTGCCCTTTAAATTGTTACGTCTGGGGTGGACACCCTTTTCGCTCCACCCTAATTCCGGCACGGGTTGCAATTATTTTTGGTTTTTAGCTTTTACCGCTCTGAGATAATTAAAATTTTAATTTAATAATATATATTGCAATGATATGCGTGGTCTTGTGACTACTACAAAACAATTCCCTAAACTGTTTGCAATTCACGCAATTAAATTAAACTTTCTATGAGACTCTTCTAACTTTCTCAGGGTCGTTATTTAGCTTGTAAAATAAGTTATTTAAATTAATTTCTAATAGAAATAAACACACACAACGATATCAACTTTACAAAATAAGGTTTTATTTAATAAATGAATTTCTAAAAGTGTTTTCCGAAAAATCAAATGAGTTTTACTAATTACTATCGTCTTTTTTTAAAATAGAACACTTATCTTAGCGTCTCCTTATTAGGATATTCTTCGCTCGAGCAAAACGCTGAGTGTCCAACTTCTATTTCGCTCTGCTGGTTTCTCAAGTAACCACAAATACTCGCCTTTAATCTGAATCTTCTTCTGCTCTGTTTTATATTATTTCCAACTTGGTCTTACCACCATCAGAAACGAAGAAACTTTCTCGATCATCTTTTACTTGTAATACTTCTGGATTTTTTTTTCAATTCGTTGTTACTTCGTTGTATTTTCTTCTTATATACTCGTAATTACTTTTATATAGCTTTTAGACTCGTTTTTCCTCTTTTTTCTTCCAGAGGATCTCAATTCTCTGTTTTTATTTACAAAGACCAGCCGTAACTAATCAAACAAATTTCTTTATATCTTTTGTCTTCCTTCTTTGATTCCCAATTTTTGAACAAACAAATAAATCTCATGACCATGATTATTCTTTTATACGTTTGTGACACTGACATCCACAATGACATTTATCGTTGCACATAACAAATAAGTCTAAAACTTCTTACAAATTAAACCTTCTGAACAATTCTGAACTAAATTATAATTACAATTAACATAAATAGACTTCGTATCAATCTGTTGTGTTTTTCTTTTCTTTCAGTAAAAACAAACCATATGAAAAATAACAATTATTAGAATTTATAACAAGAATTATAGCAAAAATACGCAACCCTGAGTTTAAAAGTTAGAGTAGCAAAACCTTACAGTGTTCATAAAACTCCAATCACAAATAGAATTGCAGCAAGCATTTAAAAAACTGCTCTCCAGGAATCACAATACTCCAGACAAATCAAACGCCTCTAAATATCATAGCAATATGTTATATACAGATCCGCTACTAGAAGCCACATATTTACGCGTCTATTATACATAGTGTAACAGACCACCCACGCATTATCTTTTACGGCTAAACTATTGGACCTACACGGATGGGTTAAAAAAATTATTATATAAATCGTACCCGAGGTATTCAGTAAAAATATTTATAAATTATTTGGGCTCCTGTTGGGGGGGGGGGGGGGGGGTTCCCCTCGAGATTTTCAAACACGTAGGTGGGTCAACTTATACCTCGTTTAGAAGGCCTTTTTAAACCCAACAACTTAAAAAAAAAATATCGATAGATTAAACCGTTTTAAAATGGCAGCCAATTATATCACAAAAGCGGCCATTACAAGAACCTTTTCCCAACCGCACATGAACTATTGGACCAAGAAAATTGGCATTGATCTTTAAAGTCCATTAAATTTGCTTTTCAACGATGTACCATATGAGGACAAAAAAAATGTTAGTGCTCTCTCTTCTCAAAAGAGCGGGAACATTTAAAAGATATTATCTCAAAAATCTTAAATAGTTCGAGGGGTCAAGTGATACCTCAAAGATCACATTAAACTGAACTTTTTTTGTATTTAAAGCTTTTCGATATCTCTCACCGTTACAAAATGGCGGCCCAATTTATAAAAATTTACTCCTTATTATCGAATAAATCGCTCCTTCTACCGCATTTAAGGGAGGGAAACATAATTTTTTTGCTGATTTATAAAGTTTACGTGCGCGTTGGAGTTGGACAACTCAATATCGCACTAAACCTTTATTTCACACTATTGGGACATCCTCTGGATTTCACAAAAATGTTCCCAAGATTTTCTATGAATTACCTAAGATTCCATTGGATTTTCCAAAGATTTTCTTGAATTTCTCAAAGATTTCTGAGCGCAGAGCACCCCAGTTTTCCTTCCTAACTGTGTACGTCTATACAACTACGTGTCCCTCCAGCAATCTCTAAAAGCATATCCAAGTTGTTGAAGTTCCTTTAGTTGATTGGATTGGAGAAGACTGGTGCTGGTTTGTTGAACTACTTGTACTGAATTAGCGACAGAAGATACTTTGTGCAAGTACGTTCACGAAAAAAATTTCATGCCGCTGTAGATTCTGTAGATATTTCTGTTTTTTTTTCTTTTTAACATTCGCACATTATTGATTTATGTAATTTAGATTTGAAAGTGCTCATGCAATATTCCAATATCAACCTGCTTTTCTGCATGTGTATTACTTTCGAATAAATTGCATAATAGTTTTTTCTTCATTTTAAGTTTTCAGGAAGTTAATCTTTTTTAGAGAGCTTTGAGGAAGTTTCGTTATTTCGAGAAAGTCCATTTGTGAAAAAAAGTCAAAGGGTTAAGGTTATGTGTCTTGACCTTTATACATATTGATTGCGTTTTTAGTTGGAAGGAAACCAATAGTAATTTATTACTTTCGATTGTTGTTAACATTCTCCTTTTTTCGGATTGCATTGTGAAAGTTAATATTTTTAATTATTTATTGGTGCAATTAGATATAGACTAGGTTCAAAGTGATCGTCGTATAATATGAATGGAATGCAAATTTAGTGTTATTAACTTCAATTAGTTCTACTGCTTGCTATTTACTTGAATTAGATACGTTGTTAAGAAAGTTGTTGAAGACCTGCGAGAAGAGTTTTAGGAGAGGTTAGCCCACCATATTTTACATAAAAATGTGGTATGCTGAGTTTGTATAAGATGAAATGCGCTGTAGACGTCTAAAAAAGAACCAAACGTCTTTCATTTGCCAACAAAAAACATCGCCACAATTTTCTGATTGACTATGTGATTCCGACAATATTATGGCATTTTTTGTTATAGCAATTGCTTCTGTAAGAAAACGCTTCGGTTTACACTTTCTACGCCTTGCTATTTCGAACTCTTTTTCCTCATGCACTTTAGAAACGGTTCCAGATTTAATAGGCTGTTGGGCAATAGACGACGAACACGTCAAAGCCAGGTTACGAACCGACCTAAAAAGTTTATAGCGATCATTTACATTTCTCTACGTGATTTTTCATGTTGTTTTAGTTTGGTTGGAAAGAGCTAAAATCCTTAAATTTGTAGCTTTAAGAGGAGTCGGCGATTTTAGTTGTCACTTAAAAACACCGTTTAACACTTACTGTTTGTCCCGCCCCAGGTATTGTAAGCGCTCTACTCTCCAGATTCTGGGCAACGCTACAGCTCTGATAAACGAGGATTTGAGAGTTCGGCTAAGATTTTTAAGGAGTTCGTGAACGTTACGAAAATATTGAACTAATGCAATGACATTAATTATTTTGTTAAATGTGTAATTGGCTTTCTGCGTAGTTAGGGAAGGAACTTATGAATTCATCTTCGTATTTAGTAGCCTCCATACAACAGATTAAATTTACGATATTGTTATTATTGGCAATAATAAAAAGTTAATGTATCTCTAGTAATAACAATAAATATAAAAAAAAAACTTTTCTCATATCTCATATGAAATGTGTAATTTGCGTTCTGTTCATATGTCATATGATTTTTAAGTTACTTGAGTTAAATTAGCGACTACCACCGATAGCTAATCACAATCATGTAATATCCTATAAAAAGTGAATGTAGCATTGATAAAATAAGGTCGCTTGTGTGCATTTCACTTCTGATAAACTATACGTCCTAGCTGTAAAATTTTTGACTTCCTTGTACTCTGCGCGAGTACGGTTTACCTTTCGAAATTCTTTATAATTCATGGACGTAATGTTCCACTTTAATTACACAGTTACATGTAATCACAACAGTAAGTAAATACTGTCGTCTGTGTATGTAAACCGAATGCGTTGTATCTTACCGTGTGTAGCGAAGTTAGAATTTATCAGGGAATCGTACGTTAACTTAATGCATGCCATTATCATTAGTTTACTATAAGTTCATGGAATATACTTGCTAATTTGGTTACAAAATTGATATTTGTGGTTTAATTTCCTGTGATAAGCACGTTGTTTGTGTATGTAATCAGCAACATGGGAACTACTAAGGCCATCTTCATTAATTTTATATCTGCTGGGAAAGTTTACCTACCAATAGTTAAAAACAAATAAGAGACTCCATACAATATTTGTTGCGGTAGTTAGTGACTGTATGCTCTCTGAAAGTCTATATCTGAAGTAAAAAAAGCCAACATTAAAAGAAATTCATACAAGGGGTAAACCGTTTCATTAGATTTGTTAGAAATACATGCTTCCACTTTACATTCCATACTTGCTGTAGGAAATTTAATCTAGTTCTTCGAACAGTTGCTTTGGTGTAATTATTGTTTACAATACGTGCTTTCATATATTGCCACACACATCTACATACTTACATTTACTTCTGTGAACTTTTACCACTTACAGTTTGATCGATCTCCGTAGTTTTCATGTACTTCCATGTATTTGCGGATATATTGTACATACTTACATACTTCTTACTTTTACTTCTCTGTGGTTCCACCAGTTACGATTACTACGACTATTATTTTCACTTTTCAAATAGTCTCGCATAGTTTTCTCTGCCTTTCTGTAGTTCTCTTTTACATGAACTTCACATTAAAACAACTCGCGAAACTAAGACCTTGCCTGGTATACGTTTTAAGCGAAGAGCTAAATTAAAATGCTACATATTTACCTTTAGTATTATAATTGATAAATTGATATATAAATGGATATTATATGAGGCGGCCGTAGGCTAGCGGTAAGAGCGTTGGACTGCTAACGCTTGGGATCTGGGTTTCAAATCCCGGAACATCGGATTTTTTACGGACGTTCTCCCTCGCAAGGCAATGGCAAACCAGCGAGGTATTCTGCCAAGAAAACTTTCACTGGAGAAGAAGGGCTTGCACTTCCTGCGGTTCGGAGCCTGGGTTATACAGTAGGTCCCATATATCTGTGTGTGATTCATTGAGCACGCTCAACACAAGCATAGGAAAGAAAGTCACCACGCTCTTTCGAGAGTAAAGGAGTCGAAGAAGAAGATTATAGATTATGAGTTAGGTTAAATTGTTTTGATGTTTACGCATTGTTTATATCCTGTATATCCTAGTTCCGGTCAAGTCGTTAAAGTAGCACATTAGAGTACTTGATAATTATGGTTGAAATGTTCAGTTTCAGCTTTCTTCGGGAAATAGACTTGCCACCTGCGATGCGATGAATAATAAAAGCAGGAATTCATTCCGTCTAGATAAGTTTCATAGTTATATATGGTATTTACTTTTGGCTACAATGTAGGTATTGTGCGTGTGGTGTGTCGTGTTGTTTAACTGAATCTCGGCATTTGCGTGCGTACGTTAATTGTGTATTAAGCAGTCACATTGTATTTACTAATTTCACGAATTGTATTTCAGTTCAGGTTGCAGTGGTCATAATAGAACGAGAAGGAGGTGATATGTGGCGTAATTAATGTGCAGAATATATATTTATTTAAACCTTGCTTTGCTATAGTATATTTTGTATTAATGTTCCACCTCTGAATTAGAGAATGTATATTGTTAAATAGTGAAGATGGATTTGTCGGACAGTCCCCACAGTCTGGCGTTAAGATGACGCATTTTTCTACTCTTGTCTTCAAGCATATTTGTTCTGAGGGCGGTTTTTTTAAATTTTCAAAATGGAGTCGTTTTCGTGCTTTCTATTTGAAAACTGGAACTTTTAACAGTACACTAGCCCAGCGGTTCAATTACCAACGCTCTACACACACCAAACATGTTCCACTATCTTACAGTAAATCACGAGCATCGTCCCCCCCCCATTCCCCACACCGACGCAGACGCTAGTTCAGTCTACTCTGAATTTCAGAGTAGGCGGCTGGAAGGGAGGGGATTTATGTTAACGAAAACCACGTCTTCGCGTTTCTTAATCTTGAATTTTTATATTTAAACATAACATAAATGTTTGAAGTTATGAAAGACATTTTCAAGATTTACAGTTTTAGATTTAATAACAATTAAGAAGCTTGCGTTTTGAATTTTTTTTAACGATTTTATTTGCTTTGTACAAAATTGGCCGCTCTTAAAATCTGCCGCTATACGCTCGCGCCTTCCGGACGTTAAGGGAAATCTGGCACTGTCACTTATTGGTTGTTATGCCAGTGCTATGTATGCAATCCCTTTCTCAGTTTTCTGGGTATTCGTTTTTCTTCTTTGGCTGAGACTGTGGCCTACGTTCCACGCTTTTAAAATTTCCAAGCTTTGGCTTGTTGCGTCGCCCTACGTGACTGCAACATAAACATTCGCACCAAACAAACTAGTAAATACGCTGTGTCGAGATAAAAGCACAGCCAGTCGCGTAAAGTTTGAGACAGTTACGGATTAAATATATTGAATTATCCCATTGGATTTGATGGTCTTCAGTTCAGACGCGATTGGCTATTTTCGATTTCTCTGTTTCGCCTTTACGTTAATTTTGTGCTCCTATATTCTTTAAGTTAGGGATCTGTTTTTTCTCGATGTATTGTTTTCCACACTCACGCGGTATGTTGTGAATAGAGTTCTTCTTACTCTGATTTTTATTTTTGGGTTTGGTTTGCGTGACTATGCCTCTTAGAGTTGTTCCAGATTGGAACAGTTCTGATACCGAATTGGTTTCCGATTCTTCCCAGTTTGTCGGAAATTCCAGGAATGTACGAAATTACTGGTGTGGCAGATTATATTATCTCAGTGGCTGCCTTATGCATTTTTGTAGTTTTATTCTAAGACTGTGGTAATGTGCGGCGCAAGTGGGGATTTACGTTTTCATGAATACTTTTAATTTATACTAATTTAACAAATTCACGAATCTATTTAAAAATATCCATGAATACATGAAGCCTTACTTGGCCCTCTCAATATCTCCCTTGCTTGGCTCATTCGATAGTTGCCTATCCCCTCCTTGTTGCACTACCTACTTGCCCATGTTTTCAGTAAAATAGTGACACTCTGTATATAGTACAAGCAGATAAGATAGCAAGGTTGTTCTGTATCTAGACATCGCTTCGTTTAACTAATTTGCAATGCGAAAGATATAAAAGCATAGTATGTGGTAGCCTTTGACCATTCCAAGTTTACGCCGTAATCATAAAAACCGCAGATTTGTATTAATTTACATATGAATTTATGCTAATCGAATAGCAGTTTTACACATATTTAAAATTGTAAATTTTGTCGTTTGTGACGTTTCATACCAACACCTACATTCAATTCTTTTACTTTCTTCAAAACTTACGCTTTCAAATTGTGGTACATAGGTGCTACTTATTAATAGTTTCACACGGGCATTTATTGCCACACATTTATGTAAATGCGAATTTCTTTTAATTTAACTAGATATTTCTAGTATGCTGGTACCTGGTTTGCAGATATGCTATCAAATCGGTCAGTCATTCACCTGTGCCACCTGTCTACATGCAGTGGCCTTTATCTACTGTGCATAAATGAACTGGTGGGCATAATTTAAATAGAAAATGACAGACAGTATTTAGTTCTTTTCATCTCCTATAAGTAATAAATGTTTTAAGTACCCAAGCAGTGTGTTGGCTGACAAAAGTGTAAAACGTGTATTATTTATACACGCCTAGCTGTTAAAAATGCTTTTACTCTGTCAGGTGAAATGTTTATAGATCTATTAATTTAATAACGTTATATTGCAAAACTAACAGTATTCATTCTATTTACATTTCTGTTTTGAATTTGAAGAAGTAGGTGGGTACGCACTTTCGATCATTCGTTCCACAACACCGCCCCGATTTTGATCAATAGTATATGAAAAATTCGTTGAGAAAATAAGCTTTTAAAAACTTGGAAACCGTGAGCGTCATTTAGATACCTACATACATATACTATGTAGGTATGTTTTGAAACATTTCTTTGAAGAATTTACGAAAGCATATGAACGTTTTGACTTTAACTTTAAATAAATTGGAATGTTGGTATTAAATTTATTATCAAGGTTTTGAGGGTAAAATGAAACAATATAAAAATACTGGCAAATTTTCAAAAAGATTTTTCCAAACTGGACACAAATTTTGTAAATTTTCTTAGTTAGTAGAGTCACATATTGACAATCATTTGAATTCATTTCCCAATAGATTAATTTCTTCCTTGACATTTTCTATAAAAATAAGAGGGGGATGTTAAAGAGTTCCCGTTTAAATTAAATTGCACATCAGCAATAGTGCAATCTATACTAAATCCGTAACTGTCTCACCATAACAATATTGCATCTCGGAAGGATATATCACTATAATACGCTGGCGGCTTTTTGCGTATCGGCTTAGTTTATTGATTGTTTTTAACAAACAAATGTCTGATTTCCACCATTCATTGGCCAGTAAATTGCGAGCTGGACTTGCTTCCCCTTATTATTAAAATGTTTACTACAAAACTGTTTAATGAAAATTATAGAAGCTGTAGTAATGTTCTACATCTGCAGAAAGAATAGATGTTTATTACGTTTGCGGGTTTCGATATTTACGTTAAAATCACGTAAGGTAATTGGGCCACGACTTTTCAGCTTCGAAGTACATACCTACAGTTGTATTCAAAGTACGTAAGTAAATTCTATTTGTATTTTTGCTGAAATTCTGCGTTTTAGTGACGGTATTCATGACGAATATTAATTCTGATCGTACAATAACTTTTGGGGCTGGAACGTCCGTCGAAGTGGTTCGTCTATTTTTACTTTCCGATACTTCTACTGAAGTATGGAAAGTTATGAATTCACGAAAATGTTCGAATTTCAGATTTGGCGCTTGGTGATGTTGCTGTAATAAAATTGCTGCAATTATAACATATGCACGAATATTCAAGAATCATGATAATTGGGTTATAGTGGTGTATTTTTTGCACGAATATGAACTGTGATGTATAACCGTATTATGTAATAATTAACTTTAAAAAAAAAAGAAAACCGACTTCAAATAAAAACACAAAAGTAACATAAGTTAAGTAAAAAGCAAAAAATAAATGTTTTTATACAACAGTTTAATACTTATTTGTTGTTCGGTTTAATGTAATTAAGAAATTATTGTTTATTATATAATTATTAATTGTTTTATATTTTGAAGTCGGTGCCAAGTAAAACATAAAAATTTGAATCTAATTTGTTCTTGTAGCAAGGTATATAATTTTTATGTTTTACTTGGCACCGACTTCAAAATTATAAAACAATTAATAATTATCTAATAAACAATAATTTCTCAATTACATTAAACGGAACAACAAATCCATACATATATAAAAGCACAAAGGGTTTTTTTCTCCGGTTCCTCCAGCGGCTACCGCTTCACCAATTTGGACCATTTTTTTTTAAATGAAAGATCTCTATCCACAGATGGAACATGAAACGTTTTTATATTTTTATTCTACGTCGATGTTTTAATAATAATAATTTTAATTTATAATATATATGAAGGTCGGCTAGACGCGCCATGTACAATAACGTCGCGTGTCATTATTGGAACTAATGCATCACGTGACTTGACATTTCGCCGGTTCTGTCAACGCTGTCAGTGCATTGTGTGCTGGGGTAACACTAGTAAGTATTAAATTGTTGTATAAAAAACATTTATATTTTGCTTTTTAGTCAACTTATGTTACTTTTGTGTTTTTATTTGAAGTCGGTTTCTTTTTTTTTTAAAGTTAATTATTTTACAATTTTAAGTGATGGGTAGACCTAGTAAGGATGCTTCTCGAATGAGGAAACGACGGCTAGTTGAAACGGAAAATGAAAGACAGAAACGCTTAGAAAAAAAAAATAGATTTTGAGGAGTTCCCTGGTGTATCTTCGAAGTTCAAGGTCCAATACCAATGAAATTAAAATGGGACCACCTTGGAACTATACTGAACCCAACGCAAATCATTAAAATCGGTTCATAAACAAAGAAGTTATGCCCGAACATACATTAAAAAGTATATATACCATGTGACACAGACTCATGGTACACCCCCCTTTTCTCCTTTGTTTCTCTAGCTATATTTCTGAAATTTGGAACATTGAATATGCTCACTAGACGGCACTTTCTGACATATTTTGAAAAAAAATTATACTTTCGGTTTTTCCGGAAATGACATCAACTTTCGATTTTCAAATGGAACACCCTGTATATTATTACATTTTTGAAATCTTCGTAATTATCTGAATCCAATGATACCTTATAGTTGATATTTCATTTGTCAGAACACCCATTTTATTTTTCAATCTAGAGAGCCATGAACTGCCTAAAATTATTCCAAATAATTAAAATAATGCTACACTATCGCATTTTCGATTAAAATAGTATTGTGGTTCGAAATACGTGCCAAAAAAGTAAAACAAAACGTTTTTTTACTCGAAACTCCATTTTTTCTAATGGTACCATAATGGTACTCTGACGTCATTCGAAAGTACCATCGATGGGGTATCCAAAAATGTAATAATATACAGGGTGTCCCATTTGAAAATCGAAAGTTGATGTCATTTCCGGAAAAAACGGAAGTTGAATTGTTTTTCCAAATATGTCAGAAAGTGCCGTCTAGTGAGCATAGTCAATGTTCCAAATTTCAGAAATATAGCTAGAGAAACAAAGGAGAAAAGGGGGGTGTACTCCTTTTTTTGAAGTCGGTTAAAAATATTGAAATACAGCAGTCACTGCCAGTAACCAATTTTGTAAATTTTTACTCTAAACTAAATAATAAAATAATTTAATTAAAGTAGAATAGCTTAAAATTCTTTAATTACTATGTATCTTCCAACTTTTAATTTCTTCTCGCCTCAATAATTTGTTTAATTGGTTCGATTTGTAACTTATAAGATGTTTTTTTAATTAAAAAATAATTGCGTTCTATAGGGGCGATCGATTGCTAGTAATCTGAAAAATTGCATGTTTTCTAAAAGTATGCACAACGATTCGTAAAATGTTCAAATTTTGTGTAAACTGTAAATTGATTGTGGAATAACTGAGACTTAACTCGCACTAGACAGTAACATTCCCCCAAGAACTGTAAACTTTAAAATGTGTCAAATAGGTGTTGTGTTATGCAGATTGATATGTATATCAAAAATTTGGAGCTGCCATAATTTATTTAGTCTTGAAATTCCAACCTTAAATTAAGTAAACTTGGGCAACACATTTTTTAGGAAATATGGTATTTACTTCAATATATATTTCCTGTTTTCAATTATAAAATGACGTATTCATATGCACTGGTTAGTGTATATCAACACCAATTATCTCGGTAGTTTCGTAATGAATTATATTTGTCTTTAGACATTTTTTCGTAGTTATTTGTATGTTAATTGGCATGAGAATTGGAAATACAACATATGTATTTCTGTCTACAGTTTTAACTTCCTTATGATGTTAAATCGTCTTTCCTACCATTGTTATATTATTAAATATAATTATTGTTCCGCTATATTAATTTGATTTAAAGTTGTCATTGTGCTGATTCATTTGTAACGTATCATAGTAGGGTTACGTATTCATTGTAACATGTTCTTTTTTTTACTCATTAGATAACTTTATCAGCTGATACTATTTTATCCAATTAATAAATGCGGCGATACTCAAGATAGCACTTCTGAAAAATATTTTATGCTGTTCGATAAACAGGCATTAAAGAATTCTTAATATAATAAATCTATTTAAATTAGAGATTATTAGGCCCTGGAAAATTACAGTTGTTTTCAAACTTTCAACGTGCACTTTAATTTAAATGCACCTGTCCATTACCGTGGAGTTTGAAAATTACCTATAATTAAAAATTTGAAATCTATACAAATTTACTGCAATATTACCTTGTAATATTAATACATAATAACGAGTGTTTAAAAAAAGAGGTCAAGTTGGCCGGCGTTAAATTTTGTTCTCGGGTGGGCATGTCTGAGCGCAAAGATAACGCGTTTGACAGTTTTGTTGGTTGAGTTGTCAATTTTGTTTTTCCGTGGTTCTTTCTGTCACGTAAGAAACAGTTTTTTCTTAACTAATATATGAGCATTTTGACAATTTACTTGCATTGTTTGTTGTAAGGTGGACGAGGTTTGAACATATTCCGTACATGACTGCGTGGAAGAGTTTGGAGCCAAATTTCCAGAAGTTGCTGTTGACCACGAACAGTTTGAACATACTGTGCATCTGTTTATTAAAGTTTTTCGTGAGACATGAAGCCTAAGCAGAAAGCAGGGTAGCGGCTGGCCACTAAAACGCAATGAAGAAACAATCGATGTTGCTAGCATGTGTCACTGCAACAACTGAAGCTTTCTGTGGGAACATGTAATACAGTATCAAATAAGGATCTGCATTTATTTCTCTATTGACTGGTTCGTGAATTGCTAACGCAGCGTGCAGTTTTGTGAATGTTTTTTTAACACTTTGAATAATGACTGGTGCAACCCGTGGGCTATGCCCCCCGCTTTGTTTGATAATAGAAAAAATCGAATGAAGTAGGTAGCGTTACAAGCTGCGGATCGAAGTTCTAGTATATACCTTCTATGTCTATATATTAAATCCCGAATCTCTCCCCCTGCTTCAACTTTTAGTGACCGTATACATTTAATAATATGGCTTACATCTCGAAACAGGTTATTTATTTTTTCTCTCATTTGTACTACTTGGTTAAAGAGAGTTGGCAGCCGTAGCTCATCCAGCTTTCTTTTGTTAGTGAAGGGGACTAGTGTTGTTTTTGTAGGATTTACCCTTAGGTTTTCCTTTATGCACCACCCTTCAACAGTTTTTAGAGCTCTTTGCATGAGCTCTGATACTGTATTGGCATATTTATTTTTTCTCTCATTTGTACTACTTGGTTAAAGAGAGTTGGCAGCCGTAGCTCATCCAGCTTTCTTTTGTTAGTGAAGGGGACTAGTGTTGTTTTTGTAGGATTTACCCTTAGGTTTTCCTTTATGCACCACCCTTCAACAGTTTTTAGAGCTCTTTGCATGAGCTCTGATACTGTATTGGCATATTTATTTTTTCTCTCATTTGTACTACTTGGTTAAAGAGAGTTGGCAGCCGTAGCTCATCCAGCTTTCTTTTGTTAGTGAAGGGGACTAGTGTTGTTTTTGTAGGATTTACCCTTAGGTTTTCCTTTATGCACCACCCTTCAACAGTTTTTAGAGCTCTTTGCATGAGCTCTGATACTGTATTGGCATATTTATTTTTTCTCTCATTTGTACTACTTGGTTAAAGAGAGTTGGCAGCCGTAGCTCATCCAGCTTTCTTTTGTTAGTGAAGGGGACTAGTGTTGTTTTTGTAGGATTTACCCTTAGGTTTTCCTTTATGCACCACCCTTCAACAGTTTTTAGAGCTCTTTGCATGAGCTCTGATACTGTATTGGCATATTTATTTTTTCTCTCATTTGTACTACTTGGTTAAAGAGAGTTGGCAGCCGTAGCTCATCCAGCTTTCTTTTGTTAGTGAAGGGGACTAGTGTTGTTTTTGTAGGATTTACCCTTAGGGTTTCCTTTATGCACCACCCTTCAACAGTTTTTAGAGCTCTTTGCATGAGCTCTGATACTGTATTGGCATATTTATTTTTTCTCTCATTTGTACTACTTGGTTAAAGAGAGTTGGCAGCCGTAGCTCATCCAGCTTTCTTTTGTTAGTGAAGGGGACTAGTGTTGTTTTTGTAGGATTTACCCTTAGGTTTTCCTTTATGCACCACCCTTCAACAGTTTTTAGAGCTCTTTGCATGAGCTCTGATACTGTATTGGCATATTTATTTTTTCTCTCATTTGTACTACTTGGTTAAAGAGAGTTGGCAGCCGTAGCTCATCCAGCTTTCTTTTGTTAGTGAAGGGGACTAGTGTTGTTTTTGTAGGATTTACCCTTAGGTTTTCCTTTATGCACCACCCTTCAACAGTTTTTAGAGCTCTTTGCATGAGCTCTGACACTGTATTGGCATATTTATTTTTTCTCTCATTTGTACTACTTGGTTAAAGAGAGTTGGCAGCCGTAGCTCATCCAGCTTTCTTTTGTTAGTGAAGGGGACTAGTGTTGTTTTTGTAGGATTTACCCTTAGGGTTTCCTTTATGCACCACCCTTCAACAGTTTTTAGAGCTCTTTGCATGAGCTCTGATACTGTATTGGCATATTTATTTTTTCTCTCATTTGTACTACTTGGTTAAAGAGAGTTGGCAGCCGTAGCTCATCCAGCTTTCTTTTGTTAGTGAAGGGGACTAGTGTTGTTTTTGTAGGATTTACCCTTAGGTTTTCCTTTATGCACCACCCTTCAACAGTTTTTAGAGCTCTTTGCATGAGCTCTGATACTGTATTGGCATATTTATTTTTTCTCTCATTTGTACTACTTGGTTAAAGAGAGTTGGCAGCCGTAGCTCATCCAGCTTTCTTTTGTTAGTGAAGGGGACTAGTGTTGTTTTTGTAGGATTTACCCTTAGGTTTTCCTTTATGCACCACCCTTCAACAGTTTTTAGAGCTCTTTGCATGAGCTCTGATACTGTATTGGCATATTTATTTTTTCTCTCATTTGTACTACTTGGTTAAAGAGAGTTGGCAGCCGTAGCTCATCCAGCTTTCTTTTGTTAGTGAAGGGGACTAGTGTTGTTTTTGTAGGATTTACCCTTAGGTTTTCCTTTATGCACCACCCTTCAACAGTTTTTAGAGCTCTTTGCATGAGCTCTGATACTGTATTGGCATATTTCCCCACTATGAGTGTGGCGATATCATCCGCATACTCCTGTGTATAGTGGCCAGATTTGTTCAGTGAGACTAGTAGTTCGTCTACGACCAAGTCCCAGAGCAGGGGAGATAGTACTCCGCCTTGAGGGCATCCTCTGGCCACAGACACCTGTGCTGTCTCACCTACCAATGTCGTCCGAATCTGTCTGCCTTGCAACATGGCTTTCATCCACCTGCATAGGGTGTCTTCAACTGCACGGTTGCTAGCGGCTAGTATCATTGATTCAAATGAGGTGTTATCACATGCACCCTCTATGTCAAGAAATACAGTTAATGCTATTTCTTGGTCGGTCAGTGCTGTCTCTATTTTCGAAGTTAACTGATGTAATGCGCTTTCGCACCATTTTCCTGCTTGGTATGCATGCTGATTAGGGTTTAGTGGCCTTTCTATTAGACAGGTTTCCCTAAGATGCTTAACAAGCAGTTTCTCCATTGCCTTCAGCACGAACGATGATAAGGATATAGGTTTATCTGCCTTTGCCTGGGCGTATGAGTTCCGCCCACGTTTTGGTATAAAGACGACCCTTACTTGGTTCCATGCTTTTGGCACATACCCTAGTGCCAAGCTGGTTCTATATATTTTACATAAAATTGGTGCTAGGTCTTGTTTGCTCTGCTGTAACAGAGCAGGGAATATCCCGTTAGGACCAGGAGATTTATAGGCCTCAAATGAGTTAAATGCCCAGATGACCCTATCATACGTTATTACCCTATTGGCTATCCGCCAGCTGTCCCTCGATGCTCTACGATAGAGTTGTTCTAGGTTTTGCTGGTTATTGATAGGCTCAAGGTTTACGTTCATCGAACCTGGAAAGTGCACTTGGAGTAGGACCTTCAGTGTTTCCCTACCATTGTTCGTATATTCCCCTGTGGGTTTTATAAGTGTCCCCAGTAGATTTATCGGGTCCTTTGCCATGAGTTTGTAGAGTCTTGCTCCTTCAGATGTAGATTCTACATCTTCACAGAACTTCCTCCATGAATCTCTTTTGGCTTTTCTTAGTTCCCGACTGTATTCGGTGAGTGTTTTAGAGTATTCCAACCACTCATTCGTTTTTTTCGCTCTATTGTATAGTTTTCTAGTTTTCTGCCTTAACTGAGCAAGGTTATCATTCCACCAGTTTACTGTTCTGCTGGTGGTTCGCCTTACTTGAGGGCAGCTCTGCTCCGATGATCATCTGGAGGTGAGAGTCCTCGCAGAATTTCTCCAGCCTCTCCACGTGCTCTGATGGTGGTGGGTTGAGTGAGTCATATGGGAGATAAGCAGAAGCAAATATTAGCTTCTTGCTGGCTCCATTTTTATGATAGCTCAGTCTTATGGCTATAATGGGAAATACTTTTTTTAGCCAAAAATTAAATTTTGTATCATTCAAAATGGCGGCTGGTCGCCATTTTAAATTTTTTTTAAACAGAAATGGAATTCGAGTGACACCTCATTTGAAAAGTCTTTTAGTTCTGCGCCTGATCCTAGAGTTTTAACGCCATAACAAAATGACAAATGTTTGAAGATAAAGAAGTAAACTAAGAATTGTAGCAAAAAGAAATTATATTAAGTGTTCGAAATGTTCAGCATTCACTTCTTGGTACATAAAAAGTCTGTTATGAAATTCCTGCCGTACATTTTCATACGTTTCTGGAGTGATACTTCTGCAAACTTTTGTAAAGCGTTGCTCCAGTTCTTCAATTGCGTCTGGACGGGCTATTCGACAGGCCTACCAATCCATCTTCCAGGAAAATTCCGTTGAGAAAGTCAGAAACAGCCCTATAATAATGAGGCGGCGCGGCGCACCATCTTGTTGGAACATAACATTTTCAATATTATTTCCAGCCACCTGAGATATTTCTGGAAAAATTTTGTCCTACAAATGATACAGACAGCAAACGATAATAAACAGTTTTATGGTAACACCTGGCAGCAGAGGAACAATTTTACACCCGCCATGGCACTCCAGACGCAAAACAAAAAAAAGTTGTCAAAAAACAATTAAAGTACACAATCATATGCAGAAGTTTATTCTGATTCCAAATATGTAAAAATATACAGGATGTTGCATTCACAATAATAAAATTATGGTCAATTCCGGCGAAACCGGAAGTGGTAAAAAATTGCTAATACTATCAAATAATTTTATTTTATGGATATATTACCCATACAAAATTTCATTCTTTATCTTAATAAATAAACAAATAAAGGGTTTCGTTTACACCTGGTATGTAACTTACAAAACTCTTGGAGATTGCTCGAAATCTTGATTGGTGTATTTTTCTCGAAAGAGAAATGGAAATCGTTTTTCCCGAAATAGCATTCCAAGAGAAATTCCGGTAATCCTGCATAATGTATGTATATTTTCTTCGCGTTTTGTAAACCAGACGTAATGGGAAATTTACGCTCGAATAATGCCTAGTCTGAGAGGCCTAACGGAAGTCCTCCAACTCCTACTTAACATACAATTGCCTCTTGATCCAGTTCCTCGTGTTAATACTACAACGAATGAATGCTGATTATATCAAACGCACCTTATTGTTCTTTTTATGCATGTTTTCTTCCTATTATTGTTATTACTTACCTGTGTGTTTGTGGGCTGAGGTTTCTCCGTGCGGTTTTTTTTGTCAAAATTTGAGGTGAAGGTTGTAACTGTACTTGCAATTTATTTTGTCACTATTTTACCTTACTAGATGTGATTTAAAAAATTATGGATCAGTTTTGGTTTTATATTTTCTCATGTCGTTCACAGGGTGTTGAAAATTGCATGATTTTCATTAAGTCATTTTAAAGTATTTTCTCGATAAAAATGTGGTTTTTAATCATCCGAATTCCATTTATCTGTGAATGTACCTCCCATACAATCAATTAATTGTATCTCTAATGTGATTTGAATGTTTGAAGAAACTAAATTTCTAAACTAAAATTTTAACTCGACGAACATATGATTTGTTGGTTTTATTAAACGATAGTTCGCCGTGTATATTATTTCTTGAGTTTTGTTGAAAATTCTCTTATATAAAGACGTGTAAAATCCAAACCGGATAAACTTGTATTAAATAAGTGCATTAGTGCGTTGAACTTACATCTGTTAATAAATATACATAATTAGTTGGGTGTGTATATAGGTACGATTATTAAAATTTCAATGCTCATTTCTACATTTTAACTCGGTTTAAATTAAATAATGTGTTCCAAAGTTCCTACATATTATTGTCCGTATTTCTCGTGTGAAAACGATAACGTCTCCCTTTCATTGCTATCATCGTACTTCCGTAAATTGACACAATCTCCTGTGTACATACGCTGATGTGGATTATTCTTTTCTGATAAACGTAAGTTTCCCGTTTAGTCAGTGTGGTAGATTTTACGGTTTTGGGATATCAGCGTTGTAGACGTAATTATTTTTTGTGGCATTTTGCTGCTAAGTGTGCTAAAAGAGATAAAAATTAAACCAAAGCCTGTGTTTACGCAACCATAAACACGGAAATTATATAATCGAGTGTAACTCAATGTCATGTTCATACTCGTTTGTCTACAAACGTGGGTAACAGTCCAATAATTTTTAAATCAATTTTTATTGAACAACTTTTTGTTTTACATATTATCGCAGGCTTTTGTACGATATCGATTTAATAAAATAACCTGTTACAAAGAGTAAGTGTTCTTCTGCATGACTGTATGTGACAAACAGTAACTTTATATAGTAGTCGAATCATTTATTCAAAAACATGTTATTGAAGAACTACTTTTTGTGTAAAGAAGAAAAATCTTGAAATTACTTTAGAAAGCTCTGGAGAAAGTTCTTTTGTATTTTGTCACTTTTTTTAAATTGATTGTATGTTGTTATTCATATATTTAACATCGTTATATCGCGGTCATATATGATTTCATTTTTAATGTGTGTTAGTTTAAAAAAGAAAATTGTTAATTAATATTCATTGATAAATTTTGAAAGCCTGAACTTGTAGGTATTTTAAATTTAATTCAAATTTTACACTCGGCGGATATTGCCGAAATGACATCAATAAAAGGTGCTCGGTGATGCTGAAAACATAATAACCTCAAAACAAACAAATGTAGAAGAATATTTGGAATTCCGTTTTACTTTTTAAGTTAAATTATTGAAATATAATTACATTTTCCTCATCTTGCTAAATAATTTTTGGCGTAAAATATTGAATTATAGATATTACAAATTGAATATGATTGTTTCACGTCTCAAAATCATCGAATTTGGAATAAAAATATTTGTCTTTCAACGGATGAACATTGTTTGCAATTAAATATACCAGAAATCGTAACGCCAGATAACTCTAGCAAAAAATAAGGGGGTGCAAAGGAGTGATTTACTTCAATATAGACGCACTCGAAAAGAGCCCAGATTTGTAGTCGACGCTTGTTGAATAGCTGATCTGCACAAGCGCGGTCTTTCTACCACCCCCCGGTAATCCCCATCATCAATTTTTTGTGCTTTAAAAATTTGTTTTTTTTGGCTTTAAAATCGGTATGGACATGTTAAGTGATCATAGGAACAACCTCCCATTAAGAAACGAAATATAGGGTATTTCGTTTTGGTCGTTTACCTGAACAGTTTAATCGAACAAATGCGAAACCTTTTGTTTAATAAGTTCGCTATTTTATCTTTAATTTTCTAAGCTGAAATTTTCATGATTTCCAAACAGTTTTTCTAAATTATGAAATTTTTTACAATTATTAAAACTTTCATAAATTTTAACAATATTTAAACATTTTCCAAAACTTTCAAACGTTTTAAAATATATTCCATTTAAAAAAAAAATTTCAAAAAGCTAATTAAGAAACCTGCTGCTATATGCGCGCGCGTACCAAGCGTATAAGAAAATCTGACACTGCTTTAAGCTAAACTGCTGATAAGTAGCAATAGAATAAGACTTAAAGTTAGTTTTTTAGTTGCACAAATATTTTGGCTTCTGGCTTATTATGTCCGTGAAAATCAAACATCGAATTTCTTTCTATTCTTATAGGCGTTCTAAGTCTAAGTGAGAACGATGAAGAGGACGATGAGTTGTGAGCTGTAACATAGTTGAGGGTGTTTTGATTTTACAGTAATTGTTACGACTAAAACGTTGTGAGCGAAGTGCTTCATTCCTCCATTGTTTCACTATCTCTATATTTGTCCCTTTAAAGCGGTATTTTATGGTGGCTCTTAGCTTATCTTTTCATGCAGATATATATGTACTATACCTACACATGAAGTACATAAATGCGTTCTGCGTAATTTCCGTGTTGTGACATGCATTTTCAATTGCAACAACATGAAGGTGCAATTTCGCTTAAGGAACAACTTCCTGATTGTTTCGTTGCCGCTAGTTTTCAAGAAAAATAATTAGCAAACAGCGGGTTAGTCCTATATGAGTTGACAGAGTCTGTGGTAATTACTTTGACACATTAATTACCCGCTCGGGTCGATTCTATATAGCCAGGAGATTGAAATGCTAATGCCTCTCCGGCAGCGCGCCCTATTTTTTTGCCGCAAATTGAAATGTTATTCGCGCTAAAATGGCTTGGTGTCGGTGAAATTGCCCCGAAAATTAACGTTTGGTCTCTCGTGTCGTGTTTGTTTTGTGGATTTTGTATGGGGCGTCTAATGAACAGCGCAATTTAATGAGAAAGTATAATTAAAAATTTTTGTGCAAAATACAGATAGGCATCGCACTTTTATTAATTTGCAGAATAAACCTATATATTGTAGAGTCAGTTTTGAAATGGAAGTCATTGTAATAATTTAATAAACTTTAAAGACGAGATAGAAAATTGAATAGTCTGACACGTTAAGTATTATTTTTATTAAAACAAAAATTATTTTTATGTTAAACCAGACCGATGAAATTCAGATGTTAAATGTCATGAAATGTTGGATTTCTGAGTACTTCAACCACCAGAGGGCAACCCTTGGGTCAAAGTAATTTTAGTAGGCGAAAGTATTCTCATCTGCAGGTTAATGATCTATGAAGTGTAAACATTTGATGTAAGGGCTTTGCCAATCTATTAATCCAAAATTGATGAATATTTTCTTAATTTTTAAATCAATGGGAAACATTGAATCCCAATAGCATACCATTAAAACAGCTATTGAAATGGGTTATACTACTCTTTTCATTTAATCTCGGTTTAATGTCATTTGCTACCAATTAATGTAGTAAATACATGTTTCTTGCTTGTAGCCCTTAGGTGTAATTTAACATTTTTCGTAACGTATAAACGTATCATGGCGGGTGAAAGTAGTTGAATAAAATCAAATGAGATTAATATCTCTTGGTGTTTTATAGAGATCATGCTCGTTAGATATAGAAGAATTCGATTACGTGTCCTGAAAAGTATAACAGGATGTATCAAATTGCGTGTTAACTATGGGGATCTCGCTTATTTGAAGAGATACGACGATGGTTAAATTAGAGAAAAGCTGTGGAATTTTGTGCCCAAAAATAATCTAAAAAGACATTAAACCTATCTTGCTTAGTTTCTGAAAGAACTGGAAAAAACTGAAATTTTGGATTTTTTGTTTTCGGCTATAACTCATTTATCATTTATGTTACATATTTCCAGTTCAAGCATTATAAGGACACTTTTTTATACTAAATCTAAATTTTTTATCAGATTTGATATAACTGCTACCGTTACTCATTGTCGACTGTCAACTTTTTTTTTCTTATGGTCAGCATTTAAAATGTTTTTATATTTGAATAGAGTTTTTAATTCTGATTTCAACGATGTGTCACACTTTGCATTTTGTTTACGTTTTGACCGTTTTATTTTAGAAAATAAAAACTTCATAAGAGTGCCATGGAAAAACCACGTCATTTAATTTATTTTGAAAAAATTCTAGTAGGCTATGAACTGATGGAAGTAAAACAAACACTACTTTTACTTACTTTGGTCTTTAGATACATCAGGTACGCGAAAATTTCAGGAAACTTAGTTTTGAGCGTCGACAGGTACAAAAACAAAATGAATGACACAGTTACTAACACACAGATTAGAGAGTTTATTTTAGACGAGCTTCTGAGCATTTTTTACAAAGGTGTCAAATGTTTTGAACATTTATTTCATAATTGTTTGTATTAGTGCAGTTCTAGTGTTATATGTTGTATTTATTTAATCTGTTATTCAAATTTGTTATGTCAGTTGCAAACATAAAGACTGCAAGTGGAATTTTCAGTAAATTGTGTATGTCGTTCATTTGTTTTTATAAAAAATAACATAACCTGATGCCTAAGCCCAAAACAAAGTTTGCTGAAATTTTCGCGTACCTAATGTATCTAAGGACCAAAGTAAATAAAAGTAGTGCTTTGTTTTACTTCCATCAGTTCATGGCCTACTAGAATTTTTTCAAAATAAATTAAATGACGTGAACTTTTCATGGCACTCTTATGAAATTTCTATTTTCTGTAATAAAATGCTAAAAACTTAAACAAAATGCAAAGTGTGACACATCATTGAAATCAGAATTAAAAACTATTCAAATATGAAAAAGTTTAAAATACCGACCATAAGAAAAGAAAAAGTTGAAAGTCAAAAATGAGTAATGGTAACAGTTGTACCAAATTTAATTAAAAATTTAGATTCGGCATGAAAAAGTGTCTTAATAATGCGTTAACTAGAAACATGTAATATAAATGACAAATGAGTTACAGCCGAAAACAAAACATTCAAAATTTCAGTTTTTTTCAGTTCTTTCAGAAACTACATAAGATAGTTCCAATTTCTTTTCAGAGTAGTAATTGGCATAAAATTTAACAACTTTTCTCTAATATAACCATCGTCGTATCTCTTCAAATAAGCGAGATCCCCATAGATAACACGCAATTTGATACATCCTGTATAGCCGAAGTTCTATTTTTGATAGAATATTCTTCGGGAAGAAATTCTCACTCATATCCGCTGCAATAACATGTGTCACAAATCGCGAATGCCGTGATTGCTTTACGTGACACCATCGCAGTAAGTTGGATCACGTATCCTAGCTGAGCAATCTGTGAATCGGAACCCATATTTGTCAACCCACAAATTATGGAAAAGCAGGGAGGAGAGGATAAAGAAAAAATATGGTTATTTGATCAGTTCACCTTTATTTCATAGCATCGAATATTTCATTTCCCTATTTAGATGTTTATTCTAATTATTTTAACCTATTAATTATTATGCTATACTGTTGAGTTGATAACATGCAATTATGCTACAGGACTAGGAGAAAATATTTCTTGATGAATTTATGTAAAATTATTCGAAAGGTTGTGGTTATTAAAACGTTACCGACAGCTGGTAACAAGATCACATGTTCTGTAATTTATTAAAAAGAATGAAATATGTTTATAGTGTGTGATCTGATAAATTGTAAGTTTTAAAATGTACTACAAAATACACCCCCTCATTTTATAAACAACGGCGCGCGGCGTGGAGAAAGCTGGATATTTACTGTCTGAAAATCAGATAAACGAAATTCTTGAATTGTGACTGGTGTTTATACGCTTTTACTGTTTTTTTTTATATAATCAGTACTTGTTATTCTGTGTTCAGTTATTACAATACTGTGAGACTAAATGTACACACAGAGTTTTCCACGACTCCAATTTTGTACTTTAAAAGGATGCTAATGAGGTCAGGTTGAGTCAAAATGCCCTATAAGGATGTGCGCGAAGCTCACCCAACTATACTGAATGAGTATTTGGAGAATTATAGGGAATCAATTGTAAACAGGGAGCAAAAATCGTGATTTTTTTAAAGAAATCAAAAAACTCGATTTATTCGATTTAAATCGGAAACTTTAAGTTAAAATTTAGAATGGTTAATATATGCACGGACACATTATTTGACGTAGATTACAATTATCTGGTGCTTCAGGTTTCACCAGAATCGTCATTGCTATATTTTTGAATTCGGATAATGGTGTATTTAACTAAACTTTGATAGCAAATTTTTGATGGCACGAGAAGTTTGTCGAGCAACATAATCCTATGCAAAATGTCATTCCGACTTTAAAAATATATAGGGTGTTCTATTTAAAGTTAAACTGTAGAGTTTTTAAATGTTTGAATTTCAAATGCTTCTAAGCATATCCAATTTACGTTTATCATCACAAAAATGTAAACATTTTATAGTGTTATTATATGTCATTAAATGATTGTGTTCTAGTAAGTGTTTAGCGTAATTGGATTTTTGTGGGTCATTTTCTAATTTTTAGAAATAATGTTAAATGCGACCTATGCGAGTCTTGCCCTAACATTCAGGGTTATTCAGCAACGGTTTTCAGAAAAGAGACAGCAAACTGGGGATTTCCGTGGTTTTCTGTTTTGTGGACTTTTGTGTGTTTGTGATATATAAATTATATTTTGCCTCCGTAACGCCAGTCAAATATATTTCCATAAAAATGGTGGAAATGCGTATTGTGTAAAAAGTTATGCAGACAAAGCAACTCTGTATAATGTTTGTGCTTTCTAGATAAACCATTATTCTCCCGCTAGTAGTTCAGGTATAGAAAAAAAAATAATTCGGTACATCATTGAGCAGCTTAAGTTTATAATCAGTTGAAATGATCTGTTTATAGAAAGAAATTTCGACGATGTTCGATTGATGTAGGGATTCTAGAAGCCATTGATAATGATAAATTTGTTATACATGAGGGTTAGGACATGTCGTCCTCTCACTCTAACTTCCAAAATGTGCTTTATGAGATGGGTATATCGCTCCTTATTTTACTAATTTAGTGTTTAGTCACTAGATATTTTTCAATGTCAAGTTTGTAGGTTATGGTATTAGTCACGTGCGTGTATTTTAGGAAGGGGATTGATCGTCTTATATTAAAATATGGATTTGAAAATTGCACATGTAGGCCAATCAAATTAATATATTTTGAGGAATTAATTTCCAGCAAGCTGGAAATCGTTTTAATACCTGTATTTGGTCCCAAATGCGTGTAATCTGAGTTTGCAATGAGATGCCTCTGAAGGCGAAAGTACTGCACCGATTTTGATGAAATTTTAAATCAAAAGGTACATCGAAAATTTTAGTTCTAGTAGGTATTTATAAATTATTAAATTCATGACACGCCACTGATTTTTCAAATTAAATTTGTTAAACCATGTAAAATAAAATCACTATGAACAAAAAGAAGATAGGAAATTAATGTTCTCCTAACCCTCTCATATAAAAAATCTGTCATTATCAATGGGATGTAGGATACCTAGATTGATGAATTTTCAAATTTAAAAGGCACGAAAGGTAAAGTTTATTTCAATTGTAGATAAAAATAGTTATTTCTTTTATAATTTACACTGAAAAATGTATTTTTATTGCTAAAGACGTTGCTTTTAAACAAATTGTTTAGTTTGTATTATATTAAGTACTATTTTATATAGTTTAAATTTTTGCTAATGTTTTGTGGTAATTGTGTTTTTTGTTATTAAGGCACGTTTTTTTTTCAGTTATGCCATAAGTGTTTAAAATCCTAGCTATGACACTGCGTTAATTACCCAATTAAAATAAACAAATCTCAATAAATTCTACAAATCTGTTTATTGCAGTTATAATTTTTATTCTATATTTGATACGCACAAAAGTTATGTTGCTTTTATTCCAATTTTTATAAATTATATTTCGATTTGACTCGATGCATCCATCCTTTAAAATGCTTTCATTTAAATTACATTACTTGAAGATGTCATAGTTGCTGAGTTTTCAAGTTCTCGTGGAAAGCAGAGCTACGAATAATTTGCTTTTCAAAGTGGAAACTTTGCCAGATTCAATTGATTTTCTCCCCTTGACAAGTTTTGAAAAGCTGTCTGTGGTAAAAGTTAAATTTACTTCTCCATGATTACAGTTAAACTTAGCAACCGCGTTAGGAACTTCAAAGTGTGAAAACAGTTTCTAATTTGTTTGAATTGGACTTTGTTAATGTTTCCTCTCAACTTCTTATATGTGTATGTCTAACAGTTCTTCAGCAAAAAGTCAGGAACCAAGGAAGGTAGTGCTCGTTAACCGTAAAGTTCTTTGCCGATGCAAGGTTGCGGCCTCTTGTAATTGCCATCTGCTTACTGCTCCGCATTCTATTACTAGTTCTGTTCTGGTTGCGACAGCCTTACAAAGTAGAAAAATATGTACGTACTCTTTTTAGGGTAAAACTGGACTGTTACGTTAACGTTATTTCCTTGTAAATTAACTGTCATTTTATATGTGAACCTATTGATGTATCGATTCGTGAAATGTTGTGGTGAAAATTCATTACATTTTGATTGCTTCGGAATATTGGAAAAGATATCAAATTGACACTTGAAAGAAACGGAAATATTTTTAAT
This sequence comes from Ctenicera cuprea, assembly GCA_958336395.1. Classification (NCBI taxonomy): domain Eukaryota; kingdom Metazoa; phylum Arthropoda; class Insecta; order Coleoptera; family Elateridae; genus Ctenicera; species Ctenicera cuprea. The sequence goes on along the minus strand of OY284487.1, from coordinate 28,093,598 downwards.
CGTGAATATTTCCACGAAAACTTGTATATCATCATTTTTAATAACAATTGTACAAGTTTTTCAAACCATTTTAATTCATTTTCATGAACATTAGAAATTCTGAAACTGAATATAGAAAATGTGTTTTCCCACTTTCCTCGTTTGTTGGTCTGATGTTTTATTAGGTATCATTAAGTTGTTTACTGAAAACCTTGTATGAAAAATGGGTGCATTTAGATGCGTAATTTCCGTAGTAAGTGAACCCATTAATAATTTAAGTGGTTGAAATAACTACCTTCCGTTTCCGTGTGGTGATCCACTAACAAACAACTGTCTCAGTAGAGGGTTCGAAAATTTTGCGTGTGTTAACAATGTTGCTTTGCGTTTACATTACCGCTATGCCATACGCTGTTATACAAAAGTAGAGTAGGTTTTGATACAGCCAGAGGTACAGTTATATATGCAGACGCAGGAGTGTTGAATTTCGACTCTATTTAATATGTAAATTTGTGATTTATGTTAGTTTTGGCTACTAAATGTACTAGAAAACGATTTTTTTTTTGTAAAATATAGATAGAATTTAAAAAATGTAGAAAGTTTGAATTAGCTTGACATAATTTTAAAATGTTTAATATTAGCATACTCATAAAACAGATAGTGACACACCCGAAAACATAAAATTTCTAGTAAATTCTTATTCAGTTTTACTACTGGAACTTCGTAACACTTTAAACGCAAACAACTGTGTTGTTTGCTCATGTTAGTTTTATCTTGTCTTTTATATTAAACAAAATATTGACTCTAAAAATTTGTAGTTGGCCTATAACTATTGCAACATTTATGTTTACAATCCATTGTGAAATATTTTTTTCCTATCTACCACTATCTCTACGTAGTGTTTTGTATATAATTTATTGATTCTTTGTTTGGATCTCGTAACAATTTTATGTTCTTTGCTTTTGGCGCTAGAGAATAATATAAGGTGGGAGATTGTTGTTGTACCGACATTTATAAGATACTAACAAATTTATACTTCTAAACAATCGGTTTTTTTATTGAATCGATTTTTTGAATTTAAGTTACAAGAGAACTTTTTGATGATTTACGATAGCAAAGTAAGATTGAAAAATCAGTCAAATTAAACTCATTTTATGAGAATAAAAAAAAAATAATTCCGAGTTTAGTTTAGTTTAGTTTAGTTTTGAAATTTGGCAGAGACGTTTTAGATGTAATTATAGTATATTATGCGACAAGTGCAATTGTAAACCTCGTCTATAGGCTCGGTCTACAACGTTCGCATTCGTGCAAAAAAAGCTCTTTGGCACGTGTGGCATACGCTATTTTTTATACGCGTTTGTCAAAAGTGAAGAGAAATTACAACCATAATTGGAAAAAATTAGAGAACCCATTTTTTAAGTTTCCTTTGATTAGTAACTGGCAGTATTGTGTAAGAAAACAACCCCAAAACATTATCAATAATTATATTAACTTATAAAGTTACAGGGATTAATCCACATAATATGCGTGTTACAAAGAACGCAGCTTTCAACATAACTGACTTCTAGTGCCGGGATATTTTACAGCCCGGCCGGTGATCTCATTCCTTCGTGTTAATATTATTGTTATGGCTATGGAGAAGCGATATACCGAGGCTGACCCAACAATTGAGTTTAATTTTATCTAACGCCGTGGCTATAGTTTGGATAAATTAAGCTTTAAACTTTTTTCGCGCTAGAGGCTAAAAACTTGTTTTTCGCACTAGTGTTTTGAAACGTCATTTTTGACACTAAAAACGGTGTCAAAAACTGTCACTTTTGACAGGCGCGTAGAAAATGTAATATTTTTAATAGGAAAGCATCGAAAATTCGATGGGCTGAATAAAAGACTAAGTATTCGGCCATTTATTGGAGCTTGCCGAATATTCGGATAAGTTGAATGTTTTTTGATTCGGACCGAAATTCGGCATGTTTTACACTACATGAAAACAATACTAAATTACTAATTTTCCGTAAAATTGATTGATGGTTGTAAATTAGTTAGCAATCCATTCGAACAATATTACATTGAATCATCAGCTGGTAGCCTAGGCTATCTGATAATTTAATGTAATTTTGTTTAAAAGGATTGTAATCTAATTTATAGCATTATGCTATGTATTTTTACCACCCGCCAGAATTAAAGTAAGCCATAAATAACCAACTTATAGCAACGGTAGTGACTGCAACAAAAACATTCGCCAAAAACAATCAATTAAATGAGCGGAGATATAAGGGACCGTCGTCGTGTTATGGTGAGACATTGAAGAAATCAGTATATGTATAATTACGTAGAAGGAGATATAGTCAAAAAAATTGTTGAAAAATAAAACTCAGTTGAATATAGACACATTTTTATAATTGTAACAAACCATAGTAGTATGGAACAGCGATTGTAGTTTCTCATTACAACTGTTTTTACTAGATGTAAATGCATTTATTTCATACTGTATGCTATATACCACTTTACGTCATTGATTTGAGTCCGGGAAATGGCACATTACAGGCCAAGGTCGGGATGTGTTGCTTAGCAGTCCTTCCCGGACTGCTTGGAGAAAAATTCATCAAACACCTCTATTTGTAGCTAAGCAACGAGTGATTTAAAATGAAATACCAACAGCGAATGTTTAATTTGACAGAATATAAATTTTAAAAATGACGTTTTTATAAAAAGAAAATATTCAAATAAAAAATGGTTTTGGCAGTAATGAAATAAAATTTTGTACGATACACGTCCGTGAAGTGATTATTAAAGCATTCGTTTAGAAATTTCGGACTCGGCTCCTTTCGTCGCCTCGTCCGCAAATATCTAAACTCATACTTTAATATGTCACTTCCCGGACTAGTGACGTAAATAACTATTGTCTAATTTCCTTTACTTTTTTGTTGCAGGTGGGTGTTTGTTTCTTCCTTTTCTAATATCTCTAACGTCAGGGAGTCAGTAAGTTTTGCCTTTCAAAGTTTTATTTTTGATCGATGATATTTCATCAAAATTATGCAATTGTGTTTTAATAGCGAATTAATGAACCATATTTTACGTTTCTATATTCGGTCGCAAACAAGCACGGCGAAGATATTGTAGTCTCTCTGCTGGTGGGCTGTTTGAATTATAGATACCTATCATTTACAATATGATTTATGTATAACAAAAACGTCAACTCTGCAACGGACGCGAAGGATGAAGATCATAAACCACTCCTGATTATTTGCTGCGTGCCTTGTCTCTCATGCCAGTAATATCAATACTTTTATGATTTTAAATATGATATTGCTCATTTGGTTGCATTTCTCCCTAAGTGAGTTTTACATTCCTATACTTTTGTTATAGGGAAGTATTGATATCATGAAAATGTTCGACGACGAGATTTTGATGGAAACATGTGGATTTAAACTGTCTCATGATGAATCTATTAAAGTAGCATCGCACTCCTTGCTGATAACTTTATTAATATAAACAGGTTCATCACCTGTTATTTATTTTATTGATTGTGGTATACGCGATAAACTGATCTTATTAGCATTGTAACTGAACACTTTTTACATTTTCCAAATTTGTTGAACAGTGAATAACCAATAAAACTAGATAACCAATTTTTTTAACGAATGTACTTGTTTTTCGAGGACAATTTAACTAAAAACCAAATGTACTGGCGAAAATTTTCCAGTATAATGACGAAGGAAGAAAATAAATTAGTAAAAACAAAACGCCTCGAGTGTATCAAGTAAACGCTCTGGCAGCAGCCAAAATAATGTGCAAACTTGCAATAAAGTTTGTAACATTAGTTGGGACAATTCTCCGAGCAGACGCAAGATCCGTGTTCATCCAATTATAAAACGCGTGTTTACCTTCATCTTTTAAAAAGTACTTTGCAAAATGTCACCTTTTACTTTATGAATAACATATTTTACGTGAACTTTCCAGCACAGTATAAATTCAACTGAATTTATCTGTTTTCGTATTGAAAAACTAAATAAAGGAGGATCTAACAGCTATAGCATTCTGTTATTTTAATAGAAAGAACTTCACAGTTTGGGAATGCTTTTCTATTGTACTAAAAAACTCTAAAAGTTCAGCTGTATCAAGATTGTTTGTTCAATTAGAGTGAAACTGGAGCCAACGCGGAAGCATTTTGTTTTATCAAGTTTTGTAATATTGTAGCAGATTAACGATTTTCAAGAAAGATTTCTGATTTGAAATAAACATTTCAGTCACGTCTTTTCACTGCTTGACGATTTTATACTTCACTACCTAAGCGACATTGAAAATTCGATTTGCTCTGATAATAATTTAGTTACGGAGTACCTAAATTAAAAACATTTTTTAGCCAAATTGAATTACTAAAAATGTAAGAAACGGACAGCGCAAAGTTTTTATTATTTTGTAGAACTATTTCATTTTGTCCTTTTGTGAAAGTAGTCACCCTTGATTGGCTTCATAATTGATTATAAAACACTGATAACGTCATAAATGTTGCGTCACCAACTAGCAAAAGATAGGACAATCGTGTTGTAGGAGTTATGAAATTAAATTATTTAATTATGCGGTATGTTTAAATCGATTTTCAGTCTTAGACTAATAAGGTGTTAAGATTTTGCAAGTATCTGACGAGAAAACATTTTATTATCCTTTTGCGGTTCGCGCTATTAAAATGAACCCTAGTTGATTGCAACTACAATTACCGGATTTTGTTAAATTGTTAGGTTGTACATTGGCTGCGGTGTACAAATATCGTTTCTTCTGGGCAATACAAAAACGTGCGTGGTTGTTGTAGTCTGAATATGAATAATAACAATAAAATTTCTTAGTATAAACTATAAACTGTTTGTTATTAAATTTGCATATACGCAAATACTGCGTAGAATAATAACGTGCGGGGCAATGTAATGATTTGACCTATCGCACAGTGTAATTATACATACCAATGAGGCATGTATAGTTGGATGTATTTGGTTGAATTTTGATTGACATCGTCTGCCAGTTAAAATCAACGTCGGTTGTAATCGAAGTAGTTCAGGAGAAATATTATTTTTCTAAACGTTTTAATAACTTAACAATCAAGGAATTTCTAGGGGTTATTTAGGTGTTTTTTGGAACTGCTCTTCTTTCAGCAAATGAGGGATTTGGTTTCTCATTAAGGGACAAAAAAAGAAAGAAAAACTTATTCTAAACTGTCAAAGCTTGTTTTTTATTGTTCAAGAAAGTAGACCTAAGTAAACCCCTGAAAATAGGTTGATGTTAATGCCAAATTGGCCGCTTTACGGTTGGAAAGTTTGAATGAAGACAATTTTCTATTAAATGTTTAATTTCTTAATGGCACTGACCGATCTGAAATTGTTGACTCAACCAACGCCCTTTAGCGGCTAACCGTTTAATTGTTTGAGTAACTGTTACACTAGACACGCTGATTAAAAATATACACTGTCGCAAAATTTGATGTGCTGTAATGAGAAATCAAATACTATGTTTTAGCCCATACTTAAATTTTGTATCATTCAAATGGCGGCTGAGAGCGGCCGTAGCTCAATGGTAAGAGCGCGGGCTACCAATGCAGCGGATCCGAGTTCGATCCCCGGCCCGGTCGTTCTCCCTCGCAAGGCAACGGGAAACCAGCGAGGTGGATTTTTCCCCAGGAAAACCTCTCTGGAGAAGAAGTGCATGCACTTCCTATGGTTCGGAGCCCACGTTAAACTGTAGGTCCCCTATGCCTGTCTGTGCAAAATATCTATCGCCGCGCACCAAACACAGACATAGGAGAGAGGTAGCCAACGCCCTGAATAGGGTATAGCACTACAAGAAGAAGAAATGGCGGCTGGGCGGCATTTTGAATTTTGTTTTTAACCGGAAAGGGGGATCGACTGACACCTCATTTGAAAGGTCTTTTAGTTCTGCGTCTGATCCTAGAGTTCCAAAGAAAAATATTTAGCCATAACAAAATGATTAATGTTTGAAGATGAAGAAATCTATTAAGAAAACGAAGAATTAAAGCTAAACCAAATTAAATTAAGTGTTCGAAATGTTCACCATTCACTTCTTGGCACATAAAAAGTCGGTTATTGAATTCCTGCTTTACGTTTTCATAAGTTTCTGGAGTGATATTTCTGCAAACCTCTGTAATGCGTTGCTCCAGTTCTTTAATTGTTTCTGGGCGGGTTCTGTAGGCACACTTTCGATTTCGGATATCCTCACAGAAAAAAATCTAAGGGGGTTAAATCTGGGAAGCGAGCCGGCTATTCTACAGGCCCCCGTCTGCCAATCCATCTTCCAAGAAAATGTCCGTTGAGAAAGTCAGAAACAGGCCTATAATAATGAGGCGGCGCACCGTCTTGTTAGAACATAACGTTTTCAATATTATTTCCAGCCACCTGAGATATTTCTGAGAAAATTTTGTCCTGCAAATGAAAAAGTGGACTACTGAATAACAAAATCAAAACAATTTTGAATTGAGTGAGTTCATGTGTTTAAAACCCGCCATTTTGTTATGGCTAAATATTTTTCTTTGAAAATCTAGGATCAGGCGCAGAACTAAAAGACATTTTAAATGAGGTGTCACTCGACCCCCCTTTCCGTTAACAAAAAATTCAAAATGGCTACTTTATAGACAGATGGTATACATTACTGAATAGAGAATTTAAAGCTCTTATCAGAACCTATAAACAATACAAGATGCTATTTGTCAAAAAAAAGTTGGTTTCACTTTCGGTGTAACCGGAAGTAGTGACATGTTGTTTATTAACCAATTTAAAGATTTCTAAGTACTACAGACACTTACAAAAGCTAATTTGGTAATTTGAAGAATTGATATATTAGCTTGGGACTAGGCTCTCAATCACCTAGTATATTTTACATCCTTGACACCAATTTCACTGAAGCAAAGTTTTGAGCGGTGGAGGAAAAATCTGTTTCTCCCATTTTCCTTCCGTGCTATATAATGTATTCGCGTGATAAGTCATTTCGTTTACAATATTGATGCAAATTGGAGCTTGAAAATAGTTTACGATCGGTAGTACGTAGTATACATGTTTCTCTCGGTTTTTGTTTTCATGTCTCATCAAATATAAAATCTTATTAATATCCTCGAACATTTCCGTAAACAAGAAGTTATAATTATAATATCAAAAGTATCATTTCGATAATAACTTTGATTATTTAGATGTAAGTAGGTAGCTAGACCATGAAGGTGGACGAGTAGGTTGCCTTATCGTTTTGCATGCAATTAATTTTCTCTCTAATTCATGAATTAAAATAAAAATGTGTTAAATTTATATTAAGGCGGTGATAAAGAAACTGATAAATATATCTAGAATTACAAACGGCAATTAAATTTTGTTATCAGTTAGTCGCAATCAGCTGGCAAACAAAAGTATAGCTATCCGATATTTATAATTAATAGTTAATTACTAATTAGGATGTTGTAGTGCAGGTGTTTTACTTTTTATAGCGGCATTGCTTCACTGCTCATACATGTGGATAAGTGATAACGAACTCGAATAAAAGTTGCTAATTTTCAGTATTAGAAACTTGCTTACTGTTGTATTGAATTCGTTTACAATTCATTAGATTGAGAGTTGTTTTGTAAAAAATAAATTTAAACCATTAAAAGTTTGGAAATTTATAGGAAATAATTAAGATTGCCAATATACAGGGTGATTCACGTAAGATGATGAATGTACCAAAAATAAAATATATAAGTTATAAATTTATTGTAAATAAAACAATTCTTAACTTCAACAGGTTTTTCCTATTTCAGCCTTATACGTATTTCAACGTGTTTACACGTCATTATCAAAGGCAAGATTAAAAGTAAACACTTGGTGTTGCTATAGGAACAATACATCTTGATAATTTGATCTTGGTTTTGTATATCTGCGTCCAGATGATTTGGTTTCTCATTCTAAAACGTCCAATAACGGTGAATTTAAGAGATCAATTTGTTCATTAATTAAAGGTACAGATTTTAAATGTTTGTGAATTTGAAATGCTTCTATAGTATAACCAACTTACGTTTTTGTGATGATAAACGTTAGAGTTGAAGTTAAGAATTGTTTTATTTACAATAAGTTAAAGTGAACTTCAACGAAGTAAAGCTCGAACTTATAAATAAAATAAATTATAAATCTCAAACAGCAACATGCGAAGCTTGACATACTTATAATTTGTAAGTTAGACGAAATGTTTTATTTGACAGGCATTTTATCGTAGTCGAATCACCCTGTGTATACATCGGGCCAATATTTTAGGAGGTTAAATGAGAAACTTTACTCACAGTCTATCACTTACAAGAATTCGTAGCCATAGTTGATAAGATTTGTATCTGGTTAAAAATTAGAATGGAATGTTAAGATAGAAAGTAAACACTTGAAGTTTATAGACAAATTCGTGGTTCGAAAGGTTACTTAGTTTTTTAACTAAAATTATTTTATTCTTTTTGACTCGGATATAAAATTTAACCAATTTCAAGATTATAAGTTTATTAACGATTTGACTTGATTTTGAATCTTCCAGACAATGTAGTATTGCTTAAGAAAGGGCGAAAAAAGTAATTATGGTACAATTTTGGAAAAATGCTACAAAAAAATAAATGTGGCAAAAATTAAAACAAAATAATTTTTGGAGTTTTAGTTGGGTTTAAATAAATCGTTTTGAATATGTCGAAAATTTTCTTTTTAATGCTTCTACCGTTGCACTTGGTATGATGATTTACCGTATTGTTGTTATCCAAATGCTCTAGCTTGATTGTGATGACCTTTTTTAGATTTCTAATTGCAGACTGTTCTGAAAACTGATTAATGTGGTTGTATTTCAAGACGGGAGTTCAATTACGGCAATGTTCGATGGGACAATGTATGTAAAAGAAAATCCCTCGCCACTTGTTCCTTAAATCCGCTAACTCGCTGATTCTTTTTTGCATCATTAATAGTGCTAACAAGGCAGGAATTTTAGTGATTTTTCATTTTAGTTTTTTTTCTGTACTTTTCTTTAGTAACACCAACAGAAATAACTACGCATTCGATTAAATTCTTTGACTGCGGTTTATATCCCATGACTCATAGTGTACATGTGCACATACACATACACTCCTCGAAACTTTATATTGTAATGCAGCACGACACCTAGTGAAAGGTGCCTTACCAGTGGTATTGCAAAGTCTTCAGGTAGTAAATCGCTTCCCATCTCTTTCTTCCCAAAGCTGTTGTACAATATGAAAATCGCTACGTTTACAAACTCTGTATTAGATTTTTGTGTAGGATTTGATTGCAAGGTTTACGGTTATGCCACTGACTTCAGTGACATTTTGATATGATCGCGTTCGGCAATAAACCGTATCTAGCTGAACTATTTATTGTGTGTAGTAGATTTGTTTCGGGACGGTTTCACAAAAATGTAGCTTATTGTTATTTGTTACACCTTTGTGTACTCGAAGACCCTGAATTGCGCCCACTATGAGTCACAAGGGGCCTGTTTTGATCGCGAAATCATTCGAACTTCAGTGCGTTGTTTGACACGTAATCATACCTTACAGCTCCAGTCGTATTGGCGAACAAACTTAAAAAAAAGTAACTCGTTAAGTGATAAATTAATAATCAATTAGTGGAAATTGTGTAGCTTGTGCGGAAGTGAAGTAATTAGAGGTGATAAAAAGTTTGATTAAACGCTTATTAAATGAGTGCGGTTGGTTAACTGTGATTTATTACTAAAGTGCGTTATTCAAGAAATTTTTCCAATGTAAAAACCTAGTCTGTAATTTAATATTTCGAATTAACCGTCTCGTTTCGTCAAACTTTCAAGTCAAGTCTACTGAGCAAAATTGTCATAATTAGTTATTATTGAAACCTCATTTATTGGTTGGTAATAATTGGTAACAATGACAATTTTATGAACCCTGTAACCATCTAATTTGTTTGGAATGGTTAAGCGGTCATTGCTGTAGCAACGTATTTATGATAATAGAAGAGTTACTTTGTTTAGACGAGATTTGAATAACTCACTGCATTAAAGAACATTAACATTAATCATCAGGATAAATCATATCTTGCTACTATATCTGAAAAAGTAGTTGCTGAAAATTAAATTATTATTTGTAGCTAAAGATACCAATTTATTATTTCAAATTGTTATACGTGACATTGTTCCTTGAAGTGTGTAGTAAACAAGGATCATTGAATGATGGTGGTTGCAAGTCAGATTAAGATCATTTAACAGCACACTTCATTGTATGCTTCTAGGGCGATATTCTAATTGTATCTGAACTGGTTAAAACAACCAATTCTCTTGTATCACTTCTGATAAAAATCTCCTTCGGTGTTATTTTAAACGAGTTTGACATTATTTTTTCCTGTTAAGTAATACCTATTACAATATTTTTTTCTTCAAGGTTTAGGTTTTCATTATCTTAATAGCTTAAACGGAGCTCCCGGTTATTCCTCGTTGAACATCCCTTATAAAAACTTTCCTTGTATGAAACGACCCAGTAAGGGCATACAATAGCCCATTTTCATGAAATGCTGTCTTGCGTCTCCTTTTATTTCACGTTTATGATGTCGGGGTTATTCGTGTGGTTATGCTTCCCTTTTTAAGTATCAAGGCACTTCCTTCTTTATGTGCCACGTCGCATTGCTACTGAAGTAGAATACGTTTTATAGCTTCCTACCAGCAGTTTTTGAAACACTGATATGATTTAACATTTGAATTTAAACAAAAGAATATTTTGTAGAATTTGATATTTTAGCGTCATTGTATTTTAAATACCTGTATATTCAGTTACTGAAAAATTAAAAAAAAATACAATTTCTAGGTAGAAACTTCAGTTACGTCCAAAATATTGTTAAATGGTATTCCAGGTAGTAATTTGAAGCGGAAACATTCGCTAATTTTCACAGGTCAATTTCGGAAAACTAGGGGTGCGTAAATTGAAAGCTAAACTAGAATCGACAGAAGTGTCGACGCCGAAAATAGAGCTGCATCTACAAACAGTGACAGTTTTAAAAGAAGGGCTTTTTTAAATTTGGGTTTTAACTTTTTTTCATACACAGTTGTCTTAGAAAACTCTTCATACATGTGTAAGATATACAGAGAATTCCAGGTGAAACATGGTAGATTAACCTGCAAAATTGATATAGCTGTATTTTATGTCCCTAGAAGAATTTTAATATTTCATGTCAACCTAAATGGAAAGATAACATTTGTTTACATGATCTGATGGCAATTTATTTGAAACTTTAATATAAATAATGCTTTAAATAAATTATTTAATAATTCTCAAGCAACTAGTTCATTGATATAATCGGCTGCTAAGTAGATTTTCAGATGTCTCTGTAACGCGCAGGTAAAGGTTTTGCTTCGTAACCGAGGGGTTATGAGTTCGAACCTTGATGAGGTCTAGTTTTTTCTTTTATTAAATTACTATTAAAAGACAATCAAGTGTATGTTATTTTATTTCAAACGAATAATTATTAATTTTTAAAAAACAAATAAAAAGAAGTAGACATCATCAGGTTTGAACTTAAAACCTTTTGCTTACGAAGTCATCTGAAAATAAACTTTGCCGCCAATTATATCAATGTACTAGTGGCTTGATTATTATTAAATAATTATTTTTTAAAGCGTTATTTATATTACATTTTAAAATAAATTGTCATTAGGTGATGGACAAAATGTCATCTTTCCATTTAGAGCGACTGCAAGTAATAAAATCTTTTGGGGCAATAAAATACAGCTATTTTAGTTTTTGCATGTTAATCTGCCATGTCCCACCTAAATTGTAATTAACTGTATGTATTGGGCGCATCTTTTACCAACCCACGGCCAGACATTTTTTTAAAATAACTTTTTTGAGTTTCTGGTGTTTTAAAACATTTCCGCTAAAATCTAGAATTCGAACATTTTCATGAAGTCAATACTTAATACTCAAACCATAGAAAAGTAAAAAGGGCTTTAGAGTTCAAGTATAGCTTTACTACAAGTAGACACTACATAAAGCGTAAAAACGAAAGGTGAAGTAGTTCTAATATCTGATGCAAAAAAAGTTACGGTAGATAACATGGGTCCAGTGTACGATGTATACTAAACCATAGGAACTACGCCTATAAAACTGAATACGAATAGCAAGGAAATATAATTTTTTCGTCGATCTTGTGAGAAAGTATAGGCTTTGCGACCCGCCGGGAGGCAAAGTAATTTTGCTCCCGCTTTTAAATGTGAATGTTGCTTATGCTTTGTTTATTTTCTTTGCATACGTCTTGTATATCATGTACACGTCTTTGTTACTGTGGATAACAGGCATCTTATTACTTGAACTAGTCGATTTTTAAATAACTGTCAAATTAATAGTTATTTGTGTAACACGGGAAGAAAGTGGTAGTTTTATTCCCGCGGGTGCTGTTTATTTCACGAGCCGAAGGCGTATGAAATAAAACACACAAGGCAAAATTCGATTTTTAAACAACTGTCAAATTAAAATAATTTAATTTAGATTAATTTTAAAATGAATATGAATATTGTGAAGTTTTTCAAGGTCGATAAAAAAACATACGTGAAACTCGAGAAGAAAGTGTATTTTTCCCTTGTGAGCTTTATTTCACTCACCTTTGGCTCGTGAAATAAACGGCACACGCGGGAAAGAAAGTATTACTTTCTCCCCTTGTAACGCAAAAGGTTATTATACACCAAGGGACTAAAGTAGGTCTTTTAATCTCGAGTGTGAATGTTTGTTGCCCGAGAGGAAGTCGGTGGCAACAATCACACGAGGGATTAAAAGACACTTTAGTCCTGTGGTACATACACTATTTTTTGCACTGCCGGTCATGAATTTTGAAATAAAAATGAATTTGAAAAAAAGAACGTTTTAAAATACATATAAGTAAAAAATGGTTGATCTTGTTTACAACTTAGTTACCTGCAAAATTTGCATAATGTACAGTTGATTTCATATGAAAATAGGACAAACCTTGAGAGCGATTTTTGCATTTTTAATAACATGTGAAACTGTTTTTTTTTATATATATTTTGATATGTCAAATGCCATGAATGACATTTATAAAAAATTCCGCAGCAACTGCGCGTATTGACCACCCATCTTCCAGTTTGGCCAAATGCGGGCCTTTACAATTACATTTATTTGACCAGGCGTGAATTTTTTAAAAGTAACTTGCATAAGCATACATAATGTTTTGTACATTTGTAACAAATTTTTGACATTGACATTCGAGTATAGTAATAATTTTTAAAAACATCACATACACTATGGAATATTAGTTGTCCTATTTTTTCACGCTACCGGCAATGTAAGTAGGCCTTACATCCATAGCTACAGGGATCGTAAATGGCTGATAACATTCGTGTACTAGTTACCCTTGACGACGGAACTTAATAGTGTCACTTACATTCCTAGGTAAATAATATTGATTTTAACTGTTCGTTGATATGGTAACAAGCACAGACACCTTAGAATAATGGGGCTTTTAAAAAATAATTCCGATGACAGCTGTCAAAACGAACTTTTAAAACATGATTAAATTTCTACCTGTAGGCCTACTTACATTGCCGGTAGCGTGAAAAATTTAATAAGTAACACGGAACGTATCGACTAATAACATCCTCGGCAGGCGACAAGCTTCGGCTCCGCCTCAGCTCGTATTCGCCTACCTAGGATGTTATTACGTCCTTACATTCCTTGATACTTAAATAACTATTATATGAAATCAGCTGTACATATAAATGTTAACTTTATTGCAAAATAAATTTAATAAAAACATCTGTGTTGCTGTTGTAACACTTGTTTATTTTTACTTTACTCCCGCAGGGATAAAATTAATTTTTTATTGCCGGAGGATTCAAACTGGCAGTTTAGTCCTTAAAAATGAGAAGTAAACTAGTACTTATACTCCCGGGACATGCAAAAATAACTAATATAACACAAATAATACTATTTTTTCTTTTGTATACATCGGGATTATCATTTAGTTATTGAAATGTATGACTTAGTTATCAAAATACAAAAACAAACTTGAAGAATTGTCAGAATTTTATTATTAGTGTAACAATTTAGGCGTCTTTTTTTTTTGTTTCATCGTCAACTACCCCTGTGAAATTTTCGCTGCTTGTTTGTTAATAACAGGAGCTTGTATTGATCGCGTTTCTGTGCCAAGTTTTAATTTATGTGGCCATTGCGGAACAACATCACCTTAAGGATTATTTCTCCATCACAATTTAATGGAAATATGAATCGTTCGGAATTGCTTGGTATTTTTTAATATTTAGAAAACATCTTCACTTTTGGTTTTAACAAATAGTCATAGAAACGTTCTAAAGGACTATGAAATTAACGTTAAGAAAAAAAACGTTTGTGTGTTATAATTATTACAACCGAAAAATGTTTTATCAACGTTTTTTTGTACTTCTCGCTGCAGTATTTTCACATAGATAATTGTGCGAAATTATCTAAATTTAACATTTTTTTACATCTCATTCATAATGTAAGCACTGGATAGCACTCATTTGCTGTTATAAATAATTCATTTGCTTAATACAATGGTTACCCGGGTTACGCAAATAGTCGTGAAAAGTGTATGTCATCTAAGCGATTTTAAACATCTACTATACTAGTTTTCAAGGCTGTAAGTATGGAATAAATTTCAGGTATTCTTGGTACAACGAAAGTAGTTGTAAATCTAAGAAATATTTTACAACTTAACATACAGTACAGAAATAGACATCATTGTAACAGTAAAAAGAGTGGGCGAGTAGATTATGTTGCATTTTTCAATGACTGAGCGTACCTATCTGCAGATTCTGATTTGCAGCATGTTAAGCATTAGAACATGAAAGGAAATTTATGTAAACGCTTATACGAAGTTTTGTGTAATCATTTGCAATGCAAAAATTGAACGCGATGCGGAGTGAGTGGACTTTAAGCATAATCAAACTGCAACTTGCACTTCCTTAATTTTGACATTTTACGCCGAGAGGTCCAGAATCCAACTTCAGAAGCAAGTTTCTGAGGTAAAAACATTTCGGTTTCTTCGAAGAAAGTTATGTTGTCTCGTCACAAACATTTTGACCAATTAAATTATTAAATTTCACAGTAACTGCCAATTGTTTCATTTTTTGTCAGGGTGAAATTGATTATAAGTAAAATAAAACTTGTTACTCTTCATAACTATTTTCCTGGTTAGTGACAAACCTTGTTTTATTGAAATTTTATTAGATGCGCTGTAAAATTAATAAGTAATACGATGATCAATACAGGAAAAGGCTTTTAAGATATTTACAAAACCGAAGTAGAAATGTTGCATCAAATTAAAATCTCATTAAAGTGCCAACGATATTATTTAAAATGGTTTATATCAGTGGCGGTCCGTCTATTAGGCAGGGTAGGCAGTGTCGCCCCATAAGTTTTCAAAATAAAAATTAAATTCTAACTTTCAATAAAAAAAGTTGCTTTTACAGTTTTTAACATTAAAAATTAGGCACCAAATAAATAGACCGTTGCCTTTAAAAACTTATCTTACCTTAAAAAGCTTATCGGGCCAAATGATTACAATCAAACCATTCTATTATTCTTAATACGTTTGCATGCACATTGATACAAATAATGCAATGATCAGATGGACTCAACTCAATACTCAATAAGGACGGCAAAAGCACGGCCTCCGCAGTTACTTTAGTTGCGCCGCAGGAGTTGTGTGCAACGTGCAGCTATTGTGTGTTTATTTATTTCATACGTAATTTGCAAATTTGGACTAAATATGGAAATTCTCGTTGACAAGCTTTTAAAAGAAAAATTTAATGGATAACTAATAGAAATAAAAAATCATGGGTGATGTACTTCAAAATGACTAGGGCCGTTACAGATAGACAGTAGGAAGAAATCTAGATCGTTTAATACTGAATAATATAAAAAAATAGACTGGCTAACTGGTGGCAATATTAAAAATAAACTAGTTAGCTGGACTTGCTTATACTATTTGCATCTATATCTAACCCCTCAAAAGTATAGTCTGAAACAGGATACTCTGTTTTAAAAAAATTTTCAGCTGCAATTAAAAAATGTTTGTCGACCAAAGAACATTTATCTGCAACTGTTAGATTAAAATTATTTGGCAAATCACGCATTAACTTGGCTTTAGACGAAGGTTTACGTTATCAAATTAAAGTGCATAATTACAAAGTGAAATTTAATAAGGATTTTATGCGTAGATTAATTCATTTAACAACAGGTCTTGATAAATTGTATTTGCCGAATTTTTTTACTTTTTAATCTTAATGTTAAATAATTTTTGCCATTGCCTACCCAAATTATGAACCCACGGTACGCCACTGGTTTATATAATATTCCTCTCTTAATGTTGTGTGTTAACGCTGTTGTTATTAGAGCTCGCGGCATTTGCAAATAATAAATATACTTTACATTGTTATTAAATAAAATTGCATGACTAAATTGTTCTTTTGCAAGTTGATACATGGAAATTAATGAACTAATATAATTAGAATATACAGAAATAGTTAATGTTAATTTGGTGTTTTGACATTTTTTAATATTTAAGTTTATCATTAGAACCGTACTTTTGTATTTAGAAGGTCTTTTGCAATTTTTATGTTAATTGAAGTAATTAACAAATTATGTATTAGGAAATCACGTTACATTCTTCGTATTGTTTCCATAATTACTCATTGGATTTTAATAGTCCCGTGGGTAGGTTTAAGTGAGTAGGTGTTTCATGTTTCTCTAACTATTTCTGTCGTAATCTGTCATTCGCTTATTTAATTGTCAGTAATTGCGAATGCTAAACACAAGCCTGTCAAGGAGTTTGTGTAAAGCAGATTATCAAAAGGGAATTGTTCCTTCGTTTGTTTAATAACTCACGTCAGTTTCACGGTTTCAGGGGTTGGTGCTTTGAAATAACTCAGTTTTGAATATTTAAAGCGCCCGTTTTCTTGATAATTGATAACACAAAAATTTATTCCAGGTAATAGAACTTTGTAGGGTCGCTTTATAGAGAACGCAGTTGTTTACTTACTCAGGCAAAAGTTCTAAAGCAAAAGCTGTTTTTATATACAGGGTGAGTTATTAGTGAGATATTGTTTTCTAATGTCTATTATAGCAGTTAAAAATATTCAAGAGAAAAATTGTTTGTTCTGTTACTTTGCATCACATCATATTATTATTGGTGATCGACCATATCTAATGTTTTGGTTTAGTGGAACAATAGTATACAGCTTTATTATTTTAAGTGGTACAGTCTATATAGGGTGTATCAAAAATAACAAATAGTAAAACCCACAGTAGATTACAGTATGCAGGGTGTTTCCTAAGTACGCGTAGAAAACTCACTGGCATTTTCCTTGGCTTATTTTAAGATAAGAAATTCCTATCAACATGTGTCCTCTAGTTTTTCGTTTTCGAAATACAGGGTGATGAAGAAAAAATCGTGAAAATTTTGAAAACCCGTTGGTATATTAATTTCTAATTTGGAGTAAGCACATGCAGCGCCAAGGACTGTTTTTGTGTTGGTAAAACATTCTTGAACCGAAAGTTAAACATGGTATTTTTCGAAAAAATAATTTTTTTAATTTAAAAACTGAATGTTATAGAAGACTTGAGGGTAAATGTAAAGTTTTTTCCCGAAAATACTAGCTTTAAAATGGCGGCCGCTACGATTTTTTAAATTTTTTGCTTTATCGCTGTTTTACTCAAACACAAGTTGACAGATCGGATTCAAATCTTCACAACGTTAGTGTCTCCAAATATGTTCAAAAATCTAAAAGCTATGAAGTGAAAAATGTTTTCAAAATTTTGGATATTTTCTAAGAAACATCGCCCTCAGACTCGCCACCCAATGTTTTAAAAATTGTGTAAGATTATAGAGCTGGGAATTAGTTACAGTTTGGTTCGTATCCTAACCCGTTAATTTACGCTTTTTGTGAATTTTGAAAATTTGTGTTTCGAGTAATAAGATCGGGATGAAATTTTATATTGGAAGTGCCCCAGGGGTACACAATGTTACAAGCTACGAGAACTTTTGGAACTAGTAAACTGCGAATTGAAAAATATCAACTTTAATTTAACTTTTTCGAAAAAGCATTGCACTAGTTTGTCTGTGACGCCTGCTGTACATTTTTGAAAATTGTAAATTCATCACATTTGTTTAATGAGGGTAAAGAAATTTGTTTGAGTAAATCATTAATAAAAAAATTTCAGATTCTAAATACAATAGGACATGCGCCAGGGCAAAGCATAAGTTAAAGTTGATGTTAGTATATTGGTTCGCTTGTGATCGGTACAGGGTAGTGTTTCTCTCCGGTGTGCGGGATAATGCATAGCTAGTTCCGTTCGCTTGTAGTAGACCGTATGTACATATTTAAAATTTTACAAACAGTTTTTCTTTTGTCATTGTTGGGGCGAAAGTAAGGCGTTAATACTTAGATACTCATGTAAACATGATAAGTAATTATTTCTAAAGTATAGGAAAGTCCAGGCGAAGTGCTTCGCCCATTGTTTCTAAATACTATTAATAATAATGACGTTAGAAAATAATATCGCACTAATAACTCACCTTGCATAAACGTCTTAATCGAAATTCAAATTATAGTACTATAATAGTAATTTCATTATAATAATGTCCATGTCAGGCTAGCGCTAGAGAGTATGTCATAACGCTTAGATTTGGAAGGTTCTTAATTGTTTATTAATAGCGATAACTTATGTTAATGGTATGGAAACTTACTCTCATAAGCCTAACTGCTTGATTTGCTGTTTTTATTCAAATAAAAATCTTTTTGCTACCTGGAGAATTATTTCTGAAATATAAACCTTTGCCTGCTTTGCGATGTTATTTTCACTATCTGAGTTGTTTATACATTACCTGCTGCTACCGTTTAGCAATATTTTAAAAATACATCCGTATGTATGATTTATTTATTTATAAAAGTGTTCGAGTTGCGTCGCTTTAGATTACTTTCACCTTCAAATGCAATAAACTGCAAAATATATTCCACAAAGAGAATTCCTGATACTTACTAAGGAATTAGGCATTGATTTATTCAGTTAGTAATCTTAAGTTTCCGCAAATTAGAGGTGATTCATTACTTCTTTCCTAATTAACTTTATCCTGTCGAAGTTTTGTGGTGTGCGGTTTTATTACATTACCATTAGTTATTCTTATCTAATTTTGATAAATATTTGGATAACAAATACTGATAATAGCAAGGTATGATAGTCATGGATGGCATGGTGAACATTTAACCGCGCTTAGTTGTTCTGTAATTGCCCTTTAAGAATCGTCATTCCGCAAAACCCAACACCAGTGTTTCAAATTTGCTTTTGTAGTACTGAAATTGCATGAAAATAAAACGGTTCATCCAGAAAAACCTTTTTCAGTCTCTTGCAGCAACACGATAACCTCGGGCGGATATTGCGATTTTTCATGTGGAATAACAAGACCAATTTGCTAGTCCACGTTATTCTATTTAGCAGTGCCAGTTGAGTTGTTTTACCCAAGTTAGAAACAGTCGTTACAGTGCAAACTTAAATGTCTCGAAAATTAACCAGCATTAACTTGAGTAAAATATCGTGTCGGTGAAATTCTGCAGCACGCGTTCTAAACTAGATGTAGCTCCAACATATTAACCTTTTAATGTGTTTTAGTGCCGCCATTAAAAACTAACCCGTTTGCACCAGGAGTAGTAAAAGTTGTGCATAAATATTAAATGAAAGTGCCATAGAAAGCTAAAGTGGTTGTATTTGTTATCTTCGTGTGTTCTTTACTGTGAAAAACTGGCACCAAAAAATTCCAAGATGCCGGGGAACAACCCCTCCAATGGCCATCCTGTCGCAAGGAGCCCTTCTTTTACTGGCCAAAAAGGATTTCTTGGGGTAAATAGATGTTGGAATACTAGACCTGCTTCGTGGTGTGGTCCACCTGCAGCTGAATTTGGCTTTCCTCGTGATTCCAACGTGAAAAGTAGAAGTTTAGCTCCTGTAAGTTCACTATGTTACGTCATACCACTGGAGTAGGTATTTACTTTAGAAATGTTTGCGTACTCGTATTATTTTTTGATTAGTTTTATATGCAAGGGTATTTCAGTTGATTTTTGAAATTATATCTTTCACAAAAACAGGTGCTTGTTAGATAAGGATAGTTCAATGGAGTTCATTTTAATTTTATTCTCTCCACTTTATTTACCAAATCAGTAACAAATAAGGCGTAGGTATCAGTTTATGAAAACAGCGAATGAATAGACGAGTGCTTAAAATTTAGGTTTGACTAGATATACTGATAAGAGCAGGTTTGTACAATAAGTTACAATTTTTGTAGCTACTTCTTTACTGAAAAAAAAATTAATTTTTACGGTGCAGGGTGAAACATAATAAAGCAAAAACATGTAATTGTGTAAAAAAATCTGCATCTGTTTCAAGGAAATTGTTACAAAAGAAAACAAGTAGAATTACGACTAGCTTATATACAGTGTGCTTCGTAAATAATAGGTCAACACAGCGTATTCAAGGGATAAAATTAAAGTAAAAAAGTTCATGTGAATATACGTCTGAGACGTTTTTCTATAAACCTTACAGCCTGCAAAGGTTGAAGTTATTAATTGTCTTTATTAATATTTGTAGGATATCATAAACACTTACTTCAAATTCCGATGATGATACTCGGCTTCGCAGGAATAATTGATATTTTTGAAATTAGAAACATTCGGAAAAGTAAAATTAAAAATCTTGTAAATAATACACAAGCTTTTTTAAGTTTTACGATGCCAGGTTTAGCAAAAATCACGATTTTGTTTTGATTTTGAAAAAATAATTTGCTTGATTTAACTCAAATTATTTAAATCGTGCCAACTCTGGTTTTGCAAATTTCAGACAGTTGTTTATATTTTTCTCTCGCAGTAACTGTTTGAAATCGTAATTGACTGACTGTAACTCAGACAATTCTTGTACTTATTAACAGTACGTTAAAACTTATTGTATTTAGATTTATTAACAATAAATTGTGCAGAAAATAATTTACTAGGAAACACTGGAAACAGCGGTTTTTACATATTTTTGTAATATTTACATTTTTTTAAATTCGTTTTATTACTAGGATTTTGTAAAGGTGTTGGTAAAAATAGAGCAGCCTGAGCAGCTATTTATGAACCACCCCATATACACAAGCTTACCTGATGTTTGGTTATGACTTTATAAGAGTAGTGCATCAAAATCAAGGGGTAAACCGCGCTTAAAAACTTCGTACATCTACTTCAACTTGTAGTTCAGCGTACTTCCACGAACTTCCACCTTACTTCCATCTTTTTTCCATCTTACTTTCACATACGTCCACCGTACTTCCACTACCTTGTACACCTACTTCCACTTTTGTTAAGGTTCAAATTGCATTAAATTGTGGTTGCACTTTCGGATACGGTTTGATGTCACTTTAAATAGGTTTTGATTGCGGTTACCGGGACTTACCCTTATTTGTTCGAGGTTATACTTATATATCTATATATGTAAGAACAGTGGCGGTCCTATTAGTCAGGGTAGACAGTGCCTCCCATAACTTTTCAAATAAAAAGAATTAAATTCTAACTTTCAATAAAAAAAGTTATTTTTACACAGTTTTTACTTTTTAACGCCATGGCGTAACATTAAAAATTAAGCGCCAAATAAATATACAGTTTCCTTTAAACACAGTTTTGCATACGCAAAGGCTGAGCTTATCGGGCCAAATGATTTCAGCTACGACACAATCAACCAATCTATAATTCTTAATGCATGTCCATTGATACAAATAATGCAATGATCAGAAGAAGTAGTCGGGATTTCAGAACGCAATAAGCACCGAAAAGGCACGGCCTTTGTAGTTTTCACTTTACTTGCATCGGTCAGCGGAAATCAGGTGCAGCGTACAGCTATTATTGTGTGTTTATTTGTTTCATACGTAGTTTGTAAATATAGCAATTCTCGCTGACAAGCCTTTAAAAGAAAAATTTAAGAGATACTCTTACGAAAAAAAAATAGAAATAAGAAATCATGATTGATGTACTTCAAAATGACTAGGACCGTTACAGGCGGACATTAGGAAGAAATCTAGATTGTTTAATACTGAGTAGTATAAAAGAATGAACTGGCTAACTGGTAGCGATATTAATAATAAAATATTTTACTGGAATTGCTTACTATTTTCATCTATATCTAACTCCTCACAAGTATCGTCTGAAACGGGACACTATGTTTTAAAAAACCTTGCAGCTACAATTTAAAAACGTGCGTCGACTAAAGAACATTTATCTGCAACTGTTTGATTAAAATTATTTGGCAAATCACGCATTATAACTTGGCTTTGGACGATGGTTTACGTTATCAAATTAAAGTGCACACTGACAAAGTGAAATTTAATAGGGACTTTATGCGTAGATTAATTCATTTAACAACAGGTCCTAATGTTACATAATTTTTGCTATTGCCTACACAAATTTTGAACCCCACCACTCACCCTCAGGCTTTAAAGAAAAACACTTTTTTGGGTTCCTAGACGCCTATAACACGTGTATTTCTCAAATCCAAAAAATGTTATGAAATCAATACTTCTTTAGTTTATACTGAAAGTATAGGAAAGTAAACATACCGGTAAATTCCAATAATAATTAGTGCTGCGGTTAAGAAAACTGTTAATTTCGGTTATCACTTTGATAACAATGCGAAAATTTTGCAGTTTAAGTAAAAATATAGGTATACCAGGTGTCAACGAATCTATTAGGCAAGTCATAACTTCTAGAATATTAGGTGTATCAAAATGAGATTTGGTATAGGTAAATGGTATGTGAAGAGGAGAGTTTTCGCATATTTTTTACTTTCCGGTCACTTCCGGTTTCACCGGAAATGGCTCCGGTTTTGAATTTTTAAATGGAACACCCTGTATATTGTAACATTTTTGGATTTCTGAGACAATTCTGGATCAGAATGTGACATTTTAAAAAGTTTTTACGCCTACTTCATTTTTTTACAGTGACTTTTAATATTGCATCTAGGTGGCCATGATCGGACGTAAACTAATCTGAGGACCTCAGGTGATGTCAGAAAATTACAATCGCAAAGTTTTAGTGACTAGTATGATAGATAGGAATAAGACAAGTTGGCAAAACTACATTTTCGTGTCTAACTATTATTTTTCAAATGGCGACCATTTTCTGACAAGCACTTTCCGAAAAAAGAACTTTTTGACGAATCTAACGATACTAATTTATTTGCGATTGGATTAAAAATAAGAACATAAATTAAATATTACTAAGGAAAATACTGGATAATAATTATTTACTTTTGTCAAGTGTGCCATGGATAATAATTTATTAACTTTCACTGTAGTAAATTTTCAAAGTGCATTCCTCCTTGTTTAAGACACATTTCAGCTCGTTCAATTGTTTCTCTCAACACGTTTCGTAACATTTGAGGCGTTATACTTCTAAATGTCCGTAGAATTCTTTCTTCTAAGATTTCAAGAGTGGCTGGGGCTGTTGCATAGTAGACCCTTTCTTTAACATATCCCCAAATAAAGAAATCGAGCACAGTGAGATCCGGCATCATGGCTATCCATGGCACACTTGACAAAAGTAAATAAATTATTATCCAGTATTTTCCTTAGTAATATTTAATTTATGTTCTTATTTCTAATCCAATCGCAAATAAATTAGTATCGTTAGATTCGTCAAAAAATCCTTTTTTCGGAAAGTGCTTGTCAAAAAATGGTCGCCATTTGAAAAATAATAGTTAGACACGAAAATGTAGTTTTGCCAACTTGTCTTATTCCTATCTATCATACAAGTCACTAAAACTTTGCGATTGTAATTTTCTGACATCACCTGAGGTCCTCAGATTAGTTTACGTCCGATCATGGCCACCTAGATGCAATATTAAAAGTGACTCTAAAAAAATGAAGTAGGCGTAAAAACTTTTTAAAATGTCACATTCTGATCCAGAATTGTCTCAGAAATCCAAAAATGTTACAATATACAGGGTGTTCCATTTAAAAATTCAAAACCGGAGCTATTTCCGGTGAAACCGGAAGTGACCGGAAAGTGAAAAATATGCGAAAACTCTCCTCTTCACATACCATTTACCTATACCAAATCTCATTTTGATACACCTAATATTCTAGAAGTTATGACTTGTCTAATAGATTCGTTGACACCTGGTATGCTATGTATATAAGAACATATGAATTCTTAGAACAAGCGAGCTTTGTAAGGTTCAACCATATGTTTAACAGGCATCATGTACTTGATGTCTATCCTTCAAGGTTCTAGGTAGCACCTTTAATCTGTCAATAAAAATGTAGCTTAATATTATAACTTGTGCGGAAGTGACAAGTTTCACAAATATGTATCTTCCTATAAATCCTCTATTTTGGTATTGATAAAGTACTTGGTTGTTATTGTTTCATGTTATCAGTAGTGATCGTTTTATCATATATAAGTGCCAAATACTTAGGCAAACTACCTAAAAATGTTTCGTCGAAATACTCTTTTTTCAATAATTCATCTTCGTCGCAATGTTACGATAAATGGAGATAAGTATAATTTATAAACTAGCCTACGTCTTCACTGATTAAATATAGAAATCTTCTTTCGATGTAATTTTTATATAAATTTACTTGAAAAAAGTTTAACTTCCTATAATCGAATTAACACTATATGCGAATATACCCGTATTCGCATATTCAAGCAAAATTTTATTTGTTCTATGCTAGGAAGCTATATTACTCGGACTATAAATATTATTGCCGACTTTATTTGTAATGATTAGAGGCTACCAATGTATCAAAAAGTTGTTAACAGTATTGTTTATAAAAAGAAAGATGGATTAAAAGTTTAAGGATGATTTATGCTAAATTACAGCAGCCAGGCATTTGACATTTCATAAAATTGCATTTAATGAATTATTGATTATGCAAAATGCGAGGCCATTAAAGTTGTTTTTTAAATAATTTAGGAAGGAAACTTTTGCCTTCTGTTTTTTAAGGTTTCTTGTGCAGAAATGTATCTGTACCTTTTGCTCAAGCAGCAGTCTGATTAATACTTTGCATACCAACACTGTACGTACCGACTTGCGTTTTAGCGTCATTACATTTTCCCTTAAAGTTTTACAATATTAATTTCAATCTTGTCGTTGTATGTACCGACGAACCCCACATCAACTTAAAATTAGCATGATAATGAAACTAAAAGTTTATACCTAGCACACTAAATGTATAGCTGTGTTTGCTTTTATTACCGGATGCGCAATAAGCAGATTATTCATATTACATCACACACCCTACTAACACCTTGCACTCCTTGAAGGTGAATCTGCCCACGCGCTTCTAAAATATCACGTTTGCTACATTCAACGTGTCCTGGACTTTTTAAATTGCAGTTTAAAAAAATGAGCGAGCACTTCGCGTAGATATGCCCATATTTTTTAAGAATTGTTACTTATCGTTTTGAAACTGGAGAGTTCGGAAAAAGCATTCAATGTGTATACAGAGTGCCCATTTCAAAACTCCTAGCCTAAATTTTTTTAAATAGGCAACACACAATACAAGTCACAGCCGACTATTATTTTAAAACAAAATATTTTTATATTTTTGATCAGGGCAATCATGTTTGCATTAACTTGACAGTTTACTAATCAAATTCGTTACGCCACATTACTTGAACGGTGGTGCAAAACAAAGATTATCGATCACTAATCTTTGGTGCAAAATGTATTCCAACGCTGACAAATTGGACATGCTTCTAATTCTGGGTGAATGTCGAAAAAATGCGAGTGCTGCCAGTACTTTGTATGCGCAACGCTTTCCAGGTAGACGAATTCCAACAGACAAAACATTTAGAATGCTTCTTCTGAATTTACAAGAGTATGGGCAATTTTCAAAACCGAAAGTAAGGGCACGGCAAGTTATGGTTGAACATAACGAAGTAGCTGTAATTGAAATGGTTACGGATAATCCCCATACAAGTCAAAGAGCGATTGCAAATGCCTTAAACATTAGCAAAGGTTCTGTTTTCAATATTCTTAAGGCGAACAAATTTCACCCCTACCATGTTTATACCATACACCATTTTGAAGATACGGATTATGAGCATCGTGTTCAGTATTGTCAATTTCTTAGACGGCAATTAAACGGCAATGCGGAATTTTTAAGTATGGTATTATTCTGTGATGAAGCGATGTTTTCAAACAACGGCATGGTTAATCGACATAACTGCCACTATTGCCCAAGACAATCCCCGCTGGATCAGGATAACTCATTTTCAGAGAATTTTTTCTCTTAATGTGTGGTGCGGTATTATTGGCGATTTTGTAATAGGTCCACATTTCTTTAATGGAAATTTAGATGGTAAAATGTATTTAAATTTCTTAATCTTCTCCAAACAGTTCCTCAAAACGTACGGAATAGCATGTGGTTTTTAAATGATGGTGCACCTCCGCATTTTCATAAGGATGTGAGAAATTATCTTAACCAACGTTTTGAGAGACGCGTAATTGGACGAGGTGCATTGCATCCTTGGCCTGCCCGTAGTCCCGATTTGACTCCGCTAGAGTTCTTTTTGTGGGGCAAAGTAAAAAATGATGAATATGACGTGCCCATACGAAATGAAGAACATCTACGCGAAAGGATAATTCAATGTTGTTGCTCTATCACACCGGAAATGTTAGCTCGTGTTAGAGGTTCGATGCGTAGAAGAATTATACTCTGAGAAAACAAAGGGGAAGGCAATTTGAACACCTGCTTCGTTAGTTTTTGTACTATGTTCCTATTAAATTATTGTAGTTATTGTTGTCAAATATTAAATTTGAGTTATTAAAGTAACCTTAAATTTGTACTTAATCATTAGTAGATACATGTACTGTAAAACAGCTTTGATCTCAATTTAAAAAAAAATGGTAAAAATGCTTAGTGATCTGGGGGTGCATTGTGTGTTGCCTATTTAAAAAAAATTTAGGCTCGGAGTTTTAAAATGGGCACTCTGTATGTAGTATAAAATCCAAATTTAGATCAGTATGTTTCTGAAAAAAAAAATGTTTCAAAAACACATGTCTAGCTTCCGCGTCCGGCTTCGGGTTATTTTGTCCACGAAGTTTTAATATACTCTTAACATTTCAAATTTGGCCATGAAGGTACTATTTCTTCGGGAAATATGAGAACGAATGAACCAACGCACAAACACGTACGCACCCACTCACCGACAGACAGACAGACATATTTTAAAAATCACATTTTTAAGTTTCTTCAGATCCAACATACATTTGCGTCAAAATTGTCATTAAACCTACTTTCCTAAATAACGTTTTCTTTTATTTTCTACAAATTCCGAGTAATTCTTGGAGTTACTATTTTCTTATCAAATTTTACAGAATAAAACTAATAGTAATTGATAATTTTCTATGGCTATACTAAAAATTATAAGTTTGGAAAATAAAGTTTTAATTATTCTATTTAAAACTAAGTCAAATGATGGTGATATTTATTGGTTATTTTAAAAGTACAGAAGTATACCTACGTGTCTTTACTCAACCTGGCTATATCTAAACGATGGGTAAAATATATATGTCTCATATGATCGTCATTTCATTAGTTTTTATCGCTGGTTGTTAAGGTTACGTTTTAATTTATCAGCAATAGATTACATTAAAAGCATTCCCCTTATCAGCATCAAAAAGCGTCAATTTATTATGGCGAGGCCTCTAATTTTGTCATCCAGTTTGGCGTCTGGTTATTGAGCTTTATGCTGCTTCCGTTGATTTCGGAACGGTATATTTATAGATATGACCACCGATTATAAATTTGAAAGTGCAGCCTATTATGTAATGAGAGATAAAGTGTCGCAACTTCATCATCACCATGTAAGTTACTTCAATGATTTTCTATTTGATGCGGTTACACAGCTTGTCCTAGTAGAGGCGATAACTATAATTTAATAATAAATAGGTAAAAATAATCTTGTTATAACTTTGCAATGCATGAGACTGAATTCTTAAAGGATTCGAATACTTAAAAGTGCTGCGGTTTATTTCAAGGCTCCTTGTACTTACGTTCAACTGTGCGTTATTTTTGCATGGAAAATGATATTATAGAATCTTGTAAGTTTCGTTGAATTTTATAGCATAATTATATGTATGAGTTTTAATATTAGTATTGTAACTCCACAATAAACAGTTTTTTAACCTTTTTGTAGACTATACGTCATACACTACCTACGACAATACAAATCATGTATCGACAGGGTGGTAGGTATATTCTAGCTACTTTTACTCGAAATTTATAAACAACAATGAAAACTGTTGTAAATCACGTTTATAGGAGTTGCAGAAACGCACAACTTGAAAGATATTTAAAAATACATGTCGATATGTCTACAGCTGTCTTTGCCGGTTTTGAAACTTTTTAGTGAGTCTTTTAATTTACAGATCATCGTACAGTATACAAAATATAATGCACTACATACAGAGTTTTCCAGGAAAAGTTGAACTATGTATGCAAAATGCACGTTAAATTATATTTTTCCAGATTTCGTCTCCAGGATACTTTGGCTAAGGGTTTAAAGTGTACTATTGTTATTAGCTGTTATTAGTGCCGTTTGGTCAAATAGGAAATAATTTTTACGTTTAAAATTAAGCAAAAATCTAAATAAATATTATTAAATTCCAAACGTATCCTTTTAATTCCCAGGGTTACAACATGTTCTAATTTCTTTGTAGCGAAATGGTTGAGGTGCTGTCTTCTAAGCAGATGTCGGATATAATCCTCGGTGGGATAAACTTTTTTTAAATCTTTGTGTTATTTATCTTATTTTCACTAGTTCTACAATCAAATAGTAAAAATAATACGATGTCTACAGTAACTTGTAAATTTAATACCTCAGGTGATGAAATAATTAAATTGATACCTATTTCATCCTTATAACATAATTAAACATTAAAACTTCAGTTATGAGATCATGGAAATAGTTCAAAAATTAAATAACAAAGAAACAATTTCAAAAAAGTTTGTCCAACCAACGATTAGAACCTGTTATATCAGATATCCCGGGTTCCAACCGTTGGCTGTAAAAACATTAAAAAAAATGTTTTTTGTTATTTAATTTTTCAACTATTTTCATCTTCTCATATCTGTAGTTTTAATGTTTAAGTATGTTATAATGATGAAATAGGTATCAATTTAATTATTTCATCACCTGAGGTATTAAATTTACATTTTACTGCAGAAATCGTATTATTTTTACTATTTGATCATAGAACTGGCGAAAGTAAGATAAATAACACAAAAATTAAAAAAAAAAGGTTTGTTCCACCGAGGATTGGAAACCGGGACTTCTGCTTAGAAGATATCATCCTTAACCGCTTTGCTACAAAGGCAAGAATCTGTTGTTGTTACTCTGGAATTAAAAAGACACGTTTTGAATTTATTAATATTTATTTAGATTTTTGTAAAATGTAAAATGTAAAAATTATTTTTGTTTTACTAAACGCCGCGGCACTAGTAACAGATAATAACAATAATACAGTTTAAATTCCTTAAATTTCAAAGTATCTTTGGGACATAAATAATAAATTGAGATAATTGCACTTATTTCCGCTGTATTTAATTGCATTAATTAATATATTCTTACTTGAAAAATATTTTATTATGTACAATGGTTCGCTAATCTTGATGTAAGATATGATTTCATTAATATTGTTTTCTTGGTACATTCTTAAATCTCATCTGGTTAAATCAAAGGAGATTTTGCGTAGCTACATCATAAATGGTTCGAAATCCAAACAACGGGGTATGGTTAGTAAAAATCACAGTTTGTGTAAATTTAGTCTTCTAGAGTTTTAGAAAATATTCTTTTATTTTATTTTTAAATAATCTTATTCCTTGAACAAAAATACATAAAAAAATAGTGTTGAAACCCAACGGTTTTTGATATAGTACAATATGTATGAAAAATCGAGTTGGCGTGAAGGGATGAGTGTTACCTCAACACGTACAAATCGTACAAACTTTAAGGGAAGGTCATAAGGCAATAAAATGGTTTCTATAAGCATGGTTCTGAAAGAGTTGCTTTAAGGAATTACAGTCTCTAACCCCAACACTGCAAACTGTTCCCTCTTTCAGAGGCTTAACTCCTCAAGAAAGCGTTTCCGTACTGATGTTTATAAAAAATATTTATTGCTTTGATGTGCACAACCTTTCTTTAAAGTTTGTACAAATTAATTGTGCAACTTAAAGCAACTTTCGGCCTTTCGTGTCAACCGGATTATTAACAAGAGTTCGTTTTTTGTGTGTTTTTGTTCAGGGAACAAGATTTGTTGAAAAACTTGAATGAAATTGTAGAGAAAGAAGTTGGTTAGAAAAGACTACGTGAGTCATCCCATGTGTGGCGCCCCTGGAGAAATTTTGCAAACGAAAACTAGCGTGAAACATAGATTTTGATCATTGTGATCGCATGCAAAATTAATTTGTTTCTTTCATACAAGGTCTTTTTTCAATATAAATAACTTTTAATGGATCATACTTCCTTTTAGAACCACGATTATTAATTTCAGCAATTTTAAATACTCTATTGGCTGATACGGAATCAGCGTGACTCCAATAAAATTCCAAGCAATGTATATGAATAGATCATGAAACCACTTTAAGAAATTATGGCATGCTTTTCTGGGACGCCCCCTAATATGAAAAGCGAATTGAAATGTCATAAATACATTACCAAAAAGTAATTTTTGTAAAATGAGTTTCGCGAAAATATGTTCTAGTTATTTCGTATTACTCTATATATGTTCCAAAGAAACTTCAAAGCAACGGAGCTCATAATGGCGAGTGAGTTGTGATCTGCCAAGTGATCTACCACCATTAAAGAGGCAAGTCGTCATTCTGTAAGCTGTGATCATTCTCCTTTTTCTGAAAGCTCCCCATTTCCTCTTCCACTTTCTTTTCTTGCGATACTTTCATTCATCTTGCCCTTTAATACAGACTTTCCTCCGCCTTAAAGCTTTACTTTGAGGTCTATTCATCTATTACTGCTTTGTAAAAGGTATTGCTTCGATTCAAAGACCTGATACTTTTATGCCACTTGTTAGACGGAACATTTCTCCTGTCAGCTGTACATTTTTGTCTGGGCGTTTAAAAACGATATATTTATGTGGTTAGTGATATTTTTATTTATTATCTGAGCCTGTTAGTTTCATTACCGTTTACTCGTAATATTGTTAAGAAGCCTTTATACAGAAGCTATGAACAAGTCTACAATTGCAAAACTTAGATAAGGGATTTCAATAGTTATACAGTTGTTACTTTCACAATACTTTCAGTTTAGGAAAGTATCGATTTCATGAAAACTTTCGGTATCGATATTTTAACTGAAATACGTGTTAGGACCTTCAGCAACTCAGCAAAGTGCGTTTTAAAAATGTCCGTCTGTAAGTCATCATCATCATATCTCCCGAATTAATAGCCCGATTTCGATGAGCTTTGTGAAGGTATATAGAAATTCGATAGAAAAATAAGCTTTTGAAATATTCTGTTAATCAGAAAGCGGAAAATAGACGGGTTGTTTTGGTATTATTTTACTCAGAAATGTAAATTTTTAAATTTCTAAAAAGGAGTTGATAGGAGCTATTAAGACAAATCCGACGATTTCTTCCGAACTCGCTAGCTTCAAAGTAGCGGCGATGCGATTTATTGAAAATTTTCCTTCTCTGCTCAAAAACGAATTGATTGATCGCAATGAATTTTGATACTGTAACCTACTGGTCGCCAAGGGTACACAATATTAGTTATCTGTTATACTTGAAAATTTAAAACCATGAAAACTGTAAACTGCGATTGCACATTAACTAGCTATAGGATTTTTCTTAACTTTGTAGGCTCATAGAACTAGGTAACTATAAAGGAAGATTTTTCTTTTTACCCTTCTACGAATTTTTAAAATTTAGAAATTATTGTCCTTTTATTTAATAAATGGGTCACGATAATGTATAAAATGAGGTAGATTGCTTATCAGTGATGGTGAATAAACTGCTAAACTTAAGTTTTAGATGCAGTAATATTTAGGCCACACATTTTTTTTAAAATTTTTTGGACGGAACCAGACATCTATTTTCTTATTCTTAAATTCGTGTGGAGGAATAAAAACATATTTTCGAGTGCTAACTTTACTCTTATTATATCTTATGCAGTTAATAAGTGTTGGGACTATAGAAATGTATATCAAATGTCCCTGAAAGTATAAAACGTAATTGTTTTTGAAGTATAGGAAAGTCCGCGGAAAGTGCTTTTAACTAAAAATCGTACTTTATACGTGTTTACAAAGAAATGTTTTCTGCTCGTAGTCTATTAAACACAAGAAGCCAAATATTAACTACCTTAACCTAGGGTAGGAGGATTTAAATCAAGTTGATGTAAATCGTGATTTAAATCCAACGATTTATATAAAACAAATCATTGATATAAATCAATTGGTTTTTGAGTAGGGTGTCGTTTGTATATTTTATTTGAGCCATATACATTATTAAGTAATTTTTACTTCTACACAAATTCATATATATAATAAAAAATTAATTTTGCATAATAATTTAAAGGGTCTGGAGCATATTACCATTTCTTACATCTAGGGCAATTATAACTACTACTGCGCTGCCATTATCGCTAAAAACATTGCTGGGAGCATAAACTGTAGCATTCCACTATATACATAATACAAAAAATTTACGATAGGTTTTTAATGAGTGCTTATTATTTATAGTTTTATTGTATGCATGATGGAATACTACTGTTTATGCTCCCTGGAATGTTTTTAGTGGGAATGGAAGCGCGTAGGCGTTTATAGCGTTTTATAGTCATTATGCGCTGATCGGTAAGTGGGGTGGGAAAAATCATAGAGTTGCTTAGATGCGACTTTATGATTTTTTTTATATATAAATTTAAACAAACGTTACGTTACACTTAAAATATTTCAACAAAAACACAAATTCTGCAAGCAATATGTTATTACGTTATTAGTATGTGCAACTAAACAGGGGTAATTTAAATTCTTTAAAATAAAAAATTGGTTTAATCAAGACAAAATAAATAAAAAAAAATCCGATTGAATTAATTCAGTCGCATTTTTTTTTTATTTTTATAAAATCATTTCTTTGCACTCTGCCTTAACAAAAAATTTGCATTTGCTACATTGGAATATTGCTAATATGCTTTCTTGATGCCCTACATCTCTCAGCTTAGTTATTACAATTTCTAACAGGAAATTATGTAAAATAATTTAAAAATCGGTTAACGGAGAAGAGACAGGTACCTCCAAGAATCTGCAATAATTTTAAAATTATGTCTCCTTTTGCCACTTCTAGCGTCTAAGATTTCGTCATCCGCCTCCCAGATGTTGATCAGTAATTCTATTAAAAGGCTTCTTTAAAATTTTGCCCTTGGGTGAATTGTGTTAGTAGTGGTGGAAAGCGGTTGTGATTACATTTACATTACATTATTGGTAAAGACCGGACTTTTAGTTGCAGAAGAGCAAAAAATTTCGTGAAAATTTAATAAGTAAACAAAAACCATGGACGTACTCAAATGCATTAAGTTATACCACAGTATACTTATAAATAAGTATACTGTGGTTATACGTGAAACATATTGAACAAGAGAACTAATTTTTTTGATGAGAATTTAGAAAAAGTTGTTGTTGTGTACTGTAATTCTTAATTTTTTATTTAACGGTGGTTTTCCGTTTTTTATGAATGTTGATAGTCCGAACTTTTCTTTCGCAGGACTTTCTCGTTGTATTAATGAATTAACGTTTTATTTTTATTAATTCGTGGTTGCTATATTACATTTCAATTAACAAACTATTTTTGCAGTTTTATAAAATTGTTTCGCGAAGTACTTTTAAAACATTCATATTCTACGCTTATGAACCCTGTTTTATTTAATTTCATTATTACATAAGCTTCAATTCCAGTTGACCAAATAAATAATAACTACCTGCACAAGCTAGATTCAGGTCAAACATATGGATGTGTTACCATATTCTATGCTCCTAAATAAATCGTTTAAAAGTTTAGGTATGCGCCAACTAGACATTTAAAAGAATGATGCCAAAATTGCTTAATAATTGGTTGCCTTCTAATTTAAATACGGGCAAAATACTAGACTAGAAATGCGGACTATAATTGTTGCCATCTTCTCTTTCAAACATAATATATAGTAATAGAGGTAATTTATTAACTTGCAATAAAACCAACTTTTGTTTAAACTTTATCAGGCTGTAAATTGTAATTTATTTTAAAATAAAACACTTCCTGTACAGATGTTTGTATCAAATTTTAAGAAAAAAGGGTTCAGCTATATTTATAAAAAAGTTCACAAAATAACATGTTAAAATAGTAAACATTTGAATTAAATATTTAAAAATCAGAATGGCGCTGAAAAGAAATATATTTGTCATGAGTATTAACTGCTGAAACTTTACTTAACACAAGTTTAATTGAAGTTGAATAAAAAATGGATAAATATTCTTATAAAAAACGGCGAACATGCACTTAGTGTATGGCCCTGTGTTTGCACCAGCTTGGAGGCGAGGCGTCTGTACGAGGACACATTTTATGTCCACTCGTTATACTGCAGCGCATGGTATATGCAGGATGGTACTACAGTAAACTTCAGTCGAACTGCTCTCAACATCTGAATAATGTTTACAAAATATGAATAAATGGATAGGTCGAGGACGACCAAGCAGATGGCCTCTGTGTTCTTCAGACCTAAGTTTAGCCTACCTTTATTTTTGAACGTACTTTTACCAGTTTCAAGCTTTGGTTTATGCAGAGTCCATCAACCATATTCAAAATCACCGTCAGAGGGTAGTGAAATGGTTGCGAAATCAATTCAAAATAGACTTTTTTCCAACGTGTTTTATTGATTCGTCCTGCTGCTTAGGAGCAAACAGTGATAACTCTGAACATTTCTGTAAAAGGTAGTAATAAAATTAGATTTTTTCGAAAAAGGTTATAACTTTTTAAGCAGGCGTTTCAGGACACATGTTTATCAGATTGTTTTGCTTATTTTGTGCTATAGAATACCTCCCTAAAATGTTGATATACTATATTGAAACACCCTGTATGTATATTTTTTAAATGGATAATTTAATAAAAAAGTAACAAGTTATTTGTAGAATTTTAATATATAACTATAATTTATTAAATTTATATGAAAAATGCAAACACACATGATATTTTGTTATTATAAACAAACGATAATTGTAGACAAGTACCTGAACAAAATATTTTTGAATGACTGGCACGTCACGTAAAACTCAGGATGACATGACTAACTTACATGTGTCCTAACTTGATCTTCTTAAAATATACAGGGATTTACTAAAGGTTATGTGATGTGTGTGGGCGATTAAATCAAAGGACCGCCAATTTTACCCAATTTTCTAGACAAGCCCTTGGTTTTCCTTACCGCTTATCTGGGCGGTCAAGCCTTCAAAGTAAATGTTTCCTAAACAAAGTAGAAATTTATATTGATCAGAAAAATGACATTTGTAGGGTCTGAAGTAATTTTTTTCGCGATGGTTTCTAAATTTTGCCTGGTATCATTAATTTATAGCAGAGACTTGTACTCTCTAATGCAACTTTTATGACGTTTTACATTAGCTTTCCAATGGAATTATAATTTTCTAACGCTTCGAATAAGGTTACCTTGAAATTTAAAAATCGTAGAAAATGTGGTTTGAGTATACAGATCATAATTGACCTATTCAAGGGTATCTACTCACGCGAAAGAGCTACCTTCTTAAAAATTGGATTAAACAGCGTTTTAGATTGTTATTTGTTCTATCGTTAAATGCGGTTAAATGGTTTAGTGTTTGCGGAAAATTGAATTCGTAACGCGCATAAAAGGCGCAATAGAAGTTAGTTTCAATCTCG
This sequence comes from Ctenicera cuprea, assembly GCA_958336395.1. Taxonomy (NCBI): domain Eukaryota; kingdom Metazoa; phylum Arthropoda; class Insecta; order Coleoptera; family Elateridae; genus Ctenicera; species Ctenicera cuprea. Next base: position 28,057,651 of record OY284487.1, on the reverse strand, counting down.
TTTGAAGTTTGTTTCTGTGCTTGCTTTCTATCTATCTAATCGAATCTAATCTAATCTATTTATCTATCCATCTATCTATTTATTTAATTATTTATCTTATGTAATATATAAACGCGAATATTGTCAAACTTTGGACTATATAAATGGATCTTTGAACGCTGTATGTAAGCGCTATAATCGTATAATACGTATTCCGCTAGTTAAGTTTTCCATGCAAATAAGAAGCAGAGATTCCTTTTTCGTGCACGCTTTGGTTTTCTAATTGCAATTACCGGAATGTTCACTCATTTTGTTTTCTTAACGAACACATCATTCAGTCTCTCTAAACACTAACCTTTACTTTCAATCCCCTAATGTTTACTACATCTGACGTTAACTATTTCGTTGTAATAAAAACCACGTGTTCGTAGAAATTATTCATTTTTCCTACGAAATAACACCGTCGTTCATGTTATTCCTAATATGATATTTCTTTACAACAAGCAGAACCCCTCGACTACGTCACACGCTTTTCTTTACAAACAAATGCTAACTGCAGCTGATTTTATTTATAATATGATATATCTTTGTTAAGCGTGTCTTAAATTTTACAATAAAATAGCAGAACTCGTGGACTACGTTACACGCTTTTTATTACAAAGAATTGCTAAATGCAGCTGATTTTATTCTTAATATGATATTTCTTTGTTAAGCGCGTCTTAAACTTTACAATAAAATAGCAGAACCCGTGGGCTACACCACACGCTTTTCCGTCACCAATAATTACTAGCAAATTTATTAGAAGAGTTATATTGTTGTAATTCATACATTTTGCCAGCATCGCAGCGGATCTTTTCCATCGGGCTAGACTTTTACTTATGGCAGGATTAGGGACAGATCAGTACCAAAAACTCTGGAGACAAATGCAGGTCAGATCATGCAAACGGTGCCGTGCGCGAAGATAATCATAAATAACACAAATCAGGTATACAAATTGCGTTGTAGCTGAGATTTCAATAGATATCAGCGGATATCTGTAAATTTTGTGTTTTTACCTACAATTATTTTATCACCCTCGTGTACTGGATTACCATTTACAGATCCTGCCATACACAATCACCATTACTTAAAATCAAGGACGGACATTCATTTCTACAGTTGAAGATTTTATATATTGAAAATTTAAATTAAAAACAATAAACGGTGCCAATTTGAAGAAAAGTGGGTACTTTTATTTTAAAAATTATTTGGTGTCGATCACGCTAAATAGGAATATAAATAAAAAATAATAAACATTCGCTTGATTACTAGTAGTTACGTATGTTCACTTCAGTCGCCGACTTTGTGTTTGAGTATATACAATACTGCAGTGGGATGCATTGTGTACATGTCGTGCAACTCGACGCAGCTTATTTATTACATTTTAAAAAGAAGTTACCTAAAAAAGGTGGGCTGTAGACCGAGGGTTTCGCTAGTATAATATAATATCTACGTTGTAACCGCTTTCTTGATATCTGATCGTGTTTGCTGAAAATCTAGGCAACTATGGACAGAATGATATGGGTTATAAATTTCTCTCCGTATTTACTTAATTTTTTCTCATTGAAGAGAATGTTATAGAGATCGCCTTCGATGGTGTTTAAAGTTCAGTGAAAAATATTATCTTCTAGAAAAGGAGATGTGAAAAACGATTTATGCTTGTTTGAATCAGAGTGTAACTAAATAAAGAAAAATGACTATTCAGACAGTTATGTAATGAGTGTAGTACTAGGTTGTTCAGAAAACCGCGTCTTCGATCGACCTTGTTGGTGACCTGGCCGTATTTCTATCCAGAAGAAACTGGTAGTAAAGTTAATTTCTGGTTTAAAATGGCACCGCTTAAATCATACTGATGGAATCTGATGTTAATGCTCATTTAACATTATGCAAATGTGGGAAAGCTGCTGTAAGGTTATTTTTTAACTCTAATTTTACTAGATTTGTCGTTTTTCTGTCCCAATTATTTGCATGCTAATTTAGAAAACTTATTTTATCGTATTTTCTCTAATGTGCCATTTTTGTTTTTACTTAATTTAATCATGTTTTATATTAATAATTATAATACACAGTTATTTTATTTAATTAATTTTTTATAATTGTTTGGTTATTGGTTTTTTTTGAGAGAATAAATTCCTCAGGGATTATTAATTGTGAAATAATATACCGACAATAATCGGTTTTGGAATTTGCGCATGTGACAGTGTGTTAAAACTAGGTTTAAATTAAATTGATAAATTTATAAACGGTTCTATGTTTTCAACAAGTTTAATAGGAAAAATTCATAGCATACTTTGCTACACATAGCCAAACAAACTAAAAAACAAATGTTGGTAACTTCTTTACTTTAATTTCATATTTTCAGTGATAGTGTAAAACAGCAGAAGGAATTTACTGGTGTAGCAAGAATTTTTTGTGACCGCCATTTTCAGCGGCGATGATCAACTTTCTGTGATTTGTTAAATTTTTGCATTGTTAGACGACATTTTTATTCTCTTTTCAAGTATGTATGACAATAATAATAAAATAATAACTAATAACTTCAACAAGTATTTATTTTAACCTTATACGTATTTCAACGTATTCACACGTCATTGTCAAAAGCAAAACTAAAAGTAAGCAGTTGGTGTTGTTATAGAAACAATAGAACTTGATGACTTGATCTTAGTTATCTATATCTGCAGATATCTTCTAATAATGGAGAATTTAAGAGATCAATTGGCTTATTTATTTGTGTCTAATTTACGTTTATATCACCATAGGCATACAACTGCAGTGCCATATTATCTACTAGGCTCAGAACTCAATAGCCTAGAGAGTATCAAAAGTCGCCCGCCGAACAGCCTATTCAATACAAATAATTTGAACAATTTTCTTTATTTGGAATTTATAAGAAAATATTTTTAAAAAATATTTTTTATGACACCTTATTGCCAATAGTATTGATGGACATAATCGAATTATTTTTATAATCGAGTGATTGCTATTCGAATGGATTAAAAATCGTATCATTCATTCGGATAAAATTATTCGGATGTTTCTATGCTAATAATAAAAAATGTTTCCGTTTTATAAATCAATTATTTTGTTAAAATGACGATAAAACAACATCGCATTATTAATTATTGTACGTATAAATGATCGATTTTTATTTTGTTCGTGAAGTGAAGTGTATGACTTGTTTTTATCTGTAATACAGTACTATCCTGCCCTTGAAATGACAACGAGAAACAACAGTGCAGTGGAAACTGTTGCGTTTGCCATTCCTATTATGAGTAATACCTGAATGTTCATTGTTATATCGTTGTGCTTGCGCGGGAAACAGGCTGCAGCTTTATGCAATCGCATTCCGAAAATTCTATTTCAATATTATTTGTATTCGCATCATAATACCACCACTGGCGGTGGTCGTTTCAACGCCCGTTTCCGAAAGGTACAAATCTGAAAATTTTAAAATCGTAAAACAGAATTGTTTTCTGTAACCTCTCGAGATATTTCGATAATCGACTGGTTTGATTATTTTCATTTGAAATATCCCATTCACTAGTAAATAGCGCTCACTGTGACAATTAATCAGACTTATAAATTTTGAATTGTTTTTAATGTATGATTTATTTTCCATTCAAAATACGATACCTGTGATTTTCTGACAACCAAAGCTGTAAAATTTATAGAAAACAATGAATACAAATCGGTAGCCGAAAGGGCGGCGGTAAGAAATCCTCATAGCTTGCACGTTTTGGAAATGTAATTTTTTTATGTTTAATTCTTTCAGTAACGTAGTGCCGATTATGTGAAAAATTTTAAATTTTAGTTTTTGACGGAAATATATGTTTCGGACATCTTAGAACATAAAAAAAGAATTTTTTAAAAGCATTTGGCTTGATTTCTAGGGGTATACTAAAAATATGCTTTTAATAAATCGAAAATGCAGAAGTACGACACGTTTCGTGTAACATTTTTCAAATGCAGACTGTGAAGTAATTTTTTTTCAAATTTTGGAAATTTTTGTAGTAAAATTTACTCTAAAACTGGCTACACCTTTTCTAAAATTTTGTAGGATTATAGAGCTATGGATGAGCTACAATTTTGGTTGGTGTCCCAGTTCGCTAATTTCTCTGTGACGCCTTCAATGAATTTTTGATTACCGAAAATTTATTTCTTCTATTTAAGAACGAAGGACAATAAAAGATTTAAAATACAGTAACACATGTCCACAGATATAGACCAACAAGATACTAGGACACGCTTTGCTAGCCGAGCCGGTACAGTGGGAGCACTAATTCGATGATACAAGCACTGCTCTTGCGCAAAATTTAGATACAAAATTACAAACATACTTTTGAAATGTGCTAAAACAATATCTAAAGTATAGCAAAGTTCAGGCAAAGTGCTTTGCTTATTTTTACTTTCCTATACTTCCAGTATAGGGAAGTATTGATTTCATGCAAATTTTCAAAATCGAGATTTTGACGGAAATACATGTTTTGGGCTTCCAGGATCCTAAAAAAGTGGTTTTTAAAAAATGTCTGTCTGTGGGTGTGTGTGTCTGTGTGTCTGTCTGTCTGTCTGTCTGTGTGTGGGTAACGCTCATATCTCCGGAACGGCTGGACCGATTTCGATGTGCTTTGGAATGAGGAGGTATATCAAAAATTCATCGACAAAATAAGCTTTTAAAAAGAATCCGAAACCGGAAGCGGAAGTTAGACATGTTTTTTTGGTAGCATTTTTTTCAGAAACGGAATTTTGGAAATTTTAATAGTGGAGATTAAAGAAGGCCTTAGGACAAATCAAACGATTTTTTACCGAACTCTCTAGCTTCAACATGGCGGCCGCTACGAATTTTTGAAAATTTCGACTTTAACGCCCATTTACTCAAAAACCAGTTATCTGATTGGAATCTACTACATCTTGTTTGGTAGCCCTTCAAGGGTACTATACCATGAAATATCATTAATTTTGAAAATATAAAAACGATCGCAATGACATCACTCCAAAATTTTGGAATTTTTCAAAAAAAAATTTCTCAAAAACTGCCCACACGTTTTTGTTTAAACTTTTTAAGCTGATAGAGATAGGCACCTGCTACAATTTTGTTTTTTGCTCATTGCTATAATTTCACTGTGACGCACTCTGTGAATTTTTGAAAATTGAAAATTGGTACCTTTTTATTATTTAACGGGGGGCAATAAAATGTTTCTGTTAAAGCAAAATAGCTCATCATTGACAGCAAAATCCGAATATCATAATATTTTTTCGATAATTTCATATTTAGGGGGGCTACTGTTTCCCCTCTCCCCAAATTTTTTCAATAAAAAATTAAAAATCTGGTTTTTTGTTTTGTTTGCTCTAGCAGAATCTTTTTACAAAAAATCAAAAAATCGAATTTTTTGCCCCTTAATAATCTTTTTGTCCTTAGAAGAATTTCACATACTTTCTACAGCAGTTGTATTCTTGTACGGAAGTGGCTAGAGTTCTGAACGTTCTATGCATTTCTATTGCGCTCGCATTCAATACGCACTTATTTAACGATAACGAGCAGGTTCAGAATAGCATGGATGGATATGCGGGTGTGTTCGGGTGTACTGCCGTTTTACTGCATAAGTAGTTGTGGGGTCGAGCCTCGGTTGGGGCCAAAAATTTTTTTTTATTTTATAGTTTTTTTTAAAACACTGCTTTTGCGTTTCTAGACAGGTGTATATCAAAAGTGTTGGAAAATATTAAACAATGTTAATTTATAAGTATAGGAAAGTCCAGGCGAAGTGTTTCGCTCATTTTTTATGTTTATTTTGGTGCATGTAGATTTTATGCTGAAATATTTATGTAGTCCAGACTTTTTATTAGTGTTAGTATGTATTGTGGGTATTGTGCTTTCTGTTGTATAAATTTTCTCTATTACCTATGTCAAATACTAATAACACTTGAAATAAACAAAAGTCTGAGCCGGGTGCAAAAGCGAAAACTTTAAAAGAAAAGTTGAAGGATTAGTTAATTACCATTTACGAATTAGAATCAGCAATATTAATTATGGGCAAATATTTTGTCACTATGGCAAGTCTGAAATTATTTCTTTGTGTGTGTGTGTGGGGGGTACAACCAAGCCGTAGTCTAAGGCTCCCCAATATCGGCATTCCGACACTGCACAAAAGTGTAAAAATGATATACTGTTAATAAATCCCACTAAATGATTTAAATGATTCTGTTCTTATAAGCGTTTGACGTAATTTGATTTGTGTGGATGGTTATATTTGTATTGTATTTATCACAACGTATGTGTTCTTTGTAGCTGATATCAAAATTTCTTATTGTCTGGCCTATAGAAACCGAATTACAGTGGGAACACTTTAATTTGTAATTGCCCGATATTAGTAAATCATTTGTGTTTTCTTTAGCATTAGACTAGAGTGTTGATTGTCACGAAAACAAAAGATGATCTGGTTGTCTATCTGTCATTACTGATTATCGTCCGCATTTTAGTTGCGAATGCCTGACCGACAAACAAAAAAAAATATCCGTTCATGAAGTTTCAAATGTTAAAACAAAACCACGAATACTTTATTAATTACCCATAGGAATTTATCATATCCCGAATCTTTAGAAGGTCGTCTTTTGTTTTATCGACAAAAACACTCTAGGGTAAAATGGCATGGCTAACTTCAAGAAATAAGTTTTTTTAATTACTTTCAACGCCAGTTCAGATATTTTACAGGATTGTCCTTGAAAGGAGAATAAAATGCTTTCTATACACGCAAAACGTAAAATATTAGTTATTTGCCTTTAACTAATAATCTATGAATTTTTCAAAACTTTTCAATTGCAATAAAGTGGTCTCCTAAATAAGCAACTTTTTCCTCATTTAACCGGCTTCGTATCTTTTACCGTTTCCGAGATTCCAATAGTGAGCCGATTTAAAGTTTACGCCTTGTATATTTTTTGATAATTTATTTATATAATATACTAATGTATATTTGTTAACAATTCTATACGTTATAGTACAGAAATATCCAGTGATGAAACACAATAAAGAAGGTCGAACAATTACTCATTAAAGCTAGAATACAAAACACAAACGCTCAAAATAGCTCGCAGTAATTTATACCTAACAATTAACTAAATTGAATTTCATTTGAGTAATTTTATTTTCTTTTTTCCAGATTGCCAAGGTCGATCCGGAATTGATTTTTACAAAACAGGAACGTATTGGAAAAGGGTCCTTTGGTGAAGTATTTAAAGGCATCGATAACAGAACCACTCAAGTGGTTGCAATTAAAATTATTGATTTGGATGAAGCCGAAGATGAAATCGAGGATATCCAACAGGAGATTATGGTGCTCTCGCAGTGTGACAGTCCCTTTGTCACCAAATACTATGGCTCATTTCTTAAGGTAATTGTTTAGAAATTGAAAGAATTTAAGATCTAACTAAATGTAGGAACTCTAATTAGTCATTTTTTTTGCATCTATTTTATTTCTCTAAAGACAGCATAGACAAATTAATTATTAATTTAAATATTTAAAAAAATATATAAGTAAATATAGTGGTGAGGCACATACCTAAATCGGGATATTACAAAGTATACAACAAAGTAATAAAAATAAAGAATAGACGCACCTCCATGACGTAAGTATTTAATTACGATAATTTGTCCATATCTTGAGCTTCACCAAAGTGTTTCGATTAAAATATCAATTTAGAAGAGATCGGAATGTTTAAGAAAACATTCAGTTTCATTTGCTAACTGCATTTTTCTTCATCATTCGGTACAGAAATACATTCTAAATATAATTTTATTGACATTTCGTCACAACCAACACCTTCAGTAATGAAAAATACTGCGGGAAAACTGATTATACGACTAAGTTAATTCCAAAAGGAAATAATTAGTTTAATCCAATACTGGCAGTAATTCTTTGTATTATCTTCAATTTAAAATATTTCTTATCGGTTTTTGATATTAGAATAATTAAATTTTCAATTTAACAAAGTAATGAAGAAGTGACAGCCGTAGATCAATAACCGACAAGGTACTGTTAAATCTAATGACAAATTTCTTCTATGGGTGTTAATTAATATTACAGTATGTGTTTAATCATAACCATATCCCTGGTTGTGACGTTTGGTTATTGTTAATAATTTTTCATTAAAAGTAGATCGATGGAAAGTGACATAACACATTAATTAAGTACAACTGGATTATTTGAGTATTTGAAGGGCACTGACAGGCAAAACATAACATTTCTAAAAAGTCTAAAATCGCAGAAATTGTTTTGAGTAAGTAAATTATGACAACTTGTGATTACGTGCAAGTATTAACAGACATATGAGGAAATGAGGAAATCCTTTTACAAGTAGTATTGAAGCGAGGGCCGGTTGTTTCTTAAATATGCATATTAAATTTGTCCTTGATTAATTAATTAATTGATTGTGGTTACTCTAAAGTTACTTGGTAGTAGAATATATTTAAAACACACAAGGTAGTATGTGTGACCTAATTCAACAACACTGAATTTTTGTTTTCGATTTCTGTTTTCTGTTAAAAGATTTGAACAAAAGTATTTCCTGGATTTTAATTTATTCGTATTCATTTTTATTGGACAAATTTTAAATAAATTCAATCCTTTGCAGATTTTTTGTTTTCTACTACCTACTTATTATTAGTATTAATAAAATTATATTAATAACTTGTTTGCTGTTTTATATATGGGTCGTTTAAAAATGACGCTTAAACATAATAATAATAATAATAAGAATATTTATTACCTGAATCATACTATAGATATTAATACTTATCGTATTTACAAACGTGTAAATTTTATAATTTTAACGGTGTACATTTCACCCTGTTAGATTTCTAAGACAACAAGCTATACAGGGTGTCCAAGATAAGGAGTGCATGCATGGGGATCTCGTAAACGGTAAGAGGTAGAGATTCGGTTAAATGAGAAGAATTGTTCAACATGTCAAGTACTACTATGATCTACATTCAAATCCTACAATTTTTGCTTAATTTCAGTACAGACTGAAAAAACTAAAATTTTCAGTTTTGGTATTTTGTGTATAATTCGGTTATTATCAAAAATAGCGCAAAGCGGTTTTGACATTATTAAGACACTTTTTTACATAGATTTAGAATCTAAAATTAAAATATTTATAGGTCTTTAAATTTTCAAGATATTGACATTAACTTTGCTTTTTTTAAATATGCGTCAAATGCGGTCATGTCATTATTGGATAAAGCTCTTTTTCCTCCTTTCTCTGATATATGGTTTAATGGGTTTCTTTTCACAAATAACGAAGTTATAAGCAAGGAACCTTTTTTTATAGTAGGCTTTGAAAAACAGTTTTCTTGAGTAGGCTGAAAATTAACAAAAAAACAAGAAAACAAAAAAGGGCTGCATTTGTTTCCATTGAGGTTTGATCAGTTTATCTTTCCAAGAATAAAATTATAAGCGAGAAAACGTTTGCTCATGGTAGGCTGTAAAAAACAAAATAAAGACGCCTCCATGTTTCAGGGAATAAAACTATTAAAAATGTATGTTCGTATAACATTCAAAAGACGTTTAACTTTTAAATACTCCTGCTAAGTAATAAAACACGAAAAGGAATATAAATTTAGAATGACAATAAACTCATGTTAAAATGCAGATATTGCCAAAAGAAATTAAATAGTACTCATCTCTGATTAGCATACGGCATACATTTTTAATAGTTTTATTCCCTGAAACATTGAGGTGTTTTTATTTTGTTTTTTCACAGTCTACCATGAGCAAACATTTTCTCGCTTATAACTTTATTATTTGGGAAGATAAACGGATCAAACCTCAATGGAAACAAATGCAGCCTTTTGTTTTGGGGTTTCCTGTTTTTTTTATTAATTTTCAGCCTACTTAAGAAAACTCCGTTATTTGTAAAAATAAACCCATTAAACCATATATCAGAGAAAAGAGAGCTTTATCTAATAATGACATGACCGCATATGACGCATATTTAAAAAAGCGAATTTAATGTCAATATCTTGAAAATTGAACGACCTATAAAAATTTTAATTTTAGATTCTAAATCTGTATAAAAAAGTGTCCTAATAATGTCAAAACCACTTTGCGCTATTTTTGATAACCGAATTATATAAAAAATACCAAAACTGAAAATTTTTGTTTGTTCAGTCTGTACTGAAAATTAAGCAAAAATTGTAGTATTTGAATGTAGATCAGAGTAGTACTTGAGATGCTGAATAATTCTTCTTATTTTACCGTTTACGAGATCGCCATGCATCCACTCCTTATCTTGGACACCCTGTATAGACAACCCTCCATTCTATCCACATTTCAACTACTTTATTACAGCTGTCGGTTCGTGACGCGCGCCGTCGAAGTCCAAAAATTTTTGAGATTTTTTTTTAAATTATAAACAATAATTTGTATTTACGTTTTCTACAGTATAAAATTAGGGGGGGGGGGGGTGTAGCCCAACCAAATATAAAATTTTCTAAAAAATAACAATAGATTTTAGTTTTACTAGTCAAGACAAGTAAATAAATCTTCTTGAGCAGAAGTTATTTATTGTTTTCCATTTAATAAATAAGAGGTACCAATTTTTGATTTAAAAAGAATCAGAGAATTCATAGGTGCTACAGTGGAATTATGGTATTCGGCAAAAAGCAACGTTTTAAAAAGACGTATGGCCAGTTTTTTTAGAAACATTATTTTGAAAATTTCGAATATTTAGAATTTACATTTTCTAACAGTAGTTTCAAGTATAAAAGTTTATTTATCAATTCCAGCTTTACTTTGTTAAAGTCCATATTTAATGAGTATCTGTATATAAAATACTTAATTACTTTAACAATATCTATTTATTTAAAACTTATACGTATTGTCAAAGGTTATATGAAACAGTAAACAGTTAGTGTTGTTATAGCAATACAACTTTGTTACTTATCTTGGTAATCGTCTGCAGATGACTTGATTTCTTATTCCAAAATGTCCAGTAGAGGAGAATTTAAGAGATCAATTTGCTCATTCATTAACGGTACAGTTTTTAAATGTTTGTGAATTTCAAAAGCTTCTAGTAAATCCAATTTACGTTTATCATCACAAAAGTCTAAACATTTTATGGTGTTATTAGATGTCATTGAATGATTGTGTTCTAGTAAGTGTTTAGCGTAATTGGATTTATGTGGGTGTTTGTATTTGTAACAAATATTGTTAAAGTAATTAAGTATTTTATATATACTCATTAAGTATAAAAGTATCTAATAACTAACATTAGATTTTGGTTCTACTAGTCATGATGAGCAATTCTGAGTAGGAAAAAAGTTTTATCGGACCCCGTTTAATAAATAGAAAGGTTTCCATTTTCGATTTTCAAAAAACATAGAAAGCGTCACAGTTAAATTATAGCATTCAGCAAAAATACTCCAAATTGTAGCCAATCTTCGTTTCCAGCAGCCTACAAAGTTTTAAAAAAATCGTGAAGGCAGTTTTTGAAAAATATTTTTTTCAAAATTTTCGAGTAACGCGTTTGGGATCGTTTTCAGATTTTCGCAATTAATTTTGTTTCGTCGTATACTACTCACAAAGGGCTCTCAAACAAGTTGCAAGTGATTCCGATCAGATAACTAACTACTTTTTGAGTAAGTGGGCGTTCAAGATGAGATTTTCCAAAAATCGGAATTGCCGCCATTTTGAAGCTAGAGAGTTAAAACATTTATTGGGTTTCTTGATGCCCAAAACGTGTATTTCCGTTAAAATCTCGATTTCGTAAGTTTTTATGAAGTTAATACGTCCTTATACCGAAGGTATGGGAAAGTGAAAAGGATATTAAATTATTTTATATTTGTTTTAACTTACTCTTTAACGTCTTGCAGAGTTTGTACGTCATTATGTAAACTCTGTATTTTTCTAATTATTATTGAGCAGTGTTTCGCAAACGTGGGCCCGCGTACCATCGGGCGTGTGCGTAAAAATTCAGGAATACATAGTTGGAAGATTTTGTTTGATACAACTAAAGCGAAATACAATAACGTATATTTTTTTTATGCTGATGTTATCAATTACAATAATTTGCGTCACATTTACTCGTTGCATATTGGGAAACGACAGAAATTAGGAATTTCTTGAAATATATTGACCAAGGGGGGACTGTTTCCTCTTCCGGAGGCTGTAACTGCATAAGCAAGCGTTTCCAGACTCCTGTCCCCACAACTTTTTTTTTTTACTGTGTTAATTTGTAGAACTTACCAGAGTTCAGAGTCTGTACAGATTATTGCACATCTTAAGGAAACTTAGACCTTCATGGCAACTCGATATTTTACAAAAATTAAGTTGATTTCATATACCGTTGAATTTAACGATTTTTCACAAGTACTTCTTCTGTGTATTTTTGTATGAAGATTTTCAATGCAAAAGAAAACTCCCAGTGTGAAAAAATACGTTAAGAGATACATCAGGGGCGCCTCTTCCTATCTGCGCCCTAGATTAATGGATTTGAACGAAAACAAGTGAATATGTTAATCATCGGTAGGAAAATACCTACACAAAATTTAAGTCGAACATCTCCATTTATGGCGGAAATAATAATTAAAGCGTGATTACACTGTTCTTCGGGACGCTGTAACTCTGCAAGAAATTATTTCTAGACACAAGTTTATATAATTAATGTTTATTGATCTGCCATATTTCATCTAAATGTTTGCCACCATTTTGGAAACAGCCTGTATATAAAAAATGTTCCACTAATAATGTAACCTTATTTGACTAAAATTAGTATTGCATGTCTTTAAAATTCTATTGGGGTGCTATAAATTTAAAAAAGCAAAGGATACTTAATGAAAAATACATATTTTCTTAAAAGTAACGAATCCTATTTGTACAAAATGTTTAGATTAATCAATTTTTATATCAAATTTAGTAACTTCATAACAATAAAATAAAATTGATGACACTTTTACGTTATAATTGGGGAAAGTGAGACGTCGCCAGTTGGGTTAATAAAATTAATAGTAGCTAGCAAAAATATGTTTGAATAATAATAAAATTATTTGAATATGGATTTTAACCAATAAGGCTCGTTTCTTCACTACAACTTTCTCTAACGTTTCTTCTTAAACAATTAAGGTTTTTTTAATCTAAATTATTAATCCTGTTAAAATTATACTATTCCAGCACAATAGCAGAAGGAGTTGCGGTTTCATATGATTTTTTTAATAGCTGTTTCGAATAACATTTACTATTTGAGAACAAACACTTACGCAGAGGCACACATTTGTTTCAAAAGCACCAAAACACACAAAACTTTGTTTATAAGTTGTATTGTAATTTGTGTACATGACAATTTTACAAGCTTATCTAAAAATTATATTGGCAAGGTTTTTGGGTTTGTAGGTGGTGATAGTATATGGTAGTTAGCACTGGCCAATGTCGACGACCTATTGGTCCTTCGAGGTCAAAGAGCTCGCTGGTCTTGTTGGACCCGGCGCTAAAGAGTGAAAGTTGACCGTCCAAACCAAATGTGGCCATGTCACGAGTACGACCTTTGCTAGATATTAATAAGAATTCCTACCAACTGACCTAAACTATTGTTATCGTTTTGCAATAATAATAATAATTGTGGGAAGAAAAAGCAGAAATCTAAATCTTTGGGTTTACTTTTGCAAAAAGATAGTCATTAACCTACTCTTGTAGGTTTTTAAAGTTTAATGGCGATTTTTTTAGAATAATTATTAATCAGAACAGTCCTAATTGTAGCCTAAGGCAAACATTATCATTTCAGTTGTAGCATAAACAAGTTAGGTTGCTTTTGCTGGAATTGTGTAAAACCACACAAAAAATAACTGACACATATTTTAATGGATTATTCTGATTTATATTTTTTTGTCGAAATTAGGATTAGGCGTAGGAATGAAAAGCCAAAGGAGAACAAATTGTGCAATATAAACAATTGAAAATAGAACTTCACAGTGTTAGAAGGAGTATATATTAAAACCAACATGTTCGAACGAATATGCTTTAATAACTGCCTGTTCCCAACCATAACATCGTGTTCCCCTTTCAGCTACACAATTCAAAAACTCATAACATTCCACATAAATTTAAAAGAAGCATAACATTGATTATTAATGATCTAAATATAGGGTTCCTTCGGGTCCTGGACGTGATTCCGTCAAGGGTGGTATCAAATATCAACATGTGTGAGAGTGACCTCTAACAGTTCGTCCATCCTGACAGGATTTTGTCCTCGAAATCCACTGAGTGGGAACACGACCACTGGGCCGACAGGCTGTCGATTAATCGCTCTCTGATCCGGAAGTAGGGGTTCTATATTCCCATCATAACATAAAAAAACAAAATAAAATGTAGGCATAAAGGAACACCTTGTCAAATATTTAAATATTTGACACAGGTATTGCATCCAACCAAGATCACCCTGTCAACAAATTTTGAAAGTTAGATTTGACATAGGCATTACATCCAACCAAGATCACCCTGTCAACAATTTTTGAAAGTTACATTTGACATAGGCATTACATCCAACCAAGATCACCTTGTCAACAAATTTTGAAAGTTAGATTTGACATAGGCATTACATCCAACCAAGATCACCCTGTCAACAATTTTTGAAAGTTACATTTGACATAGGCATTACATCCAACCAAGATCACCTTGTCAACAAATTTTGAAAGTTAGATTTGACATAGGCATTACATCCAACCAAGATCACCCTGTCAACAAATTTTGAAAGTTAGATTTGACATAGGCATTACATCCAACCAAGATCACCCTGTCAACAAAGTTTGAAAGTTAGATTTGACATAGGCATTACATCCAACCAAGATCACCTTGTCAACAAATTTTGAAAGTTAGATTTGACATAGGCATTACATCCAACCAAGATCACCCTGTCAACAAATTTTGAAAGTTAGATTTGACATAGGCATTACATCCAACCAAGATCACCCTGTCAACAAATTTTGAAAGTTAGATTTGACATAGGCATTACATCCAACCAAGATCACCCTGTCAACAAATTTTGGGGTTATTGTAATATTTTCTTGTTTGAATATGAAATTTTAAAAGATTAATATTTGTTGTTTAATTCTTAACTTGATGTATGCGAAACGCACCTTGTTTATCATTCCATGGCTGTGACGTTTGTGGAAAAAATGCTCATAAACATTTTTAATTATACCTACCTTTAAAATAAAATCGAAGTTACATTGTAAGTATTATAATTCAATGGAGGTAGGTAGGTATGGTAGTTTTGTACAATTATTTTTCCACCGTGCAATTTCTAATTTCATATAGATTATTAAAAAATATTCAATTTAACAGACTTCATTCTACAATAAGATCTATTAAAGTTGATTTTAAACCGAAAGTGTAACTATTAAAATATATTTTTTTGTGATGTAACAAACAGCTGCAGTTGTTATTGAGTAATTGGCTGCATTCGGGTGTACAATCATGTAACAAATTAATATTTATTACATAAGCTAATATAGATGCTGATTTTGAAAGAGGACGTTCTTAATAGAAAAAGTGCAGTGATTGTATACTGCAGAAATGATTATTGCAATTTGAAGATATTTTGCCAGTTTAACGTATACTTAATGAAATGATGAAGTATCAAAAAGTATCTCGAGTTAGTCGTATTTTGGTTTAATATTGTACTCTCATGAATATGATGTTATTTTTATTGGATTCCAATAGTATATTATAGACCAAGGTAGAGAAGACATTTTTCTCAGCCGAGCAGAATTATTTATAGAAATAAGTTGCGAGGCTGATAAGTCTTCTCTACCGTGGTTTATATATTATTTTTTCCACTACTAGCACCCTTATTCCTTTTATAATTAATTGATTTTACATTAATAAAAAAATAAAATTACAAATGCAAATATGCACAAAAATAAAGTAGCCTTGCTTGAAAACAAGAGAATAGTTAATTTCAATTGACATTTATGTAAAAATATATTTTTTAATAGTGGTTATAAAATGTTCAATTTTGATGATTTGAGTGAAAACTGCACTCTTCCTGAAATTAGGGAAGGTGCAGAAAGTGTTGGTGAACAGTTATTACCAGTAAAATAAAAATATTTTTACATGAAAGTTTATAATTTTTCACGCTACCGGCAGTGTAAGTAGGCCTTACATCCATAGCTACAGGGATCGTAAGTGGCTGATAACATTCGTGTACTAGTTACCCTTGACCACGGAACTTAATAGTGTCACTTACATCCCTAGGGAAATAATGTTGATTTTAACTGTTCGTTGATATGGTAACAAGCACAGACAACTTAGAATAATGGGGCTTTTAAAAAATAATTCCGATGACAGCTGTCAAAACGAACTGTTAAAAATATGATTAAATTTCTACCTGTAGGCCTACTTACATTGCCGGTAGCGTGAAAAATTTAATAAGTAACACGGAATGTATCGACTATTAACATTCTCGGCAGGCCACAAGCCTCGGCTTCGCCTCGGCTCGTATTTACCTACCTCGAATGTTATTACGTCCTTACATTCCTTGATACTTAAATAACTATTATTTTCACGCTACCGGCAATGTAAGTAGGCCTTACATCCATAGCTACATGGATCGTAAGTGGCTGATAACATTCGTATACTAGTTACCCTTGACGACGGAACTTAATAGTGTCACTTACATCCCTAGGGAAATAATGTTGATTTTAACTGTTCGTTGATATGGTAACAAGCACAGACAACTTAGAATAATGGGGCTTTTAAAAAATAATTCCGATGACAGCTGTCAAAACGAACTTTTAAAAATATGATTAAATTTCTACCTGTAGGCCTACTTACATTGCCGGTAGCTTGAAAAATTTAATAAGTAACACGGAATGTATCGACTAATAACATCCTCGGCAGGCGACAAGCTTCGGCTCCGTCTCAGCTCGTATTCGCCTACCTTGGATGTTATTACGTCCTTACATTCCTTGATACTTAAATAACTATTAAATAGGCATGTGAGTACTAGATAGCAATTGTTTTTATTATTAACCAGTAGTTAAAAATTAAATATTATTAACCACTAGGAAAGAAATTCATCTTCTTGGCTCTAAAACAAAGTAAATAATGATATCGTTTAATGCTAGTAGATGAAAAAAAGTTTTACATTTCAATGTTTTCAGCAAGAAAATGTTTTGATATCTCTCCTTAACTTCTTCCTACTTCTATAGGTTTGTACGTATTCCCAAGCGATTTCAGATAATATACATTCATGGACTTTTATGAACTTTTACTTTGAAATATTTTGATAAAACTTTTCTGTCCAAGCTTACATTTTCTGTAGTGTTGCCTTATTTCCGTCTTTTCGCAATGTATAATACTATCACTGGGCGCCAGAGTGGTCGAGTGGTTAGGGCACTTGGCTGCTACCCGGAAGGTCTTGGTTCAAACCCGAAGACTGGATGCCTGGCGGGCGGCCAACCCAGTCCCTTTTTAAAAACTGGAACCAAACTCCTCGAGGGATGAGGGAAGTAAGGCAGCCGTCTAAGGCGTGGTGCTTACCACACCACCCCGTACTTCATATAACAGTGCGAGACGGCTGGGCATCGGAAGCGATGGTCCGGTGGCCCTGACCCACCGCATTGCAGGCCAAACTCCTCATTGGAGTGTAGTGCCACCGAGTTTACTAATGACTACTATCACTGCAACGGCTAATCAATGTGATTATTTTATATTATAGTAGGTACCTTTAAAGCAGTATTTAAATCAGTAATTTCAGAAAATGTATGTTTTTCCAACCTCATGAATATCAATAAAATAAAGACGTTATTAGTTTGCAGACGGACACGCCAACCCGGATCTGCAAGGGTTGCATAGCACGCAGGCGGCAGGTTTCAGGGACCGGCAGCAATGCCCAGAATAAAAACAATGTGGTTAAAAAACATCTGTGAAATCCACAGCTTACTTTATTAATATGGACTAAAGTCGAGACACGGCTTGCCGCGTCGCGAAATATTTGATTTCTCAAAAACGTTATACATTTCGCACGGAATGTGGCGTCATCTAACGGTTTTCGGTGAAACCTACATATTATAATTTAATTATTTAAGCTACGTTGCCATACTTATCAGTTCACGCAGGAAGTCATTTCTTTGCCTATAAAAAAAGAAACGGGAGGTAAAGTGCCTTTTTTGTTTGTGTAAGACAAACGATCTCAATCTCCTACCACTCTTGTTACAAAATTTATTAGTTTTTTATAGGGTATTTGCCAAAGGGGCTCCCAGTCATGCGCGGCCTTGCTAGTGCTTCGACAAGACCAAGACAAGATCCCTCTTAGTCTTGGCTTGGCCTTGAAACAGTCTTGAACACATAGTCTTGTTTTGGTCTTGCAATGGAAAAACCAAGACTGACACTAACTCAGTCTTGGTCTTGAATTCTCCACATTTTGTATAGTAGAGTAAAATAAAGGTAATGTATTATATTGCATTGCAAAGAAAAACCCGTAAGTGATATAAATATGGGTGCATATCTTGTAATAGAGTTTAAAAAATGCATTAAGCTGTCCGCATCTTATAATTCTTATATGCAATACCCACACGGCCACGTATCCGCTCTTGCTCTGCCCTCTAGTCGTTTAATTCTCGTTTTTTACTTATCAGATGCAGTCTATCATGCACATTTGCAGTTAATAGGGTGCTTAATGTAAAAGCGATTTTTACAAGAAACCTCGGCGTTAAACGGAGTTTTTGCTTTTCATTATAATTGTATTTTACGATTGCCCAGTGCCCCGCATTCTTCTTTTATAAGAAATGCTATCGCTTTTTGTTCTTCAAAAAGCACGTTCGGCACATTTAAATGTGACAGTCATATCTATCTATATAGGAAATCCGGAATTGTCTCAACCTTCGGCGATGATGTCACCTTACACCTCGACACAGCTTATTTATTATTTTGTTAGCCGGTTTCTATGTTAATGTTACAGTCACGTAGGGCGTGCTGCACTTGAATTCAAAAGCTGACGTGGGGCGTAGTCCACGGGTTCAGCTACTACAATTTTATTCTGCTTAAGTTAGAACGATGGTGATTGTTAATTTTTTGTTTTTATAAGAGATTAAGTATATTGTTTTTTTTCTCGCGCATTTTAAAAGTTCAAAATAGTAACAAACATGTTTGGACTAATAGTCGTCGGGACATTTAAATGTCACAGTCCTATCTATCTCTATTGGAAATCCGGAATTGTCTCAACTTTAGGCGATGACGTCACCATACACCTTACACCTCACATCTTGACACAGGTTATTTATTATATTGTTAGTCGGTTTCTATGTTAATGTTACAGTCACGTAGGGCGACGCGGCACTTGAATTAAAAAGCTGAGTGGGGCGTAGTCCACGGGTTCAGCTACTATAATTTTAATTTGCTTAAGTTAGAACGATGGTGATTCTTATTTTTTTGTTTTTATAAGAGATTAAGTATATTGTTTTCCTTTTTCTTGTGCATTTTAATAGTTCGAAATAGTAACAAACATGTTTTCACGTGGATTAATAGTCGTCGGGAATTATTAAAGAAAAGTTTTAAATAATTTCCTAATTTTAGAAATGCATTATTTACGTAAAAAATTAAAGAATGGTAAACTGAAAATTAAATTTCGCTATCAAACTGAAGTAAATTCTAAAACTGCTCAAGTTATCAGAAAAAAATATCAATTACTATAATTTGAATTTATCACATCTCACACTCTCTCTCTGTTGTACATAAAAATAGGTGAAAAATACCAAACCAAATGGATAGTGTACTACAAAGTGTACCTGTACATTACATTTACTGAGCATCTACCATCTGATTTGCGATTCTTTACAGAAAGGTATTAAAAAACTTTTTTTTTCTATTTTAACACACTACTTATTTTAACTGTGTGTATAGAAACAAACGCATTAATATCGAGCAATCAATATAGGTGATTAGATAAGTAGTGATTCTTTGCTTTTACGTTTTTGAAGGATGAGTAATATTTTTTCGGAAAGATCATAGCACAATATTGCTCAGAATTGTTTATAAAAATTGTTATCTTTGAACATTGCCGAAAACAGCAATAGTACTAGTACTGCTAATCGAAAAAGCGCTAAATACATACCGAACCTGAAGTTTATTCACCTCTGGAGGTAACTTACAACTATTTAAGGTGAATTAGAACAGAAAGAATGATACTCTAATGTACCATTGTGTTTGAGATTGGGATGCCCACCTACATGTTTTCTCATGGAGCCATTGACTTGGTTTATTGATAAATTGCATAATTTTATAATATGTATATTAAAACTGATTGCGCAATATAAAATTCATTGCGTTTTAAAATGTGAAATATTTTATAATGTTTCCTCACCTTTGAATACTTTTCCAATTATCGTGACCTTAACTTGGAAGTTTATTTGGAAATACACTCATATTATTATCAGTGGCGGATTACGGTATTTGGTGGCACCAGACACACACGTATTTAGAGGCTCCCAATTACGGCGCGGGGCCGTAAAGAATTAAAAATGAACAAATAGACTTGACGCTCTGCAACACTGCACTGTCTTAACAAACGTCTCAGGTGCTCCTGCATTATAAGCGTAGCGAGACCCATGCACATGTGGCCCAGCTCAGATTTTCAACCTTGCATATGAAACAAAACGCATTCTGCCTCGTTTGTGTAGATTTTATTGGATAATTTAAATTAGTTGTTTTGTTTTATGGGAAGTTGTTAGTGCATACTTATTAAATAATAACTTTATTTTTAATTTCTATTTAAAAATTAAGTATTAACAAACACTTTGTTATAGGGTTCAAAATTATGGATCCTTATGGAGTACTTGGGCGGAGGATCCGCCTTAGATCTGATGAAAGCAGGAAATTTTGAAGAAATGCACATAGCCATAATTCTGCGAGAAGTCTTAAAAGGTTTAGATTATCTTCATAGTGAGAGAAAATTGCATAGGGATATAAAAGCAGCAAATGTGTTGTTGAGTGAAATGGGAGATGTAAAGTTAGCAGATTTTGGAGTAGCGGGGCAGCTCACCAACACAACTAGCAAGAGAAACACGTTTGTTGGGACACCTTTTTGGATGGCACCAGAAGTTATTAAACAATCGGCATATGATTCTAAAGCAGATATTTGGAGTTTAGGTATTACGGCTATTGAATTAGCAAAAGGAGAACCTCCAAATTCTGAACTTCATCCCATGAGAGTCTTGTTCCTTATTCCTAAAAATAATCCTCCTCAGCTCACAGGAAATTATACAAAACAATTTAAAGATTTTGTTGAAGCATGTCTAAACAAAGATCCGGAAAACGTGAGTTGGAAAATTATAGAAATGAGACGTGATGGAACATGCATTGTTTATATTTGTTTTAGCGACCAACCGCCAAAGAACTGCTCAAGTTCCCCTTTATTAGGAAAGCTAAAAAGAATTCCTATTTGATTGATCTTATTGATAGGTATAAGAAATGGAAATGTACGCGAAATGAAGAAAGTGAAACTGAGTCGGAAAATTCAGATTCGTAAGTTAACCAAAATTTTTTTTCAATTTATTTACTTTAGTAACAAAAAATATATTGAATTTTAGGGAAGAGCCTAAACTAGAAAATGACTTAGATGACCCTTGGATAATGACGGTTAAAGGGAACCTAGCAATTATGCCACCTGCAGATGAAGTGGCTCCTAATCACAAAATTACACATAAAGTTCAAAATGGTTCGGGTCCCACAATTGCAAGGTCCCCACCAAAAGATTCTAATCTTAATCATTACAGATCGGATAAAGCGACGCCTGTAAGTGTTTTGTGAAAATTTCTATGCTATAAAATAATAATTTTAAAATTTAGTCGAGACCTGTACCTGCACCACAGTCAGTTTCGGAAAATAAGAAAGAAAGAGAGCGTGAACGAGATAGAGAAAGAGAAGTTAAAGATCGTGAGAAAAGGATTTCAAGAGAAGTAAGTCCACTGGATCACCGAGGAGAACCAGAAATAGAGAAAAAATCTAATAGGCGGCCTGTCTCTCGCGAACATTCAAATACAGGAAGTAAACCTGAAGTTCGGTCGCCTTGTTTGTCAGGCGTTATATACCCACTTATTTCAGAAGTATGGAGTGGAAGTAATGTTTGTTATATTTTGTAAATATTTGTTATATTGCAGTTACAAAGAAAGCACCATTTTAATGGTAGAGGTGCTGAAACCTCGCATAAAACTAGTGATGCCATTGAAGAACTTAAAAATGCTTTTGAAATTGCTGAAAGAACCAGTCCTGGTATTAGTGAGGCCTTCATACGTGAAATGGTGCAGAAGTTGGTGCCATCTGTTACTGAGCAAAGGCTCAAAAGTGTTATGGATAAAGCTACAAGGTAGGCCTGGATTAGTGTGGCTTATTTAGAAAATCCAATAATTGTTACCAAGTTTATAAATGTAATAATTATGTTTATTTGGTTATTCCAAAATGTTTTTTTTGGGTTTTATCCATCCCACTTTAATTAATAATAACGTTTATACAGTCTTTTCCGTATGTATATATTACATAGTATATTAGAAAGCTTGAGACACCGAAATTGATGGAAAGAAATTATTCGAAAGATTGTATCAAAGGTAGAGTTCATAATTACTTAATAAAACATTAAGTTTAACAGTGTGGACAAACAAAAGTTTAAATAAATTATGTGTTCCATATCTTCTTGTTTCATTCATCTGAGACAACGAATCTAAGTGTTTCCAAGCAGGTAGGACAAATTTTTGATGGCATGTGCACTGAGCAAATTCAATTTATGATCATAACAAAACATAACCAGAAACACTGTACATTTATATGTTTACAATTTTAGGTATGTTACTTACACATTGCAATGGTTTTTTAAATTGTAATTTACCTTAACAAAGGAGTATTTAAATCCACACGAAAAAGGAAGTTGATTAACTGACAAAAAGTTTTATATTTTGAGTACTGTTATAATATCTAAATCTGAACCAGTTTGTTAATAGATAACATGTTCGGTCAACGTCCCGAAAAAAAAACAAACATTGATTTTTATAAAAATTTAATAGATATGCTATTGCATTTTAGGTGTTTGCAGATTTATTTATATCGAAGTTGATATTTACATCCAAGACCATCACTACAATCAAATGGAAAGATCAATGTCTAATTAAATTTTGAAATGCGATAACAGATTTTTTTATTTCTTATGGGCGTCATATTGCATTTTTACGTAATTCTGTAGAGAAAACTGAAAAATGTCACCTTTAAAATGATACATAATAATTGATTTGCCACAGAAATATTAATAATTTAGTATTATCAATATTTCTAATTATAAGAATTTTTACATTCCTGAAACAGGAAAACATGTACTTTTAAAGATTATACAGGGGCAGTTGCGGTAGGTCTGCAAGTTAAGAGCCTGTATCCTTATCCAGTTGACCCAAGGTTAGGCCTGGCTGTAGCCGAATGTTTATAAGTTCGGAGCAGCGAGGATGGGCTTGGTAGTTAAGTTGAGTTTTTCAAGGTGGGCATTTTAGACCTGTGTAAAGCACTTCATCTGCTAAGCTGGGATAAGCAAGGCGGGAGGGAATCTTGGAGTTGCATTCACAACATGATACTATGACTGTATTAGATATGCTACTGCACAATAATTACTTCACAATCGTGCAACGTTTCACCAGACGAGATTATGGATGAAAATCAGTACAGAGTTACATCTGCAATTCTGGAAAATATAAAAGTAGAAAATTCCGAAGAAGATCCTGAAGAAATTAGCTCTGAACTTTCAGTTGCAGAGCTAGAGAGTGACGGTATAGAAAATTTAGCTGGATTTATGGTTTAAATTTAGGGACAAAGAAAACAATTTAGGTTGTGCAACAGGCCAAAATTGTGCATGCATGGACCAATAATTTATTTGAAGGAAGTTTGTACAAGCCAAATGAAGAACTTCTAAAGGAAATTTGCAAATTAGAAAACATTTTCAGGAGCTGCAACAGAGCCGGAGCCGAATTAAAAGTTGGACGAAATTACATTGAAACATTATTAAATAATTCAGAGGAAATAAGTTTAAGTTCTCAAGAGTAAATGTAGTTTTGAATTAGGCTTTTAAATAAACAGAAACCCTTACCTGTATTATACAACCAAAAAAAGAAAAATTGTTAAAACTGGTAAATAAACAATACTTACACACTTCTATTAAAGTTGTTTTATTTATACTTTTGTATTTTATAATGACATTAGTGTAGATATTTTCCTATGAATAGCTTTTAGTTTAGGATATGTATTATGTGTTCTGTATTGAAAATATCAAATTACCAATATTCTAGTAGTAGTAGTAATCTTTCACCTCTTACACCCGAAGGTGTCCAGGTTTTTCACTACTACTACTGCCAATATTCTAACTAAATATAATTTATAGCAATATTGCTCAAGGTTTTTTTAGCTTAATTAGACTTCAAAAGCTATCAAGGATTAATCCAAGCAATATAAAATAATTAAATAGACTTAGAAACTTAGACTGTTGTTGGTGATTAAAATATTAGGAAAAACTTCTCGTTTATTAGGAAAATAATGCTTTGAGTTGTCACTGAGTGACTTCGTGTGCAAAAGGGATTGTTTCTAGATGCGGAAGTAGCATATCTAAAAGAGTCGTAGTATCATGCCTTTGCAACTCCAGGATTCTCGTAAAAAACATACAGGGCGAGTCATTCAAATGTCGCCCCACTATTATTCCCTAAGGTATTGGGAATATCAAGTTTTTTCTTAATAAAAGTTGTTGCTAATTAAGTCTTGCATAACCTAAAATTGTTACCAATGATTAACCAATGTGTTATGGTACTATATTAACCAATGTGTTATGGTACTATGATCTTAAAATTAGTGGTTTTTGTGTTATTTGACTTTTTTCAAAAATTTCTACATTTGTTGACTAATATTACAGTATTAAGATTATAGGAACCAAAAATGTTCGCCCATCGCTATTTTGCACAGGTTATTAACACGTTATAAAGTATTCAGCAGTATATTAGAAACAACAGTTTATTACATAGGGTGTTCATAATTTAATGTCCCATTTTGCAAAATGTTAATAACTTTTGTTTTTCAAATAGAACACCCAGTATTTTTTGACACCGTCAAATGGAGAATGTAATTCTCTTTCAATTTGATATGCGAGTTTTATATACCAAATATTCAAATTTCTGTGGTATTTTATGTTTTTTTCTATTTGTTCTTTATAAATTCCAAATTGAAATAGGTGTGCTATAAAAACAAAACAAAAACCCTATTTTATAATGTTGAAAAAGTGTCACTTTCTTACTATTACGTAAGCTATTGAGAATATCAAATTTTTTTAAAAATAAAAGTTGTTCCCGTAATGAGCTATTTTATGCCACATTTTAAAATTGTCAAAACTGTCACATGACAGTTTTTTTAAATGGCAATTTAAATATTTTCCTATGCAGCTAGATAGAAATTTTTTCTCTTTCAATGATATAAACGCGGTACCTTAAGACTTATATATCTACAATTCAATGTAGAATCTAAAAATACAATTATACATCGGGTGTTTCAATTAAAATAATAATGGGTTCTCCTTTACAGACATAACCAAACACCCAGTACGATTGATAGTAGTTTCAGGTTATGCGGCAGTTAATTTTCGACAACTTTTATTAATAAAAAAACTTGATATTTCCAATAGTTTAGGAAATAATAGTGGGGTGACACTTAAGTTTGTTATTTAAATGTAGACATTGCACCCATCAGTGTTACTGGAGCTAAATAGTCTTTTTTGGCATTTGTTAGTTACCAAATGTTTGTCTAACTTCTAGTGGACACAATTAACATTTCATGCATTATGCTCGTTGAAATTTTTTTCTGTGTTTTTCATAGAATTAAGGAGATCGAAGTATTGACTTATAAGGTACAATCTACACCCACTGACTGATAACAATGTAGACTGCATACTGTCACATTCACATTATACAGCATGCATATAACGTATTAAAAAAATGGTTAAGTGGATAAGTCTCAGGACAATACCCAATTTAGACGATTTTCAATGTGGATATATTGTCCAGGTCCAACACTAACACCCACCATATTTTTCAAGGTGGCAGCTGTATGGCTAGTTACTATTATCGCGAAGAGTTTTTTCTTTATTTATATACACCTTTAAAAAGTAAAATACTTTGTATAATTTTATAAATTCTTGAATTCTAACTTTAAGAATTGCATTTTATTTTTTCAGGGACGCATCATAGAAGAGCAGATAACCAATATGGGACATTGAACTTACTGTTATAAAAGAAATTCAATAGCATAATCCAAATTGTTCTATGATATTACATACTGATTACATGACAATATCTTATATCTCTTGAGCTTATATTTCATAGCACTTAGTAAATTAAGTAACTACATTCGTCGTCTGTTGCATGCTGTTCCAGTCGTATTTTAGCCCAGATGGGGACGAATTGTAGCTCGCCATTGTGAGATGTATTTTAGATTTGTTATTGCCAATGTCCTGTGGATGATGTATATATGTATATCTAGATTGAATTATAAATCAGTAAGATAATATTTTTTCTTGCAATGTATTTTTTTAGAGTGTGTATATACATATTATTAATATATAGCGCAATACTTTTTGTTAATTTTCACTTGAATTCGTTAGTAAAACCATTTTTTTTAAATAAGTTGAAAGAATCAAGATAATTATTGTAATTCGTTTTTCTTCTTTTTAAGAATAATCTTTTAATTATTTATATTCATTGAACAATATTTAATACATATAAATATCTTCTTTGTTACACTTGTACACTTGTTTTTCTTAAGGTCTGTAAATTGTATTTATAAGAGGTTGCCTCAATTTACCATTTTGTGATGTGCTTCAATTAGGCATCATTTTGTTGCCACCTATGGTTGTGCTATGTACTAGAGGTGCGACTTTATGTACCGAAATCTGAATCGCATGCTATTGAAGTGGATCGGATGTAATTTAATTTAAGTAAGTTGGGGTTGTATCGAATCGGATAAGTCGATTTTACATTAACTTTAGTTCAAATAACAATACACAAATTTAATTTTATCCGAGATCTGAAATCTTAAATTTATACTTGATTCAAAAATATCCTAAATCCGAAATTTATTTGAGATCCGTAACTTATCGAACATTCAAAATATTTCCGAGATTCTACATTCATCTGCCATATCCGAAGTTTACCAACATCAAAAGCTAGTCTAAGATTTTGAATTTTTTGAATTACAAAGTTTATCTCGCAGATAACAAGTTTTTTGAATTCTATGTTTAAAAAGTATTTTCAAAACAAAGTTATGAATGAAGATTTTGATTAAGTTCCTACAATACATATATTCAGGAATCCCAGCAGGTTTTGTTTTAAATTTTCAAATATCAAATAAAGAGTTTTTTAATTTTTGTTTAAAATCTCTAAAATTTGATTGGTTCATTTATAGTAAAATAAAACAACGCGAAAATTTAAATTTGCTGTTACATTTAGTAGCAATTTGGTGAATTGCTGACGATTTGAATTTGCTAAATGACGAAATTTACTATTGAACAAATTTAAACTCTGAATTGTTTTTCGGATACCCAAAAAAAGTCTAGAAAAATTATTTTTGCAAGCATCAAGCTTCTACTTGTCCACAGGAGCTAGCGCTCAGACTTAAAAAATTATTTTTTCAGATTTAATTCATTCAAAATACATTTTTGTGTGCTTCAGAAAGAAAATATTTGCTTTTTTTATTATTAAAAAAAAGTTCTCAGTAAATACAAAAAATGTTAATTGTGACAAAATATATACAGTGATTGGCAAAATGATTGCTTCATATGGACAAAATTTTTATTAGAATATTCCAAAAATTTCTTTTTTGGGTCTCTGGGGCATCTCAGATAACCTAACAATAAATTGATTTAGACAGGTCACGTTTGGCAGGAAATTCAAAAAATCAAATGGACTGGCGAAAAATCAAATTATTTAAAATTATTAGAAAAAAGTGTTTAAAACATGCAGTTCTAATACCATTTCTTTTCCATTCTATTTTTGTTATATCACCAAATTCCCATTTTGCTTTGGAATAAATTGATTTTAGTTCAATTGTTTAGGTCACAATCGAACACAAATTTTGTTTTAAGCACACTTGGAAGTATTAATTTAAAAAAATCGTTTTTTATAGGTACCTGCTTTCTGCGCAATGGTTTGCTTCTAATAGCTACTGCAGTTTATTAATATTGTTTCTGTGCCAGTATGCATCAGGATTAAAGGTATTGTGTTTTTAGGCATACTAGCACAGAAATAATATTAAAAAACTGCAATGGTGTTAGGTATCTGCTTGTTGCAATGGTTTGTTTCTAACGAAAAATGTGTTATTTTTAAAATTAGTTTTGCCAAGTGTACTATTCATTTAATATTTTTAAATTTCTCGCCAAACCTGAAGTCACCTGCCCTGTGCTAAATCAAGTTTTAGGTTATCAGAGATCCCAAAAAAAATTTTTGTTTTGAAAATTCTAATACCTAATAAAAATTTTCCCTATATGTTGTGAGCATTTTGTCGGTCACTGTATATATCAACTTAAAAAAATTAGTATTGAAAAAATTCAATAGTTTTTTATTCATTAACGAGCCCAAACGGTACTTTATAATAGCATGCACTTAATGCACTTTTTTACTTTACTTACTTACTTAATCCTGACGCCTGTTGTACCTTTCGGTGTAGGCGTATACTATATATATTTTTTTATACTCGATAAAATTTTGATTGTGAAGTAAATCAGTGAACTTTGGTCAAAATTTTTATTATCACTGTTTAAAATTACGACACATCATCAATCAGAAAAGAACTATATTCAAAAGCAGTAAACATAAATCTAGAATTTTTAGGACATGAAAATAAATTTAAGGACAATTTGTGTTTTCCCCAAATTTTAGGATATTCAGGACAACTGTGCGCATGTATACTACTACGACTACCTACGCAGTATTACATCACAGGATATTGGGATATAAATGTAGCATAAAGTCAGATCGAATGTAGGAAGTGTCGAAATTGATCGAATTCACTGTCGCATCAAATTGGATTTCGAATTGACTTAGATTTTCAAACTCTTTGGATAGGATAGGTAATACCTAATCGGTTATTGAATCGGATCGGTTCTACAGTAAAATTTGATTTAGATACTAATTTTTTGTAAGAGCATCTCTAGTATGTATAGTTCAGAACGAAGCTCTTCCTGTTTAAAATTATTTTTATGAGAGAAACTTTTATAAACATAGTTTACATACTTTAAATTTTATTAGGTTAATCTCTTATCATCTTTTTTCTTTTCTTGTGTACTGTTTTTCTGATGGCTAATGAATGGCATATATTATTCTAAATACTTTTCCCTATTTTTTTTATAATACATGGCTCTACTCCATGGTGTAGGTTGTAAAGTGCCCTTTTTTACATTAACTTGCATCACAAAATGAACGCTGTTTATATGTTCGTGTATAGATTATGTCTTATTGTTTAGATACAATTTGTTAATGTTATATTTGGGCTTTGTATTCCTTGATGTTTATTTTAGTCTGATGACCGTCTTCAGTGTTGAGAGTACAAACTGTAGGAAATGGTGTTCAAAGTTGTTAAACGCCACTGTCAGTATTACTGTGCAAGTGTGCCAGATTCCTGAGTATGGAAGGTCTGTATCTAGTACTGTTGTGTTTGCTCAGGCTTTCGTAGTTGCAACAAGTTTGGAATACTGTGATAGAGTAAACAGATCACGTGAAGTATTTTCTTCGTATTAAAGCGCTTTAATGTTGAACTGTTATGTCAACTATTTGTTGTTGATTTTAATTGTTATATGATTTAAAAATTGAACATTTTTATGTCACAGTTAATATGTACAGTCAATTACACTTCACAATTCTGCGTTTTAAGCTAACAGTTTGTAACATATTAAATGCTAATAAGTAGGAGATCTGCTTCTCTTGTACAGATATACATTAATAAAGTAAAGAAAAATTACCGTGTTTTTCAAGAATTCCTTATATGAAAATGTTGTTTTGTATTATTTACCTGTATTTAATTATTAATTTTGGGGTATCGCATCTCTTTGATCTTAAAGGTAATGTATAGGGTACAGCAACTAATCTGTTACAAGCAACTTATAAGAGATTGAGCAACAATTTGTTTTTTAATGTTGTGGGTCGTATAATACGTAATTTTAAAAAGCCACACTATTTTAAGGAGTGGAGGTAACTTAAAAGTTTAAAATGGTTTGATTCATATTTTTTATATTTTTGTAATATCCCAATCAAAATGGATATAGATTATTTTTTTTCAAGTTTTTGAAAAATGTTTACAACTTCTAATCGGGGGGGGGGGGGGAGTTTTGTAAAAGCAGAATGAAATTAATTTTTGTAAAATTTAAACGGGTCTACTAAAAAATAATCAACCAAAATCGGATCAAGAAAATTTAATAGTAGATGTACGTTTACATCCCTTATTAAATGGGACAGGGGGGAGTGAAAATAAGGTGACTTTACAAAACTTACTCTTTGCATAATATATGACTCCTTCTGGACCAGAAAATTAGACAAAATTGTTGCCCAATTTTTCATAGTTTCGGAGGTAGCAGCTTGTAACGCTCGCAGATTTCTAATAATTTTACTAGATATGCGACTCCAGCTTCTGAACAACAAAATAAGTGAAGCGGGTAGGCCATTTTGTACAAAGTCAAAATGTCAAATTAAATTAATTGGGTGTAAAATGGTTGCTGCAAATAATTCTATATTGTGTATCTTGTCTGTTTAGAGCTTCTATCCATTTGTTTAAACGTTCTTCATGTTACCAGGGAAAGTAACAAGTAACACAAAGGGATTACAGTTAATATCAATAGCAGTAATAGTAGTATTACATACTTAAAAAAAACTATGCTATCATTGTGTCAAAATCGCATAATTAACAAAATTTTTGACACCTAAAATTTTGCAAAACTGTCTCTTTTTTACCGGTGATTTTTACAAACCAACGCACAACACGCTTGCCGCATGCCCAGAAAACTAGGTTTTACTACTAAAAAATTAGATTTAATATTTGATTTTGACCAACTACAAAGTGGCGCCTGGCTACATTTTTTGTGTAGGAGTCGTGTATCCAGTAAATCTATTAGAAATTTGTGGTAACACTTTACTTACTGCATTCTGTATATTTATTTTTTTAAATTTAGGTGGCGTTTAAGAACTAAATATAAAAATAAAAATTGGCAAATCATAATGATTGTTTTCAGGAATATCAAGGCGGATGAGATTGAAAACCAGAAATTAGTAGACTTGTTTTTTGCACACATCCACAAAATTTGAGACAATCATAGGCGCCGGGGATGCTTGTAAGTTCGAGCACCCTTGGGAGCTGAATCAGGGGTGCTGAGCACCCATGAAAAAACCGCAGTGGCGTAGCTACGATTTTTTGGCCTGGTCACAAAATAAGTGAGAGGCCCCTCTCGGACAATTAAATGGTCAACTAATTTTTTCTGCCAGTTTGAGCACTGACCGAATGCACAAGTATAACGACGCCGCTCCTGCTTTTAAAAGTAAAAACGGGTTTTTTCGCCGTTTGAGGAAAAGAATTTTAGTGCAGATCGCTCCTAGAGTGACCATCAAAAGTGATGTCAGTTAATTAGTACAGAGCGAGCATACAAGGTTAATAACCACGTGACCATTGACTAATTTAAATGTAGTGCATTTTATTTTCCAATGTTGCCTGCCATGATGATTTCCTTTTGCAATGTCACTTTATTTATTTTATTTTTTTTTATATATTTCGGTTTTAAATATCCAAGAGCAAAAGCTCGTTACTGGATTTTACAGTAATAATTTCCTAGTACTATCTATACTATCTAATTGTATATACTATCATATATCATTTAATACTATCTGATTATATATACCTTATTCTTATTACTAACATTCTACGATTTCCTAGTTTTCTCGTAATTTCAGTTTTTTCTGTTGTGTGTTCAGCCTTTTTGTATCATTAAAAGTAGGTCTCTAAGGTGGTTTGGATCCATATTCTAATTTCTTTCTTAAATTTGTTTATGTTGTTTTCTTGCTTAAGGTTGTTTGGTAGCGAGTTATATAATTTAATCATTTGGTGTTTTAATGAGTTTATTCCGTAGTTTTGTGTTCTTATGGGTTCAACATGGAGATTATTACAGTTTCTTGTTTGGTAAGTATGTATCTGATTATTTGTGATGAAGATTGTTGTAGAGGTATTCTGTGCGTGAATTGTTTTGTGGGTGAACATAATTATTTCCAGGTCTCTAATTGCTTTTATTGGTAATATGTCTGTATTCCTGTACATATCAATTCTGTGATATCGGGGTGGTAGGTTGTATATATTTCGTATTGCTCGATTCTGAATCGTTTCCAGCAATTGGAAAACTGAATTATTAGTGGTTGCCCAGATTATTATCATATATCTCAAATGGCTGTGTATTAAGGCATAGTAGACCGATTTTCAAACTGTCTCTGAGGAGACTACTGTGAGTCTTCTGAGTATTCCGTTTATCCCTATGATCTTTTTTCTAATATGTGAAACATGTGTTTCCCAGTTTAGATCGTTAGTTATTGTTAATCCTAAGTATAGTACTGATGTGGTTTCTCTTATAGTTTCGCCATTTATTGTCAATTTCCTGGCATGTATTATCGGATCTTTGCTAATTACCATGTAGTTAGTTTTTTTTG
Organism: Ctenicera cuprea; assembly: GCA_958336395.1. NCBI lineage: Eukaryota > Metazoa > Arthropoda > Insecta > Coleoptera > Elateridae > Ctenicera > Ctenicera cuprea. The sequence goes on along the minus strand of OY284487.1, from coordinate 28,024,911 downwards.
TATTTATTGATAATTTATTTAATCTCAGCCATTCTGCAATTGTGTTTAGGTCTTCCTGCATTTCTGTAATTAATTCTGTCAATGTTCGGCATTTGTAAAAGATATTTGTATCGTCGGCAAATAGTTTTATAGCTCCCTTGAGTTTACATTGGCTTATGTCATTGATATAGACCAAGAATAGGAGAGGGCCCAGCACCGATCCTTCTGGTACACCATATTCTATTTTTGATTTATCTCCATTTTCCCCGTTAACGTTTACATATTGAAGTCTATTACTAAGGTAACTTTTAAACCAACTTAATACTGCACCGCCAATGCCTACTGCTTTTAGTTTACTTAGGAGAAGGTCGTGTTTTACTGTATCGAAGCTTTTTTTAAGTTTATGAAGATTCCTGCCGATAACAATCCTTTGTCCATACGATCCTGTAATTCAATCATTAGATCTGCTACTGCTATTTCCGTATACTGCTGTTTACTCTAAATCCATACTGTTCTTTGCAGAAGAAATTAATATTTTGTAAGTACCTCCTTACATTTAGATTTACTATTGCTTCTAGAATTTTCGACATTGTTGGAATGATTGAGATTGGTCTATAGTTGTTTGGGTCAGTGTTTTTTGTTTCATTGGCGTTCGTACTTAGGTTATATTTTTATCCACTTTTTTCTGTTAATATACAATTATCAAACTGCAACATTTATTTAAAAAAGCGGTTATTTTCAGAACTAATTAATCTACCTTCAAATCGTTTAAGGTAAGTGTACGAATACAGTTATTTTCAAGATTGAAATCATAACACAACCTCATATTTCAGATTCGATTTATCATGCTTTTTACAACTGAACAAGACACATTTATTCTTATGGTCCATTTCCGGAGTGGAACCCGGAATGCAGAGGGTTCATGGTCATATTTGTTGCAATCTTGTATTGAACAGTTTAGTGAAGCTTTCCCGAATGAGAACGGAGGCTATGAAAACTTTGTGTTTACAAAGTTTTCATAAGCTAGTTCTTGTCCATCGCTTTGAGAACAAGAACTGCATTTGTAAGGGCAAGTCTACAGGTAAACCCACTATACTTACAAAAGAAGTTGTAGAGGATATTCAAGCTCGAATTGAAAGAAGTCCTCATAAATCAATTAGGACGTTATCTGCACAAACTGGTAATGTATACAATAAATTAAGCTAACTACAGCTAAAACTTATTTTTTGTACAGGTATTTCTGTAATTTAAGTAGACTTGTAAGTTATATTCTTCAATAATATTGCCCTGTTGATAGAAATTATTTGTTTGATTAAGTGCAATAATACTGGAAATGGTTTGGTGTTATTTATTTGGGGTTGTGTCCAGACATTGATCATGATTCGATTTGTTGGGAATAAATCGGATCGGGAAGAACTTGAACAACGACGATTCAGTTCGTGTTTACAAAGCAATGGCACTCATTTTAAGCAACTATTGTAATTTATAAATGTAATATGTTTTTCTACAATAATATTCTTAAATAAATCCTATCATTTACTTTTGCTTTATTAAATGTTTTTATAGTTTTTTTTAAATTGTGACGTGCCAAATTCATTTTTTTATGAAAATATGTTTTCTGTGCCGTAATTTGTACGTGCAACGCCAATGGTAATTGCCACAACTGTCAGATTTAGTTTCCTGAAGCAGGGTAGGCACTTCTGTACAATGGGTTGCCTATGTTACGTGGTCACGTGGTTCTTGACCTTTTATGCCGACTCTGTACCTTTGGATTAGCATACCAAGTAAAACATGTCACAACTTAGCGCGCGTTATGGAGGTTCTTTGTTTGGTCAGAGGGTATAATGCGAAGGAAAGCAGGTCTCCAATAAAGTAAAATAATTTTCTAATTTCAAATAGTTACAATGGCAAAAAGTAATTTAATGTAGTTAAATTTATCAGTGTAATTTGATTTATTAATTTAATTATTGATATTTGCATTGAAAAAATCTATTTCAGTATTATGTTTGAATAAAAGGTTATTTTTATATATTCTAAGGTAATTATGTATGCCCAACATTTAGAAATTGTATACATTAAGTTGTAGAGCAGAGCAGGGTGTATGTTAATGTTTATGTAATTGTAAATAAGATTTGGAGCGTAATAGTTTCAATTTAAGGCTCAGCACCAGGTAAGTCAAAATATATTACGCAAATTAGGTTGGTTCTAGTATCTATATAACATTATTGTCTGATGTCAATCAAAACAACTGGTAGTATTAGAAGGTGCGTAAACATATATACGGAAGTGTATACACTAGGAAACCAACTGAAATTATTAGAAGCACTTCAATAGCAGATTAAAACAAATTACATAGCAACGCGAAAACAGCTTAAAAAAGAACCTTTCAACTTAAAGGAAAAAAGCGTGTCATACATCAGAGAAAATCCACAAGACTTCCAATTGCAACTGGAAGAAAATGTAAGAAACTTGGGTTCGCGCTACGATCGTCGATCACTTAGCACGTACCTACGGTGTTTTTCTTTGGAATATGAATATTTGTTTATAAATTTATTTCAGACCATCTTGAATGTAGTAGGTAGTCCTTTTAAAACAAATGAAAAACACTTACAAGTAACATTGTTAGTAAGTTTAATAAGTAAAAAAAAACAAAAATACACGATCAATACCAGTATGTAAAAGTCGTTAAATTTCTAGCCCATATAAGGCGTTTTTATGGTCCATAAAACATACTAAAATTTCATTTGTTTCTCATAAATACAGGGAAAGTGCTATGTTCCAGGAACTTTTATACGGAGTTGAAAAAAAAAATCTATAATCTATCCGCAATCCCATATTTTAAATTTCAACGGTAGGCTCAACGAGCCACTAAATCTTCGGGGCCTCATCGCTCTGTGATCATTGGCAGTATGATAGCTACGCCACTGGAACCCGGCGATTTTATCAAACTTGGCACATTTAGTAGCATATAGTAGTTCCAAAACTTCCAAACTAGTAGCTTGTAACATCGTGTACGTTTAGGGCATTTTTAATATCAATTTTCATCCTGATCAGATAACCCGTTTTGAGTAAATAGGCGTTAAAACTTAAATTAAAAATAAATCATAGAAGGCATCAGAGAGAAATTTACGAGCTGGGACTAAACTAAATTGTAGTTCATCTTTAGCTCTATGAACATACAATATTAAAAAAAAAGTCTTGTGGCCAATTTTTCGGCAATATTTTTCTGAAAATTTTTAATTTTTTTTCACTTCATAGCTTTTAACTTTTGTGAGAAATTTTGTGCACAGTAACATTGTGTCTCTGTAAGGCTATTACGATAAAATATTTTAACGTGAACTTTTGATATACCCTCAGATTCCAAAGGGCCCTCAAAACGCTCTATAATGCTCGGGCACTCCCGCAGTTTAGAGATTCGCGGGCCCATAGTTACTCCACTGCGGTTCATATGGCATCTACAACAAAACTGTTTGATGTTTTTGACTGCATAAACTGAATTTAATTAATTTATTGTAAATAATTTAATTAGATTTGCATCACTTTAAGTTTTGTAAATTCGGAAGAGGATGTCAAATTAAAAATCAGTGGAGCACAACTAAGTTTATGGAAAGCTAAACAAAATCTGATAATTTGTTGGTATCAGTGCAGAGAGGCACCTTCTAGACCTTTTTGTTTGGGAAAGGAACGTTTAAGGCGTTGTTAAGTAATTTTTAACTTGTGACACCTTAAATTCAAGCGTTAAGAGTTAACTGGACTTTTTTTACAAGTAACCCCAAGGGGCCTCTAAATTTTTGGGGCCCTATCGCCTTGCGACTATTGTCGGATGATAGCTACGCCACTGAGAGCATCTTTGTTATGCATGTACCAGCAAAATTTTTAAATCAGTGGCAGCTGTAAATGCAGTATTGACAAAAGCTCTCTGTTTTGTTTTTGTTGACAAATGTTGTAGTTTTAAAAAATAAGTATTTCTTTCACTTTGCCTATGGTTAGTTGTCTAAAATTTTAGTGCATTAGCTTTCTGGCTGGGATGTCTTACGTGGGGCATAGATCGCGGGCATTCCGCGACGCCGGCGATCTTCCGCTAGTCGTATCCAAAAGGTCCGAAGGGCGCATAAAAACGTACCCTTCGGCCACAGATGCCAGAGCTTGGTGTGTAGATACTGAAGAACGCAGACAACACATTCTTGACCTAATACGAGCCGATCAGGAGAAGGTGAGCTGTATTAATTAAATAATGTAATTATTATCTGAATTACTGCATGTTGATAGTGCGCATTGGGTAAATATGTGCCTATTGAAGTACTTATTGATACGCTGCTTTCCAATAAAAATGCTGATATTGCAAAGCTTAGAGTGCAAGTGGATGAATTACAAAGGCTCTTAGATATGTATTCAAAACTGGACTTAACTGAAGATCAGAAACGCATGTTAGGAGCAATGGTAACATAAATAAGCAGTTTGTTTAAGTTTTTCAACAAGCATTTTGTAGAAACAAGAAATGGGTAAAGCAGGAGTTGGTTTAGATGACCTTGCGGAACGTGGCTCGAGAACTAAGTCGCCACGAGGGGCATGGTCAGAAGGAGAAACTGACACAGACTTAGAAGGAACAGGATATAAATCAGCCACCGAATCAGGTGGCGAAACAAGTAGTACAATAGGAAGCACGACAGCTGGGAAGAAGGCAGTTGATACACGTTCTACGTGTTCGGCTGTAAAACGAACTGAAGCTGAAAAAGCAGCAAAAGCTGCAGGTCGTGGAGGAGTCATTGAAAAGGATGCTGATATTATATTCCTAAAGAATGCCTTAGCTGTAAATATTTTAACTGATTATTGATTATTATTGCTGTTTCTATATTTTCATGTAGGCTAAAGAAGCGGAATTGGAGCAACAAAATAAAATAGCAAGAGCTGCCATTGAACAATTAGAAACTCTTAAAGATATTGTGGAGGAGAGGGATAATTTAAAGAAACTATTAAAAGACTCTCTTCATGAAATTAAGACTCTAAAGGTGGGTCATACGGTCAGATGAATTACACGTATATAATGTTCTTGTTGTTATATGATTTGTGTTAATAATAATAATATAGAGTCGCGTCGAAGATCCTTGTGTGAAAGAAATAGCAGCATTAGAAGCAGAAATTGATAGACTGCGAACTAGTGGTCAATTATCTCCAGAGGATGAAGCAGAAGTAATACGAAAAGAAGTCGAGGTGTTGAAAAAATACTGTGCAAAATTATCCAGTATTCAAGAAGAAAATAATAGATTGAAATCACAGGTTGATAGATTACGCGAGCTATCAGGTATCCCTACCAACTTTGAGGGTAAGAAACTTTGTTGTGAATGTGTTGAAAACAAAATTAAAAGCTATTATTTGTATTGCTTTACGTTTTAGATGATATTGAAGAATCTAATAATCCAGAAGAACTGAAGAAACGTTTGAAAGAATTAAAGAGAAAATTGGCTAAACTTAATGATATTATGGACGAAAGAGATAAGTTTAAACGAAGGGTTCAACAATTAGAAAAAGAATTACTAAATTATGGAGATCTTCCCGAAGAAATCGAATTATTTAAACAACGATCGCAAATGCTGGACGATGTTCTAGATGAACGCGCTAATCTTCAGCAGCGACTTGACAAGTTGAAAGGTCTCGAAGCGGAGGTAGCAGAATTAAAGAGGAAAGCCAATAGAGTAAATGAACTCGAGCGTCAGTTAGAGGGTTTGAATAAAGAAATGGGAAATGTTAGAAGATCGTCAGCAGTTGAAGCAGAATCCTTGAAACTACAGAAGGATGAATCGGCCAGAGAACTAGAGAATATTAAGGCTGAACGTGATGTACTCAGAATGAAATCGGCAGATATGGCTACTGTAGAGGAGGAGATGGAACGTCTTAGATATAGAGCAAAAGAATCAGAAGTATTAAGAATCGAAAGAGATCGCATGAAAGTGAGACTCGATGAATTAGCTGCAATAGAAACAGAATACATGCAATTGCTAGATAAAACTAAGGGTATGGACGCCTTAAAAGCAGAAAGAGATATGTATAAACAGAAATATGAAGAAATGTTAGGCTTGGAGTGCGAATGTGACATGTTGAAAAAACAATTAGAAAAGTACAAGCAATTAGATCAAAATCGAGACGCTTTGGTAAGACAGGTGCGGGATTGTGAATGCTGCATTGCCGATCAGGAAGATGAAATTAAGAAGCTGGTTAACCACATTGATCGTATGAGTCAAGGATCTAATCAACAGCAGGTAACTTTTTTATAATATGTTCCAACAAGTGTGGCAATTTTGATATACATAGCAATCTTTAACTTTAACAAATTTTTCACACGATTTTGGTTTACTGTATATGTTAACAGGACCGAATGCAGAAAGCTCTTTGTGGTATGAGAGCCGAACTCGAGCAGAAGACTAGCTTAATAGCGACTTCAGAAGAACAATTAGCCGGAGTGCAAGATCAATTAAAGAGTACTATTGCTGACGTATCGTGCGAAACAACATGTTTAAGAGCTCGCATTGAAGAACTCGAAAATGAATTGGAAGAAGCCCATTTCCAATTAAAACAAAAGCAAGATGAAATGAATTCATTAAAAGATCATATTAGTGATAAAGATATTCTCATTCGTTCTTTAAGTTCAGAGCGTCAAAGTACTAAAGACCTTGACCAAAGAAAATCTGAAAAGTCGGGGTGTATTACAAGTGACGAGCATTTGGAAAAAATGTTGACAGAATCTAAATGTGCAGTTAGAAGAGTTGCTGAAGAATTAGGTAAACATTATGAAGAATGGGACTGTATGCAAGGAAAAGTTTTTGATGAGGATCAAGATCTCTTTGCGAAATATACTGAAGAAAAACGTACTTCTCTCAAGTTGTCTAATGACGTTGATGAACTTCAGCAAAGAATTCGAGAGCTTGAAGCAGAATTAGCCAATGCGAACGCAACAATTGCCAAACTGCGCAACGAATCAGGCGTAACTGACAGATTATTAGCTGAAAACAAAGCTTTACGACGTCATTCAAGTGAGGTACAGGACGTTGCCAAAGAACAAATAGAAGAATTAGTTGATCATTTGAAATCAGCTAAAAGTCGCATAGCAGAGTTAGAAGCTCAAAATGCTGCGCTTATGAAAGGAACTGGAGGCGTAGCCGAAGTAATGCCGCCTGGTGTTGACGCAGGTGTAGACAACTGTGATGAACTAAAACAACAAATACAAGATCTGCAACTAGAAAAAAGTAAGTTTGAAAAACTGGTTCAACAGCTCCAGGCAGATCAAGCTTCAGGTGCACCGGATGTTGGTGCGTTAAGAATTGCCTTAGCAAATCTAGAAGAACAACTTCAAAAAGAAACAAAACTTTGTCAACAAGCGGAAGAAAAGTTAAAGGCTGCCGAAGAACGCATTGCAAATTTAACTAACCAGTTGAACTCAGTTACTGATAATATGCAGGATAAAGTTAGAAAAAGTTCAATAGCGGAGACCGAATTAGCAGCAGAATTGCTTAAGCTGAAAGCTGAAAATCAACAATTAAAAGAGAATGCAAAGAGCATGGAAGACAGTGCAACTCGTCGAACTTCTCAGGTTGAAGGGGAAATGGGAGTAATTTCAGAACAAAATAAACAATTATTAAAGGAAAAGGTTGCGCTAGAAAGCGAAAATGCCAGTTTGGCTCAGCAATTATCAGATTTAAGAACACAATTAGAAAACCTTAAAAATGCAAGTGGTGATACTTCAGAACTAGATGCGTTGAAGAAAGAAAAGGAAGCGCTACTAGCGCAAATTTCTGATCAGAAGAAGCAAATTAATGATATGATTCACAAGCTTAACGTCCCAACTACAGAGGCAGATACCGATGTAAATCGAGAACAACTGGAAAAGGAACGCAAAGAAAAAGAGGAACTTCAAAATATGATTAAGAATCTTCAAAATCAAATAAACACCATGGAAAAACCAGACGTACTTCCACCTCCAGCTCCAGCTCCTGCTGATAATTCGGCATTAAATGAAGCTATCGCAAAACTTAAAAAACAGTTAGAACAAGAGCAAGCTAATGCTTCAGCTTGTGAAGATGCTTTAAAAAGACTGCAACAAGAGAGCAGCGCTGGCGGCTCTCCTGGAGATTATTCAGTACTCTTAAATGAAATAGCAGCATTAAAAGAAAAAGTAAATAATTTAGAAAAAGAAAATGCACAGTTAAAAAGCTCTGGTTCTAGTAACACATCAGCGTTAAATGACGAAATAGCAAAGTTGAAGGGGACAATAAAAGATTTGGAAGGTCAGATTACACAACTGAAAGCATCTGCTTCTGGTGACACGTCAGCGTTAAATGACGAAATAGCCAAATTGAAGGGGACAATAAAAGATAAAGAAGGTGAGATTACACAACTGAAATCATCTGCTTCTGGTGACACGTCAGCGTTAAATGACGAAATGGCGAAATTGAGGGGGCAAATAAAAGATTTAGAAGGTGAAAATAAAACACTGAAAGTTTCTGCTTCTGGTGACACGTCAGCGTTAAATGACGAAATCGCGAAATTAAGGGGGCAGATTAAAAATTTAGAAAGTGAGAATACAACACTGAAAGCTTCTGCTTCTGGTAACACGTCAGCGTTAAATGACGAAATCGCGAAATTAAGGGGGCAGATTAAAGATTTAGAAAGTGAGAATACAACACTGAAAGCTTCTGCTTCTGGTAATACGTCAGCATTAAATGACGAAATTGCGAAATTAAGAGGGCAAGTTAATGGTTTAGAAGGTGAAAATAAAACACTGAAAATTTCTGCTTCTGGTGACACGTCAGCGTTAAATGACGAAATAGCGAAATTGAGGGCACAAATTAAAGATTTAGAAGGTGAAAATCAAACACTGAAAGCTTCTGCTTCTGGTGATACATCAGCATTAAATGACGAAATAGCAAAATTGAAGAGAAAAATTAATGAAGTGGAAGGAGAAAATTCAAAACTCACGGCATCAGGTTCTGCTGCTGGTCACGATTCTGAACTTCTGCGAAAAGAAATGGAGAATCTGAACAAGAAAATAAAAGAATTGGAGATGCAAAACGATCAGCTAGCAGCTGCTGCTGCCGGAGATGACACTGTACTGTTTGCTCAAATAAGCGACTTGAAACTAAAAATAAGAGACCTTGAGATGGAAAATAAGGATTTAAGGGAAAAACTTTCAAGAATGCAATCGCAAATTTCTGGGCTTCCAGCAACAGGTAAAACTAATGTAAAAATGATGTAGGTAATAATCTTTTTGACTACTAACTTCTTTAGACATGGAATCGGGCCACCTTATCCAGATTAAAAGTGTTTCAAAATCATTCGACGAGAAACTTAAAAAGTCCAGTGCGTCGTTAAAGATGCTAGAAAATTCATTGAACTTAAGCAAAGAAGATCAAGAGATCTTACAAAAAATGAAAGATGCGTATGAAGATCAAATTAAATGTTTGCAAAATGAACTTGAACAACAAAGAAAGCAGTGTGCTGATACTGTGGCTTCGCTGAAAGCCCAATACGATCGAGATGTTAAGAACATCAATAATAAATATAATGATGGTATTGCTAAACTGCAGGGCTCTCACGAAGAAATATTAAAAGATGTAGGTAGAGAGTATGAACAAGAAGTTGACAATTTACGAAGCGAATTAAGAAACAGTAAAGGACAAATCCAAGCTTTAGAAAAACAAAGAACTGAATCGTCCAGGACACACGATGTAGGGGTAAAATACAGCTCTTCACTGAATTTTAGAAAATTATCAATTGTTTGTTTTTTGCAGCCTGGAAAAGGTTCTTTATCTATGAAAACAGTAGATATTGTCAATATTAATGCGGTTCCGAAACCACCAGCTCAAAAAGGAATTTGCACATGTGGTGTGGCCGCCTTAGAAAATACTCTTCAAAAAATTCTTAAAAACGGAATAGAGGTGTGTTTTGTAATGTCATAAATTGCCACACTTGTCAGTAGCTGCTCTCATTAGATTAGAACTGTATCAAAAAATTAATAATTATTAATTATAAATACAACAATAATAACTGTTTTGCAACGGATCAAAAACCGAACAAAATACATTTGAATATTGTTTAAGAATTGCAATAATACAATAATTGATATTTTGAGATTTATACAGTTTTGGTACATTTGCAGAACTATGAAATTTATCAGTAATTCATTAATACATTTTCTTAAAATCTAAGTGTTTTTACTTTTAGTCTCTATCGTACGAAGAACTGCGATTATTACACGACAAAACCCGTGATGCAACTGCTGCTATATTGCGTAGAGGGTCACCAACACCAAATGCACAAGCCAAATTGGGTTCCCTGGATTTCCATGATAACCAAATTATGAGAAGATTAAGCAGCAGTAGTCAGGAGGGTGATTTGATGCGAAAACAGAAACATGCTCAACAAAAAGGTTTACTTAATTTTATTACCATAATGTAAACTCAAATATACTTTTGTCTTTTTTTGTAGTTGGGTCACTTCAAGCCGCTGTCAAAATGGAGAGAGAGCATTTGGAGGAACTGAAAAAGAATTTAGAACTGGAAAAGCAACGAAATAACGAACTGATGACCAAACTAGGTGCTCAATCGCGAGCAGTTTCCAGTTTGCAGAATGAAAAGGATTCGATAAACAGACAATTATCGTTCGTATATATTTACTGATCATAAATTATTTGCTGGTAAAATTGGATTGTTTTGTTTTAGGGGAAATATTAAAAAATTAGAAGATGATTTACTAAAATGCAGAGAAAAGCAGAAAAATGATTCAGAAGCCCTTAATGTTAGTATTTAAACATTTTAGTTAATTTAGCATACGTTTCAATACATAAAAACTTACAGTCTATGCGTGTTGAACTGGAAAAAAGTCTAAATAGTGAAATAGTGTTGAAAATGCAGTTAGAGCAGCATACAAAAGGATATCCACCTCAAAGAGGATCAAAATCAAATGCGACGGGGCTAGCCACTTTGGACGCATCTAGTACTAGTGCAGCTCGACCGGAACAAGAACGAGTTGAATTTCAAAGCCGTAGTTCTTTTTACACTGAACTAACAATTCAGGTAAAGTGTGTTTTTTATTTATAGCTAGCTATTTTTAAAGAAAATAATTAAAGTTTAAAGCTATGTTTTTAGTAAAGGAATAATTTATTTATTCACAGAAGTTATTAATGTACGATAAGTGGGGTGTAAAATTGAAATATTATTTAGCAGTAAAACATAGTGTCTATTTTGGTCAATAACTATTGTCCTCAAGAGCATTTAAAGAAACCATACAATTACAAACACTGAAAACGTAACATGAAGAAATAAGTATGCAAAATTGGCCAAGATATCCTAATGGTCCAGTCAGGGCCGCTGTATTAGAAAAATGGCGTACAAAACAAGTTTCTTGCAAAAAAACTTCTTGCAGCCGACAACCACGCGCTATAGTGAGTTTCCCCCGCTGCCGTATCTCGTTACTTATTCACTTCCACAATTCGTTTAACGTTTTTTATTATAAATATAAGGGTTTCTACAGCTGTCACTGTCTTGCTTCTCTCAACCATTTTCTCCGTGTATTTTTGTCTTCCCATTCTTCTTCTTTCATTCCTCTTTTCACCATCGCTTCCTTGGATGGTAAGAAGTTACAACTCAGGATGGATTCTTAGAAAAAATACCAATAAAGGCGGGGTGGGGCAAGGAGATGTGCTATCACCACTTTTGTTCAATCTAATGCTAGAAGTGATTATTAGAAGGTTGGAAGTTAGAGGATGAGTGAATTCAAAAAACGTGTAAGTTGTAGCGTACGCAGATGATGTGGTGATAACTTGCAGAACACGGGAACACCTGATAACCACATTCAGCAAATTGGAACAAGTATCAAAAGGGTATGAATTAACCGTGGACTAAGAAAAACCAAGCTTATGAAATGTTCAAAAGATAACACTAACAAGGACTAACAATTAATGAGTATACGTTTGAAGAAGTTGATAGTTTTAATTACCTTGGCTCACTGCTGCACACCAAGAATGACCTAAAGTTAGAATTTAAAAACGCATCAGCTTGGATGTTACTACACCTTTAAAAATCTTCTAGATAATATAACACTAAGGCACACATCAAAGATAAGAACTTATAAAACAATAATAAGACTAGTAACAACGTATGCAGCGGAGACGTAGACATTAACGAAAACAAATGAGGCAAAGTTAAGAGCGTCTGAAAGGAGGATATTAAGAAGAATAGTTGAGCCGAAACAAGAAGATGGAGCTTGGAGGCAAATGATGAACCATGAACTCCTTCAATGAATGGGAGGGGAAGACGCAGTTAAGTATATAAAAGCGCAAAGGATGAGATGGTTTGGACATGTAAGACGCATGGAGAGTACACATCTACAGTTTGTTTACCGTTTTTTATTCCGTTTGAAAAACAAGCAAGTCACTTGGCACAGTTGTTGCCTTTACGATTCAAACTGACAGACAATTTTCAAAATGTATATGTAAATTGCGGTATATTCGCGGAAAATGGGAAATACGAGTTTATAAGTTATTTTGAAAAAATGGGTACACTTAATTAAAAAAATAAATAAGAGCAGGGGCGTATCTATACTTTTTTATAGGCGCAACACATCATGTCGTGAACGAAATTTGTGAATCGAAAGGAATTAGAACCTCATCATTTATTTCTTTGATTTTTGTAAAGTCATCTTGGTGAGGGGGTAAATAAAAGCGTATTTGCCCCACTTTCTATCCCCCGCCTCATCAATAAAATAATTGCCTAAAACTTTTTCTAAAATTAAAAATAATTTTATAGGTAATTTAAAGCTTAATAAAACTAACAAAATAATAATTTTTTCAAAAATAAACAAATATTTTATTGAAATATAAAAAAATTAAAAAGTTATACATTTGTACAACATAAAGCAAATATTAGTAATTATTCGAATTACTAGGAATTAATACTACCTATTGCAAGACTATCAAAAACGATAAAAGTGGTGTTCTTGCAGTTTTAACAAGCTACATACATACCTTCAATAGCGCTCCCGCTGAGGCATCTGTTGTAATTCCACAATTTTCCACAGCGTCCACCCATCCACAATCTTCTATAAGTTGACCCAATATGGACAAAAATGACTGCTCAATGTGAAATGGGACAAGAAGTATAACAAATTTGTCTTCTCCGTTCAAATTTGGGCAATTCTACCGAGATCGCTTGGTCATTGCAAAAAAGTGGTTGGTAAACTTCCATTACGAGTATTTGATCATAGTTAACATAAAACTTAATGCCTTTAAAAATGTCCACAGCATATCTTACTATTGAAACTGATGTAGATGTTTCATGGAACAGGGGCAGAAGTGGCTCTTTACTGGCATAAAAAGCAGCTTATGATAAATTTGCACAATTTTCTTTATTTGCCTTTGATAATTTCTCCTCTACATTATCTAACTAGCTACATTTGTTGGGTTATTTATTAAAAGTATTTCTATAACGGAATTCGAATTATTCTCTGTATTGTCCTAGGTATTAACTGGTTGCAGCATTGTTTCGCCAGTTTTTTTTGAGGAGATGTTAATGATTGGCTCGTTATTCTAAAGAACATAACCAGGCACCACTGCATACGAATCTGGTAATGTGTCTACCTTGCGTCTAAATACGATGAGCAAAAGAATCTGGAGGTCCCTATAACACCTTTGGAAGGCAGCTGGAATATCTATATGCCAGAGCCATGAAATGAGCCCTAAGATGTGGTACTTCTGGGATTGTGGTCAATATTGTCGCAAACACAGTAAAGACGTCATTTTTCAAATTAGAAGGACATAAATTTTATTCATCTGCACAACCATGTGGCACAAATTTGAGGTCACTTCCATTATGCGATTATAAGATACACTCAGATCTTTGCTATGTATAAATATTTAACTATTAAAAAATTAATAGATTATTAATAAAATAAAACTCTTGGTAATTGTTTCACAATTTGTGAAACAATTACCAAGAGTTTTATTTTATTATTAATCTATTAATTTTTTAATAGTTAAATATTTATTAATAATGTATCACCATGTGCCTACCACACAATCAATTCAAAATATTACTTTGCTATGTAATTCATCTATGGTGACTTTATTCCTACAACGCCCAGAAGGGGATAATCTTAAATACATAACCTATAAGGGCAATAGAGGAAGATGTTTCTTTTTATGTCGTACTAAATTTTCTTTTGAAGAACTTTCTTGATTAGGCATTATTAATTGACAAATAGTTAAGGCAAAAATGGTAGCGCGGAACTCTGTTCTTACAGCATTTCTATATAGCAACATGTTAATCGCAGCTACGAGAACAGGAGTACCGCATTTTTCTTCACAGTTTTTGCTAAAATTGCTATCGAATGAGACATGCACATTCAAATATGTAATTTTTAAATTTTTTTAAATCTGTAAAACGCTATTGCTTCATCATCCTGGTCTTTCTAGCAAACATTGTGTAATATGCATTTTTTCACAAAAAGATGTTCTCTTTACCAGATTTATGTTCATAGAGCTGCCAAAATTGCGTCAATATCTGCTGTCGCATTTTTGTTGTGTGCTTTAATGCCCACTCTTAACAATTGAGCTAATCTAGTCTATCAACTAAGGCGACAACTCTAAAGGTAAATTCAGTTTTACTGCAATCTAATTTTCGTTGTGTATAAAAAATTAGGTTGACAAAAACTACTGGGGTGGAAGGGGGCATATGCAAGTTTTGCTATTTCTCTAAAAATGTATAATTAAATACAGCAAACATACCAGTGGTTAACAACAATTGTTTGAATTTCGATTTATCAGTTTTTGTCGACAAAATAATTATTTTACCTCTTCCAAAAACATAGGGGCACGTTCCTGCTCTTGAGTATTATTTCTTCAATTAAGTGTACACATCGTCTTGTCAATGGGTTATAAAGCAGTGTTATCTAATTTCCCGCGAATATACGTAATGTACATAGATATTCTGAAAATTGTCGGCCTTCCTGGATGCTAGGGGCTAAATCAAAAAGTAAGGCGGGTCAAATCTTTTCAATTGGTCTTATTAACAACCAAGTGCCAAGTGGCTTGCTTCTATCATCAAAAGCGGGTTTCTTATAAGATTTTAGGTAAAGCGCTTCCACTACAGCACCGTACAGTAGAGTCGGCGTGTTTTGTCTGCTCTTTTTTTTCGATGTAGGTGCCTTCTCGGAAGTAACATCTACTTTACTGTCATCAGGATCAGTGGCGGCGAATTATCGCACATGCACATGAGGCTCGCAGGAACCTTAAAAGAAATATTTGTTTATTTTTTTTTCTTAAAATTATTTAAATTCATGTAGCCTCTCCAGGTCACTAAAGCTACGCAAAAGAGAGAGCTTGCGCTTTATTTAGTACACAGGATTAAGAATCCGGCAGGGACTCGCTACGCTTATAATACTTACATGCATTTTTAGACTAAGGTTAACACACTTAACCTTGCGTTTATAAGGACAAGGGGAGATGATTGTTGAGAGTGTCGCAAAGTATTAACCTATTTGTTTATTTTTAATTTTTAGTAGCGTCTTTTCCAGCGTTAGAGTTGAGGGACCCTATCATTAATACCATTGCGCCGAAGGCGTTCAAGTTTCTTAAACCATCAATGATCAGAATTATCGCCTTCTTATGAATTTGAGCTATTCTCACAACAAATTAGCTCGCCATTGCTTCTGCATTCAAGAAGGAGTTGAATTTAATTATTTTGATCTAGATATTGCTCCACGATTGTATGCAATACATATAGCTGAATATAGCTCTTAAGTCATCTTTCACATCTTTACTCCATTTTTTTCTTCGCTGGCTTTGCTTTCTCGTCTTTTCTGGTTTTCTGTCGTACGCCAATTTTGGAATTCGCTTTCTTTTCATTCTGATTATGTGTGTCAATCACCTTAATCGTTATCAGTTTGCTGTGGCAACTAAATCCGAGTCTTTATGTAGTTTTTTTAGTTTGTAATTAATGCATTTTTAATAGTATACATTTTTGATATTATTTGAGATATTTTATACTGTGAAAAAAACTAATTTGTAGTAATCACTTTACACAATCTGAGGTAAAAGTATTGTGGACAATTTCTAACAAATATTTTTTAAAACCTTTACGGAATGCTGAACTCGAGCCATTACAGAACTAAAGTTTATATCGATTTTGTTAATTGTATTAATCTCTTACTTACCTCTGTTTTTGCAGTTTTGGTCAAATTTATATTGTGTTGTGCGTAAAAATGTATTATTATTGATTTTACAGGATGTCAAAAACAAACGCAACTTCATGCATCACTGTTGTACCAAACATTCTCAGCGTCCTTCTACATGCAGTGACTGCAACAAATGTCATACTAATCAACTTCCTCCACCAAAGAAACCAGGAACTGACGACTAACTTCGTCACTAAATTGAAAAGTGTATTTTTAAGTGTTTTGTCCTGTACTGTTTGTTTTGCAATATTTGCTCACTATCATCAGTGTAAAATAAAAATTTTGTTAATAGGTGTACATTTATATTTACATTGCACTTTTCTGTACAAAAAGTTTGAACAAACTGTTTATGTATCGATCGAGGTTCGTAGTGTGTTTTTACCTTCCTCGCTATACGAAGCATAGCTATAGAGGAAGGTACTGTATTCGTCATGTAGGATTTAGAGCAAATGCGTTAATTCAGCGAAGGTTTTTTCGCTTTGGGCTTACTGACCGATATACGAGTTATGCCTAAAAGAAAGGTACATTTATGGCCAACATTTTCTATAGAAAAATAAGCAGGTTTTGAACCCTTGGGAGACCGATAAACGGACCCTGCAGAGGTTTGTGCGGGCGCGAGCGTGCGTGCGTTTAAAATTTTAGAAAACTTGAAAATTTATGAAAGTAAAAAAATTTTCTGTTGAAGGAAAATTTTTTGGTTTTTAGTATTTTTTAATTGTAAACAATAGTTATTCCTTGAAATTAACAATCGATTTCATTATTTGGTTATAGTCGTTTATTTTGGCGATTATCCAATTAAACTGTTTAGGCAAACGACCAAAAGAAACCTCTTTCGAGGTGCTTTCTCAATGGAAAGTTGTTCTTACTGTCATTTAACATGTTCATACAGAGTTGAAGCCGAAATTCTTACTTTTTTAAAAATCGAAAAATTGTTGGGATCACGGGGGGGATAAAAAGGTCGGTATTGCGCAGATCGGCTATTCGACATGTATATAATACGAATTTAAAGTTGTTTTACGCGAGCATCTAGTTGTTTATTAGTATTAACATTAATTTTCAGCCATATTGAAAATTAAAAAAAGATACTTTTTAATAACAACAAAGCGTTTTCCGGAAGTTACGTGATTTTATTTACGCCTATCAATTAACTCTAATAAATAAAAATATTTTTTATTCTTTGCATATTTTTGATAACTCTATAAATAAAGTTGTTATAACCATTTCTGATCCGAGGCCGTGAGTGTATTACTTATCTAGCGCCTTGACGTAGTCGGCGCGCACGCCTTATATAACCAACCAACTAACCAACGTTATCACTTCTTGATGCGTGAATATTTAAAACGTAAAAAGTATGAAATAGTACCAGCGACCTGTTCCGTTCATTTTTTGTGTTCTTTGTAATGAGTTTTCAAATACATTTCTAATGAGACATTGAAATCATATAATGCATTTTTATGTGTATTTGAACATTTCTGTTTTATTTCACTAACTTAAAAATTGTGAAAACGAAGAGGCATGGGACTACTTTCGTCGACTTGCAACCTTAATTTACATTTTATTTTAAATACGCACCGTACATGCTACCAACTTAGGAACCGTTGAAACATTAGAAGGGGAAGGGGAAATTACCAAGAAATTCAGATAAAAGTCTCAGACTTACGAGTGGCAAGTTAAAGCATATTACCAAAAATCGATCCAATTAAACCAACGATCCGAACTCAGGTTTCACATTCGAATAACAATGTTATTAATATTATATTTATACAGGACGTTTAACGCAGAATAACTTTTTAATTTGTACAGATATCAAAAAAAGTTGGATATATCATTTGTATGATAGAGTGGTTGCTGTCAGTGGACACCAATAATATTTTTAAAGCACTTTTGGTTAAACCGGAAATTTGCAAAATTTTAAAATTTTTAAATTGCTTTACGTATACAGTGTACACCTTTGGTTTTGGAAATTGATATCTGTTTTTCTCTTTTTTTTTTATTCGCAGAAAACTTATATGCCTACATGGTAAAATTTACGAGAAAAACACTGTTTTCTTTGAAGGAAGAAAAACATAATGTCGAAAGATAAGCGAAGCAATTTGCTGGCACTATACTGTATGTATTGTTACTAACGGTTTTTGCAAAAGTACATTTTAAATCGTTACAAAATTCAATTTACTGATTTTTTGGTAAAGATTCGTTAGAATTCAAATAAAACAAAAAAAAAAGAAAAATTTGTCTGCTAAAAAATTAAAACACTGTGTTTTATTCACTCTGAAGATGCAACCTGCAATGTCTTGCGAAACGTTATTTTGTATGGGTTCACAAACAGCTACTAGGCGTAAGCCGATTAAGTATTATTGTCCTGGCAAACAAAATACAGTAAGATCAAATCCTTGTCCGTTCCAAGGTTTAAATAATCTAAGCACACGGCCCTGTTTAGGCAGGCAGGGCCTACGAACAAATATTGGTCAAACTTCTAGAGCAAATGCGTGTAAAGGCAGACAAGCTACAGGTCGATCCTTACCCGATTATGCTGGGCGTAGTTCCCAAATGACGACGCGGTCTAAGCCGAAAGTAAATTGTAATATTGACAATTCGAGAAACCGCGAAAGCTCCAAGAATATATTACTATGGTTACTAACAAACTTTACAATAAAGAGCCAAAAGATTAAAATCTGAAGTAGATTGATCTAGTAGATGGGCTTGACTTTAAATTTTTTGCAATTAAAACAATTTTTAACTTCAACAAATTTTTTTTTTAGCCTTATACGTATTTCAACGTGTTTACACGTCATTATTAAAGGCAAGATTAAAAATAAACAGTTGGTGTTGCTATAGGAACAATAAATCTTAATACCTTGATCTTGGTTTTCTATGTCTACGTCCAGATGACTTGATTTCTAATTCCAAAACGTCCAACAACGGCGAATTTAAGAAACCAATTTGTTCATTCATTAAAAGTACAGATTTTAAATGTTTGTGAATTTCAAAAGCTTCTAGTACATCCAACTTACGTTTATCATCACAAAAGTGTAAAAATTTTATAGTGTTATTAGATGTCATTGAATGATTGTGTGTACTTGAAATTTCTTTACAGATTATTGTTAGACATAAAATTTGGCAGCTTTGCCTCAATTTAACCAACTCTCTATCTCTTCAAATAAGCGAGATTCCCATGGTGGGGCTTGAATTTAAAACAACAGCCTGTATATAAAACATTTCTCTCTTGCGCATTTATTACAGCCGAAAATTTCCAGGAGAGCAAGTAGAATATGAATAAGTTAGGCTTAATCGTTTTGATTTGGTTTCTAGAATCGTTTAATTTATGACATGTCTTTCTGACACACTCTGTAACATCTAACATTAATATTGCAAGACATTTGTTTTCAACTGCTGTAACCTATTAACAAACACCTATGAAGTTTTATCTGCTGCAGTTGAAGCATTAATCATGCTTTATCATTTATATGAGCAAATAAAATTTCCGCGAGATTGTAATGCTAAGCAAATAGTATAGCTGTATAGATTATGTATGTTATTATTATGACAAAGAACAAACAGCAATTCACAACAGCAAAATAATTTTATTAACTACACTGCAAATAATTTTTACATTTAGGTATATCTTTATTCTGCTAGTGTAATGTTTCCATGTTTAATGTGGTGATTTATATATATCCGTTATTAGTGATGCACGCTATCGTCATTCTTCCGGTTAGAAAATAATCTAAGTCGAGACGATTTAGTCAGTGACAGACATCATTATGCATACCATCTATATTATTGTGGTGGCTTTCTCTTTACTTTGTGTCGCTGGAAGCCAAGAAGAATCAAACTGTAATACCAAAGAAACATGTAGTGATTGTATTCAAACACTGGGGTGTATATGGTGCTCTAAACCGGTAAATTAAATTTTTTTATACGAATTTCTGTTAAGTCTTAAGCAAAAGTATTTCTTATAGGATTCTTCCGTTGCAAATGGCACATCAGCTATTTACTGCAGAAGTGAAAACATTAACGACAAAACGAAATGGTGTCCACCTGATAAAATTGTTATGCCCAAACAAATACACTCAATTGGTAAAAGCGATCCACTTCAATCTCAAAAAGACGGCAGTGCTGTTCAAATTCGCCCTCAAAAAGTTAAACTTGTTCTTCGAAAAGGAGAAGAATTTGTTCTACCATTTCAGTATAGACGCGCAGAAAATTACCCACTCGATTTGTATTACATTATGGACTTATCGGCTTCGATGGAAGATCATAGAGAAAAATTAGGACAGCTTGGTGAAAAACTAGCAGAAGCTATGAGAAGCCTTACCAGTAATTTTAAATTGGGATTCGGAAGTTTTGTGGACAAAACGGATTTGCCATTTATTAGTACAGTTCCAGCCAAGTAAGTAAACCAAAAACGTGTAGTTACGAGAAAGTTGCGATTGTTGACAATGCTTAAATATGACATGCTAATCGACAACAACTAACCGCCAAGGCCAACCCGGCGATATTAGTTTTTTATGGGCGGGGCTTTGATATACTGGGAAAAACACAACCGTTTAGTTTCTGTGACAAAGCTTCCTGCTTTAAAAATTCTGAGAATGTTTTTGTCAAATGTGCCATTGCATCAGTGGCGTAACGCAAACCGTAAGGGCCCCCCGCAGACTTCTATAATAGGTCCCCTCCTCCATTTTGGTTTTAGGCAAATTTTCAGTCACATACCAGGACGATTATTTAAAAAAAAATAGATTTTAAACATTACTAGAACTATAACACCCCAACAGATATTCCTTATTTTTGTTGGTGATAATCTTGTGCAGTAAAAACACAATATTGTCTATTGATAACCTTAGTTTGTATAGAAAATGATTTTCTTTAGCGCATTTTTTATGGCGAATTCATTTAAGATTTCGTCGATGTTTAACTTTTTAGTATTTTCTACTACACTTCTACTTTCATATGCAGAAACACCAAGAAAACTGTCAACATCCAGGAGTTTGTTAAATTTTTTGTGCCTTTTCCTTGCTTAATTATTTCTTTTGAGCGCCACCTAGTGGTTTAGCTAGGATTCACATTTGATATGCATGTACTTAAAAAGTAACCATAATTTTATTATATTTTAAATTTTTAATATACACGCACGTTCGCCATTGAAACCGAAACTGAAGTAATTATTTTTAAATTCAAGTATCTAGTTATTTCGCTGATATGGGCTTTTATGCTTTTATTTAGGCTACAGATTTTCGTGCTTACTGACTTTTTATGGTTGTATGATTTGAAGTATATGTTTTTTCATTTTTCTTTTTTTGTTCCGACAGTCCATGATCGCTGTGGGCCCCTAAAACGCTTCCCTCACCCCAGGGTGCGGGGGTTGCGGGGGTGGTTGTTACGCCACTGCATTGCTTAAGACAATTTTTTTTTAATTAAAGAAGAACAATGGAGTTTCCCTCGAACTGTTTTTCTCAGTTGTTGGGGGAAAATCGGCTAAATATCTTATATTATAATTTTTGGTCACTTCATGTGTGCACTTGTTGTTATGTAAAATCACAACAAATGAGTAATCTTACAATATAGGCAGTGCCGCACTAGAAATTTTGTTTGAGGGGGCCAGACGGGTTCAAGTTAAAGTCAGGGCAAGCAGTTCAAAAGCAAATGCATTATCAATAAATTTCATACTAAGTACTATTTTTTTCCCAGAAGTACAACTTAGTAAATTTGCTATTGTGTTTAGTGCTTACATATGTAAGTGTTTTAAACGTGTCATTTAACTTGAGCTTAACTCTTTATTACATTTTACTGGACAATTTAAAACAGAAACTGTTTTTCTATTGGACAATTTAATTTATCCTTTCTGTACGGGGAGTTATAAAAGGACAAAATTAGGTAAAACAATATACTAATTGGGCACTAGTTAAGAACTATTCAATTGTTTTCATGAGTAGAGAAAAACGCATCTACTACTTTATCGAAATCTACTTTTTTGGCAATTTCTTTTTCAATACACAAAGTAGATAGATTGCAGAGTCTTTCGTTAGTCATTCTAGTTCTGACATCAGTTTTGATTCTTTTTTAATTAGAAAACGACCTTTTGCATGAGTCGCATGAGTCAGTTAAGGTAACTGCAATAGGATATAATAATACATCATTTAAAAACGCATTATGGTATTGAATGATTATCTGTACATAAAATACTTAATTACTTTAACAATATTTATTTATTTTAACCTTATACGTATTTCGGCATGTTTACATGCCATTGTCAGAGGTTGCATTAGAAAGTAAACAGTTAGTGTTGTTATAGCAATAGAACTTGGTGACTTGATCTCGGTAATCGTCTGCAGATAACTTGATTTCTTATTCCAAAATATCCAGAGGAGAATTTAAGAGATCAATTTGCTCATTCATTTACGGTACAGCTTTTAAATGTTTGTGAATTTCAAAAGCTTCTAGTATGTCTAATTTACGTTTATCATCACAAAAGTATAAACATTTTATAGTGTCATTAGATGTCATTGAATGATTGTGTTCTAGTAAGTGTTTAGCGTAATTGGATTTATGTGGGTGTTTGTATTTGTAACAACGTAGGTGTTCTTTATACCTAATATCAAAATTTCTAATTGTCTGGCCTATACAAACCGAATTACAATGTGAACAATTTAATTTGTAGATGCCTGATTTTAGAAAATCATCTGTTTTTGATTTTGCATTAAACATAGTGTTTAAGATGTTTCTAATTGTTTCACAACTTACTTTATATTTATTTGTTTGGTTTTGGTTTGGTTTGTTTTGGTATTGCTCTACTAAATTAGGAAATTTAACCATTGAATATCTCTATTAATAAACAAAAGTTGGTTTTTAGTTCACGTATTTTACGATAAAAAACAATGATTTTTTTAATTAAAGGTATGAGAAATAATTATGCGGTGAAAACTGCAGTTTATCAATTCTAGCAAAAATTTATAATTATTCGTGGTACTGATATTATTGTATTTTTTTAAATACAGTATTCTTTTGATGACATCATAAACTCAAAAGCTGTTAGGGGGAGGGGGGCACAATAACATTCTGAAGCTCTCTTTCTTTGCATTGTCACCACTGAATATTGGTGATATGGAGCTTAAAATATGGTGTGCAAATTTTCTTTAATCAATTTAGTGTTTACAAACAACAGAGTGATATACAGGATAAGGTTAAAATAAAAAACTTGTTTAAGTTAAGAATTGTTTTATTTACAATAAATTATAGATAAAGTGATATACAGGGTGTTTTTGTAAAATATTTTTTGGGGCGAATTCTACGCCTTATCTCCAAAAATGAGCTCGGAAACGATTCTTTACGACGTTACAGCCTTCGAAAGAGGCTTTTTTGTCGACAATTGTAGCAGTAGTTGCACTAAGAGTTGCAAATTTTATATGTAGATACTACGACTAGTTAACTCGTTTAGTTTAGTGTTTGGACTTGATTTCGTCTGAATAAGTGCACCAGATATGTTTTAGGTGAATGGGGGAGTCACGTAATATACATACATGTTGCTATGATATTTGGAGGTGTATGTTTTGACTGGGGTATTGTAGTTCCTGGAAGGCAATTTTTGGGATGCTTGCTGCAATTCATTTTGCGATTGGAGGTTTGTGAGAACTATGAGATGTGATACTCTAACTTTTAAACTCAGGGTTGTGTATCGTTGCTGTAATTTCTTGTTGTAAAATTCTAATAATTTATATTTTTCATATTTGTGAGGTTTGTTTGTACTGAAAGAAAAGAAAAACACAATCAGATTGATACGATTTTTATGTATGTTAGTTTTAATTATTATTTAGTTCATAATTGTTCAAAAGGTTTAATTTATAAGAAGTTTTAGTCTTACTTGTGTGTGCATCAATAAATGTCATTATGGATGTCAGTGTCAATGTCACAAACGTATTAAAGAATACTCATGGTTATGAGATTTACTTGTTTGTTCAAAAAAATGGGAATCAAGGAAGAAGACAAAAGAAATAAAAATTTTGTTTAGTGAGTTACGACTCGTTGTAAATAAAGACAGAGAATTTTATATCCTCTGGAAAATAAAGAGGAAAACGAGTTTAAAAAGTAATATAAAAATTACGAATATAAAGAAGAAAATACAACGAATTATCAACGAATTGTAAAAAAATCCAGAAGAATTACAAGTATAAAGCGATCCAGAAAGTTTCTCCGGTTGTGGTGGTGTTAAAACCAAGTCCAAAATAACATAAAAGCAGTCCAGAGCAGGATTCAAATTAAAGGCGAGTGTTTGTGGTTACTTGAGGAACCAGCAGACTAGTGAAGTAAAAGTTTCGACATTCATCGTTTGCTCGAGTGAAGAATATCCCAGTAAGGAGACATTAAGATAAGTGATCTCTATTAGAAAGACGATAGTATTTAGTAAAATTTATTTGATTTTCGAAAACTTCATTTAGAAATTGATTTATTAAATAAAACCTTTCTTTGTAACGTTGATATTGTTTTGTGTTTATTCTATTTCTTATTTATTTATTAATAATTTATCTTAAAAGCTAAATAACGACCCTGAGAAAGTTAATAAGAGTCTCATACGAAATATAATTTGTGATTGCGTGAATTGCGGGCATTTAGGGAATTGTTTTCTAGTAAGTACATGCACACGCATATCATTGCAATATATATTCCCTTTAAATATTTTCTATCTACACTTATTTATCATGAATGTATTAAAAATAGATACAAATATCAAAACTCACAGTAGATTACATACGGTATATACAAATCATGAAAAAGCATTTGTTATATAAACACCTAAGGTAGAAGAAATAATTACTTTGTTTTTGCACCAAAATTGTTTGGGTACTGCAGGATAATAAAACTTTGAGTTCAAAGACATGTTCTCGCTTATCACTTATCAGTAGGAAAACCAAAACTAAAAAGGAGAGTAAGACGTTGATGTACAAAAAGTTTATCACCTGCAAAGTATGTTTTTACGTTATGTCACATTATGGCATTAGATTTAAATTATCATTTTACGTTTATGTAATAATTCCAATAAAATATGTTTGACCTTAATCTACCTTGTGCAGGTAGTTGTTATTTGTTTGGTCAGCTGGAATTAATGCTTGTGTAATAATAAAATAAAATAAATCAGGATTCATAGGTGTAGAATATGAATGGTCATGAGTTTTAAAAGTACTTCATGAAACAATTTGATGAAACTGCATAATTTTTTTTAAATTGATATGTAAAATAGAAACCACGAGTTCATGAAAATAGACTGAGAAAGTTCTACGAAAGAAAAGTTTGGACAATCAACATTCATAAAAGACGGAAAACCACCGTTGAATAGAAAACTTAAGAATTGCAGTACACAACAACTTTTTCTAAATTCTCATCCAAAAAATTACTTCTCTTGTCCAATATGTTTCACGTATAACTTAATGGATTCAGTACGCCCATGCTTTTTGTTTACTTATTTAATTTTAACGAAATTCTTTGCTCTTCTGCGACTTCAAGTCCTGTCTTTAAGAATAACATTAAAAGTAATAAACTAATAACCTCGAAGAGTTTAAACGTATTTTCTATCAATATCAGCAGTTCTTAAACAAAATTGTGTTTTATTTTATTTTTTAATTAAAATACGCAGATGATTTATAGAAATTATTGGTACCCTTGAATTCTACTACATTATTGGTTTACATGTTTGTAGCTTATTCTGATATATTTTGTATATTTTCAAAATCTTATTTTTTTACAAAGGAAACAAAAAATACTGTACCACTACCTTTTTTATGTATTTTTATTTGAAAAGTAATATTTTGATGAAAGGGGCGAGCAGTAGAGCAGCTGGATTTGTGGCACAGCTCTGTCAAACGTGCTAGGGTTGGATTCCCTTAGAAGGTGACTCTAGGCATGTTATGCGTATGTTTGCGCATGAGGGCCCATATGAGCATTGCAGTTGGTACCCCTCGCAAGCGTAGAAATATTGTATAAGGGAATAAGTGGAAACATTAACATTTTTGTAAAACATGGCATATTAGGTAGTCGCTCATCAATTAGATCAATTTTATGCGACAAATAAACACAAACACTAATTAATGTCCACATACATATACAATTTATATGTATGATGAATTGGAATTATGGTTTATTGTAAATAAAACAATTCTTAACTTTAACAGTTTTTCTATTTTAGCTTTATACGTATTTTGACATGTTGACATGTCATTATCAAAGGTAATATTAAAAAGTAAACAGTTGGTGTTGCTATAGAAACAATAAATCTTTACAACCTATAACATTAAAGGGGAATTCCCCTTTAATGTTATACTTTCTGGCATACATCTGCTTGTTTGCTTTTGGTTTCAATTATGGTTAGAATTATGTCCACTTGATGAGTTCAAATAAGAACGAAACATGTAGTGCTCTATTCTAGCCATAATTGAAACCAAATCTCTTCTTTCTTTACAACCTAATCTTGGTTTTCTATATCTGCGTGCAGATGACCTGATTTTGGTGTTTGATGTTTAGCGCCAAGAAATCTTTTAGCCAAAAATAATGTTTTTTATTTTCTTTCAGGTTAAATTCACCTTGCACACTAAGGAAACAGGATCGTATAGTAGTCTGTGTTCCTCCATATAGTTTTAAAAATCACATGTCGTTAACAGATAACGCTACTGCTTTTTCTGGGGAAGTGCGTAAAGCTAAAGTTTCGGGTAACTTGGATTTTCCCGAAGGAGGTCTCGATGCAGTCATGCAAGCGATGGTCTGCAAAAAGGAAATTGGTTGGCGAGAGAAAGCCAGACATTTGATCGTGTTTTCAACAGATGCGGATTTTCATATCGCGGGTGATGGAAAACTGGCAGGAGTGGTTGAACCAAACGATGCGCAATGTCACATGCAAAATAATATGTACACTGACGATTTAGTGTACGATTATCCATCGGTTTCGCAAATTAATTATGTCGCAAAGCAAAATAACATAAATTTAATTTTTGCTATTGTTAAAGGAACACGAAACGATAGGATACTTAAAATATATGAAAAACTTCAACAACGAATTGAAAATTCTGCAGCTGGTGGATTGACGCAAAATTCCGATAACGTTATCAGTTTGGTAACGGAAAATTATAATGTAAGTTCTTTTTACATTTTTTATAGGATATTTCTATAACACAAATATTTACACTTGTAGAAAATCGTAGACTCCGTTGTAATAACAGACAATTCAGGTAATGATGTTGAAATCAAGTATTCTTCAAATTGTTTAAAACCAAAAGAAAATGGTTGTAGTAACATACGTGTTGGAGAAATAATAAATTTTACCGCTTCTATACGTCCATTGAAATGTTCCCCTTCTCAGCTAATTAAAATAAAACCTGAAGGAGTGGACGAAAGTTTAGAAGTGGAACTAGAAGTAACTTGCGATTGCCCATGTGAAAAACTAAACCATCCAGATTTTCAACCACAATCTCCAGTTTGTACAAATCAGGGTGACTTAAAATGTGGAGTTTGTAGTTGCAATCCGGGTAGATTCGGCAGAAATTGTGAATGCGACAGCTCAACTTCAAACACCGATGATGTAAGTGCTTGCAAGCAACACGAAAATGACACAGAGATTTGCTCAGGTCTAGGTTCATGTAAATGTGGAAAATGCGAGTGCGTGAAACGTCCTATTCCCCAAATTATTTACGGCAAATTTTGTCACTGCGATGATTATTCGTGCAAAAGAAATAATGGTCAAATATGCTCCGGCAAAGAAAAGGGTACCTGTGATTGCGGGCAATGTAAGTGCTTGGCAGGATGGACAGGTGAAGCTTGTGAATGTCCAGATACGAACATAACTTGCATTGCTCCAGGAACTGGAGGTTTAGTCTGCTCAGGACGTGGAAACTGCGCTTGCGGCGAATGCCAGTGTAATATGGTTGATGGATATTCTGGGAAATTTTGCGAAGAATGCCCCTCATGTCCTGGACAGCGGTAAGGTTCATTAATAACAATAACTTATAAGTGACTGTTAAATATAATTCTTCATTGAAATATAATTGCCCCTGCAAAAAAACAATTGCTAAACGATAATACTTAAGGAAAAATGTTTTTGAAATACACAACTTTAGTATAATAATTGAATTGGTAATAGTTTAGAGGTTTTAAGGAAATTCATTACGCTCAAGTGTCTTCTCAGTTAGAACAAAACATTTTATTGGGGGTGGTAATTTCACTTTTTGTATATTTCTTATGCTTATGTATTTATTATTGAATGTCTACCACGCGTTAATTGTAAACAAAAAGATGCTCAATTTACAAATACATATGAGCACTGTAAGATGCGTTTCGTTCTTATTAACTACGAACCCAGAGGGCCACCTGGCGGTTTGGTACCAGCTTAGCCGGTTTACCCCATTTATGCGTGCGTTTTAGCTTTGCTGATGATGATGATTTATGATGGGTCGGAGGACTTACGTCCTCCCGCACTTAGGCTACTAGTGCCCATTGTGCCCCTTAACTGATCTAGTATTCATTGAACAGGTTGGTCGCTTCAGCAAAGGTCCAGATCCTGTTCAATGATATATCCTGTATTTCTCTTGGCTCTGGGGAGGGGGAGCCAAGGTGTTTGTACCTGAGGGCCGCAAAAGCGGCGCACTCACAGAGTATGTGCTCGGAAGTTTCCTCCCTCGCTTGGCATCTTCTACACTGCGGGTTATTGACAACCCCGATAGTGTGGCGATGTTTTTGTAGGTGACCGTGGCCTGTTAGTAGGCCTGTCACGATTCTGATTTGTCTTCTGTTTAGGCCCAGAAGAATTTTTGTCATTTTAGGCGTAGGACCCTCAATAAAGAGTCTGGCCTGTCTTGGTGTGTGACGAGAGGTCCAGGATGATTGGAGCTGTGACAACGTCCAGCTGCATATCTCGTGCCTCACGCATTTGGGGGAAATTCCGAAGGCCGGTTCTGGACCCATTAGGGGTTCCCTGGCCCCCGCAACAGCCAGGGCATCAGCCTCTTCGTTTCCCTCAATTTCACTATGGCCGGGGAACCATATGATTTTCACATAGTTCTTCGCAGAGAGCTTTGTGAGAGTTTGCCGACACTCTTGGACCAGTCGTGACCCGATCTTTGGGGAGATCAGGGTTTTGATGGCCGCTTGACTGTCGGTGCAAATGTAGATGTGCCTACTAGTGTACCCTCTTCTGAGGTTTTCGTTTGCACATGCCAAAATAGCAAAGATTTCGGCCTGGAAAACGGTTGGATATTTCCCCAGAGCAAATTTCATTTTGACTCGGGGTTGTTCTGCATACACGCCTGCTCCTGATCCCTCCCTAGTCCTTGACCTATCCGTAAACCATACGAGGCCACAGGGCTGAAGGAAGGATCGGTCTCCCGAAAGCCATTCATCCCGGCTAGGGATGAGGGTATCGTAAGATTTGCCAAAGGAGAAGTAGGGGACCATACCATCACTTCCCATCCGAAAGATGGGATTGGTCGACCTCAAACGCGAGGCAACCTTGGTATGTCCTACATTCTGCTGTGTGGGTTTCCATTGCCCCGTATAGCCTAGCCTGTACGCCGCCGCTCGGGCCTCGGCCTCCACCAAAAGGTGAAGAGGCACGAGTCCAAGCAGCACCTCCATGGCCGCAGTCGGGGTTGTGCACATAGCGCCCGTTATGCAGAGACAGGCAATTCTCTGCAGACGAGTTAGTGCTGTTCTTGTGGTGGCCTTTTCTGTTCTAGGCCACCATACAAGAGCTGCATATGTGATCAGGGGACGTACTACAGCCGTGTAGAACCAGTGAACGATTCTAGGCCTTAATCCCCATGTTTTTCCTAAGGTGCGCCTACACGTCCAGAAGGACGCGCAGGCCCGTTGCTCTTGTCTTTTCACATGGCTTGCCCAGGTGAGTTTGGCATCCAAGATTACTCCCAGATACTTGACCTCACCCGAGGTTTGCAGTGTTGTGTTGAAGAGTACAGGCCCTTTGAGGCCTGTGATCTTCCTTTTCCTTGTGAACAGAACCAGTTCAGTCTTTGTAGGGTTGACTGAAAGCTGGTTCTCAATACACCACTCTTGCACTATTGTGAGGGCTCTTTGAGCTACCTCGCAAATTGCTTTGCTACTTTAATCCCTCACTGTACATTACTCGTATATAGATATCTCTAGGGAAATACAGGGTGTTAATGAATTGTAGGGACAAACTTCTAGGACTTGCAAAACACAACAAAGCAAACAACTTTTGTTAATAAATGTGTGGTCAAAAGTGTTTCCTTTAGAAAATAGAGCTTTTTAAAGATTCTTTAAGAAGTACCTGAAAATAGGCACCCGAAATTGCATTTTCAATTGTTTTGCACAGGTCACACGAAATTATGAAAAAAAAACGATCTAGACATTGTAAAGGTGCGCTGCCCGAGAATAAATAATTTGTATCTGATTTTGATTTAATTGTATTGTTTTATACTTTAAAGTGGGAGCTCCCCGAAAACGTAATGCACTTGTTTAATAACTTTGATTTATTTACAGGAATATTATATTTCTTTCAGCAAATAGAGACTTAAATTAACAGTGATCACTTAGCTAAATTGCTGTGATTTAGTCTTAGCAAATTTTAAGCAGGTGGTTGTTTCAGAACAGCTGCACATATTTTTGTACATAAATGTAAATATTGTAAAACACATGTTAACATGTATCAATGAGTTTGCCGCCTGTTGTGTGGATTATTGGGGTCAATCTAATATTTAAAATTTCACGCTCTCGCATTTAAGGGATTAGGGTAAATATTGGGTTGTAGTAATTAACATAAATTGGGGAAACTTGACAGATTTAATTAGCACAAGTGTTCAAGAAAGCTTGAGAGTGTGAGACCAAATTTTATTGATACTTCTATCCAATCAAAAATTAAAAAAGAGTGGGGCTGTAATTTTATTGGAAAAAGAAACAAGTCCAACCTCTTGGAGGATGGGCATGAATTTTAATAAAAGAGTATGTTCCCGAAAGGAAGGGATCAATCTTCGAATTCTCAAAGATCACTCAGTTCGCTGAAATCTTAACGTCAGTTTGGAAGCATTATTGCTAACATTCTGTTACAATATTACAAGTCTGGGACTTGCAACTTTAAAATAAAATATTATCTTCGTGGGTTTTGGGCTACGAAGAGCACTTTGCCAAAATCAAATAGGCTTAGGCGTAGTAGCTCATTCTTGTCGGTGTACCTGATTAGGCGTATCAAAAGCGGCGCTATTGTCTCTCTCATAGGGGAATTAGGCGTAGCAACTGAGACGCTATTGCAGGGAAGCCGATTGGAGTGAGTGGCGGCGCTATTTCCATATTGGTTGTGGCAAGACGCTCTTTTCGTGTGTTGTTGTTACACATTTGTACGTAATCGATCGCTGTTATTGGGTTAAGTTCTCTGGCGTGTTGGCAAGCGGCGCTATTGTCCTTCGGGAATTAGGCGTAACGGCCAGGGCGCTGTTAGGACGAGATCTAATCAGGCTGAGAGTATTGCGTACAAATGAGTGATAGCACACGGTGTTCCTATGAAGAGCATCCAGTTACTTACGTAAACTGCACAATACTCGACATTTATAAACAGTCCCAAATAGAAGTATCAGTATGGGTAAAACTGGGGTTAATGTTTAGATTGGCAACTTTACTCGATACAACTGACGGGCAAATTCTATATAAATGGTTCTAGCACTCATAACACCAATATTTGCACCACATGAATAAATAAATTCTTCAACAGGTATACTGTTGTTTAAATCAGCTTAAAATCTTATCCTTTTTAGCCTCGATAGCGACAGGGTAAATCAAACACGAGCAAATAAATAAAACACAACGTATGTCCGACACCGACCATCACAAGTAAATAAGTTATCAAGCATCAATACTTGATATATTTTAAATAATAAAATTAAAATTTGTAAATAAAAATATCAACGGAACTGCACGATCACAACATACATGCATTCAAATAACGTCAATTTTGACACAATTCGATATTTTTGTGATATATTTTGACTTTTCCTGCATTCGTTTCTTTCTGTGCCTTTTATAATTCGTTTCTTTTTTCGTTCGACATTTTGAACATGTACTATAATTTTGTTAATTTTTGAATTAGTTATTGTAAATTTTTCAAATTGTTGATTTTTGCTTCGTAATTTTGTTTTTTTCTATTGCTTAGTTTTGAAACATTTTGTTAATTAATTTATTTTTTCTATTTCGGGTTTTTAAGGTTATTCTTAAAGCACTGTTTTAGCTACAAAACAGTGTTTTAAGGGAGTCTTTTAAAGCATTGTTTTTAGTAAAATTTCACCAACAAAGATTGGTATTCATGATATATTCATGATCAAATTTGGTAAATTTAGTATGTATGTATGCCAACATATACATACTAAATTTACCATATTTGATCGCAGCCATTTGAAACTTGCTGCCAACATATACATACTAAATTTACCAAATTTGATCGCAGCAATTTTTTATAACGTTTTTTCATTAATTCTCCTCAATAGAAAAAATAGTATAAACAACTCGTTTCATAAGGCGTCATGACGCACTCGTCCATTGTAAAACTTGGTCGCTACGCTCCCTCGTTTTTCAATCTTGGACTCGTACGTTAAGACAATGCCTTATGCAACTTGTGTTTTAATATACTATTAAATTTAATTTGAATTTGAAAAGTAGGAAAGACGGCTTTATTTA
The DNA here is from genome assembly GCA_958336395.1 of Ctenicera cuprea. NCBI lineage: Eukaryota > Metazoa > Arthropoda > Insecta > Coleoptera > Elateridae > Ctenicera > Ctenicera cuprea. The sequence continues at coordinate 27,992,040 of OY284487.1, read as the reverse complement.
TCCTGTTTTAATTTCCGTCGTTATGGAAACAAATAGTAGGTAGTAAATTGAATTGCCTACATTGCCACATACGCTTCTTGAAGAATCTTTGAGAAGCTCTATCCCTGAAGGGAAACACTTTTGACCACGCATTTATTAACAAAAGTTGTTTGCTTTGTTGTGTTTTGCAGGCCATTGAAGTGTGTCCCTACAATTAATTAACACCCTGTATATAGTCTGGCCAAAACTTTTATGTGGCTACCGAGTTATCTAGCAAAACAGAGTGGTACCGCACGCCTCGTCTACCTTTCACTCAGTACAGCAGTAGTTAACATTTTGAACCTGCCTCGCGAACGTAAGTCGTTAAATTTGTTTGTATTCTAGTACCTGCAATCTGGTATCCACACAAAAGTTTTGGACAGACTATATCATCGTTTCTGTTATTGTTTGGGCAGTTTAAGTGGTTGTATTTACAAATAGGAACTGTACCTGACAGAAGAGACCTAATAAAGACGAAACGCGTCATAGGTTGTTCCTGTTTGTAAGTATGAGCATTTTTCAGTTTACTTGATTTATTATGATGTAGTTCGTATTCGTACCCAGATTATCACGTGGCGGTTTGATACCAGCTTAGCCATTTTGCGTGGATTATAAGCTTTGCTACTTTAATCCGTCACCATACATTATATTGTTATCTTTAGGGACCTATCGCCGCTTCAGGTGTCAATTAGTTAATTAAATATGTATTAACCATTTTATAACATACTTTTAACATTATGAGCAATATACATGAAGAACAGCATTGTCGTTGTGCAATAATTGTTTGTCTAATTATTTATTCCCGAATAGCTAGAATTAAAAAAAAATCTTTAAAACAAAATGGTCCATTTTTCTGTAAATATTTTAACTACTTGCTTTGCTCTTAGTTTTTCTACTTCATATTGTTATAAATTTGTACGGCTATAAGTGTATCTGTAAGAAAATCAACACATACAGATGATTTATTGTTACTAATTAAAATATTTGCTTTTGAAGGTGCGAAGAATTGCGACATTGTGTAGAATGTCAAACGTACAAAACAGGAATCTACAACGAAGGCGAATGTAATATTAAATGCACTGCTTTTGATACTGGCATTGTGGATAAAATCGAAGAAGAAAATATAGAAGAAGATGTTAAAATCTGCAGAAGTCCTGACAACGCGGGGTGTACCATATTATTTCAATACACTTACGACGATAATAAACAGCTCATCGTGAAAGCTCAAAAAACTAAAATATGCTCAGATAGTGTTAATGTTCTTGGTAAGCAAATACGCCGTTTCTAATATAAACTTAACACAAGAAATATATTTTTGTATCTATGTTGTTACTGTATATGTTAACACCGAATTTATGACATTGCCTATTTTACCTAATCGGCAAAATTTTTTTGATTATGTCGAATAGGCAGTTATTCCGATTTGTCTGAACATTATTGAAACTATCTGTTTTGACAACTAACCTAGTGACTCTGGAGATGTAGCAACGGCGTTGTCTGTACTACAGAGTGCAAATTGTTGTTTATTTCATTTAATCGGCAAAATTCTGCTTAATACATGAATTAGGCAAACATCTTGCGTTTTTCACGAAATAGGCAAAATTTTGCGATTTACGTGAAATTGGCAATTTCAGAAATTCGGTGTAACGTATATATATGTTTATCTTGTCACTCCTGAACTCTTCGGAGTAGGCAACACACGTTGCATGTCATAGGTTGCTTTACTATTAAAATATAATTTTATAAATGAGAACAATAGTTTGCTGTAGATAAGAAAAACCTTGTTTGATTTTTTATTATTACGACGATATCAACAGCAAACTATTATTCTTATTTATAAACTTTTATTTTAATAGTAAAGCAAACTTTAGAGTATTAGTTTAAATTTTCTACACCACTGTAAACTCATATTTGTTTACCTTTGTATTATCTACTTTATCTTACTTTTACACGTAAGGTGTGGCAAGTTTTTACCGTACATTTTTTTTTGTTGCAGCTTTGGTCTTAGGAGTAATTGGAAGTATAGTATTAGCAGGTATTGTACTGCTTATCATCTGGAAACTATTCACATCGTTTCACGATCGTCGGGAATACGCTAAATTTGAAAATGAGCGTGCAAATGCCAAGTGGCAGTCTGGCGATAACCCACTTTATAAGAAAGCCACGTCCGAATTTAAAAACCCTCTCTATAATAAATAAAATAAGTACTTAATTATTTTTAAGTTTCATCAGATCTCATGTGATGTTTATTGTTCATAATATTTAAATTCTAATTATTATTCATCTGTATTTTAGGTAATGTACATTTATTTAAGGAATCTTGTGTTGATTTAATTAAATGTACTACAGTTGACTATGTAGCAAAATACCAGATGAATAAATTAATGTTTTTTAATTATCTGAACTGCTTGTTCTTCATTTCTCTATGTGTAGTGATGTTTATACGTTTATTAAGAAACTTTCATATGTATTTTGTAATTCGTGTTCTTAATAAATACATTGAAAATTGTATTTCGCATTGCCCCGAATTAGTGGATAAAAGTGCAGTATGTTTCCAGAAAACACAAATTTATTTTAATCTACACTGAGCAAAACTAATGCTGCTGTCTGGAAGGACGGAAGGAAGTCCTTAGTACAACAGTGTTGAAATTTTTAGATACCACAGAAAGTCAATGATAAAGTATATCTTTGAAACATGCGCTATGACCCATTTAAAATTAAATTATGAATTTGTAATTAGAAACATTTTGTCTATAAAAAAATATAATAAAACATACAAGAAATTTCAGATTTGTTCAAAAGGAGTTGCGTGTTACGCATGTTAAAGTAATGAATAGAAATAATTTAATTTTTAATTTTATATAATATATTAAATGAGATAGTGGCTTTTTGAAAATTGAACTATTGTATAGTAATAATAATTTACAAAAAGCAACCAAATATAATTACACTAGCGGAACTCATTTCTGTTAATTTCTTTTTAAAATATAGTAAATAATCTGTGTCGAGATGTAAGACATGTACTTAAAGTCTCTCGCAGTATTGTTCAATTGTACATACCTACTCAAATACGCAAGGAGTCGCTATTATAACTGTAGTCAACGCTACGTATATTTGTTCATGTAACAATACCGGCTCTGGTAAATAAATTCCTGGTTTATTAAATACCTGTCCTTGATTTCTATTAGTGGTGACTATGTTTGCTAGGTTCGGTTAGTTTGAATTAGTTTTATCTAAAATTATTTTATTTTAATTGTAAATGGTAATCAAGCACTTGGGGTTGATAAAATATTTGTAGGTAAAAAAAACAATATTACAGATACCTGTCTTGTAAGTATCTCAGCTGCAATGAAACTTGACACTTGACACTATTTATTTTAATCGCATTTTATTAGTGTATCCACATTTCGGGGAAAGATAATGTTTGGGCTATGTGGTGCCACTGACGTGGCATTTATAAGATCCTGTAGTTTTGACCGATACAGCTGACGAAAAAGGTTTGGCGTTGTTCTGTGTTACCTACGCTATATTATTGGATAAACTAAATCTTTGTTAATAAAGATGATGTTTTTATTACGTCTCAATTATTGTTTTTAATAGTTAAATATGATTACTATTATAAATTTGCCAAGTATGGCTTCGTATTTTTAACTCAATACAATAATAGAAAAAAATTTGCTTATACGCATTGAAAACTGTAGCGGCCCGCTGTACAATAGAAAGAAGTAAAGTAAAGTCGGTGGCACTACGCTTCAATATGGAGTTTGGCCTGCAATGCGGTGGGTCAGGGCCACCGGACCATCGCTTCTGATACGCAGCCGTCTCGCACTCTTATATGAAGTACGGGGTGGTGTGGTAAGCACTACGCCTTAGACGGCTGCCTTACTTCCCTCACCCCTTGAGGGGTTTGGTTCCCAATTTTTATAAAGTGACTGGGTAGGCCGCCCGCTAGGCATCCATTCTCAGATTTGAACCCAAGACCTTCCGCGTAGCAGCCAAGTGCCCTAACCACTCTGGCGCCAAGTACGGCTTCGTGTTTTTAACTCAATACAATAATAGAAAAAAATTTGCTTATACGCATTGAAAACTGTAGCGGCTCGCTGTACAATAGAATATGCGCCTTATACAAGGTGTCTCAAGACTTCCCGAACAAATGTAATTATCATGGAAAAACTAAAAGTTTCATATAATATTCGCTTACGACGAAGAACTAAACTTTATCGGCTTAATTACGGCTATAATTACTCATTTTACGAGTGCATTTCCGATTGCTGCCAATTTTTTTTACTATTTCTTCAAATTTTTAATTTTCAGTTTTAATTTATAAGATCTAAATATTATTATTGGTACTGATTCATGTTAAAAAAAATGTTAAATTACACATTATCGAATATTGGTGGGATATTTTGCAAAAGCGAAAATGATAAATTAATTTTATAATTGTTATTTATTTAAAGAGTTTTTCTTAAAATTTTAAGCAGGAAATTACGGAGAATTTATAACATGGCGGACAACTTACTATGCAATCACGAGCTACTAGTGGTCAGCGAATCTTAGGTTGGGAACCACTGGTTAATATTGATACTACATTATTAAGTACGAAAGTGCGAAAAGGCAAGCGTTTGTTTAGACATTTCATGTACTGTAGTGCCGGCCACATGGAAATATTTGTAGATAGCCACTGCTTTAGATTAATCCAAAATGTTAGTATTTCGATTTTCGATTTTTTAGCGTCTGTCTAAGATGGGGGGGCAGATAGGACTAATAAGTGTAGTTTTGTTTATCGCCTGAATAGTTTTTAGAAGAATTTATGATTATCGTGAATGTACCGATTTTGAAAATTTTGAGTGGTAAGGGAGCGTTAACCTATATTATAGGAAACCCACGAATATAGAAATCGTCTTTATAAATAATAAATAAGTACTTAATTAGTTTTAGGTTTTATCGGATTTAAGGTGATGTGTGGTTCAAAAAATTTACCTTTTAATTATCAATATTAAAAAAAATTAAATATAAGAGTAAATATTTCAATTTTTTTAAATTGTTCATTAGTCCATTATTTAAAAAAAACGTTTAAATTGTATTTTAATTATGTTAATAAATTAAATCAAGAAAATTAAAGACATTTTCAATGCAAATAATTTTACACGTTCATATTACAGTTCTAAGGTAAAGTTCAGTGCAGTGGTTTATGTATATCCGTTATTAGTAATGCACGTTACCACCATTCTTCCGCTTAAAAAATTATTATATAAATCAAGACGGTTTACTTAGTGACAGACATTTACATCATGTCTATCTTCTATGTAATATTGGTGATTTTTAGTTTATTTTACATCGCTGCAAGTCAAAGAGAATTAAATTGTGAAACCTTAGAAACATGTAGCAATTGTATTCAAACACTGGGATGTATATGGTGCTCCAAGCCGGTAAGTAAAAATATTTTTTATTTTTAATAGTTTCTGTTAGGTAAAAGCATTTTTATAGGCCAATGAAACGGTAGCAACACATTGCGTACATGAAAACATAAACAATAAAACGGAGTGGTGTCCGGGGGATAAAATTGTTAAGCCCAAGTCAGTACTTTCTATTACTAAAGACAATCCACTTCAGTCCGAAACAAAAGGTAGCGATGCCGTTCAAATTCGCCCTCAGAAAGTTAAACTTACCCTTAGAGTAGGAGAAGAATATATTCTACCATTTCAGTTTAGACAGGCAGAAAATTATCCGGTTGATTTATATTATATAATGGATTTATCATCTTCGATGCGAGAACACAAAGATAAATTAGGAAAACTTGGCGAAAAACTGGCAGAAGCTATGAGAAAACTTACCAGTAATTTTCGACTCGGTTTTGGGAGCTTTGTGGACAAAACAGATATGCCATTTGTTAGTACTGTTGAAGAAAAGTGAGTACAACTATAAATATTTTAAAAACGCGAAAGTTTATCATTGCGCTTGCTGATTAACAAGAGTCAAAATGAAAAAAATGGTTATGATAATCAATTATACTTGTCATCAAAAGGAGACTTTAAATTATTCATCCCGTGTAAATGGGTTTCATTATACAGGGTGTTTCTTAATAACATGCTAATATTTAAGGAGGTTATTCTTGGGTCCATTTTGAGAAAAAAACTTCATATGAACATATGTCCTAAAGGTCTTAACTTTTGAACTACAGGGTGCTAAAGTTGTAAGAAAAAATTCTTTTTTTTATGATAACTTTGGTAAGACCCTAGATATTTTTGTGAAACGTAGTACGCATCTTCTACGCATCAAAAGGCATTTTCTGATGTACAACATAATTTTTTATTATTGCCAGTGGCGTTCGTGCGGGATTTGCACTGAATCATTTTAAAGAGAAAAGTGATACGCCACTGCTTTTTCTTAAAGTAAAAATTATTTTTGAAATCCTCATTCCTTTCTGAGCAAATCTGGTCTCTTGATTTTTTTTCGTTTGACGTACGGTTTTCGCATAAAAAAATAAAATTCATTCATTTGCACGTTGTTATGAAATTGGCTATTATCAAGGATTAAAAACGTATCTAGTAGGTAAGAAGCAGATTTTGTTTTATAATTTTATCGTTAAAAAATTATTCTCTTAAATAAATTTTTATTTAAAGTTTCATAAATTGGTTTTTGTCGCAAGTGGTCTAGCGAGATGCAAATGAATGAATTTTATTTTTTTATGCAAAAACCGTACGTCAAACGAAAAAAAAACGAGAGACCAGATTTGCTCAGAAAGGAATGAGGATTTCAAAAATAATTTTTACTTTAAGAAAAAGCAGTGGCATATCACTTTTCTCTTTAAAATGATTCAGTGCAAATCCCGCACGAACGCCACTGGCAAGAATAAAAAATTATGTTGTACAGCAGAAAATGCCTTCTGATGCGTAGGAGATGCGTACTATGCTTCACAAAAATATCTAGGGTCTTACCAAAGTTATCATAAAAAAAAGAATTTTTTCTTAAAACTTAAAGTTAAAAGTTAAGACCTTTAGCACATATGTTCATATGAAGTTTTTTTCTCAAAATGGACCCAAGAATAACCTCCTTAAATATTAGCATGTTATTAAGAAACACCCTGTATTTAAGGAATGTCATTATGTAATTGATCTTAGGATATAGCTTGGTGGATTTTAGTATCGTATGTATCGTAATTTTATCGGCTAATTAATAATTAGCAGGTTATTATTTAGTAGATACAATTTTTAAATTACATTAGTTTGAACAATATACAGGATGTATCAAGTTGCGTGTTAACTATGGGGATCTCGCTTATTTGAAGAGATACGACGATGGTTAAATTAGAGAAAAGTTGTGGAATTTTATGCCCATTAATAATCTAAAAAGAAATTAGACTTATCTACTTTGGTTTCTGAAAGAATTGGGAAAAACTTTTTTGTTTTCGGCTATAACTCACTTATCATTTATGTTACATATTTCCAATTAACGCATTATGAGGAAAGTTTTTCATGCTAAATTTTTTTCGATAGGAGGCTATTCTCCTGTGTACCATTTGACAACGTTGCGCTACATGTAGGCTACACATAGGGCCAGATGTTTTTTTGTTTTGTTTTATTAGACTTATAAAAAAATTGGTTTCACAGCGCGTACTGTACCGTTAATTATTTAAAAAAACAAATGGCAATACATAAAATTGGCATTCAACATTCAAATCCAACAGCTGGAAAGTGCGTGCACGCAACGTTGTCAAATGGTACAAAGGTGAACAACCTCTACAGAGAAAAATGAATTTTGTTAAACAATTAGTATTTGTAAAAGAATAAAGAAAAATGATTTTTTGGCAAAGAAAGAAATTTTAAAAGACGATAAAAGTAAATTCAAAGAAAACTATAAAATAAGAATGAATAAGCAAACATTTTTTTTTCTTTATACAAAGTTGTTTTTTTTAATAAAAAATTTGATTTCTACAAAACGGCGTTTTAGCGATTTAAAAAATCAACGTTTAAAAAAACCTATTTTCAGTAGCTTGATTGTCTCACACGGTGAAGTGCATAACTTTTAAATTATAATTATAATTTTTACTTTCTTATACTTTCGGTATAGGGAAGTATTGATTTCATGAAAATTATGGAAATCAAAATTTTGATGGAAATGCATGTGTTAAATCTTCATGAATACAGAAAAGTGTTTTTTAAAAGATATTTGTAGGTGGGTGGGTGGTGCATTATAACTACCAAACTGAAAATACTTCCAAAATTTCGGAAATATTCAAAAAAATATTACTCAAAAACTGCCAACACGATTTGTTTTTAATTTTGTAAGTCGTAGAGCTGGAAATAAGCTACAATTTAGTTTGTGTCCTAGCTTGTAAATTTATCTCTTACGCCTTCTACGCCTGAATTTTAAAAATTGTGTTTTAACGCCTATTTACTCAAAAAAGAGTTATCAGATCGGGATGAAATTTGATATTGGGAATGCCTAAGGGTACATTTTGTTTAAGTTTTGAGTATTTTATTAGAGAAAATAAGAATTTCATAAAAGTTTGGTCTTTAGATACATTAGGTACGCGAAAATTTCAAGAAACTTTGTTTTGAGAGTCGGCAGCAGGTTAAGTTATTTTTTACAAAAACAAATGAATGACTGATTTTCTAACATACACAATTTACTGAAAATTCTACTGCAATTTTTATGTTTGCAACTGACATAACAAATTTGAATAACAGGTTAAATATAAATACAGCAAGTGCCATTTAACCTTGCAAAAAAATGACGATAAGTTTAAAAGGCGAGAAGCCGTTACACTCTCAAGCAAAAGCAATCCCATAGTTTGAAAGCTAGTATAATATCTAGTTGCTGTTAATTATTTATGTCATTATTATGTTAATCCTTCCTCAAAGCAAACTGTTTCTAACCTTATGGCGCACGGCCTTTTAATTTGTCAAAAAATCCACAATTTTTTGTAAACCATAAATAAATTGACTTTCACTTTTTAGTAGAGTGTACCACACTGTCCAACAGCCAATTAGAGCTAGTTTAAGTTACGACTACCGACGAAACAAAGCGTAAGTAGCCGAATCAAAGCCCACTAAAATTTGCAAGGTTAGGTGGCACATGCTGTACAATAGATAACACTAGAACTGCACTAATACAAACAATTATTAAATAAATGTTCAAAACAATTGACATTTTTGTAGAACATAATCGAAAGCTTATCTAAAATAAACTCTCTAATTTGTGTGCTAGTAACTGTGTCATTCATTTGTTTTGGTAAAAAATAACGTAACCTGCCGCCTACGCTCAAAAAAAGTTTGCTGAAATTTTCGCGTACCTAATGTATCTAAAGGCCAAAGTAAATAAAAGTAGTGTTTTGGTTTACTTCCATCAGTTCATGGTCTACTAGAATTTTTTCAAAATAAATTAAATGACGTGGTCTTTCCATGGCACTCTTATAAAATTTTTATTTTCTGGAATAAAATGCTCAAAACTTTAACAAAATGCAAAGTGTGACACATAGCTGAAATCAAAATTTAACTATATATTGAAATATGAAAAAATTTAAAATGCCGACTGTAAGAACAAAAAAGACAGTCGAAAATAAGCAATGGTAACAGTTATGTCAAATCTGATCAAAAATAATTTAAATTCAGCATGAAAAAGGTTCTTAATAATGCGTTAACTAGAAATATGTAATTTAAATGACAAATGAGTTATGTCCAAAAACAAAAATTCCAAAATTTCAGTTTTTTTTGTTTCATTTAGAAACTAAGCACGATAGCTCCAATTTCTTTTCAAATTATTAATGGACATAAATTTCCACAACTTTTCTCTAATTTAACCATCGTCGTATCTCTTCAAATAAGCGAGATTCTCATGGTTAACACGCAATTTGATACATCCTGTATATGTCTCAGTTATTTTGAAACATAAATATCAAAAACTAAATATTTTTAAAAAGCTTAAAAAGATGCGATTTAAATGCTGTCAAAGCCGACTATGATTCCCATTTCAAAAATCCATATTTTTGTTGTGATCAAAAAAACTATGCTAATGTGAAAAACCTGAGTCCGCTACTGTATTCTACAAAAAAGAATCCATAAAATTTTTAGTGGCATTTTTGAATATATAGCTTTAAACACCCAATAGAAATGTTAAAAAAATCACTTTTTGACTATAGAAAAAGAGAAGCATATTTTATATTTATGTTTCTACCGTTGAATACGTCTTAAAAAATTGATCACATGACATGCAACGGATTTTTCAAAACTGTAATATTAGCAAAGTTACCCATATAACTACATCAAAGCACACCATTTGTGTTATTATCTCGTATCACCCAATTTCTAAAATATTACACTTAATTTAATTCAATCACGTTTGACATATTAATCTTAACATTCGTAATATGTAAAATTTATCTATTTTTAGTGAAATTTGAAAGCGCATAATCGTAATATAATTTTCAATTTTTGTCTGTATTTTTAATAAGCATTTCCAAAAATTAGTTGCAGCCAAATTCATTACGTTCATGTTAGAAAAACATAATTTTTTAATTTTAATAAATCGTGTGTCCATGAAACTGCGAAACATAAGAAAAATGATATTATTTGCAAATTATTATAATGCACGTTAATTAGAGGATGGTCTAAAGTTTACTTTCAAACTTTAGTAGGTGTATTCTTAGACCATTTTGAAAAACACAGTTTCCATGAAGGGGGCGAATGAAATTTTACTCAGACACTTTATAATATAAAATAATGAATTTTGGCATACGGTTTACTACTAGTAAGTGCTACTATCTAGCACCATCCAAATCTAGTTATTTAAACCAGAGCTGTTCCAAACTCGGGGGAGGACTGGGTGACTTTTATTTATTATTTTTGTAAACTTGTAGAACATTTCTCCCAACTGATCGCTCTTTTGTTTCATCCTTACAACACCTATAGTTACTCTATGGTTTCAAAACGTTTGAGAGAAGTGACATTTCTAATTATAATAGCTGGAAATGTATAGAATGGCTCAACCGAAGGGCTAGTGTGGTATAACACCATTACTTTCTGTTCTACAAATTAATACTTCTTATATTACTATTAGAGAATCTTATATTTGCATACCTTATTCATAGAGTTTTAGGATTCATTGATAGTTAATTTTTATTTCCTTGCAGGTTAAAATTTCCATGTTCGCGAAAGTCAGATGATTGTGTTCCCGCGTACAGTTTTAAAAATCACATGTCTTTAGCAGATAATGCCACCGCTTTTTCTGGACAGGTGCGTGCAGCTAAAGTTTCCGGTAACTTAGATTATCCCGAAGGAGGTTTCGATGCAATTATGCAAGCGATGGTCTGCAAGGCAGAGATTGGTTGGAGAGATAAAGCCCGACATTTGATTGTGTTTTCAACAGACGCGGATTTCCACGTCGCGGGGGATGGAAAACTAGCAGGAGTTGTTGAACCAAACGATGCGAGATGTTACATGGAAAATCACATGTACACTCATGGTTTAGTGTACGATTATCCATCGGTTTCCCAAATTAATTATGTCGCAAAGCAAAACAACATAAATTTAATTTTTGCAGTTGTTAAAGGAGCAGAAGACAGGATACTTAAATTATACACGAAACTTCAACCACGAATTGATAACTCAGCAGTTGGTGGTTTAACTGGAAAATCCGATAATGTTATTAAATTGGTAACAGATAATTATAATGTAAGCTAATTTTTTTTAAGTTAAAGTTACGACTGTACCATCAATTTTATTCCCTTTGCAGAAAATCGTAAACTCCGTTGTGCTAACAGATAATTCAGGTAATGCAGTGGAAATAAAATATTCTTCGAACTGTTCAAAAAAAAAAGAAAACGGTTGTAGTGATATACACGTTCGAGATATGATAAATTTCAATGCTTCCATACGTCCTTTAAAATGTTCTCCTCCTCAATTAATTAAAATAAAACCTGAAGGAATAGACGAAAGTTTAGAGGTGGAACTAGAAGTAACTTGCGATTGCCCATGTGAAAAACCAAACCATGTAGATTTTCAATCAAATTCTTCGGATTGTAATCATCAAGGTGACTTAAAATGTGGAGTTTGTAGTTGCAATACGGGTAGATTCGGCAGAAATTGTGAATGTGACAGCTCAACTTCAAATACCGTTGATGTGCGCGCTTGCAAGCAACACGAAAATGACACAGAGATTTGTTCAGGTCTAGGTTCATGTAAATGTGGAAAATGCGAGTGCGATAAACGTCCTGCTCCCCAAGTTCTTTCCGGTCAATTCTGTCAGTGTGATAATCTGTCGTGTAAAAGAAATAACCATCAAGTATGTTCTGGTGAAGGAAGGGGTACCTGTCAATGCGGGAAATGCCATTGCGTGGCAGGTTGGACAGGCGAAGCGTGTGAATGCCGAGATACAAACACAACTTGTATCGCCCCAGGAAGTGACGATTTGGTCTGTTCCGGACATGGAAACTGTGCTTGCGGCGTATGTGAATGCATTGATGGCGCTAACGGTCGTACATATTATGGAACATTTTGTGAAGAATGCCCTTCATGTCCTGGACAACGGTAAGGTTTATCAATAATGAGTGCATGTTAAATTCAACCAGAATAATCATTAACAGTGCAAATAATATGCCGAAGTGTCTTTTCCTACATATATTATATTTTTATAATTGTATCTACCGACTACTATCTATGTGCTGATTTGGCGATACGAGTTACGCATCGACTTTGTGCAATAATTGATTATCTAATTTTTTTTGCTAAATTTTTAAAAACTAATACAACTTTTTGTTAGACGACTTATTACTACAGTTTCTACAATTTGTTCAAATACTTGAATTTTTTTACATGTTTTCTAAGTACCTTCAATATTTTATATGTTTGCTCATGTATTTGTGAATAGTTTCAAACATGTTTTAACACTAATTAAAATATTTGCTTCTGAAGGTGCGAAGAACTGCGACATTGTGTAGAATGTCAAGTGTTCCAAACAGGAATCTACGAAGGAGACAAATGTAACAATAAATGCAGCACCTTTGATACTGACATTGTGGATAAGATCGAAGAAGAAAGCGCAGAAGAGAATGTTAAAATCTGCAGAAGTCTTGATAGCTCGGGATGTACGATAATATTTCAGTACAATTATGTCGCTAATAAACAGCTTATAGTGAAAGCTCAAAAAACTACAGTATGCTCGAAAGATGTTGATGTTCTTGGTAAGCAAGCAAGCATGATTTTTGTTTTTTCCTTTAATTTTTTGAACGAGGTGTATCAAACCACCTTGGCGCTATTATTAACTTTTTACTTTCCTATGCTTTCAGTATATGGAAGTATTGATTTCATGAAAATCTTCTAAATTAAGATTTTGGATTTCTAGGAATTAAAAAAAAAGTCTGTCTGTGAGTGTGTATATACGTGTATACATGTCTGTATGTGTGGTGAATCAAAAATCCCAAACGGTTGGTCCGATTGTAATGAGCTTTGGAATGGGCGGGGTATATCAAAAATCCATTTAAAAAATCTGAAACCGGAAGCGGAAGTTAGACATGTTTTTTTGTAGCAATTTTATAAATTTGAAAACGGAATCTGATAGAAGACATTAAGGCAAATCCAACGCTTTTTTCCGAATTTTTTAACATTAAAATGGCGGCCACTACAAATTTTTGAAAATTTTGACTTTAGCACCTTATTATTCTAGAACAAGTTGACATATCGCGTTCAAATATGAGATCGTAATAGCCTTATAGAGAGAGACATAATGTTACTGTCCAAAAAAATTTTTGAAAAGTTTAAAGCTGTTAAATTGGAAAACTTCCAATATTTTGAAAAATTTTAAAATAATATTGAACAAAAACTGGTTAAACGATTCTTTTAAAACTTTATAAGCTTGTAATGAGCTACAACTTGGTTTGTGTTTTAGTCCGATAACTTCCCTGTGACGCTTTCTATGAATTTTTGAATATCGAAAATGCATGCCCTTCTTTTTATTAATAAAGGACAATAAAAAATGTATGTGCTAAATTGCTTATGAGTAGAGACCGGATATTAGGGCAAAAACCTTTTTGTTGCTTTTATGGGCCCACATGCGAGAGTAGAACAGAAATTTGTTTCGCATAAATCAGAATTGTTGAGTCCAGTTTGTTACGCTTAAATGCCTATTTTTACTAAAATCGCAAAAAATGCCCATTTTGCCTATTAACCAGAAAATGGTTAATATTGACGTTGTTAATGACAAACATTTTAATTTTTTTCCATGGCACTCTTTACAAAAAAGGAGTGAAATGTCAACTCCGCAAAAAATAAAAAAAAAGTCAATTTCTTTTGAGCGTTTTTTTTTATTCTGAATAACTTAACCAAACAACTTTTGCTGTATCTTTAAGTATCATAGTAGGCTGACGTAATTATTTAAATTTGGTATATGTATGCATGAAAACATACGTCTTAAAGAGTTAAACAACTGACCAAAATTAAAAACTGTTACGTTAAAAAGTAGCAATAATATAGAGGTGTGTCTATGAAGAATAAAACACACTGTATATGCGTGGCAGTGGCTGTCCGCCCTATTAGGCAGGGTAGGCGCCTACCCATAATTTTTCATAAAAAAATCAAATTCAAAGTTTGAATAAAAAAAAACTTTTACAAACAGTTTTTACTTCTGAACGTCATCGCGTTGCATTAAAAATTTAAGGATAAATAAATAGACCGTTGCTTTTAAACACTGTTTGCATACACGAAGGCGAGCCTTTTCGCTCCCAATCAATCTGTTCTCTTCTTAATACGTCTGCATGCACGTTGGTAAACGAATACAATGATCGGATGCAAAGAGATAGTAGGGATGCAGCAACTATCGAATAGACGCGCCTATTTCTGTAGTTCAGTGTTGCCAGGTCTGGCGAAAAATCACCAGATCTGATGATTTTCAAAAATGGTCTGGTTATTGGTAAACGCTTTTGCAAAAACACCAAAATTTAGTAATTTTTCAATCATTGCAAGAAAACAAAAAATATCTGCTTTTCATAATTCAAAAATAAAAATTTTAAAAATGTGTTTATTCATCATAACCCAATAATTTAATTACTTCAAATTTTTAAATAGGCACAATAAAAGCTAGCCGAGAGTCTACAAGGCCATTAGTAGTGGATTACCGCACACGGCGCTCACCGGGCAGGGGCCTGAAAACAAATACAGAATTATTTATTCTATGCGTAGTTTGCATGTTTGCAGCGAAAATGAAAAATCTCGTAAACTTTTAAAAGACAAATACATGTTTCGTTGTTTGTTGATATTCGATAAGGATAGCGAGCTTAATTTTTGAAATAAAGAATGTTTAGTTTTTTAATCCTATTTTTTAATTATATAGTGCATTTGCCACTGCCTACCCAAATTTTGAACCCACAGAACGCCACTGATGCCTAGTCAAGGCAAAGTCATAGAAATTCGTATGGAATGAAATGCACAATCTAAATTATGCAAGATGCAATAATATATTAACAGAATGATAAGTTTGAATTTAGTTTTACAATTGTAAGAATTATTTTAAAATATGAAGAAATTTTGATTAAATATGGTTTAAACTTTTAGATAACACAAAAACCCACGATAAAGCTTATCTTTTGCGAGGATACGTGGAATTACCAGTTTAAAATTAAATTTTTGGTTTGATAAAATCTTACCACAATTAAATTACATTTAAAGAAAATATGTAACAGAGTACATGATTTTGTGAATTTTAAAATGGTATTAAAACTTTTACTTGAAATTCAAAATTACAAAAATTTTAAATTACCAGTTCAAATTTAAAAATGAAAATTTATATTAGAAAATAGAAATTCAAATTACGAAAATATACGTTAAAGTAATTATTTAAAAAGGTACAATTATTGGCTTTTTAAAATTTATTTTTATGGTAAGAATTAGAAAAAAAGGCGTATTGTAGGTGTTGAGAACATTTAGGTTAAAATCAAAGTCAAAATGAAATTTAACATTTATTATTCATTAGTTTAAGCTTAACGTGAAAGGGTTTCACTTTCAAGTATTTGCGTATTAAGAACAAATGAGCGACTGTGGAAAAATAATAACAATAATGGGAAAAATTCCCCTTGTTTCCCATAAGCACAATTATTTATACGTTTAGATGTACATTTCGGCTGCTAAGCAGCCATTTTCATTGAACGAAAGACGAATGAAACAAAAACTACACCGAAGAGGAATACCACAGCGAAGCAGAAAAGTACATTTATGCCTGATGATCTCGATTTAAAATGTTACTTTTGTATTTTGATTAAATTTGCTTTCTCATGCATTGAGTTTTCTGAACTGTTGTGAGAACTAATTGGGGTTTTCCTAATTATTGTTATTTGTGTATGTTAAATTTAACATGGTTTCTCTTATAGAATTTTATTTTTAATTGTTTTAATCTAGAGAGTAGTCACTGCATATACCATATCCCTAAGTTAAATTAAGGTCCAACTTAATTATATCATAATTTATAAATTCCAGCTTTACTTCGTTAAAGTCCATATTTAATAATTATCTGTATATAAAATATTTAATTACTTTAATTATATATCAATTTGCTCATTCATTAACGGTACAGTTTTTAAATGCTTGTGAATTTCAAAAGCTTCTAGTATGTCTAATTTACGTTTATGGTCACAAAAGTGTAAACATTTTATGGTGTTATTAGATGTCATTGAATGATTGTGTTCTAGTAAGTGTTTAGCGGAATTGGATTTATGTGGGTGTTTGTATTTGTAACAACGTACGTGTTCTTTATACCTAACATCAAAATTTCTAATTGTCTGGCCTATATAAACCGAATTACAATGCGAACAATTTAATTTGTAAATGCCTGATTTTAGCAAATTATCTGTTTTTGATTTAAATTAAAATAAATAAATATTGTTACAGTAATTAAGTATTTTATATACTGATAATCATTAATTATATCTCCCTGCTTTTAGTGTTATGTTTTATTTTAGCCTGGTTTCTACGCCACTGTACACCAATATTTGCTTAAATCGTTGTATAGCCTACATTGACCATGAGTAGTAGTATTTTATTTTATTGAAATTCCTAAGTTATGCCATTTTGTAACCGTATGTTTTTTTTACTGCAGCTGTGGTCTTGGGAGTAATTGGAAGCATAATTTTAGCAGGTATCATTCTGCTCATCATCTGGAAAGTTTGTACAACATTGCACGATCGCCGAGAATATGCTAAGTTTGAAAACGAGCGTGGAAATGCCAAGTGGCAAGCTGGCGACAACCCACTTTATAAGAAAGCCACGTCCGAATTTAAAAATCCATTGTATAATAATTAAGCACTTAATTATTTCTAAGCTTCATCGTACTGCATATGATGTTTATAATATTTAAAGTTTTATTGACAGAATTCTAGATCAAGGTATATTTGATGTAGGTTTTCCCAAACACCGTTTAATACAACGCATGGTCCTTGCTTTTATTAAATGCGCTGTAGATTATTTAATAGCAAACTTAATAAATAAATATTTTGCATTTGTTATTTGTTTGTTTTTCTTTATTAATCTGTTTTGGTTTTGTATATTGCTGTTGACGACGTTTAGAGAAAACTAAGTATTATGTCGATGAGTTCAACAAAGAAATTGTTCGATGTAAATATATGTATTTTATAATTATAACAGTCTACATACAATAATATAGTTACCTGTTGAATCTAAATATAATCTGAAAGATACTGCTGTAGGTATACAGGCTGTTTAACTGAGTTGGCCAAGTTAATATTTAAGTTATTTTTTGCAGATACCGGGCTCAGCACACTAAGTGCTATTCACCGGTCTAACATGCACCACCCCTGAAAGACATGCAACCCAACATACAAACCACACACACCATCCATGGACCCGTCGGATTTAACTTATTCACAAAAATTTCTGACGGGCAGTGGCATTGGGAGTCTAGTTTCAAAGCCTGGGACTTTAACCACTAGACCACCCATCGGCCCATGTTACATAAGTGAACTTTTATGGAAAAACTACCCATTAGTGACATGTGTTAAAAAAAGAGTCAAGTGAGCTTTGGGTGCTACCGTTTTGCCGATCTTACTCGACACAGCATATGCGGTGCCTTTGAAGAGTGGCATCCAAACCCAAAGTCTTTATAACCCTTTTTAACGCACGTTAGAAACAGTTATTCTGAACAATTGAAACAAAATGCAATACGCGATCAATTTTAATTTTTAGTTAACTTTGCTCTTGATTAATGACAGTGTATTTATGTGACTGCTAATTTGTGTTGTAAAGGGTGGAACAGATGCACTGGCATTGTTGTATCTGTAAAACGGAGGTTTTCGAAAATTTTATGCGAAAAGCTGTTATTGTCGCGTGATATATTAATATCTAGGAAATTAATGGTAGAACTGGTTTCAACTTCTGTGTTGAATTTGATATTCTGTTGGAAATTGTTTAGAAATGTAGATAATGGTCTTTTTGGTTCGGAAACAGCTACAATAATTTGGAATTCAAACTTTTTCAAGTTTGTAATAAAAGTCTAAAATTAAATTTTCTGTAACAGCTTAAAATTAATAAAAAACATATTAATTATACTATATTAAACGTCCGCCCTTGGTTTATCACAGTTAAAAATAGATTTTAGAAATACAAAATTTGAAGTAAGTAGACAAAACTCTTAGTATAACATATGACTTTATTTTCAGAATTCCTCGATGTGTTCCTACTAACCGTTAAAAAACAATTTAAAATTATCTAATTTGTCAATTGCTAGTGTGGGGATCCGCCCCTGGCCGCCTCTATTTTGAATATTCCTAGTTCTTAATTATTTAATTTAAATTACTTCATATTATTTTGGCACAGTTAGTAATTTGGCTTTGCCGACATGTCAATTTACGTTTGTGAATAAGTTTTGGCATATTTTTCCAGAGCTAGTTTTAATTTATTGTTTGTGTTTGATCTCGCAGTTAGTTTAGTTTTCAATTTTTGTAAACGATGCCGTGTGGCGTCACCCACAACAAATTTTAACGAGTTTAAGGTTACGTCCCTAGGTCCATTTGCTTCAGATGTTTCCCACAGTTCTCCACATAAGTAGAACTAGCTTTTGGAGAGGCATCACATTGTTATCTTCGCTTTTGAACCGTCAGTCACGTCAGTTTTAAAATTGAATACTCGTCTATCACCGAACAACTTTTCATCTGCAAGAAGTTCTTTACTTTCTCCAGGTCGCTTTTTTCCGGCCGTCACTGGCGCTGGCTTGTCTGAGAGCCTCTGCGGCTCCTCCATCTGGTTTTCTGCGCTGGTTCGCTGACTGCTTTCTCCAGGTCCCTCTTTTCCGACTGTTACGGGCGCTGACATGATCAGTGAACAATTCATGTTTACTTTATGTTAAATGTCGATGATGTCTACTACCCTGATTAGGTTTCCTGCAGTTTTTCTAGTTTCTACAGGTGAATACCGGGGGTACTGTCAGTCGTCTGCAGCCTCAATCATTTTAAGGAATTACTCTGAGAAATTCAATGTATTTTTTAAATCTCTACTGTGTTTTATTTTGTCAAGTTCAGCTACTTTAGACAAGGAACCTGCGAGCATTCTACCACATCGAACGTATCTTAGAGTCTGTGACGTTACCCTAGAAAATGCTCTAAACGGCGAAACTATAGTCGCAAGACAAAATAAATTTAGTGAAATTTGAAGCATTTTTTATATTTACAATGTTTATTCTTATTTCTATCTGCGTAAATAACTGAAATATTAACTGGGCTCTGCCCAGTCAAGCCCTGTGTATGACATTTATTTCATTTTACGGCTGCTTTTTCTTTGTAGGTAAAAAGTTCATAGTTGTAAAATGACAAATGTTTTATAAATCTACAACAAAACCTTCCATAATAACCCCAGGAATAATTTCCATTTTCGATATTACTCCAGGAAAGAAATTTTCACGTTTTCCTTGACTGCTGCTTTCTTTGCTGGTAGATGGCTTTACTTTCTTCAAATAATAATTTGTTTGTTGGATATCTTCACCTTAAAAACATTTGCAATATATTTATTATTTTGATTATTACTACCGTCTAATACTACTTACGTTCATCCTGAAAATTTCTGCGTTGCAGAAATTCAAAATGTTGTGAGACTTCAGTTCCACGTTTAATAGAGTCACGTTTAAAATTGGTTTTTCGCAACATAGCTTGAAAATTGAAAGGTGGATCATCGTCGGACGCATTACTCTGTCTTTTTCCTTTTGTCTCTAGTTCTGCAATTGGATTTATATATCCTGCTTTGGTTTTTACTTTTGTCGTAGAAGGAGGCCTTATGTATTCAAAATCTTTATTTGCTGATGTTGTGTTGTTATTTACATTACTTAGTTGATTGTTATCGAGTTTATTACTTTCCTTTGCAGTTTCCGAGTAATTATATTTTTGGGCATAATAAGAATCAACGTTCTTGTAGTTTGTATTCAGCTCGTCTTGCTTTTCTTCTTCTGAATCAATAACTGTGGGGCTTGAAATATATGGTGTTAATTCGTCTGGATTGCGAGTGAATGGTAGTTCTATCAACTGATTTTGGGATTTGCTAGTTGTTTCTAACTTATCGTTGTTTGTAAGCATCGATGATGTTATTTGAGACGAAACGGTTTCTCTCCATCGAAAGGGAGCATCCCAAGATTCTTCTTCCTTGTTACCCGAAGCCCTAAAATATATAAGGTATAGTGTATACGTTTGATAAATGTAAAACACCGATTTACATACTCTGGAGTAGTGAAAGGTTCACACATGTAAGAAGTATCAAAGTACGGTATTTCGTCTAAACGAAATGGTAGTTTCAAAACAGATTGCTTTTTGTTGCCTAACCAAGTGTCAACGTGAGCTTTAGAATCTGCATGTTCTAAATCGATGCTGTTACATTGTTGAAGAAAACTTACGACATTTTGATTGTATAAATGTACCTGCAATTAACGAACACTACTTTTGTTTTTAACCTAAAATTAAAGTTTACCTGTTGAGACAAATTGTACAAATCTTGATATCTCGCTGCTCGATACTGCAATAAAACCTGAAAGATAGATTTACTTCTCCACTTATTGTAGAAATATCGAATGGAATCAATTAATCCGTCGTCAAAGTTTTCGATCTCGGTTGAAAACTTTCCATACACTTTTTTTGCTGAATAATTTCTGAATGCTGCAAGAAAAGAAATACTTTATGAATTATTGTACCATATTATTTTTTCACAATACAAAAACGCTTAATTTAAGTTTTAACACGAAACAGAAGGCGTCCGAGACAAAGTTGGAAAGACCATATTGATGAAGCTACGAGATAACGAAATTTATAGAAAGACGTCAGCTATGACAGGAATACATGGAGAGATCTCCGCATATATATTATAAATATAGTAAAAGTAAAAACTGTAAGTCCATTGTGATAAGGTTTCTAAAATTATTAATAATATTTTAGATATTGTTCAGAAGTCCTCGAAAAGGCAACAATCAAAATTCGCTCTTAATAGATTTGTCCAAAAGTTACGTATAGCAACGAATGTATGTGTGTAATAAATACAACGCAGATGTGTTTTGGTTGTCATGTTGTTAGTGTTTGGTTCGTGGGTTACTTAAGTGCTGTATAAAATAATTCATCTGAGTATCGAACAACATTACATATATACAATGTGTCTCAAGACTAGCCGAACATAGGCAGATAACACGGGGAAACTGAAAATCTCGTGTAATATCTCTCTGAATTGCTCTCGTCGATTTTAGACGTCGGCGTCGTAACGATGAAGAACGCATGTTTTTGTATTACTTGGTAGAAATTTTGGTAAGCTGCCGGTTAACTTACGCCTTAAATTAATTAATTTACAATTACAAAATAGTAGTTCGGCTTATAGTCCACTGCATTTAGTCAAAAACAGGTCCAATCCACGGACCAACTTATATAAAAGCAAATGATGGTTTTCCAGGTAAGTTTTGGTATGCTGAATAAAGTCTCAAAAGTCCCCTAAGTGGAAGTGCAAGCATAAAATTTGACAACCCTATAAAGGATAACATTAAAGGGGAATTACACTATTATGTGCGGCGAGGAAAAGTTGCAAAGCAACAGACCGGCAAAGTTGCGATCGGAACCTGCTAAGCAGGTATCTGCAATCTCACCGGCCTCTAAGCACAAAACAGAGAAACGCCCGTGTGGCAAGAAATAAGAAAGAAGATACCTGCTTAGCAGGTTCCGATCGCAACTTTGCCGGTTTGTTGCTTTGCAACTTTTCCTCGCCGCACATAATAAAGGGCGTTACTAGTGTAATTCCCCTTTAATGTTATACTTTCTGGCATATATCTGCTTGTTTGCTTTTGGTTTCAATTATGGTTAGAATTATGTCCACCTGATGAGTTCAAATAAGAACGAAACATGTAGTGGTCTATTCTAGCCATAATTGAAACCAAATCTCTTCTTTCTTAACCCTATAAAGGGCCTAAATCGTGCTCTATAGTGAATTTTCGTCAATATCTCGGTTTCTATTGACTCTATGACAAAAATACATCAGCGCAACAAAAGGATAAGGAAATTCGTTAAAAAAAGATAGACAATTATTATTTCGTATAGGCAATCGTTTACTTGAAATATTCGAGTAAAATGTCATACTCGAGAAAAAGATTTTATTTGTACACTTGTAAATGTGCAATGAAGTTTGCTAGTTTGGTATCAAGTGCATTATACGTATTTTTTTATCATTTTTCTATGAAATTTGAGTTTACTAACCTGCCATGTCATTACAATCTATTACAATTTGACAGATATTTTTAGTACGTTATTTTTGACACCAGGAACAACCCTGTTCAGCAGTATTGTGTAATTCTGTGTGGCATATCAACGTATTTTTGCGGTGCTTGATTGTGTGAAGAATGAGTGAAAGTTGTTTAATCTGTGATCAATTGCTCGGCGATATACCTATCGTCGAGGTTAAGCGTGGATTAGAAAAGTTAATTAATGTCAGAAAACACGAACAATTGAGCAAACTAACCCCAATCACAGTCCATGTCCAATGCCGTAAAGACTACACTCGTTCATCAAGTATCAAGGCGGCCAAAAGAAAAGTGAAAGTGAAGAGGCTTCGTTGAGTCCCCCAAATCAGCGACTGAGATCAAGCCAACCGACTTTTGAATTTAAAGAAAATTGTTTAATTTGTGGAAATGAGGCTAACGAAGAAACAGAGAAAAAAAAACCCGAAAGACCAAGGTACAAAAATCTGCTATGTTTCAACCCTCAGTTTTACTCATAATATTATGGCACTATCCGAAAATGAAGGAGATGACTGGGCTAAAACTGTTGTGTTACGTTTAATACAGATTCAGTTGCAGCTGAAGCTAAATATCATCAAACTTGTTTTACCAAATTTAGCTTGCCAGTCTCAGAGAAAAAAAAGGCTCCTGCCTATCAAAATGTTCAGTTAACATTTTGTCATCCTTGGGTGTATGTGCATCATATAAAGAAACATTATTGTATGAAGCTTCAAGTTTATTTCATCCTTAGCCTTCAATTTCTCCACCAGAAGAGGGATGTTTCGTGCAGTATGTCTGTGACAACGCTGATCACAATGTCTCTACTCTCGACGGTTTAAATACATTTCATTCTAGGGGAATGATTAAAATAATAGATCCACACAACAAAATTGTTGACGATCAAAAAATGTTATGATTACCGAAAATGCCGACTGAACATGAAATGGCTAATGTTGCTCGTATTCCCCTCAAAGTTTATGATAATCATGGTATAAAAGGATTCAAAAAAATAATTGTAAAAAAACTGGATTGTGATGAAATAAAAACAACGTCAATGCTCCGAAATTGTGATGTATTGTGGATGTACGCAAAGTGGAAAAATGTATCAGATGTGCCAGGGTGGAGTGGGTTCATGGAAAATTGAACGAAGAAAGAAGCATACATCAAATCACGAATACTTTTTTACCATTCATTAATCAACCAGCAAGTACTTACAGTACCATTTACACGATTTTACACTATATTCCCCACGATGGAAAGAAGGACGGACATACAACGTGTGTCGTTACGTTCGACCAACCACTTTACTTCAAAGCAAAAGAAATTGTTGCAACAGCAAATGGCAGCGGCCTGAAAGACGTAATGAGCATTATTTTTGCTTCAAATTCGGTGGACAAAATGTTGTTGGGTCATGCATACTCCAGAACTGTCAGAGGTCGCACTTTGCTCCAAGTTGCTCTGTCTCAAATTATTTTCAAAGAAATATCGTTGGATGATGAAAAAACAGAGCAATTGAAACTTTATCTCGATAACTTGGGCGAAAAATAATTTGAAGATGTTGAAACATCAAGTGTCATCAAAGAAACGGAATTGCTATTTGATTGAAAAATTGCCGAAATAAAAAACGGAGGGTCCACTGCACAACTGTGGGTACAATACTTTAAGATGATTACGATTGCAAAAGAATTCATACGAGCGGAAAGGATGGGAAACTGGGAGGCGCATTTAGCTTGTGTTAAATATATGCTTCCATATTTTCACGCGACTGGGCATTTTTTTACGTAAAATATGCTCATTTGTATGTGCAAGATATGGAAAATTTAGAAAATGGAAGGGACAATGCAGCTTTTCAGAAATTTACCAACGACTTTTTTCTCAGTTAAACGCCCATATAAATATTTCTGTGGAACATCTAGTGACATGATAATTGAACAATCTCTCATGAAATCTTCGAAATCAAAAGAAGGTATTACACGTGGAAGAAGTACAAATGAAAGCGTCGTGAATAAATGGATTTTTGGACTATTGACTGTGAGTAACATCTGCGAAGGACTCGCCAACTTTTGTAGACTTTCTTTTCACTCTGGAGAACAGCATGTTGACGCAAGTGAATCTCGCATAAAGAGGATGTTCAGAATCAGATTGGTTGAATTCTCATAATCCTTTCCTAATTGTACAAAAAATTATATCGATTGCAACAGGGTTAACTAGTGATGAACAAATAAGCTGTCATGATGCTCAACAGATTGGAACTGCTGCAATGGAGAAAAAATTGGCAACAATTTCTATAATATTTAATTTGCCCGTGCCGATAGAGTGCTTTCACTATTAGCTGTTAGTAGTAATGTTAAAGTTCATGATACGACAATGCCCATTGATCTATTATTATTGTTCCAGAGGATTGGTGTCATGAAAAGAACAAATGAAGAGCTTCGCACCTATATGGTGTATGAATTAGCTCCGTATCCACTGTCACTCTTTGACGAAGCCGGTATACGAAAAACACACAAGTCGGTTTTCTATGACAATTACCAGCCATTAGAATTTGAGCCAGATTTTTAAAATGTCACTTATGTCATCGATGGAGGATTTCTCTTGCGTCGCGTTGTATGGCATCAAAATGAAATTTTTGGTGCTATTTGCCAATCATATATTAATTATGTACAAAATCACTTTGGCTCGAACTCCATTATTGTTTTTAATGGTTATGAAAATAATAGCAACAATGTGAAAGCCATGGAGCAACTTCGCCGGTCCTCAAAATCTTCATGTGTTGACATTTACTTTGATGAGCAGATGGTTGCAACTGTGAGCCAAGAAAAACTACTTTCCAACAACAAAAATAAAACCAGATTGATTTCGGCGTTGACAGAAAAGTTTGAAAAAAAGTAGTTTCATTGTTGAACATGCTGAAAACGATGCTGGCATTTTGATAATTGAAACAGCACTTGAGGAATCATATAAAAATACCACGGTTGCTGTTGGGGAAGATGTGGATCTTCTCGCAATGTTAACTGCTCGTACACCTATCGATAAAAAAATTTTTTTTTCTTAAATAAGGTAGAGGGAGAGTCGAACGAAAAATTATTCTTCACGAAGCTTTGATCAGCATGAAAATATTCGAGATCACATAATATTTTTGCACGCATTCTCTGGGTGTGATACAACATCTGTTCCTTTTACTAAAGGCAAGACTGCAGCTTTGAAACTGATAAAAAACGACAGGAAAATTGCAGCTGAAGTTTTCAATAAAAATGGTACTTCTTACGAACTTTATTTCTTCATAGTGCTCCAGTTAAAGAAGTTTCCATCAATTACTACCTATCGGTATTCCTGAGACACAGCTCAACAGCATCTATTCCGTGTTTATTACCAAGTACAAAAATGGCTGGGTAATGAATTGGTCCTGAAGAATGGGGCAGGTGTTAAAAGATAATATATTGTGGCCAAAAATAACATCCCAACTTTATGCGCGTGATTGCCTTTTGAACATGATTTTTTGCAACTGCACAAAAGGTTGTGGACTATTGTGTGGCTGTCGGAGGTTGGGACTTCATTGCTCACCAGTTTGTGGCAATTGCCATGGACAATCTTGCTTGAATGCTGAACCAATTGAAGACTCGTCAGAAAAAGAAGACCCAACGAATTTCCTCGAACAATATATCGATGAATTTATAGGAGAAAACGACGAAGAAAGAAATGAATAACTTACAACATTTTAATGAGTATGACAGTCGTGGAGTAGGCCCAAATGGGATACCACGTAAAAAAAAACGCGCCTTGTACTCAACCTCAAGGGTGGTGTGGAATAGAGTACTTTAATTATCCAAAATATCACATACATTCAGATTCAATGCAAGATTTTGAAAAAACGATTGCTTATACGAAAAAATAACCGTTTTTTTTTTAGGAAATTTTCTTAGCTATCTTTTTTCTCTAATGTATTTTTGTCGTGGAGTCAATAAAAACTGAGATATTCGCGAAAATTCATTTTGGAGCACGATTTTAGCCCTTTATAGGGTTATCAAATTTTATGCTCGCACTTCCACCTAGGGGACATTTGAGACTTTATTCAGGACACCAATACTTACCTGAAAAACCATCAATTGCTTTTATATGAATTGGTCTGAAGAAAAATCCTATATGCAGTGGACTATTATAACTCCAAAAGTAAGCATGCGTGTCTTCATAAGTCAGTTAGTAAGCTGTAGTTACACGCCCACGACACAACGGTAGCGAAAGTGCAGCAGTTTAAATCCCGTTCACCGCCAGTTTTTCTTTACTAAATTTCTTTAATTTTTTATTATCTGTTTTATTGTATAAGAGCTGAATACTGTAGTTGAATTTTTTTTATTAAAAAATGTTATATTTAATTAAATTTTCATTGGGTTATTCTTAAATAATAAAATATTTGACAATCAAAAAACAAAATAATAATTAAGCTATTTCATAACTGTTAAATCATAGTTGTAAAATTAAATGAATAATAAAAACTATACAGCGTCCATCAATCTCTGTTAATATTAAAGATAAAAAAAAGTTCAAATTTAAAAGCTTTTAGTAGGTAATTAACTGCTGCATAGCCTAAACTCTACATTATACTGTGTTAAAAATTACTGGGTGTTTTATTTGAAAAACAATAGTTGACATTTACAGTTTTGCAAAATGGACAATAAGTTGTGAACATCCTGTGTAATAATCTACTAAAAAAAGTGAAATAACTCTAAAACCGTTAATTTTATTATCATTCATACTTTAATTCTTTTATACCTGTAATTGCATCTATCTAAAAATGCAATAATATATAGGATGTTTAATTTAAAATTACGAAGCAAAGTGCTATGCGGGATGTAAACAGACATACAGTATAATTGATAATAATTTTGGGTTATGCAGCAGTTAGATACCAACAACTTTTGTAGGTGTTTAAAGTTTGTCTCTTTCTCGAATATTAGCAGAGCTATCGAAGAACGACCTGGTTTTGACGGACTTTGTAGAACTATTTAGTGAATTATCAATTGAATTACTTTTATCTGTAAAATCAAAATTTTTAATAAATCTTCATCAAACGTTAAACCAATTGGATCTTGAGCTACCCAAACGTCCAAATTGTTTCAGAAAGATTTATTTTATTAAGTAAGTTACTTTAAGCTGCGATAAAGAAATCAAGAAATACTTTTAATTTGTTGGTTACAATGTTTTTTTTCTGTAAAACATGATAAATTTCTATTGGAAACTTATTTTCGTAGTAGAAAAGTGATTAAAACGGTGTTAGAATTTTATAGCATGTTATGTTACCGAAACAGGTACGGTGTGCAACGCTAAATCTTGTGGTCGACATTCTGTACTTATTTCTGTACTGCAACTGTAGGTTTTTCGTATGGATTTTGTCGAAAGGCACCCACGGCAATACTTAGTGTAGTGCAAAAATTATACCAACAGATTTTGAAAGGCGTCGGGATCATTTTGCGCCTGAATCGAACAATTATGATCTGCTAGTGCCTTATACATGGAGTTAATGAAATGTAGGAATAAACCTCTAGGGCTTGCAAAACACAACAAAGCAAACAACTTTTGTTAATAAATGTGTGGTCAACGGTGTTTCCTTTTAGGGATAGAGCTTCTCAAAGATTCCTTAAGAAGCGCCTAAATGTAGGCAACTCTATTTACGACCTACTATTTGTTTCCATAACGACGGAAATTAATACAGGATAAATAAAGCTCTCTTTCCCACTTTTCAAATTCAAATTAAATTTAAAATAAATTAATTAACAAAATGTTTCAAAACTAAGCAATAGAAAAAACCAAAATTACAAAGCAACAATCAACAATTTAAAAAATTTACAATAACTGATCCAAAAATTAACAAACTTATAGTAAATGTTCAAAATGTCGCCCCCCAGCTTCTACGCACGAAGCATATCTACGAAGTAAATTCCTGCGCACCGCTCCAAATATACAAGGAATCTGTTGAACTTCTTCACATGCAGCAAGAATACGCGCCGTAAGTTCTTCTACTGTTTCAACTGGGGTAGCACACACTAACGTTTTAACATGACCCTACAAAAAGAAATCAAGTGGGATCAAATCAGGAGAACGTGAAGGCCACGCCACATGCCCTCCTCGACCTATCCATCTGTTGGGAAAAGTGCTATTTAAAAGTTCAGGCAGGACATGGCGCAAGAAATTTAAATAAATTGCTCCTGTTAACCTTTGGGGTATTAGATATGGTCCAATGAGTCTATTGCCAACAATCCCGACCCAAATGTTCACTGAAAATTTTTGCTGGTATTCTTTTTGAACCACAGCATGGGGATTTTCATCGTCCCAAATGTGGCTGTTTCTACTGTTATATATTCCTTCTTTCGTAAAAGACGCCTCGTCACTAAACAGAACGTTTACTTGGAATTCTGGATCCTTATTACACCGCCGCAGAAATTCCCGGCAAAATTCTACCCTTCTGGGAAAATGTGCTTGAACCATGGCTTGTATCTTCTGTGGATGGTACGGATGTAGTTGCTGCTTATGTAGTACCTCCCATACTGAAACATGGTTCACTCCCATTTCATTGAGCGAAGGCCCTTGAACTAGTAGAAGGATTTTCAGCCACTCTCTCCAAAACTTCTTCCTCAAAATCCACCGTTCGCCTTGTTCTGGTAGCTCCACAGTTGTGTCTGTTGACAACGAATGTACCTTCCTCCCGCAGCCGACGTGAAACTACACTAAAGGCCTTGTGCGATGGATGATTCCTATTCCAAAAATGTTCTTGGTACAGGCGAGCAACTTCGCGTGCGTTACCCCAAACAGCTCCATACATGGACATCATGTCACGCTGTTCGGCAAAAGTATAATTCGTCATAACACAAAAATACGAAACACAGAACGAAAATAACGAAGAAAATAATTATCAAAAAAATCACAGAACGAAAAAAACGAATTATAAAAGGCACACAAAGAAACGAATGCAAGAAAAGTCAAAAAATATCACAAAAATATCGAATTGTGTCAAAATTGACGTTATTTGAATGCATGTATGTCTAGATCGTTTTTATTTTCAAAATTCGGTGTGACCTGTGCAAAATAATTGAAAATGCAATTTGGGTTGCCTATTTTCAGGTACTTCTTAAAGAATCTTTAAGAGGCTCTATTTTCTAAAGGAAACACTTTTGTCCACACATTTATTAACAAAAGTTGTTTGCTTTGTTGTGTTTTGCAAGTCCTAGAAGTTTGTCCCTACAATTCATTAACACCCTGTATAACATGATGTTTACAGAGCAACAAATGTTGCTTTCAAATGTATAAAATAGAAGGTTTACAACAAAGCAAAAAAAGAGAGAATGCGTTTTTCTACACGAGGGTAATACTTTTATTTTTTATTAAAGAGTAATTTTTGAACGCAAATTTGCCAAAGAAGTTTATTGTTACCTCATTTTATCCTAGTGCTTAGGCAACTAATTATACAGAAACTGGCTACTAAATTTAGTTATTTCAAGGAGGCGGCACAGGTTCAATCTCATTTCCGCTCTCTCTGTATTAAACAATTATAAATAAACAAAGGCAACTTCTCGCCTGTTTAGTCGTCTAAAAGTACTAGTCACGTGGTAAATATCACTTGTAAAGCTTTTGTTAGTACATGTTGTGTTTTGTGAAGTAAGTTATCTAGCAAAGGCGTTATAAACATTAAATATATTTAAACATAACAAAAAGCACTAACGATGTGGTGGTAGTTGTTGAGTTTAATTTTTATTAAGATAGTTATCTAGCAAAACATTAAAATATTAAATAATCAATATCTTTGATCACCTTTACGCCTTTATTGCCATTTGGCAGAACTAACATGGTAAATGGTGTTATTGGTTAGTAGTTTTATGTGCTCCTTCTTGAAATACATCATTTAGTAAAGGCGATAAAAATTAGTGAATAACCAAATGTGGAACAAACTGAAATATAAGAAGAGATAGGAATAACTTCTAATAACGCAGTAGGTGTTTGTTAATATGTTGTTGATTATTTGTTTTCGTAATAGCTTTTGTGGATAATTCTTAAATCTGCAACATCAAAAACTGACTTAAAAATAAGAGAGTTGTGGTTAATAATAACGAAATAATACGCAGTATATTATCAAACATTTTATTTTTACACGTTTGATACACTTGGTTATATCTGATGAATGTGACGAGGTAAATTCCAATATCGTATATAAATTTAAATAGTTGGTACTAGTAAGGTACAAGGAATTAAAATAATATGTTTTTTGTTATTATGATCTCTACATAACAGCATAGTTTTCGTTAGTTGTTGAAATCTTAAAACTCTGCAAATAAACAAAATTGTATCTATTGGGTAGTTGCATTACTAATGACATAATAAATTGCGTGGTTAATGAAGCATAGGAACGTGCCACCGAAACACTAAAAATACACCACGTCGTTAATGCTTACAGATGCTTCATTATTATTATTTCATTAGCACATATGCTAGATAACCTACTAGATGAAGCACTAGTTTTATTAATACTAGTGCTTTAAGTGACCTATCAACTAGTACCTTTTTGTAAAACTGTTGCCGCTTCCTCTTCTGTTAACTCTGTATTTTCACTTTCTTCTACTTTTGTATCATTGGTAGGAATTTTTAACTTTTTTATCATTTTTCGTCTTGCTAAATAAGTTCTTATCATTGACTGAATTTTTATAACTTTTTTCACTTGTGTTTCGTATAATCTGTAAATAGTTGGTTCAGAATGATTGCAAGTTACAGCGATTTTTTTATTTACCTTGATAAATATTCTTCATTATAATATTTAAGAAAAACCTTAGCTTTTCCGATAGCCCATCCTTCCATTTTCAGTCGAACCAGTAATAAACGACAGTTATCTTTGGTTACTTCAATATTTTCGTCGAAGTCAAAAGCCAGAAACTTATATCTACAAATATTTCACATAAGTATATAGCATTGGTTTTCCTGAACATTTACTGTACCGTCTTAAAAATTCTGGAAAGGGAATACGGTGTGGAAAACCGTGTTGTCGTGCTTTAGCTGTTTCTAAAACTGCCATTGCTCTCAGTTGCTGTTCTACAATTTGTCTGCAGAAACCCTTTGTATTACATTGCAAATCCGAACGCAAACATCTGACGAAGTGTGTTCCACCAGCTCCTCCACCAACTGAAAGCTCTTTTAAGAGATCTATACTGAAACCTTTGAATGTAGCTGCTGCAGTTCGCATTCTTCTTGTTTGAGAATATTGCTAGAAGCAACTATTGTAAAACCGACATAAAACATATATTAATTTGAAGCACATTAATGCCCATATTCCAGCCCCCTATGTTACTGACCGAACAATATTAATATATTTGATTACCTTTTTGAAATTTTCTTCTCCAGGCACGAGGACGTTTGTTTGGGGGTTTTGCCCCTCGAATGATACCCACAAATTTCCAGCTTTATTTAGTTTATTTGAAAAAAGCAACTTTATGGCTGAATCATTTGAACTGCGCAAAAGTTCAATTATTTCTGGAGGTAAAAAGTCGCGGTTACGATCCGCCATTTCTTTGGAATCATAAGTCACTTTTCCTGTATAATGGTTAACACAAAATTCTAAACCATTAATTTTATTTATATATACTTTTTCTTGATTTTGAAGACATTCTAAAACCACATTTATTATTATCAAATTGTAATTGTAAGAAATAATTACCAATAACAAATTGCCCTCCTCTGCCCTTTTTGGAAGCCTCGTCGATGTAATTCAAAACACCCAATTTGCCTAGCATTTCATCTACTGCTTCTTTGTTGTCGTAATAATGGATTGGTTGGAACGGCAGATTTTCTTCGGTGGTTTCTAAAGCTTCCCATGCAAATACTCGTTGCAAATAGTGATACTGGAGTAATTCGTTGGTACAGTTAATTAAAAGTTGCGAAAAATGATTCTCTTTAAAACATTCAAAACCGTAGAAGTCTAAGATTTTAACTAAATATTTCTCCCCACTGAAATGAGTTGTAATTTAATCTCCTAAATAGTGTTCTATACAGACCGTTTTCACAATGGATTCATATTACAAAAGTTCTCATAGATATGGGTCTGGACACGCTTCCTTAGGGAGTTCAGCTTGAGGAAGATAGAACTTTTTTAGCGATAATTTTCGAGTAGTAACTTTAAAATTTTGAGATACTGTATGTGAGTATTATTCATTTAGCTTAGTATTGCTATTTCTTTTTTTATTTTAATAGAGAGACCAGAGCGTCTCACAAGGCGGGGGGGGGGGGGGTAAATGAGCTCAGATATACGTTACAATTTCAAAATTTCAATGGAACTCCTGCTAAAGTTATCTACAAAAAAGTGATTAGACTGTCACATCTTCAGGAGGCTATACTTCTTAGGGAAGGGTATCCTGTCCTATATGTTTCTAAAACTTTTTTCATTGTTTTTAGATTTTGAATCCATCCTGAAAGTGCGTCCCACATGTTATGCATCTAATACTTACAAAATTACCATTCCGTATGAGAGTTTATTATTTATAATACCAACAACATGTTGAACAACTCTACTGTAAAGTGTGTTAGCCAAAACATCCCTGGCATCTCGAGCTTCTTCACAGCTGTGACATTTTCGTACAGCAGTACCTTCGCTAACAACACAATAATTTGTCAAAGCCCATAGAAATTTTTTCTTCTCAACTTTAAGTAACTGCGCCACTTTTACAGCAGCCTCCTCGTTCACAATTTCCGCTTCTCCTTCGGCAGTTTCCCGAAATCGAACTTCTCCTAGGTTAATAATAGCAGCCAAAGTATTTAATATGGATTCGACCTGCTCATTACTGAAATCGTATTCTTTAAAAATTTCTAGAATTTTTTCATACTTTTTAGCGTTTTGTTTAGGGTTGTCACGTGGGCGATTAGATGTAGATTGTTGAGGGGCACGTAAGTAACGATACTTTTTGTCGCTAATCAGTTGGTACTTATCTTGTTCGCCCGTCGCTTGTATTCCATCGTAAAAATAATACAGTATATGAAAATTTGATTGATCCCTGAAATATACAGATAAGTATATCGAACTTTTTGTTATAGGATAAGAATAATCTAAACTGTTTATTTTTAAACGTTCTAATCGCTTTGCATTCGCCGCTGAATACAACTGTGCATATTTTACTGCGTATTGTTTTGCGTAAACAAGAAATTAAAAGACACGTTTCGCAGTTTACGATGTTTTTGTTGGTTCTATAGAAATCACCCAGCGAATGAAACTTTAGGTTTCTATATGAGCTCTTATTTAACCGTCAAACACATGCTCTTCTAACATTCAAAGAAATTTTCTACACTCTCATCATAGTTTAAATATTTTCTTAACAGATGTCAGTTAGATATTATAATTTATCTAATGTTAGGTGGCTTAAACAGTACTAACACATTTTAGTTCTGACAAATTCAAGAACTGTTGGAGGTACTATAAAATGTTACGCGGCAAAAATAAACGAAAAGAACGAATGTTTTCATTAATAATGGGTTTACAACAGCGAACTTTTAAGACAACGAAAATAGAAAAATAAAGATAATCCACTCTTTCAGTCGATAATATTAATATTACAAGTGATTATAATTTTGCATGATAGAGTATAGAGCATTGTATGCTGTTGCCAGGACCCAATTTCATCAACTTTTGCGCAAGTGCAAAAACTTGTTGAGAAACCTTGTTTTATATCAGTGCGCAGGCGCAGTACGTGTACTTCTGTCAGTTTTTAATGTCAAGTGGAATTTTAAAAAGATTTTAGTTCCCAGCGGAATTTTATTTTATCATCGTAACTAAATTACTACATTATATGTTGTAAAAACGATTAAAATTCACCGACTGCAGACTTGCCGCGAATTAATTTTTAAATTTGCCATTGTTTATAAATTTGATGACGTTACACAGTGGCTCTTAAACTGCGCGCTGTAGCATACCATCCTTTATACCAAGGCTGCCCAACCTTTTTAACAGTTGGGCCAAATTGACGATTTAAAAATCACTGGCGGGCCACTGATAACTGACGGTTCCTATTTTTGTTACCTAAGCTTTTTAAAGTCTTGTTTTGTGCAACAAAAAATCAACATTTTGAAATTTAATTGTCGTTTATTAAAATAATAAAATAAATAGCATCTACTGCCAAATAAAGAAACAAAATTTTATGTAACGAAAATCTAAATCCAAGTAATTGGTACAATCAATGTGATTTCTGACAATGTTTTTGTTTTAATAATTTTTCTATGTTAGGCGTCAGGTCACATGTTGACAGTAACAACAAATCAGATATATGTTGCTCAGTTAGAGATGTGCGGTATTTATTTTTTACAAAATTAAGATTTGAAAAAAAAACTTTTCACAAACATATGTTGATCCAAAACTACTTAAAAATTGAAAAGCCAGGTCAGTTATTGCAGGAAAGTCTTCCTTTGGCACCAATGTCCAAATTCTTCTGAAAAAGTTTGTGACTTTGAAGATATTTTTTCTGCAAAAAGGTTTTTTAGTGCAGAATGATTTTGCAGTTCAGTGAGTTCCAACTGAATATTGGCAGGATAACTGATTATTTCAGTCAAACTGAGTGTGAAAGGATTAACAAAAATTTGTAAATTTTGTTTTGTACTTTCAAAGTCCTGGAATCTGCTCTCAAACGAGTGTAATAAGCATCTAATTTTAGCTTCGTACTTAGTACAGTTGGCAATATTGAGCTTCTCTTTCAAATCTTTGAGTATGGGAAAAAGGTCAATATTTTCGTTGGCTAAATTAATTAAAAACAAAACAAAAGGTCTGTCAGTTTCCGAGCGGGATAGCTAATTACGTGACCGCGCACAAGGCGCATCGTTTGTTATACCGCGGCGCGCGACACTTTTTCAAATTGGCGGGAATTTTGAAACTGGTTCACGCGGGCCACTTATAATTCGTTCGCGGGCCACAATGTGGCCCGCGGGCCTGGGGTTGGGCAGCCTTGCTTTATACTATATCATGATAATTTTCTAGGATAAAATTCGTTGATGTTGTTAAGCAATATTTTGCTTAGCAACTTACACGAGATCTTTTTGATAGACAAAAATTTTCAAAACGTCGTTTGCTCAAGAACAAAATTTGGCGGAAAAATATCCATAAAATTTGTTCGAAAGAAACAATTATAATCACGAATGGTATTAGAATAATATGTTTCATTCATACATATACAACAACCAATGAGAATGCACTATTGACCAACCTACATGGTATTAACATAGCAACTTTTTTGCGGCAATTTTTTATGTAGCTCTGTTGACAACCGATAAACAAGCGTTTAGGAATGTTTTCTCATCGCCTTACTTAAGTAATACTATATTATATAACGAGCATGGAAAGTGACACTTAACACGCGAGTGGGAATGTTGACGTACAAGGCCGCAGGCCGAGTGCGGAAATCACATGAGTGTGTTTGTCACTTTCCAGCGAGTTATGTACAATATCTTTCCCACGACCCAAAAAAAACAATTTTGTACCTTTGTTGCGACTTTTTATGTAATAAATCTAACAAACTGTGTTTTGCTGCTTTAACGACACTCGCTGGCGTAGATTCCATAAAACCATCGCTGCTTGAGTCGATATCAAACATATTAATCTATTATATTGAATTCATATAGAATGAAAAGGCAATAATAAAGAACATAAGGAGCGATGAGAGTTGCAAAACCCGAGTATCCGACAGTAAGAAATAAAATAATATCCGTCAAAAGACCTTGTAAACAATTTATAATTTAACTTACATATCCGTTGAGGAAACTCTCCATTTTTCTATTTGATCTATTTTGAAACGCGCACCTGTATTTTTTCCAGTACTTCCATAAGTAATTTCAGTATGAAATACGCATCTTGTAGAATAATCGTTGGTTGGAGTAGAAGCGTGAATAAATGCATGCAACAGTTTAATTCCGTTTCTTATGCGCTCTTGATTTATATTATCGTTTTGACCCAAATAAAGTAAATGGTCTACAATATGCAGATAATTTGTTGTTTTTCCAGAAGAGCTTTCTCCAGCAAGTAATATGTGTTGTTTTATTTCGTGATGTAAAGCGGCTTGATATGCGCTATCTGCTACACAGTAAATATGAGGAGCATTATCGGAACGTGATTTAAATCGATAAAGATGATGTTGCTAAAAAAATATAAATTTAAATTGTGATTAACATTGTTGATTTACCGAAAGAATTTCAAGAATCGTAAGTTATTTTTTAAAATTTTTGTTGTTTGGATTGTTAAAACATTAAAGCATATTTACTTCTTCTCCGTAGATATCTTGCTGCTCATTAGGATTTAAGACTAGCAAAACATCGCCTACAAAAGTGCACGACTGCCCTGCTTCCATCCTATTTTTCAGCTCTCCAATTATTGTTTCCTCATTTAGTTCTTTTAAAGTCGACAAATCCTCTACCTGCATTTGTTCCAATGCTTCATCTTGCCCTTTCTTTAGTAAATTCGAGTGCACAACAGACTCAGGAATTCGCTGTTCCCTTCCACATTCACTGTATGTTTGGTAGAGCACTTTGAGCTCTTGAGTTAGCTGTAATAAAAACGATTAAATATAGCTCTTAAGACACAATCATTTTGTAAGACTCGATGGTTAATAGTTAAATAGAAACCTGAAAGAGCGCATTAGAACAGCAATAGATTTTTGTTGTTATTTCACCGACGCCGGAGGGTAGACCACATTTGTAAATTTTACTGAATCTCTGCCTTGTTCAGGTTATTTACTATAATAATATAAAAGTTTACCTACATAAAAATTATTTTCTGGAACTCCAGTTAAGAATGGATGTTCGAGCAATTCCATCATATACGGTCGATGTTCGGGATTTTTTACCAAACACCTAAAATTCCCAGTTTGACTAATTTGTTACTTTACCAATGATATCAGTTCTTTACTCGCTAACAAAATCGTTGAATGTTTCAGACCAATTTCCAGGTCTGTTTAAAGTTGGTGGTGGGTTTCTTACTATTTGAAACATGGCTCTGGTTGGATGCATGTCTTGGAAAGGCGATTTTCCGTCTCCTAATTCCAGAGCTGTGATTCCAAGCGACCAAACGTCAGCTCTGTTGTCGTAACCATCATAGTCATGGTTATCTTGGGCCTTTACTACTTCGGGAGCCATCCAACTTGGAGATCCCAGACAGGACATCGTTTTTCCCAAGGTAGTGTTTAGTAGATGGGATAAGCCAAAGTCTACTAGTTTAATGTCCCCTTCTTTGGTTAAAAGAATATTGCTTGCTTTTATATCTCGATGTAGAACATTGTTATCGTGAAGATGAATCAACGCCTAAATAACAGTTTAATTTTAGTAAATCACAAATAATAATTTCACTGCATTTTGATTGTTGTACCTACTCGAAGAAACATTAATGAGCAAAACACATGATTTTTATTTGTATGTGAAACAAAAATCGATGAGTGTAACGAACATTGTTGTTCCAGTGATTTATTTTCCATTGTAATGCTTCCTTTTAAATGCGAAATAATTGATAATTGGGTGTAGTAAATATCACTAACGAAACAATGTTGGCATAAATAATAAGGCAATAAATTTTGATAGGTTACATAATTTACAAGCAAATAAGAATGCATTATTGTTTTAGTAATGTATCGTTTTATTAATATGTAGTTGTAAAAGCAAAGCAAAGTAAGAATGATGGTTACAACTAAGAATTTATTGCTAAGACAATGCAATTTCAGATTGGTACAACTATTGTTTTTAATTTATGTATTCTGGAGGTATGTTACTTATATATTTAAAGTTAATACGTTTTTCACTAATTTGTTGCATTTAAAATATGAACTTGTAATGGTTATAAACCTTAAAGTATGTAGAAGGGCAAGAATAACTTCACTTGCCATTAACATGTTTTGCTAACTATAATCGTATATCAGCATCAATTTAAGTTGCTGCTGTAATGCAGGCTTAAATGTTCTGTTTTATTTCCATAAATTGTTGATAATTATAGTAATAAACTTCGCTGTTTTTACGTAATTTATAGCTGAATTGCTTAATGAAAATGTTGCATTTACTACAAGTTTCTTCAAGTTCGAAAACTTTGTTGTTCCACTGATGGTATAACATTGTTTATAAACCTTGACGGTATATCAAAAATACACAAGAACGTTTAATAAACGGCATTACGACTTTTAATAAGCATTTGTTATAAAAATCTGTTTGAAACTGGCATAGTATTTATTGATTATAGGTATATAAAATACTTAATTACTTAACAATATTTATTTATTTTAACCTTATACGTATTTCGGCATGTTTACATGCCATTGTCAAAGGTTATATTAGAAAGTAAACAGTAAGTGTTGTTATAGCAATAGAACTCGGTGACTTGATCTCGGTAATCGTCTGCAGATGACTTGATTT
The DNA here is from genome assembly GCA_958336395.1 of Ctenicera cuprea. Taxonomy (NCBI): domain Eukaryota; kingdom Metazoa; phylum Arthropoda; class Insecta; order Coleoptera; family Elateridae; genus Ctenicera; species Ctenicera cuprea. Next base: position 27,952,899 of record OY284487.1, on the reverse strand, counting down.
CTTATTCCAAAATGTTCAATGGAGGAGAATTTAAGAGATCAATTTGCTCATTCATTAACGGTAAAGTTTTAAATTTTTGTGAATTTCAAAAGCTTCTAGTATATCTAATTTAGGTTTGTCTCATCACAAAAGTCTTAACATTTTATAGTGTGATTAGGTGTCATTCAATGATTGTGTTCTAGTAAGTGTTTAGCGTAATTGGATTTATGTGGGTGTTTGTATTTGTAACAGCGTACGCGTTCTTTATACCTAATATCAAAATTTCTAATTGTCTGGCCCATATAAACCGAATTACAATGCGAACAATTTAATTTGTAAATGCCTGATTTTGGCAAATCATCTGTTTTTGATTTTGCATTAAACAAAGTGTTTAAGATGTTTCTAGTTGTTTTAAAACTTACTTTATATTTATTTGTTTGGTTTAAAATTTTAGCATTTTTTTTCTGATTTGCCACCAAAATATGGGATCGGGGCATATTTAATTGTATCGGATGAAGTTGGAGTATTCGGATAAAATTTTTGAATGGCTAATTTATAATCTTTTTCTTTAATTAATGTATCAATAAGTTTAGTATTATAACCATTACTATATACAATTGGTTTAATAATTGAAAATTCTTTATTTTAATTAATTTCATCCAAAGGAACTGTTAAAGCCCTATGTATCATGGACCCGTATGCTGCTAATTTATGTGTTTTATGATGACAAGAATCGTGTGGTATTGTAATGTCTGTTTGTGTAGGTTTTCTATAAACTGGAGTAGTATTGTTTATTTTGAACAATTGAAACTCTACAATTTTGAATTTCTTTAAAGCTATCAATCAGATGCTCAAAAATTTCGAGTGATCTACAAAAAAATACATTAGAGCTGTCTTTGACCACCGTGCGTCGCGTCGTAGCTACGTTCAGAAACAATTGGAAATAATGACAGTGAGGGGTTTTTCTCTGTCATCTACTAGATGTCAGCAAGGTCAAATTATTATCAAAGTCAGTAGATATACTAAAGTACCGACACGATTTGACGTTTCTTAAAAATTTAGTTTAATTGTTTTGTTTTATTTAATAAAACAATGCGTACTTACCTTAACAACTTCTTTTAAAATTAGTGCTATATGCTCTTCAGCCATTCGTCGATGTTTAAGTAATAAACCATTCACTAAATCTGTTACTGGTCCTCCATCACACAACTACAAAATATTTCGTTTATATATTACATTCAAACTGTAAGTTAACACGTATTAAAGTGCACATAAACGTAAAACAATAGACATTACGTCTCATGCGATCTTATGATGTTAATAATGTTTAAATTAAGAAGTTTTATTAGTTGGTATGAGAACGACCGTTATTGACAAGCAGTCCAATTTCGGTTCAAATATTGTAAGAATCAAATGGGCTTGTTGTGTGAGGAAAAATTTAAAATAAACATAATTAATTATTAATTTTGAAGTTATTGTTGGTACTACTTAAGTCTTACTACTTTTAAAAGATTCTGTTTTCTAAGTTTATAACAAATACTAGCAGAACCCGTGGTCTACGACCCATGCTGTTTTGGTAACTTTTTTTAAAATGCGATAAATAAGCTGTGTCGAGTTGCACAACATGTACCGAAGGCATCTCGCAGTATTGCATATTCTCCAATACAAAAAATCGGCCAATGAACTGAACATACCTAACTACTAAGTGATCATGGAAATGTTTATTATTTTGTATTTATATCCCTATCTACCGCGATCAATATCAAATAATCTTTACGATAAAAATACCCACTTTTCCTTCAAATTGGCGCCGTTCATTAGTGTTTTCAGTTTAAATTTTCACATTATAAACGCTTTAACTGTAGAAATAGTGTCCGTTCTTGATTTTTATTGTTGGTGATTGTGTATGCCAGGTTCGGTAAGGTAAGGTTAATTTCATCTCAAATTCTGTGTTTTTGTACCGGAGGGTAATAAAATAATTGTAGGTAATAAAACAGCATTTTTAGATATCTGATATCTTTTGCAATCTCAGCGGCAATGCAGTTTTTAAATCTGATATGAGTTATTTATGATTATCTTCGCTCACGCCATCGTTTGCATGGTAACCTGCATTTCCCTCCAAAGGTTTTGGTACTGATCTGTCCCTGATCCTGCGGTAGGTAAAAGTCTAGCCCGATGAAAGGGATTCGTAACCCAACATGTGTGTTCCCCGAGGAGTCTGACGTAGCATTGCTAGCTAGATAGATTATGTCTCAATCATACACTCAAACTTTATACAATAAATTTTATCATTATCGAAAACTGTAGCGCTTTGCCGCACCAACAAATATGCGCCTTATATGTTTAATGGACGCCCTTTGCATCTAAACGTTGAGTCAAGTGGAGTAAATTCCGATTAACATAAAAACCCGTGAGCTATGCCATCTTGTTTTTTTGTTAACAATAAATAAGCGAATAACGTTAGTAGCGTAGCGGGCTTATAGTAAATCCAGATCCTTTCCTTCTGTCTCAACGTTTAGTGACGACGGATTCAGTAACATTCGCGACGCACTTTATTTATTATGTTTACGGGTTTCAATGCTTATGTAACAGTCAAGCAGTGTAATCGGTGCCATGAAGCTGCTATACCGGCGGAATGTATGAATTACATTACATACCCCGGACGAAATTGGACATATTTTATACATGCCTGGAAGAACTAATTAAACCTAAATTTCCAGAAATTGCTGCTGACTACAAACAGTTTCAACATACTCTACATCGGTTTTTACACTTTTTCGTGAAACATCGGTAGAAAACAGGGCAACGGTCAACTATCAAAACGTAGTGAAGAAACCATCGATGCTGCTACAGAAGTTATTGAAAATGAGCCTAAAACATCTATTTGTCACTTATTGATATGAAGGATCTGCTTATTTTTCGATCGAAACACATTAAATAATGATGATCATACACAGATGAAGCGTTTTTTTCTGTCGGAATATGTCAACTCGCAAATCATAAGAACTTGAAATGGCAAAAATTTTCATCAGTTTGTTGAGATGTTTTTGAACCCTGAAAAAGTTAAGGTTTGGGTAGTACTTAGTGGAAGGAGAGTCATCGAATCAGTTTTCTTTGAAGGTAATAGACCATTTCATAAAACTAAAAATTAAAATTAAAATTTGGAAGTGAATTTGCAGCATCTACAGTAATATAATAAGATGTGTTATGTTCTAGCGTTTTATTACTCAGTAGTTAATAAGCAATTATTAATGAGTGCATTTAAGCAAATCACGGTTTATAGTGAGATTATGTAATATAAAGTGTATGGAAAAAGTTCAGTCGTGCCCCTACCTTAACAAAATTTAAAGCTAGGAAACTTAGTCTTTTTTATGAACCTTTGGTAGAATACGTTTTTTTGTGAATAGGCGAATTACTTTTTTATATTGTAATATTTATCCTTCATTGTATTAAGTTTTGTAATCTTATTAAATAAATGCTTAAGAACGTATTAACAATTTTGGTCAACTACAGAACTGTTACGGTGTATTGACGAGAGTGAAACATGCTCTATTTTGGCGACTACGTTTAAGGGTGGGATGCGAGAAGCTTAAGGACAAGGCAGTCGATACGAAAGAACTGTTTAAGTTGAAAAGTGTTGTCAGTATGCAAATATCAAAAATGTGCTAGTTGTGTATGATTGTTTAAAGTACTTGTTAATACCTGCATAAAAATGGTGGTAAATTTGAAACGATGCGACTACTATTAAACCCTATTTTTATGCAATTGTTGCGTTGATATTTATCATTGTTGGTAGCCTGTTATTATTGTTGTTGTTGAGAATATAGTTAATACAGTAAATTGTGTTCTTGTAAACTAGGCCTAGAAGTACTGACGTACCTCGACCTTGTTAATTGAACGAATATTAACCAGTGATCCTCGGTACCTATTTAGCGGGGTGGCTAAGCATGTTTATATTAGATTTCGTGTGCGTTACATATTTTCAGTGAAAGGGCCATCTGCGCACTATGACATAGAACAATCTCCATTGATCGAGGTAACAATCGGTTAACTGGTATGCAATGTGACAAACGGATTCTTCTGTTACAGTTATTTAGAGATGTTGAGTTAGTGCACTGAAGATAATGTCGTAACGCAGTCAAAGGGCGAACTACTAGCGCCTATACGCGGGATTTCCATGGGGGGAAATACCTTTTTCGGAAATAACATGTTTTGATCATGATTTGCTATTGCAGTACTGTATATCTGCTTGTTTTACATGGCAATATTGGTGATTTTCTGAATGGTGAATGTTTGTGTGTGAGAGCACCATATTTACGAGAGGTACGTAACTAGAGTAACGCACGGAGTTTTCTGAGTATGTCACTTAACTGCGTCGGCCGATCTGTTAAAGACCTCAGTGGGTAAAAGTTTAATTATATGTTATGGCTAGGTGTCCGTTAATGTTGGAAATTTCTTAGATATATTTTTCTGTTGTACTATACACAAGCAGTGCTAAAATACGCCTTGGAATTACTGAAAGTAGGGGTAATTTGCTAATACAAATATAATGCTCTCACTTTAACGGTTTAAAATGTACTAAATTTTACTAACATTCATCAAACCTGCAACGTAGTTGTCTTGTAGGAGAAAACATAAAATAATCGTTACGCTTCATAGACTTGTATAAATAAAGTACAAGGAAACAGCAAACGATATTAAATAACGCGTATCGTGCTTAATTCTGCTCGATTTTCATCTTAACTCTGGCATCTCTTTTGCAGATAAATAAATAGCAAAATATTGCTCGGTTACATCACGAACGCATACATGTATATTTTCTAATGTTTATTTGATAGTGTTGCATTATATCTTGTATATATTGCCATGAAATACGCGAGTTTAATGTTTATCCAGTGCGGAGAAATTAAGTAGACCCGTTTCTTTTGCATGTACTTGTAGAGGACATAAATAATGCACTTACCTCCATAACAAACCAGATTTCTTCTCTGTTTTGGGTTATGTTTTTACAGATACCATAAAATTCTGGCAAATTCGGATGCTTAGAAATATCTCTGAGAATTTTGTATTCTTCCTGAATAAAAGGTGTATTTTCTTGTGTAAATCTCTGTATTTTTATGGCTACTTCTTTATCTTCCGCTTGTGTATCTATTGCTCTAAACACTTTTCCGTACACTCCTGCACCTAAGCATTCTTCAAGAGTGTAGCGACTATCAGCTTCTGGCAAGTCATCAAAAACGAATAATTCATTTAATTCTCCCATTTTGAAAATAACTTATTGTATCTGCAACTTTCTGAAAAGGACGTGTCGGTACAAAAATTCGTCTTTTACTCAAAAGAATTAAGTAAATCGTTAAGAGATGTGTATGATATTAATACAATGTCATTGTAAATGTTAATATTTATTGTAAAGCGAAGCGCGTCTCTTTTCAGTTAATTAAGAAATATTTGTAGCGGCAATTTAAGATTGCATCTGATACGATCTTTATGGTAGACATACAGGCAACTGGAGGAACACGTTTTAAACAAATTAGCTAAGCTTGATGGTGATGAGCAAATTAATACTCATCAGCGGTTTGTTAATTGTTTAAATTGTATAATTAAATGTTGAACTGCGTATTTCATCACTTTTAATGAACCGTTTCATTATGTCGGAAATCGCTTTTAATATTTCAAGGATCGTTACAACAACGGTTTAACTAAATTATGAAACATACACACATACTTTTAAGACACCTTGTAAATTTGAGCTAATGAATTACTTACATTTGTTAATTGATGTACACGGGTGATAGTAGCTTCTTTACTTGGCTGGTGCTCCCTGTTCACTAATAGACTATCATTTTAACTCTAAACGGATTTGCTTTGAGAAACCTACTAAATTCATTTTCTGGAAAGGTTTCTTTTAAGCTGGCCTCGACCTATAACTCTACATTATTGATTATTTATTGTAAGATCGTGTTTAAAATGCAGAAGCAGCTGTGAATACCAACAAGCAGAATTTTTAAAATTTACAAAAGTTTTGTTTTCAATAATTGAATACTTTTAAAAAATTGCAAACTTTAAAAATTTTTTAAAACTTTTATAATTTCCATAAATTTCAAAAATATTCGAAATCTTCAAACACGTAAAAGTTTTTTAAAAATTTAGGAATATTTATTTTCAAAAATTTTGAATATTTATTACGACTATTGCTACTTCCTCGTTCAATTCAAAGTTTAAGTTTCCTTCATGATCTTATGTGTTGATTTTAAAAATAAAGTTGGGGTATACTGTTCACATGCAATCATGTACCACGAAGAGTACTTAAAATATATTTTGCCCACCACCGGCAATGTAAGTACAGCATAACATTTGATTATTCGGTTACACTTGACTACGGAACTTAATAACTTGTATTCCTAGAAAAATAATAGTAATACAGATTTACAGCAACAGGCAGGCATAGCTGTCTTTCGAAATAGAAATAATTAAAACAACATTTTGATAATAGTTCTGATGATAAATGTCACATTTTGCAAGGATTGTCTTATTATTTTAAGTTAAGTGCTGCCAGTAGTGCCAAAAATTATAATAAGCAAGAGCAACATGTAATGTAAGGATATAACATTCTCGGAATGTAATATAAACCTCGGCTCCGCTTCGGTTTATACTAGCCTTTCTCGTCCATACATTTCTTGTAGCTTAAGTAACTATTATTGCTACAATTGAATCTTTTATACCTCGGAGGTTCTCAAATGTTTTTTGAGGTTCAAACCGTGTTTAACTTAAATTCTCTAATTAGAAAATGTCCATGAAATTAGCACTTGTCTATACTTTAAGTAAAGGAAAAACAACGTATAGAACACGTTTGAATATATTTTCAACGGGATAATTGTTACTTGTAAAACAGGAAACAGAATAGTTAAGCTCTACAAAAAGAGATCGTCGTTGTAGTCCGTATCGGTTTAAAATTAGTAAACCTTCTAGAACAACTTAATCTGGGATTAAACTATTAATTAACAATTAGGAGAATTTTCCGGATATATCCGTTGGGAATTTAACCTTCTCATGTTCGGTGACGCACAAGTAGAGACCCTGCTTTGTAAACAAGACGTTATGCGTTCAAACATTGATGAGGTCTACTTTTTTTTATTTTTATGTTACCGTAATAAAACAATAAAGTTTATATTTTATTTAAAATTAATAAGTCTTATTTTTTAATACTACATAACTCTTCTTTCTAACAAGCCACATTTTAATAAAACTAATGGGGTGAAACATAAAAAGTTAAGGATACACTTTTTACAAGGCATATTAAGTAAAGCCCATAAATAGCACTGTTATTTTAGAAAATAACTAAAAATAAACAAATAATTTAAGCCCAACACCCAAATGATTTAAATTCCACTTAATATTGAAAACAATGTTTCAACATGAGCATTTTGTTAAATTGTGGTTTGCTAGAAACTGGAATTATGTAGCATTAAAACAATAAAAATTATTAATTTTTGGTAAAATAATATTAACCTGGTTGTCTTTTTCCAATAATTAAAAAAATAAAAATAAAGCAGACCGCATGAAGGCTTAAACTTATAATTTCATGCTTACAAAGCAGAATATCTACCTGTGCGCTACCGAGACAACCAACGGTTTATTTCCCAACCGATTCGATTATATTAATGTGCTAGGGGCGTGATTATTATTACCAATTTATTTAAAGCATTGTTTATATTAAATTTTTAACTAAATGCCATCAGATAATGTAAGAAAAGGTTATCTTTATATTTAGGATGACTGCAAGCATTCAAATTCTTCTAGGGAATAATATACAACTAATGCAATTTTTACATGTTAAACTGCCATGTGCCAGCTGAATTAGAATTCACTGTCTATAATATCGTGATAATTCATAAAAAGAAAACAAGTAATATAGGAACTGGAAAATATATTTTTACATTTTATCGTGTAATAAAACGATAATTAAAATTATTAATACTGATAAGTTAGATTACCTAGTATAGTTTAAAATTATTATGTCAGTCTGTTGTCACTTAAAAATATAATAAATATATGGAATGTATAAATAAATACAGTACACTAAATCTAAGTTTTATAATAATTGTAGTAAATACTTTAAAAATTAGTTAATAAATTCAAAAGAAAATTAAAGTTATATACATTTATAAGAACAAACTGAGAACAAGTCAATTTCGAAATAATAATTTTTATTATGTAAAGCTGTGTCTTTTAAACTGGCATTAAACTACATGATTAAATTTTCGGTTTCGAAATTTATAACCATACAACCAACTTCAAAGAAACGTGTTTTTGTCACTTCTCATTTTAAAGAATAAGGCTCCAATTTGGGTGTACCAACACACAAATTGCATATTTAAGTATGACTGTATGGTTAATTTTATTTATATTTTACTGTGCATTTTGTGACTGTGCAATGAGAATTGAATCAAATTGATTTTCCTAATTTCTAAAATACTTTACTACGGTTTAAATCGTCAAAAATGTTATCAATTTTATGTAACCATCAAAAGTAGAAACTGAGTAAGTTGTCAAATTATTTAATAAAATAGAACATTCTAGATACTTGATACATATAATAAGGTGGTTGTTGTTTTATATTTTCAATGTTTATAATTTAATTATTCTAAATAACCGTCGATAAAACTATTCTAACATTACAAACGTTTTTAATGCAAAAAGATCTGTACTTTATAATATAAAGATAATAGATAATTGTAGAACGCACATATAATGATAACCATGGCATGGCGTACCTTGGAACTCTTTAAAATTATATTACTGCAAAATTAATTGCTTTATAACACAAATAGTCATTAAATAAATTTTATTTCTACACCTCAATTCGGCCTATTTCTATAAATAAATAAATACACGGCATGTACACAAACCTGTTGATTATACAATTAAAATTAATACGAATGGCGTAAATAATTATGGCCTTTAATATAAATTTTAGTATAAGCATAATATAGTGTACACAAAAATGTGTATCTAAAAAATTATAGTATTTGATTAATATTTCATTTGTAAATATGTAATAGAATGAAAGAACAGCTTGGTGAAAATAATTAAAAGTGTGCCAATAAATTCTAGAAGATTTTCTAATATGGGTTATACCTATATTAATCACATTATTTTGTATATCTGAAAAAGCATTTGCTCCTTTCAAAATATAGTAACAGTTTTAAATAGGAGAATAAAATGGTATACATAAAACATAAATAATAATTTTATACCTTACTCATATTTAACGTTTAAGATTATAAATAAGAATGCAACATTATACAGCACTATAAAATTGTACATTGATTTGTATTAATTGTAGGTATTTGTATTGTTTTAAAATAATAAAATATAATTTATGCTAAATGTTACATAAAATTGAAGCATTATTAGCATTAGCACATTTGAATGCAATGTATATTGTATCCTCAACTGTATGCTGCTTTAATATTACTGCAATGAGTTAGTTAGATATAAAACTACATAAAATAATTGCTGTTAGCAAATTTTCTAATTTTTTTGCCTAATTCTTAATTATAAAAATATAATGTCCAATTGAATTGTTAATTTAGTATAAAAAGGAAATTATTTAATTTTGATCAATTATTTTCAAAAAATATAACTTTAAATAACGCACAATAATGCATCGTACAAGTAGCTTTTGTTAGAGGTAAGTTTACGTAATATTTAAATAATAGTAAAAAAAATTGGGTTTTAGTGTTACCTGCAAGATAGTTAATATGTAATGTCATTAGAAACACGATCGCTTGATAGGTGGGGTTAGGGTAGTCGCTCGATAGGTTAGCTTAGGGTAGTTCATCTCACGTCATCTCATGGGACGCCATCTTGGTGCAAATTAATTTACACTTTTTAAAGCAGTTTTGACTCTTTGACAATAGTATCATTTAAAGTTTAGCTGATACGCCAAATTTATTTTCATCAAAATTTTAGTTATTTTTAACCATGTTTTTTTACAAAAATGTTTGATTGTGCAGCATTCAACTGCTCAGATAGCGCACCAAAAGTATGAAAAAAAAAACGTGTGGCCGTACTGGTTCAGAACTAATTACAAGATTATAAGAGGGAAACTGAATAATGTTCAGGCAGTCGTGCCTCCTACACTATACATATAGTTTTTACGGTTTCGCTGTATCTGGTACAGCAAGTAATTAAATTAGTCAATTAGTACAATATCAATTATTTTTCAGGTCCATACGTAAATTACAAATTGCAACTCAAAATATAAAACCAAGCCTAAGCAGTCAAAAAAGAAAAGCTTTGCATGGAAATGGAAATGTGCATATCGTAACAATGTCATTTAAACATGTTGTATTGAAGGTGCAACATACTTTAACCGAATAAGTTTTGTTTTGTCCTGAAAATCATTGTATTTTTGTGTAGGAATCGCATAGAAATTTCCTGGATATACAGGGTGTTAATGAATTGTAGGGACAAACTTCTAGGGCTTGCAAAACACAACAAAGCAAACAACTTTTGTTAATAAATCTGTGGTCAAAAGTGTTTCTTTTAGAAAATAGAGCCTCTTAAAGAATCTTTAAGAAGTACCTGAAAATAGGCAACCCAAATTGCATTTTCAATTATTTTGCACAGGTCACACGGAATTTTGAAAAAAAAACGATCTAGACATACATGCAATTTTGACACAATTCGATATTTTGTGATATTTTTTGACTTTGCTTGCAGTCGTTTCTTTCTGTGCCTTTTGTAATTCGTTTTTTTCGTTCTGTGATTTGTTTGATAATCATTTTCTTCGTTATTTTCGTTCTGTGTTTCTTATTTTTGTGTTATGGCAAATTATACTTTTGTCGAACAGCATGACATGATGTTCATGTATGGAGCTGCTTGGGGTAACGCACGCGAAGCTGCTCGCCTGTACCAAGAACATTTTCCGAATAGGAATCATCCATCGCACAAGGCCTTTAGTGTACTTTCATGTCGGCTGCGGGAGGAAGGTACATTCGTTGTCAACAGACACAACTGTGGAGCTATCAGAACGAGGCGAACGGTGGATTTTGAGGAAGAAGTTTTGGAGAGAGTGGCTGAAAATCCTTCTACTAGTTCAAGACCCATCGCTCATGGAATGGGAGTGAACCATGTTTCAGTATGGGACGTACTACACGAGCAGCAGCTACATCCGTACCATCCACAGAAGGTACAAGTCATGGTTCAAGCAGATTTTCCCAGAAGGGTAGAATTTTGCCAGGAATTTCTGCGGCGGCGTAATGAGGATCCAGAATTCCAAGTAAACGTTCTGTTTAGTGACGAGGCATCGTTTACGGAAGAAGGAATATTGAGCAGTAGAAACAGCTACATTTGGGACGATGAAAATCTCCATGCTGTGGTTCAAAAAGGATACCAGCAAAGATTTTCAGTGAACATTTGGGCCGGGATTGTTGGCGATAGATTCGTTGGACCATATCTGCTACCCCAAAGGTTAACAGGAGCAATTTTTTTTAAATTTCTTGCGCCATGTCCTGCCTGAACTTTTAAATAGCACTTTTCCCAACAGATGGATAGGTCGAGGAAGATGTTCCACCTCAAATGTGGTTGCAACACGATGGTGCACTTGCTCATTTTTCGGCGGATTCAGGGAATTTTTAAATAACACTTTTCCCAACAAATGGATAGGTCGAAGAGGGCATGTGGCGTGGCCTCCACGTTCTCCTGATTTGACACCACTTGATTTCTTTTTGTAGGGTCATGTTAAAACGTAAGTGTGTGCTACCCCAGTTGAAACTGTAGAAGAACTTACGGCGCGTATTCTTGCTGCATGTGAAGAAGTTCAACAGACTCCTGGTATATTTGGAGCGGTGCGCAGGAATTTACTTCGTAGATGTGCTTCGTGTGTAGAAGCTGGGGTGCGACATTATGAACATTTACTAGAATTTTGTTAATTTTTGAATTAGTTGATTTTTGCTTTGTAATTTTGTTTTTTCTATTGCTTTTTTTGGACATTTTGTTAATTAATTTATTTTTATATATATTAATTTTTATATATATATTTACCGGCAATGTAAGTAGGCCTTACATCCATAGCTACAGTTAACAAAAGTTGTTTGCTTTGTTGTGTTTTGAAAGCCCTAGAAGTTTGTCCCTACAATTCATTAACACCCTACATGTGTGCATTATATTGTTTTGTTTAATATAAAACATTAATAAACACCGAATATTACGGAATATCGACTGTTTCTCATGCATCTCACATAAATCTATTAGTAGCTGACAACTAATGCGATGCAACCTGTTAGTTCAGTTCAGTTTTGTTCAGCAGTTAGTCGCCATTTTGGTGCTTTTTGACTCGATAACATGCGTATTAGATGACCTAATCAACTACGCTAACCTAACCTATCGAATGACCTTGATTAGAAATAGATTAGAATAATGCAATAATAATGACCGTTTTAAGTAAAGCTGTATTTTATGCACCAAGAAAAAAATTGTATCTAACGGTTTTGACATAAACCCTTACGATGTGTTTCTAAAGCAAACAGTAAAAACGACAAATAGTAAAAGTGGAATAACATAAAAATGTGATATTCATAAATAATACAACGAGTGATTGCAATATTTCGATAAAACACAACAATACAACTCGTGCTAGTTAGGATTTAGGTAATTCCACTCCCGCTTTGCTATCGTGGAATTACCATCTTAAATAGCAATCGTGAACTCGTCTTGACTATATAACTCACAATAACTTTGACGCATTTTTGGTAACACAGAACTAGTCGGAAATGCTCTAGTGTTTTCGGGAATCAGCGCTCTTAACCATAGTACCGTGTGTTCAAAAAGTAATTACATAAGGGTTGGCCATGAAAAATAAAATTTCTGTCTTTGCATGCTTTAGAATTTAACTGTCATCACTCTGTCAGTGTCACTACAAATAACAAAATTACAAGCTTAACCTAAAATTTTAAGTAAAATCATGTTTTGTTTGTTTAAATTCTAAAGCATGCAAAGACAGAAATTTTATTTTCCATAGCCAACCCTTATGGAATTACTATTTGAACACATGGTATTATTCGCTTGTTTTCACGTTTTGTAGTGACGTCTTTTTGTAAATTTAGTTTTTTTATTTTGACGTTCTTATTTACTGTGGCTGTGACGTGGTGTAAAAATGGATTGTTTTTGCTTCGTGAATGCTGATTTTTGCGTTACGATTTGCTAAATATTAACATATCTGCTGTTCTTGTGTAGTTATTTTTTAGCAATTTGTCTTTAAAATACTTGAAGTATTACAGAAAACGGTGTTTTATGGATTTATCGCTGCATACATTTAAAAGTAACTAATAGTTATAAATTGATATATAAATAAAATACTTACACATAAAACAATTACAAAAATCGTTCATTATCTATTTGCATACAGAAATCCATTCTTCAATGCTGCAAGTGTGGCATTCTACTGTACAACACCAAATAAATTTACAATTGCATCGTTCAATGCGTCTTCTTCGTTGAAGATTGTAGCCTCTTCCGCAACAAAGTGACGAACAGCTATCAGGCCCAGTCGTTGTACGATTACACTCTCGCCCAACTGTTCCAGTAACGTCTATAGTTGGAATCGATTCACAGAAATTTGGGGATCTTTGATAGAAGAGCAAATTGAATGCCAAATCCCTCTTTTTGTACTTCGTTTTATGTGGAGTCCATTCTTTCACACGAGTTCTGGGTTTTTTACTTGGTTTTTTAGTTCCACGAGCCCTAATAAAAACATATAAATTAATACATCTACATTTAAAGTAACTATTTCTGATAGTAGGTGGTTATAATTTAAATTATAGAATTAGACACGTCGCGACGGCTATTAATAATTTAAAAAATGTTATTTATAAGTTCGAGCTTTACTTCGTTGAAGTTCTTTTAATTTATTGTAAATAAAACAATTCTTAACTTCAACAGGTTTTTTATTTTGGCTTTCTACGTATTTCAATGTGTTTAGACGTCATTATCAAAAGCAAGATTAAAAGTAAACAGTTGGTGTTGCTATAGGAAAAATAAATCTTCATAACTTGATCTTGTTTTGCTATATATGCGTCCAGATGACTTGATTTCTCATTCCGAAACGTCTAATAACGGTGAATTTAAGAGATCAATTTGTTGATTCATTAAAGGTACAGATTTTAAATGTTTATGAATTTCACATGCTTCTTGTATCCAACTTACGTTTGTCATCACAAAAGTGTAAACATTTTATAGTGTTATTAGATGTCATTGAATGATTGTGTTCTAATAGGTGTTTAGCGTAATTGGATTTATGGGGGTGTTTATACTTCTAACAACGTACTTGTTCCTTGTACCTAATATCAAAATTTCTAATTGTTTGTCCTATATAAACCGAATTACAGTGCGAGCAATTTAATTTGTAGATGCCTTATTTTAGTAAATTGTCTGTTTTTTCTTTCGCATTAAACAAAGTGTTTAAAATGTTTTTTGTTGTTTTAAAAGTTATTTTGCATTTATTTGTTTTGTTTATAATTTTGGCAATTTTTCTGATTGATTGCCAAAATATGGAATTGAGGCGTATTTCAATGTATCTAATGAAGTAGTTGGATAAATTTGCTGAATAGTTAATTTACAATTTTTCTCTTTAATTAGTGTATCAATAGGTTGAGTATTATAACCATTATTGTATGCAATTTGCTTAATAATCGAAATTTCTCTATTATAACTAATATAACCGTTAAAGCCCTATGTATCATGGACCTGTATGATGTATGTTTTGATAATGACGTGTAAACACGTTGAAATACGTATAAAGCTAAAATATAAAACCTGTTGAAGTTAAGAATTGTTTTATTTACAATAAATTAATTAAAAAATGATTTACATTGTACAAGTATGGTTAGAATTGACAAAAAATCTCATGAACCGCTAGCTGTGCAAAGGCGGAAACTAAACTTTGCGGAACACTGAAACCTGAAAACATGAATTATTTTTTAAGGCGTCAAATTTAAGTATTTTGATGATTAAGTTCGAGAAAAACAGTGCGAGTTTGGAAAAAGACAAAACACGCGGAGAAATATTGCTTACAAATCAAACGATAAAAGCCAACACACTGAGAAGCAAAAAAACATTGTATATAATGTATTTTTGCTTACACTCTTTTTTTAACTCTCCCATACCTTAGGTATAGGGAAGTAGGTATTGATTTAACGAAAATGTTCGATATCGAGATTTTTACGAAAACAAGCGCTTTGAGGCTCAAGGAACCCAAAAAAAGTGGCTTTTAAATAGTGTCTGTTTGTGGGTGTGGGTGTGGGGGGAAGGGGGTGTAACGCTTCTAAAGGCGAAAGTACTGGGTCAATTGTGATGAAATTTTAAATCAAGAGATATCGAAAATTGTAGTTCCAGTTAAGCTTTTCAAAAAAATCCAAAACTGGAAGCAGAAGCTGGACTTGGTTTTTGGTAGCGTTTTTTTCCAAAACTAAATTTTGAAAATCTGAGCACAGGATCTAAGAGAACTTTTTTTTTTTAAATTTCGATTTTAACGTCTATTTACTCAAACTGTAGTTATCTGATGGGATCAAATACAACTTGCTTGAGAGCCTTTTGTAGGTGGTATAAAATAAGAGTTAGATTTTTAATATAAGAGTGCTTCATAATTAGTGTGTTAATACGACTGGTGTAGTGAAAAGACTAGCTGTGGAATATTAAACAAACTTTTTTTTGTTTATCAAATTTGTGATTCGTTTTTATTTTAATATGGCTTTGAAATGCATAACTTTTCATCCTTCTTCTAAAACCATGTAAAATTTAAGTTGATGATTTCTGTACTCAGCGGCTCGTATTACTTATTAGCTGTCAAACGGGATGCTTTTTGTGCTCTACACGGTATAATATAATTTCAACATTCTAAAATAAGATTGCCTATTCTAAGAAGTTTATCCCAAAATCGAATATTTTCTGAATTTCGTCCAATAATGCACAAGCTGAATATTTACCTATTGCGGTTTTTCCTGGGTCGGTTTCCTAAATTGGATTGTTCGACAAGGACAGCGGTTCGAAAATTGTCTTTCAATAGTCTTCCAACTTGCCGGAAATCCGGAGTCGACCTCCAACAAGTTTTTAACTCGCAGTTTCCAGACATGCCATGACACTTGCATTTTACCTGCATGTTGTTTGCTACGGCCTGCAACAAGAAATTGTACTGAGATAATAGATCATAATGAGTATATCACGAGACACGACCGCTGAGTACAGTCATTAATCATAGACTTGTACGACTGTCGGCGTGTATAATGAAGGGCGATTACATGACACTACATTATAATCAAATAACAGGCGGAAGCAGCACGTGTATTCGTAGTTTGCAGTTGTCATACAACATGCCTACGCTGATATGATACTAATTAAAGATGTTATCAAATGGACTGTTTAAGATTAATTAAAGCAGCTTTATTGGTGGTTTTCTGCAGCTTGTATTGATTATTCTGCGAAATGGTATGTGGTACAACATGCCCATGTTTCTAACAGGCACGGTTGCTGCACAAAGAAACTGTTATAAATTATGTTGTATAAAAAGTAGGTTTATTTCTTCTTATAAAAAAATAGCAACTGTACAATACTGTGAAATGTTACCCAAAAATGATATATGATATACATTTGCGGTAAGAGGAACAGACAGACCCATCTTCTTTTTCATTGGCAAGACCTTAAAACATTTAATCCATTGACGACCTTAAGGTGTATTGTTTTTGTAGATGTTGTACAATTTGTTCACAAAAATTTTTTTTACAAGAGGAAACGCCAGGCACTTTCTGTACAATAAGTACAGGCTACTACAGACTGCAATGAACATTTTCGTAACTTTGCAGTGCTTTATATCGATTTGTTCCCGGGGTCTAAACCAAATGACCGACAGTTACACAAAATACAAATTGAAAGTAATTTCCAAAGCAGCCTAATGATATTTTCAACTTCGGGTTGGTACACAATTACCATACTGATTTAATGTACTTGTAACGACCTTTTCGATGGCAAGAGCCACTGTTCTTGTTAATTTGAAATGCAAAGACGACTTTGCATTTCGTTGCCAAATGAATGTTCCAATATCTTTCCACCACGAAATCTCTTCTTTGCACAACAACTTAATTAGTTTTCTCTGGTTCAAAAATAATCTAATAATTGTGAAAATGAGAGAATCAAGACTAATTCAGTTTTTGAAGTGAAACTTCTTTGCCGGCGATTGCAACATGTGATCGTGCGATCACGGCGCACAACGAAAGTCATGTAACGGATGCAGTCATGGGCATCTTTCCGGAAACGAATGTGTCGTTGCAGTGTGCTGTGTTCTGAGCTTAAGCAAGATGCATCACCCCATGTCAACGAAATAACTAGATAACTTTGATTGTACATAATCAAGGGTAGAAGTGCATGTTCTGCATCTGCTAGTGTCAGTGATGTGGAAAAACCAAAAGAAATGGCTGAAGTACTAACTAGATCAAGGTGCAACAGAAAACATACATGTCTGGTTGTCGAAATGCAGTAATTGACGGTGGAATTATCAGAGCCGACTTTAGGTATATTGCTATCCGATGCAAACTTTTTTAAGTTGCCTATAACAAAACTGTAGGTAGGGGTGAGGGCCTATTATGAAAGTTTGCGGAGGGCCCTTACGGCTTGCGTTACGCCAGGACTTACCCCTATTTGTTCTTTATTTATTAAGATAAACGAATAAAATTTGGAATACGTAATACATCCATAAAATTCAATTATTTGATAGTGTTAGCAATTTTTTAACACTTCACGTTTTGCCGGAAGTGACCATAAGTTCCTTATTTTAAACACCTTGTATATTTTTATATATTTGGATTCTGGAGGAAATTTTGCATACGATTTATACTTCTTTTGACAACTTGTGTTTAGAGTATCATGACGGGCATAAAACAGTTTTTATGCAGCCAGGCGGTACTATAAAACTCTTTATTATCGTTTGCTATCGCTTTAAACATTCAGCTAACAGTTTTTTTGAGAAAAAGTCACAAATTTGAAATGGAACAATATTGGTTCATGTTGCTTTTCGGAAACAGCTCTTCCTAACGGTTGCAACGATACCCGCAACTCAATATTTTATTACAGTTTAACCAGTAAAATTAGGTTTTAATTAGTTGTTAAATAAGGACTTAACTACGGTCAACTACGGTCGTTATATTTTTAAACAAAAGAACATCACCACATTCAGAACAAAAGAGAAAAGCAATTTATTAACAAAATAAATACAAATCAAGTACACAGTAAATTAACAGCAATTGAGAACGTTTTATTTATAAAAATGTAAAATTAAATTTTTTAATTTAGCGCGCGAATCTGTTTAAAACATTAGATAAACTAAAAATAAATGTTATGGTAGTTCTGACAGAAAACCAAAAAGTTTTGGGTTTATACGCCCGATCGGATTACGAGCCCCAGCAGATTGTGGGAAATATTACAAGATCAAAATATAACTAAAAAAAAACAAGAAAATATATTATATACACGGTGTTAATGAATTGTAGGGACAAACTTCTAGTGCTTGCAAAACACAACAAAGCAAACGACTTTTTTTAATAAATGTGTGGTCAAAAGTGTTTGCTTTCAGGGATAGAGCTTCTCAAAGATTCTTTAAGAAGCGCCTAAATGTAGGCAACTCAATTTACTACGTACTATTTGTTTCCATAACGACAGAAATTATTACAGGATAAATAAAGCCCTCTTTTCCACTTTTCAAATTCGAATTAAATTTAAAATAAATTAATTAACAAAATATTTCAAAACTAAGCAACAGAAAAAACCAAAATTACAAAGCAAAAATAAACTATTTGAAAAACTAATTGAAATATTAACAAAATTATAGTGAATGTTAAAAATGTCGCCCCCAGCTTCTACATACGAAGCACATCTACACTAAAGGCCTTGTGCGATGGATGATTCCTATTCGGAAAATGTTCTTGGTACAGGCGAGCAGCTTCGCGTGCGTTACCCCAAGCAGCTGCAAACATGAACATCATGACATGCTGTTCGGCAAAAGTATATTTCGCCATAACACAAAAACACGAAACACAGAACGAAAATAACGATGAATATAATTATCAAAAAAATCACAGAACGAAAATAACGAATTATAAAAGGCACAGAAAGCAACGAATGCAAGAAAAGTCAAAAAATATCACAAAAATATCGAATTTAGTAAAAATTTACGTTATTTGAATGCATGTATGTCTAGATCGTTTTTTTTTTCAAAATTCCGTATGACCTGTGCAAAATAATTAATAATGCAATTTGGGTTGCCTATTTTCAGGTACTTCTTGAAGAATCTTTAGGAGGCTCTATTTTCTAAAGGAAACACTTTCAGCCACACATTTATTAACAAAAGTTGTTTGCTTGGTTGTGTTTTGCAAGCCCTAGAAGTTTGTCCCTACAATTCATTAACACCCTGTATAATACATTAAAACAAGGAGTTTACTATACGAATGCAAAGTAGGGAGATTACCAAAAAAAAACAAAAAAATAATGGAAATTGCAGAAATTAAGAACGATCTGCACTAATATCAAGCAGAAATAGAATTAAAAATGAAGAAGTAAAGCAGCAAATGGATATAGAAGAGAAAGTTATAAAAGATATAGAGATACGTCAGTTAGTATGGTATAGTAATGTAATATAGACGAATGGAGATTGCCAAAACAGGTTATGAACGGGATGCAACAGAATTGAAGAAAAAGAGGAAGCCGGAAAAGAACTGGAAAGAAGTAATCAATAAAGCAATCAGTGAACTAAAACTAAGAGAAGAACGGCGGAATAATAGAAAAGAATGGAATCTAGGCATCGTCTAAACCGATATATACATAGAATAATAAAATAATAGAATGGAGACAACGCACTAAACGGAGAAGCATACGAAGATCCAAAACGCGCTGGTAAGGCGGCAGGAAAAAACCGGATAGAAGTAACCCGAGTTCGGAAAAAGTGAAAAGAATTAGGAGAGGCCTACGATGGGCCTGTTAGAACTTTTTCATATCAGGAGATCAACTACTAGGGGAAATCGCAGATCTATAGCACATAGAACATGGAACGTGAGACACAAAAACGGAACACAAGCTGCGGACGTTCTCTTCCATATTTGAATGTGCACATACGTAGAACAAAACATTTCCATTTGCAATGTTTTTTTTAATCTTTTCTACATGTATTGATTTAATTAAATTAACATCGGAACCGACATTTCCACTATACTATAGGGGAACGCGGTGCAAAAAACACTGTGCAACGCGTATCATGAGCTTATTGTAACTTTCAGTTCCAGGGATATATTTTATGTTCCATGTGACATAGGTTTGTGAACTCTCTTAAAAGTCGTAGAATAAGACTGCATTGCACGCATATAATTTAGTATTCAGTGTAAACTCTTGTCTTCACTTCATTTCTTGGCGGACCAACCTCCCTTTCCAAACATTATTGGTTAAAAAATGTCAGTCTTTGTATGTTAGCTTACTTTAGTAGTTCAAATTGTTATGTATATCCGCAAGAGTGTTTTACACCGTAACTGTGTAGGCAGACACAAAGGGGATGAGATTATGTACATTTTTCAGTTGTGGAAGTTGACTACCTACGTAAAGGTTGTAGAATAAAACTGCGTCACATTTTTTTCTTATCCAAAGACGTGTAATCCATTGGCAACCTCAGAGAGTAGAATTTCAGTGATAGGTCGGTATTCAGTAAACAATGTAATGTTTACCTTCTTACAATAAATACCTATTGATGAGTTTGTAAATTAGGCGACGACTAAAAGCATAAAAATATGATGTAATATAAATCTAAATGCAAAGCGATTTTTTATTTTACCTAATTTTATAAAATGTGGTACAACCTTACGTCTGATTCCAATAAATTAATATACGGTTTAAGCAAACGAACACGAGCAAATACTTCTGAAATTTTTTTAACTTTATTAAAAATAAATTGAGGTATCTACTGGTAAGGCCTTGTAAGACGTAGGCTCAATAGCGATTTCATGTTGGTAGTTGAGCAGGGGGCCACCTTACATTCAAAAATTAAATTTAGTGACATTTTTGACTAGACCAATAACAATAGTGAGGAATGCAGAATGAAGATATACACCCGCTCGTATTTTAAGTCACCTGAGGCATCGCAACAAAACAGTTAATGAGAAGATCCGCGCGTGTGGTCCATAATAATCATAATAACACGAGAGCCGTGATGGCGGGCCTTTGTCCGAGAGTGAAGGCGGAGCCCTGGTGCCTCCTGCGGTCATTAGGACCTCTGGCACCTTCGCCAAGCTACTGACTGACATTTTCTCTTTCGTTTATCCATTGTGTGAAATTATTTGTTAATATTCAATACAAGGCAATTAAAAACATTATTGAACGATAATCAATCACTTCATACTTAATTGTTAAAATTACAATACTTGCGTTGGATACTCTAACCAATCCTTCAGCAGGAAATTTTCTTTTTCGAAGCAAAACATACGCAACTAGGATGTTACTGAATTTTTAGAACATTTAATGGAATAGAGATATTGACTAAGCAACAAAACCAATTTATAGTTAATTCTGCTGTTAAGGCTAAATCCCAACGCCTGTGAGGATAACATAACAAAATTATTGCAATACTTACTAATCGTCCAACGTGATTATTGTGTAAGTTTATTTTCGAATGTATGTCTGTAGCTTTTTCCCTGGAGTCGAGAAACATCTTTGAAAATCGTATTCCGTATTGCAGATTGTGAGAACAGCCACCCCACTTGAATTTTGATGGAGATGAACGTTTACTTCTTGTTTTGTAACTATGAGGATCGCATCCACAATTAAGCAATCTTCCGTGGCTGCAAGCTTTCGCCACTGCTATCGCTACACCTGCTGAGGAAATCGCGTATGCGAAAGCTGTTTCACGGTAACCTGTAATGAGAATATGGTTATAGGCATCATTTATAATCATAAAGGAGAACACAAAGCATTAATTTGCGCTAAACTAATTCCTAGAAAAGCCGGAAGCAACACGCTCGTTTTTCGTTTAATATTCGCAAAAACTGTGTTGCTTTACGTAATTTTATGAATAAATGTTTATATTATTAAGTACACCAAGTACATCATAAATAAACATGTTGGTAATTAAATTTTGTTTTAATACAAGTAATATAACTAGTGATACCGATTTTCCTATAAACTTGGATTGATTGTTCATCCACAATTAGTGACATTATTTTAATTATTTTAAATTATAGCGCGTTGTAACGCAGCTACAATTTTAACTTCTATAGCTTTGTGTGTAGTCGTTTTCCCATAGTTAGCGTTTTAGTCAACGATAGTGCTCATTTTCCGCTTCAACAATCAACCAGTTTAATTTGATAGTGATTTTTTCACCATAAATTGGTGGTGTGGTGGTCGGCACGGAAATCGAGTGTCTCTAAAAGAGAACTATTTTAGACCAAGTCGTAAAATCCTTCACTACTAACAGTTTCTGTATATACAAAACGTGCAATTTTGAATAACGGTTTTCTAGAATTTAAACCAAATCATTTAATTAAAACAAATACTTTTTACGAGAATTATTTTACCTTTACAAGTTTTAATCTTTATAACATATTATTTAATATGCAAGAAGCTGCAGATTGTGTTGTATAAACAAAATGGTATAGTCGAGGCAACTTACAACAGTATCCGTTTAAAAATATGTATTTAGTTTTGCTACCATGACGATATATGGCTATTTACAAAATGCTCATAATATATCTATTCAGATCTGGGGGCTAGCATTGGATTGGGTTTCAACTTCTACTAATTTAGAGAAACAGTGGAAAGCCAATTTTTTTTTCTCTTTGAATCGGAAACTGTACTGGTCCAACGGATAGTAGTACATGCGAGTAAGCGCCTTCTATAATAGACGCGTTGTGGCTTCTAGTAACGTTATAGATCGTTATAGCAAGAGTTGACAGATGTAGAAGTTAGAACAAGTTAGACGGTAAGGCTCCATGTTTCAGTGTATATCTTCCAGTATCATCATTCAATAATAAATGCAGAGGAAGATGTTGATCTTTAACCTTATTGTTAATTGGTATTTTGATTTATTTTTTGTACAATTGCCGCTTCGAGGTTTTGAAGTTAGGGGTAATTTTTCCACAATTATTACCTTTACACCCATTAGTATCTTTTTTTAAATATTTCATTTTGAATCTTTTTTGTGGCCTCACAATTTATTATTTTTACCTTCTTTGCTATACGGAGTATAGCTAGAGAAGTATTCTTATTGTCAAAGCTTCGGACCTTAAGATTTTGACGAATATGAACGTTTTACGGTCCGAGAATACAGAGAAAACAGCTTTCGCCATAGTGTCTATGTAGATCTGTATACCCTCTACAGCTGACACGCCCTAACCTAGCAAACTCAGTTTACCTTTAAAAGATTGTTAATCACACTAGGCTGACATCGCAACGTAGAGAAATTCATCCGCCAAAAATGGGGTGGTAGGGAAGGGTTTTAAACTGCAATATGGACGCCCTAGAATAAAAAGTTTAGATTTATATTCTACGCATGTCAAATAGCCGATCAGTGCAAGCGCGATCTTCTTACCACCCTCCTGTCACCAGCACCATCGGTTTTTTGTTTAACTTCAAAATCGGTATGAAAATGTTAAATGTCAAAATTTCCAATAATCTTCAAAATATACAAAACTTTTTTAAATTTCCAATAAATTTCAAACCGTTCAATCTTAAAAAAATTCAATATAATTGAAAATTTTCCTAAATTTCCAAAATTGCGAAACGTTAAAATATGTTCACAATTTTCAAAGTAGCCAAAATATTCAAATTTTTATAGTTGTCAGAAATTTTTACAAGTTTCAAATATTTTCAATAACTTCAAAATATTAATATTTCGAAGAACGTTCGGGTATAAAATATAAATTAAAAATTGTAAAAAATTTCCACATTTTCATAAAACTGGCAAAAATGTAAAAACTGAAATTATTTTAAATTTTCAAACATTTTAATAAATGCGAGGAAAAGCTCATGTTGGTTGCACGACAGCTTTTATTTGTAGCATTTATCATACCTTGATAATGTTGGAAGATATTTAAAGAAACATGTGTAGCCTTCCCGTTTACGTCTACGTTTTCATTAAAAAATACTCCTTTATTAAATTCATGGGTCAGTTTTCCACTTTTTTTTGTTTGTTCACTTCATTTAGTTACCCGTTTTGAGAATTTATAAACCACCTTCCTACCCTTTAACATAAAGCACCTAAAATAGGCATCGGCTAATTATTAAGTGCAACAAATCATCAACGTTTAACTAAAATTATTTAAACCAGGGGCGTCCCGAGCTATTGAGAGCAGGTGATTCTGATTGCATATTTTTTTTAACTTTAATTTCTTTACCAATTGTTGTTCGGAATATTATTTTTAAGATTTTTTTTTAAATTCAATAAAATTGTACCGTTTTATATGTAGAACTTGAAATTTCTGGCCGTTTTTAAATATTATTTTCATATGTTATATGCACAATTACTGAAAAGTATTTCCCCAAAACTTTTTTCTTTATCTTATTGTGTAAATTGATGAAATTTTTCGTTTTATTTCATTGAATAAGAGACGTGTAGCAATCCATCTTCTATGGCATATGTAATCGGTGGCTGCGTCGAACAAGCACAGCTCACAGTAAGAGATTTACGATCGCCAACATTTCTCAATGCTGCATTATAAACACAGTAGCCAATACCCTATATAGCACTTGTCCTCAAAATTTTTATCTCTCCCTCAAACCTTGTTTGTAGTTACCTTACGTACGTCCCATAGATTTATTACCAGCATTCGCATAGGTAATTTGTGAGCGAGTAAATCTATGCATTGAATCTTATCATGCAGAACTTTGTAATATTATATAGGTAGAAACATTTTATATTTTTGCATATCATTTTGTCTTGTTTGTATACATATTGTTCATTTAATGATGATAAATTGTAAAAATTTTACGGAATAATTTCTCTGCTTTCACATGAGAAACTTAGACATGTTTATTTTTCCATACTTTCTATAAAATTATTATTCACACCCATGTGTACTTCGAGATATTTATGAAAAGTACATTTTTAAAAATCTAAGTGCGCAATCTGCAGTTTTTATGGCATTTCCAGTTTGTAATATCTAACATTTAAATTTTTCTATTTTCCAGGGTTGCAAAATAGCAGCAAAGCTCGGAGGTATAACTTATTACTGATTCAGCATTTATTTTTGATTAATATAAGCTATATCCAGGAAACTTTCGACGCTTAATTGCTGCTTTATTAGAAGAGTAAAAGTTGACATGCAAGGAAAATTACACATAAATAATAAGAGAGTTTACTTGCCATCTTGCCATCTTTAGCACGTTCAATGTGTGTTATAATACACATCAAAATGTTTAACGTATTGCCGATTACAGTAGAGTAAATAATTAATTTATTAGTGAACAAGAAGCGTAACAATCGGAAACAGCAATCAATTAACCAGTTTTAACACTTGTTTTGATGAGTCCGATTGCGAAAAACTGCATTCCTCATACTAAACGGGGCGAAGAAGTGCAGTTTGGAATTTATAGACATGTCGTAAAGAACATCATATGTATTGAAAAAACCGAATATGATTTCAACGGTTGAATTTCGAAATCAGTGTTCTTTTAATGAGCAATTCGCAAGCTAAGGAGATACGGACCACTCGCTCATGACCGTCTCCATATGCGGCGTACGCGCCGTACTGTTTTTTGTGGTAATCTCTTTGAATTCGTGACGGGAGAGCAAATTGTAACTAAATTATAAACCTACATTTCGAATATTACAACGCTGCCTTTTATGACAAGTTTTATTGAGAAGGATATCATTTGAATCGGTTTGGTTTTGTAAACCGACGACTCTCAAGTGGTTGATGTCTCGACCACCGGCACTGATTGTCTAGTTTAGCCGAGAAAGGCATAATTGTCGGCACGTATGTCGTCCACCATTTCCATATAAATTAAATCCCGACAATGCGGATGGTCTCTGGGCTTCTTGATGGCCGCTTGTGGCGAATGCTGCACGTTATGTGCTGTCCACTGATAGACAGTTGTTGCGCCGGCTGTCAACGTACAAACGATACGACACAAACTAACATTCTTTGTTGGCGGTCATTCACTATACATGAGATTACATACATATTAAACAGAATTACAATAAGCTGGATTTTCGCGATTGCATACAAGAAAACAGCTTACTTATCAATGCCGTATTCATTCATTCTTAATTTTTAACAATATAGTTGTACTTACTAGTTGTAGAATATTGAATACAAAATTTTATTTTACAATACAAACGAAATTCACAATATCATATAAAATTTCCATTCTATTATTTTCTTTAACGTAGGTATTCGGTTAACCAAGGACAGTATCAGCCGGTAGGAAGCTGATCAGTGATCAGTTAGATAAGTACGTACAACCCCGAAGCACGAACCTATGGTTCAACAATAGGCAATGAATCTGCTCGCATTTTACCTTCATCACTTTACAGATACAGAGTATAGCTATACAAAGGTAATGTTATTATTTAAACAAAAGTCCCGCCACGTTACACACCAACTGTGGGTAAAATGTATAACACCATGCGCTAATTATCAGACTGAACATTAATAAATATTTAACTATTAAAAAATTAATAGTTTATTAATAAAATAAAACTCTTGGTAATTGTTTCACAATTTGTTGGTTTTTATTTTCTCGACTTAAGTTTCAACCATCACGGTTATCGTCAGGAGTTTACAAATCAAACATTAACACTTTGTAATAGAAGGTAAAAGGAGCAGTGGCGGCTTCAGTCAGTAGACAAGCATGCAGCCGCCTAGGACGGCAAGATTTTAGGGGTGGCAACCGATTAAAAATAAAATAAATAGTATATTACATACCGAGGTGGAAAGTGTTTCATTCCTGTAGAGAGATATGGTAGTTGACCAAGGTGCGAAGCGCAGTGATCAACTAATTCTCGAGACAGGAAAACTTTTCACCGAGGTTTGTATATTATTTTATTCACAATCAGTTATTAATTAATTATCGAGTTTTAAACATAATTTCCATTAATGTTCATTGACAGTTTTATCATAATTTGATTAGTCTACTTTAACAAAGAGATCTGTGGAAGTGTTGCTAGGTAACATGTCAACATTTTTATTTATTCTGTCAGTACAGTTTTCAAATTATTTGCTTTGATAACTATTATCATTTTAACGCATATTATCTCTGATAGTGAGTTAGAGTGTACTCCTTCGGATCTGCGAGAAGACGCAAGAAAAGTGACGGAAGGATTGCTATCAGAAAAAAGCAGACCAAGATATGAAAAAACGTATGAAGCATATCGCAATTGGTGTCTTATTAAAGGTGTTCTAATTAGTATTAACTCCGAAACGATCGTCCTTGCATATTTTGGTGAATTAGCTCATAATAAGAAACCTTCTACCTTGTGGTCAATATATTCAATGTTGTGATCTACGTTGAATCTTAGACATAATATTGATATCAGTAAATTTGTTAGATTGAGAGCATTCTTGAAAAAACAGAATGTTGGTTATAAGGCTAAAAAGTCAGCTGTGTTATTCCAAGAAGACATCGACAGAGTTTTGCATAATGCGCCGATAGAATGTCTTCCTCTAAAGGTAAAATGTGGTTATTTGTGCATATTAATTTGAGTTTAATGGTATATCAATGTTCTAGGTTGCTTTGGTTATTGGCATTTCTGGAGCCTGTAGGTCTGACGAGTTAATGAAGATGAAAATCGGGGACATAGATTTCTTGGAAAATCGAATGCTGATAGTGATTCCTAACACAAATCTCATTGCCCTCGTTCATTTGTGGTAACTAAACCAAGAATGGATAAAAATAGTTAACCAATATAAGGTTCTGCGCAAGAATATTGAGAATGAAAGGTTTTTTTTGCAACTGAGATTCGGTAAAACAGCCATTTGACCATAATCCCATTGAAAATTTTCCAAAGAAAATACCTACTTATTTGGGACTAAATGATGTAGGCAGATTTACTGGACACTGTTTTAGACGTACGGCAGCTACTTTGCTTGCAAATACTGGAGGGGACATTCTTCAGTTAAAGAGATTGGGATGATGGAAATCAAGTTCCGTAGTCGAGGGCTATGTGGACAATTACTGAAAATTGCTAGTATGTTATCACATACTGAAACTTATACACTGTGTCTATAAAGTAACCCCCCCCCCCAACTATCTTTTGAACGACTTAATATTTTACCACAAAATTTGGTGTGCTGTAATGGGAAATTAAATTCTATTTTTCAGTCTATGTTAAAATTTTGTATAATCCAAAATGGCGGCTAGGCGCCATTTTGATTTTATTTAAATAGAAAGAAGGGTCGAGTGACACCTTATTGGAAAGGTCTTTTAGTTCTGCGTCTGATCTTAGGATGTCAAAGAAAAATATTTAGCCATAACAAAATGTTTTAAGATTAAGAAATCTATTTTAAAAAACTATGAATTAAAGCAAAAAGAAATTAAATTAAGACGTTCGAAATGTTTACTATTCACTTCTTGGCGCATAAAAAGTCTGTTTGAAATTCCTGCCTTACATTTTCATAAGTTTCTGGAGTGATATTTCTACAAACTTGTTTCTGGACGGGTTCTGTACACTTTCGATTTCAGATATTCCCATAGAAAAAAATCTAAGGAAGTTAAATCTGGGGAGCCAGCCGGCTATTCTACAGGCCCCCGCCTACCAATCCATCTTCCAAGAAAATGTCCGTTGAGAAAGCCAGAAACAGGCTTTGAATTGAGTGAGTCGATTTGTTTAAAGTCCGCCATTTTTTTATGGCTGAATATTTTTCTTTGATACTCTAGGATCAGACGCAGAACTGAAAGACCTTTCAAATGAGGGCCATTTGGCCCTAGATAAAAAAATCAAAACAATTTTGAATTAAGTGACTCCATTTGTTTAAAATCCGCCATTTTGTTATGACTAAATATTTTTGTTTGAAACTCTAGGATCAGACGCAGAACTAGAAAACCTTTCAAATGAGGTGTCACTCGACCCCCCTTTCTTTAAAAAAAAAAAAATTCAAAATGACGCCCAGTCGCCATTTTAAATGATACAAAATTTAATTTTTGGTTAAAAAATAGTATTTCATTTCCCATTTAAGCACACCAAATGTTGTGGTAAAATATCAAGTCGTTCAAAAGTTAGTTAGGGGGGGGGGGGGAATTACTTTATAGACAGACGATATACATGATCAAGGAACATCTTTGGCTTCTTGTTCGTCAAATACAAAGGAAAAACAACAATATGGTCCCGAGCAACTAAAACATGGTCTAACTCTAACAGTCAATAGTCATGAAAATTCGAATGTGACGATTAATTATGTTAATAATAATTATCCTAAGGAAGACAAAAACGAGTAGTTTTAGTAATTTAATAAGTTATTGTTTAGTTTTTTTATTAAATAAAACATTATCTTCATTGTGGATATGACACTAACATTTAAGCTGTTGAAATGTGACGTTTAAGTAGCCGGAAAAGTCTTTTCCAGCTAGCCGGAAAAGACTTTTCCGGCTAAGTACACAATGTATGACTTTCCAACTTTTTAAAAGCCGGAAAGTGACATATTACTATTTGATTGTGAATAAAATAATAACATCGAATTGAAAACAATAATAAATGTATATGAAAAAATATAAGAAAATAAGGAGTTTTTTTTGTAAAACAAATATATAGTAGCCTACGATAATTTCGTATTTTTGTTTCGTGTTCCGCTATTTCGTCTAACTGCGCAAGCTGGCGTTGGGCGGCGCGGCGCCACGCTTGTTGCAATTGACAGTTCGGGGTCGCAATTCGTAGCGTGCAGCGTTTGAACTGAGAAACAAAAAATACTCTAAGGCACACGTAGCGTAAATTTGTATAATTTTACTTTTACATATACAAACAATAATTTCCAACTGAAGTGGGACATGGCAGTTTAAAATGTAAAAACTCAATTAGTTGTATATTATGTCTCTAGAAGAATTTTAATGCTTGCAGACCTTCTAAATAAAAAGATAACATATTTTACATCACCTGATGGCAATTTAGCTAAACTTAAAAAAAAATAAGTACTTAATAATAGTAATCACGCTAGTAGCGCGTTGATATATTCGGTTGCAAGAAAAATCTTTAGTTGTCTTGATGGCGCACAGGTAGATATTCTGCTTGTTAATTCAGAGATTATGAGTTCTAACTTTGTTGAGTTATTTTTTAAAATTTTTTTTATGGGTAAAAACTTTCATATTATTCCATTTTCAATTATTAATTCTTATTTTGTAATGCTACATCACCCCAGTTTCTAACGAACCGCAGTTTAACAAAACTAATCGGTTGCAACATAAAACGTTAACTATAAACTTTTTACATATGAAAATAAAAGTAGGTGAATTAACTAGAGCCCATAAATTTCACTGCTATTTTCCAAAATAATTTAAAATAAACATTTAATTTGATCTGACCTCAACATGATTTAAATTCTACTTAATATTAAAAACAATGCTCCCCTAGGAACATTTTTTTTAAAGTGTGGTTTGTTAGAAACTGGAAATATGCAACATTAAAAAAATAAGAATTATTCATTTTAATTAAAATAATATAAACCTGATTGTCTCTAATAAAAAGAAGCAGATCTAATCAAGGTTGAAACTCATAATCTTTAGTTTACAAAGCTAAATTTTTACCTGTGCGCCATCAAGACAACCGAGAATTTATTTTGCAATCGATTACATCAGTGCACGACGGGCGTGATTATCATTACTAAATAATTTATTTGAGCATTATTAGTATTAAATTTTCAATTGAATTGCCATTAGGTGATGTAAAAAAATTTTGTTTTTATTTAAGATTACTGCTAGCAATAAAATTCTTCTAGAGACATAGTATACAACTAATTAAGTTTTTAAATGTTAAACTGCCGTGTCCCACCTCAATTAAAATTTACTGCATAAAGATATTTGTTTTCTTTTTGTTTCATGCAAATTTTAGTTGTGTTTGTACGTTGAAACCTATCCTTGGGCTTATGGGGGGGGGGGGCTTTATATAGCAGTGCCTAGGGCGGCAAAAAGTCTAGAGCCGCCACTGTAAATGAGAGCAAACTGACACAATTAACGTTTATAGTCTAGACTACCTTCGCTATGGTATTTCATAAAACGCAGATCCTCCACAGTTGTTCCTAGGTGGCTCTACTACTGGGTGTTCTTAGTAATATACAAATTTTTAAAAGTAAAACCCATTCGACAGCGTGGATCGGCATCATATTTAATAATTTTTACAGCCGTGACAAATATTAAAAAGTTTCCGTTAGGTAAAATAGATGAATGATGAGACATTATTCCAAAAACAACTTAGACGTGCATATTAAGTCTTGACGTCTTGATGTGGGCAATATGTGGTCGGTGTTTAAATGTGTCCTACAGTATTTTTGACATTGTGTGATCGGGTGGTCAACCCAAAACGGCGTGGGATCGGCAGGAGGAAGAAGGGGGTTATCATATTTATGATTTTTCTGTTTTGCTTATAAGACTCATTAAAAAACTATTATTGGAATTTTGAGAAAACGCGGTTTTTTAACTTTGGTAATAAAACATAAATAAAGAAAGAAATTTATTAAGATAAGCAAAGTAAAGTTTAGTATGTTTATAAACCGTAAAAAACTCCTTATGTTGCTTAAAAATCAAACTATTTTCATTTCCGGTTTCAACAGAAATGACATCCACTTTCTTATTTTTAATGGCGCACCCTGTATATTTTCGCATATTCGAAATTAAGATGAAATTTTGAGACTGTGTATGTTAACTAAGTCAAGTTCTGACATCCCAAAAATATTTTTTTTTGTACTTTTAGTTGTCTATTAAGAGTGCCTTGACTCACCCAAATCAATTTTAACAACCAAAGAAATAATAAACTATTGTTATTATTATTATAATCAATGATATATACTTATATTGCTTGTAAGTATTCGATTCATTTTACTTATTAAACCTTTGCTATGCTACCTGTAATGTTTTTATATTTGTTTCAGGACTACTAGGTTTAAGATAGTTTGAAACATGTTTTTGCAAAAAAATATTATTAATATGTTAAATAAAGGCTAGCATTTCAAAGAAAAACACAAGTTATGGGTACCAATTTAATTTTGGAAAAATGTTTTTATTTAAAATGCTTGAAAAATACCCTTTTCAAATTTAATATTTTAACAGGTATGTCATCTAGGTTGTAACTTTTATGTTTTTGGTTGTATGTAACTTGATTTGAATCGATCTTGGTAGGTCAAAGCTCTCTTAATAGTAAACAAAAATTACAAAAATAGTAGTTTTAGGATGTTAAAACTTTAGTTAACTTGTGTAGGCAGAAATTACATACTAATTCTGAATCTGCAAAGATATACAGGGTGATCCATTAAAAATAAGCAAGTCGGTGTCATTTCCGGTGAAACCGGAACTGAAAATAATCGAAGTTTTACCCCACATAATGAGTTTCTATGGTTTACAAAAGATACTACGTTCGCGAAGGTATGCAACCAAATTAAGAAGAAGAAAGCAAAGTAAAAATTTATAGTACAATGGTAAGACCGATAATGACTTATAGAACAGGACCACGCGCAGATACCAGAAAAAAAATTAAGCACTAAAAACTGTAGAAATGAACACCTTAAGAGCTATAGTTGGAAAATCAAACATTAACCGAATACGTAACGAAGACAACAGTGCAACAATCGATGTTGTGAAATTTGTAAGAAACGCCGAAATCGATGGAACAATCATGTTGATAGAGATGACAAGACTCAACTGATTCGAATAGCAAGAGACCTGAAACCTGCTGAAAAACGAAAACCAGAAAGACCTTCAAGGAGATAGGCGGAAAGCTAGCTATCATCATTAATAAATGCTTGAAAACAACAGGCAAAAATACCTATTTGGAAGAAGAAGAAAAAGAAGAAGAACTACCGTACGATATACAGCTGCGCTTCCGCTGGAGTCGTAGGAGTGATACGAGCTTACGCTACGTTCTGCGCGAATGCGCAAAATCCGCGTTCGTTTCTCACTACGCACTCCCACTTGACTTAACGCAGGAGAGAAACGCGTTATTATTGTTACTGTTGGCGCTAAGACGCCGAACAAAAATACTTTTAAAAATAGGATAACAAACAATTTTTAAAGTATAACAAAGTTCAGCATTCATTATTATTTCTCTTTACAAGTACCTATTATAAAAATTGTTTCGCGAAAATTATTTACCCAAAAGAATTTATTTACGCCCTCTTAGTTTCTAATGCGACTTCGCCTTTGTGTGATGCTGACAAATTTACAGTACTTAGCAGGTTTGGGATTGTTCGTTGGTTTCAATTTGGCACACGCTGCTAGTTAGTGTCTGGTGGTTCAATCGGCAACGGTACAGTCTTTCTGCCTTTTTGTAGTCATTAACTTGTGAAATTATGATTTCCAATTACGGCAACCTTAAACCCCCATTCGAAGGCAGAACTGGATTTATAAAATAAACTTATGAGCAACTGCTCACGTTCTTGTTAACCGACCCCACTTTGACAGAATAACCGGAATTTAAATTAAATTCTGATATCCCACGAATGGAAGTGGTATAAAACTTTCTAAAAACAGCATCGAGAAGAATAAGAAGTTGCATTAAAATCTACCCAACAATATATTTAGCGCTAAAATTACACATTTTTTTATTATGCTTAAAATATCATTTTACTCTACTTAACTTCTATTAGTTTATGAGAGTGGTGGTAGCTCAATAGGTAGACGCTTAGCCTCTAACGCTAAAGGTCTAGGGTTCGATTCCCCGCCGAAGCCATGCAGCAATAAAAATCTATGCCGCAACCCGCCACTCACATTCCCCAATCCGGTGTAGGCAGCCGTGGGATCTTAATGCCCAAAACCTTCTCTGGTATTATTTAGTCGTTCGGATTCGACGTTAAACTGTAGGTCCCCCATACTCCACCTTAGCGCTAAGGAAAGTACGTGGCAGAGAAGAGTGCCGGTGCCCAGCAGTGGGACTTAAAGGCTAATTGCAAATTGCGAGTTTATGGCAGTTTGGGGGGTTAGAACGTTAGTTGCATTAGTTTCGCGACGTCACTAGTACAAAAAAGATTTATCTTTACAGCTACCAATCTAACCAATTTTGAGATTTTAGTGAATAGGTTGCAGTTTTTAAAAATTGTACTAAAACATGAAATAATCCGTTCGTTGAACTAAAAACACTCGAACTGCGAAATAACAACATTTGAAAAATACAGCACCTTTTTAAACAAGTAACTAAATACCAGATATGTATTTCGACAGTAAAGCTATTATCATCAGTGGTAAACTCACACTGCGATGATAGTTTTTCTGTCGAAATACGTATCTGGTATTTAGTTACTTGTGTAGAAGAGTGTCGTATTTTTCAAATTTTGCTCGTTTCTTAACAAAGCACCTTATTGTTATTATGATTTTGTAATTTAAAACATATTCATTGTATATCACTCTATAGTGCAGTTATTCTGAATTCTTTACAATATGCCGAAGCACACAAATTTAGAAGACCGGAAACAAAAAGACAGTAAAACTCCGGACTTCGGAAGAAGTTCTACAAAGAAAGACTAGAATTAATTTCAAGGCATGTTGAAAATGCAGTTATTGTCAGGGATTCGTCAACTCGGAAAGGGCCAGAATGCGGGCAACAGGTTTTAAGGGGCGGCAGGATTCAAGGGGCAGAAGGTTTCAAGGGGCGGCAGGTTTCAAGGGGCGGCAGGTTTCAAGGAGCGGCAGGTTTCAAGGGGCGGCAGGTTTTAAGGGGCGGCAGGTTTTAAGAGGCGGCAGGTTTTAAGGGGCGGCAGGTTTCAACGGGCGGGGTAAAGCCCAGAAGACAAAATTAGATAAAGAGATTATTTTTACCGGCGCGCCGCGGCGACCAAATATATTTTCTAAGAGATCTATGAAACTAATATATTCTGGTTTAAAATCTCGACCTGCAAAAACCAGCAGTATATATTTATGCCTCGTCTATTTTGAACCTAATTCTTATCTGATCAGAATAAATGTTTGTTTTTTTTTATATTTAAAGACTACGGCTGGTAGCAAGGTGATTATAGTAAGTTATTTAAATTTGAAAATATTTGGACTAGCCTACGACTTACACCAAAAAAATGAATTTTGTCGCGAATTAACAATTTTCTTATATTTTAATGGTTTAATGATGATTAATGACATCAAACATTTTTAAGGTAAAATCTGTTTACAACTGACGTTATTATAAATATATCTCTCGAATTTTACCTTATCCCGATTGATAATTATAATTACCATCAGCTCTTATAATTGAATGTTACTTTAGATGTTAGTATCAAGGGTAAGTGTAATTGCAGAAGGTTTTTATGTGATGATAGTGCATGGCGAAGAACTGCGGATGCCGGTCATACGGTATTCAAAGTTGAGCACTCTCCGCTCTGGTCCCCACTCGGATGGGTGATCAATATAGGGGTATACCTGCAACCAACCGTGCTTCGGAGGGCACGTTAAGCCGCCGGTCCCGGTTGTCATACTAACATCGTTGGCAAACGTAAACCATTTAGTGGAACGTCTTCTCCTTTCGACGGGTAAGGTCAGTCTCCTGCCCGGCATACGTGCAAAGAGGGCTCACAGAACCCGCAACAGTTGCTGGTATTAAAGAGGCCATTGGCCTATAACAAGAGGAAGAAGAAGAAGATAGTGCATATAATTTTAAAAAAAGGTAATTTTTATGAACTACTGTAGCAGAGACAGATTGGCATAAATAGAACCCTACAGTGATGATAATGACGTAGTCGAGTGGTTTTATCAAAAGTTGTTGAATATAATAAATAAAGACGTTTTAAAATTACAAAGATAAAAATAAAGGATCGATTTAAGAAAAAAATTAAGTCTGGTGGGAATTTAACCAATTATGCATTATGCACAATATTGCAAAGAAATCTTAAAAAAGAAGCTAAAAATGCTCATTAGCAATATATACAAAACTACGGAAGAAAACATCTGTACAAGTTCAATTAGTTTTTGGAATTAGCTGAAATCAACAGCAAAATCTGCGGAATCTAACGCCAATCTTAAATACGAGAAGCAAGTCTTGAATGCGCCTACAAAGATTGTTGAAGGTTAGCATTAAAGAACTTTTTCCAAAACAAATAATAATAATATTCACTCTAAGGGGGGCGGTATTTGTCTACCAAGGCCCCAATGCAACTCCATTAGCTGTAATGATGTGGTTACGCCACCGTGCACACATTCAATCATGTCTCATATCTCGACACAGCTTATTTACAATTTTTTTGAAAATAGTTACCAAAAAAAGCGTAGGGCGTATTCTACGGGTTTAGCTAGTTTATTAAATTTGTATTTTTCAGCGTTTACTGCGAGAAATTGGGTTTTATATAAAGCAAATTTCACTCGCAATCTTCATTATTATAACTCGCTTGAGAATCGTATGCTGCGTCTTAATAATAATAGAGCATTTTAAATTGACTATTGAAACATTTTCAAAATTTAAATTATTGTGTTTTCAACTTAACATTAAAATTATTACTACAAATCGTAGGGCTTTGTAAAAGCGATTTATACTAGAACTAAGGTAAAAATTAATTTGAAAGTTGTTATGACTTATGAATAAAAATAACCAACCTGCAACAAAATTGTTCTTCAATAAAATTGTCTGTAGACAACTGCACTAGAGGAAAACTAAAAATTCTTCATGAAACTTACTGTACGAGCACAGCTATACCAATCTTTGTTCATTATTATTAAAAAATAGCAAGAAAAAATGAAACTTGTTGCTAGAACAGTAAAAGAACGTAGCGGTGCGAGGAGGTACTTAAAAAAAAGTAGTACTTCTTTTTCACATTACAAGTTATTTAACTTTTTTGCAGCTGCACGTTATCCACTAATTAATTGTATTAAATCTGCATTTTCTATTGATTTGTCCTAGACAGTTGGTACCTGTTTGGCATACATTACAGACGCGCGTATGTCTTCAAGCAAAGCGATAAAATCTATGTAAGGCAGCGCGAAGGTAAATTGTTGATTGGAAAAAATAACCATTATCAGGTATTTACAATATTTGTTGATGAAGACGAGTTCACTAAGTGATTCTCTGAACCATTACAAGCGTGTGCTGATTTTAATGGTACATTCTTTTCTCCGATTTGTAAAACACGTTGTTAGTCACTTGAGCATACCACCTAAGGAGATTTTAGTTCTAATAATAATAATAACCATAATAATAATAATAAAAATAAAAGTAAAGCACCGTTTTTTCTGGAAAGCGTTTCCATTTGTATCAGAGCAAAATCTATGGAAGATTCAACATGAAGAATAGTTCTTTAGTATGAAAGAATTTCAAAGCGAGTCTTATAAGTATAAACCTGAAATCGTTGCCTATTATTCATACAGGTTTGTTTCATCAGTCACTCTTTGAATTTGGAAATACATGCATTTCCAAAAATAAATCTTTTGAATATTATGTTGTAGGTACAACCAAGCATCAGACAACTTTTAAAATTTAAATAGCCTTGTGAAACATATAAAGTTTTTGTAAACAAGGAAATATAACATGTATTAATAGAAAATAAAAACCATCAGAAGCTAATATCCAGCGCTGTTTAGTATTGAGCAATTTAAAATAAGGAAGCAATTGCTCGGGAGCTCTCACGCTTAATTTATTGACTTTTTTTTGTAACATGAATGCAGCATAGCTATTTAGAACTAGCGTTAATTGAAAAATTCCAAAAACAGGCCAATTCAAGTTTATTACGGAAAGGTCAGCACAGTTTAGAAATCGTAACTTATGTTAATTTATGCAGCGTTAAAAGGTTTGTCCATCGCTTTTAACTGACTTATTAGTGCCTATAATAGCTTCTGTGCCTTCGAGTTTATATTATTCCGCTTGCTTTATTGCGATTAGCGCCAACAATTTCGTTATGTTCACCTGTATTTAAGTTAGCACATTACTTGCAATTATCATTCCACAACAGCAGTTTTTGACAAAAAACTACGAAAGGGAAACAGCAATAACAATAGTAGAAAACGCACCTATTTACTAATTTAACGTAATGGTATGCGGGTAAAGCTGCTAATACACAGGCCGACTGAGATAATCCGGTATATGGTACCCAAGTAGCACACTAAAGTTGGGCCAATATTGGCTCTGTTATATTGGTGATATCTCTGAAATGTAACGCTTGTTTATAGTGGATATATATTGGCTACCAAGGTTTAACCAATATGCGAAGTCTAGTAAGGTAAGATATCTGAAAAGTTTATTGGTTCCTTGTTGGTCACTCTTGTTGGTTACATATTGGCAGCCAACGTTTAGCCGATATGTGAAATCTAGCAAGGTAAGATATCTGAAAAGTTTATTGGTTTCTTGTTGGTCACTCTTGTTGGTTATATATTGACAACCAACATATGTCCAACATCAAATACTGACATTGGCTACTTATTGTATAACAGACATGGTCCAATCTTGGTTGTAAATATTAATTAGTTATTGGTTGGCATTACGTGCCCAATATAAAATATTATTGTTGGATGCTTATTGGTCGTTAATATTGGTGCATTATTTTCTGCGTAGTTTTCATATGTGTGTCACCATTGGTATCTCGAAAACTAAAGAACTACAAAGTCGGTTAAATTAGCAAAGATTTACAGTTTTTTTTTGCTGATTATGAAGCTGTAATTAAAAAACCAATTAAATGTCTAGTTTTAGAGATATTTTTATAAATATTTTTTTAATTTTTGAACATTCTGTATATTTTTGCATATTTAGTAAATTTTCTATAAAAAAGTTAATAAGCACAACCAATCAATTTGAAAATAAAAAAGTTATAAGCAATTTTCTACAGAAAACCGTGTTAATATAGGATATAAAAATTATACATTATTCAATGACTATTGCTATTATTATTAATGTAGAAAATTGCTTATAACCTTATTTTCAAATTTAGGCTAGTAGTGCATTTGAACTTTTTTATAAACAATTTAATTTTCCATCGAAATATGCAAAAATACTATTTTTAGGAACTAGCGTTTAATTGTGTTTTTTTAATTGCAGCATCGTAATCAGCCCAAAAAACTGATATTTTTTGCTCGTTTAACCGACTTCGTAGCTCTTCTAGTTTTCGAAGTACAAACGATGTGCATCTCCCATGCCACATCCTATAAGTTCGAGTAAGCTTCAACTTATAATGTTACAATGTAAGTATCAGCTATATAAAAAATAGGATTAAAAATTTTGTATATTTAATTTTTTATACGTTTTTAAATAAGAGTAAGTATATTTTTCACGTCTTTGAATTCAGCATTTGCTGTTTCTCCTTCTGGTAGTTTCTTTGATGGGGTTGGATATAAGTTTTTGAATGAAATACATATATGGTTTCTAAAAGAATTATGTGAATGCGCCTCTAAAGTTTATTTAGAATTAAACAATTACATTACGCATTAACTGTTGTATGTAAACTAGCTAAAATGCAAATAATAATTCAATAATTTATTAAAAAAAAATAAAATATAAAAAAAATTAATACATTTTATAAATTATTGTCCACCTCTGCGTTTTCAGTTTTCCACTTTTTACGTCCCCCATCGCGATCCTTTGCGGTGCACAAAAAGCTTCCCACCCTTCCTAAGAATTCCGTATCCGTAATACTCGGGAATCGTTTACGAATTGCTTCTGTAAATAGAAAAAAGATGTTATTTTTTAAATTAGTGCTGTTACTTAAATAGAAAAACACCTAAAACATTTGCAAATTTGCTGTAAGTAAATACATTCTGTAAACCATGTACTAGATCAACGTACACTACTACTATAAGATAATACTACAAATATTACAAAAAAAATTGCGTTTCTAAACGATATACAGAACCAGCGAGAAATATTTGGGTTATGAAAGAAGTATTATATAAGAATTTCTTTAAATGCATAAAGTGGCAATAACAAATACACTATATATAGTTTATACTTACTTGTAATAATAAGCTGTTAACACTTTACACAATTTCAGTCAAAACACTTAAGTAACTAACTAACTAAACTAACTAAACTAAGAAAATGATTTTAAACGTTGCTCAACGAAACTTTTTGTTTAAACTAACACTGAAGCAATAGATAATTTAACTCTAACTTGTGTCGCTAACTGAAGGAAAGTCACTACCCCCAACTCGATTTATCAGTAGGGTAAAAGCGCAGGTAGCAAAATATGTACCCATTCTTGCAAAAGGATTATGTAACAGTGGCGTCGGCTATAGTACTGTTACAGAGCCCAAGAAACATTTGCAATTTAAAAAAATAGAAATTCACTTATTTGCTAAAATTTTTTGGATTTTTTAAGTTGTTTTGTGCTAGTCATTTTTATAAAGTTCTGTTCCGGAAATGCTAAGCCACCCTTTTTTATGCAACCAATTTTTATGAGGATGCTATGAAGCTCATATTGTTTTTTCTGCAATACTAATTTAATAGTGCTGTTTATTTTTGTCGAGGCGTTTTTTATTCTTTAGAGGATGCGAAAAAAAGTGCTTCAGAACAAAAGTCTAGAAAAAAGTTCCACGAAAAAGTCCCCGAATAAAAAGTCTCCAGGAAAGAAAAGTCTCAGGAAAAAAGTACTCAGAAAAAAGTCTTCGGAAATAAATATCAAAAAAAATTGTTTGATGTGCAAGCCCCCTAAAACTTCTGAAATGTTCGAAATGATCATATGGGTTAGGTGGAATCGGTTATTTCGTTTGTATAAAATACTCGTCAACGGAAATTGTATCTATTGCCTACAATATTTAGGTTTTATGACTAAATAAATGAGCACATCAACTGGTTTTGAATTTGCAATCAACTTGTATAATAAAATCAAAAAATACGCTAGAGCTCACAATCATTGCAATTTAAAAATACAAATTAATTTTGTATCTCGACAAAGGATAAACTTATTCTATGTTTAATAAATTTCTGTAGATGTCATAGTTTTTTTCTGAAACTTTTATAGAAATTTTTTTCCGGGAACTGTTTTCCAGATTTTTGTTCAGAGAACTATTTTCCCGGGAACTTTCTGTGGTTTTTTTCGGAAACTATTTCCTAGATTCTCTGAATCTCTTGATTCAAAAAATATCTTCTAGTAATGTCATGGTTCCTAATACCAGTACAAATTAATTACAAAATAATAAAACAAATATTACAATTTATTAGAGTATAATAAAACAATTGAGATAATCGTTTTACTTTTATATTAACCGTACTTAATTAGTAAGTTGAACAATT
Source organism: Ctenicera cuprea (assembly GCA_958336395.1). Lineage (NCBI taxonomy): Eukaryota > Metazoa > Arthropoda > Insecta > Coleoptera > Elateridae > Ctenicera > Ctenicera cuprea. Next base: position 27,911,570 of record OY284487.1, on the reverse strand, counting down.
CTAATAAGTAAAATAATAAATTGTAGAATATATGTTTAATTGTAACCTGTGGTAACGCCACTGGAAGCAATACAAACTCTAGTCTAGTCCGTTGGTAAATTTTTCCAAGACAAATTTGTTTGCTTACAGCCCTCGGTATTACTCATTTCTTAAGAAATATCTATTCAAAAGGTGTTTTCGTTGTTTGCATCTTATGACGCACAGATATTTGTGTAACTGAGTTATAGCATGTAATTTAATCGGTGGTACTACTTTTTGTACATTTACTCTGAATGCTAAATATGATGGCATGTGTCAACCTTTATCAAAGTAAAGTAAAAAATATTTTGTCCAATTTTTTGATTTATCTATGTACATTGAAAACAATAACACAAACCGAAAATTTTAGTAAAATATTATTAGTATTTTTCTATAAAATAATATATGGGAATTATAACCATAAACGGATACTTGTTTTATTATAGTTGTTAACATACAAATAAATCCTTAAAAACAGGCAAGAAATTAAAGTATAAAAACATACGTAAAAAAGCAAGAAAGTGACAAAAAAGGAACCAAAAAAGCAAAAATGTTATTAAAAAAACACCCCAGAGAATTAAATAGGTAAAAATGACATACGCAGATAATTATACTGTTCTTATCAGTTTTTAAACATTCCATAAAGAGGGATTCACGAATGACGTCATAAAACTTTCTATTTACCGTAGCCATCTCTAGAATATGCGAAATTGACCTTAATTTGTATATATGTTAGAATACTTGTTCGGTCGCTAATATTATTCTTACGTCAGAATAATCAGGATTTAAAGACTGGTGAACTTTTCAATGGGTTGTAATTGAATTTATTTCAAAAGTTTTGAACATTATTTGCTTGTTTTGGAATTTCTTACAAAAATTAAAATAGAGAAAACAGTAAATAAAATTTGGATTAAATGTAAATATACTCTTAACGGGGTTTTAAATAGAGTATGCTTTAAATTTCCTATTTATAAAAAAAAACAATTTGTCTAACTAAGCAGGATCCTGTCTTTAGTAATAGTAAACAGAATAATATTTTTTTAAATAAATGCAGTGCTGACTGAAATTTAAATTTTAAAAGTGAGAGGTTTTTATTTACATTTAACGTTAAGTTTATCAAAAAATATTGGTTTTAGGTTAATTTCAAATGTTGGCAGTATCTCAACTAGTGTTTATTGGTTTCTTATTGTCTTTATATCGCCTTGCCATTATAATTTTAATTACAATAACCTTGTTCAATGGTAAAATATATTGGCTTTATAATGGCAGGCAATATTGGCAACTGCTAGTATTACATTTACTTGTTCGTTATTGGCAGAGTATTGTAAGGTTATATTGCCAATAGTTTGTTGATTATATATCTGTTTTATATTGGTTAACCAATATAGTTTTATTGCGGGATTCCATACATTGGTTATATATAGATTTTACCTTTGCAAGTTTATATTGTAAATGGCTTGTTGGTTATGTAACTGTTTTATATTGGTTACCCAACATGGTTTTATTGCGGGATTCCATACATTGGTTACATATTGGTTTTACCCTGGGATACCAATGTTGCTTGTCACAGGTAGTTTCAACAGTTTGCCAATATTTCAAAATATACCTTGTATTTCCAATAGTTATCCATTATATATTAGATATGAGATGCACGATAAAATGTTGAGCCAATGTAGAACATAAAATAAACCTTGGATAGATATTGGATACATATTGTGTGCTACTTGGGACGTACTTGAGGGTGTTTAGATCCGTGTTAAAGTTGTAATGTAAATATTTTTCCCGATAGAACACGAAGAGTTCGAAGTGAAATCTCAGTAGGACATGCTACGTATACTGTGGTAATGAAATATAAGACTAACTGCGATACCCATGTGCTGCGCCCCACGCTATGTTATCTAGTTTTATGCATTTTATGGAGATTGCTTCAAGGCTGTATAAATCAATTATGACAAATTTGTAGCCACAATTAGAGAGGGAAGGGGATAGTTAACTCCCCTAAATATGGTTGCACCTAAAAATTAAGTTCTACATCTTATTCTACTGTAACTCATGAGCAACTTAACCTAAACCAAATTTTTTTAACGTTCTCTGTTTACTGAAGAGAGTAGCATTAATTTACGTTTTTTGAACATTAATAGTAGGTGTCACAGAGAAAGACTCTTACCAAAAGAGTGTCTTTGTTTAGTTCACATACCTGCAATTAATTAATTTGTTATATTGACAACTATTTAAAATACATCTGTTTGTTATTAGCTATTTATGTAACAAGTACATACCACAAAACTCTATTGACGATTCTTTAAGTCGCTTTTTCTTCACTTAAATGTTAACATTATTGGAAAACTTGATATCTCTCAAAGTGTGATTTTGCTGTTGCTAGGTTTACGCAATGTTATTTACACCTAGTTGTCAAATTCTAAAATTTACAAGAAAATTTGTTTGCTGTGCCAAGAAATGGAAGAGATCTCTGCTGGCGATGTACGAAAATTGCTAGCGAATGCAGAAAATCAGCTTTTGTCAAGTAAATGTCTCTTATTTGTAAGTTTATCGTTACTGTTACTTCTAGATGTGTTCTAATTTGTTAGTTTTTCTTGATTTGCATAGATAAAATGTTGACATTTGTTTTGACATTGACAGCCGGCGGTTCTACTTTATCATTATTGTACTAGTACAATAAAGTGCAACTTTACGGTCGCTTAATTACATTAAACAATACAATAATCAAGTAGTTATAATGCAGTTGAATATAAAACGGTTTACACACAAAAGCACAACTTTAAATCATATTATCGCATTGGAGTTCAAGAAAATGGCGAGAGGAGATACAGTATTCGGTCTTGCATTAATAAATTTCGAGAAAACATAACATTTCATAACCTCTAAAAACTCATAACCTTGAAAGTTAAGCAATCTGGTTTGCATCTTTACTAACGAAAAATAAATTATAAATCATGTAAAATTTCTGCAATTAACAATACTCCTGTGTATCTGTTGTAATCACAATTATAAATTCCTAAATATTAACGGTAAATTGGTACAGCTACTTGATTAATTTATGATATAAGGTAAGACATGCATATAGAAACGGTTAGCAATTGTTGTTGTTTCGTTGCTATATATATTTATTATAAATTTGTTAATTTGTGAAGTTTGTTTCGACTTTGTGTTCGTGAATTACAAAATTAACGAAAACATGGATATTTCATCCGAGATTAGAATGTTAGCCGAACAAGCTGAACAGCGATTAATCCCCGCGAAATCTAAACCAGCGTATTGCAAGGAATACGAAAAATTATCCAACTGAATGGCCAGCAAAAACTACAAGGTGGTCGATGAAACACCAACGCTTGTCTATTTGAACAAAATGGTACGTGACAATTAATTATTAAAAAGAGCAATTAGTTAACGTAAAATTGTGTTTCATGACAGTCAACCATCTACAAGTCGTCAACACTGTGGTGCATCCATTCTAAATTGCAAACGATGCTGCGCATTAATCACGGAGTGAACATTGCTTTCTTTTCATAAACTACATGTGTTTATGAAGGGCACAAACAAATGGTATGACCCTAAAAATTCTTTGGTGTTTACAGAAGAGCAACTGCGCAAAAATTTGCGCATTGAAGCCCTTGATGACACCTTTTTATTTTTGAAGGTTTGTACTGAGTTGACAGTTGTCACAAAATGTTGACAGTAATATTTTGAGTTTCAGGTTGTCGCTATTTGTGGAATATTTGGAGCTTGCCGGAGGCATGAAATGTGCGACCTCCGCATGTCGGATATTAAAAAAAAGGGGTCTGTTTTAATAATTAATATTAGACCATATAAGACCGAAAAAGGTAGAAAATTTGCCGTAACTGATGACTGTGAAATACCATATGTTCAGATTTTTAAGAAATACCTTTCATAATGCCCAGATCAGATGCCTACGGATAGAGTATTCTTAAAATACAGCAAAGGCAAATCTATCAGGCAGGTTGTCGGAGTGAATACTTTTGGCAGATGCACGTTTCTCGTGGCGAAATATCTGAACCTTCCAGCTAGACGCTGAGAAGTTCACCGGCCACGCGTTTCGGCGGACGGACGTCTGCAACAATCATGGCAAATAGTGGAATGAGTGTGGCTGAGCTTAAGCGGCAGATTGGATGGAAATCATCGAAGGTAGCTGCTGCTTATGTTGAAGGTTCCATTGAGAACAAATTAAATGTTTCGAAACGCATTGTTGGGGCTGTTAGTGGAAGTAATAATACTACATCTACGTCCTCAAAATTGAACATCCTCGAAAATGCAAAGGATCAGCAGTCTGCTAGTTTACAAATAACTAACAATGAGCTGATTAAAGCTTCTAGTTTACAAATTTCAAACAACACTAATTGTACGTTTCATATTCAAAATAAAGATTAGTTCTGATTACCTGTGTATTTGTCATTGTTCAAAATTTGTAGGTGAATTTGTTGTTACCTAGGCAACTTTAAAGCACTAGTGCTTTAAAGGTCCGATTTTGCACGCTTTCTACTTTCAAAAACAGAGATTATGATTCAGGTGTAATAAAATAGTATATTAAAAAACAAGTTTCATAAGACATGATTTTAGAGCACGCGTCCAAGTTAGAAAACGAGCCTGCGGCGAGTTTTCTAATGGACAAGTGCGCTTAAATGTCTTATGAAACGTGTATTTTATACAATTTTTTCTATTTTGGTCCAGAAAAAATTGAAAATTACGTTATTTTATATTTTACTTTAAAAATATAATCGATTAGGAAAATTTTTGGTTTTTTGTTTTTGTTATGTGGCTGCTGGTAACATTTAAAACAATTTCAAACAATTCAAACTACTTTCAAATTAAAATTTAGACAAACTGTGTTTGAAAGTGATTTAATTTTTAAAACAACTAAGATTTGGAGATAAGATGGAAGAAGAATTATCTTGCACCCACCCGAGCTATGCAAGGTAGCGGAAAATACGCTAAATAATCTTAATTTTTAGAGCTTACAATTTAAAGGTTATGTTTATAACGCGTGAAGGTTTTGTTGTCACATGGTTGTCACCAACCTAACAAAATAAAATTTCGAATTCTTTAAAGAGTTGCTTTATGAAATCCAAATGAATTTCATAAAGTAGTCGGTAAAGAACCAAAATAGAAAAAAGTGATTATACTGGTCTTATTTTAGAGGGCTGCAAATCGCAAGGAAGCATTTTCGGACGTAAATGTTCATATGCAGGAATTACCTCCTAAGGTTTCTGTTCGTATTAACGAAACACCCTGTACATCATTACAGTATGCCCCTGGATTGTAAGAATACAGGAAATTTGAGTACACAGTCATCAAAGCAAAATCCAATTCCCTCACCATAGACATTTTCCAAAAACATCCTTTCGTTTCAGTTAAAAATTCTCATCTAATAAATACTTTTGGAACTTTTAGTAACTGGTATTTAGTGGCTTTCAGTGACACATTATACTTTGGCTTTGGTTTATTGTCTCATAATATATACTTATGGGGATACAGAAAGTTTGTTTTCATTGTCTTGTAGAAAGAAGTACCAAGAGCTTACGTAAACTTTTGAATAATTCATTGTATTTTTTTAAAACATAGTCTTTATGATAAAAGTTGTAGGTCAACTGTATCTTTTGATAAATAAATCTTAGCACTGCCACTGTGTTCAAACTAGTAATATATTTGCAAACAATAACGTGGAACAGCCGGATCCAGGTGTTAGCGCTGTAGGTACAAATGACAGCTCTATTTATTGTCCACTGGCATTCATCAGTGCTGGCAGTAAATATCTAGAACGAATCATTTTAAAATACCTTTGCCTACCCCAACTGAAGTATTAAATGTGAGGCACAAGTGCTTTATCCTGAAACAGCCAGGAAGCATTTGCCACGCCGCATTTTTGTATTTGTACAATTACAGTGTAATCGTCTTAACGTTTCATGAATGGCCACTAACTTTGTTAAGATTAGCCTTCTGGCATGCCCAAAAGTTTGATATACAAAACTAATGTCGAGCGGTTCTTCATATTGTGCGTTGTTATCTATACGTCTAAAGCGTGAATTTAAAATGTTTCAACATTTTTTATTGTTCTAGAGTTTGGTGTAAATTTTTTGATCGACTTTTGTATATATTTATCCATATATTGATGTATATAATTCAAAAGCGGACTTTTAGTCGCGCAAAGCAAAAAATGTTGTTAAAATTCAATAAGTAAACAAAAACCATTGGCGTACTCAAATTCATTAAGTTATACGTGAAACACGTTGGACGAGAGAACTAATTTTTCGGATGAAAATTAGAAAAAGTTGTTGTTATGTACTGCAATTCTTAAGTTTTTATTCGACGGTGGTTTTCTGTCCCTTATGGATGTTGATAGTCCACAATTTTCTTTCGTAGAACTTTCTCGTTGTATTAATGAATTTACACGTTCAATTTTCATTTATTCGTGGTTGCTATTTTACATTTCAATTAAAAATATATTTTTGCAGTTTCATAAAATTGTTTCGTGAAGTACTTTAAAAACTCATGACCATTCCTATTCTACGTTATGAACCCTGTTTTATTTTATTTTACTATTACATCAGCTTTAATTCCAGTTGACCAAATAAATAATAACTACCTGCACAAGCTAAATTAAGGTCAAACATATGGATGTGTTACCATTCTAAGCTCGTAAATAATTCGTTTAAAAGTTTAGATATTCGCCAACTATACATTTAAAGGAATAATGACTACATTGCTTTATAATTGATTGTCTCATAATTTAAATACTGGCAAAATACTAGACTAGAAATCCGGACTATATAAATAATAAACCGATTAAAAATGTATACACTTTTTTATGCATTTACTGATGGTTGTCTTTAAAAATAATTTTGCAAGGCAATTTACGGACCTGTAACAAAGAGAAATTCACCCACGTTGCCCTTTGTGATGATGTATGACACATATTTATGTCCTTCTCGTTGCAATGAAAGTGACTACACCTTTATGAGTTGACAGTTTGGTAGCTTCACGCCACATGATCCGTGTTCACTTGTCAACACCGTAGGTATAACAACCAGAGTCTCATTGTCCATTACCATTTTATGGCACCGCTTTTGAGGGGGTCCTTATAGAAAAACATCGTGATTGTGCACTGGCGTTTGTTAAGAAATGCATTAATCTTTTTCGTGGCTGGAGGTCCCTTCTTGTTATACTTATAAAAGACTAACAAATTCTTTTGTCACCTATTAGGTGAAAGATGTACAAATTGTCATCGACTCTTCTTAATAATTGATGACTGCTACATCCGCGCTTACTTTGCAACGATAGCTATTTTTCAAGCAATGACACGAGTTTCCGTTTAGATTAATGTATTAGTAAAATGTGTGACACACATAATAACAAATTACAATAGGATTCTTATTTGAATGACAGCCAGTGATATTAAGTAGCAGGAAAATTACTTGTCTTTTACTAATCTCATTATCTTTAATCAAATCTCAAACTAAAAGGTTTCCTAATATATAAGTGGTAACAAAAAATTAAAACTATTGCGTTGCATGTGCTTAAGTTTCGTCTTTTATTCCCAAAATGTAAACTTGAATTATTTTATATCTGAAACGAAATACAATATTTACAGTAGCAACAACGTAAATCGTCATGTTAGTAAAACCTACTAATAATATTAGAAAATTCATAAATCTGTAATGGGATTTGACAATTTTGACGCTAGAAACATGCAATAACTTTTAAATTACTTGTCCATTTACACTGCATAACGTTTAGGGTGATGTATAACATGAAGGATACACTTTTAGTTTAATTGTGGATTTAGAATTTGAATAAAATGAAAAAGTTGCTATAAACATAGGTCCGAAAACGCTTCCTTTCGGAGTTACAGCATCCTGAAGTCCACGCATTTTTGTGTAGATAACTTTTACAGTAGTTGCACTAAAATAAAATAATAAAACACCCACTCGTATTCACAAATTTTTCTATTTTCTGGATACGACTGGGTATTTTATTATAGTATTAACGTTCATTGTCCACTGTGAGATGAGGATGGATATTAATCGTTTAGTTGCACTAAAACTTTGAAATTCTATAGTGAGTACTACCCACTTAATATAGTACTAGCCAAACCCGTGGTCTACACCCAGCGCGTTTTTTGTAACTTAATAAAATTATAAATAAGCTGTCTCGAGATGTAAGACATGGTACTTAATGCGTCCATCAATTTTGTATAGTTTCAAATACGCAAGAATATGGGTAACTACTAACCAATTACGTAAATGTTTATTTTTGAAGTGAAACTTCTTTAACGGCGGTTGTAATATGCGATCGTATAATGAATGTTGCGCACGCGGCATAACGGAAATGCTTAGAGAACTGTATATACCTAACGTAATTGTGTCAAGCTCGAAACCAAACGAATAGCGTCTATACGTTGCACTATAGTCTGGTAGATGGCTCTGATAAGGTGGTTCCAAAAATAATCCATTACTACATAGCGGAATTATTTTGAAACGTTGTCCGATTTGCATAAAAATTGGCATTACAGGGGGAAAATTGTAAAGCGAGGGGTTATAGGGCTCCTAATTACAAATCCAAAATCTTTATTATGAAATTTAACATGGCGGATTTAATATAGCCGAATTATTTCTTAGCGTTATCCGATTTGCATAAAATTTGGCATCAGAGGGAAAAATGGATATTCGAGGGGTTTTGGGGCTGCTAATTAATCCAGGATCTAAACTATAATATTCAAGATAGCAGATTCAATGTGGCGGAATTATTTCGTAACGCTATTCGATTTGCAAAAATTATTATGAGTCCAAGACTAAATTGTAAAATTCAAGAGGGCGAAAAAATATGGTGGAGTTATTTGGTAAATTAAAGAGAATTGCACTAAGATATACAAGATAATAATATAATCATATATCAAGTCTTAATGTAATTTACCCGCGTGCATTAACAATTCTTATATCTCAATAAGTTAAGGTTTTTGGAAATACCTTTTGGACACAGTAAAAACTATTACTATTGCGAATGTTTAGATACACTTGAACAAAACATTATTCTTCTTTTTTGAAGTATTGCCGTCATCATAGTGTTTTTTAAATGACAATCTATATTTTTAATTTCGGTTTTGTGTCGACGCAGGTGTAAGCGATCCGAAAATAACATGTAAGTTTGAACTAATTTTTGTTTGAATAAGTGCACCAGAAAAGTTTTGTATTGGGGGGGAGAGGTGCTGCGTAATATTTATAAATCTTTACAATTTTTGAAGTATTATCTATATAATCGTATTCTTCATCTAATAATTTACAAAAAATGTATTTTTGTTGAAAATTGTTAAATCAAAAAGTTTTATACTGAATACATATCTACCTCATCAGTAGATAGTAACATAAAGGAAATGTCATACTACATCAACGAAGTGTCAGATTAGACTGTTCAATTTTCAGGATTCTGTAGCTCCGTAAGGACGCGTTTTCGAACCCATGTTTGTACGAACTTGTTGTTTCGTTGTTTTCCGATTATGAACGTATCTTAAAAGGGTATTCCATGTTAGAAATCGCCTTATTAATATGATAGTACTATCTCATAGAAATGGAGCTTTTTATGGATCATGGAGTAAAATACAAGTAGATGTCGAGGAAATTGTTCCACTAGCCAGACTTACCACAGTATCCAAGTACTTTATTCTTAGTATTCGGTGTTGATTCAGCATTTTAAACTGTGATTTTTTGGTAGCGCATAAGCTAAACATGTTTATTCAAAAAATATGAATGTTTGACGTTTCTATATTTTACTGATTTAACATTTACATTCGTAGTTGTTTGTACACGTTGAGCTCTGTAGTGTAACCTAAGATATGATTTTTACGTACCTTTGTGGAAAATGGCACTGGTGTAAGGATATCTAGATTTCGTCGCTAAAGACGAACAGTTCCAGCGATGATGGTGAAATTGGTGTTGGCACTCCTGTACAGCTTGCTGTATACCTTCAAGAGCTACTTCTGCTGTATCTGGCTGCTGATAGCAAAGTTCCAGTTGGGGCTTAGTTAGTCCTGGCGTGATCCTACAGACGGTGTTGTCTCTCAGCATGGATATTGAAAGAGGCTGCATAGGAACTTGATTTGTCAGGATCGAAATTTTTGCATGGAGCCTAGAAAATAGTAAATATTGTTTGATACTTAGCAAAACTACAATTAGACTAAAACAATATGAAGAAAATGAAAATATTACAATCACGAGTCTAATTTCTATTGGCCCTAAATACACGCTGGTAACCAAATCTTTCACATGTACATATCTATTGCAATGGTATACGATTAGATTGTATGATTTCACTTAAGCATTATATCAAAAATTTCATCTAAGTTAACTGCAGTGATGTCGATGCGGTAACTCATACCGTAAAACGACCAACATCGGTGGCCGTTAGTATATCTGGAGCTTTACCTTACCGACATTCCGACACAGGAATGCCAACATGTAAAATGTGTGGACACGCGTGGGAAAATACCCGAAGCGGATAAAATTAATCCCATACCTACAAATCATTGAATTCTCTTTGTTCTACTAATTAACGTAAATGTCTAGCTGCCCTCTTCTACAGCTACTTGAGGAAAAAATGCTAAAGCTATGCTGATAAAAGCAGCGATAATGCGTTCTTGTAGGACATCGAACGTTCTATATCACATTTATCAAGCTTGTCAGCGTATTATCTTTACAAAGTTAGAAACGTGGCCACGAACTGACATCTGACAAATTAAATTCAATTACTCGGCTAGAAGTAGATTAAAGCAGTAAAATACTATCGAAAGGTATTAATCGTGTTTAGTTGAGCTGTCGGATATATCTGTGTATTTGTATCATCCATTAAGAGTAGCTATCCAAACACTAATTTGCTTCGCTGAATGCATAAACACATATCTGTTCATATAAAACAAAATTTTTGCATAATTAGGATTAAAAGCTTCTGTACAGAATTAAATTATCTACTAGACTTCTTCCATTACCTTCAGAGTTTTGATGTATTTGGTAAGTTATATATCACGTAAGGCTCTTCAAGGACAAACTGTTTCTGAAGTTAAGGAAAATCAAAATTGTAATGCTTTATTTCATTAATCTTCCAAACACATAATACATCCAAAGTGCTCCTCTGTACTCTCAACAGTCTTTGGTTATATAAAAACGTTACCTTTATGTGTACCTTCGTTTTTTTTCTTCTAAATTGTTTTATAAACAAATTGATTTATGATCGCAGTCATAGGAGATTGTATTAAGAATAGATCAATTTGGGAAATTGTCTAACCTTCGCCTAAAAAAATTATATCAATGGTTTAAAAATAAAGTAATTCAAACTGTATTTAAACGACTTGAAATCAATGTGTTAGAATAAGGAATATCACGCGGCGTTCTTTTCCATTTATTATAAAATCCGTTCAAACAACAGAAATTAGTTATTGCACTGATTTAATTAATAAAACAACATTAAACCTAAAATTAAGTTTTCTGTTCTGTGCTCAACCATGAGACCACAATTTGATACATAATTTAACCACTGTGTTGATTTCATGAAAAGTTTTGAATTCGAGATTTTGACTTAAATACGAAGCGATGGACCCATTTTGATGTGTTTTTGAATGTTGCTGTATCGCGAAAATTCATAGGCAAAAGAAGTTTACGATTTTTTGAAAATTTGGACTTTAACGCTTTGTTATACTAAACAACGAGTTATCGGTTGGCATAAACTTTACAGATTATAATAGCCCTAGGAAAACAGAATTTTACTGTGTACGAGAACGTTTGATAAATGGTAACTATAAATTTGTAAAATATTTTAAATCTTAGGATATTTTTTAAAAAGTTTTCTATCAAAAATTTGCTACTCAAATTTTTTTGAATTTCTTAGTTTCAAAAAGCTGAACTACAATTTGGTTGGTTTTCTATGACGGTTTCTGTGAATTTTGAAAATTAAAAATAGCTTTATTTAATAAACTTAAAACGAACGATAAAACATTTCTGTTTAAGCTCAACTGCTCAAGAGTGATAGTAGAATAAGTTTAACGACTTAATTTTTAGGCGCAGCGTTATTGAAAGATGTTAATTTTTCTTGCTGACGAATTTTTCTGTTTCTTGGTTTGTGAGTTTCGTTAATCCCAAGCAATATTTTTCTAAAACATCAAAAATGTTAAGGTATTTTCAAAAAATAACATAAATATCAATATCTAGCGATAGATGCAAAATTCCCAGCAATCATTTTACACATCTCTCTGAAGCTTAAGAACGATATTTCGCAGATCAAAGCATACAGTTTAATACCGGATGGGATGGGCTCTATGTCAGTACGTTCTCTGTTTATAGACAGCAAATGAAATAAATAAAAAAATTTAAAAAAGATAATGCTATTAATTTACTATGAAAGCTCCCTATAGTATTTGCACTATTTTAATATCGTGTTCATGTGGTATCTTCTTATAATATAACTACCTTGCAGCTACGAGTCCGCTACAGTGGCTGGGGATATGCAATGTTATAGTTACTGTTGGAGCGTAAAACGTTGATACAAAAATACTTCGGGAAATGTGGTATGTAAGTAGCAACTTCTAAAGTATGGGAAAGTTCAGCCAAAGTGCTTCGTAAAAAGCCCGTAAAAACAGCCCCGTAAAAAAATTTAAAGATAAAAAACTCCCATAAAATCATCAGGATAAACATCTCCCAACAAGTTCTTTCAAAGCCCCTAAAAAATTCCTGTGAAAAACAGCAAAAAAGATGTTAGTTGTACGATGCTTTTGGATCTAATAAATCAGCAATAAGAAAACACGTATCTTTTGTGGAAAAACTCTTTCTTATTTATAGAGTGATTCACCTGCATAAAAATATACCTGCTTCAGTCTAGGGGATTTTTTGAGTGGTTGTTTTCTTCAAGAAATAATTTTAGTGGGATTGTTTCTACCGTAGCTTTTTTTCAGACGATGTCGGCGGGCGTGGTTTCCATCAATCGTTTTCCCGGCGTTTTTTAGAGACGTTTTCAGAATAAACCTAAAATGACTCACTTAAACAGAAACTGCGGTTTTCATCGCATGCTGCTAATTTAATGTTTCGGCCATTTCGTGTCGCTGGCAGCTGACGTGTCGAAACTGGGATCTCGACTGACAGTGCAGATGTATAGAACATTTAGCAGTTTTTGCTGTTAGGCAATAATTTGTCATACCTACGTTAAATCTAGTACCGACAGCGCTAGGCGAAGATCGCGATTCAGTTAGTTACTTTTAATTTATTTTAGCATTTGTTATGGCTCCAAATAGCTAAATCGGTGAAGTGTAGTTATTTATAAACATTACCTTAAAATTGACAAACACACGATTACATTCTTGCATTGTCTTTAATGAGTGAAATATGATTGACTAAAATAGGTTCGTTTTAGTTAAATTAAAAATCTTCGAAAAGTTAATAATACATTTTATTAATTTAATGGTTGAATTTTATACAACAGTTTGCTTGTGAACATTTCTTAAGAACTGACTAACTATTTTCTAATTGCTACCACCAAAACTACTTATTCAACCCTTGAGTGGTGGGGTTGTGACGTAGGAGAACGCGTCTTTTCCTGGACTTTCCGATGTCTCGGGTTTGAGATAATCCGTCTTAACATTCCGCAAAATTATTACGTAAGCTCGGGTAACGAGGGAAAGACACGCAGCCAGTTTCACAATTTAACAACCACATTCCTTTCTATGGTCCATTATATTGGCAGGCATAATTATCGTATGTAACAATTGTCATTTCAAACTTGCTTAGCGCGGCTTCGAATCTTTAGCAACACGCAATGTATCCAAAACACTGCCAATAAATTGGACATTAATGCGATTTATTACCAATAAACTGTGTGGAGATGTAAGAGACCGTCGACATGTTATGGTGAGACAGTTACGGATGTAATATATAGATGTTCAGCAATTTATGTTTTTCTTATAACGTTAGACTGGGAACATGTTTTGTAGAATCCATAACCGATCTATTTTTTTTATCAAATCTCAATCTTTCACCTACATTTTATTTCTTAATTCATGCTCCTAACATTAATATCTAAAATGTAGCAAATCAAAGTTGTAAAACGGTTTTATAATCGCATTGTTTTAGGCAAGAAATTAGCCTCTTACGCACCGTGAATCTGAGATACCAATCGACGTAAGTTACTCAAACTTCCTGCACAGGAAATCGGGTATATTTTGCTTTAAAAAAATGTTTAAAGGTGCAACATTTTATTTCCAACAAATTTAAGCAACCCCATTTCTTTGTTGTATTAGTTTGAAAATTAACTTAATACAATAATAACAATAATCGAATTATATACCGGGAACCGGGAAAATTGATTCAATATATTTAATTTTCTTAAGAAAATTATTCTCGCTACGCTAGAAGGCATTAAAAGTAGCATCAATCAGTTTGAAATGAAAACAGCATGTAATATTTGATTCATGACCATTTTTTAACAGATTTAGAAAAATGTAAACGTTTTATGGTATCTTAAGGCAGATGTTGGACTCTGGTATCTGTAAAAATTTGATAAGATGTTGATACCTCGAGCAACTTTTAAAGTGAGCTTACGCCCAATTGTTTTACACATTTTTAACGTATTTGTCACTATTTTTATTACCAGTATATTTCCTCTAATAGTTATTTGGTAAATATTATTTTAAGGTAAGGCTGTTTAATCGCTGTTTAAACGTTGATACAAAAACATTTTTTGTGGAAATGCAAATGCTCGATACGGCTGTAGTAAATAGTTTAATTACATTTTTAGTAATAGATTAAACAGCAGTATTATTTATATTTTACTAATAGTATTTCAAGCTTATTTTACAAGATTGTTTAATTTAAAGTAATTTTCTATATGTATACGATACATACGTATAGTGTTTGTTATTTTTGTCTCTAAATACTCGTAGGTTAAAAAGTTTTCATAACACTAAAACAAGAAATTAGTCGTTTTACTCAAAGAAATTTAAATTTCCCAATAGGAAAATATAAAAACAATAAGTGTTTAGCGAATTATCTTTTTCAAACATTCTGTAAGCCATAAATTAAGTTAATAAGCTAGTTAGACAAGAAAAAGTAAATAAAAAGACCTATTTTGTTTTAAGTGCATGGAAACTATTTATAGTTACGGCAATTACAAGTTCTACATTCACATTTAATTAATAAGAAGATTGATTTATACACCAACTTCTACTAAAAGAATTTAACGTACGCATTAATTTAACTTCTTGAAATATTGTTTTTGTAGATACCATCTCTGAACTGTATGGTATTTTGTCAGGGGGAAATATAAAACAGGTGTCCCGCGTTATGGCAATGGTATGAATTAACATTTGAAGATCTGATTACGTAATGAAGAAATTTGTAGATAATCATTAAAAGTGCCTGAAACTGGTTGCTGTCATTTATTTGCAGTTTCCGGATATTTAGTCTAGTATATAGTTCGTACTGAAAGAATGGATCAATAAATTAATAATTCCTGTAAATATATAGTTGTCGCTTCTTTGCAATTTTAAACGAATTATTTACGTGATTATTACAACAACACGACTATCTGTTTTATCTTACGCGAGTTCGTTTAGTTACGTATTATTTATATGGTCGGATGCAATTGATGTTTGTATAATTCTACGTGAAACGATAACAGGGTTAACAAGCGTAGAATATATATGGTCCCGGAACTTAAAAGTACTACACGAAACAATTTTATGAATTTTAATTTATCTACTTTCTTCTTGTAACACCATTTCTTCCTTCATTCGCGATGCTTCATTTCTTTCTCCATTTGAAGATACGGAGTGCTACTTTTCCGACCGAGTGTGGTGGAGTTTGGTGCTCGAGGCGTAACCGAGGCCAATAAAAATACGAGGACAGAAATCCCACATTTTTTCAAAGTTGTACATATGATTTTTTTACGACCATTCCTTCAGAACAGTATAATTGCAACAATTACGACAGTGTGGTAAACAAGTTTGTTATTTTTCTTGTTTACTAGTGGTTTGTACTGTTTTCTTAACAATCTAGCGGAAGGCAGAGTAACTTTCTTAGGGAAGGAAATTAAATTACCTTTCCTCCCGCTGGTAGGTAATAGCATACTTTCTACCCGCCTCTGAGGGCCGAAAAGCCGACATTCTATCACGGGTGTAGAAAAACGTTTCTTTTTATAAACTATAACGTTCCTATTGGTTGTAACTGCAGCACACTTTAAAATAGTGAAAAAACATAGGTGTTACTTGATGTCGACATGTCGTTCATTAACATAAAATTGTCAAAAACAATTTTTCAGTTTATAAAATATAGTATTATTTGATTGTTAACGCACTCTCCTAGAAATGAAGAAAGATGATATGTTTAACTGACTTTTTTCCCGTTTTTCTTTAGGAATTTTTTTCTGGGTCTATGATAGAATTTTCTTTGGGCAGTGTTTTCCTCAAGATTTTACAATGATTTACTGTACTTTTTTTACGGGAATGTTTTTATCGGTTTCTTTTCCGGGACCGTTTTCCCCGGATTTTATGTGCTTTTTACACAAGATTTTTTTTTCCGGGAGCAGCCCTCAAACCCGAGAACAATTCGGTGGAGTAAACATTCAGAGTTGCCAAAAAACGGGGGACCTAGTTCATGGGTTGTGCTAGTCATTTTCTATATTAAATCCCTAACTGTCTCACCATAACACGACGACGCGACGAGTCCTTACATCTCCACTCAATTTAATGATTGTTTTCTGCGAAGGTTTATGTTCCAGTCACTACTGTTGGTATAATTTGATTATTGGCGGCGCATTTATCGCGTTGACATAAGAATCTCTCGCATTGTAAATAATTTCTTTCAATAAAGGACGAATTACAATATTTATACTAGAAACAGGATCAATCTTATTATTATAATATGTTATTATAGATAGACAAGCCGTGTTTACAGTGATATATGAGGCCGTGGAGCTATGTTTTAAAACAATTATTCAGTTATATTTATTATTGTTTTATAATTTTGAAGTCGGTGACAAGTAAAACATAAAAATTATATACCTTGCTGCAATAATAACAAATTAGATTCGAATTTTTATGTTTTACTTGGCACCGACTTCAAAATTATAAAACAATTAATAATTATATAATAAACAGCAATTTCTTAATTACATTAAACGGAACAACAAATAAGTATTAAACTGTTGTATAAAAAAAACATTTATTTTTTGCTTTTTAGTTAACTTATGTCACTTTTGTGTTTTTATTTGAAGTCGGTTCCCTTTTTTTTTAAAAGTTAATTATTACATTATGGGATAGCCTACGTCCATATCTTTTAATAATCCCTGCATTTTAAAAAGTTTTTTTGTTATGATTCGAAAAACAACTTGAACAGTCTTTCAACGTAGGATTGCCAGGTTTTTGAAATTTTAAATCGGGAAAATTTACACATTTTTCAAATATTTAGATGGGACAAGTATTCATAAGAAACAGGGAAATTTAAAACACTTTGTTATTTTGCGCCTTATATTTATAATTATAATAGATATATTTTTTCAAACAACATTGAACATAATATAAATAAATAATGTAAATGATATATCGTACGTTAAAAAAAACTTCGTGTAATAACAGCTAGGCTTCCGGGTTGGAGCCGCGTCATCGGTGCATGAACTGCCGACGTTTCGTCCTCGGTTCCACGGGACATCTTCAGGGCTGTGGTCACTTTGGGATCTGGAACACAACTGTGAGATCCCAAAGTGATCACAGCCCTGAAGATGTCCCGTGGAACCGAGGACGAAACGTCGGCAGTTCATGCACCGATGACGCGGCTCCAACCCGGAAGCCTAGCTGTTATTAACAACGGCCGCGGAAGCCTGCAACTTCGTGTAATAGGCCATCGATGCCGCTTTTGCTGATCCTACTCCAAACAGCATTAAAACTATGTGGTGCACTAGGTGGAATTGCCAAAAATGCTGCAGTAATACACTAGTGCTGGTAGAAGTCTTTGACCGCATATACAGGGACGGACCCAACTAGGGATGCAGCGAGCAGTACTTTTTCAAAATGCCGGATAACGGATATTCGGTATTCGGTTGCTCAGCTGGATACCGGATTATCCGGCATAGTTTTTATTTTCGAAGTTGTTTCAGCTTAAATGCAGTAAAATTTAGGTTTTAAGACGACGATATCCAAAAATTCTTTTGGAAAATTCAAGGGTCAAGGAGCCAAGGCTCTAATTTTACTGTGAAGTCCTCTACGAATTTTTGAAATTTGGAAATTCATGGTAACAGGGGGTTAAGTGACTAAAATTCATGTTTGAGTACAATTGCTCATCTGTAATAGTAGAATCAAATATAGTAAACATGTTTTTGTCTGTAATAATTCTTAGGGGGGAGTGGGGAAGAGGTTAGTACTTATAGTCCTTACATGTTTTGGCTAACAGATTTTATTTTCTAGTTCATAGCTGAAAAAACGTCGAAAAATTATTATTGGTTTTATTTTATGGCACATTACATATCATACTTGTATTCTTAAAGCAAGCGTGGGTTTAAGAAGTGGCTGAGATGGCTGTAGCCTTCCATTCTCAATTAAAAATTTTAAAACGTGTAAACAATGTCGGAGATATAACGCAAAAATGGCTATAAGAAGAACAAACCGAAGAAAGAAACGAAAACATAAAAAATAGTGAAGCACAGAAACAAGAATTATTAGAAATTAAAAACCGATTAAATGAATTACATAAAAGCAAAAAAGGTAGACCATTCTGTAACAAGAAGTTGACTAGTATATGCTAAAAAAATTTTTATCATTAAAAACCAACCATGCCGATGTGGTTGTTGCAAAGGCATTGCTAGAGTCTAAGAGTTTAAAAACACAAATAATTAACTTTAAAAAAAAGGGAACCGACTTCAAATAAAAACACAAAAGTGACATAAGTTAACTAAAAAGCAAAAAATAAATGTTTTTTATGCAACAGTTTAATACTTATTTGTTGTTCCGTTTAATGTAATTAAGAAATTGTTGTTTATTATATAATTATTAATTGTTTTATAATTTTTAAGTCGGTGCCAAGTAAAACATAAATATTCGAATCTAATTTGTTATTGTAGCAAGGTATATAATTTTTATGTTTTACTTGGCACCGACTTCAAAATTATAAAACAATTAATAATTATATAATAAACAGCAATTTCTTAATTACATTAAACGGAACAACAAATAAGTATTAAACGGTTGTATAAAAAACATTTATTTTTTGGTTTTTAGTTAACTTATGTCACTTTTGTGTTTTTATTTGAAGTCGGTTCCCTTTTTTTTAAAGTTAATTATCGTAAATGTTTTCATTGTGTAAATCTATTTCAAGCTCCGTAAAAGCTCTGACTCTTGATATCTTTGCTTCTATATAATACCTTTAAGTTTACGCTATTAGATACATGAAATCGTAATTTCAATCAATTTTGACTGCGATTATTCCACTCAGGCGACTAAGAACTACACCTGATTTCCCGTTTTAGCAGCCACTAGAATAGTTAAACCCGAATATTTTTGACGCATAAAATTTTATGGGTAGTAATTGTATAAGTGAATATAATTTTGTTAGATAACATTCGTGGCTATTGTTCAGCAATACTCTCCTTAGCAACTAACATAAGACGTTTGACACGACGAAAAATGCCTGAGAACGTAAAGCGCTGTGATGAAGAAAAAAATGAGTTATGTTTTTGATGTAGTTAAAGGGGTAACTTTGTTAATGTTGTAGTTATGAAAAAAACATTTCTATGTTATTGGTTACATTTTTTAAGACGAATTTAATGGTAGAAACAAAAATACAAAACCTATTTTTGTTTTAGACCTAAAGTCAAAAAGTGCAATTTTTAACATTTCTATAGGGTGCCTAGCTCATTTATTTCTATAGATGTTAAAAAACGCAACTGAGATTTTTATTAATTTTGTTTGTGTAGATCACAATCGCCTACTTATGTTTTTCATATTTGCAATGGTTTTTGAATTACACCACATACATGCAGTTTTTTATTGAAAATTACAGTCGGCTTCAACAACATTTAAAAAGAATTTTTTATGAGTTTTCCAAAAATATGTGGTTCGCTACATTTATTTTTTTAAATAATTGAGATTTTATATGTATTATTAAAATTGATGTCATTTAAAAATAAATAGTCAGCCATGTAATTTAAAAAAAAATGGTGTCGAAGCCGACTGGAATTTCCGTTTTAATAAAACATACTTGTATTGTAACTAAAACATCGTTGCAACTATAAAAAATCTAAGTACTCTACTGTAATGCATGCAAGTATCTAATAAAAAATTTTATAGCATTTTTATTATCTGTAGAAATAAATGAGCTATAACACGCTAATGATACGTAAAAAATTTGAAGTTTTGACTTTAGCTCAAAACAAAAGAAGATTTTCTATTTTTGTTTCTACCATTGATTTAGTCGTAATAAAATTGACCCAAATAACAAACAAATGGTTTCTTAATGTGTATAATATTAACACAGTTATTCATATAACTACATCGAAAATGAGACACCTCGGACACTCCCTAGGATATTATGAACCTACCTTCGATTATTCAACTGAAAACACCAAAGTTAAAAACGACATGCAGCTGTTTTGTCAATTTATTGCAAATGATTGGCAGAAGTTTTATGAATTGTTGATTCTAATTGGCTCTTTAGAATAAGAGTAGAATAATCGTTAGTAAATTTAAGCAAAAAATACAATTATAATTTGACAATTCCACAAATTATGGAAAAAATAATAATCTATTCACATACTCCTAGCAAACCTGAAAAAGTAATCGGGGTAAGTTACTCAAAGTTCTCGCAAATAAAAACGTATTTATTTTTCTATAGGAAACATTTTTGACGTACAAAATTTTATAGTGAATAAGTTGAAGCAAAATTATTTTGCCAGTGCGATATATTATTTCTAAATAATTCAGTCATATTCTACTCGTGAACTGAAACATAACCAAGGAAAACTGCTCAAGCTTTCTCCGAATACGATTTGTTTCGCTGTAGAAAATTAAGAAATTTCAGGAAAAATTAAGGCACGTTGCTACGCAACAAATTATTATTATTTTAAGCCCGGTTATTTTTAATTCACTTGTGGTATAACTGTTGATAAATACTGGTACTATTTTTTTGACACTGCTGGCACTAGATAATTAGACCCTGATAATACCGCTGCTAATAACATTTCCTGAAATTTTATGAAAAACATATTTCTTGAACAAAACAATATAAAGTTTGATAATTTGCTTCTGATTCCCCCGTACTAGCAATAGACAGTATAAATAAGCTTTCTCAAATAATAATTAAAATTTTGATCAGCATTACAGAGTTTATGATTCAATAAATATTACTGCTGAGTTCAGTAAAAACAAACCATGATTTTTGTGTGTTATATCATCCTAAAAATTTATATTTACGGATTTATGACGTACGTATTTAAATATTATAAACTGTTTGTTACGTTTAGTAAACACATTTCACTTACTACAAAACGAAAAATTTGAAACATTGTTTTTATTACTTGTTAAAAGTGTAAAATCTAACCAACATTAAAGGCATTAATATTTTCTATGATTTATTGTCGCAAAATTACAGTGTTCGTGCTTTGCACATGCTTCGCATCATTTAATTGAAGCACTTGGGTTGCTGTACTTATGCTAATTTTACATTTCATATTGTTAAACGGCTGCTAAAACAATTACTAGGAATTTTAATCACTGACCTATTGAAATGTCTATACTTGTTTATACTTGCATAAGTAAATTTTAAATGTTTAATTGATATAAATGCTAAACGTAAGACAATCAATTTCAATATGCGAAAGCGCTATTATAGGTATACTGTTCACCTTAAAAAATTACGTCACAATTGCTGATTAATCTGATTGAAAGTCAGTAAACTGCTAGTAATTGTAACTAAAACAGGAATAGAAAGGACGGTCTAATTATAATTATGCACAATTACAAATATCATATCCTTTTATTTTTAATAGAATGGAGGTGATTCATGTAGTTGTTTTAAAAGTTCATTTTATGTATAAGTAATTCTGTATTTGAATTGTAACCAAATTTTGTTTAAGATTTATTATAGTAACCAATTAACTGATAAAAATAATTTTTCTTGCAATAATATATTGCTTATATTTCTTGCTGCAGAACTTAATTAAAATAATTACTGATTATTTTGTGCCAAATTTAAACAACATTTTGTTGATACAAGGATAAAGTCAGATATCCAATATTTGTTATTTGCACAGAATGAAGTTAAATTTACCGATTTTTTAATGTAAAAATATTAAACAAAGCCCAACCTTGTTGCATAACAATACATTTTGTTTCTGCAAATTGTGCTTACGCATAAGAAGGAAGTAACTCACCTGGTTGTTCATAAAAACTATCAAACTCGTGCCAAACGCGGCAAAATGTCATTTACACATACTGTAAACCGGAATTTAAATGTAAATGGCTTTTTCTCACATATAGCGGAGTAATTAAAATGAGATTAAAATAAATTACTTAGGATTTAAGTTGTGCAATTTGCTTCACATTAAGTATTACATTGTATCTTTTACTACAAAATACGACTTAGTTTAAAAGTATCTTACTACTAATGGTAAATCATAGGTTTAAATCCTTACCAGGACACAAGGATGCATGTAATAAACAAAGATACTGACGGCGAAGGAATCGCCACCATCCTCTACATATCGCACCGGAAAACACGGCGCTCCTTTTAAATCCGAAAGCTCGAGCTTATTAAACGTTACGGTTAATTTAATTTAAGCGCTGCAATAGTAATCATCACAATAATTTAAATGAATTATTTTAGTAAGCAAAGACCGTAAATGAAAAAATATATTGAAAATTAACAAATATTAAATTCATTTTTCATATTACCATGGACCACACACAAACAGCTAATTAACAAAATTTGTTCGGAACAAATAATCCGTTAATCAAATTTCCTGTTAGAATGAACCGTAATTCGGCCTCGCGTACGCGAGACATCAACCCGGAAATTGTCCCTCACTATCGCAAACACAACAAGAACAAGAAGCTCCGGATCTACATCGCAATAGCAATCAGTGCCGGAATGAAGATATAGATGGGGTGAAGAGCGCAAGAGATCGTGGGGGTGACTAGTAGCGGGGTTGGGGGTATCAGCGGAGGGGAACATGCCGACAAAGGTGAGTGGGGGTACACTAATTACTAACTCTGTTGATTACATGCCGACGGTACTTATACACACACACACCACATATGTTAAGAGTCCAAAGATAAAGTGGTATTCACACCTTGACGTACCTGCAGACACTACGTTAATAAGCTGCTTGAGATTGCCTATTCCTTAACTTTTCCACTCTGGCTATTTATTTAAAATTTCCTTTATCACAGTACAGAGCAGGTAGAAGGAGGAAGGACAAGTAAAATTCGTTGCTTGCTGCAAAATGCGGTTGTAAATTATCAACAGATTTTACTGAAACGCTTGAGAACGAAATTTTCACTTTAAAACTGAACTTAATTTGCCAAATTTGAATTACTGAAGTTTCTATCCTAATGGTTCAGAACAGAAACTTCTTGTACTAAAAAAAAACTTTATAGAAAATAAGACCAAAGAACTGTAAAGTGCTTCGAGGAACAGTAAGAAGCTTATTCTGGTGACATCGTCGCATTTCCTTTAGGTCTATTTATCGTCAGTAAACCGAAAAACTTTTAAAATTTAAATATCGCTGCAGTTTTTCCTCCTGTTTATAAATGAAGCTTACCGTAATGCTTTAATCTTTTGGTTGATGGGACATTTTTTCTTTAAGAATATTTTACACTATTATGAAATACATAGAAATACCTGGAAGTATTTTAAAATGTTTCTCAAAATCTTTATACATTTTATTAATAAACAAATTATTCTTATTAAACTTTACAACACTACATAAAGTTAACTGCAGATCATATACAGGGTGAGTAAAATGTAACGCATAGTGTCTAACTTCGTAAATATTGATTGTTGTATTCAAAAAAGTAAAAAAAAATTATTTGTCATTTAAAAACAAAAGTTTGTTGCGATAGCAATTAAATAACTAAAAGTTTTAAATATTGCACATTGACACATTATGCGCTGAATTGTAATAAAAAAACAACTTGGCTATTTTTTCGTATAATCAATATCTACGAATTTGCGTTATTTTTACTCACCCTGTATTACTTTAATACAATTTCTAAAGTTAGAAGCGTGCTTAAAATTAAAACTTAATTTTTGCACAAAAGCTGCAAATTAAACGAATTTATAGTTACGCATGTAATAATATTCAGCCAGTAAAATTAAATTAAAATATGATAAGTTATCATAATTGTCTTAGTTACTTTCTTACTTCTATTTTTAACTTTTTTGTTGCGTTGGATCTACAAGCAAATTTAACATTGAAATGCATTATTCTATTTTCAAATCAGTAAACACAGACCGGGAGATCAATCATTCCTTGTCACGCGTGTTAATTTCTTCTACAGCATTTTGACACAGTACTTGAGCGTACATAAACTTCTCTATTAGCACTTGTGTCACTCCTTCCTTCGATGACATTAATAGAAACGGTAGACAGAAGACAACAACATAAAAAGTTAAAACGGAACGTTTTTAGTTTATATAGTTGTCGGCATCATTTCGAAGTAACAATGTTTTTTCAACACCTATATACCGTGAATGAATTGAAAGATAACCGAAACAATTGGAGAAAACATGACTACAAGTGCTAGTTTTTCTTAGAAATTTTTTTCGGAACGATGGCACCAAGAATAATTTTCCTAACACAACAAACCTAAAAATTTCAGTGATTTGTTGTACATGATGTTTCACGAATAATATATCAAACGGTCAACTTAAGTTTATTTTGTGAAGAAATTAGCTTAAACTTATTATCGACACAATTTTGTTGCAAAAAATTTATCCAACAAAACAAGTACGATTTGCTATGCGGTAATTTACCCCGATTTATTTTTCAGATTCACGCGGGTTATGAGTTAATTTTATCTCGCCTAATATATCGAGTTGTCGTAAGTAATACCAATAGCAATTAAAGTGCTTGCTACAATCGTTGGTAAAGTAAATCAGTGTTCCTTGCCTGTTTCAATTTGTGCGGGTGTGCAGCACGAGCCCAATTTGGAAGCAAAAAACACAAGTTAATGCTTTTCTCAAATTTCAATTTTCTATTTAAATTGTAATAACGAGTGCGTATTCTGCTACACTTTAATACAAAAAATATATAATTTCTTATATTATCGTTCAAATCAAGATGCAAGTTGGTTCGTTTGCATAACATTATTGCATAAATAAGTACAAAAATACAAAAGTAGGTAAGTGTAATTGGTGCCACGAAGCTGTGATACCGGCAGAATGTATGAATTACGTCAATATATTTCTTCTAATAAGTTTGCTAGCAGCTCTGTGTAAAGAAAAACGTGTGGCGTGGTCCACGGCTTCTGCTATTTTATTGTAAAATTTAGGAAGCACTTAACAAAGAAACATCATATTAGCAATAAAAGCAGCTACAGTTAGTAATTGTATGTAAAAAAAAGCGTGTGGCGTAGTCCACGGGTTCTGCTATTTAATTGAAAAGTTTCAGTCGCGATTAACAAGAAATATTATTTTCGCAATAAAATTAGCTGCAGTTAGCAGTTGTTTGTAAGGAAAAGCGTGTAGCGTAGTTCACGGATTCTACTAGTTTTATAAATTAATTTGAGATTACTATAATTCTAGTAATCTAACTGTATTCCAAAATATCTGGGACAATTATTGTTTATGAATTTCTACTTTAGGGATGTTTGTAAACATGACGAATAACAAATCCGACCTGAGATAGCATTTTATAAATGATGATGGTGATAAATATATTATTACTGTACGTCTAAGTAAGGCTAGTAGTAGAAACGGACAGGCAGACATTGTTATCGCATAGGAAACATGAATAATCTGTACGCACAAGTACCTCCTTTATCAATAAAATAGTTTATGATGTCAATGTGTAGTAACTAACCTGGAGTATTTTATAATTATGGTCTAAACATTACGGGAATATATTAGAGTCACATAGTTGTAGTCAACATTAGGAGAATGAAATTGTAGACGGCGACCTTGCTCTAGTTAACACTCACCGCTTTTAATATACACTGTGTCTATAAAGTAACCCCGCCCCCCCAACTAACTTTTGAAGGACTTCATATTTTACTACAAAATTTGGTGTGCTGTAATGGTAAATTAAATACTATTTTTCAGCCCATATTAAAATTTTGTATCATCCAAAATGGCGACTGGGCGCCATTTCGAATTTTTTTTTAAATGAAAAGGGCGTCGAGTGACACCTCATTGGAAAGGTCTTCTAGTTTTGCGTCTGATCCTAGAGTTTCAAAGAAAAATATTAAGCCATAACAAAATGACAATGTTTGAAGATAAAGAAGTCTATTTAAAATCACTAAGAATGAAAGCAAAAAGAAATTAATTTAAGTGTTCGAAATGTTTACCATTCACTTCTTGGCACATAAAAAGTCGGTTATGAAATTCCTGCCTTACATTTTCATAAGTTTCTGGAGTGATGCTTCTGCAAACTTCTGTAATGCGTTGCTCCAGTTCTTCAATTGTTTCTGGACGGGTTCTGTACACTTTCGATTTCAGATATTCCCGTAGAAAAAAAAATAAAGCGGCGCACCGTCTTGTTGGAACATAACGTTTTCAATATTATTTCCAGCCACCTGAGATATTTCCGGTAAAATGAAAAAGAGGACTACTGGATAAAAAAATCAAAACAATTATGAATTGAGTGAGTCCATTGGTTTAAAATCCGCCATTTTGTTATGGCTAAGTATTTTTCTTTAAAACTCTAGGATCAGACGCAGAACTAAAAGAGCTTTCAAATGAGGTGTCACTCGACCCCCCTTTCTATTTAAATGAAAATTTCAAAATGGCGCCCAGTCGCCATTACTTTATAGACAGACGGTATAGATAGATGACACACATCTTAAATTTTAGATATTAATTGATATTTAACGTAAAGTTTATATGCTTATACTTTATATTACAACAAACAGTTTCTATCAACAAAAACATATTTAAGAATATCTTCCCTAATAAAAAGTAAATTTTATTTTTAAATGTTTTTATGCTCATGATCAATACTTATTTTTTCAGAATTTCAACTAAACAACTACTCGCTCGATTTTTTTTATTTTTTTTTCTACACTAAACTACACTAACTACTTGATTAGATTCTTTATTAATTAGAAAAAAAAAACAAAGGAAACCTGAGATATAGCACACACGGGTTTTGCTGATTCATTTTATTGAACACACTCATATACAGAATGATTTAAAAAACCTTAACGAATAACGCTGCTTTTTATAAACTTTAGCATATATAAAGTTTGTTTATTATTAAGTGGTATATCATTACGCGTCTCACTATAGTTATTTGTACAACTATTGCACGAAATGATACTTTAGCGCATGAGAATGAAAGTTATGACGAAGTGTTATCCGAGCCAAACAATCATTTGAGGGCGCTAATGGCATTGCTTGCACAAGTTGCACACACTATTTTTTCCACAACTTTATTTTAATAAAGAAAATTTAGATAAAATCGTTTTAAATTCATTGCATAAAAATAGAAATTTTGATTGTAGATGTGCGCTAAAGTACTTTTTTACGCTGTTGTGGGCAACGTTAAGAAAATGACGCAGGACTTTTGGACGACGCCGTTTCGCCACTGGTCTTTCGAGCGACTGCTTTTTCGGCGCTGGACGATTGGGTGCTGGTAATAAAAATCGACATATGTATTGTGAAAAAGTCACTTTAAAACACGATTACATACTATACTTTTTACAATGAAATTGTGTTAATTTGGTGATTATTGTAGTAATATTATAACATGCAGTGTGATTTGTTTTCGAAGCACAGTATGGGGCTCTCGCTTGCTATAACGGATAGAATGTAGTTTTAAATTAGGAAAAATTAAAAATTTGATGCGTGTTATATTATAAAAAGGAATTCGAGCGGGTAGAAGATAGAAGATAAATGTATTTAAATACTATCGTACCTAATTTGAAAAATATTAAATTTATGAAACTGGCGCCCAAACGGCCGGCGGTTAATATTACAGCGCGCTGCAGCGCCCAAACGGCGTCGCCCAAAACGGCGGCGCCCAAATGTCGCCCAAAATAGTGAAAAAGTAAACTATAGTTTACTGAATTTGTTAATATATCCATGCGAATTATACTCAACCACGTACTTGATAGCGTTAAAAATTGAAATTCGAATTTTAAAAACTGTCACAAAAATTTAAAATACGAGCAAGGCGGCAGAATTATTCGGATATTTCCATCTTTTCTGTATTTTCTGTACGATTGTAGAAAAAACGTTGTTCATAACACGTTCGGGAAGCGTGTTTCCAAACTCGTTTGATTAGAGAACTTGCTATTGCTCGATCTGTAATTTTTAAATTCGTGTGGGAGACACTTATTTCCCGGCCTTGTTATGAAAATAAGTATTTGGACAACGTTAAAAAAATAGCCATCATTAAAAAAGACGTATTTTGACAAACACAATCTAAAAAAATGTACTTTTTTGAAAGTTGTAAAAAAAACGATTGAACATTAAAATCGATGAAAGTGACGATAGTCAAATGATTTTCTTAATAGAACAAATGCTCTAATATTGCATTTCTTGCAAGTTTTTATTATTTACTAAGTAATTACACTCATTTTAGTAGAACATTATGAGCTCTCGACGCGACGGCTTAATTAATATTTAATTTATTACGTAGTAGGTGTGATTGGTGTGATCGATTAGTAAATTATAAAAGCTTTTAGAAAATGCAAAACTCTACAAGATACACTTAAGAAAAATAAATTGGCTGTAGTCACTTTGCACAGCGTCAATATTACAGCGCCCAAACAGCGTCATCCAAATCAATTTTAAATTTAATAATTTTTTTTGTGAGATGCACAATGATTATTTATTTCAAAATATATAGAATTTATGAGTGCTAAAGTTTATAATAACTGCGTGTTATTCGTTGGGACCTTTTAAATCAATCAGTCTGCATATAGATGTGCTCAGTAAATGGAAAACTTAGAAATGCTTAATGATTATCTGTATATAAAATACTTAATCACTTTAACAATATCTATTTATTTTAACCTTATACGTATTTCGGCATGTTTACATGCCATTGTCAAAGGTTATAGAAAGTAAACAGTTAGTGTTGTTATAGCAATAAAACTTGGTGACTTGATCTCGGTAATCGTCTGCAGATGACTTGATTTCTTATTCCAAAATATCCAATAGAGGAGAATTTAAGAGATTAATTTGCTCATTCATTACCGTTACATTTTTTAAATGTTTGTGAATTTCAAAAGCTTGTAATATGTCTAATTTACGTTTATCATCACAAAAGTGTAAACATTTTTTAGTGTTATTAGATGTCATTGAATGATTGTGTTCTAGTAAGTGTTTAGCCTAATTGGATTTATGTGGATGTTTGTATTTGTAACAAAGTACGTGTTCTTTTACATAATAACAAAATTTCTAATTGTCTGGCCTATATAAACCGAATTACAATGTGAACAATTTAATTTGTAAATGCCTGATTTTAACATATCATCTGTTTTTGATTTTGCATTAAGCAAAGTGTTTAAGATGTTTATAGTTGTTTTAAAACTTACTTTATATTTATTTGTTTGGTTTATAATTTTAGCATTTTTTTCTGATTTGTCACCAAAATATGGCATCGAGGCATATTTATATCTAATTGTATCGGAAATATTAGTAATGCTTTACTGCTCCGTTGTAGTTACATAACAAACATATTAAAATCATGTTATTTGAAGACTTTATAAATTGATATCTTCAAAATGTTAATTATTTGCTCTTGAATTTCATCCAAAAAATTTAAATTATACCTTATAACAGCGTTTTGTATTGTTAATGTAAAGGTGGCCGTAATTGTATAGCAGCAATTAGAGAAACGGCAAAAATATGTACTGCATATATTAAACTTCTTGCCGGAAAACTAATCTTGATCTTAATCATGACTTGTTCGCACTCCCCATTGACTTGTTGATAGTTAATTAGCAAGTGGTGGACGATGTTTAGAAATAGTATATGACATTAATTTACTTAGCTTCCGTTTCACGTAGAAGTGTGGTAATTAGGGTTGCATCTATTTTTGTTAGTTGCGGTCATATACTTATGAAGTTTCTTTTAAATTGTTAGAAATACTTCGATACATTATATTCGTGTATTCCTTTAAGAAAAATATAGATTCAAAATTTACATCAAAAACAAAAAAAATCTACTTAATCAATTAAAAGTGCGAATTTATTTTTACATTTACATTTTTAAACAGTAGATTAGTGATGATCCACTTTAAACTTAGGGTATGCATTTTCAAAAACGTGCAGCTTGAAATCAAGTTGTTACAAGTTTATTATACTATTCCGTCGGTACTTAAACTCAGAAAATAAAAGTAAGCATTAGGGGATCAGTGGACCGTTGCGAAATTCAACAGCGTATCTCTAATGAATATATTGTGTGAGGTCCAGTGCTTAGAATGTTCGTTGGTCTTTTTCATGCCATCCTGACTCCCGAACAACGTTACTCGAATGCTATTTGTAAAAACTTACTACCATGTCTAATAGGGCATGTTTACAAGCTCAAATAGCTCCAAAATCTGTTTTTCTGGTACATTTTTATGACACCTTTTGTTTGCTTTTAGAACCTCCAACGATGATACTGATTTTTTCAAATCTTTTAACTTTTTGTTGTTATTAAATCGTATTCTGAAACCTTATTATTATAATTAGAGATATTTACCTTTAATAGCCGATCTGCTGACATACACTAAAATATTATTATGGTTGCAGGAATTCCGTTCGTTACGCTATTACGACTTTTATTTTGTTATTTGCAGTTAAAAAGCTGTAAACTTAAACGTATTTTTGCCGTTTGCATGTGAATGTAAAATAGTGTAAAAGTAAACGGAATGGTGTAAAATTAACTTGACACTTTACAACTGCAAAGCTGTAATTATTATAAATGGATATTGAATACTTTTAATAAAATTTAAGTACATACAAAGTGCCCAATGAGGGACTTAACTGTAATGAAACCTTTTTTACATTTTCATTTTTCGAAAAAATGTTAATCTTCCTAAAAGTGTTTGTTTGGCTTAGGCATGACTAAAATGTAGTAGTTTTTAAATTTCTGGTTGCGGCGAGAATTTATTGAACATTTGTTTTTAAATTAACGTCGGTAGGGTGTCATAATTTGTAAAAAAATTATTTGAGATAGTTGTTTGGAAATGTGTTGCATACATTTTTTGTCCTCTAAAGGTAACAATAACAAAGGTCAATCGGCTGCTTACGCAAATGGACTGGGCCTCGATGCTGAAACAAGAAAAAAAGTTGATAATTAATTTTAAAATAGGCGCTAAGATCCTTTTGATAACATAGTAATGACACAATTCCTACAACTTCACCAGATCTGTATGAAGTTATTAACTTCATCAGACACAACATCAAGGTAAACAACAATGACCAATAGCATTAAGAGATTTATTAGATAAGCCAATTGATTGTAAAAGTAGTCATATATGTATAAAAAATATTCCACAAACTGTAAACTGTAGCCAAATCAAATCGCACAACAAAATTATTACAGAATAAATGCAATGAAAATTAATTAAGTAATTAAAGATTATTATAGTAAAACTGTAAAATAATAATGTCGATAATTCAGTGTAAAAATAATAGTTACGTTAAATTATTTCATCAAATATATAAGAGCAACATTTTATTAAAAACCAAATAATCAAATTTATTTGTTGTTTTCCTAAACAGAGAAGAACTAGAAAATCGGAAAAATATTTCAGTACTCTTCTTCTCTTCTTTTGGCTTATTTCCCATTACAGGGTTGCCGTCCTCAACCTCCAATAGTGTCTATCCTCCCAATCTTCTTCTCTTAATCCTTTCTCTGTCATTATGTTTTGGACCGATGTTTTCCACTTTACCGCTGGTCGACCGCTTCTTCTTCTTCCTCTAGGTGACCAGTTCAAAATTGCTTTGGGCCATCTTTCTTCATCCATCCTCTGAACGTGGGCGTACCATCTTAGTGTTTTGTTTTCCAGTCTTCGTGTAATTGAGGTCTCCACTTCCATCTCTCTCCAGATCTGTTCGGTTCTTATTCTATCCCTACGTGTATATTGTAAGCTTCGTCTCATAAAATCTAATTCCACCGTTCTTATTTTGTCCCTTATTTTGTTCGTCATAGGCCATAGTTCTCCCCCGTAAGTTGTTATACTTTCTACAATTGTGTTAAAAATTCTTTTCTTTGTCTGTTCAGTAAGATTTCGGTTCCAGATTGTTCCATGGAGTGCCTAGGTTGCTCTTTTTCCTTTCGTTATTTTATCTTCGACATCGTCTTCTATTTTTCCCGTACTTGCTATTATTGAGCCTAAATACTTATATTCTGTGCATGCCTTTATAACTTCTTCTCCAATCTGTAAATCATGTGAAGCCTTTCCAACACACATATATTCTGTTTTCTTAAAATTTATGGAGAGTCCCCACTTGTCGTATTCCTCTTTCAACTTCCGCAACATGTATGTCATATCCTCTTCGTCTTGTGCCACAATCAGTTGGTCATCGGTAAATATTAGTAAGTGACTACACTCACTAATATTTTGTCTCTTATAGGTATTCCCATTCTTTCGCATTTTCTGCGCCATTGTTCTAATGCTTGTTCTGCATAAATATTGAAAAGTATAGGTGACAGCGTACATCCTTGTTTTAAACCTTTCGACACTTTTTTTTATTTGTTAGTTTATTTCCTATTTCAATGTGGGCTTCTGTATTGCGACATAAGGCTTCAGTCACTTCGATCCATTTTTCTTTGATTTTCATTCTTTTCATTGCGTTCCATATCTTACATCTTGGCACGTTATCGTATGCCTTCTTTAAGTCCACAAAAGTTATATGTGTCTCAATGTTCTTGGCTCGATTTTTTTTCGATAACTTGTCTGATTCAATGAATACTATCTATACACGATCTTCCTGATCTAAACCCACACTGTTCCTCACTAAACTCCGCTATATGTTTTTCCATCTTACTTTTTACTACCCTGCCGAACAGTCTACTCATTGCCGGTAGTATACTGATGCCTCAATAGTTATGGCATACAGCCTTGTCCCCTTTCTTATGTATTGATACCAGGTATGACTTGTTCCATTCTGTTGGTATAAGTTCTCCTCTTTCTATTTTCTGAAACATTTCCGTTATTATTCCTATTAGCTTATTTCCTCCATATTTTATCAATTCTATCCTGATGTTCCCTGGTCCTGCTGATTTATTATTCTTACTTTGTCGTAGTGCCTTTATCACATCTTTTTTTCTTATATCTGTCTCCTCTACCATTTCTTTATTTTTTTTTGTGTTGTCTGGCTGTGTCATATATTGTGGTCTTCGATCTTGTAGAAGTGCCTTATAGTGTTCTATCCATTGTTTCGGTTTTATTAAGCTAATGTTATTTTTATTTTTGGTCTCCTGCCTTAAGCTGCGAATCACTCGCCACGCTTCTTTAGATTGATTGAATCCTATTGTGTTGCTATGTTTCTACACACATTGTCCCAATGGCCACTTTTTTATTGCTTTACTTATTCTTTTACTTGTCTTCTACATTCCACGTAGTTTTGCCTTGATACTGGTGTTTGATCTCTTAGCCATTCATTATATTTATCCTTTTTAAGTTTAATCTTCTCTTCGAGTTCCGTACTAAAAATTTCTTTTTTATAGTTTTTCTTTATTTCTGTTCCCAGCGCTTCTTTTGCTGCTGCATGTATGCTATTTTTTAATGTTCATAAATTTTATTTGGAGTTCTTTCCACTACACTTTCATCCAGTTGCATTTCTAATCTGTCTTGATATAATTTTTTAATACTCTCTTGTCTTAAAAGTTCATCTTTATACGTGGGCTCTTCTAGTTCTTCCATTTGCTCTTCCGTGTTTTCTTCCTGTTTCTTGTCATTCTTCCAGTACAGACAAAGGTTCCTATAACCATGTGGTGGTCCGATCCGCATTCCGGTTGTCGATATGCCCTAATATCTTTCATTATCATTCTCCGGTCTCTTCTAACAATTATCAAGTCAATAATTGATCTGAGCCTGCGCGTTGGATTTACCCATGTGTATTTGTGAATGTCCTTATGATCAAAGAAAGTATTAGCTATCATCAACCTATGCTCCCCGCATAGGGTGCGTAGTCTTCTTCCATTATCATTAACCGCTTCTTCTCCAAATCTTCCCACCGTTTCATTGCTTTCTTTACGCCCCACTTTACTATTCAAATCTCCAATTATAATAAGTTCACTTTGTTTACCAATATTTTCTATTTGTTCATCCAGGATATTAAAGAATTCTTTTTTCTCATCGGCTCGCACATCGTCATTTACAGCATATGCGCATATAATTGTCATAATTTGTCCCTGTATTTTCATTTTAATTTTTAACAAGCGATCGTTAATTTCTTCCCATGGTTGTATCATGTTTGTCCACTTCTTTCTAATTAATATTGACACTCCACTCTTTGCTCTCTCAATACTCAATACTTAATATCCAAACTTGAAACTTAAAATATACCAGCGTCTTATAATTATGAGCTCACAAAATAACATATTTTGGCTTGCGAACTGTATGTTACTGTAGTAAATATCAAATCGTTTGCAAGTTTTACAACTGCCCAAAGAAAAAAACATTCAAATAAAGATAAATTACAAATTTTAATTAACTCGCTAAATTGTTTTAATAGCAGTTTTCAATTAATGTAAAAATGAGGTAATTTGAGAATCTTCAGATTTATCGCAAACAGAACAAATGAACTAATTTACGTAAATACCAAATGAAGTAATATTTCAAAAAAAAAATAATTTTAACTTTTATAAATAGCTTAAAAGTGCTTGAATTATCTGTTTTATTTTAAAACAACTAAATATTGT
This sequence comes from Ctenicera cuprea, assembly GCA_958336395.1. Taxonomy (NCBI): domain Eukaryota; kingdom Metazoa; phylum Arthropoda; class Insecta; order Coleoptera; family Elateridae; genus Ctenicera; species Ctenicera cuprea. Next base: position 27,876,477 of record OY284487.1, on the reverse strand, counting down.
TTTTGTGCTGCCTTTTGTTAATAAAAAATTGTTAAATAACAAAAAAAAAACTATATTAATTAATTAAATATTTATTGAGCCATATTTTCGATAAAGTATGTGACAATTAAATAGCTCAAATAATAATTCAGCAGTTTTACTACTATTGAACCATAGTTATAAAACTATGTAAACCTATTTAATAAACGTTGCCCATTGATTTACTTGTATCTGTACAATCAAATTTTTAATAAATACGAGCAGAACCCGTGGGCTACGCTCTCAGGTGGTTTTCTTGGTAATTTCATACCCGGATCCTGCTGCTCCGAATGTTGATTATGTTTTATTAAGCTTACAAATTATTAACGTTTGCCAACAAAATCTTCACCAAATATGTTATTGATAAATACATACACCCAGTGTGTTGCATCACTTTCTGGACCGACTTAAGAGCACATTCATGAGGTCATTTTAAGCAGAAAATGTCTAATAAATATTAATTCGAGAACGCTTGTTTACAGCGTTCTAGGACGTTTGGTCACGGCTGAGTTGGCGCAATCGTATCAACCCGATTGTTTTGCCGCAGGGACATTTGGGCGCGAAAACGTTTGAGTGCAGGGATGTTTGGCGCAGAAAACTTTTATGGTTAAAATTTTAGTAATTATGGATACGTAATCACCAATGGTAAATTGAAAAGGAAATTATTTAATTTTATTATTTTTGTTAATTAATTACGTTTTTTGTAGCCACTAAATTATTTACTTACATTTAACACGAGAACATAAATAATTAACAGAATTAACAACTCAGCTAACTAACGCAAGACACTTCTTTAATTACAAAAAAAGAACAATTGCTGAAAAGCAGACGCAATTGGTTTAGATTCAATTGCTTTATCGATTAGATTTATTGAACAAATTGTATTGTTTATTGAATTTTAATAATGACAATGAATTTTTGATAGAATAAATCTCAATAAATGACGCTCGCACCCAAACATCTCCGCGCCTAAACACTTCGCTAAAACGTCCGTGCGCCCTAACGTCTCTGCATCTAAGCATCCCTACGCTGAAATGTCTCTGCGCCCAAAAGTTTAGTTCCGTCTTGACGGAGTTTCAGTCTCCCGAAGATAAAATGCTGAGATATTTGAATCAAAATTTAGATGGATATTTTATTATAGTTTAATTCCTATTGCGATAAGGGCAAAACTAAGCTTGAATTGAAATAAACCAATATTAAAATCAGTGGCGGGCAGCCGTATCAGCAGGGCAGTGCCAAATCACAATTTTTCGAATAAAAATTTTCAAATTCAAAGTTGTAATAAAAAAATTTTTACATACAGTTTTCACTTTTGAACACCACCACATAACATTAAAAGTTAGGCGCTAAAGAAAAAGACCGTTGCCTTTAAACACTGTTTTGCATACGCGAGGACGAGCCTTAATGCTCCCAGTGATTCCCATCCGCGAAACAATCAACCAATCTGTTATTTCTAATACGTCTGCATGCACGTTGGTAAACGCATACAATGATCAGAAGCAAAGAAATAGTAGGAATGTCAGAATGCAGTAACTATCGAACAGGCGTGCCTGTTCCTGTAGTTCAGCGTTGCCAGGTCTGGCGAAAAATCACCAGATTTGTTGACTTTGAAAAATGGTTTGGTGATTGGTAAAAACTTTCTGCAAAAACTCAAAAATCTGGTGAATTTTCAGTCATATCCAAAAATTAGAAAATCTTTTTTTCCTAATTCAATATAAAAAATTTACAAAATGTGTTTATTTACCATAACCCAACATTTCAAAATCAGCGCCATTAATCCACCAACCGTTTCGACTACTGGGATGGAAACCCCAGCAGTGGTGCATTTACAAATAGGCGCAATAAAAGCTAGCCGAGGGTCTACACAACCATTAGTGGTGGATTATCGCACAAAGCGCTGACCTAAGCCGTGCGGGGGCCTGAAACATATGAAGAAGAAACTCAATTTTTTATTTTGAATTTTTTATTAATAGTTACTTGAAGCAAACCATAATTTACTGTTTGTACCGAATAGCGGTGTACGTCTACGGTCTACGCAAACAAGACTTTGCCTAGTACACTGTTGAAGATCCGGTGAGGGCTCGCTACGCTTACAATGCATTGGTGAGACAATTGCAGTGCTGCAGACCATCAGTCTAGTTGTCCACTTAAAATTTTTAGTAGGCCCCTTCGCGCAATATATTTCCGCCTAAGGCCTAAAATGACCTTAATCCGCCACTGAGGATTCCAGTATTGTTTTGATACTGTTATAATTCGGTAATTCTCCCAAATAATAACCCGCCGGACGTATTACAACAGCCATGAGTAGCCGAATCTGCAGATTTATATGAATTCTTGTCTTTTGAGTCTTTCTAAAGCATTAGTCCTTACCATTACACAATAGTCGTTTACCAACGTATCTATTATTTGTACTTTGCTTAATCAGACGAAGTAAAGTATAATACACATAATTCTAATAAAACTTATGTGGTGTATTTGGTAAAATAGAAATTGTTTATCTGATAGGTGAAATTTAAATTTTTAACTTGGCAACACTGCTATAGTTTTTATTTGTATATCAGTCAGCCGCAATCAAGTGCAGGGTCCAGCATAGGTTATATGACACCAAACAAGTTTTAATTTATTCTATACGTAGTTTTGCACTTTTAAAAGACAAATACATGTTTTTTTGTTTGTTGATATTTGATACGGATAGCAGACTGAATTTTTGAAATACGGAATTTTTAACTTTTTAAACTTAATTACAAATTATTTGTGCATTTACCATTACCTACCAAAATATTAAACCCACGCAACGCCACTGACAGGCAGGTTTTGCATATTTTATTACGTTTGTTTACAAAGCTGAAGTTTTGACAAATTAAAACGTTTTTATAAAAACACGCCCGTCTGTAGTAAAACTTAAACGTTTTAGAATAGTGAAGTACGTTTTAATTATGTAATACTGTTGGCTTTGCGTGTTTGTTAAGGAGGGCGTCGGTCGCTTAGGTTACCTCTTTTACGAGCCGCCACTGCCATCAATGTCCTTTTATAATGTTCATTTTACAATTTTCAAAGTACGATAGAAATTTATTTTATAAAATACTTCTCGGAGTTATGTACGGTAATACGAATTAGCAGTTTTCATCTGGAAAATTGCGACTATTATAACTAGCTTAACGTCAAACTGTCGTAATTGGTCTTACAGAAATTACGTAATTCCTCAAACATACTATTTTGAAGTCTTTGTAATAAATCGTTGTCATTGACTGAGGTTATTCACATGTTTAGGAAATGGAGCATTTCTTTAAGCACGGTCAGAAAGTGTAATCTTCAAATGGGAGTTTATGTTTTGGAATAATTGATTTATTTTGTGATCTTTAACAATATCTATAGTCCGGATTTCTAGTCTAGTATTTAGTCAGTATTTAAATTATGCAATAATCAATTACTAATACCTTCCTGGCATAATTCTTTTAAATATCTAGTTTGCGCATATCTAAAATTGTAAACGAATTATCTACGAGCTTAGAATGGCAAGACATCTACCGTGCGATTCACAAAAAAGGAAATTAGGGCAGGCCGGCCGTGATTGTATTATAATTATTGGTAGCACTGTTTCTCTTGTTTAATAATTTGATGTCAATGGCAATGTCATTAATAATTCAAAATAAAACTTGACAGTTGTGTTGGGGACTGCCTTGTAAATAAAAGTAAGTAAATATAATTTTTTTACATACTGTACTGTTATAGACCGTTTTACGTTATACTGCACTGTACTGTAAAACGCGTTATTACAGTACAGTAGGTTTTTACAGTACTCAATTCAAAGCCACCTTTGCAGAACAAATTTAATAACCAATTTATAAAAAACGAACAAGAAACTAAGAACATTTTGGTAAGGCAAAATTAAAATTAATGGTACAGTTTTCTTTTCCACTAATTTGGATTGAAGGAATTTCCACACAATCAGGTAAGGATAGAGTATTAGTATCAAATACTTGAGTCTTTATACTCATATTTCTTTTGGAGTTAAATTTGAGGTTTGAATTGCTTTCGGATACAATTTCTGACGAAGATGCTTCTTCTAGCCGACTTGCAACGATTTCAGCAAAACTTTCTTCACCTTGAATCATACGAGCAATTCTGTTTTTTCCTTCAAGATAATCTTCAACATATTTTTTTGCAACGGTGTTACTTTTTCATCCTCGAAAACGCTTTAGAACAGAAATATCAGCCCCAGAATCAGCGAGGAGAGTAGAACCTGTTCGTCTAAGCAAATGTCCGGTGTAGGTTTCATGGTTTTTTAAACTCAAAAACTTTGCTATATTTCTTGCCACTCCACCAATTGTGTGAATTCCAGCTCTCTGATTGATGCAGTGTCCATGCCGGTAGCCCCAAAACAGCTTATTGTGATTAACAATATTTGGTCGTAAATTAACATATTTTTGATACAGCTCCAAAATTTAATTCCGTCAGCTTCTTTAATTACAGTAAATACCCGTGACCGGTTAGTCTTTGTTCGAGGAATAGTAATAACCATTTGAGAAACAGTGATTTCTATATCGCTTAGAGACATTTCGTAAAGTTCTTCCCTGTGGCAGCCTCCAGCAACTCCAATCATAGAAACCACGTAAAAATAGAAAACGTTTGCTTAATAAGTTGCTTCCCAGTGCTTAAAAAAGTTCTCACCTTTGCTTTGTCAGGAGATATTCCTTATCCGGAGCATTTCTGAGCAATTCATAAATTTCTTCTCGGCTGAGAGTTTATGCCTGTTTAGCCTGGTGACCAACTGATTTCCGTTTTAAAAATTGTTTTAGTCTCGGGAATGTTGCAATATCAATATTCTCAAACACGAACAACATTGACTTTACCATGGAATATTTACTCCACAAAGAAGTACCACAATATTTTTTAGACTAGAAATGAAAGAAGTTGTAATACAAATATTTAAAATGCCAAAAAAATTCACCAAATCATACAAATATGCCAACATAACATCCTCATCAGTTTTTCAGCATTATACGAGTTTTGCCGCCGCCATTCTGTAAACACGTCATATTCTTTTTTATACCGCCCTTCCGACTTCACGGGAATAAGATTAGCCGTAGCTTCTTTAGATTTTCGCAAAATTTCTTCGGAATGCTTCTCATTCTTTTTTAATTTATTGGCGAATGACAAAAGTAAACAAACTAAGCGTCCCTAGCAACCCTCTAGCCATGCCAACTAGCGCTTATTTGTGTAAATTGGCGAAAGTTTGAATCAGATTCGGTTTATTATAATTTTTTTAAATTCTAGTTTCAGTATGAAGTAAAATGCGTTACGTCATTCGTCCGGTATCAGATATGCGTTACGTCATTCGTCCGGTATCAGATATTACGTACTCATTGCGCAATAAAATTCGGACTCGGCTTTGCCTCGTCCGAATTAATTACTTATTCGTACGTAATATCTGTTTTACCGGACTAAAGACGTAAATAACTATTTTATAACTATAAATGTAATAACTAAAGACCGGACTTTCAGTCGCAGAAGAGCAAAAAATTTCGTTAAAATTCAATAAGTAAACAAAAGCCATAGGCGTACTCAAATCCATTAAGTTATACGTGAAACATATTGGAAAAGAGATCTAATTCTTCCGATGAAAATTAGAAAAAGTTGTTGTTATGTACTGTAATTCTTACGTTTTTTATTCAACGGTGGTTTCCTGTCCCTATGAATGTTGATAATCCAAAATTTTCTTTCGTAGAATTTTTTCGTTGTATTAATGAATTTACACGTTCAATTTTCATTAATACGTGGTTGCTGTTTTACATTTCAATTAAAAATATATTTTTATTTTATACTGTCCACCGTACACTACTTTACGTCATTAATTTCAATCCGGGAAATGACACATTACAGTACTAGGCCGGGAAGTGTTGCCTCGCATGATGTTTTCGTTAACATTCTTTTCCAATTTGTAGACCTTTCGCCAATCACAAAATACCTGGTATTCTTTTTCATATCTTCCGATGGACTTCGTGGGAATAAGCTTCTCCGCGTAGCCTCGGCACATTTTGAAGCTATTTCGCTCGAAAAATCACCAGAAGAACACGCAGCGTACATTTTTGACAATAGTTTTAAAACAAGACAAATTTTCAAACATTTGGTTGCTATCGTTACTCTAAATAAGGCAACCAGATTATCGGGGGTAATACCACAAGAGCTCAGATTTAGCCGGATATTTTTTGTGGTTGTTTTCGAATACTTACTTTCATTGGCAATTTAACGAGAGCTGTTCTGACAAAATCACGAGAGCGTAGCTCGAGTGATTTTGTCAGAACAGATCGAGTTAAATTACCTATATGAAAGTAAGTATGAGAAAACCACTGTAAAGAATATCCTGCTAAATCTGAGCTCGCGTGGTATTTGGTAAGACAATTCCATGAATAGAAAACTCAATTCAATTAAACTTTATTTAACAAACTAAAAGAACAATAAGTAGAAGAATAATGTTTAGAAAGAACAATTGTTAAAAATACAATTATTATATACAATTGGTTCAGTAGACATTTGCTCCTTTACTGATGCTTGATAAACAAACAGTAAATGCTAGCGTTGCTACGGTAACGTAATTTATCCGATTTTTTTATCCACTTGCATTTCTGTTCCTTCCTATTTAGCCGATAGCAAACTACGATTTTTGTACTCACAAATGGGAATTATTATACATGAGTGGAATTGTCCTTAATAATTTGCTTGATTAAAATATTATTCGTTATTTAAAAATTTAAAAAAGCGGTGCAGTATGAAATAAAATGTTGTACGTCACACGGCCGTGAGATGATCTTACAATACTCGTCTCGGCTCGTTACTGTAGTAAGTCATCTCCCGGTCTTATAACGTAAATAACTATTGCAGTTACATGAAATTGTTTCGTGAGGTATCTTTAAAACTCATGACCATTCCCATCTACGCTTATGAACTCTGTTTTATTTTATTAAACTATTACATAGGCTTTAATTCCAGTTGACCAAATAAATAATAACTACCTGCACAAGCTACATTACGGTCAAACATATGGATGTGTTACCATTCTAAGCTCGTAAATAATTGGTTTAAAGTTTAGATATGCGCCAACTATACATTTAAAGGAATAATGACAAAATTGCTTAATAATTGATTGCTTCATAATTTAAATACTGGTAAAATACTAGACTAGAAATTTGGGCTATAGTAATAACTTTTAATGTTTTTAGGTTACGTAGAAAATACATAAAACAAGTAATGGAACTAAACAAGAAAATTTATTGCAAAATAAGAAAATTTTTGGAAACTGAAAAATTTACAATAAGTGCTCAAATATTACATATTTTAAAAATTGTATTTTTCAGAAATGGAAAAAGAAAATAATCCAGAATGGTTAGATCTGGGGAACGGGTAAGGAAGTCAACAATTCTATCGTCAAAGAATTCACGAAGTAATCTGTTTGTTTCATCCTGGAAATATCCTTGTTGTAATTCATCTGGATGTAACTCATTAATAAAGGGTTCCATTAAGATAAACTCAATAAAATGTCAAGTTTATTTTAGAGTTTACAAATCAGATTACCATTGACATCAAATCTCAAAATATGAGAAGTAATGTTACTAACCTTAACAGACTAGTTACGACCTGCTCTAATTCTCTTTTTTCTGAATCGCACGGTATATGTTTGACCTTGCGCTAGCTTGTGTAGATAGTTCTTATATTTGGTCAGCTAGAATTGATGCTTGTGTAATAGTAAAATAAAATAAAAGAAGGTTCCTAAGCGTAGAATATTAATGGTCATGAGTTTTAAAAGTACTTCACGAAACAATTTTATGAAACTGCAAAAATATATTTTTTTAGTGAAAATGTAAATAGCAGCCACGTTTTAATTAAAATAGAACAAACTTTGCAAAATCGTACAATATGTTTCACGTATAACTTAATAGATTTGAGTACGACCATGGTTATTGTTTACTTATTGAATGATAACTTAATTTTTAGCTTTTCTGCGACTAAAAGTCCGGTCTTTGTCGATATCTAAACATTATCTTGCTTTGAAGTAATTTTCTTATCTTTAATTAGCGCTTATACAGGGTGTTTCATTAATAATTGTTCATGGAGTAACTGGAGAATGCTTGACCCAAAATATGACGATTTAACCTAAAACACTTCGATAAATTATTCCTCCTAACCGAGATACTGGGTATTTTATTTAAAAATACAACGATTAAAGATAAACGTATTTAGGTTTCATAAAAAATTTATTTAAACTATTTGTAACACAAAATAAAAACAATCCATACATATATAAAAGCACAAAGGGTTTTTTTCTCCCCTTCCTCCAGCGGCTACCGCTTCACCAATTTGGACCATTTTTTTTTTAAATGAAAGGTCTATATCCACAGATGGAACATGAAACATTTTTATATTTTTATTCTACGTCGATTTTTTAATAATAATTATTTTAATTTATAATATATATGACGGTCGGCTAGACGCGCGTCACTTGGGGTGCCCTCTACAGTAACGTCGCGTGTCATTTTTGGAACTAATGCGTCACGTGACTTGACATTTCGCCGGTTCTATCAACGCTGTCTGTCAGTGCATTGTGTGCTGGGGTAACACTAGTCAACAGTATTATAATAAATTTTCAAAATGGACTCCAATGACTTCAATACATTTTTGAATTCTTTTGTTAATATTTATACTAACCCTTAAAAATATGTTTGGTTGATTTCTAATAAAATTCGCAGCATTTTGTATTTGTTGCCATAATTTTTGTCGGGTATTAATCTCCTGAGCGTACACTAGTGTCTTCATATGTCCCCACAAATAAAAATCTAGGGGGTTAAAATCGGGACTCCGAAAGGCCAAGGAAATTCACTTCCTCGCTCTATTCATCTATGAGGAAACTCATTATTTAAATAATTTCGCATCACTAAGGAAAAATGTGGTGGGGCGCCATCTTGCATAAACCACATATCTTTTCTTTGGTTTAATGGCAACTGTTCCAACTCAACAAAAATCGTAGTTTGGAGAAATTGTAAATATGAATTACCATTTAAATTTGCAGGTAATTCAAAGGGACCTATTAAACTATCTCTAAAAGGTCCACGCCAAACATTTATCTTAAATTCGTGCTGGAAGTGTGCCTCTCTAATGACGTGGATTTTCAGTATCCCAATAGTGGCAATTTCACCAATTGAAAACGCCTCTGCGTGAAAGTGAAAGTAGCTTCATCACTAAACGTAGTGTTGATAACGAAATTGTTATTTGCATTTGTCTTATCCGTAATAAATTGTGCAAATTCCATTCGTCGAGGGATATCTTCGAGTTTTCTTTTTTTAGTATTCTGAAAACTGAAGTATGGCTTATTCCAGTTATAGCTGATAAGCGTCTGGTACTTCACTGGGGAGCATCAGCAATTCTTACTAAAATATTATCTTCCTGATCTGTAACTGTTTTTGGACGTCCTACATCTCGCATTGGATGAAATTGACCTGTTTCCCCTAATCGGTCCTAAATATTTTTACAAGTCCTGTAATGAGGTTGTCGTCTGTTGGGATATAATTGCAAATCTCTTTGAGCAGCAGGACACCCTCGATAATTTTCTTGTGCATAAACACATACCAAATCTCGCATTTCTGCATTTGAAAGATTATTATGACGTGGCATTTTCACAAAAAAAAAGCTATTATAACAGTAACTAATCTTACACTTTTTAATGAAAATTGACTGTCTGACAGTTAAACATAAACAAATAACATCAGCCTACTACACCTTTATCAATAGACAAGAGGACAATATTAATTTACTTAGAAAATAATGAGGAATCAACCTAAATACGTTTATCTGTGATCGTTGTATTTTTAAATAAAACACCCTGTATCTCGGTTAGGATTAATATTTTATCTAAGTGTTTTAAGTTAAATCGTCATATTCTGGGTCAAGTAATCTCCAGTTACTCTATGGACAATTATTAATGAACCACCCTGTATAAGGTGGTAAGAATTATATTTCCTGTTACCTTAATGCAATGATGTTATTAACAATCAACAAGTTTTTTCATAGACAACGATAGAACTTATTAAACACATCATTTGGACTAGGTTAGTTTTGCTGAAGGCGGTCTTCAAGATTGAGGCGGAGTCTTACATACTCCCACAACTCCAGCATTTTTGAGATATACACACAGGAACAGGTATATCTACTCACCTGATTAATGATAATGATACTTTGAATATAGCTTTCTGTTATTTCAAAGTGTTCGCGAAACGTACACAAAACCATAGGATTAATTACTTCTGTGTAGAACAGGTAGATGTTCAATTAGTAGAAAATAAGAATATCCAGTGGAATTTCATAATGAGAAAGCTAAACTTCGTAGTGTCTTTATTTGCCTTGTATTTATTAAATTCTTCACCAAGAGTTTTGAACATGAACGTTAGTTTACAGAGGGAATATAAAGGAGTATGTCCGCGGAATTTAATATCTGGAAAATTTAATTAGCTCAAACTTTATGCGTTTGATATTTTATTAAAGAACTAATTGAAATTCTTTATCCTTCGAATAGTTTTAAAGTTTAGCTTTTACAGAAATACTTTATCATATTAACAGTTTTTATTAACTTTGTGTAATTAAAACCTGTTTCATCCTGTTACATCTAACTTTCAGTGTGAAAACAAAATTAATTATTATATTTAACAATGCTAATAAGAATAAACATATACTTTTGCTTACTAATACTTATTTTTATTTTAACGAAATTATTAAGATAACAATCAACATGTACAAAAAACAACGTAACTTTAACGTAAACAAAGTCCCAATCAAAACTATTTCAATTTCTTAGTGATTCTTTCAGCATATGGAAAAACTGTACTTGCTGGTAAGGCTCAAGATACATTGCTTTTGAAAATATTTTTTCGGGAGTCCAGCTGTTTTTAATAAAACTGGTAATGTAAACATTAACAAATGTCGCCACAAGAAACTGACAATCAAAGCGATCTAATACACCTCCATGTCCGGGAATTATTTCACCAAAATCTTTCTCATTAAAAGCTCGTTTGAAACCAGAAGCAAAAAATCCTCCGAAAGGTGCTATAATGCTACTAAATAAAGTAATCACGAGAGCATGAAAAATAAAGGGATATATTTTCAAATTCGCTTCTCCTTGAAAAATAGCAGGAATATCTACAGCGAAAGTATAATTTTTCAAATGAAATGCCTCCACAAGCTCACATTCTGTGTTCAGCTTAATGGTGCCCATGTTTTCTACATATTCCATAGGACACACAAAATATGGATACTGACATAATATGTAAGATATTATACATCCATACACTATGGTAGAAACAGCAGCTCCTATAAAACCTTCCCAGGTTTTTTTAGGTGATACACGAATTAAAGGCGTTTTTCCTAAGAAATTGCCAAAAAGATAAGCCATAATATCATTGCAAACCACTGAAGTAACAGGAACTGCTAACCAAATTAACCCCTGAAATATGTTCTTTACAATCATATAAGACTGTACCACGATAAGCAGTAGGGCTACATGCGTACAAGCTAAAAGTGAAAACTGGTGCATGTCATATTTTCTTCTTAAACTTAAAACGAACCATATAATTCCAACAAAGTACATGCAAAAGGAAAAGAAGCGGTGGTAACTTACTAACCGCCTGAAGGCATCAATCTTGTGTATAAAAACGTTGAAATAGTCGACCAGCGATTCTCCGTAGCAGAAGTAATTTGCAGCCACAAGAAAATACCAAGACAATAACTTAAATAATGGTGGCTCATTTACAGGATAAACTTTATAGCCAATGTCGATAATCTCCGCAAAACACTTCACTTGTATGGCTATAGTTGTTGCTATTATAAGGACTGGACCGAGGTAAACTGTTAACCAGAAATAGCTTATGAGTAGGATACTGAAAATTCCTCGTAATATCCAATTTCTCCAGCGTCCTGCAAAGGACATAATTATGGTGTCAAAAAATACCATATTCACTTTAGCAGCATTCTTTAACGAGAGGTTTTGTTTGTTTTGAGTTTTTTCCGTTGCATTGCATAATGTTTGTGATTTTTCGAATATAGCATCTTCTTGAAATTTCTCAATATCGGCAACTTTTCTTTCCGGAGGTTTTCTTGCTAAAGTTGGCATACTTTCTAAAAATTCAAAGAAAAGCACAAGAGGAATTTTATTTTTGAGTATGATTAACGGTTAAGAGTTAAGTTATTAGCAATTTCTTACCTAAAAGAAGCACCACTTTATAAAATATAGCTATGACAGTTCGTGCATACATACGTATGTGATTCGAAATGACAATATTGCAGTTGTTATTATTTGGATTTCGATAGCCCCCTATGAACAGAAAGGAAGTATGAATTAGTTGCAATTTATCCCTTGAGACGGATTATCCAGTTTTTTATACATTCATTAGTTGCGTTATCGGTTGAAGTTGCGCCCACGGTTGCACAAGACGTCTTCAGGACTGTTTTTCTATTATTAAATTTTCAAACAGCAAACATTGCTGTGATATGAACCTATAACAATATAGACCCAACGCACTTACCTGAACACAATTTTTGATTGCTTGTATCTCGCTATTAAAAATTATTTTTAATGACTTTTTTAAATCTCAGGGCTGTTAAATGGGATACGATAAATAAAACAGAAACACACAACTAAATATCACGTTACAAAGGTCTTTATTAAATGCCAATTTAAAGTCATACTAATTTATAGGAAATCAAGAATTTTTAGAATTCCTCTTTCCTTAAAACACACACTTATCTTAGTTTCCTTACAATTACTGTTGTGGTCCTTGACTTGATAACTGTTGTATGATATACTCCTCCTTTGATTAGATTATTTCCAAAAGAAACACACCAATCGGCTCCAAATAACAATTACCATTTATTTGTTCAAGATTGTTAATGCAATTTAGCAGTTTCCTCTTCTGTAGCCTCAAACACGTATTCGATTGCTTCACTGTCTTACTTTTGAATACTTTCAATATGATTCAAATTAATTTTATCCGCTTTATTATAGATTTCATCTAACTAGTAAACACTATTTTCATTCAATGAGACTGGTTTTCTTCAGGAGTTTAAAATTCTGCGTCTTTGTTTACAATACGATTCATACCTAACTAATTTTCCTCCTTCTTTTTTCTTCTTCCCTTGATCTATTTTTTGACAAATAACTCTCATGATCAACGAGTATTCCATTGTGCACTTGTTAAAATTTTAAAATGACATTAACATTCTTAAGCCCCAAAAATGACATCCAACGATGCACAAAACAGGTAAGTTTAAAGCTTCTTATATCTTAAATATTTTAAACATTTCTAAACTAACTCATAACTAAAATTAACCTAAACAATAATGGCACTAATCTGATTGTGTTCCTCTATCTTTCAGTGAAGACAAACTCCACAGATGTTGAAATATATAATTGATATAATATAACCACGTTATTTCAATTTTAAACAAGAAAATATAAATAAAATACGCATCCCTGAGTTTAAAACTTTGAATGCCAATAACTTACTGTCTTCACAAATCTGTGATAGTAATATAAATGCAACAAGCATTCCAAAGACTGTCATTAAGGAATTCTCCAGTCCAAACAACCATGCTTCAAGATATCATAGCAATATATTATAATCTGTGTATTTAACTTATAACAAACCAAAAAGGATATTTGACATTTTAAATTGCAAATACGAATTTCAGGTTTTATTTTAATTTTTTAATGTGTTACATTTTTTGGTAAATACAATGCTAACTGTCTTAACAAGATTGTAGTAGATTTAAAAACCAAGGAATTGGTTTTTCAATGTTTATTAAAAATCGGTTAAATTAATTTAAAATTGAAATGTAAAGTGGTGTGGGTGACATTCCTTTTGGTATTGACGCAGAATTAAAATTTAAACAAAATTAATTACTAATCCATATTTAGTAATCTTAAAAACGCTGAAAATCGACACAATACCATCATCCATGTTACAAAATGATAACGTAACGATTATGACATAACCTCTCACTTGTTTACTCTGCCAGCTTTAAAATCAATTTCACACTATCAAAAAACACAAGCTAGAAAGTACGATCTACAACACAAAAGTTACTAAAGTTACTAGATTTAGTATGTTGTAGCTAAATGAACAGAGTGTAACTGAGAAGTCTAAATGTCATTATTTATAACAAACAATTGCTAATTACAACTAATTTTATTGCTAATATGATATTTTTTTGTTAATCTCATCTTAAACTTTACAATAAATTAGCAAAACCCGTGGACTATACCACACACTTTTCTATGCAAAAACTTACTAACTGAAGCTAATTTTATTGCTAATATTATATTTCTTTGTTAAGCGTGTCTTAAACATTACAATAAAATAGCAAAATCTATAAACTACGCCACACATTTTTCTTTTCAAGAAAATGCAAACTGCAGCTGTTTTCTTGGTAATATGATATTTCTATGCCAAGCGCGTCTTTTGCTATACAATAAAATAGCAGAACCTGTGGGCTATGCCACATGCTTCTTCTATCAAACAATTGCCAACTGCAGCTGATTTTATTGCTAATACGATATTTCTTTGTTAAGCGGGTATTAAACTTTACAATAAAATGACAGAGCTTGTGGGTTACACCGCACGCTTATCTTTACAAACAATTGATAACGACAGCTAATTTGATTATATTTCTTTGTTTACCCCATCTTAAACTTTACACCAAAATAGTAAAATCCGTGGGCTACGCCACACGCTTTTCTTTACAAAAGAATGCATACTGCAGCGTATTTTATTGTTAATATGATATTTCTTTGTTGAGCGCGTTTTAAACTTTACAATAAAATAGCAGAACTGGCGAGCTACGACACACGATTTCTTTTACAAAATATTGCAAGCAAATTTATTAGAGTATTTTAGAGGTATATTGATGTAATGCATACATTCCGCTGGTATCGCAGCTTTATGGCATCGATTACTGTGACTGTTACATAAGCATTGAAACCCGTAATAATAAATAAGATTTGTTAAGAATATTACTGCATATTTTGTCAATAAATTTTATAATTTCTAAAGTAGGAATATCCAGGATTGTTAGAAGGATTTCTTTGATAATGCATTTTCTGAGACTTTTTATCTATAATTTGTTTTTTTTAAATAAAGAAAATAAACTTTTATTCATTAATTTCCAAAGTCCTTTCGCTAACAGTATGATACGTTTTGCAGTTGGTATAAAAATATAAAGAATTGCAAAAAAGCTACATGCGTAATCAGAAAAATTCGAACCGTTTATTACGAAACTTAAACTTTACGGCGTTATGTTTTCCATAAATAGTAAAATACTCAATTTCTGCACAAAAACCTAAACAATACTAATATTAGCTTGTACTTGTATAATGTGGTAATTATCTATATGTATTAAAATATTTAATGCAACAAGCAACGTTTAATTTTACTATAAGCAATTTAATATATGTGCTAATGTTTATTATGTACTAGTTCTTATATACATGCAGAAAAGTGCGTCATATTTGTGTTAATAAATAATTTTCTGTAATTTCCACTTTAACATGCACATTGTTAAACCCGGCGCAATACGTTCTCGGGAAAATCTAAGAATTAAGTGTCAATAATCTAAAGTGTATAGTGCGTAAATGCGCAATCATGTACGAAGCACTTTCTTTTGCAACCGGTGTAGCGAAGCTGCTTAATGGGTTGCTCCTAATAAGATGTTATGCATGTTTTGTATTGAATAATATTAAAATTTAGAAACAGCATAACCCTCTAATTTATTTATTTTATTATTTAAAAAATACAGATTTATCAAGTCTTCTACAATTAACTGAAACTTATTCGAAAATATCCAAATTAAATTCATGTGCTAATTGAGCATATTACAAACCATTTCAAAGTCGTTTCAGGCCTGTATGATTAAAAGTTTTCAAGGCATTAACATGAAGCATGAAGTCTTCCTTTGAATTCCCACGCAGTTTGGCGGACACTAAAAGGTGAGAAGTTATAACAATAGCGAGCTTTTGACACATCCACGCCCGATGTCTCAATTGTTCCATTAGCAGACTCCGTCTGATAGTATCTTGCTAATAAATTAGATACCTATTACTTGCAGTTTAACGTTAATAATTGCGTGGGAATATTATTTTTGCTTTGACACATAGCTTTCTGTAATTGATTTCAATAGGAAAGTTCCACGTGGAAAAAGCTCAAGCTTGAAACAAAAATTGCACTTGAATAAAAATTTCTTCTTTATGTTCTGAACGCGCACTTAAAATGTTTCTTTAATACATTAACTAAAAACAGCTAACGTGCTTATTAAAAAAATATATGCATCGTAATGTATGAAGTAAATGTATGCTTACAACTAATAACTACCATATAAAAATTCCACACATAATATTAATAATTATCTCGAATTTTATATGTCTAATAAGTTTCCAATAAATGATAATTTTATAAGTAGCCCGAGGGGGGTATAAAAACTTAATTTACGGTTACTCCGTGTGAGGTCCAGATTCCAGATGCGATTGTCCCGCCCCCAACACCTCTTCATCGAAGAAGTTGAAATCACGATAGCACCTACCTTTTACCATTATATGGCTAATACATTTATTATTAAATGATAAGCGTATGTAAGAATTTTGTCAACTTCACTACCAAGTAGGCAATTATAAATATCAATTAAAAGCAACCTCTTTGATCTGGTAAGAACATGTTTATTCTTGATTTAATAGCTTAATATATTAAAATATGAACTTAATATCGTTTTTTGGTACTAACTGCTTATTTAACATTTTTAGTAAAATAGTACAGCTTTCAGTAAATAAGTCACTGCCAAAGATTTTAATTAGAACGAGCAACTTTCATCATTTTATAAATTCTCGCTGAAAATATTTAGACATCATCAGCTCTGCTATTAATAAAGTTCAACAGAAAACAACACTAATAAAATAATATGCGTTAACTTTTCACGTACGTTTCGGGGTTACCGAACTGCCATCATTTCTAATAAAAGTTGCGACTACAACCTACAAATATATTAGAACAATGGACTTACGTTCTTATAAGGGTTATCAAGCTTTGCTGCTTCTGAATGTTTGATGGTAAATGACAAATGATTCCTTGCGTGTAGAGATTCTGATGTACAAAAACTATTACTAAGGAATTGGATTGCTTACATTTATGCAAAACTTAAGTAGTAAGGAATTCATTGTTTAATTATTGTCGAACATTACCAAACTGCTGATATACTTTTAAATACAATACAATTTTTCACATACAAATTTAATTGTACCATTTGTGCTTACAGTTCTGCTGCTTGTCATAAAAGAAATTTCCATTCTATCTATATATTAAATTCCTAACTGTCTTATTATAACAACGCGATTAAATCTTGCATCTCGAACAGATTTATCACTATAACACAACGGCGGACTCTTGCACGTCGGCTCAGTTTGTTGATTCTTATTCCGTTGCTGTCTTTCTGCTGGTATAATTTCTATATTTATGGCGGCTTACCTTAATTCTAGCAATTCCGAAATGTGTATATCGAGCTGACAACAAACATATATATACCAGACGAGTTCTAACATTAATTGTCTTTCAAATTGTGAGCTGGACCAAGTTCCGATTATTATGAAATAGTATTTACTACAAATTATAAATACTTTTGTTGTAATTCCACTTATAGTGATAACGCATCACGCAGTATCATGTCCTACATCTTCAAACAGCTTAGATATTTATTATGTTTGCAGGTTCCAATATTTATTTGTTTTCGTTTTTTTTAACGGATTTTATTTCAAGGTGTAATTCTTATTCAAACCGACTTAGCGGAGGAAATATTCGAAGCAGCAAGTATGGGCTATGAACTTATAAAAAAACATCGGAGGCGTAGCGCACGTATTCTGCTACTTTTATATATTGTGTTACATTGATAAACTATACAAAAATCGTTTAGTTAGTCAATTAGTAACTAGTAGCATTTGGTGGATTTGCTTTACTTTACTGTATTGTTTCATATCAAATAAAGAATAGCAATAAAACGATAAAAGGAACATTAGGCAAGCATCATAAATTGATACATGAGTTGAAATTGCTCAATATTTATTGGATAACCAAATATGTGTTAAAATAAATAAGATAGAGCGCGTTAAGGCAGATCAAGTTTTTGTACAATTTTTGTACATTTTCGGCTTTTCCTCAAAAACGAATTAAAAGTTCGAGATTTCATTTGGTATTACAATAGCCGTGAAAAAATACAATGTTACTATAAGCAAACCCTTAGATTTGGACACCTGAAACACTCTAACTTTCCCTAAAAATTCAGATGCACAACCTGAAAGTGTCGATTAACCAAGACAGGCTTTTCACATTAAAAACATGTATTGGATTTGCTTGACGACAAGATTTATTGTATTTTCTTATAGTTTTGATTTAATATATTCTTCCCTGAAATAAATGATAATTAAATTGAACGAAAAGTATTTGATATTTAGCAATTCTTTCTGAATTTTTTACCAAAAAAGGACCAAGGCATATTTAATTGTATTGGATGAAGTTAGGGTATTCGAATATGTTTTTTTTAATTAAAAAAAGGTTATAAATTAGCCATTCAAAAAATTTGTGCGAATAACCCAACTTCATCTGATACAATTAAATATGCCTCGATCCCATTTTTGGTGACAAATCAGGAAAAAAAATGCTAAAATTATAAACAATTGTGGCAACGTTTACTGCGAATACATCACAAATATGCTGATTTGGTTTTGCAGACACATTGCTATACAATGTGTCCCAAGGCTAGCTGAACATAGGCAGGTAACATGGAACATGTATAATATTTCCCTGAGATCCGCTAGTCAATTTTAGACGTCATAACGACTAAGAACGCGTGTTTTTGTATTACTCAGTACAAATCTTGGTAAGCTTCCGATTGAATTGCGGCTTAAACTAAGTAATTTTGGATTGCAATAAATAAGGTTGGCTTATAACTCCAAAATTAAGCTTCCCTGCATCGTGTTTTTATAGCGCAGTTAACAAACGGACTGCGACACAACAACGGCACAAAGTGCAGCGTTTCAAATTCCGCTCACTGCGAATTTTTCTATTATTTTATTTGAATTTATGATTATCTGTTTTATGTTATAAGAGCTAAATTTTAGATATGTACTGTTCTGTGTTAAACGAAATTGTTAAATTACACAATATATTATATTTAATTAAAACATCATTGAATCATTTTTACAAAATAAAGTATTTGTCAATTAAAAAATAAAATAAAAATTTAGCTATTTGGCAACTGTTATCGTTGTTGTGTCGCGAGCGTGCAACGTCTGTTTGCTAACCGCGCTATGAAGACTCGCATGCTGGAAAGTGCAATTTTGGAATTATAAGCCAAACTTGTTTATTACAATCGTAAACTAATTAATTTAAACCGTAATTAAATCGGAAGCTTACTAAAGGTTCTACTGAATAATACAAAAATATGCGTTCTTCATCAGTAAAATTGCAACAGAGAGTGTCACAATCGCAAATCCCAGATAACAGTTGTCAATACCAACTGTTACTAAGCCACATTAAAATTTTCAGACAGATCTGTCATTTAGTTCAGTTTTGACAGCCCTTAAAAACAGACAACCTCTCGTATTTTTGCAAACATGGAAAAGGCGAATTTCGTGTGTTAATTAAACATTATTGTTTGAATGGAAAAACCATTACGCAAACCGAAACAAAGCTTGATAAATATTATGGGGACTCTTCACCATCGATTAAAATGATTTACAAGTGGTTTACTGATTTTTGTTGTGGTTGTACAATCACAACTGATGCCGAACGTTCAGGACGCCCAAATGAGGCCACCACACCAGAAATGATTGACAACATCCATGATATTGTATTGCCAGACCGCAGAGTGAAAATGCGCAAGATATTTGAGATAGTACGCATCTCAGATAAACTTGTGCGCAATATATTACAGGATCATTTCGATATGAATAAGCTATTCGCTCGTTTCCTTAGAATCGACAAAAAACGCACACGTGTGACAACTTCAGAGGCAGGTATGGCGCTGTTCAAGCGCAATAAAAAGGAGTTTGAGCGTCGTTTCATAACTGTGAACAAAACATGGATCTACCACTATACACCGAAGACCAAGGAACAGTCTAAACAGTGTATTTCTACTAGCGAACCTGAGCAGAAGAAGGCTAAGGTGGTTTTATCGACCAACAAGGTCATGGCTGCAGTTTTCTTGGGATGCACGCGGCATAATCCACATCGATTACCTTGAAAAGGGGAAAACAATCAGCGGCGAGTATTATTGCAACTTATTGGGCCGTTTCAAAGACGTTTAAAAAAAAAAGACCGAATATTTAACAGATGCTGTGGTTACTTTGTCGAAAATCATATTAAAATAAAATAACACTAAAAATGTTTTTAACTTGTCATTATTCCACTTTTTTAATTAAATTCTACACAACATGTTTCATCCGCTAGGACATTATCACACTTAATAATGTCCTAGCGGATGAAACATGTTGTGTAGAATTTAATTAATAAAGTGGAATAGTGACAAGTTAAAAACATTTTTGTGTTATTTTATTTCAAAAAGCGACCGCATTTGACGAGGAAAAAAGTTCTCTTACATCAAGACAATGCGCTGGTGCACACATGTGTAGTTGCCATGGCCAAAATCCATGAATTACGCTTCGAATTGCTTCCACATTCATCATATTCTTCAGACTTAGCCCCCTGCAACCATTTCCTGTTTCTGAACTTGAAGAAATGACTCTGCGGAAAGAGATTTGGCTCTAATAAGGAGATTATCTATGCACAAAACGCCAATTTTAAAGGGTTGGGGAAATCGTATTATTCGAAAGGGATCAAAAAAATGGAAAAACGTTGGACTAAGTGTATCGACCTAAAAGGCGATTACGTTGAAATATAAATTATTTTTTGACCTATAAAATGATTCATTGTTTCATTTTTACCAGACTTCTCATTCCGCCCTCGTATTGTACAGGGCTTTCAGTTTCCTCATGTTATCTGCCTATGTTCGGCTAGTCTTGGGGCACATTGTATATGAAAAGTAAAAGCTAAAAATTCTCTTTAGGGTGCGCCAACTGCGCACCTTGTTTAAGTGCTACTACCTGTTTTCTAATAATATATACCTTTTTCAACGTTGACAATCAATACTTTCAGTTTTAGTATGAAGTTAAAACTGATTTCTTAAATATCAACAGAATTTGTCATTGAAGTGCTAAAATTTAGCGATATGTTACAACAATAATCTGCAAACTTTTAAAATACTATTCAATTTTCGTTCCGTCAAATATTTACCTGCTACCTACTACTTATTTCCTTTGTTTTAGTTATGAGACATGCAACATCACACTGTTAATTAACTCCTCTGACCACAACCAGTGATTTTTAAAGTAATAGTCTCACTCTATACTGTTTCTCACACCCAGTGACCGCCTACTTCGATGCATCTTTATATTAGTTAGATTGGTTAGTATACCCAAATCAACTTAGACCAACTGCTGTCTGTTTCTATTAGGAAAACTTCTCACATAGCTTGACCACTTCATTATGCCGATTAGCTTAATCACTGTACAGTAAACTAAAGTTTTTTGATATCATGAATGTATTATCAGTAATCTATATAAAAAGTTAAAGCTTTAGGTACAGCTAAAAGTATATATTGTTACGCATCCTTTTTAATGTTTTCGTCAAAAAGTAGTAATAAAGCGAACCCCGAAAACAGCCAGCGAGTAATAAAATGTCAGATTAGTAATAGAAAGATAAAGAATTTGTTCCCCTCGGTCAACGGTTCACCGTGGAACCCGACTGCCAGCTTTATGCCCGTGGAAACAAATGAATTACCAGACGCCCCGACCGCACAAAAAGCGTTCAGAGGTTTGCACTAAAAGGTAATTAGTTGCAGAAGAAATGCCTTGCCTTGGGTGACCAGAGACCGCGCAATGTGACCTCATTAGCTTAGTTCACGTTCTCATCGCTAGGATGTGCCTTGCGGTTTTGTTAAAACGCTATCGAGCAGAAGCGTTTACAACTTGAAATAGTTGAGGTTTTTGACAATACCGAAAGATGACATGATTTCTTTCTTGTTCTGTAAGTAGAAGGTTGCATAACGTTTCACTGTATTTTACTTTCCTATACTTTTTCAGTATAGGGAAGTAATGATTTAATGAAAATTTGCAAAATGAGAAAAAGACGGAAATACATGTTTTGGACCTTTAGGAACCTCCAGGAAGTGGTTAAAAAATATCTGTCTGCGAGTGGGTGGGTATGTGTGTGGTGGATCATAACTAGGGTTGGGCAAGTTTCCGAAATTTATTTTTTAGAATGTTTCCATGGAAAAGCTTTTAAAAACATCCGAAACCGGAAGCGGAAGTTAGGTAAGTTTTTTTGGTATCATTTTTTCCGAAAACAATTTTAGAAATATGAAAACGAAATCCAATAGAAGACTTTAGGGCAAATCCAATGTTTTTTTTCGAACTTGCTAGCATTAAAATGGCGACCACTACAAATTTTCGAAAATTTTAAATTTGGTGCCTCATTACTCAAAAACAGGTTTACAAATCGGATTTTTAAAGACATATTGCTTAAAAATGCAAAATACTAAAATATTTTGTCTCTTCTAGTTTTAAAAACAAAATTTTTCTTCTGTTTTTGTTGTAATGCGAAATCTTTTTCCAAAAAAATCAATTTTTCGCAAAAACAAATTTCCATCTTAACATAGCACCGACGCATCAATGATAACTTCAGAATAGGCGAGGTAGATTGCAAAACACATAGTGCATAAGGATGAACCTAGTATAATCCCGTGATAATAGTATAAAGCTGATCTTGTAGCTTTGTACCGAATGAGCCTAAAATTTCTACCCAGCAGGTGGTTTAGTTGTCCTTCTTGCAATGAAGGATTAGCAGGGCATTATATTTATATGTAGGTTTCGGCGTAATTTTATTTATTTAGAAATGTCGTAATATTTAATAATATGTTTCAGGCAAATCAATGATTTCCAGTGATTTCCCGTTTTTGCAAGATAATTTTATAATTGGTTTCATCTCATTTTCCAATTTTCCCTACACAATACTTCCTAGAGAGTTGCAAATGTATACAAGCTGCGAAACTTTGGCAAAAAATTCCTGCTCAATTAGGCCGGTGTGTAATTTTGTTCAGTACCATCCTAACCATTGGGCTAATTGGGCTATAGCCCTAGGGCGCCGGGCCCAAAAAGCGCCAAGCGATGCCTTATAAAATAAATCGTTTTAAATAGTTATTCTTTATGGTACTACATTAAATAAAAATGTGTTTTTTAGCTATATATTTAGAAAGTGTCCAGTAGTGTTCGAGAAAGATACGGGCCGCCGCCTATTGCCCGGCTTCAGGCTCATGTATGAACCTGTACTGTAGCAGTTGTGTTGTTGTGTGAACTAGTAGTTGATTTTCTGAATGTTACGGTGGCCCGAAAAGACGTTCCTGGATGGAAAAACAGCTTCGGAAAAATCCCTGGAAAAAATAGCCCCGGAAAAAGTCCCCGGAAAAAATTCCCGGTAAAAGCAGCCTCTTTGCAGTTTTCATTTCAACAATTTTCTTAGATGTGACATTGTGTTCCTCTAGGGCTACTTTAATACTAAACTTTATCCCGATCTGTGAACTCGTTTGTGAGTAATAAGCGTTCAGGTGAAAATTCCCAAAAAATCGTATCGGTCGCCATTTTGAAGCTAGAAAGTTAGAAAAAGAGAGTTGGATATGCCCTAAGGTCTTCTATCAAATTCCGTTTCCCGTTTTAGAAAACTGCTACCTAATAACTTGTCTAACTTCCGATTTTGATTTCGGATTTTCTTAACAGCTTTTCGTTCGGGAGGTATAACGCGTAACCCACACTCACACATACAAACCAATATTTTAAAAATCACTTATTTGAGTTCCTGGAGGTCCAAAACAGGTATCTTTCTTTACCAAGAATTTATTTTGGAGCTTTTTTTCAAATTTTTTAGTCAGAAGCTTTTTTACTTGAGCTTTTTTTCTGGGGCTTTGTTTTCTTGGGGATTTTTTTCGTGGATATTTTTACGTGGATTTTTCTGAGGCTGTTTGTTCCAGGGATGTTTTATCCTAGATTCGAATGTTACTCCTGCTGTTAGGGCGCCATAAATTCTTAGCTCAGGGGCTCCAAACTTTTTAGGACGGCCCTGATTTTGTTAACGTTAACGCATGTCTTAGCTTATTACTTATGCTTCATCGGTACAGTCGTCTTTGTAGTTTGGTGAACCCTGGACTACGAGACTATTTGAAAACTCTGCTGTATTAATACTTGGTGGTCTTGCAACCCTTTACATTCATTATTAAGTGCAAGTAAACGTCGCGTCGCGTTGCGTCGACAAGATAATAAACGGATTTGGCCATCCAGGGCATTGGCATATGAATTTATTATTTAAAGAATAATTATTGTTGTATAAAGTAAGAAGAGCAATTGCGCGAGAGCTCCGAGGCGCTGAGTGTCTCAAAACCTTTAAATAGTAGCCTGTCTGTAGCTTAGTAATGTACCTAAAAATGTTCTCTTGTTTATAAAATATAAATAAGATTAAACAAACATGCTGATGGTTTTGTTGATCCTTTAGCACCAATAATAATAAAAACCTCAGAATTTTTGCGTTTTTAACAAAGTTTTTATAGTGATTGGTTTTTTAGTGTTTGTTCTCTCTAATTAATTTCTAATTTTTGTAACGATTAAAAAAGAACATTCTCTACACTAAATTTTAGATTTAAATAATGACATTAAATACTATTTATGTACGATTGCTTGGATGAGGACCTATTATGTCATTCATTTGCGTTAGGTATCGAAGTTTATTATCGCACTAATATAAAAGGAGTTGGGTAATGAATTCATTATCCAACTCATTTTATTTACACAAACCAAACTGAAAATTTGTTTATAAGAAAACCGGCTGGTTGACATGGTATTGAACAAATCGAATCTATCTCGTTTCATTGTTTTTACAACAAAATTATTTTAAAAGTGACTTGACATTTGCAAATAAATTAATACGAAATGTCAAATATCATTTTAAGTAAAATAATTCGATTTTTAAGAAATTTTGAGCAGTCGTACATAAAATTTTGTATGTCACACGTGGGACAATGCATTATTATGGCACTCGTTTGATTACACGACTCGGTCTACGACCTCTTCATGCAACTTTCAAACTCCTGTTTTAATAACGCCTTTATCCCTTTAGTTACATAAATAACTATTACAGTATTATAATTTTTGGTAAAATAAATGCACTCTGAAATGACGGGAAAGTAAATAGGTGCAAAACAATTTAAAGTACGTTGGTTTTAACAGCATAATCGAACTTCTCTTTTACAGCTACGTGTATAAGACACTTTACGGGAATATTTATTTAACCGTGTGAGTTCGGGGTGGTATCAGATGCAGGCCATCATAAGTGAGGTCCGTAATGAAGCCATCAACCGGCCTGTAATCACGATACCGCGGCCCTGACTTCTTGGTCTAACAGAACTGGCCACTACCGCACTCTCTTTCGCAAATGTGCCAAAACACCGCACGCCGAAGTTGCAACCCTATTATTATGCTACTCCGGACTTAATTGACCAGAAAATATTAGGTTAGTTATTTAAAGATGTATTTTTGGGATAACATCAAATGAAAATTAGACACGATGATAATATACCTACTTACAAAAGGCAATTTTGTCTGTATAACAGTAATGATGTATGTTAAAAGATGTGCAATATTTATCTTGCAGTTAATTTTATGAAATTTAACCCATCTAATATTGCAGTCGAGGCAGTTTGTGAAAATCGTTGCAAAAACAGCTAGGAATGCAACTCTGTTCTTATTTCTGTAGTCTGGTACGTTTACGCTCAGGTAAATTAGCATGTGCGTTCGACGACGGAAGGCAATGCCCCCCTCTAGAATTTGAACTTCAAAAGAAATGTACACGAGAACTTCTCTGTTCTTTCTTGTATATAAGCAGCCTCCGTACACGATCGTTTGTTAATTTTTACTTTCCTATACTTTTGGTACAGGGAAGTATTAATTTCATGAAAATGTTCGAAATCGAGATTTTAACAGAAATACACGTTTTAAATAAAGAAGTATATCAAAAATTGTAGTTTTAGTAGAGATTTTCAAATAAATCCGAAACCGTAAATAATCTCGATTTTAACGGCTATTTACTCGAAAAGCAGTTGTCTAATCGAGATCAACTACAACTTGTTGGAGAGTCCTTTCTGGGTGGTATACTATAAAACAAATATAATTTCGCAAATCTGAAAAAGCTCGCAATCTCCATAGCTTTGGAAATTTTCGAAACATGTTTCAAATACTCCCTGCAGTATTTTTTTTAACTTTGTAGGCTGCTAAAACTAAATATTGACTACAATTTAATTTTTGCTGAAAGCTATAATTTTACTGTGGCGCTTTGTATGAAATTTTGGAAAATCGTAAATAGGTGCCTCTTTATTTATTAAACGGAGTCCGCAAAAATTTTTTCTTACCTTAAATTGCGGAAATTAGCATAACTAGTAAAACTAAAATCTGATGGTAATTTTTTGCATAGTTTTATACTTAGTGGGGCTACTGTAGAAAATGTAAATTCCAAATAATTTAATTTTCAAAATAACATTTCCCAAAAATTGGCAATGTTTTTTTTTTATTTTTAGTCTTATAGAGGTGAATATGGGCTACAATTTGGTTTTTTGCTAAATAGCATAATTCCACTGTAGCAACTTCCGTGAATTTTTGGAAACCAAAAATTGGTACCTTTCTTCTTATTAAGCGGGAAACAATAAACAACTTCTTTAAAAAGAATTACTCATCTTGACTAGTAGAACTACATAAAATCGAATGTTAGTTTTTACAATATTTGATATTTGTTGGGGTACTAGATCACCCCCTCCCTTTAAGTTTTTGGCTGAAGAATTTAGGATTTAGTTAGGTACTGTAGAAAGTGTATTATTTGCAATTTTAAACAAACCTCTCACTTTCAAAATTCTTTCGACTAGAACAAGTTATGATCCGAGCATGATTACCAAACCTCAACATTATTATTGCTGACGTTACGAACTAACAGCGCTAATGAAGATTGAAGTATACATAATTATAAAATTTACACTTTTGCAAATTCGGTAAGTATAAATATATCTAGTATGGAACAGTTCGCTCGAAGTTAACAATTTAGCTTTTTTACACCTGTAGCTACGTCCTATCTACCTACAAGATAGACCACGAAATCAACGGTTTTGTTTTGTACAAATGTCAACAAATAAGTTGTCAAGTATCTTAGTGGGAAAGTACAACACAAAAACAAAGCGAAAAATTAGTGTTTGCTTTGTTTGTGGCAAAAAGAATTAGGCATAAACACACAGTGCCTAGTTCATGCACGATGGAGCTACACTTTAAACTGCAACGGATATTTTGACTTTTCATTAAATGCCAATCAGGAATCGTGTGATTTCGAATAATTTTCCGGAAGTCTATACTTGTGAAAGCTCTTGGCCAACTTGTGGTCCAGAGTTGAACCCCTGAAGTTACTTTATCTTTCGATTTTTGATTTTAAGCACATCGGCTACAACTTTCCCAGAATTCTTTGTCGTACAGTGGTCAATCATGTAGAGGTTTGATGAGAGATGGCAGTAAAACAAAACGGTTGATATGTTCTACATGTAATTCATTATTACAGCCTTAGATAAAATCTTATTGGTGCCTATTGGTATTACCAACCGATTTCTTGAAATTGTATTTATTTAAGAATGTCCGAAACGACGGCCTCTTATTTTCAATAAAATAATTATTTTAACAGTGGAGGCTGGTACAGGGAAGGCAACGGGGCACTGCTCTCTTAGGTATTTGTTACGATTCCGTAAATATTTTTAATTTTTACTGCTTTCATAGAACTGAAAATCCAGGAAAACATATTTTGTTAAGATCGTTGGTAGCATAAAGTTAGTTTGAATTAGCCCAAATGAAACAAATGTTTAAAAAAAAACGAGTAGAGTGCGACCATGAAGGTTGCTGCGTAACACAGAGACATGTGCAAAAATTGACGTCGTAAACGGAACGATAAAAGAATTACACGAGCATTGGGAATAGGGGGATTGACCGCGTTTTAATAGGGTTACGAAGCCATTAAATAAGTTGTCGTGGGAGTTTGTTGATTATGTGTGCCAGATAGTTTGTTCCGAATGGCCACAAAAATGGCTACGAACCATTCGGTAAGCAGTGTGTTAGAGTTAATTAATCCAACTAATTTGACTTATGATGTTAAAATAACATTTAAAAACTTAGAACCTCCTAGACCAGATTTATTACAGTGCGAAACGAATAAAAAGACAAATAAAAGTGTTACAAGAAAATTTAATAAAAGGTCGTATGGTTTAATGAATTGGTTATGTGCGTAATTCACTTTTTATTACATTTGTTTGATGATAAACACTCAGAAAAGTGATTCTGCTTGGATTTTAAGGGTAATCACCGACGTTAACCATCTTGGCGAACAAGTAAACAGAAACAAAGTAAGTAAAAGACATTTCAATAATTTTTTTGAATTCTCAACGCTTGGTAACATAAATGTAGTGTGTCAATTAAACAGCGCACATCGTTTGAATATAATTGAGCATAGTGAAAAAGTGAGAAAAAAATTGACACATTCTTAGTAACATAAAAGACTGTATTAAATTTTGCGGTGTATTTGAAGTAAGTGCAAGTATGAAGATTTTTTGAGGATCTATAAATTTAATGGCGGAAACCGACAGCACATTAAAAGAGCACATTCAGAAAACCAACAACAAGATTATGGGTCTATCGAAAACTATACAGATCGAATTATTAGACTATTTAAACAATTTGTCGTAGTTTAATTGTTTATAAAATTAATGAAACTATTTATATAGAATAAAAGCTTTAAAAAAGTGTTACAATGACGAAAAAAGTTATTATCTGCCATTTTGCTCTTTTAATTTTCAATTTTACTTCTGAAGAAATGTAAATTTTTGCATTTTTTCAAGGATACCCTAAAATTCCACGTGCTCCTAAAAAAAGTTCAAATAAGCCACGTTTACTTTTGAAAAAATTGTCTGCGGCGCTTTTTTTACATGCTTTTATAAATTGCCCTCCGACTATGTACCACCGCGAGCCGCCACTGTGTTTTAACGGCCAATTAACCTGCTCTATATAGAAAGTTACAGTTTGTATTTACATATCTTAATTTTTATTTACTTATTTCAAATATCTGACAATTCTTTCAAGGAAAACGAAATATAAAAATAACAGTTCAAGAGTGTAATTATACACACATTTTTATATTTATGTAATATACAGGTCTGAAACAATAAAAATAGGTATTTGTACATTTTTAAAAACTATAAATTACTTTTTTCTTGGTTTGGTGTAACCTAAATTAAATGTCTCAAAACATTTAACCGCAAATGTCAAGCAACTTCTGGAAAAATTATAACTTTAAAGATGAAAATGTTGGTGCTTAGAAAATAATTTTTGTTCTGACAAAATCATTGCAAGTATTTTAAGTTTAATGTGTGTGGTCTGTGTCAGTATAATGCTTTATTAGATCTTTATTTGACAAAAAATTTATTATTTAATCTAGTGAGAGAATTAGAATAATTCCTTTTTATTAAATCACCCTGTATATGTGCAATTTGTTATATTACTTAAATTCACAATAAAGTTCTCAACTTATAAAATTTTCTAAACAGTTGATTATATCAACAGAAATTAGACATCAAAACTACTGTAAATATTTTTCTCATCTAAATCCAATTTCTTGATTTTTACTACGAAAAAAATTTGTTGGTCTGCGTAAGAGCTGTCTTATAAAACCCTTAATTTATTGTTAATCGTAAAATGTTGTATATTATTCTTTGTGTTTTGAACACATAATGTCTAATAAAAGTTATTTATGGCATAGTAGCACACAACTTTGCGAATATTTCACCTATTATAAAAATAAACTTGATGCACGTCATTATAATTTACATTGGTTAGTGAAAAAATAACTACTGTTGCGTTAGATTTAGACGTGGAAATGTATTTTTGAACTAAATTTGTAAAAAAATGTATCTTATTCTAGACGGGAAATGTATAACCTAAATATAAACGTAATACTAGTTTTAATGGAATTTATAATGCCTGTTAGATTTAAAATTAACAGCTCCTATAACAAAATCTGGCATGAACAAGAGGTTTGACATTTGTCTACATATAAACGGTCAAAACAATTTTAGATTTTGAACAATTTATAATAATATTGTTCTTCTGTTTAACCGAATATATTTTTAACACTACATCGCAGTTGTAAATGATAATACCTAAGATATTATATAAGTTCCTACTACTTACGTTACATATATTGCAATAATTGTGTTTGTTCGTGTTTATTGGATTATTGCGCTACTGCAAGTGAAACCTAATGAATGTGACACCTTTTACTGACAGCTCGTAGTCACGTTCTAACATATTTTATTATTAAGTAGGTGTGAGCGTAAGTATTGCACACAGTAACCAGATCTTCGTATAATTTAGTGATTTCCCATAATCCTCTACTCTGGTGGAGCAGATTGTAGTTTTAATAACAGACTCAAACCTTTAGTGTTATTTTAAATACTTTTCTAGTATTTTTAGTATCCGTGGTAGATATGAGCTAAATATCTTGACATGCAATATCAAATATTATCTAAATTAACCAAAACCTGAAATCAGATGTAAATTATTCTGCTTGTATTAAGAGATTGTTTTCTGTTCCTGGATTGGTCCGTATGTACAGTACGGATCAAAATATTCTTGTGTTGAATTTGTAATCATGGTACTCTATTTTTATAGTTGCTAGATATGTTTTCAATGTTCTAAGCAAAATATGTTTAAGTTGTTTTGTATGCCTAAATTAAACATTATCTATAATTCTGTCTTTCATTGACGAACTTAATTGTGTTGATGCACGGTAATATCACTTGTCTTTCGGACTCGTCATATTGCCTAGCAGCAATACAATTTCCTTGTCAACGAAGCAACAGAATTATCAATAATTTTCAATTCACTTGTGGTATTGCTGTTGATAAATTTAGTCGAGATGCAAGAGCTCGCCGTCGTGACATTGTGAGACGATTGGGATTTAGTATAGGTACCTTAATTTAGGACGGAGATATTAATTAATGCGTGATTATATTATCTTTTGCTGTAAATTTATTAAGAAGCATTTGTGAAATGATGTTCATGAACTTTTACTAATGATTTTTGCTCCGCTACCTGCCTTCAAAATATTCAACATAATTTTAGAAACTATGTATAAGTTAAAGGAAATATGTTATCTAGGGAAACAAAAATCAAACAATATTTGACGTTTGGCTGATGTTTTGTCGAAGTAGCGCATTTCAACAGTTTCTAACCTCTTAACAACATCTTTATTAACAGATATGAAAATGATCTTCTTAATTACAGGTACAGTTTTACGCCTAAGCAGTGCCTACTTACCATTATTGTAAATAAGTTGTTTGTTGAAAATAAAAGTACTTATGTACCTAAATGACCCTACAGAAACACGCATGTGAAGGTGAAATGTATTTATTGATGAAACTCAATAAAGTTGTAATGGACCGAAATATATTATTAAATATAAACAAGCCTGATATTTTAAATCAGCGAATATTTATTTATTTATTGAAAATTAACTCGCTTGAGCCACGAGGGGGGTAAAAATTAAGGGTATACCATCAATATCCCGGCATTGAAAAATCAGTTCGACTTTTTTACCTTCTCGAATCGACACCAACCGGCACCAGTTCAGACCCAAAGACACTTCACGAGTTCTCTGGAAAGTCAGTCGACCGGATTGTGGCTCGACAACAACCAGGACAGCGGGTGCATGTTGTGCTTCCACTACAAACCGACAAACCAACCCGAAGAAAAATACTAGAACAGTTCGAGGCATCAGCTTCAAGACCTGTCAGGGTCAACCGAGGAGGAGAATCAGCTCCAGCTATCAGCACCTAGTTCAGCCAATCGAAAAACAGAATTTAGCTAGCATCAGTGCTAGTCCACAATTGAGTTAACAGTCAAATATAATTTCGAATTAGGTATCGATAAATACTAACCGTATTCCTAACCTAAAAACCCAAAGTCTGCCTTGAAGGGTTTCACGCGCTTTAATTCCCAAAAAGAGGCGAAGGGAAAAATAATGTTTTCACTTACTCCAATGTCTTCCTTTCCTGAACGCTTTGGTATTTTTTCAGTATATACTTTAAAATTGTGTACCAAACCCGTAGTATCACAGAGTATAGAGATTTTGTAACTCCTTTTGTGGGGTGTTTAGGATTATAGTGTTTTAACGACAAGTGTCCCTTCTATGAAACTACTTGTTCATCTACAAGCATTATTTGATCT
The DNA here is from genome assembly GCA_958336395.1 of Ctenicera cuprea. Lineage (NCBI taxonomy): Eukaryota > Metazoa > Arthropoda > Insecta > Coleoptera > Elateridae > Ctenicera > Ctenicera cuprea. The sequence goes on along the minus strand of OY284487.1, from coordinate 27,843,983 downwards.
TTCTGTTGGTTTTTGAAGACTTCCAATAAGTGATCTCGTAATGAACAGCTTGTCCCCAATGGGATCAGTTCTATCAACTGGTAAGTCTTCACTATTGTTAAAATGATCATACTTTTTTATTTGATTTCACCGTTTTCTCCCTATAACATCAGCTACATAAAAATTCTTATTTCAGCAGCCCAGAATATTAGGTGTCGTGACAAAGAAAAAAATTAGACATTTCAAGAAGGGTTGCTTGCATCTTGTTGTATAGAATATAGTTTTGACTGCTGAATAATATGAGCCAATAATGAATCAGAAAACAATAATTTAAAGTAGTGCTTTGCACGCCCAGCTTCTTCTGTTTCTTCCTCTGACAGAAGTGTAAAATTTGATAGTAACAATTCATTTTGTTGAGCAGTAGTATCTTTCCAACGAGAAATATTTTTTTTCTTTAGGCAAACGGGAGCAGGCGTTGCAGGTGCAACATCTAAACACTTTGTCAGCATCTATTTATTCTTTTATTATAAATATTGACTTACCACTGTGATCAGAATTATCATGATCTTCTGTACTTGAGTCAGATTCTAACAAATGATTATTTTATTGTGGACTTACACGGTGACTCCACCTATAGTAACTCATGCGTGTCTTCAAGTATAACAGCACTTACAGACACCCTTAGCAGAGACCAAGGGAGGGGTTTTGCAGTAACCGTGTCCACTGTTTATTCGGGAAGACTGGGTTTGACTCCCCGGCCCGGCCGGCTGTGTTGGCTTAGGTTTTTCCGTAGTTTTCCTGTGCCTCAGGATAAATACTGTGGCAGTACTGTGCACAGAAACCCTCCTTTATCTAAATTCCTTGCTTTAGTGTTCTCTTAACATCTTTTCCCGGCCGAAGAGGGGCTTAGGACTCTGGTGCGGAGTCCGAAAGACCCCTATAGCGGCCTGCCCCTTCACGGAAATATAATTGACTCTGAAATTCCCTTCTTCCTATCTCTCGGTAGTGCAACCCACTTACCTTTAAAGTGGCCCCGCAGCCCGGTAGCCTAAACTTACCTCACTATTGGTTTCTCAAATTATTGTAAGCCACAAACAATTTCGGTTGCGTTAATTTTCACGAGATTATACGCCGTGCTCTGAAAATTTATCAAACTATGAATAGAGTTAGATCAGGCCGACCTACGAAATTGGGTCGATTATAAGATTTTAACAAAAAACTAGTTTGAGATTAGGAAACACCAGAAATCAGTACAAAAAGTTGATTGACCGAAAAGCAAGAGATGGTGGAAAGCTTTTTTCCCTATCCATTTATTATCATTTCTCTTTCTCAACCACAAATTCCAGTAGATGGGGTGTATCTGTATATAGCTACTGTAAGACTAGTCTTATTTCTGGAATTTCAAATCACTTCGTTTGTATGCATCACCTCTTTGTAAATTTTTTTCTTGATATTCTACTATTATTCTTGCTTGTTTTCTAAACGGACAGACGACAACGAAATGTTTAAATTCTATTAATCAGACATAATTAGATTATCCAGGTTTAGTTTAATTTCTTACCACCATGTATATTATTATTAAAAAGGTTATATTAATATTAAATTATATAACTATAATATGAATAATTTAAATTAAATTATTTGATGTTATAAAATGCGTTTCAAACGATTTCTTAAGTAGCTGTTCTGCATTCTAATAACTAGCCGTTGATTGTTATGCTCATTGCAACAATACGCACACATTTACATACATACTTCATGAAGAAATAATACACGCACGGTGCTTATTATAATACAATAAAGGCAATTAATTTTTGTAAACAAACAATTTCGAAATCATTATAATCATATTATAATTAATTGTTGAACATTTGTATTTACGAGTCGCTTACTGATATTTATTCAATTTACATAACAAATCTAGTTGAATAGCTAGCATTCCTTCGTTCCTTTGTATATTTCAAAGTAGTACGCAGGATTCTTCGCTTTAACGCACACAAATACACCATTATGCAGCATTAAATCACTGTTAGATATTTATGTCCTTGTGCCTGTCTCTGGCAGAAACTATAGCGTTGAAATCCGTATTCTTCGAATGCATAATTGCACAATTCATATGTACTGTCACATAAGTCTACTCTGAATAGGTAATTACTGCAATAGTTTATTTGTTAGGATGCAAATCTGATTAAAATAACTGCAGGAGGCTTTATCTGCAATTTACTCGATTTTTAAGAGTAAAACATTCTATCTAATGCGTTGCTAAAGAAAGTTAAGCATTGCAAGCTGAAGTTTTATAAAAGGTTATATTCACTTTACTCGATATTTAGCGGTGAGAGGCCCCAATTGGTGAATAACACATATTTACGCGTTCATTGCATGCACAGCGCGGCGCCGTGAGTAACAATCAAGCCCTAATGCAAGGGAACCGTAAGCCCAACATCATGTGTGATCCCTGCGGACTCTGATGTCGGAATGCCAGCTATAGGCAGATTATGTTCCAATACTACAAAGAAAATGTATACATCTAAATTGGTTTTTCTACACTGTACAAAGGAATATGCGCTTTATATAACACGCACAAAGATGGCTTGTAGTTACGGGAGTCCTTCACCATTTAAAGTTGAGACAGATGTAAGGGATCTGGATCTAATATATAGATAGCAAAGCTTGTTGACTATGTTTCACGTTTTTTTTTATTAAATAATAAATGAGCTAATAAAGTAGGTAGTGTAGCAGACCGCAGATCGAAGTCTTCGTTTTATAAGTTGCAATTGCTGTAATTGTACACAGTACATCCGGATTCCTTCGACCTGCCTAACTGGAAAAAAGTGCGACTACAGCGAGCTTGCGCAAGCCAAGCGACGCGCAAGTCTTATTTTTTGAAAGTTACTTAAAAAGTAAGGCGTAGCCCACGCGTACAATTAACTTTTCTTAAATGCAAACTGTAAGTGTAAACTCAGCAGGTTGTTACTTTATGGGCAAAGATCGCTTGAAACATAATTGTTCAATATCTATTTGTCCAAATGCTGCTTTTACTTTCCGAATTTAATATCAGGAATTATTTCTACTCGGTATATAAAACTCTACAAAACTTGCTATTTCACGGAAAATTGGTGAGTTAACTTAACACTCTCGTTTCTTAAATATGTATTAATTAACGTTTTAGAACAAACAGCGGCATTGGGTGTCGGTGATATGTTTGACAGCAAGCAGCAAATTATGTAGCAATTATGCAAACCAATTTTTTTAACCGAACTTTTTTAATGTATAATAATCAATAGTACTGTAAGAAACCGCCTAGTTTTAGTATTAATTGTAAGTGTTAAAATTCCTTGGTTTAAAGCTTAGTTGAATTTGGAAGTTTATAAAATTTGTTACCAAAACACGGCCGACCTCACATAACTTGCGATAAACAAATTATGAAGCCGCTACTAAGAAACTTAGCCCTACGTAAGAGTTGTCCCGATGTAAAAGCCCGGCGTTGTGTTATGGTGAGACAGCTACGACTTTAATATAGATTAATGCTACATAAAACCCATCTCAGGCTTTGTCCACATTTCAGTATTCTGCCGTAATATAACAGGATAAAGTAACACTAATTTTGAAGTGTAGGAGATGTTACTGTATCATTCGTTCCCGTTCGGTTCGCGGCCCGTCGATCAATGATGTTGCAGGTTTTTTAACGAAACATCAAAGATTGTTACATAACGCCACCTACGCTAACGTGGATAAAGCTCAAATGTGTAAACATTTTAGGTATACATTTAGTTAATTTTTTAGTTATTTTAGGTAATTAGCGGTATTGTGTTTATGGTGCTTTTATGATATTTCATTACTAATTGGTTTTTGTGACGCAAGTCGTTACGGAAATTCAAAAAGTTTATAAGGATATGTGAATCTGACCCTTACAAGCAAAAGGAAAGTTAGGCAATACTGCTTCATATACTACGGATTTGTTTATGAGAATTTGACAAATGAATTAAAGCAAATAACTATTTACTATTTAGTTAGCTAAAAATGCTGCAAAAGTCACACTGCAAAAAAACAAACAGACAAATATCGTCGGGAAATATACTTACTATTTAAGACACAGAGTGTTAAAAATAAACATACTAAAAATTAATAATGTAGGTAGAAAATGTATTAATTATTTAATATACATCACGTATACAGGGTGTCCCGTAAATAACAAGACAATCTTTAGGTATAGCTTCCTGTGGTCAAAGCAGACCTTCTTATCGGATTTGAAAAATCATTTTTTTAACGTTTATAAAGTATGGAAGTAGATTATTTTAACAATGGAATCAAAAGTAACCTGAAAGCTCTCCCATGTGTTGCTATTCAACTAAAAATTTTTTGATGAAGTATTTACAAGTGTTTTGAATTGGCAAGCAATTCAATACGTTTAGTGGTTTAGAACCAAGTATTTATCCTTGTTATTTATTATGTTTTCTTGTTTTCGTCTAGAAACTACCTGCACTACTTAAGAGAGGTTCAAAATTTTGAACGTTTAGTAATTAATATCATGATGGGTAAGCTGTAACTATTTATGTAACAATAATGGTTGAAATATTTGCGATTTATTTAATCCTAAAAAATATGCTTCGTGCAAGAAATATGAAAAAGTACAGCAAAAAGGCTCCTCCGCCAATTTTTGCAGATGTGATGGACAATGCTACTGCATTCTCGATTCTCCTCACACAGTGAAACACAAGTGAACGGCTACAAATGTAATCATAAATATCTCAGTCGGTCGAGGATCTGTTCGAGAACTCGTTTCGGTTATTTTAAAAATGTTGCCTTATCAGAAATTACGGTAGGCAAAGATACGCCTGTATACAATTATAATTCTCACGATTGTATTTCGTACTTTAGTGCTGATTATATTGTAGAGTAATTGACAGCGTGCTTTATTTGCACCGTACATCGTATGTTGGTTTGGTAGAGAGGCAGTCAGTATTTAAAGGATTGCGGTTTTCATACCTTTTAATTTTTATATAAAAGTCAAATCAATCACACTTAATGACTTTAGCTGAAGACTGAAATATATCCCCCCTTCTTTTGCGTTAATCGACTAATATTATTTTTATTATATCTGTTATAATTTTGTGTACTTATTAACAGGAGTAGCTAAACATAAGCTTATATCCGGCAAAGTTTTTTTTTTGGAGTTACTTGTACATCTGTCAGTTTAGAAACCAAAATTATACCAGAAAGAATTATAATACCCTAGAAGTCTGCTATATCTTCTTTAAAGCAACATTTGCATCCTGAAGCGCACCTCGCGTACATTCTTACTGTCAATTGGCTGCCACCATTAAATCCTTCTTAAATCTGCATGGAAAGCAGATAGTATGTAAGATACACTATTATTTTACTTGGAGATGCTCTGAATTAACCTTGGCAGGAAAATAAAATACCCGGGTTGTTTTTTTGCCGACTGACAGCAAAATGTGGCTGTCTGAACCGTCAGGACTTGCTACCGAGGAATTCACAATCACTGAATGCTTGTCTTGTTCCCAGCTTCGCTCTTCTTGCTGTTCTTTTCGGTATACCTTGGGAAACTCGAGTGCATACCGTACGATTTTAATATTAATATGAGTTCCCGGCCGACTTCTTGCAGTTTCTGCACATAATAACTTTAAAAAGATGAAAAACTTCAATAATTTGAATTGATAATGTTAATTCATGCTAATAGAGACATTTGTTATTTTAATCATACGCAATAGGTTTATTTTTAATAAACATTACCATATTATTTTCTAAAGTACTAATACTGAAACGTTTGAATTTCATGAATACCTTTGTAGTATTTCACTTCCTCTTTTATTTTCAATTAACTAATCAAATCAATAATTTGTTTCTAGACACAATTATACTTTTTTCTTAATTTAAATTAAATATATGCAGAATGTTTGTTTTACTGCTGTTAATTTGATTTTTAGTTCTCTAAGTATTACTTTATTGTAAAAGGGAAACCCAAAATAGGCCACGGTGAGGCATGCAAACGTATTCAACAATAAACGCCTACAAAAACTAAAATGGCAATTTCTAGTTAAATATACAGGGTGATTATTAATATGTGGGACGCACTTTCAGGATAGATTGAGAATCTCAAACTAACGAAAAAGGTTCCTATAAACATGAGCCCGGAGCCCCGGTCGCACGAAAATGTTAGAATTTATGTAAGAATTATTCACTTCGCTTAATATTTTTTAAATATTTTAGATATTTATTGTTTTTGAAGTTATGGTTATAATATGTTATTCTCCAGACACAAATGCACAAAAGCTGAAAGTTGCTCAATCCAACAACTGTACTGGTAGGCGTTGTGTCCCAATTTCAAGGTCTATACTTTTTTATTTTAATATATGGATATACTGAGAGGGAGCTATTGAATTGTTGCAGAAGAACCAAACTTTAACACCACTGACACCCATTAAAATAATGTGTACATGTAGATGACATGTAGTGAAGGAACACCAACACCATATTTTATTTAAATTTAAAGCTCAGAAGTTATAAAAATTTAAAAGTCAAATTACGCACCTTTCTCTTACAGAGCGCCCAAACAGTTTCCACATACTTTAAGAGTAAGTTCTACACATCAAAATAATGAAAAAAAATTATTTAATACATATGGCTGTGGAAACACTATCTCACGGAGTTACAGCCTCTGGAAGAGACAATATTGTTTCCCATGTCCGTAGCTTGCAGGGCAGATCTTACTTGAAGGGCAATTTGTGTCTCGCACAAAGGCGCCAATGCTATGGGGCGCCATCCAAATAAATCTAGTAATTCTATTTACAAGACATTTTTTTGAAAGCGTTATCGTTTTATTCTTGTAATAATCTTTTAATTTTTTTTTAATTATTATATTTGTAAGTTGTACAGCAAACAATCGAATTAGGCTGCTTTTAAATATCTCGCTATATCTAGATGCACTTTGTATGCGAGCGAACGGAATCTTATGGAAGAACTGAAGACAGATCCAACCTCGAATCTAACAGTATTGTACTAGCTTCAAAATGGCGACCGTTACAGTTTTTTAACGACCTATTACTCAAAAATAAGTTGCCAAATCGTCATATTTAGTTATTATAACATTGCCCAGAGAAGCCCAGTGTTACTATTAAGGAGAATTTTTGTAGGAGTAAAAACTGTGAAGTGCAAAATATTTTCAAAATTTGATAGATTTTCTAAAAATATTGTACAAGAAAGGTCATACTATTTTTTCAACTTTATATTATATTTATATTATGCCCATAGAGCTAAATATGTACTAAAATTTGGTTAGTGTTTTAATTTTTCGCTAATTTTACTGTGATGTTTTTTATGCATTTTTGAATAATTAAAAATTTATGCCACTTTAGCAATAAACGAGAGACGATAGCACATTTATGTGTAAACTAAACAAAATTACTCATGAGAGTAATTAAGTAATATATAACACTTAATGTTTATGTCCTGCTATTATCAAGGCGGGGTGGGGGGTGCATAGTTTAATTCTTCCAGTTCATTTTAGACTGACTAATATTATATTTGATATCTGTTTTTTCTAATCCCAAGCAATTTTTTTTTAAAACATATTTTATTGTTATATCGAAAAAAATCGTTTATTTATCAAATAAAGTCTCAGCAAATTAGGATTGGTGCAACTTAAGCCAGGTATACTGACGCGGTAGGCAATTTCGTGTAGTATTCGCTACTTACCAGTACACGTGATGTGACCGTAAAAGTTGCTCGATGGTGCAACAGTTATACAAACATACTTTTAGAAATACGATCAGTAACAATATGTCCTGGCTCCTGGCGAAATGCGTTCCTATTTCATTCGGATTGGAATTGTTTTGGGGTTTTGGTTGCATAATAAAAACAATAAATAACACCGCCGCAATTAAGTAGGTATGTACGTACGTTATAGATACGATTTTGATACTGTAATGTCATTTTTATGGAATCATAAAAATGTTTTGACGGCTGTATGTGACTTCACGTTATCACGTGAAAATATTTTTAGTAAATAGAAACGTCTGTATTTATTATGTTGACGGCGGCGGCGTTTTGATTGGTTGTTAGTGGAAGCGAGCGCGTTAACGTTGTTGTGAGGGAAGCGTTTGTGCATGGTTTGTGGTTAAGTTCATTCGTACAAACCGGTTATGCCACACATCTAACAATTGTTATAAAACAATGTTTTTAAAAATATTTTTTCTCGCGCCCGACCGGACAATTAGTTGTTTTTTAGACTGGATAATACATTTTTACTGATATAGATCGGAAAAGTGACACGAGAAAGCGGTAAAAGCTTTTCCGATCCCACTTTATTGATCCCTAGAATGCCAAGAGATCAGAAAAGCAAATAAAATTCATCAATACAGTAAACTTACTTTAATGTTTCCGTATAGTGATGAGTTTATTTATTTGTGTTTCGTGCTAGTGTCTTAAGTAACTAACGAAAATATTGTACTATTTTATTGTGTTTTTAATGCTGTACGTAACACATTCGGAAAGTGTCATTTCATACTGTCCACCGTACACTACTTTACGTCATTAATTTGAGTCCGGGAAATGACACATTATAGTACTAGGCCGGGAAGTGTTGCCTCGCAACATTGCATAGGATTTCATACAGTTTTGAAAACAAGAAAAATTTTCAAACATTTGGTTGCTATCGTTACTCCAAATAAGACAACCCCAACCAGATTATCCTTAATAATTTGCTTGATTAAAATATTGTCCTTTATTTAAAAATTTAAAAGAGCGATACAGTATGAAATAAAATGTTGTACGTCACACGGCCGTGAGATGATCTTACAATACTCGTCTCGAATTTCCAGATTCGGCTCTTTCGTCGCCTCATCCGGAAGCATCTCGACTCGTTAATTTTTATAAAAAACATTATAAGAGTAAGTACGAGAATTTTTTCAGTATATGATAGCAGCTTTGGAGTAGTTTTTTATTTTGTTATATTTGATTATTAAACGCCTTTTCTTTGATATTGTTTATAAGTTATTTGCTAAAAAAACTAGACACCTAAAATGTCATCACAAAAACCTTATAAATTATCAGGATCCCAAGTTTAAAATAAATTGCTTATTTGAACTAGTCTCTTAGTTTTGTGTACAAAATGTCAAGTGTCTTTTTTTGTGTATTTTAGCTTGATGAATAACACAATAATAGTAAATATCTAAAATATTTAGAAGAAAAGGTTATTCCCATGTTTTAGTGCAACTACTGGGAAAGTTATCGGTAAAAAGTGATTAGACTGGTTCATCTATCTTCGGGAGACGTTTCTGAAATCATGTTTATAGAAACTTTTTTCATTACTTTCAGATCCTGAATCTATCATGAAAGTGTGTCCTACATGCTATGAACCACCCTGTATTTTAAAGGTATATAGATTGCCTGCTGTAGTCGTTTTAATTAAATTAAAACTTTGCTTTAAAATGATTTTTGCATTTTTCACATGTATCACTTTTCTACATTTTCCTTGTTTTTTTTTTGTGAATTTTTCTTTGATTTGATACATGACGGCTTGTCAGAGCCAACTAAGATATTTTTAAACTATACAATTTACAAATTGAAAAGTCTGATGAACGAGTCTGTTCATCATCAAATTGCAAGCAACTGTGATTTTTCTAGAAATCTTTTTATACTTTTCTTAATAAAATGCTACAATTTTTAGTGCGGATTATAAATCATTTGGAACAATACTTAAATAAGCATAGCATATCAATTTCAATCAATAACATTATTATTTCTTAACGATGATTTATAAGTTACTTAATTTTGTTCGGCCAATTATTAAAAAAATAAATGAAAAGGTTCTGAAACAGAAATCGTAAAGTAAAGATAACAAAACAGTACAACAGCGTTTGTAATTTAAACGCGATAATGCCTTTTGTATGACAAAGCATTTGTAAAAAAGAAAATGAGAAATTTAAGCTTTGTTGGTACCGTTTCTTTGAGTTTTTGAAAATATGTCCTTTAACGATTCATTTAAGCAGCATATTATATAGAATTTCAACTTGGTGAAGTACCCTACTATAGTCAGTAAACAAGTAATAATAATACAAACCTTTTCAGATACAAAAGAAAAACAGCAACGAGAAAACGGTTTGTAAGCCGATCCTCATCTTTTGTCGACAAGTTGTCACTGTTGCAAACCTTTTTGTATAATCTGGGCAATAATGCGGATAAGTATAATGTTTAGGTATTTATTTGCCAATAATATGTTTTCTGTCTTCTTTGCGACATTATTCTAACGCTTGGGTTAGTAGAAGATAAAGCATCCTGGTAGGTTAAGTATTATTAATCGAGTAGCAGCTTGAAAGTAAGGAAGTTGGCAGCTGCTTAATCCAGGTGTCCTCAATTTGATACTTTTTACAATGAAGATGCGCTAACGACTGCGAATTTTTAAAGTAAACTTTACTGAATGATTTCGAAAGTATGCGGTATTTTTAGTGTAGGAATGTGCATTTACCAACAAAAATTGCAGGCACGTACTCATTCACAAGCAAATTAAACTAATTTTATAATTGCACATTGTTCCGTGCGTCAATTAAAGAATGAAATTATTTTAGGTTTTACTTTTGTTACAACAAAGTAATTCATTTTAAAAACCAGTTCAAGCGCTTTATGAATTTATTTTGCATTAACATACACGTATACGTACTCTTCGCAAAACTGAAGTTGCTGAAATAGATATTTCTAGGAAAGAAGACTCCGGAAAAAATCGCGGAAAAAAGTCCGTAGAAAAAAAGTCCCCTGGAAAGTAAGTTTCCGGTGAAAAACTTTCCGGAAAAAAGACTCCTGGAAAAAAAGTCTCCTTTAAAAAGTATCTGAAAATAAAGTCTCTTGGAAAAACAGTCCCCGGAATAAATTCACAGAAAAAAAGTTTCCAAAATAAAAGCCTCTAGGGAAAAACCTAAGAAAAGCAAAACTCATAAAAACACAAATGTTTAAATATATAATATGTTATTTGAATACAAGATAAACTTGCATTTTTTTGTAGTGTTGATCGTTGGCAGTGAGTGTATTAAAAAGTTTATATTTTAAAAACTTAACATAACCTAAACGTAGATGAAAATCAGGCAAAGTTGTTTATTTTATTCGACTCTTATATCGGGCTTGAATATCCGACACTTGTTTTGGAGATTTGGTTTTTCGGAAATTTTTTTTTTCAGGGGACATTTTTCCGGAGACTTTTTTTCCTGGGGTCTTTTCTCCGGTGATTTTTCCCGGAGACTTTGTTCATGGTTTCACCTCTTCGCTGATATTGAATTCGCTAAAAAGTTTGACCTTCACTTTTTGATTAAGACATTTTAGGGTTTGCTTCTGTATAATTGCGTGTGCATTTCTGTGTGGACGCGCATACATACATTTGTATATGTATATTGTATGTATGTATGTATATGGACATTTGTTCTATTATAGGTATATGCATGGTTACAATCTACTGTTAACATTTAAGTAATATGTAAATGTTCTGAAGTTGGATTTGACATGAGGACGTTCTACCCATCGCTATTCTCCCGGCGACGCGACGGTGGAATATTACGTTAGTCCTGATTGGGTTGCAAAACTAAGTTTTGTGGCCATTGTCGCTTTAATCTTCTTGTGGCAGCTGGTTGATTGAAAGCTGCTCTATGTGATTATTTCCGTGTTCTGTTAATTTGTGTTTGTATTCGCTTGCGAGTCTCTGTATTTCGCTGGTTACATATGGAATCCCCAGGTCATTGTGGAGTGTTTCGTTGTTGATGTACCATGGAGCGTTGGCCACCATGCGCAGAACCTTAGATTGACACCTCTGCAGTATTTTGGTGTATGATGGATGCTTTTGCGCAACCCCACAGCTGAATGCCCCGTGAGACCATAGGGGTTTTAATATGGATTTATACAAAAGCAATTTATTTGAAGGGAGAGTTGAGATTGCCTTCCACTTAGCCAATCCATTTTTTGCTTTTAGAATCTAACTGTTTTTATGCACGGATGTATCATAAATTGACAATTATACACGAATTTCTTTGTCATAAACGTCTTTTTATAGCCCATGGACCTCTTTATTGCCCATGGGCTATAATGAAACGTCAAACAACGATATCATACCTAATAGAAACAGTTTACACAAAATGAAACTGAGATTTTAGGCAATATGGCTACCGTTGTTTACCCGCTGCCATAGTTACGCTTCAAATCTCAAATTTAATCAAAGCAACGCTAGATGTGGGTGGAAATTCAATTTATTTTATAAATATTTTCAATTAATTTTAGAAATATTTTTAAATTAAAAAATCTTCATCCGTGCATAAAGTTGTGCACAACTTTATGCACGGGCGTAACTTGCTTTTATGGCCTTCGACGTATTCTTAGCCCTCGGCTGCCGCCTCGCGCTCAAAATTACGTTTTACGCCATAAAAGCCTCTTTACGCCCTTAATACATAAATAACTATTTTAGGTTTGACAAACGGGGCTCTATGTGAGTTTGTGATCGACGTGCATCCCGAGGTATTTCAATTCAGTCTTCATCGGTATAGGGATGTTATTGATTCTGGTTTGCAAACATACAGTACGTCTGTTATAGCAAAGGCTACTTGTGCAGATTTTTCGCTGTTAACTGTTATTTTCCACTTATTGAACCAGTCTTGTAGAGAGTCAAAGTGGTTTTGCAGATGTTCTGCTGCTACTTCTGGTGTTGCATTGACTGACAGGATAGCCGTATCGCCTGCGAACGTGGCATTCACAGCGTTTATTTTGTTGATGTGTCGGAAGTGGATATCACGTAAAGCAGCGGCCCCAAAGCACTGCCTTGTGATACGCCAAAGTAATTTGGGGGTAGTCTGACACAGTGTTGTTTATCTCAACTTGAAAGAACTGTTCAGATAGGTATGATTTGAACACTAAATGCAGATGACTTGGAAAGTGTAGTTTAAGTTTGTATAACAAGCCCTTATGGCAAACCTTTTCAAAGGCTTGTTTTATGTCTAAGAATGTAGCTGTACATATATTTTTTGTCTCCAGCCTTTCCATTATTTGAGTAAAGATCCGGCAACTTTGATGTATTGTCGAATGGTGTTTCCGAAATCCAAACTGAAAAGATGGGATTATTTGCTCTAGGTCTACCGTTTCTTTGATTATTTTAAGCAGTAATTTTTCCAAAATCGATGTAAAAGGCTAATTGGTCTGTAAGATAAGGGTTGTGTAGGTGATTTTCCAGGCTCAGCAATCATAATGATTCGAGTGTGATTTCATTTACAGGAAAATAGCATAATCTTAAAATACTATTATGTATGGTACTATGCAGCACTATAGCTTTTTAGGAAGATTTTGCATTACCTCTCCTACTAGCAGATCGTAGCCAGGAGCTTTGCGGGTATAGTGAGTTTGATTTGCTGACGAACTTCGGCTGATTCTGATTGGCAGTAACAATTGACATGGCGCATTAAGAAAGTCTTCAATTTCGCTGTCATCATTTGTTCTCTTTGAGCTGTGGTGTCGTGAGAACAATTGCGAAGTGTTCGGCAAATGTGTTTGCTTTATCCGATCTGGCTCAGCTACCGTTGGACTATTAAATTGATCTTTTTTGTTGATTTACATATTGAATGGTCAACAAATGAGAATTTTGCAGTGCATTGTTTAAAGGTTTTATTACGCGCTTCTATTAGTGTGTTATGCAGCTGTTAAGTAAGTCTGTTGTGCGAGGTTTTGTTTTATCTATTTTTTGGTTCTTTGCCACATTTTCCGTGCCCTGCTTTTCTCAGTGACAAGGTCTCGTATATGATGGGAATTGTTAGAAGCTTTAGACGGATGGGTTGTTGTACTAAGTGTGGCTTACTATGCAGCTTCTTTATTAATGGATTGTGTATGGTAGGTTCGGTTAGGTTAGTTTTACCTGAAGTTGTTTTTAACTGTAAATGATAATTTAATACCCGAAGATCATACAACAATTGTTTTTAATAAAACAGCATTTCTTCGTTCTTCGCATGATTTAACCCTACATCTCTCTACAGAGTCTCTGTCGGTACGTTATTGTACTAAATCCCGCCGTAAGTAAAAATCTAGCCCGCTAGAAAGAATCCGTAAACCCAACATCATGTGTCATCATCGCCACGGAGTTCCATATAGTTATGCCGGCTATCGGCAGATTATGTAGTAATAATAAATCAAGTGTTTACATCCAATTTTGCTTATCATCATTAAAAACTGTAGCGGTCCGTTGTACAAAGGAATATCCGCCTTATATAATAGACGAGCAAAGTTGTGGCTTTTAGTAGTGGGAACCCCTCACTAATAAAAAAAAACCGAAACCAAACTTAACACAAACCACGTGTTTTATTTAAATTAAATGGTAGTCGAATAGCACAAGAACCAACAATTATTGTTCAAAATAACAATATTTACATATATCCCTAAGTCTGCAATTGGTGCTGATTATATTACAAATAAACTCAACTATTAAGTATATACCGGGTGCTAATGAAACAAGAGCCATCCCATTTCTTTTTTATTATATTATTAATATAAACAGAAATTTATTGTTAGCATGTTTTATAGGCCATAAAAGCTCGTTATGTCATCTAAAATTGCAGTTATTTCCGCTTCCTGTTGTGAAGTGACTCTAAGTAAACTCTCTGTTTAAATATTTTGGGGTTGGGTTTACTGTTAAAATTTCAAGTGCATTTCTCGTAGCGTTTCTAACGCAGGCTGGGTTAGTAGAGGAATAACACCAATCATTACTGTACTTCCTCAATGCTATTGTTTTTTATTTTTAAACTTAATCATCACATTTGTTTGTTCTTTTTTTATTTTATACTTTTTTTATTGTTCAAGCAATACATATTATACCTAATAATAACCATGAGCTTGTTTGATGCTTTCTATAAAGTTCTACGAAGAGTGCATACAAATAGACGAAAGCAAACTGTGACGTTGAAGTTTAAAAATAACAATAGAAAATTGAATGCTCTTACTATTACGTGAGTGCTTTATTATTTATTTCTTGCAAAGCAGTTATAAGCATTTGTTTTTTCACAGCAGTCTACTACACTACTACTATTATCCGTTAGGATTTATTTTTCAATCACGAATTTAGAATTTGTGAAGCCCAGAAAATAAACTTTAGTCAGTTATCGTTTATAAAGCTACCACTTCTTGGATTTTAATAATACAACACAAAATAAACAAAGTCGTTTAATTGTTAGTTTTTTAAATGTATATAACGTTTATCTAGGTTTACATTCGTTCCGATTCGTAACAAACTCTAAAAATGTAAAACTAAAAAATACCTGCTGCAGATGTTTAGTTATATAGCGAATTAGTTGTTAAAGAAAATGACCGTTTGTTGATATAATACGACACAACCATGGAAAATTAAAGACACAGCAAGAATTAAAATTTTTCAAAATAACTTCTTACTAAAATATAAGAAATTTCAATTTGTTGTTAAATTATGTTAAATAAACTGTAAATAAAAAATAACTACGCAGAGGTTGTAACTAGTGTAATATATACTCAAGTCAGTGTAGAATGGTACTCGTTGGTAGTTGATTAAGTAATAAAAGATTCTCGAAGAAGAAGAATCTCAACTATTTTCAATAAATCATAATCAAAAATAATATTTTTCTTTGCTGAAGCAATGATTAACTGTGAGAAGCTTTCAGTGGTCGCTTACAAGGCGATTTTATAGAGGTAAAGACGTGGCTGCTGTACATGATTCACAGTGTCGGATTATTTGAATTTGTAAGGAAAGGTGTATGCGATACTATCTTTACCCCGTTTTCCACCAACACACTATTCCGTGATTGAAAGCTATTATGTGCTATTTATTTCTTGTTATTTTCTTGTAGAATCCACAACTGCACAAGCACGCTTTTCTAACACAGTGATTCTATTTTAGTGAAAACAAAATTAATGATAGTTTTACTTCCATGTCCCACAATTTTTGAGGGGTATCTTATATTGATCTCAGTGAGAAACCCAAGCTTTCACATGGTTAGGCAAAACTCATATAATTAGGTAATTGTATAAATGCAAACAACCTAAAGGAAATTATGTGAAAAACAGACTTACACTTATATAAATTGTTGACAACCGAATAAAAAGGTAAAGTTGTGTGAATCTGTACTAATGAGTCCACGCTGTCAATCTGCATTCATCTCAGACGAACGTTGACAAATTTGCGAGACGTATTGCGACAGAAACATCAATACGTGCGCCAGATTTACATATCGGAGTGCTGCTGATAATCTATCACGATATCAGCATCCTAATGGGCAGGCAGACTGATTTAGGAGACGTTTCAAAGACAATGCTGAATGCTCTTCCATTAGTTACCTTCATCTTGTATTGAGCTCGAAATGCTTTCGCTTCTCTTGACTTACGCGTGACTTGTGCTTCGATAATTAATCTGCGTGTTCGATTTAATGGACAATTTATTACACAAACAATAAATTTTCCGGGTTAATCTTGATGTATGTGCACGCATGACATCATGTGACTAGCACTGGCTTGTGGCTCACATCGCTAAAGTTTCATAATCGTTCTAATGCGTTATGGGTTTTTGCATTCAGCAAGATTCATGAGGCTTAGTGTTTACTCATACTTGGCACAAGAATTGTGGGAGTTAACATCTAAACTACGTCGCAATTAGAATTTTTTTAACACCTGTCTAAATCTTTCGAAATCATAAGCTATTTCGTGTTAAAATTAGAACAAGCCAAAATGGCCAGCAATGCATCATATTTTCTAAACAGTAATTTTCACACAGTTAAAAGTAGTTGTCTACTCCATTAATCGCATTTATAATGGAAAAAGGGCGTTGTATGTTAATATAATAAACTTGTGAAGCAAAACAAGGAGTATCCCACACGTCACAAAAATTACGACTTCAATATTTTAACTTAGGACCTTCAAAAATAGAACAGACCATTAATTTATGTTTTGCAGTAATCGGTACAACTTAAATAAGTAGTGTCAACTAAAACAGTTTTTTTTTTATTTTACCATAAAAGATGACAACAATCCATATTGTTAATGTAAAGACAAATATTTGAGTGTAGTTGAATAAAATATAAAAGTAAAAAGAAAATTAGATTAAAGTAATACAGAATACGAAATTATAAATCATAAATACAGGGTATCGACGATATACTCATTGACTGCATTAGAAAAATTCTTTAAGAATGATTTGTTGTGCTAACTCTTTGAATTATAATAGTTGTTGCACTTGACAGTACTAAAAAGTTTTGAAAAAACGGATAATTTACTAAAATCAGGCATTTACAAATTAAATTGCTCGCACTGTAATTCGGTTTATATAGGACAAACAATTGGAAATTTTGATATTAGGTACAAGGAACACGTACGCTGTTACAAATACAAACACCCACATAAATCCAATTACGCTAGACACTTACTAGAACACAACTATTCACTGACATCTAATAACACCATAAAATGTTTACACTTTTGTATTATAAACGAAAATTAGATATACTCGAAGCTTATTAAATTCACAAACATTTAAAAACTGTACCTTCAATGAATAAGCAAACTGATTTCTGAAATTCACCATTATTGAAAGTTTTGAAAAAAGAAATCAAATCTTCTGCGGATATAGATAACCAAGATCGTCATCAAGTTCTGTTGTTTCTATAGCAAAACCAACTGATAATCTGACCTTTGATAATAACATGTCAACATGTCGAAAGATATAAATATTGTTGAAGTTATTCATTATTTTATTTATGCATAGCCATAAGCCGATATGTTACATATTGATTCATAATCATAAGATGGTTTCTACTCAAAACGATTATGTTAGTCGATGTAAGAAACTGTTAAAACCTTTAGAAATTGATAATCGGTTAACCATTTAAAGAGTTTTGTAGGATTTTATAAATATTTGTGTGCATACAATTACTCCTTTAATCGGTTTCGCAATGTATGTTCAAAAATTCATGGAGCAAGTAAGCTTTCAAACAAAATACGACCGGAAGTAGGAGTTGTACATGTTTTTTTGATAGCATTTCTTTCAGAAAATGAATTTCCTAAATTTAGAAACCGAATCTGATAAAAAATCTTAGGGAAAATTTAACACTTTTGTTCTCAACTTTCTAGCGTGCTTTTTAGGTTAAAATTTACGGTCACTACGATTTATAGAAACTTTTTGAATTTAACGCTTGATTACTTAAACACGAGTTAACAGATCGGAAGCAAACTTGGTATAAGAAAACACAATGTCACTAAATACAAAATTTGGTATAATTGAAAACTGTAAGGTGAAAATTGTTTCAAAACTTTGTTATTTTTCAAAAAAAAACATTGACCAAAAACTGACAAAACGATTTTTTTTACATTTTTTAGACAAATAGATCTACGGATGAACTACAATTTTTTTGATGTCCCAGTTCGCTAATTCCTCTGTGACGTCTTCTATGCATATTTCAAAATCGAAAATTTAAGCCTCTCCATTTCATAAATAGTAAATATAAAAAACATTAGTGATAGTAGAATAAGATTTACAGTTTAATTTTTAGACGTAACAAAAATTAGAAGAGTTAGTTTCCCTGCTCCTTCTCAAACTTTGGAGGATTTATTTGTCTTAACGTTTTTGTTTATTAATTTCAGGATTTTTTGCACAAAATCGATTTTTTTACAGAAAAGTTTAGAAAAATTATTGATGGCTAAGATATGCCCGCAGGCAACTTCCGCTAGCTGAGCCAGTGACTTGAAGTAATGCGAACCTAGATCAACGACATTAGTCTGAAACTGCCTTGGTTATCAGTGAGGTGGTGATTATGGCTTAGCTAGTTTTGAGTGCACGTTAAACTGTCTTTTTCGTTGCACGACCGGTATCTTTCGAAATCTGACAGCGTATTGCATTTGCCTTTTGTGGAGTAACAACAATGTGCGTGTAATTTGTACCACCACTGTTGTAGACCTACAGCGTTATAGATAAGTACCTACTTTTGAACATAAAAAAGTAAAAATGTCTCATGTATGATAAAGTCGAGGCATAGTGCTTTGCTCGTCTTTTGAAGTGTTAAGCAGACACCCCCTTACGATGAAATTAATCGATTAAACATTTTTCGTGATATTACATATTCTAACTTTTAATGTTCTTTGATCATTAATTTTAGATTTTGCTGTGCGATACATTTCAGTGCTGTTTTGTTTTCGTTTTTTCTTCGAGTAATTGATTCAAATGTTTAAATTTTCTTCGGTTTTCTAAAACACACACACTAATAAACGTACTGTGACAGATCACTAGTTACAGGAAGAATTAAAGCTGTTGGAACAAAATGTGCATTTTATTAAATAATATAAGTGCATATCAAAGAAATAGAAACATGGCGAAAAAGTTGGGGTTGGGATTGGTCACAACATTACAGTTTTACGTCAACCAGGTGTGTTAAGCAGTTTAAAATCTGGTTTCTTCAATACAACAGGCAATATATTCAATAACGCGCACCAGAACTCAACTCCAATTATTAGTCAAGTCCAAAAATTCTACAAGATTCAAACTTAATTTATGTTTACGAATTTATTCCAACAATTCATTAGCATATTCTTGTCTATTAGAAGTCATCTACCTGGGTGAGTTAATAACTAGACAAGCATCAACAAGTTTAGAACAAGTGTTGAATGCTTTGTCTTTTATGATTGTTTTCGCTCATTCGAGCATCAAATGTAGCTAGACTATGTCCATGATTTTAAAACGTTAATAAAGAGGAAATTAAAATGTTAGCAGACTATTAATCATTTAACTATTTGAAATTAGAGGAGATTTGCTATTGTGTGTGAGATGATCTGAAAAATAACTATCTAAAGCAGTGCAGAAGTTGCAAGATTTAAAATATTTTTAATATCTTGCAACAAAAACCACAAAAATGCGTGCGTTGTTTCTGCCAATGCACGATAAAGTGTTAAAATATGCACAGTGAATGTTTTTCTTGGTAACTTGACGCCTGGCGCTTGCCGCTCTGAATGTTTTCTCCGCCCCGAGTCGTTTTGAATAGCAATTGTTACCGGAAATAAAATCCGTGAAAATAACCAAAGAAAAACCCTCACGAAGAGCCCTGGAAGAAAAACTGAAAGAAAAGCCCGGAAAACTTACCTGTAAAACAATTTGAAGAAAGAAAAACTCGCGTAAAATTTTCAAGTAAAACATCCTATTACAAGCCTTGAAATATACCTTGAACAAAGCGGGACAAAATTAGTGAAACTAATCACTTGTCTCATTTCCACCTAAGTGCCTTAACAGAGGTTTTAAAACCGCTTTTTAAACAAAAAAAAATGCGCACTAAAATATGTTCATAGACATTTCATATTGTTTTAAAGTTAAATTCGCCCTTATTAATATAAATCAGAGATGTAATGACTTAATGACTAAATTAAAACTTTACATACAGCTTCATGCCCCGAATCATCCTAATATCTCAGCTGTCTCGAGTTGTAGGGCAAATCTTACTGACTGCGTTGTCACTAAGAATTCGTAGTAAACAGTTTTGTAGTAAACACTTTTTAATTATAACCGGAACTTAGCCAAGCTCCCAATTTGTTTAATGAGTTGTAGAATTTGTATGGTGTGTTTCTATTTGTTTCTTGTAGGCACGATAAATCATACACATTTCCGACTCGCTAGAATTATAGTACGCCATAAATAAGCAAATTATACAAACAGAAGTGATAGCGCTCAATAAACTGCGTCGACATAGAAAAAGCCCGCCGTTATGTTATAATAATAAATCTTTCCAATGTGCAAAATTTAATCGTCGTGTTATGGCGAGACAGTAACGAATTTAATATATAGATTGTCTCAACTAAATGAGAATTATTAAACCCAATTTTCCTATATCCAAAATTGTTTGTTTGTGAAGTTAAATCTTCCAAGGTTGTTAATAAAACCTGTAGCTTGTCTGCTTTTTCAAGCATTTGCTCTAGAAGTTTGAGCCATAGTTGTTCGTGGGCCCTGTCTGCCTAAATAGAGCCGTGTACTTAGATTATTTAAACCTTGGAGCGGACAAGAGTTTGATGCTAATGTATCTTGTTTGTCAGAACAAGAATACTTAATTGGTTATGCCTGTTAGCTGTTTGTGAACCCATACAAACTAACGTTTCCCAAGACAGTGCAGATTGTATCTTCAGAATAATTGGAGCACTGAATTCCAATCCGAAGTACGAAGATATTTAAACCCCTTTGAGCCAGTCGAGCAGACGGATCTAGCGGAGCGTGATCTTGAGATCGATGATGCTTACGAGTCCTTAGAGGATGAACTACTGGAGTCCAAGCTTTACTGAGTCTAAAACCATTCTCTCTGCTTATGTTGTTAGGTTATTTCTCAATTTCAATTGCTTCACGTATTATACGAGAAGAGTAATGAGGTACTCTAGCGAGTACTCAAGAATTTTTAAAGTTCATCTTATGCCCAGTTGAACTAGTATATTCAGCCACTGTAGATTTTCTGATGCGTTTGTGTTTGCAATCACCTTTGTGCGCTCGCAGTTTTAACTCTAGGAACGAGCAGTTTGTCCGATGTAGTTTGAATTAGAAGAACAGGGGATGTTGTAGATTGTAGATTTTAGCACAGCGGTTTTCTGCAACCGGTGGTGATGCAAGTTTGCTTTAAATACCTATCCGTATGTGCCTTTATTTCTGTAAATTTCGTGCTCCAAGTGGGCAGTATTCTTAGACGTACATGTTACACGTAAACCAGATGGTAACTTGGGGGAGGCAGTTTACCGAAAGAAGACACATACAGATAGGTATTTAAATAAAAACTCGCGTCACTATTTATATAAGCTGCCATTAAAAGTGTATTAGGGTACCGCTGCTACGGACTTGTGACATTATTTTGTTGTATATTGTAGCTTAAAGTTTTGCAATTCTTCCACTGCCACCAATTTTAGGCATTTGTCCCCTAACTATAAAGTTGATATTGGCAACATTGTATCCAGAATTAAAATGATGTTTTGTAATAAAAATGAAGGGTTTCCAATTTTATACAAGCAAATGAAATACTGTGAAATGTCAGATAAATATAACGATATTGAAATTAGTTTGGAGTAAAAAATTATTTTAATTTGTTTTTCAAATGGAAGACTCAGTATTTTTTAACACCATCAAATGCTGAATTAAATGTTCTTTAAATATGATGTAAGATTTTGTACCATTAACATTTCTATGGTTTTTGCGTGTTTTTGATTTACTATTTATAAATTTCAAATTAAAACAAAATCTATTTTGTAACGTTTTAAAAGGGAGGGTCCCTACTATTTCCCAACTATTTAGAATATTAAATTTTGTTTTTTGAACAATGAGCTACTTTATGCCACATTCAAAATTATCTGTACTGTAACGTGACGGCAAGTGACGTCATTGACAATTTTCTCAAATTGCAATACGATTATTTTCTCAGATATTTTTTTTTTCTCGTTTTCATGATATAAAACTTTCACACATTACAAAAATTTCGCATAGAAAAATGAAAAAAACGAATGCAAGTAGGCAGGCCATAAACTTAAACAAAAACATTTCAAATGCTATAGAACTAACCTTTATTTACCATTAAAAAAATTAAGTAAGTTAATAGAAACATATACGGAGTGATCGAAAATGATAGAAGGTCACGTGACCACGATCTGGTCGCATTATTATCAAAAATGCGTTTCGATGTGTCCGCGAACCTGTTGTTTATCAATACTTACATCCCTGGAATCCATTAGCGTACGCGCATTTTACCTGTCAAATGTCGTAATAATAACAGTTATTGTTTTCTTTTGTGTTATTGTTCTCGTTTTTGTAATCCCCACGTTATAACAGTTTTTTTCAAAACTCAAAGTTTGTATTCGTTCCCTTTATTAGGTAAGACAATAAAATTACAAAGTTTATTTTAAATGAGGGTGATAACAGGTGTGTAATTTTAGGTTAATATGGTGTTTACAATAGAGCATGATAAATTTATTTTGGAAGCGTACTTTAGATCCGGAGAACGTGACCAAAATGATGTTTGGCAGTACTCTTATCCCTCCTGTTTCAATCAGTTCCAAGAGCATTTTCCCAACGAAGCAGTTCACTATGAAATTTTTAGTCAACACGTTCGTCGTATTATTCAACGGTACCACGAAACAGGCAGCGTCTGCAAAGGAAAGTCTACGGGCAGGTCATCTGTACTTACCGAAGACACTGTACATGATATTCAGGAACGAATGGATGCAAGTCCCAACAAATCGTTAAGATGTTTATCTGCTCAAACAGGTAATGAGCATAATGTTGTTTTTGTAATTGATTTATCTATGTTAGTTTCAGGTCTTTCATACGGATCGTGTCAGAAGGCTTGCAAAAAAATACTTCATATGCACCCGTACAAAGTGTCGGTGGTGCAAGAGTTGCTACCAGCAGATTTTGGAAAGCGTCGACAATACTGTACATGGTTTAATGAAAACTTCAACAATGATGACATTTCTGAAAATCCCCATGTATATCGGGAGACCTCATTGCATCCCCTTAAAATTGGGGTTTGGATTGCAATGTCGAGAAGAAGAATAATTGGCCCTATTTTTTTTAATAAAAACATCAATGCTAACAATTATCAACGACTACTTTTAAGACCGTTTATTGATCAACTCCACGATGACGAACTGCAGCATGGGTTCTTCCAGCAAGATGGTGCAACAGCTCACCCAGCAGGTGCAACGTTGAACTTTTTAAGGGAATTCTTTGATGAACGAATAATAAGTAGAGGTCGTTGGGCACCGCGATCGCCCGACTTAACACCTCTCGACTACTTTATGTTTGGCCATCTTAAGAATGTTGTATATGCAAATCGTTTACACACAATTGAGGAGTTACAAGAGGCCATAGTAAATGCCGTGAATGCAAAGTGTGACACATCGTTGAAATCGGAATTAAAAACTCTATTTAAATATAAAAAATTTTAAAATGCCGACCATAAGAAAAAAAATAGTTGACAGTCGAAAATGAGCAAATAAGCAAGATAGGTATAATATTTTTTTAGATTATTAATAGGCATAAAATTCCACAACTTTTCTCTAATTTATTCATCGTCGTATCTCTTCAAATAAGCGAGATCACCATAGTTAACACGCAATTGGATACATCCTGTATAATTACATTAAAATATGTATTTGCATAAAATCCTTGCATTAGATATAACTACAGTATAGACCACAAAATGTAATTTATTGAGCTGGTTTAATTATATAATAAAAGGGCCTTGGTTTCGGTGATTCTGGAAGTACAGCCGCTTCTACTCTCAAAGTAATTAACAAAGGCTAACATGGGAACGTGTAACTACTATATTAATGATTGTTTTAAAACCAAACCTAATGAAGTAATTAACTCGCACATGAAATATGAAAATATGCTCATTTTTATTGTGCATATGGCTCACTTTAGCTGTAAAATGTAATAGGGTAATTAAATTAATAATTGATCATAACCTTTGGTTATTTGCAGTAGTCTGTTTTAAAACGTTCAACGTGCGCCTCGGTACGTACTTTTGATAATTTAAAAATGTACACAGCAGAACAATTTCCACACAAAAAGTAATAATTTTAGTTACGGTTTCATTTGTGTGTTGTATCTACAATCTGCATATT
This sequence comes from Ctenicera cuprea, assembly GCA_958336395.1. NCBI lineage: Eukaryota > Metazoa > Arthropoda > Insecta > Coleoptera > Elateridae > Ctenicera > Ctenicera cuprea. The sequence goes on along the minus strand of OY284487.1, from coordinate 27,819,380 downwards.
GGATTCAATACTGTTGACTGAATTATTGTAATTTGTTACAGTGGTAGTGAAATATTTGGTTGCTTCTGTTAAAGAGTATTCAATGTATTATCGTTGACTTTGTGCATACCAATGTATTTAAAAAGCAAAGTTGTATTAAAAGACATTGCAACAGTTTTTGAGAAATTTGCGACGATGTATATCAAGTACTGGCAAAAGACAAGGAAATATTGTGTTTTCTCTATTTTCATTATTATTATTAATTTTAAGAGCAGATAAAAATGCGCAGTTACGACTTCTAAGAGAGTTTTACTTAAAAAATCTCCAACGTTTAAAGGAAAGTTATGGAAAAGTAATAAAATATATTCAGAATATATCCAATTAAGATTTGCACTTAGCAGCTAATTTGTTTATCACAAAGCAGTACGTTTTACCTGACCAATATAAAAAAGAGGTAATGAGTGTTCATACATTAAAACCACAGCAGGTTGGTTGATTATAAAAAAAAAACAGCAGAAACTGCAGTAAAATGGTAAAACGGAAATGTAATGCCTCATTACATTTTTTATACACCTAAAGCCTTATATTCGCCATAGCAACACACGGTCGCCGACAAATGTTTGTGAAAAAGTTGCTGAAAAAAATAAATATCGCCGAATTGTCGTGTCGACTCGGAAACTGCGGTCGCCAACAATGTTGCTGTTTTTGCTCGGAATGCGGTACCTCAAAGAGGAATCATGTGAAAGACAATTGTTTCAATTTTGCTTTGACAGCGTCCCCACCAAAAATGTATAGTATTCTTTACAAGGACAAGTCCAATATTGCTGTTTTGGTCATTTGTCCCACATGTTGATGTCGACTAAATTAGGTTTCTCTATATTTATCTAAAACATGTAACGAACGTTGCTTTGGTGGATATAACAGGGCGTTGCTTGACGTGGCCGACAAATGTTTACAGAAACATTAATAAAAGTCGACGACTTTGTCGACGACAAATGTTGCTTTGGTGGTTTCGAAGCTCAAGGAAGCGGTAAGGTGCAACATGATGCTTATGCTATACATGATTTTTGATGTGAATCAAACATTCTGATATTATATACATATATTCTCGTATAATACTGATATAAAAAATGCGTTCATTAGAACTATTGGTAGTACCACAATAACGGAATCTGAAACAAAGCTTGACAACAAAGTATTCTTTTGCTTAGTTTCACAGCTATACGTCCAGTATTCTTAAATAATCAAAATTCCTACGTTCAAACTTTTTTTTTTTTATTAATTGTTCTTCCGGATCAGCTATAATAGCTATACACAGAAATGTTCACATTGATTACACTTTTCACAATATTAACCTAGAGAGGTCAGCTCCATTGGAGATCCTCAATCGCTGAGTTCCTCATCATCAGACGAGAGCAGGTCTTGGGGCAGTTTACGCTTTAAGCGCTTGTGGATTCGTTTTTGACCTAATGAATAGCTCACAGCACCTGGGCACTCGTTTAGTTTATTATTAAATGTTAAAACGCACTTCTTAATAAATGTTTGTATAGGAGGTATTTTCAGTTCGTTGTGTAACTGGTTGTCGCGGACGAACCAAGGGGCTTTTGTTATAATTCGAAGAACTTTATTTTGGAATGCTTGCAACCTTTTACTTGTAGAGTTTGAAGCAGCTCCCCATACTGTGCAGGCGTAGGTCATTGTTGACCTTAGAAGGGATGTGTATTTAAGGAGTGCGCATTCAAGTTTTAACGGGGAATTTCGATTAATTATAGGGTATAGTTGATTAAGTCTCGAATGGCACTCGTTTAGTTTTTTGTTTATATGTAATTTCCACGTCAGTCGCTTGTCTAAGTACACTCTTAAATATTTGATACCCTGGTCCGAGGGGTTCCAAGGGATGGATTGGTTATTTACCACGATAGTTGGTGGTAGTGCAGGGAATCTTAGAGTGAAGATTTTGGCTTCACATTTAGTGGGGTTAATAGACGTTCAAACTTGAGAGAGACCAGTCACTTACCCAGATTCTAAATTCGGCGGGTTTGCATACCTATTCCTATTTAATTACTAAAAAAAACTATTTTTTAGACAAGACTTTCTCATATTTTTCAAAAATCAAATTTTACCAACATGTTCACAAAACCATGTTCACAGGTGAATCAAATTGTACAGAAAGCGGTTATAACAATCAATGAAGCCGGAGCAACTAAATCTTCTGTAAAAGAGAAAAAGATAGGTGATTCTCATCTTATTTTACTACATCGAGCACGATTACGTTGATTCTGCTTATTTACCGGTGCGAGATTTGCTCGAGTATTTAGAAAATTTGTTTTGGATAGACCGTTTTTGTTTTTTTTTGCATATGTTAGTAAAAACGAATTAATACTTACTGTACGTAGAAGTATTGAAAACCCAAATAATTGGAACAATCTATTTCTGTAATATAAATTCTACAATATGATTCTTAAAAATGGGCGAAACAGGTCGCTGGTACTTTCCCATACATTTTACGTTTTAAATTTTCTCGCGTCAAGAAGTGATTGAAATTTACATCTAGTCGTCTCCACCCAGTACAAGCGGCTCGCTCCAGTGTCAAGGTGTTGCGCGTTGGTTACGAACGGCGCGCTCGCCGACTACGTAAGGGCGATTGATAATGCACTCACGACTTCGGATCAAAAATGGTTATAACAACTTTATGTATTCGGAAATATGCAAAGCAACAATGTTTTTTTATCGCAGCTAATTGATAGGTGTAGTTAAAATCACGTAACTGCCGGAAAAAGCGCTTGATTACACTTATTAGAGGCTATCAAATAATATGACAATTTGTATTGATTGGATATTTTGTTTTTAAGTAATCGGGCGTTAAAATTAAAATTTACAAAACATCCTAGCGCCATTAATTTTGAAGATAAAGCATTTTGAAAAAAGGCATTTGATCTGTTCTTAGATGCACTACAACGCTATGTATTTAAAATTTCAAAACAGTATTTAAAAATAATCTATACTAAAAACGGTCTAATTTTCGTTTCTAGTTTCAGCTTCGATAAACGACCTTACAAAAAACTACCTGCAATTAAAAAACTTCTACAAGCCAAATCTTATAAAAATCAGGCAATACGTTTCTGAGATATAGAGAAACAAACGCATCCACTCACCTACGCACCTATGCACCCACCTACAGACAGACATTTTCTAAAAACTATTTTTTTGGGTTTCTTGGAGCCCAAAACGCGTTTTTTCGTTAAAGTCTGAAATTTCAAAAATTGCATGAAATCATAGCTTTCTTTATTTCACTAATGGAAAGTAATACGACGGCTGAATAAAAATTATAATTTAATGAAATGCTATGATAGTATTGCAAACAAGTTTGTTATTTTTCTTGTTTACTGGTAATTTGTATTGCTTTCTTAAACATCCAGCGCGAGAAAAAGTAACTTTACTCCCTAAGTTCCTCCCGGTGGCAGGGTATAGATTAAGCTATTGCTAAATGATTGAAAAATCATCATATTTTTGCGTTTTTTTAAAATAATTACAAATCACCAGACCATTTCTCAAAATCATCAAATCTAGTGATTTTTCGCCAGATCTGGCAACACTAAACTACAGGAACAGGCGCGCCTATTCGATAGTTACTGCATCTCGACTTCCCTACTATTTCTTTGCGTCTGATCATTCGCCGTATTGGTTTACCAACGTATTTACGGACGTTATTAAAAATAACAGATTGGTTGATAGTTTCGTGGTTGGGAGCGAAAAAACTCGCCTTCGCGTCTGCAAAACAGTGTTTAAAGACAACGGTCTATTTATTTAGTGTCCAGTTTTCATGTTACGCGGTGGGATTCAAAAGTAAAAACTGTATGTAAAAGTTTTTTATTTTAGTAAAACTTTAAATTTGAATTTTTTTATTTGAAAAATTATGGGTAGGCAGTGCCTACCCTGCCTAGTAGGATGGACCGCCACTGACACATACATCTGCGAATCCTCGAGTTTAGTATTGTTAGGGAAGGGGGGAAATTACCAAAATAAAGGGCGTTTCCGCCGCTGCTGGCCGTATATGGGAAATGTACACTTGCTGACTAAATTAATTGTTGTTTCGTTTAATTTAACTATTAATTTGCATAATATTATATATAAAATTACTTGATTTCTAATTATAGGAATGCCTTCCAATTAATGTTTGATTGACTTTAACATTAACCTGTTATTTTAAAATTGAATTCTAGCGATTGTTAAGCAAAACATTAAATATTTTTTTCCACGACCGGGAGTAGAAGTCGGTTTCTATGGCATCAAAATTGTGACAGAAGTAAAGTATTTAGTCTCTAGGGACGAAATAAGACCAAAATTTCCCTAGGGGAAAACCATTTTTTCGCGAATTTTGTTCGTGGACTTCAGTAAGCACTTGCGCTTCAGCAAACCAATTAGTAATAACACAGTAATATCAAAATCCTATTTACCACAAATGATTACCGAAATTAAATTGGCCAAAAACATATATCTAATAGGGATTTGCGCATATTTGTTTTTATACAGACTACATTTGAATTACAAACATAAAGTATTTATTGCATAACTATTTGTAGCGAAGGGGGCATGGCTCCCATCTATGCTTTTCATTTTAGGGACTTCCGAATTGCTTACTGTAAAAAAGTATCGAGTTATTCGATTGTTGCCAACTGTTCGATTATAAAAAACTATTCGAATGAAACGAATAAATTTAATACATTTAGTAATTAAAAATAGGGTTGTAGCTCTCTTTTCCAAAACATTTTCTGCGGAGATCTTTTATTAAGTTGTACTACATGTTTCGCCTATATTTAATAATAATTTTACAATTATTGTGAACAGTTTATTATTATTACCATTAGGTAAATTATTACATACCTGTTATATCAAGTGATTCTTATAATATGTATAAACTTTTTATTTAATTACAAAACAATGTTTCAGTTTATAAAGCGTAGTACATGCATTCTGCTAGTTAAAAATTAATATAATAAGCATTTTTATTTATTCCATAAAATCTATGTCTACTTAAAACTTTACTATGCATGCCAGAAAAAAAGAATCTGAAATTTTCGGGGGGGGGGGGGGGTAGTTACCCTACTGGGTTTTAGGAAAGCTACTCCTCTTCTCCTATTAACCCCCCCACCCCACTTTTTGGCTGTCAAATTTTGTTTTCGATACTTCAGCTTTATTTTACTCCCAGAACAATTTTTCTGCGAAAATTACAAAAATTTTCGACTCGTTACTGCACTAATATATTTGTCGACGTCGTCAGACGTCCGGAGTCTTTAAGTGCGATATGTTACGCCACTTGAAGAGGCATGTTAGCAGTATATTGACGTAGCAACTCTGGTTCAAGCGCCTTGTCTATTTTGGTTTTTGGTTATTGATCACCAATAATTTTTTGAAGAAGCTAAAATGAATTCACTAAGTAGAGTTGGACAAAAAAAACAAGTAGAAATAAAATAATTTGCAGAACTGGAACTGAAGCCGAAGTTTTCAAATAAGGTAAAAGTATGTATCGGTAACCGATCTATTTTTGTAGTTTCCTATAGTATTGTAAATTTTTACCATTCTAAGCGTCTAAGCGTCCACAATATAAGTTTAGGACTGTACAGCTACTATTAAATTCTGTAAAGAAGACTTGTATTAGAATAGGTGTACTAGAAGAAAAAATTTGCAAGTTCTACGAAAGTGAATTACAGATAACTCGAAACTTAGTTCTATTCGGCCACCCAGTAAAGTACCTGTTCAAGTTTTAAAGAAACCGAAAATAATGTTTCTGTTTTTTTCTAATTTCACTTACCGCTTTTGTCAAAGACAATTTTTAGCAAAGTGTTTTGGGCTGGTTATTTCTAGAATTAGATTTTTGTTACAATTTTTTTCTAGATCGCCTTTACCCCGAATTGATTTGCCTTTTTTGGAAGGAATCTCGGAAACAATTTCGCTGGGCGTGGAAAAGCTGTAGCATTACAATATTCAAAACTGAAAAAGTTATTTTTTAAATAACCCAGCAACCCTAATTTTGGGTTTTAATAATATTAAAAGAGCCAGAAAACTGGTATCTAAAATAAGAAATTTGTTTCTAAACAAGTTAAAAATAAACCAGATTTCCCCTATCGCAACCTAAACCTTTTCTGTATCACCATTATCTACTTTTTAAATATTTATAATTAAGCTATTTTCTAGAATTTTATTACCGATTATTTCTGTGAGAAGTTTTCAAATGAAGCAATTCTGTGTGAGTGGTTGTTCTTTCCTTGACAAATTTCTAGCGGCGCTCATGTGCAATAACAGGGTGGCAGTTGCACGCGAATAAAAATGAAGAAAAAATAATAGCAGGGTCAATAGGTATAGTTCTGGGTCTAGTTTGGGTCAGCATGGGTCAGATAGGGTCGGGCGGCGCGCATGCGGTCGTACAGGCAGGTGAGCGGCCGCCGCGATCTCCGTCTTGCCAGTCATGGGGCTCGCCTAGGTGCAGTGAGTGCGTGGTCATGCACGCTGTGCTCGTGCCCGTATACCTTCTTCTGATCACCCCCATCACTGGATCCTGGTGGTAAGTTCGTATGTAATAAAACTGCAGCTTAACGAGCGTACGCTTTCATTTAAACGTTGAGAAATATCTGCTGGAAATAGGAACTAAAATTTTATTTCGTGCAAGTTATTAGTTTTCGTTAAGTTTTAATGTTTACCATAATTTGGGAAAAAGTAAAATTGCAAATTTTGGTGGTTTTCGGTTATGGGAAAATTTCAAAAAATAGAATTGTAATACGATTCAGAAGTGCTTGAAGCTATTAGATTTTCATGGGCAGTAAAGGTTATGTGGTTTCAGTTTATGGAGTTGAGTGTTGGTGTTTTTGTAATAAAATGGATCTTGCTATTACTGTTATAGCTTACATGTCAATTTGATAACATTTTCTGAGATAAATTAACCACTAGTGGTTAATGTTGTGACGTATAGCCTATAAAACGTGTACGTGTTTCACATGACGCTTTTAAAAACAATAAACGTAACAACAATCATTTTCTGCTTATTTTATTTCCTCACATTATTACAGCGACCTACCACGACATAACAACTCAATTATTCACATATCACAATCAGACCAAATTTTCCACCTTGTTTATACAACCATAAACTCAAAGCATGTAATAACTGCTCGCCACCTAATAATATAAACTAAACCTTGGTTTACACCACCATTATCCTTCTCCCCCTCTTTTTCAATTATGTGTGTCATTTGTCACAGCATACCATAATTTATGAACTTGTTTTAGTACAAAAGAGCACCGTGCTTTTTTATTGTAGTAGGTACCATGAGAAACTATTTCACACAAATTAAAGACTGGTAAATTAGTTGGCAAATGCAGCTTGCTTTAATAATTGCGATGAATTTCCTCTTTGTTAATACTGTAACAGCGATGTTGGTATTTCAACGGTATTTGACTCAATAAAAAGCGCTCTTCCTGCAGTAGCTCTTCGCAGATTAAAATCATCTTAAGGTTGGGGAAGACCCATAAACTCGCTGTTAAGTAAATATTGAAAATAACTAAACTTTCATGAAAATTTGCTACAAATAATTAATGGATGCCACAACGTTTCGTTCTTATTAATTACGTCTAAATATAATTTAAAGTGGTTGTACAAAATTCTCTTAATTCCACTATTGACAGATATAATAATCATTGGAGAGAAAATAAACGGAACAAATTTTCCAAACACCAGATGAGCAGGGACAAAATGTCTCAGAATCAGGCGCGTTGTTAGAGGGTTCTGGGGGAGGGGGGTATAGCACTTCCATTTGTAATCCCCCCTCCAAGTTTTTATAAAAAACACAGAATAATACATAATTGTGTATGAAATATATGTTTATAGTCTAGTGCACCTCCCAGTTTTCTTATCCTAACGAAGCCCCTGCGCAGAATTCCATGTTTTTTTAATTCTACATTGTTTAAAATACTTCAAAACTCTGGGCAGTCTTTTTCAACCGTTGTAACCTTGTAATATATCTCTAAAAGCTACTAAAAAATGGTGGCTATGTACCAAAAAATTCACACCAATTTCTAAGATTAGGGAATACGGAATAACTTTCCTATTATTATGGTTAATTGATACCAGCCGGTCTTTTATTAATTTGGCGGGTTGGCGGGAAGCAATTCTAGAGAATTACCAAAAATGCTAAAATGAACATTTAAGCTATTTAAAATAAACTATCGTTATATAATAATCAACAGGGGGACCTGTTGCATACTCTAAACATCACTGAAAAAGGGTTATAAAAAGTTTTCCAGTTTGTCCAAATTTTCGTAATATTTTGGGTATTAATTTGAATTGAATGTTATTAATGACCCGTACCTACACAAATTAAAATCTTATGCCAAGGTTCTATTTCAAAATTTCGTTAAATAATCTCGTTGAAATTTTCTCAAAGAGTTTTTCAAACGTTAGTTCTATGATATTTAAAAAAAAACAATAAAATAAGAAAGTTGGCAAGCATTTATATAATCAAAAACTTTTTTAAAAAATATTCAATAACTTTTCAAACGTAGTACGTACTGCTTTCGCAGCTTTAATTAGGCTACTATTTCTGTCATCCATTTCCACAAATTATTTTAGTCCAACCGGCTACTTTAAAAGCGTTCTGTATGATTCAGTAATGATTACCATTCCATAACCCTCTTACATCTTCATTTAACGCGCTTGCTCTAATACCATTCGCAAGAGATGCGATATATTAATTATTTAAGTTAATGCGGGTTGATTATATATTTATGAGTTATAGGAATCCGCAATTTATTAATACTGCAGGACTTTCGCTAACCCTTGTAACTTTATTATACCTATCGTGGGGGTAATTCGAGTTTTAGTTGTTCATTCATGGCTCATTACTAATAAATTCGTTGTTCTCTGGGTTCGTTTTGTTGGTCGTAAATTAAATTGTGCGTTACCTACATATACGTTTTATTATACTACTAAACTGCATGTTATTTCAGTTATTGACGTTTCTTTAATGTCGTTATTCTGCAACAAAGGTAGTAAATTAATATAAAACAAAACTGCAGTAGAATTTCAGGTTAACCAGAACTTTCGTTTAATGAAGTTTTTAATTACCTATTATAATAAATCGCATATCAGGTAAACCTTGAAATTAATTAATTAGGTAATTTATTAATGACAACAATTTTTTACGTTTTGGTCTGATTAAGGTATTTTAATGGTCAACAACGATTAAGACCTTGCGTGATCGGGCTATGTGTGATTTTTCCTGATCTGCATTATTCATTAACTGCTTAAATGAGTAAAAGTACCGACCAATTAATGTACCGTCATTGTTCACTATAATTTATTAAAGACAAAGCCAAGGAATAGTTCACATTTGAGGCTATAATTTTACTTTATTGGTACAATTCCAAAGAATTTTGAATATTTTGACGGTATGAGTTGTATGGTATGCATGCATTGCTCTTTTCCACCTGCTGCCAAGACGACAATTCTTACGCGTCTGACTTGAAACATTTAGCGACACTAACATGTGTTATGTTTTTCAATTCACTGCTTCCAGAGTCATTCATGTAGAGTTTACTGATGAAACAGCTGTTAACTTACACATTAGTGTTAAATGGTTTAATTAGCGAGTTGCTTTCGATTTTTTCTAGTTTAACAGCGGCGTAACTTTAAGTAAAAATGGCGGTTAAAATAGTGGTCTGAAAGATGTGAGGTGTACAGGTGGGTTAGTAAAATTCTAAAATTGTATGATAAATGATCAACGTGGAAATACTTCTTCTTGTTTGTTTTTTCTATTTAGTGCATGTAATAATTACAATGAAATCCGTTTAGAGACACCATACTGAATTATAGTACATTTTTTAGTTCACTTACATTACCATGTTGTTTTAGCTACCGTGTACATGTTATCAGCACAACAAACTTATCTTTTATTATCTTGTTAACAAATCTTACGAAATTTTATTTTTGACTAAGCCATACGATTACCTAAACGTCCTAAACGATTAAATCGTACCCTTAAGGACTTACGGTTTGCTTAAGTTCAAGGTATTGGTAAGTGAAGTAAAAGCATCATTTAAATTGAACGTGGATATTTCCTAAGCTACCTTCAAATATTTGCATTGTTTTATTTCCAGTTAGTGAGTTAAACAAGCTCAAGGTAAATATTCCCATATAGTTATGTTTTAACTTTATGCGTCAAAAACGCTTTGATTTACAATGATTTACAATGTTTGCTGGTGCGAAGGCATGCGCCACATTGTTATCACTTTTGATAGTAAAATGAAGAAATGTGGTCGGATTCTTGCCCGTACCAGATGTTCAATTTTTAAATTTAACAACTTACTTTAGTGGGTATTCTACAGAAGTTAAATATTTGCATACAGTATAAGCATACATCACTTTATGTGATAGTTATTACATACTTCAAAACTCTAATTCGTATTAGTTTGTCCAACAAAACTAAAGCCCGTTAAGTCAACACAAACGTATTAAATGTCCTGTTACCGCAACTACTCGGTCGGGTAAAAGTAAAATGTAAGTACTTATAGTGTTGTGACATATTCTGTACTAAAACCTATAAACCTACAGCATACTTTCGTTGTGTTTTTCTTCTAATTAACACGTATAAACTATTTTAGACAGTTGCGAAGGTGTTAAATACTGAACCTAGCGTAATATGAGTTATGTTAAACAGGCTCTTGGAGATGAAGTTTAAAAATGTATTCTGATGATGGAGTGATTTAAAACAGAAGCAAATAAGTAGATATGGGGTTTACGTTTACCCTGCAATCTCAAAATCGTTTCTATTTCTGTACCTGACATTTATTATAAACTGAATTTGATTAAAAAGTGAAAATATCAACTTCTCTGCTTGCGTTACTTTACTGGCGCACTGTTAGGGATTTTAAGCACAAATCAATTTGAAGGAAGTGCAGGGGAAATGATTAATAATATTATGAAGGTGAACTACGTTTGCTTTAGTTCAATTAGTGGTTTCGGAATTTAATTGACATTTTTGTAGTTACCCATTTTGATATTTAATAAGAGGGATTTATAAACTGTAGTTAAGCTTGCAGAAAATCGAATGAGTACCTGCCGTAGAAGATTCTTGACGTCTGCATCACACGACTTGCTTATTTTTACATAGGCTAATAATTGCAGATTTAACCGCTTAACTGATCTGAGCACGTAACACGTGGGCGTTAATAACTAGCATAAATAGCCTACTAGATAAAAATATCAATACAAGGCCCATCACCAACATATTAACCATTTTATAAAATAGAAGTTGTGTTTGTAGAAAGATTTTAAATTTTTTGAGAATCTTAAATGCCTATAATAATCTTTTATTCTTTAATATTTATAGTTTTATTTATTTATTTGGTTTATTTACCAAGTGTTTTAATTTTTCATGCTTATATAACGAAAATGTTACAGGTTTTTTTTATATTTTATATATTTTCTTATATATTGTTTAATATTTCGCCTAATTTTAAAACGTAAATGCTGGCAGATTGAAAGAAAAAAGTAATAAACTTGGTATTGTATGAAATTTCCGCCTGATAACATTATTAAAAGATTTATAACCGTTCCACTGTTTAATTAGTGTTGAACTGTTGATCTCATCTATTCTTATGGATTGGTTCACTGAAATAATCGAAACTTCTTTCTGCACAGGAATAAAAAATAATTTTATCATCTTTTATCAAATTTTGAACATGTATTGTGTTTGGTTTATTGCTGCAACGGCTGATTAAGAATTTGCAATTCTATTAGACTGTTTCTTAGAAAGGAGTTTGGTTTTGAAACATGCTATCCAATAAACATCTGCAAAAACTACATGTGATCATAGTTTGCATAATATACCTACCAAAATATAATAAATAAATATATTCTTAATGCGTCTTTAGTTATTAGGCGAGTAGTAAAGTCACTGATGTATACCTAACGCCAGATCTGATGGAGCGCGAGTTCCGTAAAGGCGGAGACAAAACTTCGCGGAAAAGTGAAACCTAAAAACTTCTACCACAGGTATAGTTAAAGGCGCGATATTTAAACAAATTTGATGATTAAACTTTAAAAGACTGTTTGATTTTCAAAAATCTGAATGAAGCCAAAGAAAACAGCGAAACATTCGGAGAGCAGTTAGTGCTTACGGCATCAGATTAAAACGTCGAACGACGTTTTTAACATTGTTTTTTGCTCAAATTTGACGCTATAGCACGTTTAGATTACTGCACAACGGTTCATAAGATCTGGCGTTAGCTGTAAGCCGTGGGGCTTCAGTGCAACACTGCCAATAGTCAAAAATTCTTTCTGAAATTACGAGTTTACAATTTATGATACCCATAAGAAACAGATAGCTCTAACTATAAAACTAAACGGCTAAGGTTGTATCGCGTTTGTTTGATATTTTGAAGAAACGCAAAATAACCTTTATTGTTCAGGTTTTACTTTAACTCGGTGAAAAGTAACTGTTTTTTCTACACTTACTAGGGGTATCAGCTGTCAGGGTCATGTGGCCCTTCATTTAAGATCTACAAACTGAAACGTACGATTGGTAGAGCAGTGCTACAGCTAGCGGCCTTAACCAACGTTCCACCGCTTTTCCCATGTAATCTTTTATAATGCTTAGCAACTTTTAACTAGTTACTAACAACTGTTTTGCCAATGCTACTCAGTATAGCATGTGCACCGCATTTGCTATATTCGGGCCCGTATCTAGGAATTAAAAATGGTGGTTATGGGGCTATAGTTTTATTAGATGGCGTTCAAAATTAATCACTATTATTATGTATATAATATTTTACACTTAAATTTGTTGTTACATAGATTTTATATAGTTTCTAGAAAATTCTGGAAGATGCGGACGCATACTAATTATTATTATATGCACCGCGAAAGCTTCGCCCGTTGTTTGTCAGGCGAAATCGTTATTCGTCGGCCATCTTTTGTCGCGCGATAGCGTAGGCCGCCCTTTGTAGCAATAAGCCGACACGGGATTTATTTGTTACCTATATTTATTCAGCAGTAACGCTTTAAAATATTTGCTTTTCTTGATTCTTAAATATTTAATTTTTTTGAGATTAATTTGTTAAGTAAATATATTTTTTAGATTAGTTAGAAATTGTGTGTTTCTTAATCATCTGGTAAGTAATGTTATAAGCATTGTTCCAGGTGGGGCTTGATAACGTCGTAGGTGGGTCTGAGCCCCACCTAGCCACCCTCTGGCCACGGGCCTGGCTATATATTTGGTAGAAACAGTGGCATATAAAGTCCACTTGACCCTTTCTTTCAAACGCATGTTAATTTTATTGAGTGGTTACCGGTACATAACATAATAAACGTTTAGTATCAATTGCATCAAGGTTGATTAAAAATTCAATTTTATTAATACTATAAATTCGAAGTTGATTATAATTATAAAAGCCCATAAATAGATTGTAAATCTTTGTTATGCCCTGGTATCACAATATATGGGAGGCTGTAACTCCGTAATAAAGCGTTTTTGTATACAAAGTAAAAAGTAACGCATAATGCATGTAACTTTATTGATTCTATGCTTAAGGAGTCTGAATAAATGTTGTTAAATTTTAACGCATATACATTTATCTGTGTTCAATTTGTTTTATTAATGTTTAGTTGTTTGTCTGATATACGTTATAGCAAATCACTTTTGATTTATAAATATAGTTTTTCGCGTCTTTAGATTCAGCAATTGTTTCTCTTTCTGGCACCGTATCTTTTGCATAGGGTTACACGACAAATAATTTGAATAAAATACCTTTAAAGTTCAAATATAGTAACCATAGCTACAAAATAACAAAACGAACAAAAATATATATTTAGGATTAGAAAACAGTTTAACTTCAACCATTACTCTTAATCTGCCTGTGACAGTAGCTGCGACCGAAAGATGTTTTTTGAAATTAAAAATAATAAAGAGGTTGGATGGTCTATCATTATTAACTACTACTGAAGCTAAAACGGACCCAAAAATTAATGTGGGCGTCCTTGTTTAACATTTCCCGGAATTAAAATCAAGAAAAATGTTTCACATGAATGCTATTTCAAAACATCTTTTCTTGCGTTTAATTGTATTGTTCTAAGCTGTTTGTAATTTTTATGTAAAAGCTATCAAATAAAAACTGTATTGTAGTCCCCTTTGAAACAAGCACGTTATGTCGATGATTAGTTTGCAAATCGTGGAGTGATTATCATAGTTGCGCGGTTTATTATTTTGAACATTTATTATTTTTGTTATACAAACGTGCATGACAAATGTAAGTTTTAAACCGTGGCTCATTTAACACACACAATGGAAAAAATATTAGACGGTTGTTTGGTTTAGCGGTAAAGGCGAGGGCTTGTAATCTATTGATCTCAGTTGAAATCCCGTAAAACAACGATAATAGCTCCATGATTTGCAAATTTAGGGCCAGCGGGTGCTCTAGTGGTTAAGTCCCAGGCTTTGAAACTAGACTCCCAACGGCAGTAGTTTCGAGTTCTCTGCCCGTCGGAAATTTTTCTGAATACGTTAAATCCGGCGTGTCCATAGATGGTGTGTGTGTGTGTGTGTGGTGTGTATGTTGGGTTGCATGTCTTTCAGGGGTGGGGCATGTTAGACCGGTGTATAGCGCTGAGCCCGGGTAAGGGGGTGGGATGGGAATCATGTAGTCGTGCTGACGCACGGCCTCATGATTCTTAAAAAAAAGATTTGCAAACTAATCATCGACATGGCGTGTTTATTTCAAAGGCGGCGGCGATTAAGTTTTTATTTGATCGCTCTATATCGTTATTGTATTTAATGTTCATTTGGAATGTTTTTTTAAATTATATTTTTAGTAAGTTATATTTTAAAAAGAGCTGTTGGATAACCACCAAGGGGCCTTCCTCGCATTGTATTGAATAGTTTGAAAATTTCTAAAAGATTTTGAAAAATATTTTCAAATTTTTTACATTTTTTAACTTCTACCTATAAACGTTCGGAAACTTGGAAATTAAAAATAAAAAGGGGCTTACGTTTTACGCGGATGGTGCATGATTTATAGTTACGCCACTGAGCTAAGTTACCTGCTCTAGCTAGTGGAAGAAGTTTACAACACTGACACAAGCTTTCGCTCATATTACGTCTACTATCATTGTTACTGAAATTCTAGAAATTCTGAAGCATAAGCTTGCATACATAATAAATCACATTATTATTTATTAAAATTATAGAAAAAACAAATGGGTATGTTTTGCTTTGGTTTGGTAGATCGCAGTCAGATAAGATTTTCTCTATATAGATACAGGTTGTCTATTTTAATCGGGCCAATAAGGACCGTAACAATACCTTTGCGGTCCCGTGTGCAGAATTGAATGACCTATCCTCATTATTGTTTAACCAAAGCTAATGTTAGGAAAAAGTAACCATTCTGTATAAACTTGCATAGCTGTATATGAACACATAAAACAAATATCTATGAATTGTTAAGTCTGTCGTGCCATCTGAGTCTTGATAATATTATTTTCAATATTTTCTCTATTATTTAAAATGCACTAATTAATAATTTAATTAAATAGGTATAAATGTTAGATTTGCTTGTAATAATGCTTTGATATACCAATTTTTAGTCATAGTTTTCACAAACATAGATTAATAAATCGGACAAGATTTTTGTATATTGATAGTTTCCGAGATCTCTATAGTGTCCCTGTTACAATAAACGACCTGTATATTTTTGATAGAGCTTTTGGGACAGTCTATGACTAAAGCATAATGGGTGTAAGCGTGGTATATGATACTGTCGTACTGATAACAAGATGCAAATCAGGGAGACATTTAAACAACACTTTTTTAGCAGAAAATAACTGTAAAGAGATATTATGTCTACACTTTATATTTTTTGAAATAATATTAATACATACTTTTTTTTAAATCTAGCTTTAAAAGTAATATTAGTATTCAATAACTTTATTTGTGTTTTTTGCTCTACGTGTTTTTCTGTTTATTTAAATTATTTAAATATTGCTTTTCGTATAATATTGCAAACTTCTTTACAATGTTTTTTTTTTCTAAACTTAGCTTTGAAAGGAATAATAAATGCGGGCGGGCGCAATGTGGGTGAATTCTTCGATTATCAGCAGGTTTGAAACAAATCAATCAACAAACATGCCTTAAAGGATCCAATAGTTGCTGGAATTTCTTATCGCTATCGGGTGATTCGAGGTGTGAGGTATTGATATCGGAGAAACCTCTCCAATCAGACGCTAGGTCCGTCCCCTGGGTAACCATTGGTCGCTACAACTTGATTGTCCGACTTGTGTAGCTCATGTATGCAGGTATCCATTTGATACTGGTATCTCACTGATCTGTTTGTATAGTTCTTTTTCTTCGTATGATTAAAAACTTCAATTCCCTTGACAATTTTATGTATTTATTTATTCACCAAGGTTGTACAAATGTTCAGTGGGATATGATGAAGATACAGCACTAATTCGTTTCTTTTATGAAAGTATAACCTACTTAATTCATTTCCATGGTTATTTGATTAAAGTTAAAATGAACACTTATTGCTTACAAATTAACGTGTATGTTAAATAATTAATATGGATGTTTATACCATAAATTTATTCAAGACATTGCCATCTCTAATCTTACTTTTATAGAGAAATATAGAGTATTATTATAATTTAAACAAATATTGAACAATGCTCCTACTAACGACAGTATCGACCTTACATTTTGAAACAACATTAAGCGATAAAAGTGTTTTGATTTTAAGTAAGAATCACTTGCTTATTCCCAAAACGTTGTTTTTTGAAAGGTTTTGACTTTGTCCCATATATACTTCCAGTAGGGATGGGAATGTATTGTGGTCGTGATAATTTTCGATTTTCGAAGAAGTCAAAATACGATCCGGAACGGAAAACGGAACAGCATATTGATATGTATTTTTGTATCATCTTTTTTAATGGAATATTAAAAATTTAAGACCGGTGTTTGATATAGAGCGCGCTAAGACGAATCAAAACCTTTTTTTCCGGACTCTAATTTTGGCTTTAACGATTACTTATGCAAAAATGAGTTTTGAGCAGATGCAGTTGTAGATGTTATTACAAAACATTTTAATCGTTTAACAGAGAGAAGAAAATTAATAAACTTAAAACAACAAGGAAAACTTGAATATAGCATGCGTATTATACAGGCTGTTTCAAATTCGAGCCCCACCATGAGGATCTCGTTTATTTGAAGAGATAGAGAGTTGGTTAAATGGAGGCAAAGTTGTCAAATGCTATGCTCGACAATAATCTGTAAAGAAATTTAAAGTGGCCACTATGGTTTTTCAGATATCTCAAAAAAACTTTTGGATTTTTTGTTTTCGGCTATAACACATTTATCATTTACGTTACATATTTCTAGTTAACGCATTAGAAGGACACTTTTTTATGCTGAATCTAAATTGTTTATCAGATTTGGTGTAACTGTTACCATTGTTCATTTTCGACTGTCCACTTTTTTTTCTTAAGGTTCGCATTTTAATTTTTTTCATATTTGAATAGTCTTTTATTCTGATTTCAACGATGTAACACACTTTGCAGTTTGTTTAAGTTTTGAGCATTTTATTACGGCAAATAAAAATTTCACAAGAGTGTCATGGAAAGAGCAAGTCATTTAATTTGTTTTAAAAAAAAATTCTAGTAGGTCATGGAAGTAAAAAAACACTATTTTTGTTTACTTTGACGTTTAGATACATTAGGTATGGGAAAGTTCAAGAAATTTTGTTTTGAAAGTGTCCTTATAATGCGTTAACTAGAAATATGTAACATAAATGATATATGTGTTATAGCCGAAACCAAAAAAATAAAGTTTGTTATTTTCAGATACCTGAAAAACCATAGTGGCTACTTTAAATTTCTTTAGAGATTATTGTAAAATTTGACAACTTTGCCTCAATTTAACCAACCTTTTCCTCAAATAAGCGAGATCCCCATGGTGGGGTTCGAATTTCAAACAGCTTGTATATAAATGTGGTAAAATCTCAGAAGTTATATTTTAGTTTAATGTGGTACAAGCAGATTGGTTAGGACTGAAATTTTGATTTAAAGTGAAATCTTGATAATTAAAATCTGTTCATAAACATCGAAGAACAAAATCACTCGCACGCTCGCATCATTTAACCATTAAAGCTGCCATGGAGAAGGTATTTCTTACATCTGCTCCCCCTACTTAACCGTGTATTTTTAAACATGCCTTTGACAAGAGAATTTTTTTTCTCGTTCCCATGATGGATAGAAAAATGTATGCTTCCATAACAACGTTTTTAAATAAATGCGATTTTTGTGAAAATCCTCAAAACTTACTATTAAAAAATTTATAAATCGTATAAACATTATTATCAGTATTTTTATTGTTGTTAATTATTCTGGTGAAAATTCATTCATTCAAGTCATTTACAACGACTGCAGTGTTGTGCTATAAATTAGTTAGGAATCTAAAAAACAAAATTAGATTCTACAACCGGCAGCCCTAATTATTTTTAAAAGCATTGTGAACTAATTTGTAGCATAATACTGTCGTTATAAATGATTTTAATCAATGAATGTTATAAGAAGAATAATTAGAACTAATTACTACTGATAAATATATTTTTGATTTTTAATATTTTCTATGTCTTTTTTTATTTTAAGTTAGTAATGTTTAACGATATTTACAACAATCGCTTATTTTTGAAAAAAAAATAAGTAAGCAAATGAAAATGATAAATCATTTAAAAGAAGAAAACATTTCTTTTCAACGACACGTTTAAAAATATATGGTCCTATTTGAAAAACACGAAAAACATAATTTGAAAATGGCGTAATTCAAGAACAGCACTACATTTTTAACATTTTACTAGCAGGACCCGTGGGCTACGCCTCCCAGTTTTGTTGGTAACTGTATACACGTCTCGGGAAAAAAACGGGGAAAACAGTTCTGGAAAACGATTTTAAGAAACAGCAACGGCCGTAAAAAACTCCAGGAAATAAATTCGCAGAAAAAAATTCCTTACAAAAGCGGCACAAAGTTAGTTGAACTTGGCTCTTTTCCCCATTTATAGCGGACTGCCTTCATAGATTTTTAAAATGCTTTTGGAAGTAATAAACACACAGTAAAAATTTCTTATAATTCCAAAACGAAATTCGTTCTTATTCACATAAATCGATCAGCAAGGTAAAATCACGTATCTTTTTACATACAGTGATTCACCAGCAAGATAATATACGTTGTTTTGTTTTTGGGGATAATTTTTTGGCGTTTTTTTTTCAGGAAATTATATTAGCGGTTTTTTTTTCTGTGGAATGTTTTACTGCAGGATCTTTTTACGTTTTTTGTCAAAAATTGTTATGTTGCACAGGCTATTAGCACATTATGAAGTATTCAGAGACATGTTTAAAACAGTAGGTTACACAGGGTGTTCGCAATTGAATGTACATTGAGCAAAACTTTAAATGTCAATAAATTTTATTTTTCAAATAGAACACTGAGTATTTTTTAACACGATCAAATGTATAACTAAATTATCTTTTAATTTTATATAATGCTTACCAAATGTTTTAATTTGCATAGGTTTTGTGTTTTTTAAATTATTTTTTTATAAGTTTTACAAAATGATTGTTAAATTACGAGCATCCTGCGTAATCTGTTGTTTTGGGCATGCAGCTAACACGTTGTACTGTATTACTAATCAGTGCAAAATTGCGATAGGTGAACGGTTTTGCTATCTAAAATATTAATAAATTAATACTAAGTAGTTCCCAAAAGTCATAATTTGTGAAAATTGTTATATAAGTCGATAACCACTAATTTTAAAGTGGTATGGGACTTTTACACTTGTAGATTAAGAATAAAATCTTAAATCTAAAATTGCAACAATATAGATAGTGTTCTATTAAAATACTAAAGTAATATGCTGTATACGCATAAATAAAAACCCAGTATAATTTTAGTTTATGCATCGGTTAAATATAAACAACTTTTAATAAGAAAAAGATTAATATTCCAAGCTTAGAAAAAAAATAGTGGGTGCCACTTAAATGACTCACTCTGTATATGTTACTTCTTTGTTCAACGTCGTACGTAAATGTGCATAAATCACGGAGACTATGAAACAAAAAGCTGAAGTGTTAACTTTCCCATACTAAATATTAATATACTTGCCGTATTTGCAAAAGTGTAAAAACGTTTATGATTTGTTTTAAGCTCATTTCACCGTTAGTTAGATTTCCAAGAAAACTATTTATGGAGGCAATCCTACGATGTCGCATACCGTATAAGAGTAGTACGAACGGAGCCGCCCGCCTTACAGTTGATTAAATGCGCTTCGGATTTCGGACTAAAAATCAATATAAATGGTTTATTTAAAGATATCACAAATATGTAAAGAATGAAAAATATATTTTTTAACTAGAACTAATCGATAGGCGTAGTTAAAATCAAGTAAAAATTGCTGAAAGGCGTCAGAGTTAAATTTAGAAAGTTAATAAGAAATAGATTTGTAGTTCACTTCAAGCTCTATCGGCTCAGAAAGGGGCCTTGGTAGGCGAGTGTAGTCGGCGCTTGCAACCAAGGTCACAGGAGTTTTCGGCTCAGAAAGTTAAAAAAAATTGTGTTGGCAGGTTTTGGTATTATATTTCTTGAAAAAAAATTAAAATTTTGAAACAGCGTCATTGCATTCGTTTTCGAATTTTCGAAAATAATTTTACTTGATGGTACACTACCCACAAGAGGCTCTCGAGCAAGTTGTAGCTGATCCCGATCACACAACTGCTTTTCGAGTAAATGGGCGTTAAAGTCGACATTTTCAAAATATTGTAGCGGACGCCATTTTAAAGCTAGACTGTTCGGTAAAAAAGTTGTCGATTTGTCTTAAGTTCTTCTCTCAGATCTCGTGCTCACATTTCCATAATTTAGTTGTGGAAAAAACGCTACCAAAAAAACATGGCTAACTTTCGTTTCCGGTTTTGGATTTTTTTGAAAAGCTTGACTAGAACTACAATTTTGGATATAACTTTTGATTTAAAATTTTATCAAAATCGGTCCATTACTTTCGCCTTTAGAGGAGCAACGCACCCATCCACGCAGACAGACATTTTTTTATATATACAGAGTGGCTAGGAAAACCCCGGCCAGTTTTCTTGCGGCGGTCAAGAGATCGCGCTTTAGTAAAGTAATATTAAATTAACATACTGGCAACAACGCAAAATCCAAGTCGTTTTAGTTATTAAATACGCCCCATATGACCGCCGCAAGAAAAGTGGCCGGGGTTTTCCTAGCCACTCTGTATATTCGGTATTATACAGCTAGGTGCCGCCTTCCCGTTCCAATTCGCCAAGCCTCTCTGTCTGCCGCATCTTCGGCAGTTAATCCTCGTGCTTCTATTGATGCTCGTATTCCCTCATTCCACCTCTGTCTGTCTTTCACACAGACATTTTTTTTAAACCACTTTTTTGGGTTTCTTTGACCCCAAAACGCGTATTTCCGTTAAAATCTAGGTTCGAAAATTTTTTTTAATAAATTCTTCCCTATACCGAAGGCATAGGAGAGTTAAAATGTCTAGTATATCTGAACCTGCTGAATAGCTCGATGGTTATAAATAATCTTCGCTACTAGCAAGTTTTTGTTGGTTGCTAGTAGTAGCTTAGCGAAATATATACTAAAATTGTGAACAAACGTTACACATCAGTTTACTTGAATCTTATTTGAAATTGAATTAAATAACTGAATATGACGTTTTATGACAGTCAGGATCTATTTATTTAATTTAATAATACAGTATTGCCATTTACGTATTTACCAACAAGCACTTCAATTAATACAGCATTTTAGTTCATTTCTATATTGACTGAAAACATCTAACCGGAATTAGAATTTTTGTGACAAGAATCCATGTAGTTCTAAAACGGGCGTTAATGAGCCTATTAACTAATCACAGCACTTGAGCATTAAACCTATGTTTATAAACGTAACGTCAAGTGGATCTGGACTCTTTTACTCGCGCCATCACCTGTAGTTACAGGAAAACAAACTAAATTAAACCATAAAACGAAAGATCATTGGCTGCATGATATACGGTCTATAATAACATAAAACAGTTCAAGTGAAGTGCATATTTTGACACATTTAAATTATTTTGGCATTGCAGCTATATATAGCCGGAAGTATTTCATTTCAGTTAAATACGTATTGAAGTGAATTGAGCGACCAAGTAGATTTATGGAATGCTTTCGTATTAATGTCAAATAACCAGTGGCGTAACAACCATGGGGCAGGGGAGGCAACGGCCCCCGGGCCGGGGAGCCCTGCCACGAGCCACGAGTTTTTATTTTTTATAATTTCTCTATAACGAAGTTTTTTCAATAAAAATTTGTGATTTTCGACAGTCTTTATTTTTATATTCAACAAAAAACATTTTAAATTCCATGTAAGTAAGTATGTACTCATACAATGAAAAATACTGAAGTGAAATTATATTTAGTAATAACACAACACCCACACTGTTTGGTACCGACCCAGACATATTAACTTCAGAAAATTTAAGATTTGCTTATCTTAATTAGACATGGCTTTAATATATTTATTTTCATTTACTAGACTGCAAATAATTTTTTTCCTATTGAAGAAATTGTTCTTATTATGAATTACTTTATTATTGAAGTTTTTTTGAGGATGGGGTCAGGGCCCTTCCAATATCTTGCCTTCGGGCCCAAAATCTGAAGTTACGCCACTGCAAATAACCTACTATTAGTTCAGGGTTTATGTGTAATGTAGATGAATAAATCTTATTTCATCTCAAATTTTTATCAGTTCTTCGCCATTTTCTGTGTTTATGTTTAAAGCTCTTGATATGCACTGGTTGCAACTGATTGTAAAGTAGTTTAAGTCGACAATAAACAAGTTCTCAGATAATCACAAGACTAATTCTGCTTTTGATTTTAGGGCTGCGGGTAGTTTAGTAGTGATGGACCCTTATCAGATATGCAGGAAATCTCGTCGACTTCGGGGCAAATTGGCAGATATTTGCAGAAACGAACCTGCACTTTTGAAACAGATCACTAACGGCGTTCTTCTCGGACAAAAAGAGTGTCAGTATCAATTTAGACACAGAAGATGGAATTGTACTTCGTCTAGGCGTAGTATGCGAAAAGTTATGCTGAGAGGTAAGTTGTAGAATATAGCAATTGCTTACTAACGCATATAAGCTAATATTTGTGATTGTAAAATTTTGGCTTTGATGTGTAATGATGAGATCTTTTTAATGACAAGGGGATTTTAACTCTACGAACAGAATAGCAAATTTAGTATTTTAATGTATATTATGTACGTATCAGGGACCTGTATGCTGCTAATTTGTGTTTTATGATGACAAGAATCGTGTGGTATTGTAATGTCTGTTTGTGTAGGTTTTTTATAAACTGAGTATGCAAATTTATTAGTTGAATTAATTTTAACATGTACGTTGTTAGAAATACAAACACCCACATAAATCCAATTACGCTAAATACTTACTATAACGCAATCATACAATGATATCTAATAACACTGTAAAATGTTTACACTTTTGTGATGATAAACGTAAATTAGGTATAGTACTAGAAACTTTTGAAATTCACAAACATTTATAAACTGTACCGTTAATGAATGAGCAAATTGATCTCTTAAATTCTCCTCTATTGGACATTTTGGAATGAGAAATCAAGTCATCTGCAGACAATTACCGAGATCAAGTCACCAAGTTCTATTGCTATAACAACACTAACTGTTTACTTTCTAATATAACCTTTGACAATGGCATGTAAACATGCTGAACTACGTATACGGTTAAAATAAATAAATATTGTTTTAAGTATTTTATATACCTATATAATCAATAAATATGAACTTCAACGAAGTAAAGCTAGAATTTATAAATACATATTTAAGGTTTTTTTTTCGATTTATAATGATTTATTAACATCTGTAGCATCAAGCTACAGGTGTATGTATTGCTATAATATGAGGCTATGTACTTACTAGAAAAACAATCCCTTAAATGCCTGCAATTTACGCAATTACTAATTATATCTTATATGAGACTATATGAGTATAAAATTTCTCAGGGTCGTTATTAAGCTTGGGAAGAAATGGTAGTAATAAATACGACTCAAACAAAAAATACACAAATCAATATCAACGTTACAACAGTTTTTTTTATTTAGAAGTCAATTTGAGGTTTCATTTGTGAAAAATCAAGAAATTTCTTTTATTTCTACTATTTTTTAAAATAAACACTTATCTTTGTTTCTTCTTTATAATGATATTCTTAACTCGACAATCGTTGAATGATAAACTCCCTCTTCTCTGGTTTGCAGTTTCCACAAAAAACCCAGCACTCGCCTTTAGTAAGAATCTTCCTCCTTTGTAGTACCAATATGTACTGGACTGCTTTTATGTTTACTAATACTTGGCTTTTTCTACCATGATAACTGCATTGTTATTCTTTTGGATATTTCCAAAATTAGTTGAGAAACACTTGTATCCGTTTTATTATAGCTTCTATTCAATTCAAAATCACTATTTATTTCTTATAACTCGTTTTCGTTCTCTTTTTTTATCAGAGAAATAAAAATCCTGTGTCTTTGTTTTCAGGACCAGCCGTAACTAACTCATAAGTTTTCACTTGCTTTTGTCTTCCTCCTTGATTTCCCATTTTTTTAAACCAATAAATCTCGTGAAACAATGAGTGTTCTTTTTATACATTTGTCAAATTGACATTCACATCCATAACCCCCACAAATGACATTTAACGATGCACAAAACAAGTAAATCTAAAACTTCTTATACCTATATTAAACCTTTTAAACATTTCTGAACTAATTTTATAATTAAAATTAACATAAACAATAAAAGTATCAATTTGATTGTGTTCTTCTTTCTTTCAGAGTAAACAAAACTTCACAAATATGAAAAATATAAAGATAACCACATTATTTGAATTTTTAAACAAGAAATTACAGCAATAATACGCAACCCTGAATTTATAACTTTGAATACCAAAACCTTACAGTCTTCACAAACCTCCAATCGTAAATTAAATTATAACAAGCATCTCAAAAACTGCCTTTCAGAAATTACAATACTCCAGTCAAATCAAACAACTCCAAATATCATAGCAGTATATATTGCAATGATTTGCTAGGTCTTGCGATTACCAGGAGACAATCCCTAAATGCCTGTCATACACGCAACTGCAATTATATTTCGTATGAGACTCTTATTAATTCTCTCAGGGTCGTTATTTAGCTATTTAGTTTGTTTTTTTTTAATAAATAAATAAGAAAAGGATAAAACACAAAACAAAAAATCAACGTTACAAAACAAGAAACAGGTTTTATTTAAAAGAATTTCTAAATGTGTTTTCCGAAAAATCAAAATAAGTTTTACTAACTACTATCGTTTTTATTTGGTTAAATAGAACACTTAACTTAGCGTGTCCTTCTTAGGATATTCTTCGCTCGAGCTTTACGCTGACTGTCCAATTTCTATTTCGCTTTGCTGGATTCTCAAGTATCCACAAATACTCGCCTTTAATCTGATTCTTATTCTGTTAAGTTTTATTTTATCTTCAAATTGGTTTTATTGCCATCACAAACGTAAAAAACTTCCTCGATCACCTTTTATTTATAATTCTTCTGGTTTTATATATACTTCGTTGTTACTTCTTTGTATTTTTCACTTTTATTCTCGCAAATATCTTTTATATAACTTTTAGACCCGTTTTTCCTCTTTTTTTTCCTTCAGAGGATCTCAATTCTGTGTATCTATTTACACCGACGAGCCGTAACTAATTAAACAAATTTCTTTTATTCTTTCCCTTCCTTCTTTGATTTTCATTTTATCACAAACAAGTAAATCTCATGTCCATGAGTATATCATTCTTTGATACGTTTATGAAACTTGACACTGACATCCAAACTGACATATATCAACGCACAAAATCAAGTAACTCTAAAACTTTTTTATAAACTAAACCTTTTTTAACAATTCTAAATTAAATTATAATTACAATTAACATAAATAAACTTTGTATCAATCAATTGTGTTTGTCTTTTCTCTTAGTAAAAACAACCATATGAAAAATAACAATTAGCAAAAATACTCAACCCTGAGTTTAAAAGTTAGAGTATGAAAATATTACAAGTCTTCATAAATCTCTAAATGAAAATTGAACTGCAGCAAACAATCCAAAAATTGCCTTCCAGCAACCACAACACCCCAGTCAAATCAAACACCTCTAAATATCATAGCATTTTTGCCCCCAGATTAAAATAAAATTTTAGAATATTAAACTAAACAAGTTTTATAAAAAAAATTTTGTTTTCATCGATTTCAACATTAAACTTCTTTAATATTATAAGGAAAAATCATTGAAATATGAAATCTTCCTCTTACTTTTCCACTCTCTAACTCAGCTAACTCAAAAGTATTCTCCCCAAAAATCCTATTTATTTTGAAAGGCCCTATGTAAGACAATTGTAGTTTTGCACAAATCTTTTCAGCCCTATTTGCAACTTTTAAGTTTTTAACCACTACTAAATCACCTATCTGATAAAACTTCTTTCTTTTTAAATTTTTATTCTTCCTTCTTTCATACTTGTTCAATGCTGCGCTGTTTTTGATTCTTGCTTGTTCTAAGATCTCACGTACATCTTCTACTACTTCCGCACCTTTCCAAGGTCTTTCTGGTAAAATGTTTTTCATCAACAATATTGGTGGCACTTCTGTTATTGAATTGGGTACTTCATTCATAAATTTTTGTATTTGAGGCACATATTTTACCCATTGTTCATGACTTCTATGCGTTGAAATTCTAAGAAACTTTATAACTTCTTTAACATATCGTTCTGCAGGATTCGCACAAGGATGTCTTATGCTACAAAATCCAACTTGTATATTCCTATTCTTCCAGAATGTTATGAACCTATTATTCCTAAAATACGTCGCATTGTCTGCTAAAATTTTCTTCGGCACACCAACTTCTTCTATAAATTTTCTAATTGCTAATTCTTGCTAATAAACTGTCAATCGTTTGCGGAGATTCATATTGTGGTTTGGTAATGTTATTTATTTTACGAGCATCTAAACACAATCGAAGACTACCATTTTTCTTCTTAACAATCACCAATGGGTTCACATAACTAGTTGTGGATGATTCTATAATATTATCTGCCAACATTTTATTTATTTCTTCTTTAACTTGTATTCTATACGCAAAAGGTATCGGATAAACTTTAACATTAAATGGAGCTTTGTCGTCTACTTCAAGTTTATGTATGTGATTTCTTGCTACACACGGTTTTTCATTTATGAGGTCAATATTTTCACGTACCAGGTTATTTAATTGTACTTTATATTTCCAACAAGGGATTCCTATCTGCTCCTCCTTTATAAAGTCACTTATGACATAATTATTTATTTTAATATTATTATTATTATATAAACCATCTTTTGTCCATTCTATTTTATCATTATTTATTATAATACATTCATATTCGCCGTCAACTTCAACCCCTTCTTGTTTTCCAACAAGGAATTCCAATCTGCTCCTCCTTTATAAAGTCACTTGTGACATAATCATTTATTTTAATATTATTGTTATAATATAATCCATCTTTTGTCCATTCTATTTTATCATTATTTATTATAATACATTTAAATTCGCCGTCAACTTTAACCCCTTCTTGTTCTATGAAATCTATGCCAATTATAAAATCTAACTGTAACTCTGGTACGACCAAAAATCTTGTCACATAACTTTTACTTCCTATTGTAACTTCTAAATTCACTGCTTTCGATATTGTAGAAACTTTTTTCTTCGTTGCAGACAACAACTCCAACTTCCCTATTTTAATTAAATGTTTTTCTGTTAAAGTTTTATTCTCCAAAATTATTTTTTCTTTGACTAAAGAAGCTTGCGCGCCTGAGTCAATTAATGCCAAATAAAATTTGTTACTAAAATTTAGACGATTTTAAGTGACCATATGTGGTTGTTAATAACAAACAATTATAAATTATTTAAATAAACGAAATTTTTATAAAACAGAAATTGTTCTGTATGAACTTACGTCACCATCATGTTCTTTCCTCTCTCTCTATAATTTAACCAATTATTATGTCCATTATCTTTGATTCCCGCAAAAATAATCGTATATCTTTGGTCTATTTTTACCATAAAAATTATTAAGTATTTATTAATGTTTCTTTTCAATTTTTGTGCACCTTTTAACTGACGTGCCCCCATTATTGTCATGCTAGCATACCCTGATGAACCATTAACACTTACGTTCTCCAGTTTTTCTTGTGTTATCTCAAGTTCCTCACCATGGTTTCCATTTTCTTCCTGTATCACAGCCCCGACAATTGTTAGTTCATTCTCATTTCGATTTATTCTATTTTCAAACTCCAATTGCTTTTCATCCAGTTCATCCTGCTCCTTCTGTACCTCCACTTGATCTTCCTCGATTTGCACATGTTCAACTTCCGATGCCACGAAAACTTTTTGTATTCCTACTAGTCTCTCCGCTGTGTTAAGCTGAACCCGTTCTACATTTAACACCTCATCATTCATATCTCCCAATTTACTGCCAGTTTGATCTGTAACTCCTTGTGTGTTCTCAACAATTCGATCTTCCAAATTTCCTTCGCTTGTTTTTAAACTTTCCACACTTTCTTCAGTTTCTCTTGCATTATTGTCAATTTTCTTGATCATTCTGTCCATGCTCTTATCCATACTGTCTATGCTCTTAGCCATACTGTCCATGCTCTCATCCATTATTTTAGCATATCTGTCCAAACCCTCATCCATATTTTTAACGAAATTATCCAATTTCTTGTCCATACTGTCCATTTTTTTAGCATTATCATCCATTTTTATCAACATCAGTTGCATCATTGCTCTCAAATCTACTTCTTGTACTTCTTTTCCTTGTTCTGGCTCATTTTGTACTTCTCCCTGTACCTCTTCTTGCCCCTGTTGTTCTATAACAGCTATTACTTCTTCCTCTCTTATATGGTCTTCATTTTCACCTTCTGAACTTGATTCTTCTGCATCATTCTTCCTTATCGAACTCCTTAACATCATTCTGCGATTTTCTTCTGTCATTTTTATATATCAAATTATCGCCCTTTTAAATCTATAACAAACTAAATAACTAGCTACTTGGGTTCTTTATTAAATGAGTTTACTGTTGAAAACTGTATATCCCAACATTTATCAAAATATCACGGTGTACATCAACGAGCCCCACGTTGTTAGGTGCCAATTTTAATTGCAATGATATGCTTGGTCTTGTGATTACCAGAATACAATCCCTAAATGCCTGTCATACACGCAACTGCAATTATATTTCGTATGAGACTCTTATTAATTCTCTCAGGGTCGTTATTTAGCTATTTAGTTTGTTTTTTTTTAATAAATAAATAAGAAAAGGATAAAACACAAAACAAAAAATCAACGTTACAAAACAAGAAACAGGTTTTATTTAAAAGAATTTCTAAATGTGTTTTCCGAAAAATCAAAATAAGTTTTACTAACTACTATCGTTTTTATTTGGTTAAATAGAACACTTAACTTAGCGTGTCCTTCTTAGGATATTCTTCGCTCGAGCTTTACGCTGACTGTCCAATTTCTATTTCGCTTTGCTGGATTCTCAAGTATCCACAAATACTCGCCTTTAATCTGATTCTTATTCTGTTAAGTTTTATTTTATCTTCAAATTGGTTTTATTGCCATCACAAACGTAAAAAACTTCCTCGATCACCTTTTATTTATAATTCTTCTGGTTTTATATATACTTCGTTGTTACTTCTTTGTATTTTTCACTTTTATTCTCGCAAATATCTTTTATATAACTTTTAGACCCGTTTTTCCTCTTTTTTTTCCTTCAGAGGATCTCAATTCTGTGTATCTATTTACACCGACGAGCCGTAACTAATTAAACAAATTTCTTTTATTCTTTCCCTTCCTTCTTTGATTTTCATTTTATCACAAACAAGTAAATCTCATGTCCATGAGTATATCATTCTTTGATACGTTTATGAAACTTGACACTGACATCCAAACTGACATATATCAACGCACAAAATCAAGTAACTCTAAAACTTTTTTATAAACTAAACCTTTTTTAACAATTCTAAATTAAATTATAATTACAATTAACATAAATAAACTTTGTATCAATCAATTGTGTTTGTCTTTTCTCTTAGTAAAAACAACCATATGAAAAATAACAATTAGCAAAAATACTCAACCCTGAGTTTAAAAGTTAGAGTATGAAAATATTACAAGTCTTCATAAATCTCTAAATGAAAATTGAACTGCAGCAAACAATCCAAAAATTGCCTTCCAGCAACCACAACACCCCAGTCAAATCAAACACCTCTAAATATCATAGCAATATGTATATTAAACAGCGGAATTTGGAACATCTATTCTATATATTAAATCCGGAACTGTCTCAACTTTACGCGGCGACGGGCTTTTACATCTCGACATAGTTTATTTACTATTTTGAGTGAATGTTTGTGTAACTGTCGCGTAGAGCGACATGGCAGTTACAAGTAAGCAAAAGAAGCCGGGGTAAAAGCCACAAATTCAGCTAGTCAAAATTAAAAGTACAACAAAATGTTACCTATGCTGAATAATAAAATTATATCCAGGCATTTTTTGGCAAAATGTTGGAACGTGTATATACATCGACGTCTCAACGAGTCAACGAGTACGGCGGTCTGTCGCTAGATGTTGCTAATGCATCTCCTTTAACCAAACATTAGATTAGAACTGTTTGTATCAATACCTGTCTTCTGTTAAGGATTTTCAATTAGACTAATAACGCGCATTTACACAATCAAAATTATGAAATATAACATTGATTTAAAACCTTTCACAGATCAATACAGCTATGTATTCATACGGTTAATGACCAGAATTCAGTTTAAAAAATTTAAATTGTTGTTATGGTATTAATATAAGATGTTTAAATAACTGGTTCTACAACAAAAAATAAAAGTACACCTTACAGTTTACTGTTTGTCACATATAGAAACACATCACAAACGAAATATTTTCATGTTGATTTCAGTTAGTAGTTCTCCATGACACATTACCGCCCCACCTTCCAAGTGAGAGTGCGGATGAAAGAAATAACACTGCTTCACCGTTCTACGGGTGATGCCAAATGATAATTATAGATTGTGGTACCTCTACGACTATGGAATAATAAAATAAAGGCAATTAAAATAAAACTGATATAAACACATCTATATCAAACTGCAAATTTTTACTAAACATGTCATGAGTTAATTTTTGCAGGGCTGAGTGCGGTGCAATCTCGCACCTACCTAGAATCAAGCCCGTTAGTTTCAATTTGATGTTTACTAGGCACCGAGTTTCATCACTTTATCGTAAGCCGCACTATTTTTGCTCAATCGCCGCATATTTATTGCGATGTCAAGCAGGCAGCACTCATTTAAACAAATTGTACACACTACCGTTTTCGCTTGTTTCTCATCTATACTTTGAACTAGCTCATGTTGTGAAATATACTAAAAGGTATCAAATAAAACAGTCTGCCATATTCGGATGTGGGTCGGCATCAGGAGATCAAGGTTTTCTTTTTTGAATAGTTTTTGCAATAATATTTCACGTATATTGTTATATCGAATGATTTGAATGATTCAATATTAATACAAACAAATAAAATAAGTATATGAGAGTACATAGAAAAAAATAATGTATTCATTCAAGCTTAATATGCTTGACTGAAGCTTAGCGTATGCTTATAAATACGAAAAGAAATATATTCTTTATTCTAGATGACCATTTCTTCATATAACTTACTTAATTTAAGAATGTACTTTCTTGAACCAAAAGTAGTTTTACTTTCAATGCAGTGTTTGAAAATTTCTTAATTCAAAACATATTTGGTGGATTGTTTCAAGATTACTAAAATATACCTTTAAAATATTTGTTTTTCTGAATCAAGTAATTCGTTTCTTAGTGTAATAGAATCCATAATATATATAATTTTAAAATAAGTTTATTATTTCTTTAAATAAGAATTTATTGGTGTTAGAAAAAGAATATGGCTCAAACAAATCACTAAATAAGAATACGATAGTCTTAAAGTAAAATCGGCGTTTACTTAAAATAAAACAAATATAGCCTTCAATAAAGCATGTATTAACTATAATATTTATACATTATTTATAAAATATATTGTGTTAAAAACTATAATAAAGAATGAATATACAGGATGTTTCAAATTCGAATCTCACCACGGGGATCTCGCTTATTTGAAGAGATAGAAAGTTGGTTAAAATGAGGCAAAATTGCGATATTTTATGCTCATTAATAATAATCTAAAAAGAAATTTGAGTTATTTCGCTTAGTTTCTGAGATTCAAATTGTAATAAATTTTAGTGTAGAATTTTCTGTTTTTAATTGTTTTAGCATCAAATAAAAACGAAATCATAAAGTCTGGTTTCATTATTATAACGAAAACCCAAGCATGGTTCTAATATTCCGAAAAAAAAGTAGTCGTCGTATTTAAAAAATGAACCTGATGATGCTTTGCAAAATTCGAAACGTTGTATCGAATTTCTGGTTATTTACTGCATGATGTTCAGAATAAAATGTTGCCTTGAGAACGTTTTCACTAAATTCTTCTCACAAATAAGTGAGCTACGTATAAAAATCTAAATCCATTTTTCAATTGCTTGCAGTTATATCAAAAACTAAGCGAGATAGCTCAAATTTCTTTTCAGACTATTAATGAGCATAAAATGTCTCAACATTGCCTCAATTTAACCAACCTTCTATCTCTTTAAATAAGCGAGATTCCCATGGTGGGACACGAATTTGAAACACCCTTGTGTTAAACGGCGTGCAGATACACTTTAATAACGTTTTAAGAGACCTGTCAAATAAAATGTAATTAAGAAATTAAAAACTTACTGCTTAACGTGATAGTTGAACAAATGTTGTATTAAAATATCCACTAAATGATTTCGCCTTGTATTATCCAGCATTTGGTTAACTTTATAATAATTTAGAATACTGTTGCCAAATGGAGATGTTTGTACCAGTGTATTTAAATCAAAATCAGGGAAAACTGTTCCAAGGAGTGAAAAGAAGTAGCCCTGCTTATGAGGGGCACCACAACTTCAGATACAGTGGACTCCGAGCTGACATTGGAGGATGATGCATCTCACTCAGAAGAATTAAAACATCACCTTCTTGAACTTGATACTCTTGCCACTGCAGAGAAATTTTGAAATGTAAACTTATAATTGTTTTTGCAGCAGGTATAACTAATTTAAACAAGTACTAATTTCACAATTAAATTTATTATTATCTTACTTGAGAATTTTGGCTGGGGCCGGCGTTTTCACTAGAAGTTTCGTATTTATCTTCAACACTGCAGTCGTTTCCAAGATATGACTTCAATTTTTCACGAAATCTTACCCTGATTTGCAATTTGGAATCAGTTCCCGTAATAAATCATTGTCTAGTTTGGGCAACAACTCTTTTGTAATGCTTTGCCCTTAAATAATAGAGTCAGTGATAAAATTCGTTGATGCATATGTAGACAAAACAATGAGTAGGCAACCTTGAATTGACGTTTGATAATATTTTAGGGGATTTACCGTTTACAGCAGGTTTTTAGGTCAAAAGTTTACTCACTGTATTTATTTTTGTTTATTGAATTGCAATCGCAATAAACAAGTACACGCAATAATTTAATTAACACAGTCCCACAAATCCACATTCCACCATCAGAAATATTGACTGGCGCGGCGCCGATTTCAGATGATCTAATTCTGCATTACGCACGCGTATTTTGTCGTTATACTGAACGCAATAATATGGATTCTTGGTTTTAGTAAGTAATATTACTTAGTTTTGGTTTTAAAAAACCGTTTCTTTAAACAGCATTTCTTTAAACCAAGACTTTAAATAACCTTTTTTCTAGATTATATCTTACCCATTTAAGTAAACTAGAATCTCTTCAACCGAATGTATAATGTTATCAAACTGATTTTACATATTTTCTTAAAAAAGCGTATCTCCTTAAATTACAAAATATTTTAAGGAAAGCATTTGCTTGAATTAAGAATAGGGCGTTTCTTGATTACATAAAATATGTTTCAAATAAAAAAATATAAGATTGTTTCTAGAAAATATCTTTAAGAAAATAATCTACTTGTTTTAAAAAAGTAGTTTCTTTTGTGTAGCGTTAAATTGCGTAAGAATAAAAAAACATTACAAGTACAGGTTTATGTTATGTGGATTTTCTAAATTTAATATTTTCCCCTTTTGTGTATAGTTAAGAAATTCAATCGTCTTTGAAAGACAATATATCTCTTCTCATTATCAAAGATCACTTAGTAGCAATGAGAGACAACACGGATGCTGACGGGCAAGCAGGTCCGACTCTGAGGACAATGGACCCGGTAGATTTATAGCTGGCAGTCGCATACCTGAATCAGGCCATTTCCAAATCCGTAGACGTTCGCCCTTACGATGGAATCCCAGTTTTTATCAATCCGTAGCTGTTCCATCTCTATTGCGACCTTCCACTTTCAGTATTATATTATCATTAAGTTTTAGTTTCTACTAACTGTAGGTCTGGAAACAGAAAACGGAACTGTTTAGATCTAGACGGATGCATGTTGCGTTTATCTCTATCCGAGATAAAATTAAAACTGAGAGGTTTAAAAGCTTAAAAACAATACTTATCACTTATCTCTGACAGTGCTACCTGAGTTTCTTATCCGCAACGGCATCTATACATATAACGCCTATTAATTTACATCCTCATCTAGAGACAGTTGCATTTTCGCTACAGGTTCAGCAAAGGTTTAAATATTCAGGTATACCCGGTGATTCATAAAAATATGTTAAAGCAGGACTTGGCCAGTAATAAAACGCGTCTTAGATATATTGAGAAAACTACAGTTAAGATTTTTTTTCGATCGCTCGGTATACATTTCCAATAAGATGAATTTTGAAATAATTGTTGAAAATAATCACTACCGAGCATTTTTGGATAAGCCGCTGTATGTTTTTTGAATTTATTTTACATAATGTAGGTATGCAACGTAGTTCCAATCCGTCAATGAAATTTACAACTAATCTGTTTTAAAATTATCATTTAGTTAGTAATAGTACTTTCTCACGCTTGTAGCTGCAAATAGTTTGCTTATTATGCTTACGCAGGACTTTAGAAATAAGACATCAAAAAAAATTATTTTCCTTGGCACAAAATATAAATTTAAATAATAGTAATCTCACTAAATCTTCAAACAGTTCACATATATATTTCGCTCTGAAAGCAACACTTTCATTGAAGGCTACACCATAATACCAAATATTATTTTCATTGGTGATGTTATTTCATTCTTAATAAAATACTGCTTCATATGTAAAATATAATTGGTATAATAAAATTAACTGCGAAAAGATGATCTCATCGGAAATGATATTTTTAAAATTGTGATGCATTTCTGTTGAAGTAATAATTTCCGGCTGTTGAAAATTAGTTCTATAAAAATAACATAAGTACAGTATATTAATCTCTACATAAATTGCAAATACGTAGGCATGCATTATTAAAAGGATTGGTGATGTATTCCACGAAATCATTGTAGGTACACTTTAATAAATTTCAGATTCAAGAGAATGGCGAGCTAAGAACCTTGAAGGTTTAACGGAATTAATAGTTATTTATTCTTGTCCTTTATTAAAATCGTCCTTGATCTGTCACTGTCTTGGGTAATACTTTTCAGAAAAATTGTTGTAAAATAGCATTATTTTGTAGCAAATGCATCTCTACGTGTGCATAAAAGTAGTAAAATGTTGCATTGGCCTGGGGGTAATTATAAGTTACAGGCTTTATTTAACGACTGCAAAATACTATTAAGGAGATTACGACATAATTAATCATCTTGACTCTGCTAAGACTTTATATGTGTGTCTTAAGTGAAATCGAAAGCCGATGTTGTGACTAGGTACTTGTACTTAACTCTTTTTTAGCCATGTATTTTAAAACTGCAATTAAATGTATACCTGAATAGGAGATAAACTGTATAGGCATATCTTTAATATACCTTTATTACTGTGAAAGAAAAAATATTTTCATATTAAACGGTTGCGTATAACTGACTGTGGTAACTTGGCGGTATGTAAATATGGAAGTGGTTAGCTCCACGAAAGTTGAGGCTTTAACGCCTTCTTAAATCCCCGACAGTCGGCTCTTTTACGCTTATGTTTATGGTCGATGTCGTAGGATTTGCTGTAAGCAACCTATGTCGTAGGTAGTCGCAGGATCAGGCCCCAACAGGGTTTACTTATTTTTTTAAATTATATTCAAGGGTTTAATTAAATACTTTTAATTGTGTACACGGTGGAATGTTAGTGGTTATATGCTCTCTGGAATACTTTTATTAAAATGGCCACGCCCGCAAGTACGTGAACTATTAACGCGCAGTCATGTATAGTTGTACACAAGATTGGTCCAATGATGGTTGGTAAAAAAATTAAGTTAAAGCTCAGAATTTCGCGAAACTGTGTCTATGTTGCCAAGACGGTACTATAGTGCACGGGTCTATAATGCCGACAGCCCACTATCTCTTTGTATTTTAAATGAACAGTTGAAGAAATGGCGACCAGCGTGTTTTCAATACTGTTCGTTTTTGATTAGTCGTACATCTCGCCGCAAAAGACAGAAGCATAACAATAAGTTGAGAATTCACCCTTTGAGTTGACAATGCGAAGAATTTGTCATCAAATAAAAACTAACAAAGCCATCGCGTCCGTCCGCCGTAAGAATGCCACCATTAAAAATAAAATCAAATATAGGACGACATGCCTGTGTAGATTGTTAATAATTACGTGCCATCTCTGGCGTATTTACTCACTTGCATAACCTCGGTTCGGAGCATTCCGTCTGTCAGACCGGTGGCAAATTTATGTCGATGCTTCGAGCAACGGACCGGGTTGTTTTATATCATTCGTTTCTCATGCATTGGAATAAACTGAAATCCAAACCCTTCGTTCAGTACAGAAAATTATAGATGGATAGATACCTATATCGTTATCGTCAGGATAATAAATTCGCTTACACACATGTAAGCTGTTGAGTATACCGTGGTTACATATCACAGTATGGCATTTGTATGATGTATACCCAGGTGGGTGCAACATGTCATAATTAACGTTATAGTACTTGTTATTTATTATTCTGCGCATTTCCATGTAGAGTTTGTAACCTTTATGCCATTATTGCGTACGAATACAAATAATGGCTCTTAAAAAGTAAAACCTGATTCATTAATCCTAAGTTTCTCTACCGTCCAGCCCACAATACTCTTGCACAAAGCTATAAGTTATAAAGATAATTAAATCACTTGTGCTTTTAAATATGAAAGTTTTAAAATATTTAGTAAATTATTGATAGAGATAATGCCTCACTATTTTAATTTTCGATAATTCTATTGTTCAGTAAGGCAAGTTATGATTTCATGCAAATTTTCGAATTTCAAATTTTAACGGAAATACATGTTTTAGGGTCCAAGGAACACAAAAAACTGGTTTTTAAAGAATGTCTGTCTGTAGCTGGGTGGGTAGGTGAGTGCGTGGGTGGGTCTGTGGTTCCCCTATATCTGCGGAGTCCCTTGATAGATTTTTATGATTTGGTACGTGAAAGTTTTTGAGTTCCAAGTAGTTCTTTGTAGGGCCTGTAACCGGAAACAGAAATTATAGACAAGTTTCTTTGGTATATTTTTTTTTACAAACACAGTTTTGAAAAGAACCTTCAACAGTTTTAAAAATTAAGACGAAAATAGAATTTTTTAATATCAACAACGCGGTTTCCAGATTTTAACTACGCCTATTACTTAGCTCTAGTTAAAAAACATAATTTTCATTTTTTACATACAGGGTGTGTATAAATTGGCGAAAGAACTACAGGTGGCGATGTTGGTCATAAAATTCTGAGTCGAAAATCTTAAAACCAAAATATTGTACCATGCTTCCTGGGTATGCACGGAATCTTCAAAGTTTGAAAATGAAGTATTTTAATAAGTGTTTTAATTCATTATCTGTTGACAGAAAGAGCTGCAAATTAGAAGAAATAAGAATTGTAATAAATATTTTTTCATAGATGTTGTTTTTCAGCCTCAAAAGCGTGTTTTAAAAATTTCTTCGTTAACTTATTATTGTAAATAATACATATGGCAGCATTGTAAAACAATATTCGTTCACTAACAATGGATTTTACGTTCAATGATCCTTCGTTACCGTGCATTATAACAAAACACCTGTGGTGTGTGGATCCAATGTTGTCAAATGTACGTTCCTTTAAAATGATTCCTGAGGACAACATTTTGATATTAAGATTTCATGACCAACATCGCCACTTGTAGTTCTTTCACCAATTTATACACACCCTGTATTTTTGGTAACTCTTTAAATAAACTATTTGTATTGTATTTTAATCCGAAATTCGAAACGCATCTAATCAGCTGTATGGCGGGCGGTTCCGTGCTCGCTCCTGGTTTATCTGAAGTTATCCTAGCTTACTATTCTTATAAGGTCGACTGCGACATCGTATTGGACAGGCTGTTGCAAGTTCAACTCATTACTGAGGCGTTAGCTTTTTTAAATTTTTAAATTTTTGTTAAAACTATGGTATTCAGTCATTTATTGACGCGAAAGTATTTAAAACGTAAAAAGTATGGAAAGTACCAGCGACCTGTTTCGCCCGTTTTTACTTTCCCATACTTCTACTAAAGTAAGAGAGTTATAATTTCATGCAAATTTTTGAATTTTAAATTTTAACGGAAATACGCGTTTCGGAGACCATGGAACTCAAAATAGTGTATAGTGTGTGGGTGGGTGGCTGCGTGAGTGCGTTCGTTTCTCTATCTCTCCGGAACCCCTTGCCTGATTTTTATAAGATTTGATGTGTGGAAGTTTTTTAGTGGCAAGCAGTTTTTTGTAAGTTTTTTAATCGCAACCGGAACCGGCAATGAAAATTAGACTTGTTTTTTGGTATGAATTATTTTCTAAACACTCTTTTGAAATTTTGAATACATAGCCTTGTAGTGCATCTAAAGACAAATCAAATGTTTTTCTTTCCAAA
This sequence comes from Ctenicera cuprea, assembly GCA_958336395.1. Lineage (NCBI taxonomy): Eukaryota > Metazoa > Arthropoda > Insecta > Coleoptera > Elateridae > Ctenicera > Ctenicera cuprea. The sequence continues at coordinate 27,780,181 of OY284487.1, read as the reverse complement.
TGCTGTATCATCAAAATGAAGGCCGCTACGAATTTTTCAAATGTTTTGAAATTAATACATGATTACTCAAAAACAAAATATCCAATCAATACAAATTGTCATATTAGTTGATAGCTCTTAATAAGTATATTCAAGTGATGTAAAAATATTTTTGGAAATATGAAAATTGTAAATACACTAGCTTCTCAAAATATAGGTCATTTTCAAAAAATGAATTCTTAAAAACTGCCCATACCACTTTTTTTAAACTGAGCCGATAGAGCTTGCAACGAACTACAAATTTGTTTTTAACTAATCTCCCAAATGTTAGTCTGGCGCCTTTCACGTATTTTTGAAAATTTTGAAATTGATTAATTATTTATTTAAAAGCGAAAACCCGAAATGTTATAAAATTTCAACAGTTTGACAGCCTATTTAAAGTAGTTTATTACAAGTAGCAAGCATTTTTAATTTTAACAACGCATTTTTGGGAAGTTATGCTTAATTATTAGAGAAACCTGCGAGAAGGGGAATGGGGCGATCGAGGGGCGTGGAGAATGGCTGCCGTAGAGCGACGACAAACGCTATAACAACGGCTAATATAAAATATATGCTTAATTATTAGCTCTGGTTAAAATACGTATTTTTTATTCTTTGCATGTATTTGACAACTCTTAAAATAAAACTATTACAGCAATTTTGGTCTGGAGTCCGAAGCGCGTCTAATCAGCTTGAAAGCGCGGTCGACTGCCGTGCTCCTATTCAATGCAGCTAGTTGAAGTTATCATAGCACTAGTTTTATACGGCACACGATATCGTGCGACAAGCTGTCGCAAGTTTAAATCACCGCTGAGGCGTTACTATTTTTTTCTTGCTTTAATTTTTATGCAAACAACGTTATTTACTCAGTTATTGGCGCGCGAACATTTAAAACGTAAAAAGTACGGGGAAGTACCAGGCAACTATTTTGCTCATTTTTTTAAATAGAAATGCAAATTTTATTAACGTACAAAATTCATACATTTTGTAGTAGTAAATAGAAATTACATAATTAATTTTTATTAATTTCTAAATACTAGCGTAAATAACTATGCATTATATTGCATGTTAGGATTTTTTAAGTTATTGCATTTTTTGTCATTTAAATAACCATTGTTTAAATATGTTTACGTTATTACGAACATTTAATAAATAAATGCAACAATATAAATTGAGAAAATTAAACAAAATCCACATTTTAAGGGGGGGGGGGGTAGCCCCCAAGGATCCGAACGTATGTCACTTAAAAAATGTTTATATTAAATAACTATTATAAGTTTAAAAACACCTAGATTGCTTTTGGTTTTTGCACAAGCTGCCTCAACTCCTGCCATAAAGCATCTCTAATGTTTACTGCGGAAGTGTATATTAAGGCTTTTAGTACCAAAACGATAAAAATGTATGAATAAAGTCAGGGGATGTAGGCGGTCATTAAATCCACGTAAAGAGTCTATTACGGTGTTCAAATAATTTTGCATCTCACAATGAAAATGACAAACATTGTTGCTGAATTAACTGTTAAAAAGTTTAAGTACATATGAACTGTAGACGCCTAGGTAGTAGAATTATTTCGTTGTTTTGCGCATGGTATAATGACACTCAGTCTGGAAACAAAACCAGTGAAGATTCTTTAAGTGATGGCTCGAGGCTTATTTCCTACAAAATAAAAAATTTGTTTCTTCTGACAGACCAATTAGCGGATTAGGATAGCAATAAAATTGTAACTTATGAGTCTACAAAAATTTAATAAAATGCGTTTATTTTTTGTGCAACATTTGTGAAAATTTCGAGTATTTATAAACATCTTTCACAACTTTCACCGATCAAAATTTACCGGACAGAGTAATGTAGCACCCCCTATTACGATACCTACCAAACTTCATCGTAATTTGTCAACTCGTTTTTGAGTAAAGAAACGCTTAAAAGAAAATTCTCAATAAATCGTATCGACTGGCTTACAGTTAGATAGTTTGAAAATACTACGTTGGGTTTGCGTTAAAGTCGTCTATTAGACCCCGTTTTCAGATTTACATCATTTAGTGTCATCAAAATTTAATGTCTAACATTCGGATTTCTTTAATATTATTTCGCTTTTGGATTTTCGATATACTTCGACAAGTCATAGCTCATCAAAATAGGACCATCGCATCGTTCGGAAGATTTAGAGAACGAACGAACGCACTCACCAATCCCCCACCTAGAGTCATTTTTTTAAATTGTTTTTTATGGTCCCTTGAATTTCTAAACTGTTTTCGTTTACAAAGAGCAATTTTTTTTTCTACAGCTCTATAGAAACGGTCCCGAACGCTCCAAACTTCGGTCTACTTTACAAGGTATTTGAAGGACGACTGGCAACAGTAGAACTTTCGGTGACTCGGATGCACCTAGAGCAGTACGTTTCCTCTCTCTAAACTACTACTGTTATGCACATACGAGATAGGAGCCCAAAACTATAAGCAGCGACAGCTGTGAAAAGGTGCCACACACATACGTATTATTTTGTATAGGCTATTCAGATTTCCCCCACAATGAATTCCCAATGACTAGAGCACCGCTGCCGGCTCACAACATGTTACCGGTATAACGTCATCAGCGGATGACGTGCTGTTGTATGTGTTCCCTATTTTAACATCAGCTATCAACACACGCTGTGGCCGAGTGGTTGAAAGCGTCTACAGCGTTGTGAGGCTAGATTGCTCGAGAGTTCGAATCCCGTGCGGATACGTTTCTTTTTAATTCTACTACTGTTTGGAAAGAGTAACGCTAAAAATTAAGTACATGGGAGTGAAAGGAAAGCAGTTGTGCTGCTACGTTATACGCCGGCACCGGCGCACTTGCACCAGCCGTATAAGTTTGAGCTTCTTCTAACACTAAAATAATTTAATATTATTGTTTTGGACAAATACATAATTTTTCAATATTATCACTATTTTGCTCTGAAATCTACTTACTATTATAATTTACAACGTACCTACTAGTTTTTTTTTCGTTCCATGCAATACGTTACACGAAGGAGCCTTACCTAAGCTAGATAGTAATTACCTAATTACACTGTGGGGTGTTTTTTTTGGCAATTTGCAAGTAAATTATAATTTGCAGTTAAAGTTTACGTCTGCGCTGTCACTTCTGTTGGTATAATTTGGTTATTTATGATTCTAGCGGGTGGGTAATGTGTATTTATTTCGCCGACATGCCATCTCACACAGCATATTTTATATAATTTCTCTCAATAACTGACAAACAAATTTTGTTACTGAGACTGTTATTTTTTGCCAATTTTATTACTAGAAAACTGCAGGAGTACTGCCACAACAAAGGTCCTCTCACAGACATTTTACAAAATAAACAAACATAGGCTACACATTTCACACTCCATTGACTTACATATTCGGAACTAAAGTATTTATGTTCGCGCAAACAAACCGCTGCGTGTACACATTACTAGCTCTCATTTAAAAAGAACTAGCTGAATCCGTAGGTTTTTGTACTTTCCCATGTTTCCAGTACGGAAATATATTGCGTCACGAAAATTTTCGAATATGACTAATTGACGGAAATAAATGTTTTGGCCCATACAAGTTTGTGGCGCTCCAGGAACACAAAACAGTGAATTTTAAAAAATTACGGTCTGTATTACGCAACGTTTCAGGAACTATTACACCGATTTTAATAAAATTTGATATACCTAGGTACAAAAGAAAAACGAAAGTTAAACATGTTTTTTGACAGCGTTTCATTCACAAACAGGATTTTATAAATGTAAAAGTAGAATATGATAGGGGGCGTTAAGACAAATCTAAAGCTTTTTCCGAGCAATCTGGCTGTAAAATGGTTACGGTGTTCGTAAATTTTCGGCTTTAACGTCTATTTACTTAAAAACGAGATGACGGATAGGGATTAATTTGGGTACTAGAACAGCCCAATAGGAACACAATGTTACTATACAAAAGATTTTTTTTCAAATGAAAACTGTTAAGTGAAAATATTTTCAAACTTCAGACATTGCCAAAAAACTATTGTTCAAAAAGTGGTCATACGTTTTTCGTAAACTTTGTAAGCGTATAGTGCTAGGGATAGACTAATATTTGTTTCGCGTCTCAGTCCGCTAACTTCCTTGTGACGTCTTCTATAAATTTGTGAAAAACGTAAATTCGTGCCCCTCTCTTTAGTAAGCGGAGAACGATTAAAAATTCCTGCTTGGACTAAAGTGCTCTTGATTAATAGCATTATAAAATTTAGAACTTAATTTTTAGTTGCAGCAATATTTAGTGGGGTTAACTTTCTCCCTCTTTTCCTAATTTTGGCGAACAAATTTGTCAAATCGATTTAGATATAATTAAAGAAATCTCTATAAAATTCATAAAACTAGGACTACGATTCACGATCTGCTACACTAGCAACTTCCATAGTTAATTTATTATTTAAAACACAGGTTCCGCTAGTTTTTATTTAATAGTTTTAATTTTGTTACTTAATCATTTTAACTTTTTCATTCACAATTCAAACATAATCACCATTAAACAATTGCCAATTAAATTAATCTCAAAACAACTGTAGGAATTTATTGCTTTTAACTTCAATTTTAGTTTGTAGTTTATTAGATTTGGAGATTCTTTATGCCCATTATTATAATTGTATTGTTCTGCAATACATGTGAGATTAATTACTATGTGAGGTTTTCTCAGAATTTATACATATGTGTAACAAAGGTTATTTTAATGAATTATTTTCTGTGGTTTTTTTAAAGGACACATGACTTGTGATAGATGGTATCATAGTTCTCAGTACTAGGAAAATTATATAGCTCGTGAATATTTGTCATTTGCTATTGTCTTAATAAAGAAATCACAAACTAAAAAAACAATTTAAAATTATTATGTTGTAAAAGGTAATTTTATATTTTTTGTAAAACTGTTGGCACATATAGTTGCCTACAATCTAAAATTAAAAAATGATTCATTAGTAATTAACCAGATACCTTTATATTATGGGCGTGGTTAATGTCTAATGCAGTATTCTTAATACATGCAATTTTATTTATCTCTTCTGATGACCATTCTGTATAAATAACTAATTTAAGCACGTAAATTTCAATTTTCACGTGCATTTTATTGCGGTATTTTGACTATAGCAATTATCCAGATTTATGAAAATGAAAATTGAAAATAGAAATTTAACAAGTTTTTCAATGTCATAGGGATTTATAGGTGCAAAATTGATTTTCGCAGCATTAATTCAAATTTACGTCAATAATAAATGTCTAACCATACTAATTTTAGCAAAATAACTATAAAATGCTAAATATTGTATTTACTATGCAGTTTGCAGATTATGACGTAAGCATTTAGATGTCGTTTGTTTTCAACCGTAAAATATTTGTACCTATACATATAATAATTTGAAATTTTTCTTAACAAACTCTTGAATTAATTGGGTAAACCATTTGGTAGTTGGTTATGCACACCATGGCCCAAAAAAAACGGTTGTTTTATAAATAGACTATTTTATTCCGAATAAAATAATAAATTCGTGATAAAAGGCGGTTCAGATATTTTATTTTTTATAATTTCAGAAAAAATAAAATAATTTTTTATCGAAGTGGTCTAGCGTCAATACATCGCTGCGGCTATTTTGGGAAGTTGTCGACGATTTTTTCAATTAAACACCAAACCTGCTCCAGATTGGGCTTTAGGACCTGGCCTTCGCACAAACTGAATGGTGTATTTGGTTGAGGTCGGGTGAATATGGTGGCTATTATTGTGCACTGGTGTAATTAGCAAAATGGTCAGCAATATATTTTTGAGTAAGACGAGCTTGACCATTGTTTATTAATATTGTTTGTTGCATTGTCATGGCCACCAACTATAACCTAATTCTTTATATTCTTAAAAGCTTCTTAAAAAAATTATTTACTTATTGCTAATGGAGTATATTAGTAATTATAAAAGCGGTAATTAATTTTGGACAACGGTGTAGTAATACGGTCCCTTTATTTGCACATTGTTAATAATGAATCTGCGGTAAATGTCGTATACTTTAAGTAATACCTAAAAAGGAAAATGTAAATATGTCGGAGTTGGGTATGAATGATTATGTTGATATATTGATGAATGCCGACGAATACGCATTTGAGGAATTTTCTTCCTGGCTCATAAAAAACCAATGAAAATTTATTCAGGAATCTCTAAGATCTTGAATTCTGATATAATAATTTAAAGGAATGTTTGATGAAAAACATCTGTTATTGGTGCTACTAAATAGTAATTGCTATATGATTTACCACGCGCCAGTATAACGATCAGATTACGCAGCAAGAGTTATGCTTGGTTCGAGAAAGCTGATGACGATTGCTATCAGATAAAGGCGACGGTGAATGACAATTATCCCCGTCGCAGTATCGCAACGGGAATCTGATTGAGACACTGCGAGATCTGATTGGATAAGCGGGATTGATGACTGCTAGCGCACATGATGCATCAACTGCCGTGTTAATAAATCCCCTCAGATCCCTCATTTAGATTACGTTCACCTAGGTACATATTTGAACTAATAAAGCACATGACCATTATATGTATTTGCATTTCTAAATTTGACCAGTTAACTGGATTCTAAAACGTTTTTGCTTAAATTTAAAACCATAAACATTTTTAAAACTCTGTTACTACTCGCCATTGAAATAACCATATAACAAAAGTCACATATTTTGAATATCTTTGTAGCATAGCTCAGACTCGGCGCCAAACATTCTTCTAACTAATTTCTATCTAAGATCAAGTTTGTCTTTTTATGTTGATTATAATGACCCAAAATTACCAATTTATGTTGTGACACTACATCACATCAATTAGTTTCTTGCTGAATTATGAATAATTGTAATACAGTTGATGGTTTTAGACGTTATATTGTTCTTAGTTAAATTTTATAACAGCAACCGTAAATATACTCTGAATATAAGAAATTATCTTCACGAAAGAAGTCCGTGTTTGATCATATTGTATAATAATTTTTACTTTTCCATACCTTTGGTATAGGGAAGTATTGATTTCATGAAAATGTTTGAAAATTATATTTTAACGAAAATGGTTGTTTTGGGGCTCTAGGCACCGAAAAAAGTGGTTTAAAAAAAATGTCTGTCTGTGAGTGTGTGGAACAAAACAGGCACAACGCTTTGTGGCTGCACTTAAACGATCAACCACCGATGTTAGATATTTTTAATTATCAAATTATCAGTTTCCCACTTTGTGTACATGTGTGCGCGCTAATAGCTCGCGTCCTTGCTGGCGCGTCCATTCGGTTAGGAACGTGCCTAAACAGTGACATTTCACTATGTACAAGATAAAAAAATTAATAACAAGCAAACTCGCGTGGTGCCTGTTTTCTCGCTCATTGAGAGACTTTGGTTGTGGTGGTGATGTTACATTTTGGATTATTCGTGGTACTAATTTTTTTGTTTTATTTACCGCTGGCCGGTGTATGCTACTATTATTATTTTTTTAATCGTCTGTTTTTTTCTGCTAAAATCATTATCATATTAACCACCAACGGCAGGGAGTAGACCACTACTTTGACATTTAGTTTAAGAATTTTTTGTAAATCGCGGCCGCCTGGAAGGTAAATTCGTAAAGTTTCGTAATTTTTTTGCACCTTAATTATCAAATACTAAGTTTGTACCAGTGGCGTTCGTCGTCTGAGACAGAATCGAACCTGACAACCAATAGGTTATGCCTCGATGTGTCTCTAAGCTGTGCAAAAGCAGAAGATTGTTATGCCCGACCTAGCAAAAAACGCGTTTTTGCTATACCGGGTGTTTGAAAAGGTTTACGACTTTGACTTCTTATGCTGAGTTGTAGATCTCGCCAAGATCTAATCAGCTGTATGGTTTTGGAGTTACAGCGTGTCAAAGAAGAAAGTTTTGCGCTCTCTGGCGGCGAAAATCGGTACTTTTTTTGATCGGTTTGCTTTGTCTGGTTAGATTTCCGCATAGGGTATTGTTGCTCCTTCCTGATATATAAGCTAGTAGCGCGCTAGACATCACTCCTTTTTCTTGCCTCGATTGAGGGCGAACTACAGCAAAAATGCATATAAACTTTGTCGGTCGAAAATTGGTTCCCTAGAGTTTTGTTTAATGTAACATTTTTCAACCGATGCACTTTTTACGAGACAACTGCGAAAAACCAGCTCTGTAGGGTCACTACTCAGGGGTGTTTTTTGGAATTTAGGGTATAAAGCCACCGTGCGTCGATCGGACAGAAAGGATCTGTTTTGGTATTTATTTGTACAGTATTCACGAATACTTATGCCAAGTTTAAACTCTTTATAAATTGTTTCTTCTAAAAAGTTCAATTTGCATGATGTTTGCTTTAATGTGCGTTGTTCAATATTAGCATTATTGTACCAATATTCCTGCAACAGACTCTAGTATTAAACCTTGCATCATTTTTGGAAGAGAAAATTTAATTAACTTGTGTAAGGTTTGGCTTCATACCCTAAAAAAAAGTTTAGTGTGGGTTCATTCCTTGTGAAGGGGCAGGCCGCTGTAGGGTCACCGGAGTCCTAAGCCAGTCTTCAGCCGATAAAGAAGAGTAAGGATGGGTTAGAGAAAGGAATTTGAACAAAAAAGCATTTCCGCGGAAACACTGTCTCAGTATTCACCTTTTGGGTCGGGAAAACCGCGGAAAAAACCTGAGCCAGGACATTCGGCCCACATCAAGCCCAGATCTCCTGAATGAAAATTGGATTCGCTAACCGCGGAGCCACCTCTGTCGGTTCGTAACATAATGAAATGATTTTTCTACAAAATGAAGCACACCCATGTAAGTTCAAACCCAGTTATCTGACTACATCCATTGTTAAACGAATAAGCTTGGCCCTCATATTCTCTGGGTTACTTTAACAGGATTATACAAAATTTCCTTATGCATTTACATCGGGTTATTTAAGTCAATGGTCAACAGATTTGTCTTTAATTAAAATCAATTTTAGGCTGAAAACTTTAGCAATATTTATTTATTTTAACCTTATACGTATTTCAGCATGTTTACATGGCATTGTCAAAGGTTATATGAAAAAGTAAACGGTTAGTGTTATAGCAACAGAACTTGGTGACTTAATCTCGGTAGTGGTCTGCAGATGACTTGATTTCTTATTCCAAAATGTCCAATCACTTTTTGAATGATAAACGTAAATTAGATATACTAGAAGGTTTTGAAATTCACAAACATTTAAAAACTGTACCGTTAATGAATGAGCAAATTGATCTCCTAAATTCTCCTCTATTGGACATTTTGGAATAAGAAATCAAGTCATCTGCAGACGACTACCGAGATCAAGTCACCAAGTTCTATTGCTATAACAACACTAACTGTGTACTTTCTAATATAACCTTTGATAATGGCATGTAAACATGCCGAAATACGTATAAGGTTAAAATAAATAAATATTGTTCAAGTAATTAAGTATTTTATGTACAGATAATCATTAAATATGGACTTCAACGAAGTAAAGCTGGAATTTATAAATAAAATTACTTACAATGTTTTTAAAAGTATTTATGTTTCACTTTGTAGCCCCAAGAGGTATACGTGGTTAAATTAGACTTACGGACACTGCCAAATTCTTTCCGAAAGTATTTATGTGATGCTCGCTTTATCATTAGTGGTGGAGCCTAGTAGAGGCTTTTGTAACTGCTTCGCGTACGAGATGAATTCTTACCTGCTACGAAGCTGCTGTCTATCAAATATGTCCTAAAACGTAAGACGGCTCCGTTAGAATTGTAGTTATAAACCAACTTTAATTTTTTTTGTAAAGAAACAATATGTTTTTTTAATTCGGGAAAAAGTATACTTAGGATTAAATTAAATAAATACCAAGCTGCAGCACACAAATTGTCAGCAAAACATTGAGGTTAAGGGAAAAGATTACTGCTTCTGAATAATGTTGCAGCTAAGAATCAAGTTTTGAATTTTATTCTACCATCACTCATGAGCGGTTTAGGTTAAGCAGAAATATTATTTTAGTCCACGTTTATTAATAAAAGCGACATGACTGATTGAATTTCAAAAATTCTCAGAGAAATTAGCGGTTTGGCACCTAACCAAACTTTAGGCGATCTCTAGCTCTTCAAGTCAACAAAAATTAAAAGAAATTGGGTATCAAAGTTTTGGAGCAATGATTTTTTGATTACCAAAATTTCGAATTTATTTTTCACTTCACTGGTACAATTTTTCAAAAATCTTGGTACATAATAGCGTTGTGTTCCCCTAGGGCTACTATAGTTCACAAAATTCAGTTTCCGAAAAAATGCTACCAGAAACATATCACAATTCCACTTTCGGTTTTGAATTGTTTAAATGTTTATTTTGTCGAGGATTTCTTTGAAGAGAAAACACTCGAACTGTGAAATAACAACACTTGAAAAATACAGCATCCTTTTACACAAGTAACTAAAAACCAGGTCCGTATTTCGACAGCAACGCTATCATCATCAGTGGTAAATTCCGAGGCCAAACTGCACTGCTCGTGTGCATTTAACAATATTTCAAAAAAAAATTTGGCTAGGAAATGTATACTCTCTTTAACCGTGGGAATATTAAGTTACCGAATAAGGAGTTCGTTTCTTAGGAATCGGGGGCGCATTGCACGTTATCCCTAATATTTTATTTTGTAAAACCTGAAGTTTTTTAATGTCGGTTTTTGATGCTGTTCCCCATACTACCTTACCATACATGAAACTGGACGAATTCAAGACTTGTAGCGAAGAACAGAGCAGAATATTTTTAAGGAACTTTTTTTGTTTAGGAGAGGGTGCAGCATAGCTACCGTGAGTAGCTTTCATTCAGTTTTCTGTTAATGCGATATTTCCATGTGAGGCGTTTGTCGATATATCTGCCCAAATACTTAGCTACGTTATTTTTGGATCCCACGAAATTGGTTGATTATTCAAAAGCAGTTTTAGACGGACAACTTGTCGTCTGAGGGTAAAAATCTTTGCTTAGCATTTGCTAACATTTAGTGCAGTTCCCTATTTTTTCCAACAATATTTAAAAATATCAATGGCTGTTTGAAGATCTGTTCGTGCTATGATCAAATCGTGGTTGTGTATTAGAAAGGCAGTGTTACCACTTCATCAGCAAACATTGCGAATTTGGCGTTGTTAGGAATAGGTATGCCATAAACAAAGGGGCTGTGCAACATTGGGCCCAGAACTGACCTTTGGGGCACTTCTGCTTTAATTTGTGTAGTATCAAAATATTTGTTGTTTACTTTGACTTTGAACGCTCCCTGTCTAAGGAATGAAGTTAATATTTGAATAAATGATGGTGAAATGCTGCACAAAATTATTTTATATATCAAACCTGGTATCCATACTTTATCGAACGCCTCGCTTGTTGTCACAAAATGAAACAATTGTTTAATATTTATTTTGAAAGTCGTATGTTATTTTGTTGGTTAGCCGAAGTAGCTGCTGCACTGTATAATGATGCTGTTTAAAGCCGAATTGCAGCGCCCGCGCTGGTATGATACAAAGGCGATAATGTATAGTTTTTTTTTAGTAGCTTGGAAACAGTTGGCAGGAGACTTATTGGTCGTAACTACTTATGTACCGTATCTTTTCTAGAATTATGAATCAAAATAATTTCTGCTTGCTTCCTCGTAACCGGAAAGTATCCTAAGTTATAATATGCGTTAAACAGACTAGCCAGAAAAGCAAAACATTTTATTGATAATTGTACGACTTTTTTAATGGAAATACCATAGCCACATAGAGCAACTCTAATCTTTCCTCACCGCACTTACCCTGGATCAGCTTATTCGGCTATACATGAGTCTACTCCTTACCCCAACCCTAAATCCTAACGGATTCTGAACCTGTAGGGTCCAGAATTTTTGAAAAGTTTTGTTACCGCCGTGGTGTCGAACTCGTGTCTGCCCAAGTATGAAGTTTGGAATTTGATCATGTCCAGGCCACTTTTTTTGTGTTTAATTTTGTTGCTACAATTTTGCTGGGCGATGTCGGTTCGGAGAGGAATTGTTCTAAGGTGGCTTGTGGGTACTTTTTCCTATTGTATTTTGGATTTTATCGAATTCTATGCTGAGATTTGGCTGGAACACTTTTTAAGATGGTTAGCAAAAATATTGCATTTCTCTTGATCGTTTGCGTAGGTAATACCGTCAACTATAAGAACTGAAACCGTTCGAAAGGTATAAGGCGCATACACTCACACACATATCCGTATAAAAAGTATAGGCAAGTAAATGTAATAATTATTCAAAATCAATGATACACCATTTAAAGTTTTTTTTTATTTACAAAATATTTAATTTTTTTGATTTTGTATCACAACGTTAACCAAAGTTCGCGGAATAGGTGATACATATGATGTGAATCAAACTGCATGCGGTTTTTATATATTTATAATTAAAATGCATTGTCAGAAAATGATTGCTAATGTTATTAATTATTTCATAAACTTTCAATGCCTTTATTAATTAAAATTAAATAGTATAACTAAAAATTGATTTCTATTCCAGATACACGAGAAACGGGTTTTGTAAACGCCATCACAGCAGCAGGAGTCACATTTGCAGTAACCAGAGCTTGCACTATGGGTGATTTGGTAGAATGTTCCTGCGACAAAAGCACCAAAAATTTAAAAAAGGGAAAACATGGAAACAAAAAACATAACAAAAATCAGAATCAAAATCAAAATCAGAAGGGTGTTACTGTTCCTGAAGGCGATTGGGAGTGGGGGGGTTGTGGGGACAACATTAATTTTGGGCTTAGAAAATCAAAAGACTTTATGGATACTAGATATAAAAAAAGAAGTGACATGAAAACTCTTGTAAAGCTTCACAATTACGCCGCTGGGCGATTGGTGAGTAACATTTTACGTTTTTCTTCCTTTAGTGATTGATCACCGTCGATGGGGGTTGAGGGTCGACAAATATATTAAGTATTAATAATAACTGAAAAAAATATGTCGGCATTATAACAGGTTCCGTATTTAAAGCGGCAAAGTAACTCTGGGTCGGGTCTGCAAGTCAAATTACAATAATTTACACTCTCGGTAATATATTTACTCATAAAATAATAGCTTCTGTTTTACAGGCAATCAAAAATCACATGCGAACAGAATGCAAATGTCACGGTCTCTCCGGTTCATGTACGTTAAGAACCTGTTGGAGGAAAATGCCTCCCTTTAGAGATGTTGGCAATCGGTTAAAGGAACGTTTCGACGGAGCTGCTAAAGTGATAGCTGGCAACGACGGACACAGTTTTATTCCAGAAGGAGAAACAATAAAACCTCCTGGAAGAATAGACTTGGTGTATTCTGAGGAATCTCCGAAATTTTGTACTCCTAATAATACGCTCGGCTCGTTAGGTACGCAAGGGCGGCTGTGTAACGCAACGTCTCTCGGGGAAGAAGGTTGCGATATCCTTTGTTGTGGAAGAGGATATAGCACAAAAGACATTATAGAAGAAAAAAATTGTATGTGTAACTTTCATTGGTGTTGTGAAGTTAAATGCCAAACGTGTAAAGTAAAGCGCACCATCAATACGTGTGTGTAGTGAACTTTTTCTCGAAGAACTATTTTGTACAGGCGCGATTGTATTATAAGGCTGTATATATATAGTTGTTAACAATTTTAGAGATATATTTTTACATATTTACAAAAAAATCGTATTTATATAATTGTTTATCTAATGTACTAATAACTTGTATAAAATTTCGTAATACGTCCATGCAGAAAAGTAATTTGTTTTAATCCTCAACTATTCTCCTATTCATTCATTGTATGTGTATCGCAAAGGTAAGACCTTTTTATATTTATCGAGATAACAAGAGGCAGTAACATTAATTGTTTCAATTAAAACTGTTTATTTTTTATGGCTATACATACAACTGTAATTCCAATAGCCTATAAAAGAGAAAATGTGATTGTGTCGATCTTGTTAGCAAAATGGCTTTTCGGCTTCATTTTATGGTCGAAACTTGACAATATCTGCTTAGAAGGGAGAAAAGTTACTTTTCCTTACGTCATCGCCGCGCAGGTAAGTAAGTAACTTTGCTCCCACTTTTAAAGGCGAGTCTTGGTTATGCTTTGTTTACTTTACTTGGATACGGCTTGTATTCCATGGTTACCGTGGATAACAAAGACATCTTACTTGCTTAAGTCAATTTTTGCACAAGTGTCAATTTATATAATTTATTTCAGATTAATTATAAAATGAATGTTTTTTGACGAATTTCTCAAGGTCGACGAAAAGATCATATGTGAAACTCGGGAAGAACGTTTCTTTTTTAAACTGCACCGCGGGATGAAAAGTATCACTTTCTTCCCTTGTTACACAAATAACTATGGCATAGAAGGAAAGTATCAGGAAATCAAATCCTTTTAAATGTAGTGTTATTAATTTATGGATTCGTTTTTACAAAATATTGTAAATTAGGTGTTATTACTTCACAAATATTGCTTCTTTAGTTAAATACTAATTCTTCCATTAAATTCATAAAGATTGCTAACTTTGAGTTTTGAATAATTTTCACGTCTTATTAGTTATTATTAAAGAAAATTTATCAAGGTGGCCTAAACACCTTAGACATTTTAGTAAATGATCAGAAAATGAGTTTTATTGGTTTTTATATTTTCATTCCGTTCTATTCGAAAGTATATAGGTGTGGGTATTCAGAAGTTTTTTTAGCAGGATGGTAATATTCAGTTGGCTCTACATTCAATTTTGTTGGATTCAGAAACTTCAAATGGTGTGCAATCGGCGACAAGTTTCGTATCGGAATACTCAGAACTGCGAAAGTAAAAAGTTGCAGGTAAGTGTAGTGCTATATTATTAATATCTAAACTAAACCCTAAAAATAAAAGTTTTCTAGAAATCCTGGTTTCTATAATTCTCAGACGACGGAAAATTAAATACCACCAACTTCTAAAAATAATTACTAGAACATAAATTTAAACAGGCTAACCTATGTAGCTTGAAAGAAATTATGTCATTATTAGTGCTTAAAAAATTATATTTAAGATTGTATATAATTCTTTAACATGGTGTTTTGAAACTAATTTGTTCAAATATTTCTATAAACACTCATTGTCAGAAAATGTCCTATTGTGTGATATCGCAACACGGTATAGTTTTAGCGGTAATCACAAAATTATGTGATTAAATTAATAACAATTGTTATGTGGAAGAAAAATATTAAGGGAAGCACTTCGCCTGGTTGATACCGTACTTCGAAAATTACTATTTATACAATTTCAAATATATTTAACATACGAGTACAGATTTTCAGGGGGGGGGGGACAAATATATTACAAAAAACTTAACATTTAACCAATTGCGGAATATTTTTATAAATTTTTGTTAATGATCACATGACCTCCAAACTTTTATTAGTATCGTTTAGTAGACATTAAACAGTAACCTTCTTAAGATTGTTAACTGGTCGTTGACTAGGACAGGGTTTAAGAAAAGGGTAACTACACGTTTATGCGTTGTTACTAAAGATTTATAGAAATTTTTATGGGTCCATGTTACAGTATTTCTAAATTTTATTCGTATTAGCAGTTTCCTAGAAGTGTTGTGTGGTTGTGTCCTATTACTGTCCTATACTTTCAGTATACTTGTCTGTGGATGGGTAGATGGGTATGTGTGTATCAATCATTCTTCGACAAAATAATTTAAAAAATTCGAAACCCGAAACTGAAGTTAAACATGTTTTTTACTTGCATTTTTCTCAGAAAATGAAAAATGAAGCTCTAAGCGCGATGTGACAGAGAACCATAGGGCACATCCAACGCTTGTTTTCTCGAACCTCTTGCTTCAAAATGGTGGCTGCTTGATTTTTTTAAAATTTAGAATTTAAGACTTAACTACTCAAAAACAAGTTGACAGTGGGATCAAATTTCGTAGTGTAGTAGCTCTAGCAGAAAACAATGATGCTACCTAAAAGAATTTTTGTACAAAAAAAAATTGTGAACTGAATATTATTTCCAGAATTTTGGAATTTTTAAACAGAAATTGCTCAAAAATTGCTAACACGCTTTTTTTTCTAAAACGAAAAATTTTGCATTCTAAACACAATAAGACATGTCCGCAAGCATGACCATTACGTACACAATCGAGTTTGTCATCTAGCTGGTAGACTTAGAGTGTACGCTGGCGATATATAATTATACCTTCTTATTATATGACGCCTAACACACTAGATCATAGCGGGTTGTCACGACTAACAGGTAATATGCATGTGCTAGCCGCTCGCCGAGCCGGTATAGTGGCAGCACTGGTGCGATCATACAAGTCATTTCTCGTGCGCAACACGTTGAGACTAAATTAGAAACATACTTTTAAAATATAATAGAAAAAATATAGTGTTGTCTACGAGAAGTGCTTTGCTCATTTTGTCTTCTTGTAGTGGTGATATTCTGCACAACAGAAGTCAAGGATATTGCGGTGGCTCAAACATGGAACGAAAATTCTGAATACCCTGTCTCCTACCCCAGAGTCATCCGGAGCATGCTTGATTTAAATCGCGATTTGAATTAAGCGATTTTATAAATAAAATCATGGAATACATCAAGATTTAAAAACTGGTAAACAAAGTGCGTTACTAAAGACCCTAAATGAAAGAGATAATGCCTTAAAACAGGGTTGGCTAAAATCATCCAAAAAAATTACAAATCGTAGATGTTTGAACACATCCAAAAAAATTATGTGTTTTTGATATGTAATGAAAAATGAGAACCTTACATTACCTTAAAATTTAAATTTTTTTTCCTTTTAATGTTCTCATTCTTTTTAATACAGTTGTTTATAAAAATACAACATAAGATTATAATAAAAAAATGTATAAGTACTTAAAAACAAAAATATTAAATTGAGTTATATTTAATTAATTATAGTTTAATTTTAATTTATAAAAACAGTGTTGGAAATGCTATGCAAAAATCAAATCTTTGACAATAAGAAACTTGAATTGAAGACGCCAGTATTATTGTAAATGAGAAAAATCATTGATTAAAATAAGAAAAATCATTGTTTAAACCGTTATTTATTAAAATGGTTTAAATCGTGCACAACCTGCACTAAAATGAGTAAATAAACTTAGCTGTTTTTAAATTTCCAATCTTACTTTGATTTCGTAATCTGTCAGTACTCAATTTAAACAAAAAATATATTATAATGGTTTACATTTATATAAGAAATTCTGGACATAATGGTGTATATAAACTGAAAAACTTTCCTAGAAAAAAATTAATAAAAACGAAAAGGTCGATTTTAAGCGATTGTCGGACAAGAGTAGTTTGAAACTAAATAACATCAGAAAACATTAAATAAATACCTTAACTCAGTGTGAAAAGGGGGTAATAGTCTCTAAATATTATTATATCTAAAAGTGAATAAACTTCTGTAGATACACGGGAGGAGGCTACGCTTTTCTTCGTTGCCTTTTAATTTGTATTTTTCTTAAACTAGCATCAGAAAAAACCATAGGAATTTGAACATTTGGTATACAAAACCTTATACCAAATTCAAAGAGAATTAAATTCCACATTTGAATGTGTTAAAAAATACTGGGTGTTCTATTTGAAAAATGAATGTTATTGACATATGAAATTATGCAAAATGATTATTAAATTACGTGTAGGAATCTGCCGTGTTAAACATACCGTCGAATACGTTATAATGTGTTAATAGTCTGTGCAAAATAGCGATGGGCGAACGTATTTAGTATCTAAAATATTAATTAATTAATATTAGTTCCCAAATGTCATAATTTTTGAAAACAGTATAATAAATCGAAAACGGCTTATTTTAGGATGGTAGTATTTTTACACTTTTAAATCAAAAATTAAAGCTACAATCTAAAAATGCACTAATATACAGAGTTTCTGATATAAAATAACAAAGGAATGTGCTGTACAGGTGTAACTAAACACCCAGTATAATTGGTAATAATTTCAGGTTATGCAGCAGTTAATTATGAACAACTCTTATTTAACTAAAAAAATTATATTCTAAACAGTTTAGGAAATAATAGTGGGGCAATACTTAAATGACTCACCCTGTATAATTTAAATCATAAAAGTAGATTTATCTCGAAAACAGTTAAACTTAGCGACTTGGACAAAGAGTACTTTTTCAATGTAATTTACGTGGTAACCAAAATTATTGATCAAAAACTCAATAATTGTAAATTTTATTTTTGATGCTCCCTCCCTTAAACGCCAACGCCTTTAGTTGTTCTACATAAGTGACAATAGCAAAAAAATAAAGCTACATGAGCAGTCTGGGAATACAACATTTCAAAATCCTAGTTAATTAACTGTAAAAAGTATCATTAAAAAAGTGTTTACTATGTCTCCCTTTTAGGAGGGCGTAGCTCCGTATCAAGGAGTTTTCAGACCCATTCTTTTCGAAACATTTTTACTTATTTTGGTGCCTAGAATGCGGTAATTAAATTTGAGCACGCTCATAATACAATTCCATGTTTTGAATATCATAAAAAAATTAAACATCTAACTTGTTGGCAAGCATTTTAGATCTAACCACTGTGCGCGAGCACGTTCAGCTGTATGTCGTACTGTAGCTACCAGAATTTTCTCTTCAACAAAACAAGTGGTTTGGGGGGGGGAGAAGGTTTCGTAGAATTAAAGAAAACCAGATATCAAAGACAAAAATCGACGGCCAAAGCTTAATTAAGTGGGAGGGAGAGAAAATTGAGCACCCTTAACTGCACCTAAAATGAAACTGGGAATCTTATTCTACTAGTAGAGTAATTTAGTTTAGACAGTCATCAGTTATCACTCCTTTTTATTGATTGAAGAGGCAAGCATTTTTACGTTTTAAAAATTCATAGAATTCGTCACAGAGAAATTAGCGAACTAGGACACCAACTAAATTGTAGCTCTACTCAAGCTCTGTAGGTTCACAATGTTTAAAAATAATTGTAGAAGCAGTTTCTAAGCATTATTTTTTTTAATATTTCTGAAAATAAAATTTTTTTAATGAGTATCTGTATATAAAATACTTAATCACTTTAACAATTTCTATTTATTTAAACCTTATACGTATTTCAGCATGTTAACATGCCATTGTCAAAGGTTATATGAAGGTAAACAGTTAGCGTTGTTATAGCAATAGAACTTTTTTACTTATCTTGGTAATCGTCTGCAGATGACTTGATTTCTTATTCCAAAATGTCCAGTAGAGGAGAATTTAACAGATCAATTTGCTCATTCATTAACGGTACAGTTTTTAAATGTTTGTGAATTTCAAAAGCTTCTAGTATATCTAATTTACGTTTATCATCACAAAAGTGTAAACATTTTATGGTGTTATTAGATGTCATTGAATGATTTTGTTCTAGTAAGTGTTTAGCGTAGTTGGATTTATGTGGGTGTTTGTATTTGTAACAACGTACGTGTTCTTTATACCTAATATCAAAATTTCTAATAGTCTGGCCTATATAAACCGAATTACAATGCGAACAATTTAATTTGTAAATGCCTGATTTTAACAAATCGTCTGTTTTTGATTTTGCATTAAACAAAGTATTTAAGATGTTCCTAGTTGTTTTAAAGCTTACTTTATATTTATTTGTTTTGTTTATAATTTTAGCAATTTGTTCTGATTTCTCACCAAAATATGGGATCGAAGCATATTTAATTGTATCGAACGAAGTTAGGATATTCGGATAAATTTTTTGAATGGCTAATTTATAATCTTTTTCTTTAATTAATGTATCAATAAGTTTAGTATTATAACCATTACTGTATGCAATTTGTTTAATAATTGAAATTTCTCTATTATAATTAATTTCATCTAAAGGGACCGTCAAAGCCCTATGTATCAGGGACCTGTATGCTGCTAATTTATGTGTTTTATGGTGACAAGAATCGTGTGGTATTGTAATGTCTGTTTGTGTAGGTTTTCTATAAACTGATTCTTGTCACCATAAAACACATAAATTAGCAGCATACAGGTCCCTGATACATAGGGCTTTGACGGTCCCTTTAGATGAAATTAATTATAATAGAGAAATTTCAATTATTAAACAAATTGCATACAGTAATGGTTATAATACTAAACTTATTGATACATTAATTAAAGAAAAAGATTATAAATTAGCCATTCAAAAAATTTATCCGAATATCCTAACTTCGTTCGATACAATTAAATATGCTTCGATCCCATATTTTGGTGAGAAATCTGAACAAATTGCTAAAATTATAAACAAAACAAATAAATATAAAGTAAGCTTTAAAACAACTAGGAACATCTTAAATACTTTGTTTAATGCAAAATCAAAAACAGACGATTTGTTAAAATCAGGCATTTACAAATTAAATTGTTCGCATTGTAATTCGGTTTATATAGGCCAGACTATTAGAAATTTTGATATTAGGTATAAAGAACACGTACGTTGTTACAAATACAAACACCCACATAAATCCAACTACGCTAAACACTTACTAGAACAAAATCATTCAATGACATCTAATAACACCATAAAATGTTTACACTTTTGTGATGATAAACGTAAATTAGATATACTAGAAGCTTTTGAAATTCACAAACATTTAAAAACTGTACCGTTAATGAATGAGCAAATTGATCTGTTAAATTCTCCTCTACTAGACATTTTGGAATAAGAAATCAAGTCATCTGCAGACGATTACCAAGATAAGTAAAAAAGTTCTATTGCTATAACAACGCTAACTGTTTACCTTCATATAACCTTTGACAATGGCATGTTAACATGCTGAAATACGTATAAGGTTTAAATAAATAGAAATTGTTAAAGTGATTAAGTATTTTATATACAGATACTCATTAAATATGGACTTTAACGAAGTAAAGCTGGAATTGATAAATAAAATTTTTTTCCCTTCACAGGCTTCATTTCTTTACAGATTTTTGTACCTAGCAACATGCTGATCTTCAAGAGCAATTCTCTATATATTTAAATCTGATTCTTTTGCTTATTTTAACTTTAAGTGGTGAGGGGCCTCACTACTACTATCCACATATTTACGCGCCCATGAGAGAAGGCACAGATTTGCTTGCACAGTGCCTCACTACGCTATTCTCAATACAGGTTTCCTTAAACGTACGATATTTGTAAGCGTTACTGTAACATATTCTGCTGATAGCTCATTAACAAAACACACTTGGAGAACGAAACTATGCATCTCGACCGTGAGCTACAAATACCCGCGGCTTTCACGGCCATGGCGAGTAACGCAACATTTCATTTCAACAGCTATAACATAAAATAACAGTAATTTAAAACAAAGCCGGTTGTTCACTTTTGTGCACCATTTCATAAATTAATTAGAAACTGTTTTAAAACATATAAAACGTGGATCTTTGGCACGATAAAAAAGTAACATTATTATTGAAGATGTTGTCAATCTCAGGCGTCGTTTCCAATATTTTTATTATAAAAATGTACATCATGTCATCAAAAATGGCTGTAATACTTTAAAAAGTACATCGTGCGTTAGATGTAGTGTTTAGTGTTGAACAAATTATTCCTTTCTTATTTTAGTCTAAAATAATTGGAGGAGCCATATATTTTCAATAGTTTCTAAAATCTAAATCCACACCGTCTGTATATAGCAATAAGTTAAAACAGTAAAAAGACTAAGTGTCTTATGAAAGAAATGCATGGAAACTTAATTGGCATGATTTTCGCTCATTTAAAAAAATATTGCATACGTCAAATTACAACTTCAAAAGAAGTAGGACATGCAGGTCTACTACAATTTACACTACATATACCAAAAATGGCACCGAAAATTAGACAGGAAGGAGAAAATTAACCCCCTAAAATATTGTTGAACTTAAATATTAAGTTGAGAACTCTATTCTACTATCACTCATGAGCAATTCAGTATAAACAGAATTTTATTTATCGGTGTCTGTTTATTAAATAGCGAAATATAAATTATTAATTTTAAAAATTTACAAAGGTGTCGTAGAGAAATTAGTGAACTGATGTACGAACTAAGTTGTATCTAATCCGTAGCTCTATTAGCCTACAAAAATTTAAAACAATCGTATTGCTAGTTTTTGTGCAATATGTTTTTGAAATTATCCTAAATTTTGAAAATACTTTCACTTCATAGTTTTTAGTTTTCGAGAATATTTGTGCCCAATAACAATGTCTCTGTAGAGTTATTACAATTACAAAATTGACCCCGATCTGTTAACTCGTTTTTGAATAACAGATAAGGCGTTAAATTCGCACTTTTAAGAAAACCGTAGCAGCCGCCATTTCGAAGCTAGAAGGATCAGAGAAAAAGGCATGCACTTTGCCTTAAATTGTTGCCAAATGATTGCGTTTTGAGATTTAGAAAACTCGTTTTTTTGGAAAAAAAAGCATGTCTAACTTCTAAGTTTTTAAAAACTTATTTTCTTGATGAATTTTTGATAAATATAACTCCACATTCCAATGCTTATCCAAATTTAACCATCCGTTCGAGAGTTACGGAGCGCGCATAACCACCCACCCACAGACTTAATTTTTTAAGAACTTTAAATCTCTATGGATTATTGGGGGTTTAAAACATGTATTTTCGTCAAAATCTGGAATTCGAAAATTTGCATGAAAGTAGGAAAGTAAAAACTGAATTTACTTACAGTTCTGCCATGAAAATAAAAAAATAACTAGTCTCCACCAACAAACGTCAGCTTTAACAATTTAGACCTAACGCGTACGGACAGTTTCATTTTTTCACAAGATTTAGTGTTTCACATTAAATAAACAAAGACTATAAATTAAGAGAATTTCAAAGAAAATTACGATAGCCAATTTATTATTATTAATTTAAGAATTTCTTAGAGGTATTCTCAGTAGTTAAATACGGATGTTCGCGCTAAAGTCTAGTAATATTCCAAAACTGTTCAAGGAATCAACATCGAAGTCTGTTTTACATCGCAGTGTATGACAGGCAGATGTCCATCAGTTCTTCTAAAACCACGTACGCAAAATTCTTTGCTTTGATAACTTCGTGATGTTTCAAGTTTATGTTTATTATTACACTATATAGCCTAAATATCATTCCAGCTTAAATAAACGCAATCTTTTAAGTACCTATTTAAAATAGCCACCGTTGCAGAAAACTGTAGCATAACACATTACTGCAAAATGTTACCTTTTAAAAATAAATATATCAGAATAAATTTGCAACAAAAGTTAATTTATTTCAATCATCGTACGGATAAAAACCGACCGCTCGTTTAAATTTTCGTTTTGTTTGTTTTGTAAAATATGAATTTGTTCATTTGACACAGTCACACAAAACTTAAATTGACCTAAGTATTTATTACAAAAGCTGTTCAACTTAAGCGAATGGGAAAAATAGCAAGGCATCGTAATAAAATTATATAGGTTTCAAAATTTAGTTCTCTTAATCAATCGGTCCATTCAGGTTGCGTGATCAGAGCATGTCCACGGCAAATTTATGTCCTGGACCCATGAAGATGTCTTAAAGTGCCCCCCAGGAAGCGACTTGTGTTTGGGTGGTCTTAGAACCGATGCAAACGTTATCAACTACATTATGCAAAGTTGTTTACAGTAAACAAATTTTATAATTAACGTTAATTTAATCAGAAGTCTAAATAAAATCAGCAATAATAAACATCGAGAAACACGTCAAGTAATGAACTTTACTTTGCAAGTACCTCAAGGAAAGTACATGCACCGCACAGTATTAATGGCGTCATAAAAGAAAATAAATTCGTATTCGATAGAGGATCTGGAAACTGGATATAATTAATTAATAATTAATATAGAAATGAATGTCTAATTAAGTTAGTATCACGTTTAGATCTGTTATTTCCTGTCACTGTCACGATTAGTAATAAATTAGTCGAGGAACTTCATTGGATAACAACTTAAAATAGCAATCAAAAGTAAAATGTGATTTTACGTAAATGATCGAAACAAACATTCAAATTAAATAATTTTAAAAGGTACGCTAATTTGGAAACAACGTAGTAGTTAATTGAATTTAGAACTGGATTT
Source organism: Ctenicera cuprea (assembly GCA_958336395.1). NCBI lineage: Eukaryota > Metazoa > Arthropoda > Insecta > Coleoptera > Elateridae > Ctenicera > Ctenicera cuprea. The sequence goes on along the minus strand of OY284487.1, from coordinate 27,756,116 downwards.
ACGATAATTTTAAAATTGACCTTTGAAAACAGAACGCATTTTCTTTTAATATTTGCCAATATAGCCTTGAAATCATCGCTTGCGATTCCAAGGCATTTCATCAGCACCTAATCGACAACTTTTCCTCAACCTTTTAATTTGACTACGTTACGACTTACGAATAGATGTTGTAAGGACATTCATAAATAATTTTTTTGCTAATTAATAATAAGCCATGCATATTTAATAATAAATAAAATGTAATTAATAAAAATAAAAACGTACTTATTTAGTTATTGTTGCACAAACATTTATATCAAAAATAGATAGTTTAGCAACAGAAATAATTTTTAAAATTTGTTTAAGTCATTTATTTTAGTTTACGTCTAAGCCTAAGCCTAATACATTCCTATATTGAACCGTAGACAATTAACATATGGACGCACGTTTGGATGCATGATAATGACACAAATAACAATTTAACTTCTGCAATTCGTACAGTTTCTAAAATTTCTCAATGTGTTTGTGTTATTAGTCCTCAGCAGCAGCAGAAATCAGCAGCATCCGGACTTATCTCTAATTGGCGAAATTTTATAATCTCTTCCTTCTTATGCTAATCGGACATTAGCAATTTGCGGTTATCTGAAACACCATTAAACTGTAACGGATTGCACAATTATGAAATGACATTATCGATTATTTGAGGGGTGTATTAAATAATTACAATACGAATTCATTAAAGTATTAAAGTTTTTACTAATAAATACATTTTCCGCTATCATTCGTTTTTTTTTCAAAAATAATAGGAGCTCGTGACGCTTGCATCATTTTCAGCAATTTAAATAGCAATTTTTGTGTTTTGCAACGTTTATTTTTGTAAATCAAAAACATTTATCAATAATTTAAAATCCGGACAAATAAGCAATAAAGAAGTTACACCATGGCAGTTCATAATACGCGTAGGACAACCTATACAGGCACAGGATGCGGCAACTAAAGTGTTACAAGCTAATATCTTCAAAACCATCAGAAATTGAGCAACTTTTTTTAAAATTTTTAAGCTAATAGTGGCTTTATAAAAGCCACTTTACTTTAGGATGTAACTGGAAAACTTTAAATACAATGATACATAATTTTTCAGTTTTTTTTAATATCCGCACCAAAACAGATACAACCACAGATTTTTTGGAAAACGTTTAGTACCCCTAATAAGGGGGGAGATAAAATTTTATAAAATATTAGAACGCGGATCGAAACTACTTTTTTAAATTTAAATGTTTCTAGAATAACAAAGCTAAAAAAAATTAGATCAAGCAAAATTAGTTTAGAAAATGTACAAAACTTCATCCTTCTATGTATTCGGGGTTGCAAACGTAAATTTTTCATTTTTATTGAATATTGCTTGATCTCATTCTGGTTGCTTATTTTAAGTGGACACATTAAAATTACAACAAAATAATATCGTACCGGTTTCTAATAGTTACTGAATTTCATCCCCCTCTTTATTATGGGTAGTTAATGTTCTTCAAAAATCTGAAAATAAATAGGTAGTATCTACTTTGAAGTGGTTATAAAAAAAATTTATAAATATATACCGGGTGATCACTTTCAACCCATACATACAACATGGGACAAAAGTATTGAATTTTATCTAATTTCCAAATTACTCGTTCTCAGTTTGACCTACACGATTGGAAAGGTATCAATCGGAAGAGGATAATAAAGTATGTTATTTAAAATAAAAAATGTATTAAATAATTAGTCTAATTAAAAATGTTTAAATAATATTATTACTTTGTGGTCATCAAAAATATGGTAATCCATGATAATGACATTTCAAATTTGACTGTTGCCATTTAAAATGAAATGTATAATATTTAATTTGTAATAAAATGTTAACTGGGACAACTTATATAAACAACGGTCAAATTTAAGTGTCATTGCCAAAGATAGTCATATGTTTGAAGATCAAAAAGTAATAATATTATTTGAATACTTTTTGCTGAAACATCGGCGTGAATGACGTGTTTTTGGTTAAAAAAGAAACACTTGCATATGTGTCTACCTTATGGGGGCTATGGCTATGGCCCCCATGGCAATAAGTACGTGGAGGACAGGCCCCCTTACGTAGTTATGAAACAAGTATTAAGTTTGTAATTTAAATTTATCTACGACTGCTTGGATAAAGACTTATTGTAATGTAATTCATTTGCGTTAGGTAATGACGTTCATTATCTCACTAGTGAGATAATGGATTCATTACCTAACTTATTTTATTTCCACAAACAAAACTAAAGCTTTGTTGCCATAGTATTGAACAAATCGAATCTATATCATTCCTTTGATTTTAATACAAAAGTATTTTAATAATGACTTGACATTTGCAAATAAATTAATGCGAAATGTCAAATATCATTGCAAGCAAAAAAATTCGCTTTCTAACAAATTTTGAGCAGTCGTAGATAAAATTTTGTATGTCACATGTGGAATATTGCATCATTATAGCACTCGTTTGATTACACGACTCGATCTACGACTTCGTCGTGCAACTTTCAAACTCGTGTTATAATAACGCCTTTATCCCACTAGTAACATAAATAACTATTACTCTGCATAAATAAGACACGATTTGCTAAATCCCTATTACGTATATGTTTTAAGCCAATTTAATTTCCGTAATAATTTTAGGTAAACACAATTTTTAATTTCATTTTTAAACTATAATTTAACAGTTGTAAAGAAGCTGAATTATTATTTCTATTTTTAATTGTCAATATTTTACTATGTGAAGATGACTCAATGAAGGTTTAATTAATACATTATTTTGTGTAATTTAGCAATTTTTTTTAACAAAAAAAAACGTACGAAAGCAATACTTAATACTCATAAAATAAAACAGACAGCTATTTATTAAAAAAGAAATTGACTGTGAGCGGAATTTAAACCGCTACACTTACGGTACCGTTGTTATGTTATATGGGCGTGCAACGCCGGTTTGTTAACTGCGCTATGAAGACGCATACAGGGAGGCGCAATTTCAGTGTTAGAAACCAAACTTGTTTATTGCAATCGTAAATTAATTAACTTGAGCCGCAATTAAACCGCAAGTTTACCAAATTCTTAACCAACCAAAACAAAAATATGAGTTGCTATTGTTGTGACGTCTAAAATGGACGGGAACATTTTAGGGATATATTCTACGAGATTTTCAGTTATTCTCAGTTATTTGTATTTCCTAGTCTTGGGACACATTGCACATCTAAGACATAACACACGCTGATCAAAGCCTGCTTTAATTGTTTTTTTTAATGCACCGTAAAAGTAGAAGACAGTACAAAATAAACATTTACTTTGCAATAGCTTAGAACAGTAGTTGTCGTGTATTTTTTAATTTCTGATTTCCTAGTCAATTACAATTTCTATTTTTTCAGAGTTCACTTCGCTTAAATTTTACTACCCATACTTTCAAAAGTAGGTATTTATAAATATTATTTAAACCACAACAGCTATTGTAAGAATGGAATATTGTTAAAATTTAGCCACTCTCTACGGTCTGACAAGTAGTGAGTCATCATTCGTATATCCACAACGCCTAATGTTTTTTAAAAATTAGGCAATTAAGGCACCCATAGACTTTTGCAGAGACCTAAAAATAATATTCGGCAACCAATTATAGTAGCGCTAATAAAAATTATGCAAAACAATGATAATACTATTGTTACTCATGGGTAATTTAAAATAATCGTGGATTTCCTATGATATTTCGTTTATTTATTACCATAGTATTAATTTATAAAAAAAATCGTGAAGATCGAATCGATAAGTCAGGTTAGGAATAGGTAAATGATTCCACGTGTAATTACACAGGTTTAACTAAAAATTTTAGATAAATCTTAGTGACTGTCATTTAGTAGCTACAGAGTCCAGATTCCGTTTGCACATTGAAAATTCTGTTTTCGAGAAGAAAATACATACGTATATCGTATTTGTGGGTGAATTTATATCTATATAGACTGATTTTGTCGTTGTTCAAACACGACCTGAATTAATAGTGTGAACCGCTCTAAAATATTCGTCACATATAATTTTTGTGTAATATACTCAACCTTATTTTATTATTAATCTTTAATCAAAGTAGGATGTATTACTCAAAACAATGAAAATTAAAATGATAATAAAATAAATGACAATTAGTTGCCTACAATAAACTTCCTAAGCTTTCGTGCGGAAAACGAAGATAAACTTTCTTTTTCTATTTTACTAAAGTTCTTCTTACGTTGGATTAAATTCAAGAACAAGCAATTTTCTAAAATTTGTTTTCGTGTAAAACTCGAGCTTTTTTATTTATAGATTAACAAAACAAACCAGTTGGTAAACATCTCAGTAACCCATCACTATAATTTATCAAAATTCCCAAAGAGCAGTGTCGAAAATACTCATACCATTTAAGCACTAAAAAAAGTTGTCGAATCCAAAAGAATTAACAGCAATATTACATCTACGATTGTTAAGATAAGTCTGTCAAGTAGGTGAACAACTTAAGTCATATGTAACGTGTATATATGGAAGTGTTACAATATAAATCATACGCTGCTGATACAAGTTCTAGTTCATGGACAAGGTTGGCAAGACCGCGAGAAGAGAGGGGCTAAGACAGATCGGTTATTAAGAGGTCTCGCACGGAACCGCGTTGGCGGTATGTTATTAATGGCTATTATAGCTCTTGGTTACCTTTTGCCGCATCCCATCTCCAACACTGTCTGAATGCTGGGTACAGGGTATAGTAAAATACTTCTAGAGGGCATTAGACCCAGAGATGATAGCTCGTGATTCCTTCGACATTTGTTCTTGTTTTGAAATTTATAGGTACCGGAAACATGCACAGAATTATTACTCCAGGAACTAATCTGTTTTTGTTTTTACTAGACATATATTTTATTATATGCGTGTTAAACATGAGAGATTTATACATAATTTTATTTTGGCATGTTTTTTTTAATTCTTTGTTCTATATCATTATTTTCAGGTCTACTATTATTAATTGTTTTAAAGGAACATCGTGCAGCATCATACGCTGTGAAACATTTTGTAGTTTATTACCTATAAAAAAACATAACAAAATTTCTTTGCTTACGCTTGCGCTTTTCCCATTGATAAAAGCAAATCTCAACGACGTATAGTGATTAAGGTATTGCTTCAAAATTTGAAACAGTACTTAGATTTCACCTCGGCACGAAATTTCAAGACCAAAATCTGGTTAGATATCGAAGTTATTTTATTACTAATTTGTTTTTTTTTCATGTGTTAAATAAAAAAAGTTGATACTGCTTGCTGTTTAACAGTTTACTAAGACTTCGATTCTTTATTGAAAACTAAGACCAGATGATAGTGAATCTTTATGAGACTATTTATGTATCGTCGTTTAAATGGTATGAGACATTCCTAAAGTCTTGGGTCTAGTCTCGCTAAAATTTAGAAATTATACGACGTGGTAATATAATGACTGATTGTACACATTTAGTATGCAAGTACTTTAATTAATAAGAAGTGCTATTATTTTAATATCTATCGTTTTTGTATTATTTCATTGAAATATGTTTCAAACGTAACATTTTATTAAAAGGGGAAGTACACAACACATTTTAAACACATTTTATAGAACAAAACAAGAACATCGTGTAAACAGCGATGGCAATCTTAAGAAGATAGAGGGTTCTATTCTTTGACAACAGAAGAATTACCACAAAATTTTAGTGTAAAGTCAAGGTGGGATTCATGAAATGTCTATCAAGTTATAAAAAAGAAGAGAGTGTATTTTGAATCGATTAGTAGCCGGGGATGAAAGTGCACCACTTTTAATAAGAAACATAATTATTAAGCAAAAAGAGAATAGTCATGTTGATTCGGTTTTAGGGCAGTAATAAAGTAATTATGAACAACTATATGTTTAAGGGTGGTACATCTGTGTATTAAATCCGTAACTGCCTCACCATAACAATACGACTTAGCCTTACATCTCGCAAAGATTTATCACCATAACACAAAGGCGACCGCTTGCTTATATGTCATGTCGATTAAGTTTACTGATTGCTTTCAGTTAAAGTTTACGTTTGCTGTCATTTTTGCTAGTACTACTTTTGCTAGTAATAAGTTTATTTATAGTTTACTTTAATTCTAGAGGGTTCAAAATGTGTATTTATCGCGCCGACATGAGCATCTCGCACAGCAAATGTATTATAATTTCTTTCAATAACGGAGAAATAATTTTTATTACTGTGACTGCTAGTTTTTGCCAGTTTTATCATTTAAAAGCTGCAGGGGAACCGCCACAACAATTTTTATTTACAATATAAACAAATACTAGTGTTACCCCAGCGCACAATGCACTGACAGACTGATTGTTGACAGAACCGGCTAAATGATAAGTCACGTAATGTATTAGTTCCATAAGGGAGACGCGGCGTTAGTGTAGATATCGCCTCAAGTGAAGCGCGTCTAGCAGACTTTCATATATTAAAATAATTATTATTGAAAAAGCGCCGTAGAATAAAAATATAAAAATGTTTCATGTTCTATCTGAGGATAGAGACCCTTCATTGAAAAAAAAATGGTCTAAATTGGTGAAGCGGTAGCCGCTGGAGGAACCGGAGAAAAAAATTGAGCTTTTATATATGTATGGATACGCTACGTATACCACACTCCATTGCCTTACATGTTGGGGAATCAAGTAGCGCGTTTTAATCGTAAAAATGTTTGAATACGACATTTTGGCCAAATCACATATTTTGCTCCTTTAGCAACACAAAACAGTAATTTAAAAAAATGACGGTCTTGTATGTCCATGCGTGCGTGTCACGCGAGATCTCAATAACAATTGGACAAATTTTAATGAAATTTGTCGAGCTATTAAGTTTTACTTTACAAACCGAAACCGGAAGAAAACATGTTTTTGGTAATATTTCTTTCACAAACGGTATTTCATAAATGTAAGAACGGCATACGATAGAAGAAGGCGTTAAAACAAATTTAAAGTTTTTTCCGAGAATTTAAAATGGCTGCTACTACGGTGTTCTTAAAGTTTCGACTTTACGCCTATTTACTTAAAAACGAGTGTACGGATCGATACTAATTTTGATATTACAACATCCCCAGAGAAATATCATGTTACTACACAAAAGCATTTTTTTTTATGAAGACTACGAAATGAAAATATTTTCAAAGGTTTGGACATTCCAAAAAACATTGCTCAAAAAATGACCGCACGATTTTCGTTAACTTTGTTAGCTTATAGAGCTGGAGATGGGCTACTATTTGTTTAGTGTTTCAGTACACTAATTTCTCTGTGACGCCTACTATGAACTTTTAAAAAAAGGTAACCTTAATGCTCTTCTCTTTAGTAAGCGGGGCCGATACAAAATTTCTGTTACGGCTCAAGCGCTTATGTGTTAGTAGCACAATATACTTAATTTTTAGGTGGAGCAATATTTAAAATGGTTAACGTTACTCTTTACTTCCTAATTTTGGCCAAAAAATTTGTCAAAAACTTTATATTTATATAGAATTAAAGCAATTCATAAAACTAGAACAACGATCCACGATTCCCTACATTTATTAGCAACTTAAGTAGTAGATTTATTGTTTTATAAAGTGTGGGGTATATGGCACAGTTTCCGCTTTTTTTTAACTTATTAGTCAATTATCCCTTCAGTTACAAACGAACTAAAACTGACAATACGAATACCAGCAGTCGTTTAATGGTATGTATGCGTATATATCCGAATCCGACCGATGCGTTTTATTATAGACCCGATCCGATGACCGATTACTTATTACTTATCGCGATCCTATTCGAGGTGATTTGACCACGCAGTTTAAAAGGCCGAATAATTCCGACGCGACTTTGAATCCAATCTCATACCGGATCCTCGATCCTATACTGAATCACTCCGATCCATTATTGAATCTATGCCGATATTTAATCCGTATCAAAGATGCATCCCATCAGATCCAACTAACTTAATCTATATTCACACTAAATAGGTGTTTGTGAAGTTTAATAAGCTTACCTTACATTAATCAATCAAATGTCATAGTACAATTTTCATATTTGATAGTTTTTACAATATTTTGGTAAGTATGACTGGAATTATATGACAAGTAATGGCGATACTTGGACAAATACATAATTACTTATGCGGACAGAATAAACAGCAAGAGCAAAATTACAGTAAAAACAAAACAATAATAGTTTTTGTAGCAAGAGCTACACTAGACCCGGTGATAACAATAAATAAAAATAAATAAAAAGGATTTGATTCATGAGAAAGCTTTAAACCAATGAATTTTAATACTTAGTACGAGACCTGACTATTTAAAGAAAACCGATAAGTAGCATACGCAATCACTATTAATAAGAAAAAAAATTTGGAATTCTGAGACAATTCTGAGTATACCTGCACTACTTTTGAACATTTTAAAGCTTACTAAAAAACAGCTACATAAGTTAGTAACAATTTTCTCGAATTTTTCAACACCAAACTCATCAGTTTGATATCGACAAGTAAAATAGCTTTTAAACCACCATTTTTAAACGCGAATTTTGTATTTTTCCAGCTTTTTTACAAACTTTCTAACCGACAATTTTAAATGCACGTTTATAATCTACGAACCCATTGCCCTTTTTTTAGATCAAGTTCACTTTTCTAATTTACTAAAACGACGTTTAATGCTGTTTCACTGGGACGATTATTTCTATATCTTGTTTAAGTTTAACTGAAGGCGTTATTTGATTCCAGAAACTCTTCTAATTGTTCTTTAACAATAACTTTAAACGTTTGTTTATACCCCATGGTAGCATATTTATTGGCTTGAATTGAATTCTTTTTTTTTTATTAGCGGGGCTTTCTGAATAGGCGCAATCTTATCCTTTTTCCAATTCTTTTTTTACCTTACTTCTTTTAGTTTATTAGTGTTGTAAAGCAGGCGGTTTTGATGCTAGAAGAGGTGTGTGGAACAAGAAGGATATTATAGAAAAAGCAAATGTTGCCGTTTTATTTAAAATCATAAATACGAATTCCTAGGTTTACTTTAATTTTCATTAAATGTACTATCGTATATTTATTTCTCTTATCATTTCAGGTTTTGCTACGAAAAATGCATTTAGCAGTGGAGCTGAGACGGCAGTAATTTAATTAATAATTTCCACTTATAAATAACGCATCTTGAACTTTTTTTTACACATACACGTTTTTAATTAAAACAAACATTAAATTCAAGCTAAATAAAAATTGGCTGTTTTTTATACATAATGTTGTATATTGTACAGAAATAACACGGGATACCAAAATAACAATTCCTGGGACATGAACAATTTCACATTTTTCTTAAAAAATTTAACATTCGAGGAAAAACGTGAGGGGCTTCGAAATTAAGTAATTTTCTACATGTATCATAGTTACATATTTTCCCTATTATATTTAATGATATCTTTTATTATTTTTTGCCCATGTAGAACATAAACCACAACTGTACTATGTTGTTATTCCCCAAAACCACATTTAGCAAAATTGTCTAACCGCAGAGTAGCGTGACATTAATTTATAAAAGTGTTTAAGAGAATGACGAAGCAGTGGATTATTAAGAAATATACGTCAAGTGCGCCTTGCGTGCTGACCCTATTTTTATTATCTTTTCATTATTGAAGTCACGACAGCTCTTGGTATGAATGGCTACATGGATATATTATTTATATGACCACTCTTGAAATTCCTGCACAGTTTATAAAGCATGTTGTAAATAATTATTTAATTACCTACATTAATAATGCTGCTGTAATTAATACTCAATTAAGGCCGCATTTTGCGAAGCGATAACCAATAAATGTTTCCAGCCAGAGCAAATTGTATTTTGGTTATAATGATTTGAAGCGAAACACGCATGCACTGCATCGAAAACTATGACTGCATATTTTATCAGTTTTAATAATTCACAATTTGAAACAATTTGATTTTTTTCTTAACGTGGCTTAATTTGAAAATAACTTCAATAATTTAATTGTCTTTATGTTTATGTTTATGTAAATGAGTTTGATGAGTTATTTCAAAATTTCGAAATATTAAATTGAAATTGTTATAGTCCTACAACCTTTCAATTAAATTTAAAAACGAGTAGCTTCAATTTGTTTTAATTAATAATTTACCAGAAATATCTAGTCAAGTTTTATTTTTATGATATTAAATACACTTCTTGAGAAATTTAAAATAAAAATGTTTATACATATTGTGTAATTTTGTGGTAAATAAACTTAACAAGGTAATCGAATCCAATAAAATAAAACAATCTTTTCTTCGAGAATAAATAAACGAAATTCTGGAATAGTGGTTTAATTAGTTTACGTCAGCTTGCTATTTTAAGCATTCTTGCCAATTTCCACATTTTTGTTTCAGTTCGTTTATCGTGTTAAATGCTATGAATAAAATCCAGTCAGCGCAATCGGAGCGATGTTCAGTGCTCGATTACCTACAAATTAGCTGATCAAGAGCCTTGGAATCTTATACCTGCTCCTAATTAGTGGTCGATTAGTTGATATTAGTGGATCCGGGTAAGCTTCAAATTTTAAATGAGTCAGATAACACTTTCGAGTCATTAGCGTTTGCACAATTTATGTAGAAGCGAAAATAATTTATTTTTTGAACACTTCATAAAAGAAAAATAAATAATCGTTCGATGCGTTTAATCTTGCAGAGACTACAGGAAAAAGTCTATAATTATAAATTCTAGCCGTTTTTGTCTTCATTTAGTTCGTCCTTCTTGGACGCCTATGTTAATACGTGAAGGTCATATAGGTGTCGTTGTATCTTCCCAAGTCCATTATCAACGTTGGTGTTCTGATTGACTTAAAAAAACAAAGGATAAACTTTGCAGATAATCCTTACGTATTTAATGACTTCTGAACAACACCTGTGTGTTTCGACCACAAATATTTCAATTATGAACTTTTGCAGGACCGTTTTAATCTTAATAAAAATTCAACTTGTCATAATAAATTAGTCTCAAAATCAGATTATTCCCTCTGCATTCCGGACAGAACCTGAAATTGACGACTTTCAAATTATTGTTTTAATTATCAAATTCTGAACTTCAAACGATCATTTCAGAACCAGAAATAGTTACATGACGTCGCCACTTTTCTGATGAAGAATACTTTGCAGTTAACTATAATTTTCATAGTTTCGAGAAACAATGTATATCAAAAAATGCTAGATGCTACAATCTTAAACAAACCAACTGAATGTTACTTTTTACGAAAAAAAGATAATTAATATTTATAATTTTCCGTTTTTACGTATCCCATATTGCTTACTCTTTGCTATCAGAAAAATAACAGTTAGTAACTATGAAACAGTTGCACATTGTTTTGTTTTAAGTCAGTGGCATAACTTATAACACCCCCTCCTAGTAGGAGATAAAATAAAACCTTTCGTCATAGAAAAAATTGAATATGGTATACGCTAATAATAGCGCCTTGATAATAGCGTCATTAAAAGTAGCGCCCAGTAACAAAGCGCCAGGCAAAAATGTCACCTACAAAAAAAAACGCTATTAAGCGCTATTATTGATAGCGCTATTACTGGCGGCGCTGTTGTTTAACGCTGTTATTGAGGCGCTATTTCGACCTCCAACCTTTAAATATATTTTTTTTAAATGGTTGTTGGTTTAACAATTTTTACGCAATTTATTGCTTTTGCTGCACTTTCTAGTTTTTCTTTTCGTTTTGAAGCATCCAATTTTAGCACATACTGTTTTCAATTCATTTTACCGAACACTTAACTATTATTAAAGAGATTTCAACGGTCTTGCAAAGCATATCTAACATCAAGACGGTGCCATAGTAACGCACCTACATACTGGTCTTCCCCCCCCCCCCCCCCCCCCAGTAAAAGATAAAAGTAAAACTTTTCGTCACAAAAACACTTAAATATGGTATATGCTAATAATAGCGCCCCAATAATAGCGCCATCAAAAATAACGGCACGTAAAAATAGCGTTAAGCAAAAATGTCGCCTACAAAAATAGCGCTAGCAAAAATAGCACCAGCAAAAATAGCGTCGTTCAAAAATTTCGCCGAAAGAAAAGCGCCATCAAAAATGTCGCCGGCAAAAATAGGGCCGTCAAAAATAGCACCGTCAAAAATAGCGCCAGGAAAATATGTCGTCATTTTTGAGGGTGCTATTTTTGACGGCGACATTTTTGCCTGGCGCTATTTCTGGCGGCGCTGTTATTGAGGCGCTATTTCTGGCGGCGCCGTTATTGAGGCGCTGTTATTGCGGCGCTATTTTGATCTCCAACCCTTAAATATATTTTTTTTTAACTTTTATTGGTTTAGAAACCACGTCCATTTTTAACAGGTTTATTGCTTTTTCTGCACTTTCTAACTTTGTTCTAACTTGTTTTCGTTTTGCGGCACCCGATTTATGCACATACTATTTTCAACTCACTTTACCGAACACTTAACTTCAAACGTTGTTATTGAAGCGATATCAACAGTCTTGCAAAGAGTATTTAGCAGCAAGACGGTTGCCATGATAACGTACCTACATACTCGGTCGAGTGTTCAACACGGCTACTTGGAAGAAAAGAATTGTCACGTTATTCACTCATATTATCGTTCAGTTAAAATATAAAGAAAAGTGTGGTATTACTTTATTATTTACTAATATCTTAACATTTTCAACCTACCGATATGTCGAGATACTCGTCGAAAGATAGCTTATGAAAAAAAAACAGTTTTGGCTTAGGAAAAAAACTTGTTATTGGCTTACTTTTAAGGGAAAAAAGCTGTAAAAAAGGGGCCTTTGGCGGACCCCACGACTTACGGGCCCTGGTTCCGTGAAACCCGCGGAAGCACGGTAGTTACGCCACTGTTTTAACTATTAAGTTGGAAATCGTTCTGGTTGAATTATTCTTACGAAAGTTTCAGGAGTTGGAGGGTACGGTTTTTAAGAACCCAAGAGATGACGTCTGGTAATAAATGTAATCTCTTTGTCCAATAAAAACGAAAGTTGTAAGTTAATTAGACAAATATGCATGTTATGTAGCATGTCAGCCAGTAAAAAACGTGCTGAGGATAATGCGAGTCACTAATGTATTGTTCTTGTGTGCCTGGCTATTGTGAGCTTGTCATGGCTTAGCGATAGCATTACGTACCATGAATCTACACTTTCACAGTTGTTTTTGAGTAGCCTGATTGAAACGTGAATGCCTTCTTGGATGATGTCAGTTTCTAGAAGGTAGTTATTTTTGAAATCGAATTTTTACACAAAATTAATAATAATTTCTTGTTCAACAATTTGTAGAAACTTTTAAACTAAGGTTTAACATTCATATAATGCTTCTATACTGAAGTTGTGCAGTTAACAATAGCGAGCTTGCACTAGCAAGGGGTTCTTGTTGGAAGGATACGACCTTGACTTTGCTCTTCAACATCGTTCTTTGAAAATTGTTCGCTGTTTCATTCAGAAAGCAGAAATATAATAGAATTTAATCCAAAGTTATTAACTTCGTTATGGTAAATTGTAATACCTAAGGTATATATAAGAAAACTAAAAAATTAATTAAGAGCGAATAAAATTCGCTATACCTGAGAAATGCATACAAAATACGGTTTCATAAAGAATTGTTTAACAACGAAATTACACAAAACTTCGTTAATCCTCTAAAACATAAGTATTCGGTGAAGGATTGGAAGTTACACATATTTGATGTAACACAGTTACGTCGATAGACTAAAAATGATTCAAACACATAGGTAAGAAACAGTAACAAACAATGCAATTTCGTGTAGCACATACATTTTTTTAAAATATCATTATTTACATTGTTTCTATGTCAGCGAATGTATTCTTGCTTTTTAGCCACAGGAGCCGGGTTAATTAAAATATCGATAAGGGTGGAGAGTTAAATGAGTAGTAGTTGTATGTATTACTATAGTGTTAGAATGTAGAAAAACTTTATAGAATGTATGCAATTTCTAAGATCAGTTTTTTTTGTCAGAAAGACCAACGTGTGGCACAACTTAACTAACCCATCTGACATTATTTTCATATACAGGGTGTTTTACGTAGTATTGGCCATAGCAGTTTGACCAGGTTGTAAATTAGTCAGAATCACAGTATTTTTTTTTCAAATACGAGAAAATTGCATGTAGCTTGTAGTTTTTAAATAGAGCCTTCTTTAGCAACTGGAGAATCCGCGGTTTAATTCCTAAAAATTATGTTATTTTTAAATTAATTTTATTTCTTGTTTATGTTCTTACGACTTTTTTTTATTAAACACGAAGCAATGGAAGTATTTTTGAAATTACTCGAAAATGTATTAAAAACATTTTTATAGTAATCAATAGACTCAACTTTTACGATTGATCTGACCAACTCTTTTTCTCGGGTTTTCGTATAGCTCTTTTCCCTATAATTTAGTATCTGGTTGTTTTGAATGGTAGGTATTTTTTCTTGGTCCATTCTGCATGTGTTTCCTCCAATTTCCTCTAGCAATATCGGTTCTTTGTAAATTTCTTAACGTTACTCCTACTTTACGCAATAACCTTATTTCTGTTGTTTAAATCTTAATGCATATGTTACTACCGGTTTCGACATTTATTTACAAAATTATAACATGGTTTCTTTTCTAGCTTTGTATTTCAAGGATCCTTATATCGTAGTATTGGTTGTACTTTAATCATTTAAGAGCTATATCTACTTCACGTGTGTATGATATTTTACAGCTCAGAAATTTAAACGAGGTTACTTATTCGATTAGTGGATCTTCTATAACTTTATAGGCTCGGAAGAGCTACAAGTTCTACAAACATTTTCAAATTAAGAGACTATATATAATACAATCAGTTTTTATTTAAATAATTTAAAGCTAAAACAGGCTAGAGCGCCTCATCTGTCCGCTTGGGTCCCATACCACATCCGTGCGCCATTAGTTTTTCGTGTGCTGTGACGCTTCTTCGTTTGTGTCGCGTTTTAGTTTTTTGGTTTTCATTTTGTTATGAGGAAGAATAAATACCGCAAAGAAATCGATTTAGTAAAAAAAACTGGAGATATTATAGAAGAAGTTGAGTCAAAGAAATAGAAAAAGATGGAGAACGCACTCTCATGGTGATCTTAACCCAAGCCGCAAACGACTTCGCCGTTTCCGGCATGACATCTCAACAAATAATATTCTATTTCTTTTTAAATTGCTTTGTTTTGAGCATTATAATGCTTTGAGTAAGCTAGTAAAAGCGTTTATGCACGTGAGAGGGTGCACGTGATCAAATCTTCTGATGTAAATTCTAGAACAACTAAACGGTTAGATCAATTCTGGCTGCAGTGCAGTGCAGTCTTGAATCAGGTACATAATGAAGAATTTTCTTATTTCCAGTCTTTGCTTACCATGCTAGGCTGACCAGTTAGATTCTGACAGTGTTATGCCGCTAATCCCGTAACATCAATTGTGAAGGTTTTACGGCGCAAGTGCAACTACGCGGTTCATTGCTATCTAATGTTAGTGTCAGAGGGGGACCCTGCCAGAGAAGATGCTGCTGTGGCTCTGCTATTTCGCCTGACGAGGAATGGAGCATAACCCTATTCGTTCTTGCAATGATAAGTTTCTCCGTTACTATTTTTTCTGCGCTTAAAAGCACTACTAACATAAACTTTTTCAGATTCAAACAATGGCTCGCAACTAAGTTTCACTCCAACCTTGATGTCTCGATCCCAACCCTAATCCCATGCAAGTCGAGGTCAGTCAACAAAGACCCAGTCCCTCTAAGTATTGAGGAACCCTCTACAGAGCTTGCTGCAAACCCTGCTCTGCTGGGTATTGCTATTTAAGGGAGGCAAGCTTCTTATAATGCCTTTTATAGTCTGGGTCCAGGCATTTTTTTTACTGGAGGACAACTCGTAAACCCTACAGTAAAGAGCGATCCTATCTACAAAGACATTGATTACACATGGATTGCAATAGAACGGACGAAAATTTGATCCAGAAGTTTCCTGCTTCAAGTAACTGTGTTCTTATTAACTATCCTAAGGTTAACTGAAAGGTGGCGGAGGCGCTGACGGAAGCGGCCTTAAAAAAGGATTAGAGGTTGGCAGAGGTTCAATGCCAATTATGGGCATCTCTCTCAGCCCTCGAAAAGAGCTTTACCATGCGCAGAATTTAAAAAAGATGCTTTATATGTGACGCTAAGCACCCTTCGCTCGGCAGTTGCCTTGAGTGTATATAATGCCAAACTCGGATATAATGGCACTTGGAATCCTAGCGTAGTGCTAGATTACTTTCCGGCACTGCCACCTAATGAAAAGCTTAACCTACATATTCTGACTAGAACGTTCTCCTGAGTGAAGGTGCTAACTACAGACTACAAAATACAGACGCTGACCTCAGTTTTTATTTACAACATTTAGGAGACTCCAGAGGGTTTGGAAATAGCGATCCTAGACTACATTAAGGCCTCGAGACGCAATAGGCTACAGCTTTTCCTAATTTTACCAAACTTTAAAGAGAGTTCGTAGCTATGCGTGGGTTTATCTGACGATAACTTTAAGAATTCGGGAAAAATCAGTACATTTCTGCTTACGCTAAAAAACCATATCGTGCAGCAACCCACACAAACTATTAGCCGTTGGGGGTGGATACAAAACGGTTCTCAGCATATAGCACCTGTCATGCAGCACTTCGACTGCTAGCCGCAGGGACATCTCCCTGGATTTATTAAGGAAGACGGGTGGGTAGTCATTCCACTCCAACACCTTTGCTAGGTTTTATAATAGGCCTGTTTTGTTTTATATCGTTGCTGATCAATAGGTAGACTAATGACTAATGTAATTACCCCACCTTCTCCTATTTCTATTCGTTTTGTTTTTATTATAAAATTAAATACTTTCAACTTAGGCATTACGAATTTACATTGAATTTCATAAGGTTGTGTTTCGTAGAACGCTAATATTTAATAATAATTATATAAATTTAAGACTTTATAACCATCCATCGATCGAATTAGTTTATTTGCTGGTTAACTTGGTCAGAATGATGTCATATAAACACGTCTAAATCGCTGTCATGTTTAACTTGTGTAACGCAACACAGGCTCGCTCATACATTTTTTTCGTGTAAATAAAATACAGTGCAAACAGTCAATTGTCTTTTATGGCGTTAAAAAAATATAAATGTGTGAGATCGTTTAATATATAACTAATTTAGGTTGATATTACGTTTTCTTGGGTTTTCACCCATACTCTCTAAAATATATGCAGCTGTTATATACATTATGTTCTTATATTTTATTACTTTTTATAAGCGGTCTGCAAAATACGAATAAAAGATGAAAAACTGCACAATACATGCGCACTTATTATTTCAGAAAACAGACGAATTTACGGAAAGCGTGTTCATAATCGCAACGCATTGCGTATTTAAGAATGTAAAACGCTCCCGAATGCATTTTTAATTTAAAAAAAAAAACGTGTACAAAAAAAACGTGGGGCATAGCCCACGGTTTTTTAGTATGTTTAGAACTACTCTACTATACGTAAATATCAAACACAGATTTAACTCTATTTTGATTTGATAATTTAATTATTAGCAATGATGATTATACTGTAATTAATCTTTACACTCAAGCTACAACCACAGCTTGGAGTTCCCCAAAAGACACTGCATTCATAAGAAAAGGATCAAGTGGGCTTTGGATGCCACTGCTGTGCTGTGCGGTGTATATTCTCACTTTTTTGTTGCTTACTGCTATAATCACAAAGTTGCAATCTTTTCTAATTCTAATATGGAAAAGGTACATTACAAAATTTCCCCACATTGTGCAGAGTTACTTTAGTAGTTTAGTCTGCAAATATTTGCCTCATATTAAGCAGAGTGAAAATTAAACAAAATAACGTTTTTTAACATTTATTTAGTGTTTAAGTGGTACAATAAGACAAAGGTAAACTATTACAATGACGAAAGTGTGAAAAACCTCTTTATTTTCATAAAGAAAATATTTTTTGCTATTAATTTTCGAGTCAGTACTACAGCTTTAAAGATGTTTAATGTAAATTCAATTTTTAATTACAGCTTGCATCTTAATTAACAACACTGTCTAATTGTTATCAGAACCAGTTACCATTACTTAAGACTTGCAACATATGTAAGTGCATGAAGAATGTTACTCTACAGGTAGTAGTTAATAAGGCATTGTAAATTACTACGTATTTCTATGACGTTACCGCAAACTACAGTACGCTCTTTTATTTTGGTTCCGAGCAAACCGAAGCCAGTGCAATTAATTTAACTAAGTTTTTTAGGGAATACTTGCTCTTCTGCGTAGAAACTAGCATCATAGGTATTTTATAAAATTTAGATGTTTCACCTGAATTCAACGCAGAAAAACTTAAGACTCAACAAGCTCGGTGATTTCTTGTAAGTTATAAGAAATAAAGGTGTGATGAATAAAGACGTTGGGTGTTCAGGCGAGCAATTAGATCGCCTTTCGCAATGGCCTAATGATGGGTCACGCTGTCGGCTCAGGGCGTCACGCGTAGACCACCCAAGCCCATCACATCGCTCTTGCCCCCGTACGGTGTTCGGGGCACTTTCTTTATTATGTTATTATATAGATATCATTGATGATTTGATTCCATATAAACCACCTGGAGATGCGAGCTGACTTGCAGATGTATTAGTCGTCATCACATCATTTATCACTGTACCTATACGCAGAGGAATTATTGGTGATCTGACCCTTTGTGGTTATCTGGCGAATGACTTCATGTTGAAAGTATACCAAAGAATTTACAATCAGTGCACTATACAATTTAATGGTCTTCGGGATGTTCCGACGAATACCGGATGTGATAGGGCGTTTTTGAAACTAGTTTGTTATATTGAACACGCAATTTAATAAAGCTCGTTCGCTATATTGAAGCATATAATGTCCAAATAAAACCAGAGTCACAATATTGATATTTTCCAGTCTTACAAGTATAGTTTATAAATAGACTGTAGCTTGAAAATAGCATGTCATGTTTACTACATCAATACAAGAAAAGTTGTGCAATTCACTCTAAGAGAATGTTATAGCAGATTCCCTATTATAATTTTAATTCACGCACGTCGAGAATGTTATTATCTAACCTTATTGTGCTGCTATGCATAAAACCTTAAATTTGGAAACGTACTTCCTTTTTGTTATGGGGGTATGTGGTTATTAACATCGTAGAAACTAAAAAGTGCTTTAATTGGATTTTAAAATAAAACATTACCGGTAAAATGTATCTCTTACAGTAACTCTGTCGATGATTATTTGCATTCATTGTAAGGGTACCTGCTAGAGGTGGAAATTAAAAACAAAAGTATTCGAATCCGATTGTATGAAATATTTATTTTCTGACCTATCCTATTAGAGAAGAACCGACCACTCCGTTTAAAAACCTATGAATCAATTCGATGTCCAATTTTTTTCGACGTTGAATACGATCAGGCAATGGATGCGATCAGATACTGGCTTCGGTCTGATCTTTTATTGAATCCGTAACTACATTCAATCCGAATCGAATGTCTTCTATTCATTCCGATACTACATCAATATCCTAGTGTGCTACTTCATTTATTATTAGTACTTGATCTGCGACTTGATCATAACGGCCACAGAGTATTTTGGCCGTTATGACTATGTTCATACCGACCACCCTGGTCACAACGGCCACTCATAAACTTTGGTCACTGCAGCTACGTTAGTCACAATGATTACATAAGCCACCAGTTTCAACGGCCACCTTTGTTAAAGATATCAACGCCTAAAAACGTTAGTCACAACGACCAATTTTTAAATTTGGGCATAACGGCTACTAACATTGGTCACAACGGCCACCCGCTTCTGTTGGTTTTAACGGCTACTCTGGTCAGAACAGCCCCTTACCGTTGCTGGTCGCAACGCCCACAAGCTTTTGCTGGTCACAATAGCCACCTTGATTACAACGGTCACTTGCCTATGCTGTTCACAATGACCACCCTAGTCACAACGGCCACCCACGATTTGTAAAATGCATTATTTAATATTCAATGCAAAAATAATGGTTCAAGGGGGTTTATTATCGACTTCCGAAACTTTTACTATTTGTAAAATTTTGTGCAATACTTCCTTAGACTGAAGTATAAAAATGTAGAAATTACTACTTACAGAGGTTTTAAAAGGCAGGAATTATCCCGCCCATTATTAACAGTTTTGAATCTCCCCGAAAAATTATGTTTGCATTGAATAATGCATAATACATTTTACAAAACGTAGGGGATCATTGTGACCAGCAAAAGTCGGTGGCCGTGGTAACTAGTGTTAGTGGTCGTTATGACCAAACTTAATTGACCATTGTGACCGGCGTTTTTGGGTGTTAAAATCTTTATGCAGAGGCGGTTGTTGTCACCAGAATGGTCGTTGTGTTCAAAGTCTATGGATGTCCGTTGTGACCAGGGTGGCTGTTATGGCTATACCCATAACGTCCAGAATAATCAGTGGCCGTTGTGACCGTTGGCCACTGTGACATAGACCCCTTGATCTGAAATCCTAATCTAAATTCCTGCATAATACACATGCGCACATCATATTGGTAACTTAGTGTATATTTTCATTTAATCGGCGTTTGCAAAACTGTGGGACTCTTCTGCAAGACTCTTCCAAGGGGAACGCGAAAGACATTTGAAAATGAAATATAGCGTAATAATGATTTTATTAAGTAATTATTAGAGAAAACCAATTTTATATAAAAATTATGACGAAAAAAATACGAAATAGTATACCTTGCCGTAGCCGTATATTGACCAATTCAGGGCAGCGAGAATGGGGCCAGAAGTTAAGTGGTTGTCCCGGGTGGGACATCGTAGACCTGTAAACAACACTTAGAATGCTGGGCCTGAATAAGCGGGGAGGAGGTAATCTTAAAGTTGCGTTTGCAACTTTGGTATTCTCTTAAAAAAAGGTTAGAG
The DNA here is from genome assembly GCA_958336395.1 of Ctenicera cuprea. Taxonomy (NCBI): domain Eukaryota; kingdom Metazoa; phylum Arthropoda; class Insecta; order Coleoptera; family Elateridae; genus Ctenicera; species Ctenicera cuprea. The sequence goes on along the minus strand of OY284487.1, from coordinate 27,735,119 downwards.
ATTGGATACATTACATAGTGGCATCACTATTTCCGTAAAATTTTGCCACGCTCAGCAAGATTCGAGTTGCTTCCCAATACATCAGTGGCGCCAGTAGTAGGGAGCGGCGTAAAATATCACAATTCGAAAGAGGGTCGCGAAAACGTAAAGTTTGGCAAACGCAGCATTATATGACCATGATTGTTATTTAATGACTTCGCTTAAATTAATTAATCAAATATATTGGTGTTTTCTAGTAAGAAATATCAAAGTGGAGGGAGACATCATCTATGAGATAAAGAGAAGCAGATTAATAAAGGTATGATCATGTCCAAATAGTTTTGCTTTGAGAGAAAAGAAAGACAGGAGGGTCTATGAGAACATGGATGGAGAGGGTTTTATATAGGGTCAAGATCGAGGAGCTATTCACTTGAAAAATCTTTTGAAATCAGAACAAGATTTTGGATAGATTTCGAATGATTTCATGTAATTCCTGAAATCGCACGATACCTAGCATGCAATTCCATTTTACCACCTTTTACATGATTCCACCAAAGGTTCTTGTAATCCACTGTGTTTTCCAATGATTCTACAGTGATTCCAAGCGATGGCATGAAATCAAGAATTGCGAAATCGTCGCCCTGATTACCAGCGGTTTCAAAAGACTCCAAGTAATTCCCAGATTCCAAAAAGTTTCTTAAATTACAAAGAAGAGATTTACAAACAGGAGATTGCATAGATGGGCAAAGTTGGAAAAAAATCTGGAAATCGGAAGGGCTTATTACTACCGTGAACCCTAAGAGAGAAAGAGGGTCTGAAATACCGTAGTATAAAATTTTCATATTTAATAGTTTTAAATATATTTCTAAAATGTAGAATATGAAAACAGTTTTGAACCTATGGAATAAACAAAAAATTTCAAACCTTTAAAAAATCGTTTTTCATGTAGATAAACTTCGGATATGTCAAATGAACGTAGAATCGCGGATGAATTTAGAATTTTAAATAAGTTGATTTTAAATATATTTCGCATTTAAAATACCTTTTCTCGTACTTGTATAAATTTCGGATAAAAATGAATTTGTAGGTCGGTATCCGAACCTAATTAAATATAAAACTTACTTATACCATCCGATGCGAACCGAAACAGTTTTTCGTTCAATTATCTATTGAATTACTTTCATTTTATTTTACAATTTTTTAAGACGTTGTGCCCTTGTAGCTATATTAAGCTCAATAAATTTTGGTGTACTCATAGAAAGCTGCTCAAATACTAAAATATAAAGCTACTGTAGCGCATTTGTGTTTTTGTATGTACTTCTATCATAAATTTAGACAATTTTTATAATAACACGGTTTTGTTAGTGTGATCATGTTAATGAGTGCTGAAAATTAATATCAAAAATAGTTTTTTATTGTATCAGTACAAAGGTACTTTATACGGTTGCATTATTTTAGCATGAAAGGCAAAAGCAGATGTTCACCCGAATTTGGAATGCACAGAAGAAATTAAGGCAGTGCACGTTCTAACGATAAAACACATTACTAATCCTGGCACAAAATAATAAAATAATCATAAAAAAGTGAAACTTAAAAGAGTTGTAAGTTTCACCTCTGTGCGAGTACAGAAAATGAACATTCTCATTTTTGAGTTGAGATAATGATAATTGTACCGTATTTTCTAATCTAGCTTTAACAAATATTTCAATAACAATATGTATTTATTTTATATATGATTTTGAAACCTATAAAGAGTTCTTCTTACGTCAGCGCAATTAGTGTGTTACACTAAGGAGCCCTTAATAAACGCTTAGAAACCTGTACATGACACTGGTATAGATAAATCAATTAGTGATTCTGTACTTTATCTTCTATCTTTACATACAACATACTTGAAAAATTATATTACCCAATTCTACACTAAATCACAATTTCTAATAAAAATTCTCTATGCTTTTTGCACTAATTTGTAGCTGCATCGTGCTGTACATTCGCATCCCATCCATCCCTTTCCAGCTTCTTTGGCGTGCATGTATGGATATCACTATATAATAAAATGTATGACACATTTTGTTCTGATTCGTTACATGAATGTTAATTCGCTACTTAGCCAGACCGTGTGTGATGGTGTATCTGATACCGGCACGCACGGCGGCGTTCCCATGCAGTAAAGCAGCGATTCGGCGGTGTTTCACGGCTCGTAGTTGATACTGATGGATATCAGGAATTGTGTCAACTCGCCAACGCAATATTTTACGTTTTATTACTCCTATTTCCATTTTACTCGAGCTTTAACTTCTTTTTTACTTGTGAGAACGTATTTATATTAGTTGGTACTTACTGAGTACTTTAGACAGGTTCAATAAGGGGTAATGCTAGGGTGACGATTATCCGTTACGCTTGAAACCCGATAGTTGATGTATTAGACACTATCAGAATTGCCTTACAGGTGTTATTAATATTCTTAAGTTTTAATTATGGTAATAACCACAATTATTAAAACTTTTGCTTGAACGTAATTAGGTGTTTGGTTCATAAAACAAGTTTGGACAATAAATCCTGTAGATGAGCAAAAAAGTTTTAGTCATAAACGTATCCTAACCCCCAAAAATGGTTTTGGCAAATTACCTGCTTTTTGTTTGTGAAATTTACAGCAATTATTAATTATTAATTTTATGATTAATATTAATTTAAGAATAAGATGTATTCCTGTATTATCAATACAGTAGTGTAAAAAATTAAAACTGTAGTCTGGTGTACAAGAAGATTTTAGTTAGAGATGTTTCGTAATCAGTAACCTTGTGGCATCTACTTTCGAAATTCCTATTTTTATATCAAATAATAAAAAATCAAATTCCGCGTTATTTTTAATTGGATGAACATAAAACATTAAACTGAATTTCTAGCGTTACTTTGTGCTATAACAATAATTTACGTCCAATTATTTTAAGCAACCGGGCTTTAAAATTGTCACAATAAACAAAGAGTGGAAATGTCACCGGAATTTTTATTAGTGAAATATTCGTCCAGATATTCTCCTATAAAACATATCGATATAACAATCTCAGTTTTTGACTTTGATAATTACTTTCTAGAGTTATATCGAGACTAGACTGAAATTTTTGTATAAAGATTTTTTGTGATAAAGCACGTGGAGCATTAAAGACGGAATCTTAGAAGCCTGCTTAAATGGCGCACTAAATTTTTATCTGTAAGACCTGCCGCTGTTAAAAGCATAACATGATACGTAAGCAGAGTGGGCTTAATAAAATTTAATAACTTTACCCTTTTTCTATGGTTATCTTGGTTTCCGTCACTTCTTAACTAATCGATGGGTGTTATACTATTTTATGTTACCTGCCGGTTTTGTTTCATCAGGAAATAAAACTAAAGTAGTAGCTTTATTGTTCTGCTTAACGATACGTATATAAACTACAGACTTTCTATATGAACATGAAAAACTCGTTGTTTGTTAAGTAATAGATGTTCATATTTCATGCAAATAAATATCGAAACATTAAAAAATTAATTTTGGGCAAAACACAGCAAACGGTTGTTGTTGAATTTCTATTTATAAAATATTTCCGTATTATATTTTAAGCAAATGACTGAAAATTTGAGTTTTCACTCTAAAACACAAAATAAAGTTTTGAAACAAATTGATTGATTTCAAAACTTTGCGGAAATTCATTTTTGGGCCTCTAAGAACTTCAAAAAGTGTTTTTTTAATTGTCTGTGGGTATGTATAGATGGGTGGGTGCGCTCCAATAATTTCCGTATGGTCCGATTTGTATAAGCTTCGGAATGTGGAAATATAATAAAAACTCACCGAGAAAATAATCTACTAAAAAAATGAAACCGGAAGAGGAGACTAGACGACTAGTGTTAATTTGACAGCATTTGGCCTTAAAAATTTAATTTGTTTAATATATAAGCGAACCCTATAGAAAACCTTAGGGTAAATCGTTTTTCCCCAAACTTTATTGATTCAAAATGGCAGCTGATATAGTTTTTCACAAATTTTTTTTTACTCAAAAGCAAGTGAACAGATCGGTATCAAATCTTGGATCGAAATAACCATCGAGAGACACACGATAAATTTAGAAAATTTGATAATTCTGAAGTAGGTAGTCTTAAAATTCTGGTAAATATGGCAACACGATTATTTTAAACTTTTTGTAAGCTCCTAGATGTAAGGATGAGCTACAATCTGGTTGTTCTTTCAACTCGCTTATTTCTCTGTAATGTCTTATATGAATTTATGTAAATCGAAAATTCTAGCCCCTTTATTTATTTAAAGGGTGTCGATAAATCATTTCTGTTTAAGCCAAGTTGCTTATGAGTGATAGGAACATAAGTTGCATAACTTAATTTTTAGATGCAGCAATAATTAGGGATATTAAATCAAAAAATTGTTATTTTTCTCTAAAAAAAACTGTTAGCTACAGTACGGTATGAAACTGACAATGCCCGCTGCTATGATGGATGTTCCCGATGTGCCTGTCGCTCATTCCTTGATTCTCTTCCGCCAGATTGCTGGAAGTACTGTTATCTACAGTCACTTTACGGCACATTAATACCAAAATGCATTTGAACATATAATAAGTATCAATTTCTATTTTATTTATAAGTTCTAGCTTTACTTCCTTGAAGTCCATATTTGTTGAGTAGAAATAAAATACTTTTTACTTGAACAATGTTTATTTACTTTAACAAATCAGAAAAACTTACTAAAATTATAAACAAGACAAATAAATTTAAAATAAGTTTTAAAACAACCAAAAACAGTTTAACACTTTGTTTAATGCAAAAATCGAAAACAGATGATTTGCTAAAATCAGGCATTTACAAATTACATTGCTAGCATTGTAAGTCGGTTCATATAGGCCAGATAATTATAAATTTTGATATTAGGCATAAGCCTAGAGTTGGCGCCGCTAGAATACCCATTCAAGTGCGATCAGCAAAATTAAGCATAGCTCTGCCTGGTCAGTACTTCGATGGGTGTCTGAAAAACCAAGTCAACACGGCGCCTCGTGCTCTCGGAATAGCACGCGAATAGGTGGTCTCGGCTGTGGCATTAACAACACAGCAGTCGTTAGAGGGGTTGGAATTCCTCTCAAATATAGAGGTACGAAAAAACGGCTGATAGGAGTTTGGCATTAGCTGATAGAGCGTTGTGGTTTAAAAGTCGAAGGACTCTATCACCTCCTGGAACATAGCGATAAAACCAATCCCTAGCCATGTTTAACCCTGCGCCCTAAAAGTATAACAAATGGCTATAAAAGAAAAAAGCAGATATAATGTAAAAACCACGTACGTTGTTACAAATACAAACACCCACATAAATCCAATTACGTTAAACACTTACTAGAACACAATTATTAAATGACATCTAACAAATTTTATTACATAAGCTGCAATTTTTCGCCACTTTTATTATTAAAAAGCTGCAGGGAACCGTCACAACAAAGGTCTTCTCAAAGACATTTTACAAAAGAAACAAATAAATATACGCTACGCATTTCACACTTCATTGACTAACATATTAAAAACTAAATAGCCATAACGTTTATGTTCGCATAAAAAACAGCTAGGTACAACGAATTGTACCTAGGGAAACCAAAAAAAAGTGGAAGTTAGACATGTATTTTGGTGGCATTTCTATCAGAAACGGAATTTCATAAATGTAAGGACAAAATATGATAGAGAGCGTTAAGACAAATCTAACGTTTCTTAAAGCACTTTAGTTTTAAAATGGCTCCGGTGTTTGTAAATTTTTAGCTTTAACGCCTATTTACTCAGAAGCCAGTTGACGGATCGGGATTAATTTTGGTATTAGAACAGCTCCAAACGAACACAATGTTACTATACAAAAAAAATTATTTTCATAACTAAGCTCTATTAAGAGAAAATATTTTTGCAGTTTGAACATTGCCAAAAAACTGTTGCTGAAAAACTGACCATATGATTTTCGTGAACATTGTAAACTTATAGAGCTAGAGATGAGCTACAATTTGTTTCGCGTCCCAGTCCGCTATGTTCTCTGTAACGTCTACTATGAATTTTTGAAAAACGTAAATTCGTGACCCTCTCTTTAGTAAGCGGCGGACCATTAAAAATTTCTGTTGCGGCTAAAGTGCTCATGGTTAATAGTAGAATAAGATTTAGAACTTAATTTTTAGATGCAGCAATATGGGGGGGTTAACTTTTTCCCTCTTTCCCTAATTTTGGCGAAGAAATTGGTCAAAATTGATTTATAAAGTACTAAACTAATCTCTATATAATTCAAAAACCTAGGACGGCTAGGACTGCGATGCACGGTCCGCTACGCTCGCAACGTCAGTAGTTAATTAATTATTTTAATAAATCGTGAGGCATAGCCCACAGGTTTTGCTAGTTTTATTTAAATTTGATTGTGAACGTCAGTTCAATATCACCAATGAAGTTTTTTATGTTCATTTCAAATTTTATTTGCTATTACTGAGCATACTTAAAAATGTTATAATACACCCCTGTGTTGTGTGTGAAACCTGAGAAGTTGTAAGCAGTCGAGCTTCAGCAGCGAGTACAGGTATCGGTGGCTAAAGGATTAGGCAATGCTGATTGATGATTTCATTATAGCTGTTAGCGATGAGTTAATTAGTAAGCTTTTACCATTAGTTGCAATTAGTCAAGTTCGAAACTTATCACATTAGTCGTATGCCCCTACCTATATCGTTTGTTTCGCCAATCAAACAGAACACTTCAACGAAATAAGACGATTTTCGAGTAATTTTTGGTTAAAATGTAAAAAAGCGTACAAGGATATTAAAACAATTTTAAGCACCTCGTTCGAAATCTAATTAAACACATTTTCAAGATGACCAACGAATTCATGCAATTTTCAAAATACTTTTCATAAATCCTTACAAGGGAAACATATTTACTCTCATTTACAGTTTTTAGCTATAAAACATTCATTAAATATCTGAAATAATCCAGAAACAATTTAAAAGTACCCATTCACTGTCGGCATTAACGTCGTTATAGGAATTTTGTGATCGTTGGAGCTAATTTAGAAGACGTACGTCAGCTTTTGATCGAACCGTTTTGAAGGTATGAGAATGGGCATAGTTGGGCTGCATATCACAGCGTTCACACGGGGAAACAAATTTGTGTTTTGTGGGGTTCGCTCGCGGGGCCGCATTCCGCTGATGGAATTTGCGACTGAATAAGAAGGGGCAGGGTATGTGGGGTATTACTTTGATAATGTCAGAACTAAGTTGTTAAGACCGCTTTTTCATATTATAAATCATGTAATCCTACGATACACTTCATCTAAAAAATTCACTAAACATTAAATCTGCACGGCCACAGTTTTACCTTTTATATTGTAAAGTCATATTAAAATTATTTCGCATGTAAATCTGTTTCGTAAACTAGGCAGGCACATATGTGTCTTTTTAGGATTTGAATATTTTAAAGTTGGGTTCTCTCTTCATACTTTTGCTTATTATTGTTTTATACTTTAGACCTTTTTTAGGCTTGTAGGCATACCTAATAAATAAAAGGTATTGTATTCAGCAAAAATTTGAAATTTTGACGAATGGACACGTCTTAGTGGTTGCAGAATTGTACCAAAATTTGACTTTTGGACGCGTAATTCTATACGCCGTCTCTTTGGAAATTGGATAATGGACTGTCGTCATATATGTTAAGTACTGCATCCAACCATTATTCGCTGTATTGATAGCTGAAATACTATTTAGTTAAGTGTCAAACATTAGTTGTTAAAAATTGGTGTAAGTAAACCGAAGCAATTATATATTTGCAGCAGCTGGAAATAATATGAGCTGTTGTGTTGGTATATTGATGGGTCACCAAAATATTATCGCAAAGGCGCAAATTTGCGATTTACACCAGTTAACAGCAAATTTAAATCCGATTGGGTCGTTCTGTTGTGTAAGTGTAGTGAGTTTTTTGCTATTTTCAGGTATGCGTCTACAGAAACATGTCCTTTTATAATGTTAACTGTCATAAATCATTCTATCTGTTACTTACTGTAATAATCGAAATTCGTATGAAAAAGACAGAAAATATATTAGAAAGTTGAAATTTGTCAGAATTAGTTCGTATATTTGAAGTTAAGTTATAATTTATTCAATTTTTGGTAATTATAGTATAGGATGAAATCTTTCATTGTAGGATAGTGATTTAGAATAGGTAGTTGGTTAATTAAACTATAATTGAATAAATTTTGAATTTGGTTAAACATGCCAAACGTATAAGAATAATATTTCATAAAGATTACTACTACCTCTAGGATTTATTATTTCAGGAAGCTAAACTTTTCACTATACGACAACTTTTTTTAAAATACATATCAGTATTTACGTTTTAACGTCAGTGTATATTACAGTATCCTACAAATGACTATAATACCAGGAGTAAAGCGAACTATAATGTTATACGGCCTAAAACAAAAAAACATCTACACAAAAACATTCAAGTTATTTATGCTCAAAAGTATTCAATTTAATTCCCTCAGACATAAAACACTGTTCCAGTTTGAATACATTTAAAATACAAATAAAATTTTGGATTAGAGCGTTACCTACTGATTTTTATATGCACCTCAGTAAACCTACAGTATAAAAAATATATGCCGCGCTTACATGTATTTTATACTAATGGTATATGTTCAATTAACTGCCTCTATTACGTAAGCTTTATTGGTCGATATATTATGCTTGCTTTCCTCTGTGCCACTCACAAGCCTTTGGCTTATGTGGCCTATTACAATTTTCTTTAAAATTAGCAATATGTTTGTAATATAGAGTATTGAAATAAATAAATAAATAAATATTTGAGAGAACGTGTAGTAAGTATCAGGAGTTGCGTGTACCCTTTTGCAGCGCTGATTTTCAGACGAGGTACCTATCCCCTTTATTCAAAATGGTTACAAATAAATGGGTACGGGTGCCATAATATTCTTTTTTTTAATTACCAACACAATTTCAATATAAATCTTTTTGTTGCAGCAGGGTAAAAGTCGATGGAATTATATTTAAGCCATACTTAGCTTTGATTGTTGAAACCAAAAATATGACACTTGCTTTCGGGATTTATACAGTGTGAGCGTTAATGTTTATTAACCGCGTGACCATTGTCTAATTTAAATGTAGTGAATTTTATTTTCCAATGCTGTCTGCCGTGCTGATTTCCTTTTGCAATGTCATTTTGTTTCATTGGCGTTCGTACTTCTGTTATATTTTTATCCAGGTTTTTTCTGTTAATTATCAATTATCAAACTGCGACATTTATTTAAAAAAGCAGTTCTTTTCAGAACTAATTGATCTACCTTTAAATCGTCTAAGGTAAGTGTACGAATACAGTTATTTTCAAGATTAATATCATAACATAACCTCATATTTCAGATTTGATTAACATGCTTTTTACAACTGAACAAGACGCATTTATTCTTATGGCCCATTTCCGGAGTGGAACCCGGAATGCAGATGTTTCATGGTCATATTCGTTGCAATCTTGTATTGAACAGTTTAGTGAAGCTTTCCCGAATGAGAACGTAGGCTATGAAAACTTTGTAAACCATAAGCTAGTTCTTGTCCATCGCTTTGAAAACAAGAACTGCATTTGTAAGGGCAAGGGACCGTATCTAACACCCCTGGATTTTTATTTATTTAACCATTTAAAAAATAATGTGTTCAAAAATCGTCTACACACTCTCGAAGAACTACAAGCGGCTATTGGAAACGAGATACGTAACTTTACTGTAGCTGATTTACAGAGAGTTTTTAATAACATGAGGAGGAGACTTCATTTGTGTTTACAAAGCAATGGCACTCATTTTGAGCAGCTATTGTAATTTATAAATCAAATATGTTTTTCTGGTAATGTATACAATAAATTAAGCAAACTTTTTTGTACAGGTATTTCTGTAATGTAAGTAGTCTTAATAGAAATTATTTGTTTGATTAAATGCATTAATACTAGAAATGGTTTGGTGTTATTTATTTGGGGTTGTGTCCAGACATTTATCATGATTTGGTTTATTGGGAATAAATCTGATCCTGTAGAACTTGAACAATGACGATTCAGTTTGTGTTTACAAAGCAATAGCACTCATTTTAAGCAGCTATTGAAATTTATATATGAAATATGTTTTTTTAGAATAATGTTCTTAAGTAAATCCTTTCGATTACTTTTGCTTTATTAAATGTTTTTACAGAGTTTCTTTAAATTGTGACGTGTTAAATTCATTTTTTACGAAAATTGTCTGTGCTCTAATTTGTACGTGCTACGCCAATGGTAATTGCTACAACTGTCAGATTTAGTTTTCTGAACAGGGTAGCCACTTCTGTACAATGGGTTGCCTATGTTAGGTGGTCACGTGGTTCTCGAGCATTTTAGCTCACTCTGTATATACATTGCTATGATATCTTAAAGCTGGGTTGTTTGCACTGGAGAATTGTAATTGGAATGCTTGTTACATTTTATTTTACAATCACAGATGTGTGAAGATAGTAAGTTATTGGCATTCAAAGTTTTAAACTCGGGGATGCGTATTCTTGATGTATTTTCTTGTTTAAATTTAAATAACGTTATTTTATATAATTTATGTTTGTCAACATCTTTACTGAAAGATAGAGGTACACAATTAGATTGGTACAATTTTGATTTATGTTAATTTTGGTTATGAATTAGTATAGAAATGTCTCAAAGGTTTAAGATATAAGAAGTTTAAAACTTACCTGTTTTGTGAATCATTAAATGTCATTTGGGGTTATGAATGTAAATGACATTTTGATACTTTGACAAGTGCAAAATGAAACACAAGTATTTGGCTAAAAAATAGTAGATCAGGGAAGAAGACAAAAGAAAGAGGAATTTTAGGTAGTTACGGCTCGTTCTGTAAACAGAGACGTAGAACTTTGGATTCTTCAAAGAAAAGAGAAGGAAAACCAGTTTTATTAAATAAAAAGATTGTTTTCTAGTTAAATAAACTCTATAACAAAACGAATAGTAGTATTTTGAATCATATAGAAAGTATTCAAAAGTAAGATGTAAGTGTAAAAGCAATCCAATGCGTATTTGAGGCTACAGTGGAGGAAGCTGCGAAGTTACACAAACGATCTTACATAAATAAATGGTAATATGATTGTTATTTGAAGCCGAGTGGTGTTTTTGTTTTCAAAATAATTTAACCAGAAAAGAAAGAGTATATCATACAACAGTTGTTATCAAGTCAAGGATCACAACAGTAATTGTGAAAAAACTAAGAAAAGTGTTTGTTTTAAGAAAAGTAGAATTTTAAAATTTCTTGATGTTATATAGACTGGCATAACTTCAACATGACATTAATTAAATACCTTTGTAACGTGATGATTGGTTGTGTGTTTCTGTTTAATTATTCTTTTCTTATTTTTTTAAGCTTAATAACAACCCTGGGATTTAAAAAAATTCATTAAAATAATTGGTAATTGCGAGATACAAGCATTCCAAAATTGTCTTTAGGTAAGCGGAATGGGACGTTTCGCCGTCGCCATTTTGCCCTTGCTGTTTCGCCATAGCCGTCTCGCCGCCACCGTTTCGCGGTCGCCGCCGTTTCGCTGTCGCCGTTTTGCTGTCAAAACTTTCTTGTTTCGACCTTTTCCAGTTAATAATTTTATAGATTTCTTTAAATATCAAAAATCACTTATAGTATTAAGTGTTCTGTGCGAAGCCATTAAACAATTGCCTTTAGTTTATATATTTGGGAATTTTTGTAATATTGTAATTAATTGCTTAGTTAATAAATGTATTTAGGCGCTTAGTGTTGAATTTTTGATTTTATTTTTCTTAGGTTCCGTTAGGATAGGTTAATAATAAAACTATATTATTATATATAGGCGCTTAGTCTTGAATTAGGTTAGGTTGAAAATAAAATTATTAACCTAACCTAACCCAAGAAAAATAAAATCAAAAATTGAACATTATCAGAAAACAGAAAAATGTAGCCACTTTCGCGGTTTATAGAAATATTGCTAAAAAAGCACGCCGGTATTAGCAATAAAATGCGATGAAATTAATAAAAATACTATTTAAAGCTAAAGGTTTACGCTGTTTTGCCAAGCAATCCAAAGAAAGATGTCGAGAACGAGGATTTCTTCGTAGGAGCAGTGATAAGCAAGCAGGGAGCGTTTTTACTACTCTTTACCGCATGGAAACATTCGTTTGGTTTTACTGGAATGAATTATTCGGTTATTAAATCTGTTTGAATAGCAATCATTCCATGATGAAAATTATGCCCATCACTAATTTAAAGTGGATGAGTGATGATTAACAAACGCAGAAAAATAATAATGGTCAAATTCAGAAATAATGTTGGTTTTCTACTATTTTAATACTTTTAAAGAATTGCGTGGTTCACACGTGCTTGAGCAGAAAAAGGGCTATAATGAGATGCGTCTTTCAAATGTTTATGTAATACTAAGTATGAACTTCTCTATAGAATTTGTTGGAGAGTTATATTAAACAAAGATATAGATTAATAGTATATTATTATATGAGCGATTATGACAGCCCTTATTCACGAAGATGACGTTTGAGCCCACGAGCCGTAGGCGAGTGGCGCTAATCATCCGAGTGAATAATGGCCATAATCGCGAATGTAATACTATGCTTTTTCTACACCTATTAAACTAATAAATTAGACTCGTTTTAGTGGTTGAATTATTAGTTTTCACAGATTGTAAAACGTAAACAAGCAATATGGCGATACACTTGGCTGTCACGCTAGTCGATTGTCAGCCGTAGAAAGAGTTGATCGCGGGCGATTTAAAATATCATCGAATCAGCGAAACAGTGATTTTTGAATTTATATTTGTGATTGGTCGGATACAGTGAATTATGAATCCATAATTCACTACAGTGATTTATAGATACGATTGTTCACGAAAAAATGCTAATAATTGTCATATAATTAAATAGGTGTAGAAAAACGTATTTATTGGGAAAGTTTTCCAAATTATTCATCTAATATTTGAGACTACAAATGGTATCTTTAATAAACTCCCAAAGCATCGCTACCAAATTTTAAAAATCTTTGATCTCTCTTAAGTAATCATGGTCTATCGGAACCTTTGGTTAAAAACTCCAGTTGTTGGAGATGATTTTTCACACATGCCAAGGAGCTATGAAACGACCCTCCCCCTTTATAATGAAAATGGTTACGTAATGAAAGTTGCAGAGGAAAAGAAAGCAACAAAAACAAACGTCGACCGGCTTGAATGTGGCCGAACGAATCTCAGTTAATGACAAGCGCGTCGATGGAATCCGATGGTTCCTAAACGGCAAGAATATTTGTGACAATATTGAACGTTCCCACGCTCAGAGAGCACTAAGATGGATGCTAATAAAATTTATATCTGGAATTCTCCACACAGTAGCGATAAATATATTACACTCTGGACGATATTTTCGAGATTTCAACGAAATTCATACATCAATCAACGTGTCAGCTTACATAAAATACATAAAAAAGTTATAAAGTAACATTTTTGAGCGAGTTATATAAATTACTTGATTAAAAGCAAGTTTTTTAGTTATTTGTTGATTGAGCAACTAAATTGATGATTTATTTTAAACGCTTCGAATTTTTATCGTGTGAAAATTTCGTTGTAACCAATTTATTTCCATTGCTTAAGTGTTTTTACTAATAAACTGGACATATTTGTGCTTTCGACCTTAAAAATGCAAAGCACTTCTCTTGGAGTCTAGTCTAGCACTCATATATTAGTATCCTTTTTGCAGGAGTGATGTGCGATCTTGCAGGACAGTTTTAACTGCCTTATAAAATTCAGAGCTTTCTGCTTTTTGTATGTGCCTACCTTGAAAATTATCATCGAAATTGCTTGGTGTCAAAGAGAGTTGTAAAAGAACTGTTATGTTTGTTTTCATTCTCGTTCGCACGGTATAAATTTCCTTTTTCTTTTGAACAAAAAATTCTTACCTCTACTGCAATGTATCAGACGGTTTTTGTTTTAAACGCATTCGATTTTATTTACAGCCGTTGCAATAAATATGTCCGATTTTTGTATTTTAAATTTATTTATGGACTCATTAATAATAGATGGATCAATCGGCATAACATAAATTCATCTTTGTTGTACATTAGAAGTGCATCCTTTGTGTAATAACGAGTATTAGTTGAAAATGAGACATCATAAGAAAATATTGACGTTTGTTACTGAATTAAACATTTCCTGTTATATACCGTAACGTCAACTTTTTCCAATATTTTAAATACATATAACAGGACTATAAAATTTTCTAATGTGGCTTTCTTAAATGTTGTAATTTAATAACCATAAATTTAATACCCAATATAACCACAAAATAAAATTTATTAATATTGTTGTAATGCATAGCCATTTAAATAAATTAATAAATAAAACGTCAACTACAACAACAACTTTCGTGTGTTTCCTGGCTGAGTTCTGTTTTAAACATAATGCAGATCCGCAGAATAGTGAAAGACTTGATCGCTGAATATGGGCAGACAAGTCGCGATGTCATACATATCAAGTCGCGCCTGTCAATCAAACATTACGTTACAGTACATCGTCCTCGTTTGACTGACCAACCGGTAAATTTAAAGCTGCAAAAAGTACTCATATTTGTTTCTCTAATTTGTATCGTTTTACTGCTATTGAAATTGAAGTGGTTATTTTATAGCTACCACTTGACAAATGATTTAGATAATTATGATTATCTAGATTTTAATTATTAAAGTCTAAATTCGAAACCTGCAGCAAAGTTTTCTCAACGATGAGCCCAAAAAAGCTCTTGTTAATACAAAGTCCATATAAGCTAAATTTAGTGAATACCTATTGCTTCATCATCACAATCTACATAATAGTTCCTTCAGTAGCTTGATCAACCTTCTCTGAATTGGAAAGCTGAAGTTTATAGTCGGGATTTCTAGTCTAGTTTTTAGTCAGTATTTAAATTATGAGGCAATCAATTAACAATAGTTTCTGGCAAAATTTATTTAAATATATGGTTGGCGCATACTTATATTAAATTTTAAACGAATTACTTACGGGCTTAGAATGGTAACACATCCATATGTTTGACCCTATGAAGCATGTGCAGATCAGTTGTTATTAATTCGGTCAACTGGAATTGATGCTTGTGTAATAGTGTAATAAAATAAATCAGGGCTCATAAGCGTAGAATATGAATAGTCATGAGTTATTCAAGTACTTCACGAAACAATTTTATGAAACTGCAAAAATATTTTTTTAATTGAAAGGTAAAATAGCAGCCACGAATTAATGCAAATAGAACGTATAAATTCATTAATACAACAACAAAGTTTTAGGACTTTTTCTAAATTCTTTTCAAGAAAATTAGTTGTCTTTTTGATTACGTTTCACGTATAACTTAATGGATTTGAGTACGGCCATGGTTTTTGTTTACTTGTTAAACTTTAAAAAAATTTCTTACTCTTCTGCGATTAAAAGTCTGGTCTTTGCTCATGTGCAACATACATTAATGTTGTCGTGTTAAAGAATGCCTCGTTATTAGCTGTTTAATTTTAATATTTTCCTATTCCCTATATGTTCTAACTTTTTTTGACAAGAACGCAGAACACCAATATTCTTGATGCTTTTAATATTGATAAACATTACAAGTGATTTGCGTGCTTTTAAAAAGCTCAGACAACTTATGTTAAAAGTGTTACTAAAAGAAATGCCTTATATGTTTTTCAAGTTTCTTATGTACAAGGTAGGGCAATAGGATTAACCTAAAGTTAATAGCAGGCCATGGAAACATTTACACACACACACATGCGCGCACGCGCACACACACACACACACACACACCAATTGTTTATCTGTAAAAATATTGTTGGCTGTTAATGCTAATTTTGGGGAAGATGGCAAACTGGCCGATAGATCAACGTGTTTTTGCGGTAAAGTGTTTTATTCGAAATGAGTCCATTATTAAGACTTAAAGAATATTTCGACGAGAATTTAATATGAATTTAATTAAGACGCAACCATTGGTTTCAACAAGACGGAGCCACGTTGCACACAGCTAGGCTGAGTCTTCAAGCTTTACGGGCGATGTTTCCAAGCCGCCTAATTTCAAAATTGGTGATATCCCATGGCCTGCGAGCTCCCCGGACTTTACCGCTCCATGTTTTTTTCCTGCGGGGGTGTCACGTATCGCGGCTTCGAAACTTGAAACAACGAAAAACTCAAATCAGGGATGAAGTTCAAAGAATGGATCGAGTCCTATTACAGCGCGTAATGCAAAATTTCATGATCAGGCTGCAACAATGCGTAGACGCCCATGGAGGACATTTGAAGAATATAATTTTTGGTCACTAAAAACTAGTATTAACACAGTTGGTATATTTGCAATTGTTAAGTAAATTAAATAAAGTATTTTCTGTAAAACACTTACTTGAAATTAGGTCAATCGTATTCCCCCACCTTGTGTGATTCAAGTCTCCCTCGAACCGGCAATTTCGGTTCGAATGTAAGATGGAAGTGGAAATGTGAACGGTCAGTCAGCGAAGTGAGTTAAACTTTTCCATCTATATTGTTACAGAATCAATTATATTGATGCAGCCATTAATGTTTATTAAATTATCTCTAGACTAGCCGGTCTATAGTGACATTTCTTTTGGCAACGTTGATGGGCTGTAACCCTCCGGGGAAGCATTTTTGAATAACAACAATTTCACCCAGTTTTCTTAAGTATTAAACATACCTTGTTTTTACCGCAATTAACACAATACCAACCGTAAAACTTTATCGAGCACGAGCTTCCCGGAAAATATATTGACAAAAAAAAACGTATACAGGGTGCTCAGAGTAACTTGCAAACTATAAGAGATACGAAGTCGGTTAAATTAGATGAAAGTTGCCTTATTAGAGAAGCAATACCGAGTGATTATTTATAAATTTCAGCTCTAGTTATCTATGGAAATTTAAGTCATGACTTTGATTAATTTACACAAATAATTGAAGAGGTCTGTTTGCTGTGTTAACCTACAGATTGATGTCATAGGTACGTTTGTAATTATTTCTTGATAATTGTTAATATTTTCAGTGGTTCTCATTCTAGGTCGACCACTACCTTCTTTTCTAGTTACACAATCAGTTTCTCTGAATAAATCCACAGAATGGTTCAAAATATTTACACACTGTTTGTACTCGAGTGCCACTTCTGGAAATCTCTCGTGAAATGCTGCCATACACTCTGAAATTGAAAATTGCTTTTCGCCATTAACTATTTGATATGTACAAAAGTATGCCTCAACAATTAAAAGTTTTTTGTGCTGTAGTATTAACCATTTTTAATAAAAATACTGAGATAATTAATGTTTACTACTCTGGCAGTTCATAAATTTGACAATTCAATTAATTTTGTTTTTGTGAATTAATCAAAACCATGACTTAAATTTCCATAGATAACTAGAACTGAAATTTAAATGATCACTCGGTATAATGGTTTTGTTTTTCTTGAGATACTGATTGCTCACTAGATATAACCGAAAACTGAAAAAAATGGATTTTCTTCAAGGTAAAATATTTCTGTTTATACGGTGAAAATAGAAAAAAGTTGTAGAACTATTCAGACTGTATTGGGAAAAAATATTTTCACAATTGCGTTTTGTCTAGTTTTCGAGATATAACACGAACATGCATTTTTTATACAGACATTGTATTTAATTTATCATCATTAAAACTCCATTTTCTTCTCTTTTCAGCGGTGTATACAGTTTGATGAACTTAATTTTAAATTCGAAGAATGTATTGATAAAAACGCCCCCAGAATGGTGGGTCATGAAAAGTCAGAAAATCGTTGTTAACAAGAATATCTGATTGTTGTAAACATAATCTTTATTATTATAATTACTCCCTGTTTTACCTCGTTGTCGACGTTCCAATTAATGAATATCGCAGTTGATAAAAGGTGATGGGGCACTTCGGAAACTAGTAAAATTTCAAGCATCTTGATGCTTGTAGTACCTTACTATAGGTACTTAAAACAAAAAATTAAAAACAATTACTTGCACGTTGGCTTTTTATTAGCAATGATAAAAAAATATTAAAAACCAAAACAGAGACAAACTAAGAATTATTTGTATCATCTCATCAATTGTCTAAATGCGAAAAACAAGATTATCAAATTTTAACAATTGTCCTAAATACTTGGTATTAAATAATTGTTTTTTAAAATAACTGCTTAAAAATGTTTTCCTAAATAGACTTTTTAAAAAGGTAATAAAAGAAAGAGAAATTAAAAGTAACTAACTGTTATTATTTTTTTGAAAAGGTTTTTTCTTTGTTACTTTCCCATACCGTATAGGGAAGTATTGATTTTATGAATTTTTTCGAAATCTAGATTTTAACGGAAATACACGTTTTGGGACTCGAGGAATCCAAAAAAGTGGTTTTTAAAAATGTCTGCCTGTGTGTGTGTCGGGGGGAGGGGTTATTTAATACCCTAAACGTATTATTTAACAATGTATTGCAAGAAAGCTGTTTATTTAACCTTTATACGTTTGTACGTACGATATATGTACTAAATCCATAAATTTAGAAGCACGCAATATCAGTATCTGGAACCCTGTGCAAGAGCCAAATAATAAACTTAATGAAGAAGTCATAAATCAGATCAGTGCATAAACTCAGCTTAATGTACAACTGTTCAAAGGCACAAGTATCTATGAATGAGTTGCAATTATTTACGGTTGCGCGGCTCCGTTATTATTATTAGGGACTGAAATACAAACGGCCGCTATGACGATTGCCCGCTCGACGATAGGTCCATAATACAGCAGTTATTTCAAGAGCTCGCACAAAGCCGAAAACCTAATATATTTTACAATGATATGTTGTGCACAGCTGTTTGATATGGGGCGATCTTATGGCCATGAATATTATTAATTTTGAGGTGTGCTAGCTTGCGAATAAATGGTGTAACGCTTTGGAAGGAATGTAGTTTAATGAAACCCTGGCAATATATTACATCTCATGCAAAAGATGTTTCGTAATTAATTTATAGTATTGTTTGGTTCACTGCCAGTTTTTAATTTTTCAGCAAATTGAATAAAACTGTTCCGGATTAGCATTTGCACCTCTCCTATAATAAAATAAAATTTGTTTTATTTTATTTTAAAATGCGAGCCACATTATCTCATATTTACGGGAACATTTCTCAGGATCTCTTCGGGATCTCTTCGTACTAAATCTCGCTGTATAACTTTCTAAGCAGTTGTAGATGTTGGTTCAAAATAACACAAATTAAATCACTATTTACAACCAATTTCAACAGTTATATTACCAAGGAAATAATTAAACTGTACATGGTGTATTTCTTCATACGAAATGCATCAAAATTTTGCTATTACTCATGGAAAAGCGATTGGCGAATGGAAAAGTAATTGGCGAAACAGAAGTTGGTAAAGAAATCACAAATAGCAGCAATTTTTGAATCTTTGAAGATATTTGCAGTTAGGCATTATGATTTAATTTTTAATAGAAAAAATAAATGGACTTGATCATGTGAGATTGGTGAAATTTCGTAATACAGGCTGTTATTGAAATACGTAGAGATATTTGGCCTCTAACAGAACTCGCCAAAATAAGCCACGTTTTTTATTTATCATTCTTCCAAAATCGCATGTTTTTTGTATTTTTTCTATCTTGAATTTGGCAAGCCGTTCAGTAAGTAGGTTAAACTAAAAACACTCAAACTGTGGAATAACAACACTTGAAAAATACAGCACACTTCCACATAAGTAACTAAATAGCAGATACGTATCTCGACAGCAAAACTATCATCGTCAGTGGTAAACTGATATCATCATCTGTGTCAGTTTACCACTGATGACGATAGCTTTGCTGTTGAAATACGTATCTGGAGTTTAGCTACTTGGTGGAAGGGTGCTGTATTTTTCACATAACTGCATAGTTTTCTTGTCTTGCACAAAGCTTTACTTACGATTATCAGTACTTTAAATACGTGATAAAGAAAACTTATCGTTTGCAGCAAGTTTTCAAAATCTAATCCATTACTTTCCAGACATGCACGGGCTTTTTGTAACATGGATTCGCCCATTCTGGAAAAATGTATAGAATTGTTTTGAGTAATTTCTGCGGCATTTTCTACACGTCCTCTTAGTTCTTTAAGGAAATTTACCGGGGTAGCATTAACCAATTAATTCAAACACGACCACAAAAAAAGCGCAAGAATTTTAAATCCGGTGGTCGCATCGGCCCATTTCTACCAATCTACTTGTTACTAAAATTATTATTTAACCACACTCTTATTGACAAAAATAATGAGCTAGTGCACCATAATAGAGGTACTATATGTCCCTGCGTACAGCTAAAGGCACTTCAAAAAGTTTGTTTAAATTTTCATTAAGAAATCTTAAATAGTCAATGCCGTTTAGACGAGATGATAAGATATAAGCTCAGATTAAACAGTCGACTATAATGCTAGCCCACACAATTACACAAAATATCAATTTATGGTGGTGTTCCCGAAATGCATTCGAATTTTCTCATGACCAGATGTGGGTGTTGGACACAAAAAACTCCATCTCGTTAAAATCCCGCTTCGTCATAAACTGCAAACAATTTTAAAAAATCTGTTTTTTAACCTTTAGTGCCTTTAGTAGTGCCTGCACTAGTTGTACACGATAAGACTGCAAACCCTGTTCGATTGAAGTACGCCAAATTGTAAATGCTAATACTCCAATGCGAAATGCAAGTCTTCGGACACTAAAAGTGGCATTTGCTTCCACTGCTTCTAAAATTTGCGGTTGTGCAACCAAAATTCGACGGGTTAATGCTTTTCCTCAATATTGCACTTGGTGTTTAAACGAACCACGCTTTACGTATTCGGAAAAACATACCACTTAATGTGCTGCATTAAATTAAAATATAATTCTAGAGGCGGATATCCACTGTTTAAGTAAACGTTTTTTATTTTAACTAAGTTTATTTTTCGAAAAAATAATAAATAGAGAAATGGTTTAGTTTGGTGAGTTTTAATACAGGTTAAAATGTCTACACGTATTTCAATAACACCTTGTGTTTTCTACTTTCAAAACCAGGATGAGAATGGGAGATGAAGGGAAATAACGTAGTCTAAGTTTGAGAGTAATTTAAAACAGTGGTTATCTTAAAACGTAGTCAATGTTAAACATGAAATAATAGAAAAAATAATTAATTATAAATATAAATTGAGTTATATTGAAGTGAATATTCCACTCACATTGTAACAGCCAATTGTAGCCGTTTATTTTCAGAATCTTAACCAACTGCATCCTGACTGACGTCTACTTCTTTTAGGAGGCTCCGGTGTTATCGCTGTTGCACCTATAACAATCGCATCAACATTATTTTTTTTACTTTTGTCTTTAGTAATTAAATAACGCGTTTGTACAATAGTAAGTAACAAATATTTTTACCTATTTAGTTCGTGGAATACTCTAAAAATTCTACTCGTGAATTAAAATTGTTTTTTCCACGACCGGGAGTAGAAGTCGGTTTCTATGGCACCAAACTTGTGACAGAAGTAAAGCATTTACTCCCAAGGGACGAAATAAGACAACAATTTCCCTAGGGGAGTTTTTATTTCATGCCCAATGAAAACAAAATGTAATTCTTGTTTGATAGTAAATGTTACACTCTCACAACTATTGAAATTAATATTCGAAGGAACTTCACTAAATAAAACATTGTCTTTACTCAGATTTATAGTTTTTTGAACCGTAGTTGCAGCTTGTAGTACTTGATTTGCTATATTTGTTTTGTTTTCCACCGAATTGTCAATGTACGTTGCATAGAAACATCCCAAAGGCTTCTAAATATTGCAATTTCGCTCCGATTTATAATAATTCTTTATTTATGAAATTAAATGTTTCTACTCCCGATCGTGGAAAAAATAGTATATACACCTCGGGAGAGACCGCCATTTTTCCCTCGATGTATTTGTAGCCTTCGGGCTTCAAATTACACCTCAGGAAAAATAAGACGTTTCTCTCCCTTGGTGTATAATGTACTGTTATAATTCTGTCTTTTTTTAATGAACTCATTTGTGTTGATGCACGGCAATATCACTCCTCTTTCGGAGTTGTGATATTTCTTAGCAACAACACAATTTCGTTGTCAACGAGGCGACAAAATTATCGATAATTTTTAATAGAACTTGTGGTATTGCGGTTGAATATTTTACTCATTGTGACAACAGCCAATGGCAGCCTTTTATTTTCAGGCTCTTGGCCAATCACACCTAGACTGATCGCGATAATAATGCTTTTAGGACGGGAATTAAAAATTTTATATAATTCTGTCTTTCATTAGCCAATTCAATTGTGTTAATACACGGTAAAATCAGTCGCCCTTCGGCCTTGCTATGTTTCCTAGCAACAACACTATTATACTGTCAATGAAGGAATAGACAGCGATAATATTTAAATCACTTGTGGGATTGTTGTTGAGAATAAAATAGAACTACATATTTGGATGGAGAAGTTCAAAGTTTAAATTAAAATTAATAAACATATTTAAAATCGATTTAGAACTAAGTTTTAATAATGGTGTTAACGTCTTTCAAAGTTGCAGGTATTTATTTGGCAGAAAAAATAATATTTTAAATTTTTATTATAGAACAATCAACACATAAACAAAGAATAAGGTTCAAATAAACAAATTAGTTTCAAGTACAAAGAAGAAGGGGCTCGGGGTGTAGTTTCAGAAATTTGTGATCTGCGTTGAGACCGGGCCGGCGACCTTGCCTGTCCTGGTGGAGGTCCTGGCGGAAGAAGAACCTCCTGGTGCTAAGGGAGGCTTCACCGACACCTCTGTAGTAGCCGCTGCTTCAGCCTTAAACGGACTTGTTATGGTGTCAAAGACTTCGAGACGCTGCTTTGGTATCGAATGAGCTCGCGGTATTGGAAGGATTTGCCGAGACTTCGTGTAGCCAGTTCTTTGCTCTTGAAGAGGCTCGTCGAGATTTTGGCTTCGAAGCGTTCGTTAGTTCAATCCAGAAGCAGGTTGGAGTGCTTAAGGGAGCTTGAAGATGGCATCGTTTTGTTCTTTACGCTTTTGAACTCAATATTCGAGAATAAATCGATTTTTCCAAATAAATTAGTTTACTGATATACAATACAAATAAACATTTGTACAGTAGGCGAATTTAATATTTACAAAACAAAGTCGCCGTTGCATAGCAACGTCTGATGTAGTGAAACCTGCTTAAGACCAGCCAAATCTTACTTTCTTTCTTCTTCCTGAAAATTTATAGAAAGCAGTAAAGAATCAAGCCACATATAATGATAATATCAGGGAAGTAATCGTTAATAATGCAAAAACGTGTTTTCGTATTAATATTTTCACTAAGAGTGCACAGTATTAGACAACGTTGAAGCACAGATCGCTATCAACCTGTAAAGAAATCTTTTTGTTGGAGTTTAAAAACAAAATCCGGCGCATCAAAGATGGCCGGAGGCATAAAATTACTAAATCTTGTCAGTGTAACTTTAAAATTGGATTAAAGTTAAATTGGATTTTCCGCAATATTTATAACAGAATTTGGAAGTTTCAGCTTTGATCAGAAACTAATTTTAAATAATAAAAATCTCAATGTTTGAAACAAAATCTTCTGTTCAGATTTCGATGCAATTGCGGGTTATCTCGGTATCCATCAGTGCTAAAGCAAAACTGATAGTACCTTCTCGGAACATTTTATTGAGACAAGCTGAATGGTCATGGTATAAATTAAATATCTTCTTTTGTTTTCCAGTTATCGGCCATATTTGACATTTTCGAAATATTGAAGGGTTGCTGTAGTTCTGCTATTTTCAGAAGTATAAGGAAACTACACAGACATTTTTGATGCGCATTTTGCTGTAGATTACGTTAGTGCAACTAAATATTTTCTATGCTCAATTGTTTTTCCTACATTTTATTTAATGAAAACCATTGTTGGCTATGGCACCATTATAAATTTTTCCAATCAGAAAATACAAAGTATGATGTATTGATTTATAAAACGATTTTGTTTTATTAAAAATTAAATATGCCTTGATAATATGATAAATGACAAATAACTTTAATATAAACTCTGATATTAACAATTATGAAAAACAGGAAAAATTAATATTGCCTCAGTAAAAAAACATTTAACGGTATTAGGTCGGGAAATCGAGCCAGCCACAAAATCAGCCCATAAGTGTCTAACCACCTATTACAATATTGTTAATTTAAAACATTATTAGTAATAAAACTAACGGGGAATTAAACTAATAACGCCCTCTATTATGTGCGGCGAGAAGAAGTTGCAAAGCAACAAACCGGCAAAGTTGCGATCGGAACCTGCTAAGCAGGTATCTGCGATCGCACCGGCCTCTAAGCACAAAACACAGAAACGCCCGTGTGGCAAGAAATAAGAAAAGATTTGGTTTCAATTATGGCTAGAATAGACCACTACATGTTTCGTTCTTGTTTGAACTCATCAGGTGGACATAATTCTAACCATAATTGAGACCAAAAGCAAACAGGCATATATACGCCAGAAAGTATAAAACTAACGGGGAATTAAACTAATAACGCCCTCTATTATGTGCGGCGAGAAGAAGTTGCAAAGCAACAAACCGGCAAAGTTGCGATCGGAACCTGCTAAGCAGGTATCTGCGATCGCACCGGCCTCTAAGCACAAAACACAGAAACGCCCGTGTGGCAAGAAATAAGAAAAGATTTGGTTTCAATTATGGCTAGAATAGACCACTACATGTTTCGTTCTTGTTTGAACTCATCAGGTGGACATAATTCTAACCATAATTGAGACCAAAAGCAAACAGGCATATATACGCCAGAAAGTATAAAACTAACGGGGAATTAAACTAATAACGCCCTCTATTATGTGCGGCGAGAAGAAGTTGCAAAGCAACAAACCGGCAAAGTTGCGATCGGAACCTGCTAAGCAGGTATCTGCGATCGCACCGGCCTCTAAGCACAAAACACAGAAACGCCCGTGTGGCAAGAAATAAGAAAAGATTTGGTTTCAATTATGGCTAGAATAGACCACTACATGTTTCGTTCTTGTTTGAACTCATCAGGTGGACATAATTCTAACCATAATTGAGACCAAAAGCAAACAGGCATATATACGCCAGAAAGTATAAAACTAACGGGGAATTAAACTAATAACGCCCTCTATTATGTGCGGCGAGAAGAAGTTGCAAAGCAACAAACCGGCAACTTCTTCTCGCCGCACATAATAGAGGGCGTTATTAGTTTAATTCCCCGTTAGTTTTATACTTTCTGGCGTATATATGCCTGTTTGCTTTTGGTCTCAATTATGGTTAGAATTATGTCCACCTGATGAGTTCAAACAAGAACGAAACATGTAGTGGTCTATTCTAGCCATAATTGAAACCAAATCTTTTCTTATTTCTTGCCACACGGGCGTTTCTGTGTTTTGTGCTTAGAGGCCGGTGCGATCGCAGATACCTGCTTAGCAGGTTCCGATCGCAACTTTGCCGGTTTGTTGCTTTGCAACTTCTTCTCGCCGCACATAATAGAGGGCGTTATTAGTTTAATTCCCCGTTAGTTTTATACTTTCTGGCGTATATATGCCTGTTTGCTTTTGGTCTCAATTATGGTTAGAATTATGTCCACCTGATGAGTTCAAACAAGAACGAAACATGTAGTGGTCTATTCTAGCCATAATTGAAACCAAATCTTTTCTTATTATTAGTAATGTTTGTTTTGTTGGTCATTTGTCAATTGTTATATTATCAAGGCATACTAGATTCCTAATGAAAAAAAAAGAAAATCAGTTCTAATTCGACTGTTTTTATAAATATGTACATACATAAAACTATATATTTTACACATAGAAAAAAAGTAAGCATTTTAATGGTGCCACAGCTTGTTGCAGTTTCCATTTGATAAAATTTAAGTTTGGGCCTTATTTTAAAAACAATTGAGTGTAGAAAATATCTTGTTGCAATATCATAATCTACACAAAAATGCTCGTTAAAAATGTCTGTACGGTTTCCCGTATATCTCAAATATCGGAGCTGCCGCAAGCAGGCCCTCAAAATTTCGAAAATGGTAAATACGGCCAATAAATAGAAGATGTTTGAGTTGTGCCCTGACCACTGAATTTGTCTCGAAATAATGTTTCGAGAACATGCTATTAGATTTACTGTAGCACTGACGGATCCTGAGATACCCTGCGTTTTCATTCAAAATTGCTCACCCTGTACAAGTGTACAGTAACATGAAGAATGTTATTAAAACGTAAAACAATAAACTAATGTTGAGTTTCAGTTTCTTGCATTGGTTTGTTGTTATGCATTTATCGTTCCAATGTAAAAACATGTACCGTGCCCTCAAGCAAAGAACCAAAAGCTTTATTTGAAAAAAACTGCTGCAGTTTTGCTTAGTACTTACTCATCTACTGAAATACCACCGTTTTCCAGTAATCAATTCAATATATTTTCTTGAGTATTTTCATCATAAATTATTCTGGTACTAGCAACTGAATCTTTTGTTATTTAATTTTCCGGTTGAACAATGAATAGTGAGTTTGTAAAGTTGTTATAAATAAGTGTCAAAATCGTTAGTCGCACAACATAAATAACGTGATTTACGTGAAACAAAGCTGCATAATTGATTTAAGTTAAATAGTTTCAGCGGACTTCTGAAGTTAAATATGGGTCATTGTAATATGTAATTTATGAACCAGTTAGTTGCCAGACTTGGCTCATTAGTGATATTTTTTTAATTCCACAGCTCGAAACGGTGACATTCTCCGGTTAAATTTATACTCGTAAATTATGTCCCTTTAGAAGTTAACGTTTTCCGGGTTATAAATTGCATCTGCGTTGTTGATTATGTAGCAGAAAATATAAAATGTAGGTAATGTGTTTTTGCACTGCAAATATTTATGCTGATGGTACTGCTCTCCGCCTCTAACATATTTTCATCTCCAACTGTGTTATTCCCTGGAATTTCACAAGTAGTATCTAACGGAGAGCTGCATTTTCAGTGTAACTCTAACTGTATGTTATTTTCAACTTTGATTATATTATGAGGAATATTAACTATGTACCTCAGTTTTTTTTCTTTTCGGATATTTCCAATTTCTCAAATTCACTCTTTTGTAGTTCAAATAAGTTTTGAAAGATTCCTGAACATCGATAGTTAAAAAAATTAGTTAAGCTCTTTGCCTGGACTTTAGAAATTATTACTTATCGTATTTTCAAAAGTACTTTTGTATCAACAATTTACATACCAACAGTGAATACAAGAACACACGGAGAAGCGTACAGCAATAAGGCTAGGGACATCCTAGCAGTGAGCATGGTGCAACCCGGAATTTTGTCTGTGAGAAATATGAATTATTTGAATTTTTAGGTAAAGATTGTTTGCGGTTAAAGAACACCAGAGTTAGAAGACTAAAGCTAGCTCAGCAGTATATTAATAAGAAATAAAAATTAAACTTATATTCAAGTATTAATGATGGGTTATATAGCTTAAACAGAAATGTGTTCTTGTCTTTCGTTTATTAAATAATAAGCCAATAAATGTAAAAAAACGTATAGAGAAATTGGAGCATTGAGACGAAAACTAAACTGTGGCCCATGTCCAGCTCCATATACTACAATTGCTTTTCTCTACAGCCATTAAAGTACTAAATTTTATACAAATTTGTCAAACACATGTTTGTTTGTGACAAAGTGTAAAGTCAAAATTTTCAAAAAATCGTAGCGGCTGCCATTTAGAAACTAAAATGTTTTTCTATCAGACTGCGTCTTCGAATGTAGGAAATTGAATTTCTGAAAAATGCTGTTAAAAATACATGTCTAACTTTAAGTTTCGAATTTCTCTTAAAAGATTATTTTATCGGAGAATTATTATTGATAGACTCCCAAATGTCTAAGCTCATTGAAATTAGCTTATCCGTGCGCGAGATATGAGGCGCACATTTATACACACATACTCACCCACAAACAGACATTTGTTAATAGTATATTATAGACCAAGGTAGAGAAGACATTTTTCTCAGCCTAGCAGAATTAATTCCCGAGATGCGAAGCATCGAGGGAAATAAGTTGCGAGGCTGATAAGTCTTCTCTACCGTGGTTTATATATATTATTTTTTCCACTACTAGCACCCTTATTCCTTTTACAATTAATTGATTTTACATTACTAAAAAATAAAATTAGAAATGCAAATATGCACAACAATAAAGTAGCCTTGCTTGAAAACAAGAGAATAGTTAATTTCAATTGACATTTATGTAAAATATATATATTTTATAATAGTGGTTATAAAATGTCCAATTTTGATGATTTGAGTGAAAACTGTACTCCTCCTGAAATTAGGGAAGGTGCAGAAAGTGTTGGTGAACAGTTATTACCAGTAAAATCAAAAGATTTTTACATGAAAGTTTATGGTGAATTTAAAGATTGGTAGCAATTGTTTTCATTATTAACCAGTAGTTAAACATGAAATATTATTAACCACTAGGAAAGAAATTCATCTTCTTGGCTCTAAAACAAAGTAAATAATGATATCGTTTAATGCTAGTAGTGGAAAAAAATAACTATTTTGCGCTTCTGGAGGTTCCGTCAAAAACTCGAACTGGATAGTTTTCATGAACTCAATACTTCCGTACACCGAAAGTATCGGAAAGTGAAAAGAAAGAAAGACGTAGGTCATACATAAGAGTTCCGATGTTTGGGGCTACATCATATAGTTAACTATATATTCCTGGAAAGTATGTACCAAATAACTTACTTTTACTGGCCTCTTTAGTGTTTTGTTTCATAGGTTGTTTGTGTATTCACAAGTCTTTCATTTAGGTACATCAATCATAGAAAATCAAGATTTACTGAAAATTTCTATAAGTTTGACGTTGAAAGTGGACGTTTCTGAAACTATTTTTTCACTGCACACCTATATACTTCTGAAAGCTCTGGGTGTCAGTTTACCACTGATGATGATAGCTTTGCTATCGCAGCGCGTATTATTATAACAATGTTATGCTAAACATTAGTTTTCACAGCCTAGCCATATTTATACATGACCAAAGTCAAAATAAAGTTGATTCTAGCAATCAAAATGTCCAATCAT
The DNA here is from genome assembly GCA_958336395.1 of Ctenicera cuprea. NCBI lineage: Eukaryota > Metazoa > Arthropoda > Insecta > Coleoptera > Elateridae > Ctenicera > Ctenicera cuprea. The sequence goes on along the minus strand of OY284487.1, from coordinate 27,705,971 downwards.
GACGCTCGATTTCGAAGCTTCGATTATTATCTAATTAAACTGTGTTAATTTATATTTTCCTAATATTCCCAAAACCAGTTCGTGCTAAATAATTGCAAATTTCTCCTATACACTATTTTCTGATAATCTTCTTATGAGCCTAAGAATAAGTAAGTATCTGCGTTCGCTTTACCAAAATTATCTTTAAGAATGCGGACAATCGAAATATTACTGTTGAGCGTTTTTCATCCTATTTTCTGAAAATTTAGTACATCACTATGGTGACCTTCGAGACTCTACGAAAGCTTAATAATCCTATTAAGCACAACATAAACGAGCCCTAAATTATATCCCATCTTAGAAAACTTTTAGATGTGTCAAAGTTTTATGTTTTAAAACCATCATCCTGTCCTAGATTTGATAACAATACCAGTATATGGTTTACTTTTCTTGTGAATTCAAATTAGTAAAGCAAGAATAAACCATATAACTTGTTGTATGTGTATATGTTTGTTAATGATATCTTTAATAATAAGTAGCGGAATCTGTGGGCTACGCTCCATGTGCTTTTGTAAATGGTAATCTTGCATCTGAGGGTGATAAAATAATTGTTAGTATTAAACAACATTTCTGATATCTGCCCTGTTAAAATCTCAGCTGCAATGAAATTTGCAAACCTTATATTAGTGCAGCGTTGCTTCTAGGATAAAGCGCGGAAGGCGATTGCTTTGGCTCGCGCACTAACGAGGCTCTGCTCTTCGTTTTTAATGTTAGAAAATTCTTACTGCTTCTGTCGTTTTTATCGCAATTATAATTATAATAGTATATGTTAACATACTAAAGTATTTTTACTTTTATATTTATAAATATCTACATTGTGATTTTTCGTTATTGTTAGCACATACCTACCTTATGCCTAATGTTTCACAAGTTTTCACTTACTAAATAATTTTAAGATTTTCATTCTTTACCCTGCCTTGATACTTCGCTACTCCCAATGAAGCCAGGAGAGGCGAGATAAGGGACAACGACCCTCTGGAATAAGTCAAATCTGTACTGATTTTGTAATTTTAAAAATTGTGGTATCTTTGGAAGTATTTGTTATTGATAAAAGTACAAGAAATGTTTTCAACATGCACCAGAGGTAGCTGCTAAGCATCCTGTATAAAAATTAAACAGTGTATGTGGCTTTAAATCAACTTACTGTAAAATGAGCGTAGAAGACTTGCCAAAGTATGCGTCTTCTGACCGACAGACCAGTTAAAAAAAAAGTATCTCATTTTCAACTTTAGTAGCAACTGAATGCAAATATACTAGGTACCTACATCGTCAAACTTACTGAGTATAATCCAGTACAATTTTATAGCGCAGTAATTTAATTCTATTTTTTGAAAATAAATAAATACGGTTTTACTGAACATTATTCTGTTTAAGTGCATATTTTGACTCTTTAAGTGTTTGAACCGTTAAATGCATATAAATCCGGCTTTTACTTATGAATTCATTTTTGAATCCATTTAGAACTTACCTATTTCGTACATACAACCACGGATTTTGCAGTTTGCAGATCTGATCGTTTCTGCGCGAAATAATGTCAGTTTTTAAGTTTGAAAATTTCTTGCTAAAGTGATTTTTAATATTCAACCCTAACTTTATATACTAGTTTTTGCTATTACTTATTTAATATCTTCTGTAAAATGTAATTGCTGTTAAAGCGTTTGTATGTAGAAGTATACAAGAATATTCAATTATTAAAAGCATAATTGCTTACCTCTATACGTATTGCTTAAAATCATGATGTACTTCAATGCTGTTGCTGAAATATCCAATAATACAGAAAAAAAATAAAAAAGCCGAACTAGTCTACACCTTTATTTGGAAATGTACAAGTACGTGTAAATTATAAATACTTTGTTATAAAAAAATAGCTGTACTATTATACAAATTGCTAAATATGTACAACAAATATGTACAATTTTACAACTAATAAATAACATAGAACATTTATGCTTTTGCATTACTGAATGTTATTTTATTGAGAAAAATGTACAAATTACCAATTATTAATAAATAAATAATTAATTTTTTCATATTATACAATTAAGCGTATAAAAATTTACTTCTGATAGCAGCTTTTCAATTTTTCTTTGCGACTGTACATGTAAACTTTTCGTTAAAAGTTTATGTACAATGTACGATATTAAATTTATAGTTTAAGCAAAAATTGAAAACCTGGAATTTTAGAAGTATTATCATATAAATTAGAAGAATGTATAAAATTATGTACAAATGCTGACTCAATGCATTACGTAAATTGTTATAAATACTTACATAATATATTCACTGTTTGAATTTAAAATCAGTCTTTAACAATCGCTACTTACAACAGCGGTTACTACATCAGAATGCACGCTCATAATAATACTGATAATTTTTTTAATCTGCAGATCTTCGAAGAATAAAGTTTCTACTAATTTATGTTTGTTGCATGATTTGTATATTTACGTATATTAAAAAATCTTTTATGTATTACTAACAAAAACATATCACAAAAAAATTTGTTTCTTGTTTTAAATTTAAAAATATTATTTTTTCAATGAGAAACGGTAGTTTGTTAGCACAATTAAAAAGCTAACTTTTGTAAAAATCAAAATATCACACACACATTAATAGACATATACCTCAAACCGTTTGTTTGTGCTACTAGCCCAGAAGCGTAGATACCAAGGTATATCTATAGAAATCTGCAGATTCTGTAGAAGTATATAAATTTGTTAATTAATAAAGTTACAAACAAGTATGAACAGTTTTTTTCGTTCTACAAATATCGCATTTCACCTCACAACACCAGTGGAACGTACAATTACACCTTTCAACCACTTCCACTACTTGCGTACGGTACCCTCTACCGCAACACATTAAATCACACCCATCAACACCAATTGAAGTGTCATTACACTGCCTTCCATGGGTACCTTGAATCCCCAACCTAGGATTTTTTTCACAAAAACCAGGAGAAGGTTCGTAGTACACCAAGTCCTTAGACCCCGGCGGTTTGTGTTCAGGATTGTAAGGTTTCAGCTGAAATCCATATTTGTGCTTCCTTCCCTTACCTTCCCTTTTGTTGTGGATACTGTTACTTAAAATATTGTTGTTGGATTTGTTATGTCGGTTGCTGTGGGCATTGTTGTTGTTACGATGATTTCCGGCGTTGCTGACCATCACTCGCGAAGCACCATCGAAGCGGTCTTTTAGATGATCGCCGATCACTCGGAATGGTGGAAGACGCATCCAGCAGGTTTTTACCGTGCAAGAACCTGACATTCCGTGGCACTTACATTCCTGGCGCATTTGGGATTGTACGTGCTGACAACAAGAAAACGCTGTTAGATATTATATTGGAAACAAACGTATGGTAGCGAAACAGCTAAGCTACCGGTTAAATTATGTTCTTAAATGTTGAATGCATTACTATAACTGTCTAAATACCAAATTATTAGTATTGTTTTAAAGGTACATAAATAAAAAAACAAGGTATTTTCATTTAGCGACTATAAAAGTTTTTCAAAGATATTAAAAAATAAACTGATTTTGGTTATTGGAATACAAAGAGCACCAATGTTAATACAGGATTTCACCAGTAGTATCAAATATGTTCTACAAAAATTACAGTTTCTTATAGCGACAACAAGCAAATACACCAATAATGATTAGACAACCCTTATCCAATACTACCATCATAAAATATTGTTCAAAAAAAATAATTCATTGCTGAATCCTCTAGGAGAAAACATAACTACTTTTTCCAAGAATATTTCCAATATTATCAATAGCTTGTAAACAAAGCAAACAAAGGACATGAAATTACTATACAGGGTGTTCTATTGAGCTTAAAACTATGTTTTAAATCACGATTTTAAAACCGGTAAACTAAATACATTGGTTTGCAACGATTCAGGAATTTAAACTCTGCAGACACACCACGACCGCGATTGAAAAGGATTATGGATTAAACAGTAAAAATCTCTGGCTAGCTCGTTTAGAGTTCCGACTTTACTTCGATATTTTACTTTGCCAGTACGCATTACTTTCAAATGTTGATTTAAATCTTTAAAATGTAATAATTTAAAGGTTAAAATCAAACTTTACTTGTAAATAATTAATTTTAATTAAAATAACATCAATTTCAATCAAACTCTTCTACATATTAATTACAGCCGTGAGAACGGTAATTTGTGTTTCTTATTTTACAGTACGTTTGGTTTCTGCGTCTAATCTTTATTAAGAATGTAGCGAATAGTGATTTTGGCCTCTGGCCTAGTACCGAATATTTGTCTAGTCTGTCACGGCCTAACACCGAATATTTGGCTAACTATTCGGCGAATATTCGGAAATCTATTCGACCAAATATTAGTGTAAAAAACCAAATACTCGGCCTAATATTTGGCCGTGTACCGAGTACTAGACCAATTACTCGGCCAAATATTCGGCCAAGTATCAAATATTAAAACAACTATTCGGCTAAGTACCGAATATTACCTAACTTAAGCCAATTATTCGGCCATGGTTCGAGTGATAATAAATGTGTAGGTTAGTTGCTTTACATAAGTGGATAGCGTTAATTGTGGCTACCAAATTTGTAATTGTTTTAGTATATTTTAATTATAGCATCAAAACTTTCAAAAAAATGGCAATGTAGTATTGTTATCATGTAGTGCACAAAATGCCGAAGATTCGCCGAAAATACGGCAAATATTCGGCAGACTCGAAAAACTAAGTTCCAAAAAATGGCCGAATATTTGGCCCATTACTAGGCCCACCGAATACTCAGTACTTCTCTATTTTTTTTTCAATTTTCTCTAAATATACCTATAATTTACACAGGTTTCATGGTAGTCTTATTATGTTTTGATTAATTATATTTCAATCGAATATGATTGGCAGAAATTGTAATGTAGAAATAGTAACTAGTATATGCATTTTATTAGTATATTAATACTCTGACTAATTACAACAAGAAATGGCTGTTATGTATGTGTTTATACTACAAAATATTACAATTTTTAATTATTAAGTTAATTGAAAAGAATGAAACTCAAAACCTACGAACTAAAATAAAAGAAAGTTTTTATTTTTGATTACGGCAAGTTATCACCGTTCTTAATTTTACCTTCCTACACGATTAAAATATTCTAATGACGACTGGTGTGAGAAAAAGGTTTGATTTATGCAGAAACTGGCCATTACTACCGGGTGGTCGTATCGAGTCATATTAAAATGCATATTAACTTGTTACTCGCCACGAACACTGCCCGTTACTAATAAAGTGACATTTGCTTAAGGCGTTAAGCTGCAGATGGGATTTTATTAACTCTAGTGAAGATTATCAAGTTTTATTTTGATTATGCTTTTCAATATTAATATCTAACATCAAAGTAACTCTTTAAAGCAGTTCAGAACTAAAATGTATTTTCATTTATTTCCAAAACGTAGTTTAAAACTACAGAAAACAAAGACGATAAATGATTGTTGTGAATTGCTTAAGTAACTTTCAAGTACGTATTACCTAAACATCATTTAATTACGAACAAATATGACATCTTTTCTAAATGACCGTAATTTACCAAAACGCACCATTAAGTACAAACCGCAGCTACTAACAAAAGTTATTATTTTGCTTGTTAAACGAGTACATGCGTCGTTTGATATATTCATTAATAAAAGCGACTTCTACTATTTAGTCTATTAGTGGAACACGTCTGTTTAACAAATCGCAACAGCGGGTTCATTTCTCAAACTGACAGACCACGTCTCACGTTCTTATGTTTATGTTGGTAGTACTGATTGCACGAATCTGGAGTACTCCATGCCTCTTTCTTTGAACGCGATAGCGCTAATGACTGTTGATACGGATGTTATTTTATCCAATTCAATTAATTTGCTCGATAGAGAAAGTGAAGGAGAGCTAAATTATAATAGACTTAAGATATGCTGTTGCTATATATAATTTACCAACTTCAAATGAAAGACGGGAATAAAGTTATACTTTCTTTTTAATATTGTTATTTAAATAAATTATTTGCTTAGGCAAAGTTATGTTAATTTAAACCAAAACCGGTTTGCTTTAAATTTAAGATAATTGCTAAAAGTTACAGGTAATTTGTAGATAAATTATAAAAACTAATTTTCTTTTACTTTCTTATGCAAAATATGAATAGCCCCACAACATAGTTTGTCCATATGGATTGTTCTGCGCCCAATAGTTCAGAATCTTATTGTCACTGATATAGCTTAAAGGGATTTTTTTGTCGTTTCTTATTTAAAAAAATAAAGATCTCTTAATTTATAAATTACAAAAATTAATAGAAAAGCACCCAAGAAACAATTAGGGTATTTGAGAAAAAAAGGAAATTGTACCTAATCAATCGAATAACAATATTTAAAAAAACTAAATTTCGTGCAAGCGCAACGAGACCATCCTCGTGTTAATCCGCTGTTTTCTTTCCTGTTATATGATTGAAACTAGGGTTTCACGAGACTCGACGATTTTCAAGATTGCTTGTCTTGATCTTGTCTCGAATCAAGACAAGATCGAGAAAAAATTGCTTTGTGAAAATCAAGACAAGATCAAGACTTACTTGGTCAAGAATTTTCAAGATCAAGAAATATTATCGATAATTTCTTGATTTTGGAAAGATAGGGTATAATCATGAAAAACCGCAAATGATACAAAGCAGGTTCTTTATTACTATAAACTACATTACTAACAAACTGATATGGATGCAGTAAATCCTTGAAAACACATCATATTTTTTTCTATAAAACCGTAGCATCAATAATAGTGAAAAAAAATTTATTTAGGAAACTATTAAATACAAAAGTGAAAATTAGTCTGCTTCGCTCTTTTCTTATAGTAAGTGTTGCCTTCGAAAATAATTTTTCTGCAGGAACTGATGTTTCCTGAATACTTAAAATATCCCGGGCCATTCTTGACATCATTTCGGGTATTCCCCTGCGTATCGAGAAATTTCAAGACTCTCGAATCAAGACAAGCAATTAACATCGAGAAAATTCACAAGACAAGAAATATTAAACTTCTTGTCTCGATAATCAAGACAAGACAAGATTTACTCTTCGAGACAAGATTTCTTGTCTTGGTGAAACCCCAGTTTAAACTATTCCATTACCACCAAATTATAAATTTTTTTTAAATTTTTAATAATTCAAAATTGTAGAATTGTTAAACAATGAACCTGTAAAGAAATGATTTTTTTATAGTTTCCTATTTATAGGTAAACATCAAAACTTTAAAAACTTAAAATTATGAATATTTTGGAATATTTTTGAAATTTTTGAAATAGTTTGTTAACTAAACAAAATTGAAAGTTTTAAAAATTTTGAAAATGTTGATTATAACTCGAAAATTCCGTAATTGGGAAAATATTAAAATTGTTTATTAAAAATGTTTTAAATTGGAAATTTCAGAATTATTGAAATTAAAAAATTGCACTAAAAGGAAACATCCACGTTGTAAGGTATAAGAGGAGATGGAAAAGAAAGTAGGAATAAAAATTTGGAAACTAAAAATATTAACTTTTTTAAAAAATTTTAATATGTTTCGACAATTTTGTAGGTTAATGAAATATTTTGCAAATATTTAGAATTTTCAATATTATAATAACATAGTATTAGCTATATTCCCTATAGCTAGCGTTTGAGAAATAATTGTTTGATAATTTCCAAAGTTTTGAAGATTATTTAACAACTTCGTTATAAAAAAATCATTATCTTTCTTCCAGAAATTATTACGATACTAAATGTTACTAAATTTAGTGCCGATCTGACAATTTATTTCTGAGTAGAGACGGGGCTAACTAAAGTTAAAGCTTTCAATAAAATTTTTTCTGATGACCTCTATTACATTCAGCCAAAAAACCACTAATTTTCGCTTCCGGTTTCGAATTTTTTAATAATTTTACAGATTCGTTTTTTTATAGACGCCTTACAACGCTAGATAGGTATGAGATAACAAACGAGCAGTAAACAAGATTGAATAACACAATAATTACAATACAGTTTAGAAAGTATGTTCCGTTTATGGCAAATTAAATGGATAATTTTGCTTTGTATTTAAAAATTTGACGATAAAACTGTGTATAAAAAGCCCACAAAGCAAAATGAATGGCAGTGCATAATTTAAAGTTGAATTATTTAAATCCCTTTGTCAACTAATCCAAACATTAAGGGTACAAATGTTACAACCAAAGTAGTTAATTGTTAGATGTCATGGAGCTGTCCTTAATAGCAGTTGAATTTAAATTCGGTTGATGTCGCATATAAGAATTGTACTATGGCTATGTAATGTGGCACCCCATAGAGCACACATGTCTCTTGGAAGTCTCAGAGGCGCCCCGTCGTGAAACACCGTGTTACACCAGATAATGTCCCTCTGTACATATGTTCTAGCTGTTAGTATCTACGTGAAAGACGAGGGTTGAATAAGATTTCACAAAGAAGCGATTAAATCCTTTCGGACAGGTTGAATCGCTTTTTAAGGAACTCGTTCTGAAAAGGTAAAATACCTTCTAGCTACACTTACCATTCTTCCAGCTTCGTTGTTATGCAAATTCATTTTTTCGCGAAGGTTTCTACCCCGTTCTCCTGTATCCACGAACTCTCTGCTAAATTTAAACCCAAAACCAATGTTGTCTGAACAACCTCCCCATTCCCAGTCGCGGACTCCTGCAACGGTCGATTTTCCTGAAATTCGCGGTCGACTTTTGTGGTGGCTGTAGTCGCAGTTGCAAGTCTCTATTGCCCCTTCACTACATGCTCTTGCGATTGCATGTGTAACTGCTGCACTTGTTATTGCGTAGATGAACGCCGTCTCTCGACACCCTGCAAAAGAAAATACTTTGGTGAAAGGTGTCGTAAGTAAAAACTAATTTGAACACCTGCTGCAGTAGCATAATTAATGAAAATGCTTAGAAGTTTCCTTCGGATTTGCCAGCAAGTGACAACTAATTAAAGGAATTTACTTCTTAATTATATAATTACGTTTGAAAAGGAGTTCTGCAGGTGTACAATTAATGAATGTAACAATGACTCTATTATTTTCCATGTATTTATTAACATAATCGATTTATTTCAATTTATTGCTGATAGAAAACACCTGGTTACGGGAATTTGTTTTTATGCTCTACTCCTTACAGTAGTTTTAATTGCTTAACGGTTTCAAAGAAGTTTAAATACTCAACATATTCTTAAAATAGCGTTCAAATTTCCAATAATAAATAATACAGCTGTTCTGTGGGCAAGGCATGAAATTAATGGTATGAATAAAAAGGAAAATACGTCTCTGGAAAAATGCTTGACGCATATAGCTCTAAACAAGTACATGTCCAGTTCACGAGTTTTATTTACAAGAAACGACAATGTAAGTGATCGCATTTCATTTAAAACAAAATCGTCTACCTTTTATGCTCTGAAGAAAGTTGGAAGAAAAGAAGCAAAATTGGGTTGTTATTTAGAAAAAAACACTTTGAGACAAATTTATAGCTCTTTAAAATGACTATTAAAAATGGAAAACATAATGGATCCGGGAAAACTTTGAGAAAACCTTACCAAAATACAAAATATCTCTTATCCAAAAAAATGGTTTGGTAGAAAAGGTTTCAATGCTTAGGGAGAAAACGCTCTTGAGAAAAATCGTCATAATTAAAAACTTGTACCTATAAGAAAACTCCCAGGAAAGTTACTACATATTAATTCTTATGGAGCCCCGATCTCCTGCTTTTAGTGTTTTCGAGTTAACTTCTAAGACTATCATCGGTAAACTGGTTATGAACGTTGGTGAAAACTACGGTTTTGAATTTGTCAAAAACCGGTGAACCAGTCTTGAGTCATTATCGATCTGGAGCAGTTATCGAAACTGCGGTTTCCATCAGTTACTGGTCATAACTCATAATCAATTTTGAGTCATAACTCATAACTGATTATCGGTCATCGGTCATGACCGAATATCGTCCGATCATTACTCACATCGATTATCCATCATAACCGCTTATCGATCACAATCGGTAACCAATAATAATTGATGTTGACGTTATTTTAAATTGATTATGAATGTGACCCACAGTCATAATCAATAAACGGTGGCAACGTCATCGACATATTAATTATGATTTATGATTAATTTTGTGGTAATTTTCGTCGAAATTTCGAAACAGGTCAATTGGTTCCGCTACGCAATGTTGCTTAGATGTATAAGGTTTGTGAATGTTGGACTAGAAAATGGTGGCGGTGCAAAAATACTAAACTGCATACTCATTTTTACTTTCTCATATTTTTAGTATGGGAATGTATTGTGATCGCAAAAATTTTCGATTCAAAGATTTTGTCGGAAATACGTGTGTTGGATCTCCAAGAACCCAAAAACGTAGTTTTCAAAAATGTCTGCCTGCGTATGTGCGTGTGTATAGCGCGAAATCTCAGGAACTACTATGCCGATTTTAATGAAATTTGGTATACTTGAGCACAAAGAATTTTTTTTAATATTTTTTTCAAAAATAAATTTTCAAACGTTTAAGCACACAGTGTGATAGAGGCAGCTAAGACAAATCTGAAGTTTTTCTTCGAATACTCCAGCATCAAAGTAGCGTTCGCTACGACTTTTTGAAAATTTTGATTTTAACGTCGTATTACACAAAAGCAACTTTACACATCGGGATCAAATTTGTTACTGTAGTAGCTCACGGGGGAAGTATTGTTTTCATGCACGAGATTTGATGCAACTATTAAACTATGGGAATGTAAAAATATTTCCAAACTTTTGGAAATATTCGAATAAGTATTGCTCACAAACTGGGTGGCCGATTTTTCTAAACTTTGTATAGAGCTACTGCTGACCTACAATTTGGTTCGCGTTCCAGCTCCCTAATGTTTTCTATGACGCCGTCCATAAACTTTTAAAAATTATAATAATTAAAGCTTATTTAACCAAAAACGAATTGACGTATCGAGATTACAATAGATACCACATTAATCTTAGAAGAACACAATGTTTTTATGTAAGAGAATTTTAATACAAATGAAAACTGGCTAAACGATGTTTTTCAAAATTTGTAACCTTATAGAACTAAGAATCAGCTACAATTTGGTTTGTATTACACTTTGCCAATTTCTCTATGACGCCTTCGATCAATTTTTGAAAATCACAAATTCATGACACTTTGTTATAAAATAAATATAAACGGGACAGGACAAAAATTTGTTTAAGCTTAATTGCTCATGAGTAACAGTAGAAGAAGATTTAGAAGCAGCTATATTTATGGAGGGTAATTGCCACCCCGTATCCCCTTAATTTTGACGAATGAATTCGTCGTATTGTTTTTGGTTTTTTAAAACCTGTAGTATTTTTTTCTTAAAAAAAATTATTAAAAAACTCCCGTCGTAACTAGGCAGCATAGGAGCATCGTTGACATTAAGGAGAGTGTAAATTAGATTAAAAACATGTAGTGAATAAGAGATGAACATAGTGTAAGAACGTGATAATAGACAAAAGCTTACGGGATAATTACATACCTACACACTACCCTGAAATTTCTACACAGGTAGTTTATGATTGTTGTTAGTTGTGTTTATATTTAAATACCTTACAACTAAAACAGTTTTTGGTTAGATGTGCTGTAATTTTTGTGTTTAGATGTATAAAAGTAATTGTTTTATACCATTGTGGGTATAAAAATGTACAAAGTGCTTCTCCAGTTTTTGTATTTTTCGCTCACACCAATCATTTTTATTAAAACAGATTTACTTACTTTTTTGAAAAAATTAATAGTATTGCAAGTAAATCCTTTTATTTCAAAACTCTTAAACTAAATAAAAAAAAATTAAACAGCCGCTTTTTTCATCATAATTTAAAATATTGAGATAATAGTCTCTTCAAATTTCACACTCCGTAACAGTAGTTATGAAGAATGTTGTTAATATTATTTATTAATACAAATGAAAAGCGTAAATAATCAGAATGAGCACATAATTCGATAGCTGTCCACGACTGGTCATAGCTTAAAACTGACTTTATTCATAAACGGTTACAACCCAAAACTTGTCATAACCGAAAACGTAAAATCTGCAGGCGGGCCCCTATGGGGTTCTTTCAGACGCCGCACTGGAGTCTTTAGCGGAAAATCGGTCATAACTGATAACCGGTTATAACTGACAACCGGTCATAACCGATAATAGGTCATAACCAATTACCAATAACCGGTTATAACCGATAATCGGTCTTAAGCGTCGGGTTACAAAAACAGACGAAGCCCGGTTTACCCAGAAATCGGTTCTGAAATCGAGTAACTGGTTATTAACAATTTTTTTCTACGAATCAGTTACTGTGATTCTTCCCGGCAGTTCTTCAATGCTACCGCAACGCAAACGAAGCATCCGATTGTGTTAAGTTAGAACTAATTGCATCACCCTTAATGCTGTAAAACATTTTCAATTTATTATCTAATAATTAAATATTTTTGGGAAAGCTCTCACCCCAACATTTTTTTACGTTAATATTATTTTATCAATATTAGCGTTACCTAAGCCAATATTACCTTACGCTATAATAAAGCGTAACTTTGAAACTCAAACCCTGTAATTGCAAGTGCTGTCCCTCGTACCATCAAAAGAGCTATCAAAGAGAAATGAATTCTAATTGGCATGCAGAACCTTTCATCATATCTGTAAGCACCCATTTGATGTCCACTACAAAAGCATTACAAAAGCTCGAGTACTGCATTTAGTAAACATCTGAGAGTGTGTATGTGTGTCCTTTATACTTTGTTCTTTGACAAACCAGACAAACCCTTCCGCAAAAAATGTCGCACAAATCCTGACAGTAGATGGTCGTTATTTCAACATCAGCTTGATAAATTTTACGCTTATTATTATCAGTTTATGTATGTAATGAAAGAGATCAATCAAGTATGGTTGTGAACAGCGAAAATCATTGTACTGAAGCTGGATGAACCCCCGGGGACAAATTGCTACCTTTAGGCCCTTTTCCGGTTTGTCTCAGTTTCGATCCCTTCATAAAGAACAAACAAACCAAAGCGAACAATTGGGCATATCTTTCAGATAACCTTTTCATGTTTTAAATAAGCTTGAGAGGCGTTTCCAACATGCTTTTGATATCTCTTCATTCAGAAACCCCGTCCGCCTTTCAGAAGAGGAAATGTGGTTAAACGCCAGAAATTCTAAGCTCGCGCGCATTCGATTATAAATTCCACTACGAACGACAAAACAAAGCAAAATAAATGCTGATTGATAAAAATAGCCATATCTTCGATCATAATCTCAGAGCGACAAGCTACAGTGTTTGTAACAATACCTGAGCATGTAGACCAGGTAGGTATATATCATGTGAACCAGCGGGGAGCCCCGTGATGACGTAATTATCCAGTCTCCCCCCAGGGAGCCAGAGATTAACGAAATAACAATAATTCATATGCCATGGACGGGACTCACACGGAGGACACATAAAACTTAGACCACTAATAATTAGATCTATCACAAGGTCAGGTAACACAAAGCCAATGAACAGTTTTAATGAGTCCTTTAGTTGGTTCTCGAATATTTTGGGCCTCTTTTGAGATGGATTTTATGTAAACTTTAACAAAATACAACCGAATCACTTTATGAAGTGATTATTTCGCGTTAAAGGTTTAAGGTTAAAAAGGATTATGTTTGGGTAGTTTGTGGTGGGTTTTATTAACCTGTTGAAGTGTTTATGGTTTATTAAAGATTTTATCTGAATTTTATTTGGGATGTTGCTACTAAATTTTGCTGTGAGTCATCTTTTATTAATTCCATCCTATATAATTAATATGCAACATATTTTTATTTGGTAGTAGCAGGTCGAAATAAAATAAAATTTGCAAATGGAATGTTGAAGATATTATACCTAAGGAATTTAAATAATAAAAGGAAATCTTGTTTTAAGATTTACTGGTGTAAATGTGTTTCTTGTATTTATATTTTCTAAGCAAGGTCAGAAATTTTATTTAAAACTATTTTTTTATTAAAATTATTTGCCTGAAGTTAGTAAATAATAATTACAGATGTATTAAATTTTGGTTATAGTGAGAAAAACAAATGCTGGCTTAGGAAATGGTTCAAACCCACGTCTTAATTTGCGATTGATGTGTTATAATTAATTTAATGTTTTGGCTTCACATTCAGCACGAAAATGTTAATTTTAATATTAAACGAAGAAGAGAAAAGAGTAGGTGAAGAGGTTGATGACTAGGTCAATGATTTACAAACGATCAGACCATTTTTAATAATTTATTAGGTAACCACAATCAATATCTCATATACTAATTAATGGATGTAACCGTTTTAGTATCACACTGAGATGGAATATACAGAGTGTTTTTATAAATTCGTGATGTCCTATAGCTGTTACAGAATGGAATTTTTAAGTAAGCTTAATTAACTGTATTAATAATGTTACTTGCGTGTTTCTGTTTTTTACGAAAAATACTTTAATAAAATCATACTACCGGGCGTTCACAAAACATGTCTCACACCTTTCTTTTTATTTATTAATTTTACAAAATCAAATCTGAAGTGAGTAATATAAACATAAGTTCCTATTACCCAATATAACTTTCAGTTGCTTGCACTTCCGGTTTTACCGGAAATGATTACTTAAACTGAAATTACCTTTAGGCCAAAATTATGTGTTTGCCATGCCTCGAATATAACGTTCCCTACGAAGCAGAACATTAACTTAAAAAAAAATTGTGTGAAAGGTTAAACTTACTGAAAAGAGATTTTTTAAAGAAATCGATTTTTTAAATGGAACGATACCGGCTCGTTCTGTTTTTCTTAAATATTGGTTAAAATTTTGCAAAACACATGCAGATTATAGCATATTAACACTATTATTATCAAACACTTAAAAGTTTCCAAATAAAATTTGTATGTCAAGCTGCTCTTCTTGCAGATATTTAAATGAAGTAAGAATATATTTGTTAGTCGCCAGAACCTGACATAAAATCTTGTAAACATAATAAAGGTATAAGTTATCCCAAGCACCTGGTGGCTGACCTCTGAACCGGACCGTAGGTAATTAATAATAATTACATGTGCAAGAATGCCTTTAACATAATAATTAGAAAACGAACATCAACTTGTAACCTGTTTGCTTTAAACATGATATTACTTTTAACCTTGTACCTTAAACAATAATTCAAATTCTGTTAGTAGATTTCGAATATCACGTCTGCTACTTTAATAAATTTGAAATTAAACTGAAACCCAGAAGAAATATATTAATATCCGCACTACAACTGCAAAAAAGAATTGAAAGCTGCATCATGGGAAAACATAATAAACATATACATTGGTATGAGCGTGCAATGTCAGATATGACAGGTAAACTATGATACCTGTTGTTTATTACTTCGTCGAGGATTGGAATTTGTCCCAGCGCTACAAGGAATGCACTTGCATTGATCGGGTGTATTGACGTTTATTGCATTATTATATTTATTTATGTATTTGTTAACGGAACGATTTCACGTTTATTACATCATAATCTCGTAAATGATATCGTAAAGATCTGCTCAGTCTGTTTTGAGTTCAATTTTTCATAATTTCTTTTTATAATTATATACAAGGACTCGTGCAAGGGAGAAGCATAAATTTACAAAAAATTACTGTTATTAAATTATTTAACTTTGATTCCCGTTTCCCTTTCTCTGCTTAAAAACAAAACCATCAATAATTAGCATCACTAATATCTAACTAATACGTACATGCAAATAGTGTCTAAGCTTTGAACTATAAAAATGGATCTTTGCACGCTGTATGTAAGTGCTATAACCGTATATACATTCCCCCAGTTAAGTTTTCCCTGCAAATAAAAAGCCGAGATCCCTTTTTGAGTAACGCTTAGTTTGCCTGATTGATTTCCACTGTTTTAGTAACACATTGTCCGTTGCTAAAGACAGCAGGCCGTTCTAGGCGATTTTAAAATAACAAACATATTTTACAATGTTGGAATCACGTTAACAAATAACCACACTTCACTGATCGGGATACGTATTACTAAAACTAAAATGCTGTGAGCATCAATTAAATTCAATGGCGACAGTTTCTATTATTTCTTATATTTTTAAATTTCGAAATTAAATGATTTTCAAAGCAGGATAAGTTAAAGCCATTGAATTTAATTAATGCTCGCACCGTATTAGTTCATCTGTAGAGATTTTATTAAATAGTGTTACGCACTACAATTTGATTCAAACAAGATTCCACGGCACCGCATGTAGAATAAATTTTAAGTGTTATTCTTCAGATTTCTATGCTACGAATTTGTTTGTTCCTTTTATAAATTGCTAGGGTTTAATAGGACATGTCTAATTTTTGCAGCAATGATCCGACCGACCCTGTTTTAGTTGTTACGATAAATATTTTATTATAATTATTTTTTTATGTTAGTTGGATTTACTCAAAATGGAGTATTTTGCACAAGCATTAGAAACAGTTTATAGAATTTCCTATTAAGCGTTTTTAGTAAGTATCTAAAACATTAATTTATTAGCAGAATGTATTTTATTTATATAAAACTATACAGTATAATTCAATCTCGATTAAATTGGGACATGTTTACTTTTGACATTAACCGGTTTATGTAAGACACGTAGGCGCGTCATTAATTCTTTATAAAATGCGTTATACAAAAACATCAACCTTATTTTATTAGCAAAGGTTTAATTTATCACTCAATATTACGTAATATAGGAGAACGCTATAAATGCTCTCTTTACATTTGCACTGTCAGTCGAGATCCCAGCTTCGCTGCGACAGCGTCACGAAATAGCAAACAGATTGCACTAATAACTAGCGATAAAAAATTGCTTCTGATTTTGGGGGTCATTTTCGGTTTACGGTAAAAACGTTTCTGAAACAAGACCCACAACAAAAATGTTGGGAAAACTATTGACGGAGAAAACGCCTTCTGACAAAAGGTTCCAGTAAAAACAACTTTTTCTACATGCTTTCCCCAAAGAAAAAAACAACCCCGATAAAATCATTTCCTGGAGAAGATTGCCGGCAATAAAACATCCTCCAAACAAAAACACGTGAATTTTCTATTATTTTGAATATCTCTCTTAAGGCACTTCCTTGGAAATAAGGAAAAGTGATAAGTTTAAGTAACGTCTTTCCGCCTGTTTTTAAAGGAATTTTTGCTGTAGCTAAGAAAGGACTTATTTTGTTGTACGTTTATCCTAATTGTTTCAAAAGTTTTTTTTCCTAAATTGTTTTACGAGGTTGTTTCTTCCGGGCGTCTTCCTAGTTTCTTTTCGGGTTCTCTTTCGGTTTTTCTCTACGGGATTTTCTTTTCGAGATTAGCTGTCAGTCCCGAGACCAACTCAGCAGAGGAAGCATTCGGAGTTGCAAACAAACCGGGGGCGTAACCCACGGGATCTGATAGTAATAGTTATTTACGTAACAAGTCAGAAAAATGATGCTTTGCAGGACGAGGGGGTTTGCCTCGGAGTCCCGTAAAGACACTTTCCTAAGGTATTACGCATAAGAATTTTTTTGTAATTGCTTTAAATAAAAAACTTTAAATCTTCAATTCATAATTTCGACTGATAGTTATTATTGACAGTGAAAAACGTTTAATCAAGTATGTTAGGTAAACAGATGTTTGTGTCTCCAAGCTGATATCTAAAAATCGGACTGCTATCTTTAACAGAACTGTAATGATTCATTACACTACTCAGTACTGCAATAAATTATTCCCCAGCTGCAAAAGAGCCCTGTAAGTAGTCACTTCCCTGCCGATTGCGGAAAAAAATGCAGGTTATGTATATTAACGACGCAATACTCTAACTTACTCTAAATATTTTTGTATGTACAAAAATAACCTTGACTTGATTCTGTGCAATTAGAAAACTGATCTTTTAATATCCTTCGATGAGAGATATGAGTTCATCCATCAATAATGTCATAAACAGTGAGTTAAATCAAAATATTTTATACTAGTATACTAAATAGACTGATGGTGAATGATAAGACATTCCCAAATTATTTCTGTAGTTATAGTTCTTTCAACGGTATTTGTTTTTAAACGTTTTTATTAAATTAGATAATAGATACATTTTAAAGTGCATAATAGAAAATTTATTATAATTAAGCAATTTTTGATTCTAAAATCGTTTAATTAAAAATACTAATATTAATCATATACATATTGGCTGCCTGCCAATGTTTTTGAAATATTAAAAATAAACTAGAGAAAAGTTATCGTTAAAAAAGCAAATATCGAGTGGTTCAGACCACCCTGTAGATAAATAATTGTTAAATTATCATCCAAAGTTTAAAAATTGCTTTTTAATTAATTTATACTCTTCGAAACTAAAGTTCCCATAAACAACAAATTAAAAGATTCTCATGTTACACAAGAGTATCTTAAAAGATTACAAAACTAAAAGCCTGACATAATGCTCTCATTAGTTTAAATGAAAGTTACAATCATAAACTGGTAATTATTTATTAGAGCAAATGCTTGATCGTATAAAACGCAGGCAGACACACTAAATCAAGCATTCAGTATGAGAAATGAAGATATATTTTGTGTGCGAACATTTACCTGCCACCCGGCTAGAACTACAATGTTGGGTGCCCCGTCGAGAGCTAGCCCACGCGATACCGATACACAGGGTGTCAGTTGTAAATACCTTATTTAATACCATGGCCTTGCTATTCCACCAAAGTACCAAAGCAATTGAACTAACCTAAGAGTTTGCAACACTATTTGTGACTAAATCGCGCACATTTTATTTAGCCAATCAAGACGGTCTGATTTGCGTGTCAATAACCAAACAAATCAATTACTTAGTTATAAAACAACCGCTGACAAGGGCACAAGTTCAGATTGTAAGTTGCGCTACGAAACGCGAAAAAAGACAGTCAGTTGTGTGATTCATAACATGTAGGACGCACTTTTAGGATAGGTTCAAAATCCAAACACTATAAAAAAATTCTATAAACATGGGTCTTCTTTACGGAGTTACAGCCTCCTGAAGATGGAACACTCTAATAACTGTCTTGTCGATACATTTCGAGTAGTTGTAGTCAATTTTTAAAATTCAACATATATCTGTGTATTACTGATTAGCTTAGTATTTCTACTCCTCCAGAGCAACTTAATAAAAGGGAACGTATAATTTTGTAAACACAAAATTCGGGATTATATCTAATTAGAGACTAACCGCACGTCGTTGCAGCCGAGAATGTTTCCTCTGCTGATATGGTTTCGGTAATAATGAGAGCTGACAGCGGTAAGCGGTTCTGTTCGAATAACCCAAACATACACTGTAAACCAATTTTTTTTATTTGCATAGAAAATTATACGAGCAGCCGATACAGAGCAGCACATACGATTTTGCTCCTTATAATCGACGCAATAGATCTGGCTTTTAGTATTGGGACCCCGTAGTCACTAAAAGTCGAGACAGGTTAAAAGGATCCGTAATTTATAAATAAATTTGTTCTGATTGTTGTTTGAATAACTGCACCAAAGATGTTTCGAATGAGGCGGGTCACGTAATATTTTTTTACATATTTTAGATATTACAGTTTTATCTACAAAATACTATTCTTCATGCAAAAATAAACCAAAAATTTCGTTGTTGAAAGCCGCTAAATCTAATAATTATCGGGATAATTCAATGTTTTTAAAATCGAGTTGCCATGAAGGTCTAGGTGTTTTTTCAAGATGCCTAAATAGTTTCCAAAAATTTGAGGGTAAGTTCCACACATCAAAACAATGAAACAAATGCCACAAATCTGAGTCCAGAAACGTTTTATTACCAAGTTGTAGTCTCCGAAATTGGAAATACATTCAACAATTTCTGTTGCCTCTTCCATGGGCTGTGTTATTTTTATGGCTTTGATGTGTAGAACTTATAGTGAAACTCTGTACGAACCATTTTCGCGTCTTCAGGAAACGCTATGACCTTCATGGTAACTTAACTCTTCAGAAAAATTGAATTATCTTGAAAAGTGTTAGATTTGGGAACTTTCAACAAGAGTATATTTTTAGTATATATGTTTGTATGAAGAATAAGATTTTTTCGCCAAAAGTTGTGAAAAATTGTAATATGAGCCACATCTGTACTTATTCAAACAAATTTAGTAGAAATGCTAAGCTAAATAAGTAGTGCTAAGATATAGAAGCACCAAATGCAACTAATGTGAAATTCTCGACAAAAATTATTACAGTGGAAGATCTTCAGAAGACTGTAACTCTGTAAAAAGCGTTTCTAGAACGATGTTTGTAGGAACTTTTGGTATTGCTTGCAGATTTTGAATACATCCTGCAAGTGGGTGCCACATGTTATGAATCAACCTGTATAACACGTACCGTCGATTTTCCTGTGATAAACTTACGTTGATAACTAAGTCGTACTAGTTAATTTAAGATAATTCACTCGCATTTCGTGCTGCTGATATTATAGTTTTAATTAGCCCTAGTTAACAATCAACCCAAGTTTATCGGAAAATTGGCATCGCTAGTTGTATTACTGCTGATAATATCATTGTACGAATTATTAAGCAATACAATAAGATAAAGCTACACAAACATAACCAGAAAATTGTTAACTATAACCATTATCATCGATGAATGTTGGTAGCAGACAACAGAGCCAATACATTGCTTCTATGAATGTAACTAGTAGCCGCAATTCTAAAGGTTATATAAAGGGTAAACTATGCAAATAAGGTGAAAATACAATACAGACGAACGTAAAGTACCTATAATTAAAAACTCGATCTAGGGAATATAGAAAACGTTTGTATGTCAGAACTTGAACTGTCTAATGAATTATCCTTATTATGTAGCTTTAATTATTTTAATATTCTGTTGTTATGTATTAAATATTAATTGCTCTTCTGTATTTTGATTTAAGGTGGTTTTTATACCAATTTATGTTAAATCTACAGTATTTACTGATCCTTGTATTTATACGAGGGCGGAGTGAGAAGTTAAAATTGGAACAGAGCGCGTCGCAATCGCAAATCCCAAATGACATTTGTCAATACTATCTGTTACTACGCCACTTAAAAATTTATAGACAGATCTGTCATTTAGTTCAGTTTTGACAGCCATTGAAATCAGACAACCTCTCGTATTTTTTGCAAACACGGAAAAAAGTGAATTTCGTGTGTTAATTAAACATTATTCTTTGCGTGGAAAATCATTACTCAAACCAAAACAAAGCTTCATAAATATTATTGGGACTTTTCACCATCGATTAAAATGATTTACAAGTGGTTTACTAATTTTCGTTGTGATCGTACAAGCACAACTGATGCCGAACTTTCAGGACGCCCAAATGAGGTCACCACACCAGAAATGATTGACAAAATCCATGATATTGTATTGCAAGACCGCAGAGTGAAAGTGCGCAAGATAGTTGAGATAGTACGCATCTTAGATGAAGGTGTTCGCATTATGATACACGAACATTTGGATATAAAAAAGATATCCGCGTGATGGGTGCCGCGTTTACTCACACTCGACTAACAACGCACAGGTGTGACAACTTCAGAGGCAGGTTTGACGATGTTCAAGCGCAATAAAAAGGAGTTTTTGCGTCTTTTTATAACTGTGGACGAAACATGGATCAATCACTATACACCGGAGGACAAGGAACAGTCTAAACAGTGGATTTCTACTGGCGAACTTGCACCGAAGAAAGCTAAGGCGGTTTTATTGGCCTACAAGGTCATGGTCACAGTTTTGTGGGATACACGCGGCATAATCCACATCGATTACCTTGAAAGGGAGAAAAAATCAACGGCGAATGTTATTGCAATTTATTCGACCGTTTCAATGATGTTTTGAAAAAAAAAAAACGGCCGCATTTGGCGACGAAAAAAGGTCTCTTCCATCAAGACAATGCACGTGTGTAGTTGCTATAGCCAAAATTACGCTTCGAATAACTTTCACATTCACTATATTCTTCAGGCTTAGTCCCCTGCGACTATTTCCTGTTTCCGAACTTGAAGAGCTCGGCGGAAAGAAATTCGGCTGTAATGAGGAGATCATCGATGCAACAAACGCCTATTTTGAAGGGTTGAAGGAAGCAATCGTATTATTCGGAAGGGATTGAAAAATTGAAAAAACGTTGCACTAAACGTATCGACCTAAAAGGCGATTACGTTGAAAAATAAATTGTTTTTGGGCCAAAGAAATTATTCCTTATTTAATTTTTACCAGCCCTCTCACTCCGCCCTCGTATCTGCCACTTGTGTTGTTTTCAGATGCATTAATTTACAACATTCGTTACTATTTTTTTTATTATGTTATACAATAATTAAAGCAGTCAGCACTTTATTGTAACGCAACGTCTCCCTCCCTGAAAAAAAGTGCCTGGTTTTCTTAATAATGATGTATAATAACAAAAAATGTTATTTACTGCGACCTGATTTTTAGAGATCTGTGTTGTTTTATTTCTGGACGCTTCGTCCTCTCTAACATTACGTCTCTTCTAAAAAAATCATTTTCCAAATAGATTGTTTCTCTCTTATACTTTTAAGAAAAATAAATTATTCTAATTACTAGATTTTTAAATTACCACATCATGAATAGCTTCTAAATTTTTATTAATATGCGGTTGGGATAGAGTGAGCTGTATTTGAAAATTTTATAGTTACTTTTTATCATCGGCATTTAGGTGAATTAAACCGCAACTTTTACCTACCTATTAGGGTGGTAATAAAAAGACCGTAACAAGTTGTTAAAGTAAAAACCACAACTTCAACCATATAGACTTGCCGTTGCCTCGGCGGTTTTGTAATTAAAGCTTCTTAATTAAAGGAAATGCACAACCTTTGTCTAGCTATTTACGTAAACTACCTGGGTATGGTACCACCATAGATAAATTCTGTTACGCGGAATTACTTTTTGTCATCTTTTTTTTTTGTAGAATAGCGAACTATCTGTGATAAGCTAGGAAAAGGGCGTGAAATGATTTAATTGCTTCATGCTCAAATCGGACATGATGGTTTTATTGGCGACTCTGCAGATATAAGGTGACTTCTGAATACATACAATCTCATCAATCATGATAGATTTATGGAGGCATTTTGTACGGTAGCTGGTAACAGTAGTTCTCTATTATACTCCATGCAAATGACAATAATCTGTCACGCTCCCATCTTGGTAGGTACGTTTCTTTTCGAAAGTGGGTTCCATTCACTATAGAGTGATTGTTGCAGCACAATAAGAAGTTTTCATGTATAAAAAGCATTCGTCTTTACACAAAACGAAAGTATACTCTACGACGACACGGTGCAAGAAACTCTTTGGATAAAAAGCAATCCATTAAAACTAACTTCAAAGTAATAAAACATCTACAAATTTGTATCCAACATAAGTACCTACTGTAATATTATGATGATATGTAACAGCTACAATGAATAATAAAATATGAAAAGGCTCGTTTATTAATTTAAAATATTTAAGCATTTCTCGACGCTAAATTGAAAATTTGGAGTTTTATAAAAAAAATAATTAAAGTAGTAGTAAAATATTAAAATAAAACAGTTCTATGCTGAAAGTAACTGTCGAACCAAGCCAACAACCTTCTTCGCATAATATACTGCGTGATAACAAATACATCGTAAAAACGGCCTTCTTTTACCCCTGTTTTTCGATCCTCTTCTAAAAGTTTCTAGTGTTTCCTGAGCTTATACTAGGTTTAGTAGTCGAGATCCTAAAATTGAGATCTATTCTTCCTTTATATATTAGGTAACGAAACCCATGGGCTACGTCTCACGCTATTGTTGTTACTTGTTTTCAATAATTTTTAAGCTAATTAATTAAGTAGGTAGCACAGTGAACCGCTGATCGAAGTTTTAGATTTATTTATCAATTCCAGCTTTACTTCGTTAAAGTCCATATTTAATGAGTATCTGTATATAAAATACTTAATCACTTTAACAATTTCTATTTATTTAAACCTTATACGTATTTCAGCATGTTAACATGCCATTGTCAAAGGTTATATGAAGGTAAACAGTTAGCGTTGTTATAGCAATAGAACTTTTTTACTTATCTTGGTAATCGTCTGCAGATGACTTGATTTCTTATTCCAAAACGTCCAGTAGAGGAGAATTTAACAGATCAATTTGCTCATTCATTAACGGTACAGTTTTTAAATGTTTGTGAATTTCAAAAGCTTCTAGTATATCTAATTTACGTTTATCATCACAAAAGTGTAAACATTTTATGGTGTTATTAGATGTCATTGAATGATTTTGTTCTAGTAAGTGTTTAGCGTAGTTGGATTTATGTGGGTGTTTGTATTTGTAACAACGTACGTGTTCTTTATACCTAATATCCAAATTTCTAATAGTCTGGCATTGTAATTCGGTTTATATAGGCCAGACTATTAGAAATTTTGATATTAGGTATAAAGAACACGTACGTTGTTACAAATACAAACACCCACATAAATCCAACTACGCTAAACACTTACTAGAACAAAATCATTCAATGACATCTAATAACACCATAAAATGTTTACACTTTTGTGATGATAAACGTAAATTAGATATACTAGAAGCTTTTGAAATTCACAAACATTTAAAAACTGTACCGTTAATGAATGAGCAAATTGATCTGTTAAATTCTCCTCTACTGGACGTTTTGGAATAAGAAATCAAGTCATCTGCAGACGATTACCAAGATAAGTAAAAAAGTTCTATTGCTATAACAACGCTAACTGTTTACCTTCATATAACCTTTGACAATGGCATGTTAACATGCTGAAATACGTATAAGGTTTAAATAAATAGAAATTGTTAAAGTGATTAAGTATTTTATATACAGATACTCATTTTAGATTTATGACTTATTCTACATATTAATTCTGGATACTCTGTCAGTCTCAATTTGAGAAGAATGCGGTAGCAGCTAGGAGTATACAAGAACTGCTGGTTTGGTTTTCCTTTTTAAAAGTTAAAAAGAAAACCGTAGCGTCCACGGTTGCAGTTCTAAATTGCCAGTTGTTACCAGCGCCAACTTTTGCTCCCAATAGTTGGGTCAAGTTTATTCTCTGCTTATTAATTTTTAGCCCATTTATTTCTAAACATGAGGGTAGCATTGTCCACACACCGTCAAAATATTTAAATCTGTTAATATCATGTCATAGCTAAACTTGAGTTGGCCCTGTTTATTTTTTTTTCAATTTATAAAATCACTTGTAATCTAATTTTTTAGTATGTATTTGTTCAATTAGTGCTTTTACTTCTACATATTTTTGGATTTATAATCCCAAGGGAATTTGCCGAAACGAATATTTCTGTTTAATCTGTAGTTTAGTTTTATATGAGCTATTTTAGCACATAATAACCCGGCTGGTGCGAAAACAATTATGCGTGCTTTCAGATTCATTCCTAATTCAGTATTGAGCTTTGAGATTGTTATTTGGTTGTTTTAATATTTTAGACGGGGTGTTTTAAAAGTGTATTGAAAATCATTAGTGCGTGTAGCTGCGGTTTGCAGAAACATTACTAAAACAATAAAAGCCCAGAAAATTGACGGATTGACCCGCACACTTCTAGCTGCATTTTGTATGCGTTGTCAAAGATTTTCCCTCGTGTCTAATTCACTACTTTCTGTTCCAGAAATAAAAGCTCAATAGGTTAATTTGAGCAACATGGTGGCCATGCACCGCGCCCAATTCGTGTTTCGAGTTGTGAATGATCAGGGCCAGTCTCAATCATCCTTAGCAAAATGCGGCGGCGCACAGTCAGGTCGCGTAGAAGAGACATATCACGTCGAGTGGTTAAAAGCAAATCTTCCAATAAATCTGGAAAAATGTTCTCTAAACAATTAATCGAGCGGACAAAGCTTGGACTCAATAAAACGATCTTCCACAATCCCTGCTTTACACTTACAGATTTTTGTTGAGAACGTGATTTTAAATCTGTGTTAGGGTTTTCCTCTGTCCAAGTGTAAAAATTGTGGTAATTTAACATCCTATGCATGAAAAATTACACCTCGTCTGTTACAAGCAAGTTTTGAAGAAATGAATCCTAGGCGTTGTTGTCGACTTCCTTGTAAACAAAATACATATCAGCGTATGCGTATAATACCTTGTTATTGGAAAAGTCAGAACAGCTAAAATTTGACGCAGACATAGTTTACGGTATTAAGTAAGTACATCCAAGATACGCAAGTACTTGAACTGACTAAGTAACTGTTCTAAAAATTGCTGTATGACTGTTTGCGGCAATTTAGGAAAAGGAAGTTCAACTGCAGTAACGTTTATTTCTGTTGTCACTAAGCTTTGAGCAATGCTAATTGCTGAATAACTGTCGTTAAAATAGTAAAGTTTCGAAATGGATTCGAACTGTTTTTTCTAAACAGTTTCTATAGCAAATATTTATTACTATAACTTTTTTCTAACTTTTAAGAGATTATTTGAAAACGAACGAAAAACTTTCTATTACATTATAATTTATAATATTTTTTCTTATTATATATTATTTCTTAGATTTTTTTGTTATTCGTTCACATAAACAAGATAATAAAACATGTCTATGTCCTTGTATTAAATATTTTAAAAATATAAGGGAAGCTATTTTAGTACCAAATTGATGAAATTTATTAATTTTAATTTGAATTTTAGCAGTTATTCAATTAGTTGAAATTTCATACAACTAGGTTCTTACTATGTGTATAAAAACTACGAACGTACGTTGAGTTTTTCATGTAATCTACACTTTTTTCTTAGTGTTTTCCTTGTACCAATTCCCAAATATCAATACAAAATTATACGTAATTAATCAAACATTCTTCGTAAAACAACACAACCTGACAAATCTGAATAATTCATTCAATTTCAGTATTTGCTACAAATACTATTGTAGAAAGACTTTTTGCAAAAAAAAACTGGCTTCTATTCAAAATAAAACCATGAATTTAAGATTTTCGAAAGCTTTATGTGTTTAAAACAAGCACATTTCCTTGATTTACAAAACATTTCCGTCTACTTTTAAGCTATATAAATTATTGTTATGAGTACGAATTTAATTATATTTGTAAACACGTACAGTAGAAGGAGCACTCTTGTATTACCATACTAAATATATTTGTCAAAATTTACACCGTCTGTAATCTGTAAAGCTGCCGGCTTTCGACAGGTTGCTTGCCGGCAGCAGTCAGTGGCCGTGCTCAGGCTTTAGTGAGCGAGAGCCGGCGAGCATTGATTGAAGAGTCAAATTACCAATCAATTGGGACTAATAGGTCGAGTTTATAGATGCCTTATCTGGTAAAATAACAAATAGCGGCCGGACCCACGAGGTGGATAGATTAAAAGATAGCAACTACCCGAAATACCACTTTATAGATTTTTTACTTTTCTACCTGATCTATGTATCTAAATTGGAACAATTTTGTGCTGTCGCTCGAATTATTTTAATTAAATGACTGACAAATTGATATTATTAGAGTAACTTGATTCCAGTATTAATAGACCATTATGCAAATTGGAATAACGTGTTCAGTGTCCAGCAAGAATTTTCGGTATAAAACTTAATAACGAAATAAAACAGATAAGAGAAATTTAGCTCAAGTGAGAACTACCAAATAAACACAACATAAGAACCTTTTCTACTAAAATACTTATTAATCAATGTCAATCTAAGATTCCAAACAACTCCTTAATGTAATAATTTATAGATATTACTTGCTCTTCGAACAAATTGCTCTTATGAAATCTTTCTAGAGACGATAATTGCTAATAAATTAATACAACTGGTATGTGAAAACGTAGTTTACAACCATTCAACGGATAAATTACGTAATACAAGTCTATTTAGAAAATGCAGGAAGATGCTTTTAATTTGAATTTGAATCTATTTTCGTGCGATTAAAAAAATGAAATGGTTTCCCTAAAAATAAAAATTTGTAAGCAACCTTCAAGGTTTACATAAAATACGCACCTGACAGTGGTGTGCCTATTGCTAGTGTTGGAAAATTTCTTTAGATCTACATGTTAGTAGCGGTTCTTCAATAAAAGCAAACCTGCGGAGAAGCTTTTCATAGGAAAGAACATAAAAATTTAAAGAAATAAATACCTGAAAATAAGTGAAGGTTTCAAAAATCATGCTCAATGGATTTTCTTTACTATATATTCTTATATAAGTAAGCCTCTTTAGAAGTGTTTTTGTTACACTTAGAACTAGGGACGAAATTCATTAGAAGGAATAACACCTAACGCCTGAAATTAAATCCAGTATACGAAATAATAAATTATTGCTAATAAAAACTTTCGTGGGACTAAACGTCCCGGTGGGTTTTCGTTGTGCAAAATTCGCTCCTGAGATTGTTATTACTGAATTTGTCCCCAATCCACTTTTGCAGTGTTTGTCACTCCGCCACTGGTCCCTACTTCTGAACTAACATGTCTGGCATTGTACCAGTAACCCGCATTTCATCTGCCTAATATTAGTAAGAATAGAGTTAACATTCATGTTAATTAATGAGTTAGGCTTTTATTGTATGTGATCAAAGTAAAAAACAAAATATAAATTTCAGCAACTTTTGAGTAACGTACAAAACAGACTAATAAGTTAGCCTTTTAATAAAGTAGAGTTAAGTTAGAAGCAGACATCGTCAACACAACAGAAAGAGTCTGTAGTTTATTATATGTTATTCTAAAATAAAATTCGGAACACACTTCCTGAGCTTGTTTTATTACACGGTAACATCACTAAACAGGCAGCATAACTACTTTCTAAATTTATGTATTTGTCCCATTTCATTCATTAGCGAACTGTCTTCAACATGTTGCCAATTTTACAACCGGATGCCTAAATAAATAAATCTCGCATAATCGTACATCGATGTCTTCTCATGAAATAATAAAACGGTGCGTTTTCGCTATTAAATTTGTCTGAAAATTATGTCATGGAAATTGGAGCAATAAATATTATATGGTATTGCCTAAAGTTGCGTATACGAACTAGAAACTTGAAATTTATTTGAATGAAAGTAACCAGAGGAACGAGAATAGAGAAGATTGAGTGTAAAGAGACCAAAAACGTTTTTCGTAAGCGGATGAAGAAGTACTCGCAGAACAATTGCCGAGTCACGCGTTGATTTACTATTAAAATATAATTTTATACATGAGTGCAATAGTTTTCTGTAGATAAAAACTCGTTTGATTTTTTATTATTAAAAATATGTACAGCTATACCCACAGAAAACTGCCTAACAACCTATGACATGTAACGTGTGTTGCCTACTCAGACAGATCAAGGCGTTGCACGATAAAATGGCACCTAGTGTTACCAAATTAAATATATAGTGGTAATGCTTTTGTATTTAAATATTTCAGACTGTTAGTAGCCACCTTTGCCAAACAACCTAATTTTAAACTATTTTCAGGGGTTTACTTAGTAACTTACGTCGATTTTCAGAACCATTTTTAGTGGAAGATGGGCATTTCTCCCATTAAGAAAAAGAGCAAGAAATGAAATTATATGCAAAATTATAAAAAGAATATCTTGCTGTTCAAAATTGTTTCAATTAATTTACCTGAAAATCAACTATTCCCGTATCACACCTATAGCGAGAAAAACAAAACAATAAATAATTGACGTGTTAAAAAAATACAGATTCTCCAATAAATATTCAATGTTTTTTTAATGACACTGACCACTGCGAAAACGTTTTAGCAGATTTGAAGTGGATGGCGAAATAGAATTATTACTGCAACGCCCTTTAGCGGCTGACAGTTTATATTTATGAGTACTTTTTATACATGGCCAAATATAAAATTTAATGCTCTATCAGAATCTATCTGAAAGAAATACAGTAAGAAAGTAAAATTAGCAACGACATGTTGTTTGTAACACAAATCTATCGGTTTCGAAGCAACATAAACACACGCAAAAGTTACCTTTGGTATCTTAAAAAATAATCAAAATTTTAGTTTTGCTCATCTAGGCTGAATCACCTGGTATATGCAAACTTATTTTTAAACAGATTTGAAGAATCAAGAGAAAAATCGATTTTGGCAATGAACTGAAGGTTAAATAAATAAATTATTCGTAATTTCCTAACTAATTAAAGACTTTAAAGACGTCTTTTGCAATTTATTGAGATTCCTTCAGCTCGATTACGAACAGTTTCTCACTGCCAGTTTTGGTTAATTAAAGGTCATTTTTGTTTATAGTTAATTATATTTTATGGTGATCAACTCAGTGTTTTATATTCTAAAACTGTTTTCGAGATATACACTGCACTGTCTGCAGTTTCAATTGCCTTACTGCGAATCTAAAAAAATTGAAGCAAAAACGTTGTCATATAAAATACGTGGAAAACATGAAACGAAACATTGTTTGAAATAAGGGTAAAATGCGGAATGCTTCGCTCATGTTGGTTATATGAGGACAGTCTATGATCCTGTTAGTAATTGTCCCATTATCTGATGCGAAGCGAGTTGGTAAGTAGACGTGGGTACAGTGTACTGGATATACAAGCTTTTAAAATGAATGACAACTAAACAGCCTAATGGCATTTAATTTGCATAATAAGGGGTTGACAAAGAGACGTGTTCGTTTGACAATGCTCGGATTTCCAGTAGTTACTGTAGTTCCTTTCCGCCCAGAATAACACATGTTTATTTTACGGGGACGAGGCGTGCGCTTTGAGTCTTTTATATTTACTGCCTATACCAAAACATTTATAGGAAATAAGTGAAGTACATCCGGATTCGAATTTGAGAATACCACATTCTAAAGAGATTGGTGGTCAATTTCAAACTCAATAAACTGTAACAATTCTTCACCGTGGTTTGTGAATTTAAAACCAAATGCTATTTTAAGAGAGCTTCTTTAATAATTGTAGGACGTCGGCGTCGTCTCTACCAGTGGCGGTCCGCCCTATTAGGCAGGGTAGGCAGTGCCTGCCCATAGTTTTTTAAATAAAAAAATTCAAATTCAAAGTTTTAATAAAAAATAACTTTTGCCTACAGTTTTTACTTTAAAACACCACCGCGTAACATTAAAGATTGGGCGCTGTTGTCTTTAAACACTGTTTTGCATACGCGAAGGCGGTTTTTTTCGCTCCAAGTAATTCTAAGCTACGAAACAATCAACCAGTCTGTTATTTTTAATTCCTCTGCATGTCCTTTGGTAAACGAATAAAATGATTAGATGCAAAGAAACAGTAGGGATGTCAGGCGCGCCTGTTTCTGTAGTTCTTTGTTGCCAGGTCTGGCGAAAAATCACCAAATCTGATGAATTTGAAAAACGATCTGGTAATTGGTAAAAACTTTTGCAAAAAGCAAAAATCTGGTAATTTGACAATCGCTGCAAAAAATTTAAAAATCTACTTTTCATTATTCAATAACAAACATTTAAAACATGTATTTATTTATCATAACCCAATAATTAGATTATTTCAAAATTAGCGCCAACCGTTTCGACTACTGGTATGGGAACTCCAGCAGTTGTGCATTTACAAATAGGCGCAATAAAAGCTAGCTGAGAGCTTACAAAGCCATTAGTGGTGGAATACCGCATAGGTGCACAGGACGCTCACCAGAGCCGTGCGGGGGCGTTAAGACAAATAAAGAAAAAACTCAATTTGTTTTTCAGAATTTTTTGTGTTAGTTACTTGAAGCAAACCATAATTTACTGTTTGTACCGAGTAGCGGCATACGTCTACGGTCTACGCAAACAAGAGAGCATGCGCTTTGCCTAGTACAGTGTTGAAGATCCGGTCAGGGCTCGCTACGCTTATAATGCATTGGTGAGACAATGCAGTGCTGCAGACCATCAATTTTTTCACAGCAAATTTTCAGTAGCCCCTCTAGCGCAATACATTTGCGCCTGAGGTATACAATGACCTTAATCCGCCACTGGAAAATCCAGGATTATTTTTATACGGTTAGAATTCCCTCAAATAATAACACGCCCGACGTATTACAACAGCCATGAGTAGCCGGATCTGCAGATTTATATGAATTCTTGCCTTTTGAGTCTTCTTGAGTAGACTTTTTTATCTGACAGTTAGTTGAAATTTAAAGTTTCGGCTTGGCAACACTGCTATAGTTTATATGTGTATATCACTCAGCCGCAATCAGGTGCTGCGTGCAGGATAGGTTATATGACACCAAACAAGTTTGTATTTATTTTATATGTAGTTTAAGGAAGTGGAAAATCTTGCGAAACAACTTTTAAAAGACAAATGCACGTTTTGTTGTTTGTTGATATTTGATAAGGATAGCGAACTTAAATTTTGAAGTAAAGAATCTTTGGTTTTTTAATCTTAATTTTAAATTATTTGTGCATTTGCCACTGCCCACCCAAATTTTAAACTCACGGAACGCCACTGCTCTTTACGTCCCATACTTATCTACTGCAACGAAATAAGTGAAAAACTAAAACTATTCGGTTCCAGTGAAGATCTATCTCTACGTAAATCTGGCACTTAGATATGCACATGCTGAAAGGATTTATAGAACAGTTAGCATAAATAACTATTTCCTGGATAATTTGTTGGCGCAATTATTAATATTATTTTATTGATCTTAATACATTAAGTGTGTAAATTGCTGTCTTATTTTATGAAGGAGTGAAAGCATTTAAAACGCAAATGGTCAGGAAAGTAGGTCAGCTTGTATTATCATTTTGAGATCAATTTAAATTGTAAATCTGTCAATGCTTAACGCAATAAACATTGAAAACGTGATTTTAAATGTTTTATTACTCCTCCTATGTAGTGTTTATCGTATAAAGAGAGATTCGTTTTAACCGCATCATTGTGCAAAATACAAACGATTATTGAAATACTCTGTAGGCGGGAAATTTTGTAATTTGATATTAAGGCCCCAGTATTTCTACTTATTTTTGCTTGAATCAGAGCAGCAGAGGTGTCTCATAGGGGGTCTCGTAATATATTGTTCAAAATATTTTAAATTTTTACAATTTTTGATTTTAAAATCTTATTCTGCAAACAAAACAGGTACTGTTGTTGAATGTCACCAAATCTACTAGTTTCCGAAATGATTCAATTTTTGTGAACATGTAGGAGTAGCGATATACCGAGAAAAAAATATTGCAACCACTTGATTATAGAAATATATCAAGCGGTTACAGAAACTGACTTCAATGATTCTGCGATTTTTAAATTTTCTGTTTTGTCTACTTTAGAAACGAGAGCTCAAGAAATAGCCGTTACATTAGCCAGCTGTAAATACTTAACGCAAACAGAAATCGCGGAATCTAAAAAAAAAAAGGCTTAAAAACAGGCCAGAATTAGCAATTAAATCACTTGCGTACGTAAATTAACCAACGACTACTACGATTAGCGGTGCAACACAGCATGTACATCAGAGCATTCAAATTTCGTACTATTTAAAGCCGAAGCTTAACCTTATTTTTACCTAGCGACCCGAGGAAAGACGATGAAAACGAGAATTCATCAGAGCATTCGACAAGCAAGCAGAGGGCATTTGGTGGGCCATATCATCGACCCACGTCAATAACGTCAAAATACTTTTGTTGGATACTAATTCAACTAAGCTCATATCGATTATCGTAGAATACACATAACGTCGAGGGAATTTACAACGTTGGCCGCTATAAACAGCGTCGCCGCCGAGCACCGATCCTGCAATGGACACCAGCGGGCAACCGCGACCACATCGTCGACTCATTATAGCTTTGAAAAATATTATGCAATGGGGACACTACGCCGGCAGCGACACCATATCCTCGTGTCATTAAAGCGTATAAAATGATATAGTGCTCGTCTCTTGAGATATAACGGCGTTGTGGAGATACTCGACGATATGGTTAGGTCGGTGTACGGCAGCGACGCGACGCCGCGCTCGCAACTACGCAACGCCATTTTATAGTTGTCGACAATGTGACCTTAGTCGACGTAATGCCATCAAAACTGTTCCACGTGATGAACCTGGTGCAACGATATGGCGTTCCAAATGCCGAGTCGACGATGTGTCCAGTCGCCGAAAATATATACATACCCCTTCCCCTCCATCATATAAGACACCTATGATGGAATTATTCAAACAAAAATAGTAAAAACACTAAGCTAATGTGTAATGTCCACAGATACATTTTCCAAATATTTTTTTTAGAATGTTCCATCTTCAGGAGGATATAACTCCGTAAGGAAGCGTTTTACGAGCTGTTTTATTGTTTTCAGTTTCTGAATCCATTCTGAAAGTGCGTCCCACATGTTATGACTCACCCATAAGTTGTAAGTAATAAGTAACAAATTTAAATGAATCAAAATTCCAAATATTAAAATAGCGTAACCAAATTTGAACTACAAAGAATAGTTTTGTTTCATCTATTATGATAAATATGTAAATAAGGTTGCCTACGCGAGGAAAACGTCTACTACTGTACATACAACAGTCTATGCTCTGTCGCAAAATATAATAGAAATATGAAAAGAAATGAACGTAAATAGAAAATATCTAAAAAGGATTTTACGGAATATTTGAGAAAAACACTAACAACAATGTTTGAAGAAACAAGTAACATCGTTTAAGTTTAGATAGATATTCTAAAGTAAAAATTTATCGTGGTAAAGAGTTAAGGCATTATAGCTAAATAACCTCGTATATTTAGAATTTTATAATAACTCAAACTAAGTGCGAAAATATTTCTACAGTGGATGCAAATGATTAGGGCTGTTGTTTTGTCCACGGTAAAAAGGGACATCTTCAGGACTGTGGCGTCGGCAGTAACAGTGCCGAATACGCGGCTTCAACGCAGAAGCATGATACTGTCAACGGCCGCAGAAACCTCCAACTTAGACTAAAGTAGATCATTTCTGTCATGTAGTTACCTATCTTAGGTTGTTTCTAAAAATTATTACAGCGTTCCAAATAAACAATTGATATAACGTTTTGGTTTAAACACTTATATTTCTTTCATGATACTGTCTATAACAAACCCGGTGTGGAATAATAAAATTATTGATTGCTCATTGTTTCACTATAAAAAAAGTTTTTAAGCCAAGTACAGTTTTTCAACTTATAATTATCGTTTAACAATAAAAAACATGTTTGCTATTTTTGGTGTATTAGCCACAGATGGAAGGAAGCGTTAGCATGGTGTAAATATTTCAGAAATTTACTAATGCTGCGAATATTTCGGAAACTTTCAAAATATTTTGCAAAATTTATGGAAACTGGGAAATGTTCTTTATGACACTTCTTTCATAAAAAAATAAAAAATGAGCGAAGCGTTTTGCGTAGACTTTCCTATACTTTAAAAACATTAACATATTACCATTTTTAAAAGTTATAATGCACAACGCTGCAGTACAAACAGTAGTGGCGCGTTTAACCATAAGTCACTAGGAGTGCGTCTCGGGTTTTAAGGTTTAGCGGCCCCAAACAATTAAAAACATAATTTCGTACCAATTCAAAATTTTATGAATACGTCTTCATAGTAAACAAAACATTAAAACAAGAAATTAGTTACAGCAAATACAATGCCGATAATTTCCACTAATGAAACAGTAATGTAAAATCAGACAGCAGTAAAGACAGCAAAACTACCCTCTTAACAGCTATTATGCGGCGCAGTATTTACATTTAAAAAATACCAGAAACGACACGGCAAATATTTTACAGCCAAAACTTAGGCGGAAGGAGGAAAAAGTTGGCCCCCTAAATATTGCTGTACCTAACAATTAAGTAATGTCTCTTATTATACTATTACTCATGAACAATTTAGTTTAATTAAACAGAAATTGTTTATCGTCCCCCGTTTATTAAATAAGAGGACGTTAATTTTAGATTTTTTTAAATTGATAGATGGCGTTACAAAAAAAATTATCAGGCTTGACGCCATACCAAATTGTAGTTCATCTTCGGCTCTATAAGCATCCAAAATTTAAAAAGAAATTGTTTCGCCAGTTTTTGATCAACATTTTTTTTAAAATTTCCAAAACATTTTGAATAATTTTCATTGCACAGTATTTAATTGCGTTTAAAAATTTTTGCACACAGTAATATGTCCTTCTAGTGCTACTACAATCTCAAATTTGATCCCGATCTGTTAACTCGGTTTTTTGAGTAATAAAGTAGTAAAATTAAATTTAAAAAAAATCTTAGCCGCGCCATTTTACAGCTAGAATGTTCGGGAAAAAATAATTTTTTTCTGAGGTCTTCTATTAGATTTCGTTTTCAAATTTAGAAAACACAATTTCTGAAAATAATGCTACGAAAAAACCTGTCTAATTTTAGTTCTCCCAGTATCGGATTTTTTAAAATACTTATTTCCTCGATGAATTTTTGATAGATCCCCACATTCAAAAGCTCATTAAATTTGGAGCATCCGTTTGGGAGTTATGGAGCACACATTCCCGACCATTCGCCCGCTTATCCACCCACCCATTCACAGACAGACACTAAAAAACACTTTTTCGGTTGCTGTACATCAAAATCTCGATTTTGAAAATTTTCATAAAATTAATACTTCCCTATACTGAAAGTAGGGGAAAGTAAAAAGCAAGTAATTTCTAGTTAAAAATTTTATTTATTTAGTACTATGCACACTACTGCGTTTTTAAAAAGAAAATCACAAGTCTAAGTTTTCATAAAAAATTATAGTTTTTAACAATTTTTTAGGTACGAAACTTATTGACAATTAAATATCTAAGCGGGATAACTTATAATAATTTAAAGGCATTAGAAAACACAAAAGTTGTACTCTTTTTTTAATGCTGAAATACTATAAATTTGATAAGTTTTTTTTTTTCCAACTATAGAAATAAAAGAATATCTTGAATTTTCAGATTCGGAGTCCGCCACTGTTTTGTTCATCAAATTTCTGTATGATTTGTCATCCTATTGCAGAGTTTTAATTGTTTGATAAAAATGCAAATGTTTGCAAGGAGTAGTCGCCAAAGCTATTTGAGAAATTCTGATTTTTCCGGATATTCGTTAATTATATGAAACGCAATTTTCCGAAACGTTGGCAATTTCTGAAAATATTCTATTCTCGACCTATAAGACTAGGAAGAGAAGCATCAACAATGTGTATTACTTCAGGTTAATATGTATCAACCAATACATCTACTGAATCTTAAAAGGTAATAATTGCAATTAATTGAGGCAAAACGGAAAGATCACTTACCTCGATCAACAATTTTTCCAAATAAATTCTTCCCTCGAAGAAAATTTTTTGTTGAGCAGTTCCATCTTCGATTTCTAAACTGATACTGACATTCGTGTATTGCTTGATTTGCACCTTTCGCAACGGCAACAAGAACTCCGGGATTTTCCCTAGCCAGTCTGCGTTGCTTTTTCCTGAGTGTTCCGTGTACCGAGGGATCCATATAAAGAACTCCCGGAGAAAGTGGTGAGAGATTATTTGGTTCTCCTGCTTTAGCGATGCCCCTGAAACAAAGTCTCGGTAAGGTTCTAAAACTAAAACGAAACTAATCCGGAAGGCAAATATTTACTATATGGGTGCGAATTGTCGGTAAATAAAAAAAATCTCATTTGTTTGCAGTGTTCATTACCAAAGCAAGAAGTGTAAACAACAGGTTGTTGAAAGCTTATGTACTTATTTAGTGATAAGATGGCACCACATGTGGTGTTTGAAACAGGTAATAAAGATATTTGTGACAGAAAAGCGCCCAATAAAATACAACAAAGAAAAAATGCCACACAAGGTGCAGCTAAGGTTAAACAATAAAAAGAGCACCCAATTCCAATCAGAAAGTACTGACTCAATAAATTACTGTATATTAAAGTCTGAAGCGAAGTTCGAAACGACTATAAAGTTACTTTGCATGCCTTCGATTATTATCTCATAAGGTAGTTAATAGACTGCAATTAAAATTATTAATTTTTGTTATTTACGTTGACAGCTATTAATTTTGCAGCAATGAATATCAGTAAATGTAAAGTAAAATTACCTTTGCAACATACTTCAGTGGTTAACTCTTTTTACACGTCGATAAAACATTCGGGAAAAAATAAGACACTGGTATTCAAAATACCAAAGCAGCTTTGGTTACGACTCTTTCAAAAACCATTTCTGTCTGAAAAGTATGCCCATAAATTCGTCCAAACATGTTTTGATTTTACAACAAAAAGTTAATACATATTAAAATTCTACAGAATCAATAAACAAGTTTAAAATCAAACGAACTTAACTTTTCATGGACTGTTTTATGTTATTTATTAAAATCGTAACGTGAATGCCATTGCGTTCATAAACAAATCGGGAACTATTTTAGATGATTTGATAATTTTTATGGTGCCAAATACTCATTTTAATCTTCAAATAACCTATAAAGAGAAAATATCGAGCTTAACTCGCCCGAAAGGAATTCGTGATCAAGTTCAACAAACTAGTTTAGCAAAATTGCTAAACTATAAAGTTAATAGTTTAAATCTTTGTTTAGAAGTCAAGGATTAAAACTTGAAATAGATGCTCAAATTAATCCAAACTGACCGAGAGCAAATCTAGAATAAAATTATGTAGAAATTAAAAAAGAACGACTATTCTTAAACGGCAAAAATGATTCCGTTCACGTACTGATTTAAAGTCACTGTAATTCCAATTTGATTATTAAAAGACGCTCACTAAATGCGCTTATACAGGACAGATACGTCAAATAAAAGATTATTTCTTATAGTTAAGAAAATATCTGAAATTTAAATCTGCATAATTTTCGTTTGTCCATGCACGCATTGTTTTCGGTAATATTTATTAGACTCAAAGGCATTTGAATTCAAGATTTTATAAAACAAGGCACTTCACAAAAATCAATTTAAAGAATTTATGGGAAGCTATAATTTAATACGAGTATTTCAAACATACTGAAGCCATTCTATATGGACAGAGCGTCGTGATGACTGACAGCTCACAAAAATTTATTGCAGAAGCCTAAACATACATCATACTCCAAATATGGTCCCAAAAAATTCATGAATGTTACAGACATGCGTTTTAGAATTACAAATGTAATTATTTGATTAAATATTCTGCAGCTCTTGCTTAACATAATTAAAATTGAATTTGGAATATTTACAGGTCTATAACTGTTAGTTTATTAATATAAGGCAGTTATTATTATATTAAATGTATAAGAAATCAAAAAAAAAGTTTAATAAATTCTGTAGGAGATAAGCACTTTCATTAATTCAAGCGAAAAAGAATTTAAATTAACAGATTAATTATAAATTTTTTAATATACGTAAATAATGTATTAATTTAATCTTATGTAATAATCTTAATTAATTTGTTAATAGTGTCTTTGAATCAAAATTCAAATAACAAAAATACTATCGTGTGAATTTATTAATTTCTTGAATGTTTACCACATTTCTTAAAGGAAGTAAAAGATACATCATAAAGATAAATTTTGTCATCTGAACAAATTACTTTTTGAAGTATTTAATAAGCGCGGCTAATGTATGTGGTGCTAGCATCAACATAGTAATTTACAACAACATTAAAGTTAATTGCAGTTTACAGTATGAACTTATTTCTTGGTGTATCCTTGGTTTTGAATAATTGTCGTATACCAGCATCATTAAATTAATCCCTTTATTTAATATTACATATTTTATTTTAAACAGACTACTTGCATAAACTAACAACGAATTAGATTTTTCTTATAAAATTGGAATATTTTTGGTTTCTTTTCTGAAACCTAAAAAACTTTATTATGTTAAAGGATATTACAGAAAGTGGTGATAAAATCAACATTAAATTATAAATATTCAAAAAATCCACGTTTAATAATGTTTTAATTTGTTCTGTTACTATACCAAATAAATTCTTCGAAGCAAATCATAAATCTTTAGTAAAACATAAATCACACAGATCTTGATATAGCTCCATATATGGAAACTTTAACTGTACTTATAAATATAACTCAAATTTCTAAGCAAAGCCAAGGTTTTCTATTTTAAAACTAGGTTCAAGGTGGACCAAAACTGTGTTTTCAACAGATACTAGAAATGTTTTTAATAACAAATATGATTATCTATCTGTATTTGCTTAAATTATAATAGCAATGTTGTGGAAAATTTATTTTTGTTTAATGTAACCTTGCAACAAAAAGGCCATAAATAGGTGTTTAAATTGAATAATAATTTTATAACTCTTTTACAAAACATGGTATTACTTGAAATTTATATGTTTTTATAGAATACAAATGGACCATTTTACACAATTACAAAAAATTAAATCGAAAAATGTAAAAAAAAAACACCAAATAAAGACAGTTTATCAAAAGAAAAAAATAGACATAATTTCGCGACGACACAATTCGTTGTTGAATATTTGATAGAAATAAATTCTGGGAAATGCTCTCTAGAGAATTTCTAAATAATTGTCAAAAAAAGTTTAAAAAGTACATCATAAATTCAACAATTGGACTCTTAATAACCCATCAAACAGGATGAAATATAAGCGTCCAGTTTTGTGCTAATAAAAACAGACAAATGTAATAGTAATGCGACTTCATTATGTTTTTCTCCAAAACGTTTCGAATTTATTAGAAATAGTTTTTTTTCTCGCGCGTAGCTTACGAACAAACGATAAAGAAGAACAGTGCAACGTAGCTGCCGAATCATGGTAAAAGTTTTATATATTAGTCCACA
The DNA here is from genome assembly GCA_958336395.1 of Ctenicera cuprea. NCBI lineage: Eukaryota > Metazoa > Arthropoda > Insecta > Coleoptera > Elateridae > Ctenicera > Ctenicera cuprea. The sequence goes on along the minus strand of OY284487.1, from coordinate 27,665,283 downwards.
GTAGTGCCGTGTTTTTTGTCGGTTCTGGTGACATACCTTTGGCGGTGGAATTCAACAGATAAGGGGTTAACGTATAGCCGAGACAGCAAGTATAGATAACAAGTAGTGGATGATCAGACGTTCTCACGCTCCATTCTCTTATATTCTCTTTTGGTGTAGAAATGTTTAGAATTATGTTTACATTAAGGAATTTCATCGAAATAATAAAAAAAATCAATCGTTTATAGCATGGGGTTTAAATTCGGTGCTCTCTTCTTATAATTTATAGTTGGAATTAATACAGTGTGTTTTGAGTTATACCTATCTATCTTTTCCGATACAAACTAAAACAATAACTCACTTATCATAACTCATCTAGTTAGTTAAACTAATGTTCCTGTCATCCCCGAATCTCGAGCAACCCTTTTCTAGTGTTATGTCGACCACCAGAGACAGCTGAAATATTACAAGACCCTCGTAGACAAATGATGTGACTGGAAACGCATTTATCTCAACATGTTTTCGGTTTTTCCCTTCATTATTATAAAGCCTCTCGAATTAAACGTGTCAAAAGGCAAATTGTTCGTCGAAGTAAGCTGCTAGGTTGTCCAAAATGACGACATTTTCAACATAATGCCGTTGACTCAAATATAAACAACAGCACTATGGTTAAAATGTCAACAATTCGAACATAAAAGATCCATTTTACGAACCAGAACTTGCAATGCAAATTATATGCACATTTATATCAAGGGAAATATTGAATATCCATTAAATACGCCGGAGACTTCGACGGCAGATGAGACATGAAACCCGCTGGCATTCTGTTGTTAGCCTGAATGTTAGCTATACGAGTTTATCGATTTTGTTATGTACAATGGAAAATATCCGTGTTAATTAAAAATTAAAGTGTTTTTACTTTACTAAAAGCACATCAGGAAATTATATCAAGAAAATATTAAAACTGATTTGTTTTTAAAACGTTGCTGAAAATATATCACATTTTGTAAACAATAAAAATATCTAAGGTGGTCTTAATGCAAATCCTACATAACTCGCATACTTTCCAGACATAAAAGAGACACGCCAATGTTAAAAGTGCCCTAAACCCATGCATATATTACACGTAAGTACCGTACGTTAAGCTCAGTACATCTTTGTTAAACTAAAGGCACAAAGAACAAAAATTTCAAGTAATTTTCTAATCCCGCATTCTCATGTATTGATTGCACTTAGCGACATGGCAGTTGCACAAAGCTATAGTTCTTATTAGTTTCTCATTAGTTAAGCTCGACACCTTCCGTAAAAGGAACAATGATTAATCACGTGATAAAATTGTACAAGTTGGATAGGTTCATATGAGTACAACAAAGACAAACCTACAAATGTCATTATAATTGTATATAAATTGTCGTTAGATCCAATCTCATGCTTACAAGCATGAATAATCATTCATAATTTATGTGTGTGTTCATGCATGCCCATAGTTTAACATCGCGAAAGAAAAGACAGTTGCTCGTATAGCTATACATTGTAATTCCATATGCAAGCAACCTAAGTACCTACTAAATATATGCCTGTAGTTACAAACACAGATACTTACATTTTTTATTTAAATAATTGTATGGGAAATAAGTTAAGCATTGCAAGGTTTGAGTTTTTTTATTTTTTAAACATTCTCCTCGACCAGTCTGTATTTAACTATAACTGTAATAATAATTAACAAAAAAAAATTAAAAATAAAAGAGTCTGTACATCCTAAACTACACTGCCTATAGCTTTAACCGAAATAGAAATAAGAGTTCACTTTAGTCTATATTGAGAATAGCATCTGTAAGATATTCCACTTTTTATAACTTTTAGATATCGATGTCTTTACTCAAGTTGTTAAGCATATATCTAGTGACAATTTAAGATTTTTCAACAGTTTTTTATTTGCTCTTGTCAGAGATTCCCGTCAGATGTGTTAAAGTTCGGTAGACTAAACGACATGGTCGAAGAAAATTAAGATGTCAGTAGTAAGATAAAGTTATAATATTTTGGTTAGCGATGTTTACGTCTTCTTTCTCATGACACGGGATGATTTTGTTGCCTTGGGACTTTTAAAATTAATTGACAATACACTCATTTTCAATTAAAAATGATTCACCCAATTACTCGGGAACTTTTTTCTGTAGGAAGCAAATCAAAACGGAATTTTCGAACCAATTTGAGAAAATTGATTGGTGATGAATGCAGTTTCACGGAATTACAAATCGTTTTGTTATGAGTTCAGAGCATGAGTTGATCGTCCATCAGCAGGGCCGGTAGCTGACAACTCTTGATGGATCGGCGGGCGCGACAAGCTGTACATGGGCACCGCAGAGTGCTGTAAATATCCCGTGTCAGCCCAAGAAGATGTGCCCGGACTTTTAATGAAATCGCTTGAAATGTTTGGTGAAATTTGGTCATCGGCTTATTTACCACGGCACTGCTTCCCGAGAAAGAAGTGACAAGCTGTTCGCATTCTGTTTTATTCCGATTTGATGCGTAACGTATTGGTTATTGAATCCTCTCCCTTGGTTTATTTTAAATTTGAAGGTTATTTTTAAATCAGCGAGGAAAACTGCGCCGTGACATTTGTTTTTAGTTTTTGTAAGCAATTGTGTCATCACTTTTAGTTTATGTCGTGATAAATATTATTGCATTGAAATCACCCAATAACGGCTTTTTCACTCATTAGGCTTTTATACATAGTAAATATTTGCTATTGTTATCGACGATAGTAGTATTTGTATTGTGTTATATGTTAATCCACTTTATACTTATAACGACTTTACTTCGATAAGTTCACGTTAAAATAGTGTATTTTGCACCACCTTTCTTTATATTGTTTATTCATAAATCCTTAGGTTGAGCAAGATGAGATAAGAACAAATATCAGCAAAAATAACACAAATACTATGTTGCAATTGACAAATATTAAAAAAAACGAAAGTCAATAATAAATGTCGCATTTTTAAATTAACCATCCGCAAAACAATTATTTTTATTCCAACAAATCGAAGCGGGATAACGAACAGAGCATATCTGAAAATTTTCAGTTTCTTATTGGTATATAAGAAATGAAAAACCTACCACCACATAGAACCTCTTCCTCGTCCTTTGCTCCTGGTGTCAACGTGCTGAAAGCTAATAGCCAACATAAGAAGGATCATCGCGGTCACCACCGTAATTTCCATGTTCGTCCACCCGCGCATCACGCACAACACACCGCCACAAACGCAAAAAATAAACAATATCACCTGGATTCACTATTTACTTTACTTGGGGGTAGAGTAGGGGTGTTTTTGATCGAGGAGGACCGAATAATGCCGAGCAATTACCTAAGGAGGAGTCAGGATAACGTCCTGACCACCCACAGCTGAATCCTTTGTGGCACTGAAGCTCTGGATTTACCTGCACGTGTGGTCCTGCACACGTGGATCTGCACTCCTCCTCTGTGAAAGCTTCCATCCAATGCGCAGGAAACGGCACGCCTCTGGCCTAGCCTCTTCCATTAAGTAACCCGCCATTGCTCAACAAAAATGTGGACGCTGATGACCGGTGGTCGAACAGCGAGAATAGATGCTTGACATCTCTCGAATTTCCTGTTATGTGAATGATTCCTTTGCTTTCTTTTTTCAAAAGAGATTATTTGCATTCTTTACTCTTCTGAAGTGTAGCTCGCACGAACCGCACTAAGTCGCGGCGTATCTTTCAGGCAACACGAAATATTTCATAATTTTCAAGCTTTATTGGCTAAGCTGTAATCGCTAAAGCGTTGTGGGATAAAAACAGGCGTAATGCATTCTCTATTTTAAGAATTAGTTTTCGAAAATTGTTTTCGTTGATTATTGGTTGACCTTCCATAAAAATATCATCAACTTATAAATTGTTAATTTTGCCACAACAGCTTCTTCTTAGCCTTTCTATAAGTAACAACTTTTCAGTAATCAACTATTTTTCCAAAAATTAATGTAATTTCTATTAATGTTCTATGTTAAAACAAAATATTTGTATCACCTTTAGGCTTTAGAATTTAACTGTGGTGCTCTACATGCAACATAATAATTGAATTTAAAGAAAATCGACACAGGGAAACTTTTTCAGCAACAACATTGATAATGATTAACTTTTTAGAAAATACGAAACTATCAGTTTTGCATTCACCCACAGTTTTTTCATATTTTTCTTTTCATATCAAGACTTCGTACTACGTATGCACGATTTAAAACTAGTGGTGGATATGTACTTATTACGATTGGAGTGAAATTGCAGAAAGTAAATAAAATATGATTAATTTATCTTTAACGAACAAAAATCAGCAGAGCTTTAAAAATTGCTTTATTGTTGTAGTCAAATGCATTTCTGAAAAAGTATAATTTATAAATTAATTTTTAAAACATTACATTAAAAATATTAACAAATCATTCGATCCTTATATGGTAAGTTGAGCTAATAACATTGACTTTAACTGCAAAATTAATTAATAATTTTTATTCGTAATAGAGTTGCTGTATAAAGATCAATAGGTAACGAAATTCATGAATAAATAGGCTAACTAACAATAATGTTAACTTTCATAATGCCAACTAATAATAAATGAAATAATAAAAAAACACGGCCAATACTCGTACACTAACAAAAATGCCAAAATTTACATTCATAACCAGTGAAATCTTAGCTCAGCCAAGAATTAAAAAAATTAATTTCAATTTTAAACTCTTTACTTATATTCAGCATGTCTAAAAACATGTTTGAATGCATATTTAGGCAATACCTAAAATTTTGGAACCGGTAAAATTCTATGCAATAATACAAATGAAACTGAATTAAAAATTTTGCAAGATAGCTAACATTAACAACTATTTATTTTACATTTATGAGATTACTTGTAACAGATTTGTAATCATTTAAGAATAAAAGTAAAATATTATAATATAATATTTAAATCAACTAAACTTTTTTAAATATTTGTGTCAGCATCAATGCCGACCATGGAGCTATACAATAAAACAGTAACAGACAACGAAAATTATGTTACTATAATTCTGAATTTGTAACTTGGTTTGTAACAATAGATCGAAACTAAATCGGCTTAATATGTTGTAAATAAAAGCCTGATTTACATGCATTAAAAACGCTCAAATATGCAGTTAAAAAAGTAAAAATATGTCTTTTCATATTCACTTTAAAAACACAATTATTAGAACAAAACTACTTCAATTTATTAAAAAAAAGAATTAAATAAGATACGCTAGAAATCACACTAGAATATACTCAGTTAACGTTCTGAATTATACTTTGTATAGTAATGTTTGCATTCGGTTGCTACAAAACTTAAAATTTGATATACTTTTTTGAATTATTCCGTGCAAAATTTTACCTGTATAAAAAGCAGCGAAGATGAGGTAAATAAATTAATACACAATAAAATGTGGATTTTCTGTGAATCTTATTGTTAAAATGTAGATTCATAAACAAAACAAAAATTGTATTATTCCTCATACTATTAGAATACTGTGACACGCAAGCAAAATACAACGCAAAAAAAAGCCGCAATTAACTATAGCAAAATAAATATACGAATGGATATTAAATCTGACCATTAATAACTTAAATCAGGTATTATTATGTTGATTCATATTTTACTCGGTTGATGTTATTCAAGATCGATGCATTTGTATAGGTTGATTATTACTGCATCTTGGTAGCTTAAGGTTATTACTAGTGATGAGTGATGAACATGGTTGCAGGTTAATTAGATATACAGGTTGCTTTAGCATTTTGAGGTTGGCTTTATTTTTCTATAACATAATCTCATTTTCACTTAAACTTTAACAAAGCCCAAAATTGGAATTTGGTCAGTAATAACGTAAACCATTAATGCTTTTTTCCAAATTGTATTGTCGTGAAAGATATTATTGGGCTTCGAGCACTGTCAGCTAAAATATTAAATTTACATCGTCAATTATAGTATTCTTTTGAATATCCCGAAATAGTATAATGCCCGAGATAAGTTTGCTTTGTGCTTACAAATTACATTTAAATAACATAAGCATAGTGGCGAAGGGTGTTTTACGGTCATTACTAGACAATTATTTTTACAGTACTAGCATTATTTATTAAACTTAATATCCAAATTTTTCTTCCAGTTTTTTTCATGTAGCGCAACCACAATATTAAGTTGTTTGCTTTCCATTGTGTCAGTAAGATGCCTCCGTTTTAATTGTTAAATTATTAGAAACATTATTATCTGTTTATTTATATGGAGAGTTTAGAATGCCTTCGTGTATATTGTTTTACTGCATGTGATCATGTGAATAGTTGCCGTTTCTCCGCAACCTGTTCGGTAATTGTTTAGATTTCTTCAATAGACAATATTTTTTTAATATGTCTTTAGCTCGAAATCGCATATCAATCCACCATGGTAAGACGGCCTTGTCAATGTTGCTATATCTATTCGTACGTTTATTTGCTCAACGAGTTTAGACAAGTTTTAAATTGTCTTCTCTTGCTGCTAGGGCAGAAATAGGGCATGCTCGTGATATGGACTAGCTTATAAAATATTTTTTTAATTATACAACATAAAATTAGGTTCTGACTGTGACTAAACGATTAGTTTCACTAGCTAAAATGATTTTTATATTACTGTTACTTAAATAATACAATACACATTATGAGATTTGGAGACTGGGGTAGTTTCTCTTCACCGTTATTTAATACATTTGTTATTGCTATACCTCGAACTTATAAGCACTAAAGTTTTTGAAAATAGAGAAGCATTCAGGCTCTAAATCACCGTATAATACACAACCAAATAGGCACCAAAGTTTTAAAAACGCATTGAAACGATAAAAATTACAAATCGCTTGAATATACGGACTAAAATATTTAAATATATATTAACATCTAAAAATATTTTACTGTGTTTGTCAGTGAAAGTAACTTATTTGTGGAGTACTTGCACAACATAAGCAATGGTACCGACAGACCAAAGATTAATATTTATATCAATACATTATTCTAACATTAATATAATGAATGTCAGTAAAGTATATTTATTTATACACCTTCATTAAACATTTTTACAGTTGCTTACTCACACGTTCTTGAAGTAAATGAAATTCTCAGTTATAATAACATCTATATTTGGCTAAACAATATAGCTAAAAATATACCGAGCGATTTAGAAAAAAGTAAATTAAAGCAGGCCTTAACCAGCGAGCTTTACGTCGTAGCTACTACTAATGCTCAATGTTAATCTGAATTGTAGTTTTTTTAATATATCCAAGACTTCTGGTTCAAGCCTGCTCTAATATATTTTTAAAGTGAAACTTCTTTGCCAGCATGTGTAAGTATGCAAATGCTAGAACGAAAGTGATAGAACGGAAGTGATAGAATGGCAGTGGTATAGAACGGACGTGCGAGGCGGAAACATAGGACACCGCTAATCTACTGGGCAGACAGATCTACCTAGATGCAAACTAAAACGATCAAATGTTCAGTTGTGCCATCACAGACACACAAATGAACAATATATCATGCAAGAGATATGATTTCTAATTTATTTGTGTAAGATTGACTTACTTTCTAATTATATAATTCCTTTCTACAAAAACAAAGAAAATTTAATTTTTAATTTAAATATTGATATTGGAAACATAAATAACATTTTTATACAAAAATTTCCATATGTGTACGCTTTGTCTCGCCGCTTTGAACAAACGTGACCTAAGATCCGACCAAACTTTCTTGCAAAGTGTGTGTGATCTTTACCGGCAAGAGTAACCACACAAATGCTATTCTGTTAAGTCAAACAATTTAAAATACGCTTTAAGTGAGAACACGCTAAGAAGTTTCAGTTAGAACATGCGTGCTCGGCGCACATTTCTTTTTCTTTTGTGAATCACTACGTGTGTAACATTGCACTAACAATTGTTCTAAGACCATAGCTTTAATGTATTTTTTGTACATCACTTGGTATGCAACATTGCACTTTTAATTGCTCTAAAATTCTAAAATCGAAGTTATCAAAATTAGTAAAACGTTAGTAAAATACAACGCCTTCTTAATTAGGAGTTTTGAAAGTTCCTGCTCCTAAAGCTTCCGATTTTGAAAGCCATTAAACGTAACAAGACAATAACGTTGATTCACAATTCATATTTTGTGGTAGCTGAACACTTTCACCATTAAACATTTTCCTTGAATCTTTCAACGTTTAGGATTCAGTATTTGTAACAGGTTTTCAAACAGTTTTTTTTGCTATTTGATCTTGTGCAGTGCTATAAGTAATTCTTAAATTATATAAGCCAAAAAAGAATTTTGTAAAATCAAATTTTTGTATTTCAGAAGTTAATAGGTATTTTTTTAGATGTTCCAGAACATTAGGCACTAAAAAAATACCAAGAGACAGTTTTAGGCTCTTATTTTAAATTTTCAAAGTAGACATTTTAGGCAAACTGAAGTTTTTGTCAAACGACTTGAAATTTATGTATACACCTCAGCGTGTGTGTGTGGAGCAAAAAAAAGAGAATTTGCTTAAAAATGTTAGCTTTAGTTACAGCTCAGGATTAAGCGGACGGTAAGGGGGCTATAGCCCTTGGCTTCATAAATTAAAAAGAATCCAATGTTTTGCAATCTAAAAAACAATCTGCAACAAAATCTTTAAAAATATATAGGTACTATTAAAAAAAAATATTGTTATAACTAGGTCACTACCTGTACGTCTCCATTTATCAAATTGTTTTTATACAACTATTTGAATTTCGGTTGAGTTTTGCAATATAACCGATTTGTTTAGCTAATTATGTTTCTTATTAATGAGTTATGTATTGATGACCAGAGGTGCAGGTGCAACACAAAGAAACTTTTTAATACATATGTTTTTTTCAATATTCTGCTGTGTGTGCATATTTCTTTAGATACCTATTCTTAAATACCTTTTTTCAATTATATTTCTTTATGACGAAAGCCCCACATAAGAATTAGCCCCCAGGTCAGTTGTACCTTAATCCGGCCCTGTTTAGTTACTACATACATACATACACTTGTAGAACATGAATCTGACATTGCTTTTCTCGATAGAAACGCCATATTTTAGGGCAGCCATCTTGGAGTGGGTTAACATGACAAAGCCATAACAGCGATTTTCTAAATATGTGTGACCTACGTAACATTACTCAAAAGAGAACGTCTAAATGTTGTTATACTGTTTGTAAGTCCCTCGACGATTAGACACAAAAAGTCTCATTTATTTATGCCATCTTTTTTTTAATATTAATAAAAACTAACCTAATGGCAAGCAACAATTGCATTAAGAAATTAATTAACGCAAAACTGCCAAATCTATGTTGTGATGCGATGTAAATTTGTTAAATGTAGGACGAAATAATTAATGCTCCATGCACTGCGACTAATTCGAAATTATCTTTCAACCAATAAAAATAAAAAAAACTAATCAAATTACAAGATTAAATTATCATCAGCTATTTGTAAGAAACCTAATAATGATTAATTATTATCAAGAAACAGGTACTCATGAAGACAATAGAATTTCAAACCTCTTTCCCCAGATTAATTAATGCATACTTCTTTATAATAGAATTGATCTACCAAGATATACTATAATAGCTACTAAAGAATTCCATACTAATTTAAAACATGAGGTTTGCCCTGTTCATCAGTCATGATCCAAGAAATTACTTACGTTTGTTGTAGTTCCCAAGCACGTATGGTAAACCAAAGACGTTAAGAGAACTATTTCCATAATTTGTACATTTAACTTATAGGTATACTAATATTAACTGAAATATTATATAAATTGCATAACTTGCACAAGCTTAATAGTTGTATGATTGATATTATAAACCTCTATCTATTAGCAATCAACACAGGTAGATTTAACACTTCTGCTGACGTTGAAAGCTCTCACGCCAATCAAACTTGGGCGTTAAAACTGATAGTAATCTTTAACACTTTTCAGGTCACTACCACACTGGTTGTCAAAAATGAAAGATGCTGCCCTTTCTTTGGCGGATATGGCACTTTACAGCTTTCAGCTACTTGAGTAGAGCTTTTATGTGATAATTATGGGAAATTTTATAGCTCAATTGTTCACTTTCGCAGCAGTTTTGAAAGAATGATGAGCAAATGAATTAAAATTCCAATAGTATAACTGCAAAAAACTTCTGATGGGTATATGACATTCAAAATTTGATTAATTTCAAAATCTGAGGTTTGGACAAGAAACTAAGTCGTGAAATCGCTTTAAAATAATTACTGAAATTTGCATTTGTTTCGACCCTGACCTTAACAATTATACTTCAACGCTTGGTGCAGTGAATGACAGTTGCAGTTCTGCATAGACATAACAAATAATCAATAAGCCATTTTAATTCTTGACAAATGTAGCTGCACCTATCAACATATCGTCGTCTATTTATAAAATTCTAGTGACAGGCCACGTGTTGAGAGAGGTCTATGATGGATTGCTGCTATCTCCACTTAGGATGTCAACTTTTAGTCATTGGTATCCTCTACATCTGTCTGTAGGTACGTCTGATTTTCAGGGACAGAAGTCTAAATGTTGTTGTGGTTGTAAGCGTAATAATTTCTTGGAGGTCCGTAAAATTTTTGAATGAATTAAACAGCCACATTATTGTTAGTAACCGTGGATAATTAATAGTTGGCAGAAGTGATGGATGGGTTATGGTAAAGCTCGTGCGTTAAATAGTACAAACAGGCATTGAATAAAAAATAAAACGTCCTAGGAATAGACGTAGTAAAAGTTGGTCGATGTTAATAACGTATAAATTAGATTAAATAAATAGTTAACCTGCTATGCTACATTTTCAGCAGTTGCTTATGAGTTCAAGGTTCTAATAATAACATGAAGATATGTTTTATTTTAAGTGCATGAACCTATGGCTAAATCGGGTTTAGAGATTAGTTCCAAATTTAAAGTTCATATTTTACGTTACAAGATTAGTTAGTTTAACGTTTAACGATTTCGTTTATAGTTGATGGTTTTTAAAGCATTAACGAAATCATATATTTGGTGTATTTAAACTAAATTTCGTCGCACTACAGTCTCTTTTTAACAATTTATATAACATACACTCACGTGGTAGATATTTTATCTAATTACCACTAAATCATCAATCTTCATGAAACTAATATAGTCATTAAAGCCCATTAGCTTACCTTACAGATGCCCGATTATCTACTTCCTCTTCTAGAACTAGAACTACAATTTAGCGTAATGGAAAAATGTGATCCCACATCTGCTTGTAAACCACAAAGTACGATTTAATCATATATAAAATATTAACCTGTGTTCATTTCCTGTGCTTACCCATTACTATGGTTAAGCAGCAACACTGAACTTACCTCTAGGTGTAGACTAATAACAGGCAAACTTGTTGCTTGGGTTTCTTAATAAACTGAGCGCGCAATTCCACTACTACTCTATTGCTTTTCCACCCAAACGCTTAAAATATGTCATAGAAGAATAAATTAAGTAAAGACCGTTTGGTAATCCTTTTTAAACTCTATATTTGTCAAAGATTACAAACTCGTGTGACTGGTTAGTAGCTGCTTTAAAAGTTAATTTATTTTTTTGAAATTATTTCCTATTCCTCGTCCTCTTTCAAAATTTTTATTTCTTTATGACATTTTGGACGTTCTTCATTTTAATGAGTTTTAGTACCCATCTTCTTCTTGGTGTCTGAAAAAATATTCCTGGAAAAAGATTCCTGAAAACAAAACCTTTGGCAAAATATCCCAGAAGAAAACAGCCTAACACAAAATTCCGTAGAAAATAGTACCGATAAAAGCATTCACCGCTAAAAAACAGCACCGGATAAATAGCCCTGCCTCGCTCAAAACATGTTCTGGCATAACATCCTCACGTAAAAAACACTAAACAGCCCTGGAGAAAATATTCGCTAAAAACAATCCCGGTAAATACATTTCCTGAAGAAAGTACGTCGATAAATCATTATAAGTAAAAAAGAGAAGAATGGTTAAAAAAGATGTTTATTACTATTAAATTAATAAGATTAAGAATACTCGATGAGCCGAATAATTGGTGAAATATTCATGCAACTTTTTGGAGCTTGTCAAATATGTTTTAGAATCAGCCGAAGATACGGCATTTTGTGCCTCAAAGAAAAACAATATTAAAATGTAATTTTTTGGAAAATTTAATGGTAAGTATTCAGCAATTGTCCAAATAAATGGCTCGTTTTGGCTAATATTCGGTACTTAGCCGAACAGTTGGCCTGATATTTGGAATTATGCCGAATGTTTGGTCGAATAATTTGCCTAATATTTGGTACTTAACCAAATTTTCCGTACCTGGCCGAACATTGGATTCAATATTTAACAGAACATTCATTGTTAGGTAGTGAAGGTCTAGCCCAATATTCGCTATTCAGCCAATGAGAAGTGACCACAATCACTTCTCGGTAAATGCAGTAAGTATTCAGCACTCGACCGAATAATTGACCTCCTGTTTGGTATTAGGTCGAATGCTCGGTCAAATAATTTGCCTAATATTTAGTACTGGATGAAATGTTTGGTACCTGGCCGAATATTGGGCCTAATATTTGAAAGAATATTCATTATTAGACAGTGAATATTCGGCATGTGGCCAATGAGAAGTGATCACAATCACTTTTCGGTAAATCCATTAAGTATTCAGCACTCGGCCTAATAATTGGCTCGAGGTGGTAATATTCAGTACTTAGCCGACTAGTTAGCCTGATATTGGGTATTAGGCCAAATATTTGGTCGAATAACTTGCCTAATAAATAGTACTTGACCAAATGTTCGATACCTGGCCGATACCTGTGTTGCTTATGACGGCCATGTCAGGCCAGCAGTCCCTCAGCATGGATCCTCTGATTGTTGCTAGAGCAGCGCGGTGCCATAGCACGTGTTCTGATGTCTTGTCCTTCAATTGTTAATTACATCCTCGGCAGTTGGGGCCGCCTATCCTCTGCATGATGTGCTTCTTTAAAGTGTAGCGCCCAGTCAGGATCTCTACCGCAAGGATTTTTTTCTGGACAACTGTACATAGTGCTTGACGATTTTTGGTGAAGATGCTGCAGAAGCATTCCTCGCCGAGTGACATCTTTGAATGCTTTAGAGAGCTACGGTATACAAAAGGCAGGCAATGAGGCTAAATGCTTGGGCAACTTACCAATCAGATATATCCATCTTTACTGATAGATCCAACACAATTCAAAGAACCGGCGCCGTATTTTTTTCGATGATCTAAAGCGTTGAAAACATCTAAAACTTCGCCGAAGTATACCGCTAGGAAAACTCAACACTGCGCCTTCCAAGCAAAGACAATGGGGATAATTCATGGTGCAAATGCAATTCTTGAACGACAAATCAAAAACCAACGTATTGGTATCTCCAGCAATACCAGAGCTGTTTTATTAGTCCTGAGTAATTGTAACATCTAGAGATAATGTTGTTTCAATTTTTTGGGTGAGAGAGACTTGGTGGTAACCGAGGTAATAAGGAAGTTAACGAGGTCGCAAGACTGGTTTCCGAACATATTCCTTGGGGGTAGGAACTTGTTGTAACCCCCCTCTCCCTGACTATACTTATGACTATGCTACATTAAAAAGCCTTAAACACATACAGACAGGTATTTAAATACAAGTTCGCATCGTCACCCGATGCAGAAAGCAACTGTGCTAAAAACTCTAACAGCCAGAGCAGTCCGAATCTCAGATGCAGAACACCTACAACAAGAGAAAACTCACCTCTTGATGTCGTTACAACAAAACGGTTATACAGCCACAAAAATTCATAGAGCTGATAAGATTTGGCATGTTCTTAGAAGGTACAGCATAAAGACAGTCTTTAGGACCAATGAAACGGGAAACTGTTTCAGACCCGCAAAGGATCAAATATCAAATTTAAAATCAGCCGGGATCTGCAACATCCCTTGCTCTTGTGGCTCAATCTACATCGGACAAACTGGTCGTTCCATTGAGTTAAGATTGCGAGAGCACAAAGGTGATTGCAAACACAAACGCATCACAAAATCTGCGGTGGCTGAACATACTGGTTTAACTGGGCATAGGATGGGCTTTGTCAATGCTTGGGTACTCGCCAGAGTACCTCATTACTTCCCTCGTATCATACGTGAAGCAATTGGAATTGAAAAACAACCTAACAACATAAACAGGGAGGATGGTTATAGACTCAGTAAAGCTTGGACTCCGGTAGTTTATCCTCTAAGGACTCCTAAGCATCATCGATCTCACGATCACGCTCCACCAGATCTGTCTTTGCCTTTGCCCACTTTGAAGATGCAAGCTGCAATGCCTTGCGAAACGTTAGTTTGTATGGGTTCACAAACAGCTAACAGGCACAAGCCGATTAAGTATTATTGTCCTGGCAAACAAAATACATTAAGATCAAATCCTCGTTCGCCCCAAGGTTTAAATAATCTAAGCACACGGCCCTGTTTAGGCAGGCTTACAAACAAGTATTGCTCAAACTTCTAGAGCAAATGCTTGTGAAGGCAGATAAGCTACAGGTCGGTCCTTACCTGATTATGCTGGGTGTAGTTTCCAAATGACGACGCGGTGTAAGCCGAAAGTAAATTGTAATATTGACAGTTCGAGAAACCGCGAAAGCCTCAAAGAATATAAACCTTAAACAGCTTCACAAGAAGGTAAGTTATTATAAGTAGTCTTAAAGCAGTCCTTGTAGCTGATTCCTTCACTGTGTGCTGCCCAGCGCCTAGCGACACTGCCAAAAAGTTATGCATGTTATTTCGATCTTAGCGTGTAACTGCGTTTCCCCAATTTAGCTGTTAGTCAAACGCTTTTTCTTCACCGAGGTTTTATGTTTGGGAATTTTTCCGGTAGTTTTCTTATAGGATCTTTTTTACCTGGGATTCCCGTTTCGGGTTGTACCTTCCTGTACCTTTCTTCTCAAGGCTGTCTTTCTGGGACTTTTTTACCGGAATATTTTATCTAAAAATTTTATTTCCCGGACTGGTAACTATAGTTGGGCATCCGTTTCTTTGCGGACGATATTGTGTGGCAGTCGTATTTATTTGATTCTGTGTAGCTAAAATGGAACTTAGTTATTTTATCTTATTTTCTCAGGAAGTGTACTTACAAATATTTGCAATTTGCACATTTCTGTTCCTATAATATCTGCTGATGAGTGGGCTCCTGCCGCTACGAATCTGAGAAGTTTGGCTTTTGCTGCCTGAATTTGACTTTATTGTCTTTTAGTGTTACTTTCATATATTAAGGTGGTTACTGTGATTGTTGTTTTTCAAAACATTTGTGGAGTACTTTTACTTGGTTTTTAAATTTTGCTGTATTGTTCTGCATATGTGCTTAAAAATTTCATTTGCTGTTGTACACCAAGGTCTTGCTCTAGCCACCTACTCTGGTGTACTATTATTTTTGGACGTTCTCTACAAATTTAATCAAAACTAAGATACGCACAGACAGATAAGGACTTTTTCAAACCATTTTTTCGAGTTTTATCAACCTTAAAACGTACATTGTCATCAGCATTTAAAAATTAATTTTCTGCGAAAGCAGTTCTTTCAGAGTAGATAATTATCACTCTTTCCATAATTCATTCATATACTCATGCTGCCAGTGGCAATTATATTAATATGCATAATGACACATTGAAGATAGGTAGTTATAGTATAGTTCCACACAATTTTACACCATTTGTTTCGTCGAATTCCGTCTAACAACTCAAGTGTATCGTTTTATCGAGTCACCGCGTGACGAGCAACTTTATAATTGTAAAACTGTTGATGATATATTAATGTTCCTTTCAGCGCTCACTCCGAGTGCATATTGTTAATAAATCCATTTATAATTGCCTGTGAGAAGGTGCCTCGACTGACTGCATGATTTAATAATGAAGCTGCTTAATCCTTTCACCTGTTTAAGCGCTCTCCATATCAAATCACTGTTTTGCATTAATATAGCTGTGCAACACAGCATATTCTTTAAAGCAGCAATTTGTGCATATGACTGTAAGGCATGCATATGGTTACCAGGAAATTGTTTAATATGCAGCTAAAGGCGTTAAATACATACATACAGTAATTTTAATTTTCGTTTTTTTGCAAATAAGGAATAATTACTTGGCTCGGGTAAGCTTTCGTTATAAAAAAAGAACAAATCACTTTTCCTGGACGTTTTAATAAGTTGGAAATTGCCACTTATCATATTTTCAAATGTATTGGTGTATCAACGTTGTATGCGCCAGCAGAGAGTAAAAGATCCCACCACTTTCGTCACTGAACCGGAAGCGCAGCGGTATAGTAATCATATTATAAAAACAGAAGTACTGCATAATAATAAAATTTTGTAAACTAAACAAAGCTTATTTAACATAAAAATATTAACAAAAATTAGTGAATAATCTTTCATTTGTTTCAATTTCTGGCTAGAAACAGAAAAAAGTACTGAAGCAGAAGCCGTCTCGTTTTAATGTTTCTTTGTCTGTGTAATCTAATCATGCGCCGTTACTGGATGTTACGGTCTGCAGACTATTTTTCAGCAGCTTCAGAGAGAGCTGTGAAATAAGCTGGTTGAGCACTAACACGTTACCAGATATATCACATCTATGGTTATTGCGAGAATAAAACCGATGTTTTAACTTTTTGGAAAACGAGTTTCTTGGGATTAAAGAAAATCAGAAACTAATTAGAAACATATAAAAAATTAATTTGTGAATTATTTTCTACTATCACTTATGAACAACTTAGCTCGGACAAAAATGTTTCATCAACACCCGCTAATTAACTCAAGAGACATACATTTTCGATTTTTAAAAATTCATACAAGGCGTTACAGAGAAATTAACAGACACGCCACAAGCTGTGTGAATCTATTAAATAAAAAAAATGTTTTATCGCCAGTTTTTAAGTAATATTTTTTTTTTATTTTGTACACAATTTTCAATTAATAGTTTTTGTTTTTTCAAGAATTCCCGTACATAGTAACGTTATATTTTTCTAAATGCATTACAATAATTACAGTTTGTGCCGATACTCGCTTTGAATAATGAAGTGTTAAATTAAATTTTTCAAAAATTCCGTTTTTAGATTTGAAATAATTTCTACTTTCTGTATTTTTATTTTTTTTGTCTATGATGCTTTCTATCTCCTTTCATTTCGAAACTCATCTAAATCAGCGCATTCGTTAGGGAAATATGAAGCGCACCGCGCACACCTATATACTTACAGCCACCACTTTCTGAGCTCCTGAAAATTCAAACCGTCAAAATCTCAAAATCGAACATTTTCACGAACTCAATACTCCTCCTATGCTGAAAGTAGGGAAATGTATTCAAAATTTGTATACGGTCATTTGTTTCAGTATTTCAGGTCGATCCAAATTCTCATGAGGTTGGTTAACTATAAGTACTTCACATCGGACATCGATGTAAAATAACTGAAACAATTTTTTAACGTAAAAAAACATATTCTCTCCGTATGAAAAGATATAAAAATGTACTGAGTGCAATTTCTTTTGTAGACCTAAAAGCGAAGATACGTACACCAATTACGAAATTTGTGTTAAGGTTCTGCCTCTATTAACACAAGACTAGTTATGTTCAACAGTGACAAGCAAATATGTGTCGAAAATAAGCTGAAACGTTTATTAAAGGCAGATGCGTCCGGGCCATTTAAACAGCTTTAAGTAGTTATACGTGTAAAACTCTCAATTCAACCTCTCACTATGCTTAAGTGCATCCCAATGGTCCAAACAAACACTCCAGAAAATTTAGCTCACCTAAAGTTTCAACAAGATCTCTTGAATATTATTTTGTTCATTTCAAATATTTATATCTCTTAAAACTGTACGTCAACAAAATATCAATTTTTTATTCCATTTAATTGACATGTTTGAAGCAATTTTGCGGTTTGTTCGGTTAACCATTAAAGATGAATATTATAAGCAAAATGGAATTTAAATTAATGAAAATCGTTACTGTAAAAGAAATCATGGAGAATAAAGAAATAACGATATCATAAAACGGGACAGTTATTTGTATAATCAACTCATGAATTTGCAACGTTAAGCATATTTTTCAGTAATTGTACTTACTGATACTAACAAGCTTAGTAGAAAATCTCGTGATTAACAGGAAACAAGAATTCTTCTCGCTATTTTCAAATGACGGCATAATAAGCTAATATAATTTATGTGCCCATCACGTATGCCAGATTTCTATCAATCAGAAATGCTAACCAATTATAGCATTTTCGATCAAACTATTTTAAAAATGTTACATGCAAATTACATAGTTGGATTCCACAACGGCCGTATTTTATTAAAATTGATATAGATCAGCAGAACCGGAATAAGTATATGTTAAAACATTTTTAACAATATATTTTAAAATATTGTAATTTTTAACTATTTCATAAAACCATTTAGATTATGTTATTGTTTGTTGTAAGTATAATGCATGAATATGGTATTGAGTAGATGGGAAAAATGTTAAAAACATAGCAACTAGGAAGCTATCTACAAAAATTTCAACAAAGTTAGTCAACAGTAAAATTTTACTTTAAAAAGCTTCGTTACGAGACCTTTCTTGTGTAAACCCACTGCTTAAAACTGCTTAAAAATTTCCCATATTCTATTAGATTGGATTGTGGTATTTAACAATTTATTAAAGCAAATAAGCTACACTGAACGCTGCTACTTAACTAGCAAATGATTTCTGTGCTTTTTTTAATGTAAATCTATAATTGCTGCATGTGTTTTATGCGGTGATCTCAGTCATGCTGACCGCGACCCAAGATTGCAAACCTCTAAATAACTACCTCCAACAACCAAGGGCAACATTTTACTAATATAGTTGTATTAGCAGCTTGTCCGTTAAAGGGAGTTTACATTATTTGATTTCTCCTGTGTTTTATCATATGTTTTGTCATATAATCCTTTTTGCATTTGATATTGTAATATTTCTCATATGAGCTGACACTTGATTTTAATAAAATAGAACAGCACCTATTTTGCTATAAGTTCTGTTATGATTTTCAACATGGCAGCGCGCTAAATTTCAATTTAAATAAGCGGGAATTGATTTTAAAATAAATACCAATAATTCTTGCTCTACCTAAAACAATTACAATGTTCTACAGAGTGGCTAGGAAAACCCCGGCCACTTTTCTTGCGACGGTCAAGAGATGGCGCTTTGGTAAAGAAAAATTAAATTAAAATACTGGCAACAACGCAGAATCCAAGACGTTTTAGTTGTTTTGATTTAATGTGGGGCGTATTTAATAACTAAAACGTTTTGGATTCTGCGTTGTTGCCAGTATTTTAATTTAATATTTCTTTACTAAAGCGCCATCTCTTGACCGTCGCAAGAAAAGTGGCCGGGGTTTTCCTGGCCACTCTGCAGTGGGGTCAGCAGAAAAGTGAGTATTTTAATTATACTACTATTAATGTTCATTGTAACATTAATACGAAACGATCTGTACAAAACATGTTTTATTTCATGATGTAAACTCTAAATTTTAAAACGATATGTGTTTGTAGTAGCACTGTTTAGTACAAGCTAAATTATAAGTTTTCTCATAATCGTTACCATGATATTGTAAAGCCACTTTAATTATTGGGTTGTTTCTATTGTTATTTAACATACCATACCGATTTTTAAGTCAATATTCGTTAATTAAAAAAAACAATAAATCGGTGCTGCGACTGCGGGGGGGGGGGGGTTCCGTATCGACTGTTTAACATTCGTAGAATACAAATCTACCAATCTTTTTCCAGCGCTTTTACATTAAAATTTAACATCCTTCCCCACCCCCTCTTTGTTTGGGGGTCCGTTACGTTTTCAACCCAGTGTGATTACCAATCTTTCTAAACTTCAATTGGACTGTAAAATGCGTATACAAACACACAGACACTATGGCGAATTCTGGTTCTTTGGTATTCTTGGACCATTCACTTTGCATATTCGTCAACAACTCAACTTCTGAAATTTTGACGGTAACAGTGCCTTCCTCTAGCTATACTCCGTTTAGCGAGGAAGCTAAAAATTATGAAGTAGGATCTGCACTGAAACCAGGTATCGCCTGTTTGTAGTTATTTAAAGCACTTTCATTTTTCTGCTTCTTTTCTTGATCACTTAAACACATTTGACATTTTAAATGAATTACGAGTACTTCGAAATTTATTTTCTGAAAAATTTTCATGAGCTTTTGTTCAATACAATACAATGACGTTAACTACAAATCTATGTTGGTTAAAAAAAATTTAGAAAAAAAAATCATGAAATAAAAAACCAACAACTGAATAAAAAGCCAACCTATAATATTTTAAAATTTTAGAACTGTGAACTTCTTAATCATAATCCTTCATTATTGGGTACCCGGATTTGTTTTATTACTCCCATGCGACCATAAAATTCTAAAAAATTGAAGTTTACTAATTAATAATAGCAAAACCAGCAAATGGCAGAATTATCTTAAGCTTTTCTTTAACGAATCTAGAAAAAAAGTCGAAAAAAAAAACCGTGGAAAAAAAACGGAAAAAAGCCGTGAAAAAAAGCAGACTTCTAAAAAATAAGATCCGTTGTTAGTACTGTGTTTAATCTGTGAAATTCAAAATCGCTTAACGATTATTTATATTTTAATATAAAAATAATAATATAAATTATAAAATAAAACGATGTTCGTATAATAGTTTGTCTAATGGTTATTTATCTCGTTATTTATATTTTAAATTAAACCAACTATAATAATCTACTATGGCGTTTAGTTGTTACTGCTTTTAATTAAAAATATAATTGACCATTAGGCTACCTTGAACCGCATTTTAAGCACAGTGCTTACAACGGATCTTATTTTTTAAAAGTCGGTTGTTTTTCTCGGCTTTTTTTACTCTGTCTCAGCCGGCTTTTTGTTCCCAAATTTCTTCTGGATTTTTTTCCTGGCTTTTTTGCAGTTTTTTTCCAGGCTTATTTTGCTGCTCACCTTTTGTAAACAGTGACCATCTGCGGGCATTCATTTAATTTTTGTAAAATTTTAAAGCGGCTTACTTAAAAATAATTTTATATTTAATTATGCAAAAATTTGATTATAAGTAAGATCTAGTGCAAATATGTAACTTTAGCTGCGTAAAACAATTTACAATTTTTAGTTTTGGATGTTTATTTTTCGGCTTTCTCTTCCGGGGGCTTATTTTCAATGGCTCCCTGCTTTTTATCAACTATTTTTTTCGTAGTTATTTATTCCTATTACGAATATCACGAGGAGACTTAAAATCACTCTTTCATTTTATAGAAAGGTTCTTCTTCCCAGATTGACTGGACAAGAGGTATGAAAAAACACTTTTTAGATGCAGGAATAGTATTTTGTAATCAGGCCCTGCTTCGTCTAAAACATATTTTGTCCAATTTTGGCGTGATTCGAAATCGAAATCTCTTTTATTCAAAATTTTACTTATTTTTTGCTGCAATCGCCACCTATATGCATCACGTTATAGCAGTTGTTAGCAGTGCCCCGGAGGATAGCCAATGCGGTTTAACGTATGCAGGTTTTACATCTTCCTGGTATGTAAACTTCTTAATAGACATTAATTAAACAGTGATAATCATTGTAACGTAAACCTACCTAAAAGTATAAGCGCTAATCGGCTGTTTTTAGTTAGGATTGCAAAATAAGTTTTTTTTTAAATTTTACATTTTCTTATATAATCTTCAGAATGTCACTTAAAAAACTTAGAAAATACACGACAAAAATAATCGAAGCATAAACACAAACACGTGCGGCAGCTTTGCTATTCCTACAAACCAAATAGCAAACCAACAACGCAGTAACAGCTGAGCAATTTCTGAAGTCACGGCTACGTGATGTATTCGAATCACCTAAAAATTGGTCAAAAGACATTTTTACCATGGCGTAATTATAATGTAACATCTCTGGACATGGGTCTAAAAAACCGTTTTTCGACCACTGATCAAGTTAATCTGGGAAGGGTCCTGTATGTTGATAATTTAAGAAAAAATGTTTTTTTCTAATATCTTTGCCAAACAAGTTCAGTGTCATAAGATTAAGGGAAGAAGCTTTTACCGATTGTAAAAACTGAGTTGGGAATTTGCATGCTTTCAATAATATTGCTGTAGAACAAAGTGCAAAACATCTGTTTGTACTCGCACTTAGATTAGGATTTTGGTATTTTAAAATATTTGGGTAGCTCTTTCTGCCTTTTGTGTTAGGGTAAACAAGGGTAAGCCTATGCAAATAACATTGTAAATCACAGGATTTTCATTTGTTATACCAAATTTAATATTTGGTGAATTTTGGGATCCAAAGCCTTACGATTCATGCATGAATTATTCAACTGCCTAGGAAACAACATTTGATATTTTTGAAATTAACGAGCTTGGCACTTTGCCTGGACTTTCCTGTACTTTAGAAATAAAGTAATATCATATTTGCAATAGTATTTTTGTCTCAAAGTTTTATGCTCCAATATTGACTATGTTCATGCGTTTCTCGCTAGAACCACAAATTGGAGCGAGTGATCAACGCGTCCGTGCAGATAGTCTAAGGAAACATATCCATGAAAAAATCCATTGAAAAATCCATAAAACAAAAAACTGAAAAGAAGTTTATTGAAAAAAATCCAAACGAAAATTCAGAAAATAAACGTCTAGAGAAAACAAATCTACAGAAAAAATTACCTTTGCATCTATTTGTTTATCTATTTAATACACATTTTTGTCAAAAGAAACAACTTGTATTCGAGCCTGCATAATTGGATTGCCAGAAGCAAGCCTAACCTAAGACGTCTGTTTCGTTGTGTTTTTTCACTTCGATGTAGTTTTTGTTCCATACACTTTTAGTGTACCAAATGTAACAAACTAAATTATTCAATTATAGAAAAAAGTCCCGTTAGTTTTCACAAAAACTATTACTTGTATGCTCAGATGCATACAAGTAATAGAGGATAAAAAGACGGGTAAAAACGCCTGGACAAAAGCTGGAAAAAGGAGAGCAAAATCAACGGCGGAAAAAAAGCCGAGAAAAAAAAGTCGATTATTACAAGATAAGATCCATTATAAGTACTGTGCGACAAATGCAGTTCAAAGTCGCCTAATGGTTATTTATATTTTAAATTAAAATTCTTAACAATTAAAGTCCATAGTGGACTTTTATATTACTATATAGTCTTTGCCATTACGCAAACTTTTAAATAATACGAACATCGTTTTAATTTTATAATTAATTTAATTTTAATAATTTAATTTATTATTAAAAAACAGTTGAATACAATAACAATAAATACCTATAAGTATTATAATAGTCTACTATGGACTATTTTTAAAGAACTATTAAGCGACTTTTAACTGCACTTTTAGCATAGTACTTATAACGGATTAAATTTTTTAGAAGTCGAGTTTTTCTTCGGCTTTTTCCTCGCCTTTTTTCAGCCGTCTCTTTTTTCCAAGCTTTTTTCCCTCGGCTTTTTGTTCTTAGATTCATACTAATAACGATTTCAATATTTTAAACAGAAATAAGGTTGAAGGTACAAAAAATTTAAATCGTTATTTACCAGCTTTGCGAAGCGGAAAATTTTTGATCATCCGAGATTAAAATGTATTTTTCTAAATTAAATTGTTTCGGTTGTAGAAGTTTACCAAAAGTGACTTCGTCGTGACTACATGCATCGGCTCTTGCGCAACACTTAATCAATAGTTGGATAAAAATATCTAAATGTTGTTTAAAAGTTATAAAAAAATTACGTATTATCTACACATTATAAAGAAATGCTCAACACCTTTGAACGAATTATTTCATCAACTTTTTAAACATTTTTGTAAAAAAATTAAAAACTGAAAGGGTTGAATGTTTTTGTTATTATGAAAACTTCATTAATGAGCTACTTCCAACCACCGTTTAGTTTGTAAAGCAAGCAAACCTAAACTTTAAAGTGATGAAAAGTAAATTGTTAACATTTCGAAGTTCTCTGTTTTTTCTTTATTTCCGTGTAGATTTTTTTTCTTGGATATTTTACTTATGGCTTTTCTTCTGAATGAATTCCATAGATTTTTCCATGTTTTTTTTTCTCGTAAAGAAAACCAAAGGTAATCGACTATCCTGGCTCAGGTTTTTCCGCGGTCTTCCTGGGCCATAAGGTGAATACTGACACAGTACTTTCCGAGGAAATCCTCCTTTATTTTATTATTTTATAAAATTCCTTGTTCTAACCCGTTTACACCACATTCTTTCTCGACTGAAGAGGGGCTTAGGACTACGGTGCGAAGTCCCAAAAACTTCTTTAGATGTGTTCACGACACAAATAAGGTGTGGCGCATGCGTCAATCCGCCATGACAGTTTCGAACCAAACCAAAATAAACAACCAGAATTCAATAGGACTTTGTTATAAATTTAACGATAAAATGGAGAATTTCAAACTTAAAACATGTGGTGCTGTTAAGCATTGTATTTTTGGAGATTTCAATAGTAACAGTAGATGTGGCAGACCTGGCTGTAAGCCTTAAATGCGGTTTATTCCGTTTCCAAAATCCTTTTTGTCAATTAGAAATATGGATATCTATAAATGATAAACAAGTACGAATTGTTCACTTAAAGAAATGTACAACATATACAAACTGCGACAACGGTGTAAAAATGTGTAAAAGGTTTGATCAAAAATTTTGTAGCGTTGCTAATATGACCAAAGATACATACATTTGTCAGGAACATTTTGTCGACATTGATTCAAAAGCATTATCATTACCTATGCCCGCTCTACAAAATCGAGAAACTTGAGGTAAGAGAAACTTACTACTTTTATTAACATAAATCGTTTTTTATTTTGTACTTAATTAATTTATGTTTTGATAGAATGAACGTACAAGAAAACCTTTGACAAAGATGTACATGCCCAATAAAATGCAAAGACTAGACGGAAATATTTTTGCCATGCCAGAAAAAGTAGAAAATGTTTCAAAATCAGCTACAGAAGTGCTGACTGAATCATTACCAGCATGACTTCACAGTATCGCCTTCAACACACGTGTTGACTCGTTCAGTATCAACACAGACTATTTTCTGTTTTACAGAAGAGCAAAAATTGAAAGCTGAAATATCGTCACTACAAACAGTTGTTACAAATTTGAAGTCACAGAGTGTAAGAAAACAATCACAAAACATTCAATAATTATATTAACTTGTAAAGTTACAGGAATTAGTTCATGTTCACGCGTGTTGCTAACAACGTAGCTTTTACATAACTGACTTCCCCTGTGCCGGGATATTTTAGAGCCCGGCCGGTGATCCCATTCCTTCGTGGTAATATGATCCTTATGACTATGAAGCAATATCGAGGCTGACCCCGAGGCTGGCCCAACACTCGGCCATCCTGACCAAAGGGTCTGTCCTCAGACCATCCTGTCCTTGTAGGGACCTGTAACAGAAATGCTGCGAAGCGTTCGGCATTCCAACAGCATACTCACATTTAAAACCAAATTCTCAACTATAACTGCGAAGCGTTCGGCATTCCAACAGTATACTCAAATTTAAAACTAGCTGCAAAGCGTTCCGCATTTCAACAGTAAAGTTTTAAAATCCTTGGCTGCGAAGCGTTCCGCATTCCAACAGCATACTCAAATTTAAAACAAAATTCTCAACTATAACTGCGAAGCGTTCGGCATTCCAACAGTATACTCAAATTTAAAACTAGCTGCAAAGCGTTCCGCATTTCAACAGTAAAGTTTTAAAATCCTTGGCTGCGAAGCGTTCCGCATTCCAACAGCATACCCAAAATTAAAACAAAATTCTCAACTAACGCTTTTGCCAAGCGCGTCTGTCACGCTGGCATATGAAGAACTCGACTCTCAGATAAATGGTATCCATTCGTTTCTCACTTTTAGTACTCAGCATCTTTTCAACTTCCGGTAATCGATGACACACCTTACTACCAGCTTGCGCATCACTTTTTCTAAGACATGTAGTTCTGATTCACCACCGGCTATACATCAACAATCTGGGTACATTTGGTGCCCGGTAATTCAACAAACGTACCTTTGAAGTCGTCCGCACAAAAGCCACGGTCTCTCGTAATTACAGATTGTAACTACCTACGGTCGTTTAACAAGTTCTTGGCACTTTATTTTATCTGCACTTTAAATTTCGCCAAGTATGATACTATTTAAATTTCATCACCTTCCTGTAATAACAGAATCTCCAATTCGCGGATTATTTTATTTTCTTTACGTTTCCTAACTGCCAAACGTAAACCTTATCTCTGTCCTTCAACGTGTAGGCAAAGACCGCCCTAAGTTTTAAATTTTTAGCAGCACACAAAATAGTTACACAAACAGCTTGTAGTCCATACATGTGAGGATTTCCGTCTTTCTTCAACTTTATTACCCTACACCGCATCGAATTTCTTGCCAGCCGCCAGCCCGAACATGTGCTTTGATGACCTGTGACCTCATCTACCCCTTGGTTTTACATTGAATTCATGCTTTTAAAAAACATTCATTCCTGTTAAGCCACATTTTTATGGCATAATAGTATCAAATGACTAAACACGACCGAACTCATTCTGACATCATATTTGTTTTATTCTTAAGAAATTATAAACGGCATGTTCACATGTTTTTCTATTAAAACACGTTTGATTGTCTTTTATTCTCTGCTAGGTCTTTATAAAAACAGTTCATCACATCATAACGTTCGTTGCAGGAACATCGCGGTTCCAATCTTTTGATGTTAAATTTTCGTGGTAATTGTTTCAGAATGGTTTTTCTAACAAATTTGCGGTTTTCGTAACTTTTATCATCTGCCTAATTTCTTCTACGTTACTTCCAAATCGCGCTTTGCGATTTCCCATCTTGCATAAAATTGCACAACATGCATTAACTTAAACCACACAAATTATCAAGCTTTCGCTTTAACTGCTTCACTACCGAGCGCAAATCTTCACTTTTTTCACGACGGCAATAAATTCTTTTTTTGAATCTTTCTCGTGGGTATTAAATTTTCGATTTCCTCTTTAATCGTTTCAACTCTTGCTTTGTATTGTCTTCACTCAACGTACTACTGTCTCTACTCGAAGATTGTCGTCGTCGCGCTTCTTGATCATCTTTTTGCCTTGAACGTCTTATCTTTATTAACGTAATATACACAAAAAAAAAACACCACAGGATTTAATTTTGCGCAGGCACTGTCCTTTATATTTCTTTTTCTATGGGCACTGTCCTCAATCCCACTTCTGACTTGTAAGAAAACAATCACAAAACATTCAATAATTATATTAACTTGTAAAGTTACAGGAATTAGTTCATGTTCACGCGTGTTGCTAACAACGTAGCTTTTACATAACTGACTTCCCCTGTGCCGGGATATTTTAGAGCCCGGCCGGTGATCCCATTCCTTCGTGGTAATATGATCCTTATGACTATGAAGCAATATCGAGGCTGACCCCGAGGCTGGCCCAACAAGAGTTTGATGCAATATCAATTTTGGTTAAAGTTGCACCTGGCACATGTTCTGTTGTCAGTTTTGCCCTCTTGTGGGGTGTATCACTTGGTGCCGCCATGGGTACTTAAATTTATTTATGGTTTATATTTAAAACAAGAGAAGGCCGTGTATAAAACAAAACGTAAACTTATTTATGCACGTACTACTATGCGTTGTATATGCACGTTGGTTCGAAAAACAAAACACAGCTGATCTGAAATGACAGGTCACGGGTGCGCATGAAGTCCGTGAACACATCTATAGCGGCCCGCTCCTTCACGGGGAATGAACCAACACCGATTTTCCTTTCCTTCCTGTTACCTACTGTTATACCAAAATTTTGTTATTTGACGATGTTTCAGTAATTTTACTTACATTAGCACTTCAGCAGTTTTCCAGCAGTGTTGTAGTTGTGTGTTGTTGCTTGTGTGTCTGCTGTGGAACGGTGGGTGAGTAGGTATGTGTTGTGTATAGAGTTCTTACCTCCCAAACGATTTGCTCGATTTATATGAGCTCTGGAACACACGAGGTATCATTAAAATAAGATTTAAAAAAAATCTAAATCCTGAAGCCGGAGTTGGAAATATGTTTTACGTATCATTTTTTCCACTGAAGTCTTAAGCGGTATCTGATAGAATGCCAAAATGCAAATCCAACGCTTTTTTTGTGGCCGTTATATTATTTTAGTTCAGTACGCTGAGACCGCTATGGATGAGCTACAATTTGGTTCGTTTTCTAGTCTGCTAATTTCTCTGTGATACCTTCTATGAATTTATAAAAATGGTGTCCGGAAAATACATCTCTGTAAAAAATAACCTCGGAAAAAAAACTTAAAAAAATATACGAAAAAAAAACCCCGGCAACAATCTCCGCAAAAAAACATTCCAGGTAAAAATATCCCCTGGAAAAAACATTCTCAGAAAAAACATCCCCGGCCGAAAAAACAGCATTGATATAAAGTATGTTTGGAAACAGGTAGTAAGCATCCCACAGAAAAAAAACATGTTTTTTGCTGTCTTATTTTACTCTGCACCAACCATATAAAAATTATAGTTTTATCTCAATTGACGCTGAGTATTTCAGGTTCACAAGTTGTCTCTAAGAAGATACCAAATATTATAAACTGAAAAACGACAGTCTACTGTTATTAGTTTTGTTTGGCAAAGATCGAAAAATTGCATAAGGAAATGTATGGAGGTCCAACATATGTCAGTTTTTATCGGAGTTTTTTTTTTCGGTGTTTCCTTAGTAGGGCTTATGTTTACAGGGACTTTTTTTCAGGGAATATTTTTCGAGGGCTTTGTTTTTCCTGACGATATTTTTTCCGAAGAATATTTTTCCGCAGCTTTGTTTTTCTAGGGGATATTTTTTCCTGGGAATATTTTCCGGAGCTTTGTTTTTCCTGGGGCTATTTTTTGGGAAATTTTTTCTGCGGCTATCTTTTCAGGGGTGATTTATCCTAGATTCTATAAAAATTATATTAATGAGTTCCAGCTTTACTTCGATGAAGTGCAATAACTAAATAATCTAGTGTTGAAGTTATAAAGTACTTTATTTAATACTAATATGAAGATTGTACCTATACATTAAATGCATGCTGCGTTAAACACTAGAGTGTGGCGGGTTGGTTGTAAACAATCGGATCACGACTAACAGGTTATCAGCGGACGCTTTCACTCGCCGAGCCGGAATAGTGGCAGCACTGGTGCGACCTTACAAATATACTTTTGAGATAAGACAATTTTTAAACTATCTGAAAATCCAGGCTAAGCGATTCGGTCATTTTGTCTTCTTGTAGCGGTGATGTTTTCTGCAAAATAGGTCAAGGATATGGACGGTGGCCTAAGCTTGGCAATTCTCCGCATGTCTCTAATGACAGTAATTTCTGGAAAAGTATTTGTGGACGCCCCGGTATGAAGAAATGCACAAGTTAGCCCCCTCCATTACAAACTCCTGGAGGCTTGCCTGTAAACGTATAAACCCTCTTTTAATAATAATGGGATGAATTGTGAATAAAAATGTATTCAATGAAGAAAAGTAATTAATAAACCAGTATACAATTTATTATCAAAAACTGTCAAACCTAAATGCTAAAATTAAAGGGAATAATATTGTCGTACAGCTGAAAAAAAGAAAACAACTGCTATGAATAGTATTTTTCAAAAGACGTACTACATATAAGACACATTTCACGGTATCATAAATCTGTAATAAAGATATGCATCTGTGAATCTGTATATTAATTTTGATTTAAATTCAAAAAAGCAACAAAGAATTCCCACGCATAATTTTAAAATAATTTTTAACATGACACAGTTTTACTAAAAACTGATACCTAGAGCCTTACTTTAAAAGCATTTACCAAAAAATGTGAGGGAATGGAATTCCGCGGTAATTAGGCACGAACAATGGCCAAATGACAGGGTAGAGTCTATGATTAGTACCTGTAAGTGAGGAATATCACACCGGGGAGCCTGTCAGGGGGTCATTATATTCCCCCTCCCCTCCTCGTCTCAACCCACTGACCGCAAGGACTTGGGTGGTCATTCCGACAAGGTCGTTCATTTTTTATCGGATTCGCAAATAATATTGCTAATTTTGAAAGAATTAGTAATGGACCGTAGAAACCCGTGGTGGTTTCTGAAATGAAATGGATTTTTTCGGTGTTTTTTTGTTCTCTAAGAGGATTGAGTTGTTTATCCTCAGAATAAGTGGCATTATTGCTGTAACGAGTGTGTCCGACTTAATCGCTTTGTATGTCCCTAAACTGAAGTAATTTAAAAACACAAAGGAATAAAGGTCCCTAATGATACTTAAGAGGCTCACAATTACACGGTTAATTAGAGTGAAAAATGCAACTTAAAATTGAAATCACCTTTTTTGAAGTTTTATAGCAGGTAAACAATTTTTATAAGAACTGACAAGATTCCCTGATGATTACAACAAAAGGTATACGTGAGTAGAAATTAAATAATAATGCCGTAATGCAATCCTTCGATGTACTCCTTGGGGTAATTAAAAATTCTTTTGACACATTGTTGCTATATGTCTTTATTTAGGTAGGTATTTGTTGCTGAGATGCTGCGAACATTTTACCAACAAGGCGTATGAAATAAACCTCCTATATGTGGTTATGATACAACAGCATAAATACAAAAGCTTAATGTCTGGTATATGAGGTGAGAATAAGCTGCGTTGTACCTTTAAGTGGCGAAGGAAGGCATTTTTCATCAGTTTTAAGTGCCGAAGAGATAGTCAAAGTGGTACAGCTGTTAGTCCTACTTCATAAATTCCATAAGAAGACGCTAATGGTTTTATAACAATTAACATGCACCCAATCTCTTCCTACGAAATTTTGTGTTCATTTTCTGATTCATATTGCAACCCGAAATAAATGTTTCAGTGTTAATGACGTGTCCAGGTAATTTGTCCTTATGACGCAGTTCCGGTCAAATATTCCTACAATGCCTGTCTTTCTTGTGGAGATGAATGAACATGAATAATTCAGTCATAAAAATTCC
This sequence comes from Ctenicera cuprea, assembly GCA_958336395.1. Taxonomy (NCBI): domain Eukaryota; kingdom Metazoa; phylum Arthropoda; class Insecta; order Coleoptera; family Elateridae; genus Ctenicera; species Ctenicera cuprea. The sequence goes on along the minus strand of OY284487.1, from coordinate 27,634,244 downwards.
AAGAATAATCGAAAATTTGGGCCCATAAAGCCACCGAAGAAGAAGACAATAAATTGGACAAATACAATAAACAAAACGTTTTATGAGCCCAAGAACTCCCAGGGGGTTTATGTTTTGTACAGCATGAGAGCTCAGGTGTTGACAAAGGGCATGTTTATGGACCCTCTCGGTCATTCTTATGCATATGTCCAGCCGGACTCTTTCGTCCATAGTCGGGTTATGACTTTATTAGTAGATACCTGAAGAGAGGTGAGAATACAAGATTATACACCAAAGGTTGTCTCATCTTTTTACATTAATTAATATTTAAAAAAAGCAGGGTTAGGACGTTTTGAAAATTTTTGCTTTGGATCAACAAACTCATTCAACCAAAACCTTAAAGATGTGAGGTGGGTATTATAAAAGCAAAGTTAAAACTTTATTTCCGACGGAAAATATTTCATATTTTTGTGAAAAATTGGCCTTAACCTTTGCTATACTAAGAAGTATCAAATAAAAACAGAAAAGCAAAGAAAATGAAAATTTAATTACTTTTGCACTATTATTCAAATGATTTCCAACAAACATGGGTGTTAGGTGCATAAGTGTTGAAGTTTTTATAACTTAATACCATAAATTTAATTTTAAATTATTTCCTGACACTTTATACTATACTAAAATGTCAGATTTCCATTTTTATCATATTAAGTGTGTGTTCTTTATATGACAAGATTGATCATAAAAATATATTCCTTCAAACTTCACAACATGTCTGCTAACTAATTTCTTATTTAATTAACTTGGACCATCAGTGTAAAAAATTAAATTAGTAGTAATAAATTATAATTTGCATGAATAAACATGACGGTAGTTTTAAAATATATAACTTTTCTGATTAATCCTTTACGTAACAAACTAAAATTATTTCAGAACCCCACTTGTTTTCTTTCAAATGCACCCACCCCTGACCTGCCTCCTTGAAGACGTAAAGGTGAGATCCCGACTCGATTCCATTGACGAGGGCGCATTGGTCACGGAGCGCCACCCAAGCTGTACCCAAGACACCTTCATCACGAACATGAATGGGTAGCTTTCGGCGCCAGGGATATTAGCCCGGCCGGCGGCTTTGATCCGGCCGATTCGCACCCGCTCCCGGTGCAACCCACCCTCTGTCGCAACAAGACATTTACCTACCTTCCGCCGATTCCAATGGGTATACGTGTCGGTAGTATTTAAGAATTTGTTTGCTAACTTTTTAGCTATACTGGGGGCTTAGGTTAAAATGAAAAATATAAAACAGGCCGAATGAGAAAATAAAGTTACGAAAGTGAATGTTCTTGATTTAATAATTTTCAGATATTTGGTTCTGACTTTTGTATTTCCTGCGACAAATGTGCAATTAACCTTACGTTATAAAATTAATGTAATGAAACACTACATTTATTAATACCATCTTTGATGAACTAATAAACCATACTTATTTTTTATTGTCTATTTACTTAAAAATAAATATGGAAACAACACAATTTTCACATATTGTTTCGTTCAGTATGCAGGATAATATTAGATAAATATTCTGTGAGAAATGTCCTAGTAAAACAAGAAAATTATAAAAGAAAACGTCCAAGCAACTTCATGTGTAGTACACACTCACAGAACCCATGGGATGCGCCCTATGGTTACTTTTAGTAACTTCATAACCGGCGCTCGCGTGCCGAATATTTCCTTTGCTGAGTCTCGGGAATGAGAAAAGAAGCCTGGAAAAAAGATTAAAAACGAAAAACCCTCGTAAAATCTCTCGAAAATTTCCTATCATAGCTCCAAAAATAAATCTTGACAAAAGCGGGAAAACGTTAGTTAAACCATTAAATAAAGCACATTTTTTCATTTCCGGGGGGTTGCCTTACCGAAGATTTTCAAACTGTTTTTAGAACTAATAAATACGCACTAAAGAAATTTTGCATTTCTTGTAAATAAAACAATTCTTAACTTCAACAGGTTTTCTATTTTAGCTATATACGTCTTTCAACGTGTTTACACGTCATTATCAAAGGCAGGATTAAAAGTAAACAGTTGGTGTTGCTATAGGAACAATAAATCTTCATAACTTGATCTTGGTTTTCTATATCTGCGTCCAGATGACTTGATTTCTCATTCCAAACGCCCAATAATGGTGAGTTTAAGCGATTAATTTGCTCATTCATGTCAACATGTCGAAATACACATAAGGCTAAAATAAAAAACCTGTTGAAGTTAAGAATTATTGTATTTACAATAAATTAAAATGAACTTCGACGAAGTAAAGCTAGAACTTATTAATAAATTTGCATGTATTGCTCCAAATGAAATCTGCCCTTATTCATATAAATCGATCAGCTAAACGAAATCTAATGTTTTTTCCTTGGAAAGCTCTTTTTTAATTATGCAGTAATACACCAGCAAGAAAATTCACGTGCTTTTGTTTAGGAGATGTTTGTTTAATTGTTGTTTTTAGCGGGTTTGTTTGTTCAGGTAAATGTTTTTACTGGAGCTTGTTTTTACCGGAGCCTTTTTTTAGACAATGATTGTCCATCAATGCTTTTTTAGCAAAAATATTGTTACTTTTTGCCACGGATTGGTTGTCCCCAGTTGAGCGGTTTCGATTGAGCGGTCCCCAAGTCGACGATGACTGAATTGAGCGGTGACCCGATTAGATAGTTCGCAGTTGAGCGGCCCCCAACTAGACGGTGACCCAATTTAGAGGTGACTCAATTGAGCTGTAGGCAAGATGCCATTTATGTTGCTTGTTTTTCTTAAACCATTGAATTAATTTTTACATTTTGCTTTTAATTATTATACTTCTCAATTTTACATGATTTTAATATTAACATTGCACATGTCAGTTACGTAGATTATAAAACAAAACGTTTCTATTTATATTTTATATATTATATTTAATGTGTGCTCAATTGGATCTTTCCTTAATTGGGCCATCGTCTAGTCGGGGACAGCTCAATCGCGGACCACTCAATCGGGTCACCACTCAACCGTCGATTCGGAAACCGCTCAGGCGGACCGATCAGCTGGGGACCGCTCAATTGGATGACGGGAGTGTCCCACTACTAAAAGCTGAGACAGAAAGAAAAGCTCGAAATTTAACATATACATTAATTTAAGGAGAAGCAAATCAATATGTAATATTTAATTTAAGCATATTCGAAAATCACCTGAAAGCCTGTATGAAAATCATCCTTGGTGAAAGTTATTTTCTAATTAATAAATATCCAATTTTTACATTTTTTCGTCTGCATATTATTTAGTTCTCTAACATGCTTCATTCTTTCTTAATTTATTTAAATAACATTCTGATACGAAATGTGAAGATGAATTTAAACTTACAGATTGCGTGTTCTTCCAAATTTTTAAATTTTGACATCGAATTTCTTTTTACTGGGTTGATTTAGAACATGTAGGACGCATACCGGTAGTTGCCTTAAACTTTTTTTATGTGAACGTATGTGAGCTTAGTATTTCTATCAATGTTTGTTTGAATAAGTGCATCAAAAGTGTCTTAGATGGGAAACCAACATAATATTTTTTTCTTATCATTTGCGATCTGTACAATTTTTGCATTTCTTGCTATAAAATCTTATTCTCAATACAAAAAGTTACTAAATTCAACAATTTTCGAGATGACTCAATGCTTTTATAAAATCGAGTTGTCATGAAGCTCTAAGTATTTTGTCAAGATGACAAAATAGTTTCTACAAAACTTTGAGAACAACTTCTACACATCCAAACGATAAGTAACAAATATTGCAGTAGTAGACATATATGGACAAATGGAAACCGAAATGGTCAATACCTCCTTCAGGGATATCCTAAGCTTCTTCCAATGCACAAAGTTATCACCAAAAGGCAATGAAGGCCCTGGAGGCACAATAGGATTTTCAGGCCGTATTGTGTGGAAAAAAGTTTTGAGATCAACTATAATGGGAAAAGGTACATCTCCAGGTGAACATCATGTATAGCTAACACTTTTCTGCTGCTAAGGCTTATCACTGACGCCAGAGGGTACACCCCTGAATTCAACAATTTTAGGAAACCTCTGTCTTATACAGACTTTCAACCTATTAAGAGCTATATATACAAGCACCCACTACTATTAAATTATGACTTTTATGCAAGTTGCTTTTTGCCTTAGAAAGTTTTGCTTTCGCAAAATGAAGAAACAAACGTTTAATAATTGATATGTGTGTGTTAGATATAGGCATCTCCAAATTCTTTCCATTTTTACCTTATTCTTGTTTTTCTTTGTATTCTGCCGTGTTATCAGGTTGTTTTTTTTAACTCGTTTTGAGTCATCCCGAGCTTCTGGTCTGATAGGTGATCTCAATTCTAATATTTTCTTAATTTATGTATTATCTTGTCTTCTCATCATTTGACGTTTTCATTTTCATTTCATTCTTAGAAGTCTCTCTGCTATGACTTTTGTTTGTTTTTTAACCACTCTCTAATACATTAAGGATATTTTCAAAATTTTTAGCGAATAATTTTAGCGACAGCGTATTCCCTTGGAGTTAAAATGTGCTTGATTTGAAAGTGTTCCATTAATGCACTGCTGCTTTGTTCCATTCTAACTCTTCTCCAAATTGGTTTATATTTCTAATATGAATCGTTTTTATACGAGTAGTATAGGACAGATGTTTTATGTGCGATAGTAATGAAAAAAGTTCAGTTCCATTTTACAGCCTTTTTAAATATTATTTAAAGTTATATAATTTTTCCTAGAATTATTTCAGCACCTTCACTCTTCAACAACAAACCTTTGTTTGTTATAATTTCGTCCTCGTTTCTTGTGTTTTACTAGAATTATATTTTCATATATGATTTCGTCTATTTTTCTTAATAGTTTTGTTTAGTTTAATTATTTTTATTTTGACTCTGAAATCATTCCAGTAGGTCCATGCTTACTTGTACTTCTCTTCCTCTTGCAATCAGCTTGTTTTCGTACCGATTGCTAGTTTAGTCTTATCTTGTGCTTTCTTTCGTTTCCTAACACTTTCTCGACTGTTTGCAAAATTGTTTTTAGTAAATTCCTGTTTAAGACTGTGTACTGCGATGTTGATATCAAAATTAAATATTCTTTTTCAATGTTTTTTTTACTATGTCCTTAGGTAATTTAAACTTGACTAGGGATCTTTAACGTGTAAACACAGAGGACCCATAGATTATCATCTATTCTAAAACATAGCACATTGACAACAGCATCTGCTTAGTGCACTGTAGTTGCTTGAAAGGAGGTATGCGCTTGACATCTATAAAAAATATTTAGTTTTTCTGACGGTAGATACAGAGGAGGTAAACAAGTAACTATTATGTTACTCTTCTGTTAGTACCATAAATCAACTTAAAATATACACTATTGTCTTAATGAACAATGAAATAGGCACTTACCATGGTACATCTTTAGAAAGCTTACTGAGTATAAAGTGTGGGTATATGTAGCCATCATACTATACATCCCAACGCAACTGACTTGAGCTTTCTACTGTGGAGGCAACTTGACTTTAGGTTAATAATAGAGTTCCATTATAGTACGCAATAATATGTACCTAAACTAATTGAATACTGGAATTTACCAGAATGCAGTAATAATTAATAGTGTAATTATGTGAATATGAATGTTGCAAACAATACCTCCGGACAAAATACTATGGAAAAAATTACCCCAAGAAAAATCCTCCTGAAAAAAATACCCTAAGAAAGAAATACCAACTGAACACCGAGCTTGCAAGCTTTTATATTTCTAAAAGTATTTATGCACAACGTTGTAGTACGTTACTAAGTGCGCATGTAAGATTCCAATGTTTAGCAGCTCTAAAAGATAAAGCAAAACAGCATTATTTTAAAGATTTATAAATACATCTTTATAGTAAACCATAAATTAAGAAATAAAATAATACACTATATTATATTATTTAGCAAATACAATGCAGATAACGAAATCGTAGTGTGAACTCACACACACAATTTACTAAAAAATTGCATAATACTTAAAGACACACCCAACCACTTAGCAGCATTTATGCGGTAACAATGGTACAAAATGCCTACAAAATCAAAAAATCCAGTGGCCAGTTTTTTGTGCAATATTATTTTGAAAATTTCTAAAACAATTTTTATTTCAAAGTTTTTCTGCGTTTAAAAGTGCTCGTACATAGTAGTATTGTGTTTTCATGGAGCATGGAGTTGGTTGCACGGCGGAGAACTACGGATGCCGGTCACACGGTATTCAAAGTTAAGCACTGTTCGCTCTGATCCCCACTCGGATGGGTGACCAATATAGGGGTATATCTGCAACCAACCGTGCTTCGGAGGGCACGTTAAGCTGTCGGTCCCGGTTGTCATACTAACATCTTTGGCAATCGTAAACCATTTAGTGGAACTTCTTCTCCTTTCGATGGGTAAGGCCAGCCTCCTGCCCGGCATAGTGCAAAGAGGGCTCGCAGAACCCGCACTAGTTGCGAGTATTAAACAGGCCATTGGCCTATAACAAGAGCAAAAGGAAGAAGAAGATGGAGCTACTTCACTACCAAATTTTATCCGGATCTTTAGATTGTTTGTCGTTTTTGAGTAATAAGGGGTTAAATTTTTTTTTTAAATCACAGCGCACGCCATGTTAAAGCTAGCTGCTAGAAAGTTCAAAACGAGTTGGATTTGCATTAAGATCTTCTAGCAGATTCCGTTTCCAAATTTAGAAAAATCGTTTTCCGGAAAACAATTCAGCGTCTGCTTCCGGTTTCGGAGTTTTTTGTAAAGCTTATTTTGTCGGTGGATTTTTGAGATACTCCCACAATCGAACCGTCCGTTCGGGAGTTACGATGCACCACACACGTACATACGTACATACCCACCCACAAACAGACATTTTTAAAATACCACTGTTTTGGGTTCCTGAGACTTCAAAACATGTACCTATTTTCGTCAAAACCTGGAATTTTATGAAGTCATTTTTTACCTATACCGAAAGCATAGAAAAGTAACATGCAAGAAAAAACATCGAATATCGTTTTATAGCAGTAAAGTTGAGATAACTTGAATATTCCTTTTTTCCTTTAGAACTTCAATTTAAAGAGGGCGATTGTATTTCAGTGTAGTGTTTGTACTTTTGCAATGCGCAATAATAAAATAATAAGAAATGTTGAAGTGAATGCTTTTTTTTTCAGTAAGTGTTAGAAATCTGCTAGTCTAATTCTTTCTTACGGATATTGTTTCTGAGGGTATTGTTTTCGGGGGGGGGGGTGATTTTTGCCAAATACCGTAAATACACTAAGTGAGCAAAAAAACTTGATCAAAAGCAAGCGGCGAAAAGTAGCATTTCCAGAGTGATAATGTACAATTTGTATTATCTGGCAATAATTTGAAAATCAGCACATTTAAGAGTCAATTAAAGACACATTACTGCTAATTAATTTTTTAAATATTCAAGTTTTTCTTGGGTGCAAAAACTACAAAGTTTTTTTAAAGGAACTAAATTCTTGTATCGGCTTTTTATAACATTTGATTTTAATATGTTAATAAAATGTTGTTACAAATTTTAACTCTACAAGTTTAACTTTATAGCAGTAAAATGTTTACCAATAAAGGCACTCAAATGCAATAAACTGCAAAAATTACGGGTAAATAACGCACTCGCTTACAGATCAAATTTTCTTACAAAACCTGAACAAGCGTAATGAAAACAAATATTCATAACCTCATTTTCCTCTTGTTGTCCTCTACATAACTCATTATTTTTTATAGAAGATTATGAAAACTTGCCCTCTTTTTATGGGGAATTCTAAAATCTCATTCTAATGTCCAAAATTATCTTGAAGATTTAAAAATTTCTAAAATCTTTTACAATGGAGGTTAATCCTTAATCGGCTCAGTAGGTATCAGCTCTAAAATTATTATTGAAAAATGCTGGGGATGGTCAGGTACAAATTTTAATCTTCCTTGTAAATTCCGATCAAGGATTTAAAATTCACTTAAGGTAATTACCTACGTCAACATTCTTTCATTGGAAAAATGAAAACTTGTAGGTAACTAAGATTTCAATACAACGGAAGAAAGAGTGGTTGGAGTTTGAACTGGGGTAATTGGATTATCAACCAAAAACGAACAAAAACCATTTATTCAGAGAACTCTAACTGTCTGAAATAAAGAGCTCTAAATTTCGTTTTCATAGTGTAAGCCTGCCATTTTATGGTTTTTAAGTTGTCAAAAATAGTCGTGTTTTAATGTTTTGCTTTACAGGATGTATGGACCGAAAAAATATTCCTAAAAAAAGCAACAGTCCCAGTGAAAAAACTGGAAAAAAATTCCTGGTTTAAATGCCCCTGGAAGTATATATATAAGCCCAGAAAGAAGCCTCCGGAAAAAAATGATAAAAAATGATACACGTTTTGGTTTACCAGAAACTTAAGACAGTAGCTTTTAAAACATGTTTGATTGTTTGTGTGTGGGTTTGTATGTGTAAGTGTGGATTGCCTCATAACTTCTGAACGGATGGTCCGATTCCGATACGGAGTACAAGGATATATCAATAATTCACCATCAAAATAAGCATTAATCACAGATACCATGTGTTTTTGGTAGCCTTTTTCCTGCAAAAAGTTTTTTCTAAATCTGAAAACAGAATCTAATAGAAAACCAACTATTTTCTCGAACTTTTTAAATTTAAAATAATATAAAAACCACTACGATTTTTTTTAAAGATTATCACTTTAACGCCTATTCGTCAAAAACGAGTTCACAGATCGAGATGAAGTTTTGCTTTAAAGTGGTCGTAGGGGAACACAATGTCACTATCTAAGATATTTTCAATGTTTCGCATACTTTTAAAAAACTATTGCCTAAAAACTTAAACCACGATTATTGTTTAATTTTGTAGGCTCCTAGAGATAGGAATGAGCTACAATTTGCGTGCGTCATAGTAGAAAAAGATTCCTAACTTAATTTTTAGGTGCAGCAGTAATTAGTAGGGTTAATTTTTCCCCTTGTACCCAACTTTTTTTCGTTGGTTTCTGATTTCCTTGAATTTCTAGGAATTATTTTACCGCAACTAGAACAAATCGCTTTCATTTCTCGGCAAAATCGGTGATATAGGACCACGTAGATTATTGCAATGCCAATATGCAATTTGATTAATTGGCATATTATAACAAATTCCTAAAGTATTTCAAAATTCTAAGTTCCTTTCTTATCGTGATTTAAAACCAAGCGTGTCTGGTTTAAAAACAAGCGCGTCTAAAGGATTTAAAAACAAAAATTATAACATTTAGGATTCCTCTTAGAGATAAACCGTCATCCTGCAAAAACTCTGCTTCAATTGAGCTAAAAATGTAATTTTTATATGGGTGGTGCAGAGTAACATAAGACAGCAAGAAGAATTTTTTTTCTGCGAGATGCGTATTACCTGTTTTCAAAGATATTTTGAATCGGTGCTGTTTTTCGGAAGAAGTTTTTACCCAGGAATGTCAATTCCGGAACTTTTTTTAAGGGGCTATATTCACTAGGGGATTTTTTCGGGGAATTCTTAACTGGGGCTGTTTTTTGCCGCAATTTTCCTGCTTGTTCAAAACACCTAATGGAGCATTCGGCGACATTTGCATATAAGGATAAGACGACCTTTGAATCGGCGAAATAAAACGAGCTTACCTGAAAGTGCTCAAAAACGAAAAGCTTTCAATTTAAAAGTTCATTCCCCAACACTGATCTCAGCATACTCGTACATATCGGCATTAAAAAGCGGTCACAAATTGACTTAGTCACGCCGAATTGTCATCTGCCAAATCGATATGGCCTACAATTTATAAGCGTATTTTCCTAGACCAAATTTACGTCGTACCTGAAAAACGGATCTTAAAAACGTTTTGTCGTTTGTAATTTCTGAACATTTTTGACGATGTCCAGACTAACAATGGTTTAAAAACCAGCAGCTTAGGTATGTTATAAAATAAAATTCGTGTGTGGTAGAAGCTATCTAATGCTAATACGTTAAACCTTTTACAGGAGCGCGGAGTTCCAGTTAAAGCTGACAAGAGTCTTAGACGGAGACCAACATTATAAGCAACATATATGACAGATAATTTTTCACGCATTCTATCGAACACCAGTTGGTATGTATATCTAACCAAACTGCCAAACTAAATGGAACTGCCATAAAAATTAATGAAAATACGATAGACTAGCTATATTAATATTAATGTGTGCTTCTACCCTCTTCATCTGTCAGAGCAGCAAACTGTTTTACAATGTTGGTAGTAATTAAATTAGAACAAGCTGTGATCGCCACACACCGTAGCGTGAAGAATTCGGAATGCCAGATTTTAAACTCAGGTAAGCTAACAAGTAATGACAATTTGTAGGCCATTCCGGAATAATAGGAGGATAGATTGCAGTTGGGGTGTCAAAATGGTCCTGCAATGTCGACGAAGTAGGAAACATCTGTATCAGGTGAGTGCACCGCCCCTGGACCACACACACGTTTACGCCAACACATTAATATAGCCATGCCGTTATTAATACTTACTCATAATACTTTTTCATATTTCGATCCCGCGGCTACAGCGGACCAAAGGAACTTTAAGGACAACGCACGATCACTGTGAGAATCGTGATGGTGGACCACTGGATTCCGAACTCGGCTACGCTTTTTGTGACGTTGATTAATATTTGGGCCGGCCTTGCTCGCTCCTGCCTACCGACTACAATAGCGTCAAAACAATGCTCTACTCGAACGCCGATCAGGAAATTATATGGTAAAATTATTTATTTGCCTCGTAATCAATACTTTGTTATTGACTTATTGCAGAATGTCATTATGTTTTCACGCGCATGAGGATCCTCACTTTATCCGATTCCTTTATGGACTTCAACCATTTTTCGTATTTTAACTATTGTTAATCATTCTGGAAAGTTTTATTAGTTTTTGCTTCTAAATCACAGGTACAATGTACGTGTGCAAAGAATAAAACTCTAAGTAGCCAGCAGGTATAACTCTGGTAATTACATTTTTACGTGTTACGTACGCACGTATTATTACTGGAATCAATATTTGTTGTCAGGCAAATTTAACTGCAAAAATGAAGATTAAATGTTAAGTAAAAAATTGTTTTATTTTACATTTTCAAACTTTGTATAATACGACAATAGTACTTCAGGTCATATACGGAAGTTATATGATGCATACTCAAACATACATAGTTTCGTAAGACACAGGTTTCTAAATAATTCGGCTACTTGTAGTTGTATTCTTGCAGTCGTTTCAAATCTAAAGGCGAACTATAAGGAGTCATGCTCTTCTTAGCTTTTATTTTGTGCAAAATAGCTTTTAACTGAACTTGTACTTCTATAGGATATCCAATGTTTAAACGAAGTCGATGAGTCACAACCTGTTTAACTATCTCACTGAACACGTTAGAAATATGCTAATTGGGTTAACATTACTCTAAAACAAAATATCGTTAAAGTGTTAGAACTAAATATTGTGTAAAAACGAAAACATCCACGTCAGGTACGCTCATATCGGGCGATGTTTATGCCCAGTGTGAGCGTGATAGAGCAAAGGTTTCGTATTTCGACGAGAATATAATTTATATGTCACGTGACGCTATATTGAACCAATCGGATGCACACAAAATACTATTGCGTTATTTACGTATGTTGCGTTGGTAACCACCTTACGATTATAGTAACTACTATATAATATGACACTTAGTAAAATAATTTTGGTTAGTGATCATGTTTTATTCATTATATTCTCTTACTAAATACAACTCGTGTTATAGGGGAATGTTTTTTCTAGGGTATGTTTTTACTGAGGATATTTTTTTCAGGATATGTTTTCAGGTTTTCACTCGGGTATGATATTTTCCTGGCCTTTTTTTACCGGATTTATTTTTATTGGAGATTATTTTAAGGTTTTCTTTCCGGGGCTGTTTTTTCCAGAGATGTTTTTTCCCGAACACAAAACTGGCTTTCAGAGCTTCTGTTGTGGTTACAACAAAACAAGACTGATTTTGCTTTTCGTCAGCGATATTGTGAAGTAATGACCTTGATATATGTTCAAAGACACGTTTTGTTCTTGATAAACGCCATATAGAGTAATAATAAACTAAGTACTGCTGTCATCGAACACAAACGTAGAAAAGTACATTTTTCCTTTGCAATGCACAAATTAGTTTAATTCAGATGATTAGGTAAAGTATACAATTAAAAATCGTATTAATCAAAGTCTCTTGCATCTTATTTTATCTTACGACAACAACGATTGGTTGAAAACTCATAATTAGGAGGTGTTCGGAAAAAAACATCTCTGGGAAAAACAACCCGAAAGGAAATTTCCCAAACAATACCCCGGATAAAGAAGCTGCCCGAAAAAAAGCTGCGAAAAAATCATCTAAAAAAAGTCCCTGAAAAAATACCCCATAAAAACATTCCCGGGTAAAGACATTCTTTGAAAAAACCCGCCCCTAGTAAGTACGTCCCCGAAAAAAAAAAGAGTTTTCATAGTTTTCGTTTGTACAAAAATTCGCATAGATAGTGACGTAGTGTTCCCGTAAGGCTATTGTAATAACCAACTTTATCCTGATCTGTACACTTGTTTTTGAATAAGAAGACATTTAAGTAAAATTTAAAAAAAAATTGTAGCGGCCGCAGTTTTGAAGCTAGAGAGTTAGAAAAAAAATTAGCTTGGTTTGCTCTTAGGTCTTTTATCAGATTCCGTTTTTAGACGACAAATTTTTGATTTTGAAAGTTTTGACATTCCGAAGCTATTCGAAATCAGACGATTCGTTCCGGAGTTACAGGGCGTAACCCACACTTACACATGCAAACCCTACAGACATACATTTTTTACATTTTTTAAATTCCACTTTTTAGAGTGCAAGTTTAAAACATGTATCTTTTTTGAGGCTTGATTTTCTAGGTTTATTTCTGAGGCTTTTATTTCCAAGGAGTGTTTTTTACCGATAAATTTGTTTCCGGAGCTTTTTACTGAGTATATTTTCGTGGCTTTTTTCCTGGGTCTTTTTAGGGACTTTTGTTTTCGGGGATATTTTATCAGAGACTTTCTCCCCAAAATTTTTTTTCGCAGTAGTTCTGTAGTAGATTCCAACTAGGAATTACAAAATATTTCGATAGTTTAAACAAATTAGATAACTATATTTCATTTTACTCAGCTTGTACATCGAAACTATTAATTTTATAAAAAAAATAAAAAACATACAAAACAATTTCTAAAAAATAACAATCCTTCTTTTAATTGTAAAATAACTATACTTTTGCTCTAGGAGGCACTGGAAACGAAACATTCTGCGTTATTTTTCGATAGGCGGAAAAACCATCCTAGGAAAAAATTCTCGGTCAATGAATTCCCGAAAAAAAAATTTCGAAAAAAAAACTTACAGACAAAATCCTATGGAAAAAATCCTCGAGTTGGAATTCTTGCAAAAAAATCCTTGTGTGGATAATCCACTCAAAACATTTTAGTCATGTGTTTTCAGTAGGTTTAGAATTTTAGTTTTGATGGATTTAAAAACTAAAGTATGCACTTAACGGAATACGTTAATATTTTCTTTAGTAAATTACCCCATATCAAGAAATCTGAGCTTACTTATTTTTGCAGCACTTTAAAGTTATATATAATATAATTAAATACAACATAAATAAAAAACCAAATCAAAAACATAAAAAAATGTCATCGGAATCGAATGGTATGTCCAATTACTCTTAAAAATCGTTCACTTTTTTGATCTACTACTAAAGTCAGTCTAGGTGGTACACGTTGTAACTAGCATCTGGCAGCGTATGTGTTGCATACCATGAGTTTCGTGGCATTTTAGTCAAGGATTTTTTACCCAAGGATTTTTTTCGAGCATTCTTAAACTATAGGACAATTTTTCCGCAAAATTTATTTGCTAGGTTTTCTCCGAGGATGATTTTTTTTAGAATCCTATTTGTCAATACTATATGTAAGAAATAATGTGATATTGGCATTTTGGTTTTTAAAAATCGCATTTAAGAACTGTTTAGCAGCAGAGGCAGATTTGTTACAGTTGTCAAAAAATGAAAGAGATAAAAACCGCCTTAAATAAGAAAAAAGTTAGAAGAGGAAAATTGAAACCTTTCTAAGGGTTTAATTTTAAGTACAATTTAATTATAAGTATGTAGAAAATGGAAACTTCACCTATATTTCTCTTTGGGTACCAGCAAAACTGAATAGTATCGTCACTTGCCTTTCGTAGACACTAAGTCAGTTATAAATAACACGTTTTCTATACCTAAGCAAGTGGAAATATTTAAATGTCTGTTAATCCCTATCATCCGGTCGCAAAAAGGGGGTGTTGTAAAATTTGCTGAAAACTTCATGTTAAGTATACGTGTATATTTATTGCACTTGACGGACTCAAATAATACAATCCGCTTACCCATCTGTAAGAAGGAAATGGAATCTTATCCTTGTATTATAAATTTTACTATGCAATTTTATAACAGTAGGCTAACTGGGCAAATGGTCATCTGCAAATAGTCCTCCTTTAAATCCCCTGCTTAAGTAGGTAGCTCGGTAATGATAGTTCAACTCAGCAAAACGGAAAAAGAGCTTTCTTAAAATTTAGTCATCCCTTAATCTCTCTTAAACTTTTTGAATGAAATGTCATATTTAATGCTTACACTTACACAAGAAACTAGAAATATTGCTAACCTCTCCCTTATTACTTTATCAAAAAATATTTTGATATTCTGTGACTTTAGTTTATGTTACTCTGTCATGTAGTAAAAGCATTATGGAGTACATAAAAAGTCAACGAAAGTGTGATTTAAGTGTGGTAAAAAGTTATAAATTCGGTTTCGAGTAAAAAACAAAAAAAACATTGCAATTTGGCATTGCGCGTTAAAAAAAAGTTCAATGCCAAAATTACTGTTAGTACTGATAAAGCTATCCTACTTTGTAAAGATTGGGTTTACAACCAGGTATTTTGTAAAAACATTGCATGACAGGCTATTGGCAATAGCTGTAAAAGAAAATAGGTGGAAGATCTGAATAAAAAGCAATAAAAGTATTTTGTCAGGAAATGAAAACTTAAATTTATTATTTAAAAGTCATGAAATTTTAGTAGACGGGATATTTTTATATTGTATCAAATTTTGTTGTCAATTATTTACCTTAAATATAAATTTCTAGTAGTGTCCGGAAAAAACAGCGCCAGAAAAAAATCGCGGGGTAAAGAAAGCTCTGAAAAAAAAGCCCCGGGAAAAACAATTCCGGGTAACAACATCTTTTGGAAAAAACGTCCTGGTAAAAACATCTTCGGAAAAATCGTCCCTGGGAAAAACATCCCCGGTAAAAGCATCTCCGAAAAAACAGCTTTGATTCAAAATACCTTTCAAACATTTAAGAAGCATCCCACAGAAAGAAAAACCGTTTGCTGTGTCTCATTTTACTCTGCACGAGCCATATAAAAATTATGTTTTTAGCTCAACTAAGCCCGTTTATCTGTAGGTTGACAAGTTGTCTCTCAGTAGAACACTAAATGTTATAAAATGTAAAATAACAGGCTACTGTTAATTAATTTTGTTTGGCAAAAATCAAGAAATCGCATTAGGAAATGTTTGGAGGTCCAAAACATGTATCAGTTTTTTATCGACGATTTTTTCCAGGATTTTCTTCCGGAACATTTCTTATTGAGGCTTTTATTTGCAGGAGCTTTTTCCTTTTTTTTAAGGGCTTTTTTTCCTGGGGCTTTCATTTTCAGGGGCCGACTTTTCGGGGATATTTTTTCGGAGGATTTTTTTTTGTCGTTTTATCCTAGATTCACTGCTAGTTTATTGTGTATTACGGAAAACGGACGTTCAAAGTATTCAAATGCTTTTAGATTAATTGTGAGTACATGTACTACCCACTTTGGGCTAGTATTCGACTAGAACAAAATATTAGCAAATTTTGAATTGACAATCCATATCGCCTCCAAAGTAGCCGTATGGCCATTCCTTGAATTAATGGGATGTAGGTTTTATTTAGGGCAATCTTGGCTTAGAAAAATCCAAGCATTAGAGTTGGCCGAAGAAATAAAAACAATTTTTATGTTAATTTGGGCGAACTAGTTAGGTACGTTATAAAACTATGGGGTAATAAATTATTTTTAATAAATATGAAGTTTAGCTGAAAAGTTTAGGAGGTAATTTTATCTCCCTTGAGCATCCAGGACTGTGATGCCTGCAGATGCTTCTTTAATCCGGTTACACACTTTGCTCAGTTGTACTATCTTTAAATTGGATGTTTTTTACATTTTCCCCAGTTGGTATATGAGATTAGGGCAGAAACTGTCCACTTTCGGTACAGGAAAGATTTGCATTTTTTAAATTTTTTGAATTCGAGATCTTGACAGAAATACATGTTTGAGACATCTAAAAACTCAAAAAAAATGTTCTTAAAAATGTTTATCTATGCGAGGGTCAGTTAGTACCTTCGACTTTAGCAAGCAAAGTTATTGTAAAGGTAAGGAAACCATTTATTATATTACACACATTTATTGACGTGATAGAGACTATTTTACAGCATGTTATAACTTCATAAACAATCAGCCTTTACAAATCTTTCGCAACATGAAGCGATTTTGAAGTTACAAATGGATCGTTATATAATTTATTACAACAAAAACATATCGAACCAGTTCATTTACTGATTTCTCAACTAGTTTATCAGTGTCTTCACCGCAATGTTTTAAAAGTACTGTTAGCATTAAAATAAAAATCATCAGCAACAGTTAACGACAAGACATTACCTCACAAGAAGTGCGCCGTTAGAAATGGTGCATCACGATTATACAAACAATTGCTAGTATTGTAAATGATTTTAATTAAAAATACCAATCATGATCCCAAGATATCGGTTGAAGATCTCGATGATGAATCCCGCAGAGACCCAGCATGAGTAATGATTCCACATTTGTCGAAAGAATAAACGCCTACTTTTCTTTCCCACAACTTACTTCTACTCTGTGAGAATCACGATTAAGCTACTTGTGTTCTTTATTATATTAATTAATAACAGACTGAACCTTTTTCAAGGTGTTTTGTTTTAAAACTTCACAGCTTAATTGATGGAATAAGGAAGTGAAGTAAAAGCTTTTTATCAACTCCAAAGTGAAATGGGAAACTTAATCTTTAAGTCACACAATAGCACCCAATCATTTAGATTGGGTAATATTAAAACTATACGTTAAAGCATAGAGGAAAAGGTGGTATTATGGAACCTGATGTTAATATGGAACCCAGTGTTAATTATGAAACTCCAAGCGACATCTATGTTGTAAGTGGCTAAACATGTTGTGTTTCTGCGAAGGATAGCATACATATCATTCTGTGGTCACTTTACAGTTTTCATTGGTAGTAAATGCTTTTTGTGTTATTGTGAAAATTTTCAAATTTTTTTTCTGTCGAAGTTCTAATTAATATTGTGGAGTGTTTTGATGGTAAGTAAATGTTTAGTATTTTAGTAGTTGATGAAGTATTTGTTCTTCAAAAGCCAGCTGACAAAAGCTGATTAAAATGATCTTCAAGAGTATTACCTAACAATTTAGTACAGCGGGTAGTTTGTCAAATATGGAACCCCTACATCGCTGATAATATGGAACCTCCCATGACAGCGACCATTCAACTGGGAAACAACCAACTTCAGAGGATGATGCAGTTTGTATGTTCTGTGATGCATTCTACTCACAGGATAAAAGAGGAGAACTTTGGGTTCAATGTATAATGTGCCAGCTCTGCGCTCATTATGAGTGCTCAAGCTGCGAAAAGATTTGTGAATTCTGTCGCTAAATTATTTTTTTTACGTTATATTCATACATTATATTAAGTTTGTTACTGGTTTGGTATATAAATAAACACATTATTTGCCATCTACGGTCATTTTTTATATATTTTTACACGGTTCCATATTACCCACACTTTTTGACAGAACATGATTTTGACATTTTTTACTAATTTGCGTATATTTTTTGAACGGCGCCCATTATGGAAAATTTGTTCACAAGAACAATAAATGAACAATTACAGAATCTGGTGGCACCTAGTTTTAGTTAATTGTGCTGAAATTGCTTGTTTTATTGGGAAAAAACAAAATGGGGTTCCATATTACCCCCTTCTCCTCTATCTTTTAGTATGGAGAACGAAAAAGAGCAAATCCAATGTTTTAAACAAATTAGAAAAAAATAAATCTAAGAGGAAATTGCAAGAAGAAAATACAAAGAACAAACATATTCAGGGGAAAGTTAACAGAGCAATAGTAATAGACAAAATCGGCTCAGAGGAACTGTATTCAAGGTCAGCTTGGCAACTTAATCTAAGTAAGGGTTTATTTAATCTGAATCTAAGCAAATTAATCAAAGGAAAATAAATTCACGGAAAAGTTCAGGTAAAAAATCCAAGGAAAAGAAATGTAGTTGAATTCTACTTTTTATTTTTAAATCAAGATTTTAAAACCAGCACACCAAGTATACAGACACCTTAGGAAGCCAGAATGTAAGGGATTATAGATTGAAATAAGTAACAAATCCTTGTTATGTCGTAATTATGTTTTTTAATTCATCAATAAACATCCTCATTCAAAAAATTAAAACGCAGCACTTATTTAACCCTTAAAAAGAAATGACAATCGATTTGAATGGAAAAATTAATTTTAATTTAAAATAAACGATTCAATTAAAAATATGGATTGTTCAAATTTAAATCAATATTTTTCCTGTTCCTGTCTCCTTTTTGTATTTTGTGGGTATGCTTATATAAAATTTAAGCCCAATTCAAAATATAATTTTTTACCGTATATATTGTAGGTCTTTCTCTAATTTTTGTAATTTGTTTTGTTAGGGGGTATTGACAGTGAGTAGTTGCTTTTCCTAGAAAGTGTGATTAAAAAGTGCGCTTGGGAAAATAAAGAAATAAAGATAGAAGGAGACAGATTAAATCACCTAAGAATCACTGACGACATCGCACTTATATCGGACAACCTGCAAGAATTACAAGAAATAACAACAGACCTAAACGAAAAAGCGAAAGAAATAGGATTAAATATGAACATAGGAAAAACTAAAGTAACGATAAGCGACCCAGTAGAAGAGGTAATTGATATACAGCTAAATGAGGAAACTTAGAATGAGTGAAAAATTACCTTTGACATTACCGTCTGTCTATAAAGTAACCCTCCCTGCTAACTTTTGAACCAACTGATATTTCGGCACGAAATTTGGTGTGCTTTAATGGGAGGTTAAATACAACTTATTTTTTGAATATAGTGGCTGGGCGCCATAAAAAAATTGTAGCAAAGGGCTCGAGTGATATCTTATTTAAAGGGCCTTTTAATTCTACGTCTTATCCCAGAGTTTCGAAAACAAATATTTATCCAGAACAAAAAGGTGGTTTTTAAACTAACATTACTTTAAAATCATTTAAATTTTTAATCTAGTAGGCTGTTTTTCCATAATCATTTAGAAGCTAGTATTAATTCAGGTAGCTGGTAATACTTTTAAAAACGTTATGTTCCAACAAGACGGGACACCGCCTTATTTTTATAGGCCTATTACTGACTTCCTCAATGGTAGGAGTCCCGTGGAATGGCCGGCAGGCTCCCCGGTTTTATACCTTTTAGATATTTTCCTTCTGGGATATCTAAAATCTCTACTGTACAGAATTCCCGCAGAAACAATTAAAGAACTGGAACAGCGCTTAACACAAGTTTGCAGAAATATCACTCTAGAAACTTATGGAAAAGTAAGGGAGTTTGTTTTAATTCTTCGTTTTTAAATAAACTTGTTTATCTTCAATTACTTTTCATTTTGTTGTGGATGAATATTTTTTCTGAAACATTGGCAGAATTAAAAGACTTTTTAAATGAGATGACACTCGATCTTCTTGCTATTTAAGTTTTTGTTCAAATAGATCCCAGACGCCATATTGCAAGATTCAAAATTTAAATACATGCTTAAAAGTAGTATTTAACCTCCCATTAAAGAACTACATTTTATGCCGAAATATAAAGCCGCTCAAAAAGTTAGCAAGGGGGGGTTACTTTTTAGACACACTGTATATCTCAATACAGTCAGAAAACTAAACAAAAGGAACTAGAAATAAAACTAGTTTGGGCCGCATTCGGTAGATGGAGAGAAGTGTTAAAGAGCAAGATAAACCAAAAACTATATTATTTAATCAGAACACACCTCCTTACATGTGCAGCAGAGACGTGTGTGTTAACTGCAAAAAATATGCAGAAACTACGAATGGCGCAAAGAGCAATAAAACGTGCAACGCTGGGAATAACTTTGAGAGAAAAGATAAGAAGAAGATGCTGCAACGAAGACCAAAAATAAGGAAAAAGACATAGAGATATATAGAGAACAGCTGACTACTACTAGATGCAAAAGGCTCAGAACAAAAACCACTGGAGAGTGCTTGCAGAGGCCTACGTTTAACAACGGATAGAGTTAGGCAGATGATGACGACGACTTGCTTTTGTTAAAGAAATTTTACATTTTCAATATACTACAATTAAGTCAAAAATTGCGTTAAATGTTTTCCCAGTTACCATAAATATCAGCCTTCTCAATAATTAATGCCTATTCTAATAAAATTGTAATAATGTTCTGTGATATGGTTTTATATCAACTGTCTGTTATTGAAAAATAATATAAAATATGCTGTCAACGCGATAAACACACTGTACCGAAGATATTTATTGTTTATTTTTTCAAATCTGACAGAGTTAAAGTAAGCCATAAATAACCAAATCATACCAACAGTTGTGACTGCAACATAAACATCGCTGAAAACGATCAATGAACTTCGAGGAGGGAGGGGAAGAGTATCAGAACCCGTCGCATCGTCGTGTTATAGTTATAAATTGTGTCGAGAAGAGCTGGTCGTCGTGTTATTTTACTATACAGATAACAAATTGTGTTAAAATGCTATTACACAAATTTTTCAAGACAAAAAGTGTTTCTCACTGAAAGTACCAATTTAATAACACTATTTTATAACGAAAGTGTTATACAGATTAGATACAGACATTGCGAAGTATTTATCTAAAAAACGCGTTAAAACCGAAATTTTCTAAAACACAAACAAAAATTTGCTACAATTCTGTGAAATTTCAAAGTCAAAATAGATACATCTGTTTCTGGAAAAAAGTCACGGTAAAAAAGTCCACGGAAAAAAGTCCTCGCAAAAAAAGTCTCCGGAAAATGAATCCCCGGGAAAAAAAGTTTTCGTAAAAAAGTCTCCAGGAAAAAGAGACCCCGGAAAAAAAGTCCCGTGGAAAAATAGTCCCTTGAAGAAATAGTCTCCGGAAAAACGTCTCCAAGAAGAAAGTCACCAAGAATAGTGTTGGATATTGAAAGAGTCGGTTACAATAAACGACTTTACCTGATTTTCATATACGATAACCCTTTAAAGATTACTTTTAAATATAATAATCTAGCGACTTTTGTCAATAGAATTTTTTTGTATATTTTGTTTATTATTAAATTAAATTTACAAAATGCAGTAAAAATACGATCGAATTAACCTGAAAAATACAGCGTTCCATTTCAAAAGTCAAAGATAGAACCGTTTTTCAGTTAACCCTGCAGTGGTGCCGCCAAGTCTGACAGACCTGTGGTGAATGTTTTTATTATCCCTGCAGTGATGCCGCCAAGTCTGACAGACCTGTGGTGAATGTTTTTATTAACAACAGTATAGTGAGTGGGGTTAGGGATTTGTACTTCCAGGTACCTTTCTGAAATGTGATTCAGCATCATGTGTCATACCGGTTTGCGTGTATCTTTATTCATTTAGAAGTTATTTAACGTTTGGTCGTGTGAGACTTGGCATCACCAGTGGCGTTTGTAGAGTGCGAAGTTGTGACAATAATTAGTGTTGGGTTTATTTTTGCTTTTGGTAAGTTGTTTTAGACAATATGTAGGTTAATTGTTGTAATATTAAGTATAATTCTAGAAAAATGAGTTATGAACAAGAGCAAGCTCGTTTACGTAGTTTACTGGAAGAGATGGATTCGGACGAAGACGTTATTTTTGATGATGAATCTGAAGACGATGAAGAAAATATTGTCGCAACTCGGACTGATGATTCAGAAACAGAGCAAGGGGGAGATTCTGATGATGATGTAAGTGCGAGGGCTCCAACCAAAACCAGATAATTCTGCAAAATTTGTAAAAAGTTTTTATGTTTGCAGCATGCGGAATTTCTATGCCCACAATGCGTTCCTCAACATGAGAATCACATATAGCAGAGGTTATTGTATTTGCTCCAAACATGTGACTGTGTCTTTTGTATTATTTTGAAATAAATAAATAATTTGTTGCATTTTCTGAGAAAGTGAGTTTTTTTCTGAAATTTTCGGTAAACTTCAACTGATATGTGATTCCGAAAATTGAAAAGGGTAAATATACACTACGTACATCAGCAAAGTATGTAGAATCATCTTTAATACACAAAAAACATATATTATATTATAAACTATAATTAAAGGGTGTTTTTATAAACTGGGTCCGTCAGACTTGGCATCACCAGTGGTGTGTTGCAACCGAGCGTCACCGCTGCAGGGTTAAACCGGAAGTCGGTAATTTTGCTTTTGTGCCCAAAACTGCATCCGTTTTTTTTATTTATAATAATAGTAATAACAATTTAGCAGTTGAAGTAGCCCTGATTTTACCGGTATAATCAAAATATAAGCGTTTTAATAAACTCACTGCCAACGACGAACACTATAAAAAAATGCAATTTTATCTTAACTTATTTTATATTGAAAATATTTCTGTATTTTCATGAGTTTTGCCTTTCGTTTCTAAGTATTTTAGATTTTTTCTCTAGAGATTTTTATTCGGGGAGTTCTTTTTTCTGGAAACTTTTTTTCCAAGAGACTTTTATTCCGTAGGCTTTTTTCCCGGAGACTTATTTTCCAGGAAACGTTTTTCCAGGGCATTTTTTTCCGGGGACTTTTTTCCGGAGACTTTCTTTTCAGGGGACTTTTTTTTTCGCGACTTTTTCCGGGGACTGTTTTCCTAGATTCCTCTGTCTATGAAACGCAAAATAACCAAGTGAAGACGTCAGAAATGATCAACTTTTGCGCATGTTTTGGTGCACTTCCCTCTTTCTGTATCGAAGCAGTGGCGTTATCAAGGTTTTTCTTAAATGACGCTTGTATGTTCTTACCTATACGGTCTTGGGTACGTTTTGCCGAATTTCGAGATTTTCGTATTCTTTGAAAATAGTAATTTCAGTTCGTTGGATCAAGCAACCTGTGCAACATTTTCATTATGTTATTATTTTTTATTTTTATCTGTACCTTGTGAAACAAAATTACATTTAAAAAAATATTATCTATTTATTATCAATTGACGACTAATTTATAATGATTCTTTGAAGAGACGGTATAAGTATCAATTAACATATATCGGTTTTTCAACAATATTCAAAGCTCTATTCAAAGTTCTTCCGTTCTTTCAAGGCTTCAAAAATTAAGTTACAGCGACAAATTGCACAAATTATCACATTACATACTTCAACACACACCATTCAATGCAAACTAAAATCAAGAGATCAAATAAACACCGGAATTGAGATATGAACTTCAAAACGTAGTTTTTGTATTGGAAGGTAGAAGCACCCAAATGTTTCACAAAGAAGTAAATCGGACCAATGGTGCAGATAAGAGGGTATCAGTTACTAAAGTAGGATAATAAGAGGACTGAATAATACACTCAGATAGCCATATCATGCCATCTTAATCCCAAGTTGTGAGCGAGAGCTTAGAAAACTTGAACCGACAGAACATTCAATTAGATACATTATATTGTATTTGTTACACATCTGTACCAGGACCGGATTTTAATAACATTGCGTGTTTCTTTATTCAGTTTTTTATTTCTACAGTTCAGTTAGCGCATGTTTATTTTATGATGCCTTTCATAATATTATTTTTGCCTACAGAGGTACGCGATAATGAAAAATGTAACTCAAATTTATTATTTAAAGAATTAAAACGGTTATGGTTTTTATATATCCTGATTGGCCTACCAAAACCATCCATTTTTATTAAATTTAATATTTAAATTTCTATTTCGTTACTGAAATTTAAAATTGTCCCAAAATAATCAACTGTTTAGATTTTGCCAAAAAAAATTGTATGATTACATTAATGCTAAACTGCAGTAAAAATTCTAAAAAAAAAAAAACTTAATACGATGCTGTGTTTGAGCATCATGGTCGAGTTAGCTGTCGGAATTTAGGCGGCCGTTTTATGATAATCTCTTTCATGTATCGGAGTGTGATGCTTGTCTTCCCTTTGTCCTTTTCAGCTGCCGGTTATCTTGCTTAAAATGCGCCGTGCGTATTTTAAGCAAGTGCAATGTAAGTTTTCACTTCTTATTTAGAATTATTTTGTAGGGTATTGAGTCCCATAAATTATTTTATTACTTTGGGTTGATCCCAGCAAAGCTGGCGCCGGCCGCAAAGAAAATATTCTATTGCAGATAGTATTTTCCCACAAGAATAAAGATTTTGCCATTCATAAAACGGCATTCAGTACCTTCTAAAGTAGGGCCATTATGTTTACCTGTGTAAAAGGTAAGGACTTATTTATTGCAACAATTTGGTCTTTTATTACCGGAAAGTGTTACTCTCAACTTGTCATTCTCATCATAAACTAATTCTTAGAAATAATTTTTAATGTCGCATTTCGATATTGGACCCACCGCGAACATGAACGAGGTGACATCATAAAATTACATTTAATTGTTTTATGATACTGGTAATTAATTAGTGAAGAAGAATCATAAGACTATATTGAAGCAGTTTTTTTTTGTTTAATTATATATTGAATGCGGCAAAAGAGTATGCTTTTGGGTCGTCCCCAATGGATCATTGAACAGGTTTTCAAAACAGAATTAGTATTACCTTTTAAAATAATAAAGTTAAAATAAAAGTTTTAAGAACGTTTGTAGAAAAATAGGAAAATCAAACTTTGCAATACTGTTTTCTAAGGGGTTTTCTAAAATCGTTTTTAGGTAAATGTTCTTCTCTCCAGATACTTTTATTTTTAAATTTCACCCAAAAACGCCATTTCTGTTAAGATATTCCTTAAGCTTTCCTCTTGGGTTTTATATGTCCCATCGACTTGTTTTAACTGCAACTGTAGTGCTTTCACCACATTAAAAAAAACATGGGAACTAAGTGCTTCACTATTCGCCAACCAAACAAGTCCAGGCAGGTTCATTGTGTACCTATCTTATTTTTGAGCCATTTACTCTATACGATTATACAGTGTGCGCATTTTTTTGACTACTTTATGTTATACATATCAGTAGAGTAACAAGTATATAAGTTTCTATTTTACAATGTTTTACGATATCGATATCAATAATACATAGCATGCGGGGCATATATGTCCTATTCTTATAATTTTCGAACGTAATTGTGGGGAACAGATAACTTTTTGCAATTTTTTTATTTGAGTATGTAACTTTTAATATTAGTAAAATACTGAGACCTATTTATGATGGTGACAACATTGATGAGGATTACTAGGAATCCTCAATTAATGATTCTGTATGCAAATTGACCACGCTTAAATTGAAAAGTCTACAATGAACATACGAAGGGAACCTATGGTTAATTTTTGCTTGATGAAACTGATGTATTATGCAAATTGTCGCTACGTTACTGGAAACTTAAATAACTAAAGAGTGGGGTTAGACAACTAATGAGTGCGACAAGAGAAGTATACAATAAGCGGGCCAAGTGGTGATTCACATAACCATAGATACTTTTAGATTTAATTTAAGAAGTCACGTACTCATTTTAAAATTAAAATTTACAAGCTTCCAAGGGCACGTAAAACCCCACCTTGCCCTTTTATTATATATTACTTGTATATCATTAGCTGCGTAGCATTCCTTGTCCCATTCATTACCTGCCTGTCTTTCCTGTAAAATGGTAACAATCTGTATCAATCATTATCCCAGAAGTAGGTTGAGTCCTAGAAATCATATTACTGTTTACACTGCAGTATCTAAGTTGCATAAGCTACCACTTCTACTTGTATCTCCAGCACGGATTATTCACCGCAAACAGTAATAGAATATAGGATAAAACATCCCTGGAAAAAACAGCGTCAAAGAAATCCCCGAACATCTCCGGAAAAGGCCTCTGGAAATAAAAGCTGCAGGAACAAAACCGCAAAAAATATGCCCCAAAAAAGACCCAGTAAGAAAAAACCCGGAAATGAACTGTAAAAAAGCCCTGAATAAAAACCAATACATGTTTTGGACCTCCAAACGTTTCCTAATGCGATTTTTCGATTTTTTCCAAATAAAAGTAATCACACTGGGCGGCAGTTTTACGCTTTATAACATTTAGTATTCTTCTTAGAGACAACATTATCCTGGAAATACTCGGCATCGGTGCAGGGTAAAACAAGGCATGGCAGAAAGCGGTAGACACTTTTTTTCGAAGATTTTTTTCCATGGGACTTTTTTCCGGGGACTTTTTCCTGGAGACCTTTTTTTTGGAGACTTTTCCCGGGACTCGTTTTCCGGATTATTTTTTTCCGGATTATTTTTTTCTGGGATTTTTGGGGGACTTTGTTACCGTGGACTTTTTTCCGTGACTTTTTTCCAGAGACTTTTTTCCGTGATTTTTTTTCGGAGACTATTTTTCCTAGATTCCAGAAACTACGTTTTATTTTCTGTGGGACGCCTATTACGTATTTTAAAATAATTTTCCGATTTTTTCAGTTTTTTTCCTGGGGGTTTCTTGAAGTGTTTCTCAATAGAATGGCGCATGCGCCATAGTTACGAAGTGATGAAAGAGGTGAGCGGGAAAAATAGCAGAGAAAAAAAGACGTGAAAAGGGAGCATGGGAAAACCGCAAAAAATAGCCGGTTGTAAAGAAAAGACGGCCAAAGAACGGCATTCAGTACCTTCTAAAGTAGGGCCATTATGTTTACCTGTGTAAAAGGTAAGGACTTATTTATTGCAACAATTTGGTCTTTCATTACCGGAAAGTGTTACTCTCAACTTGTCATTCTCATCATAAACTGATTCTTAGAAATAATTTTTAATGTCGCATTTCGATATTGGACCCACCGCGAACATAAACGAGGTGACATCATAAAAGGTCTAGGAATAAAAAGCAGAGGAAAATATTAGCCAAATAAAAAAAACGAGAAAAAAATTGTGAAAGAAAAGCCGATAAACAACCGAAGAAAAAGAAGAATATTAAAACAGTCATTTAAAATGTCCATAGATTTGCATTTTGAAGTTGTGAAACAAATATTCTTCACAAAAATAATTGTTGTAGTTTTATACAGACTCGACAATTGTGGAGTGGAATGTGGAAGACTAGATTTTATAGCACATATTTAGATGTAAAACCATCGATTCTTTTATTTATTTTATTATTAATTTATATGGATTTTTAATTAAAATTCAGTATCATAATTTAAGTATTTTTTTTTAAATTAATTGTACTATTAATTTTCGACTCTTCCTCGACTTCTTCCTCGGATTTTTGCGTCGGCTTTTCTTCCACCGGCTTTTTTTGCCGGCTTTTGTACTCTGCGTTTTTCCTAGATTCTCAAGAAATATGCTAACCAAGCACCAAATCGGCTTTTGAAGAAAATGATCAAGAGGACAATTTCTAGAGGAAATCTGCAACAGCACCAACAAGATGGTAGTAAAAGAAGTATTAGAAAAAAATTACCAAAGGGAATATTTTCAGGTAGTATCTAAACAAAACCCTTAATACAAGATAGCATATATTTAGATATATTTTATCACTAGTTAGCTGAAAAGCTGCTGAAGATCCTACTTTAATCAATATAAACCGTTTCAGGTTCTGAAGTTTGTATCTTCTATTTACAAACAAAAATAGCGCTTGTTCAATATGTTGTTTTGAAAGAGTTCTAATCAAAAATTAATTTCTTCTCTTTGGGCAGTATCTAACGTAGATAAAAATTAATTAGTTTTTGCAGAAGGATATATTTAATACATCTTAAACTCTGCATATTATAGACAAATTGTTAGTAAATCTAAAATATACAGCACACTATAAACTGCTTTGAAAACACTCAAGCGATTCTGCTGCTACCACAAGTTCTTACTTTATCTCTTGGAATCTAGAATAATACGTTTTCGAAAAACGAATCCCCGGAGAAAAAAGCCCCGTAACAAATGATGAAACTAAGTTGCAACAAATAGATTTAGGTACTATAACTAAGAAAAAGGAGAAAGTTAAGTACGGGGTGTTACAACAACATTTGCATCGCTTATGTGAAGTGTCCTTTCGAAGGAAAAGGTATTTAATAAACACCGCCGCCGCCGTGCGGTAAGAATATTAGGAGGCATCGGTTATAGAGAAAATTGCAAACACAACTTTATATAGAGATATACATAATCATGATACCAAAGGTAAATTAAATATTGTGATTAACATTTTACGATTAAGAAAGTCAATACGGTCCAAATTACTTTGGCATAAAACTATACAACTTTTGTTAGAATTCTGCCAATAAACACATTTTAAAAAATGGTTAAGGATTATGTGATGAGCAAACCTTTTCTGTCTATGTAAGAATGCTTTAATAACGATTTTGGTCTGAATTGTTTATAATATTTCGTCTTTGTCTGAAAATTGGCTTATGTATAACTAATTTATTGTAAATAAAAATAAATAAGTAAAGCTCGAACGTATAAATAAACTGATGTATAACTGTTTCAGTTAATAACATAAATAAAGTGGGTTTGAGTTTGAGTTTACATATATAGAGCACGAAATGTACAAAATTTTTTGCGTGCCATAACATCAGGCTTAGACAGCAATAATGTGGATGATGTTTACTTAGTTTTTACCATATTTCACATTGTATTTGTGTTCATTAAATTATAATTTAGGCAGCACTAACGCATATGTTTTTATTGTAATATATAATATTGTGTTTGTATTTCAATCAATTATAATCACTCACAAAATCTTGTTTACTTATTTAATTGCAATATTTTTTTTTATAAAGTGCGTTCTATTTTACTTGGAATCTATTGTTATTACCGAGGATGTCTTTTCCGTTTCTTCTAGAGATGTTTTTTTCTGGACACCTGTGTGTCGCTTTCATTCGAAATTGTCTATAATAAATGAAAGCAGGTAAATGTTGATGTAAAGAATTTTAAACGTATTGCTCCAGTTCTATTCATGAATAAAGCAGGGTTGATTCTAGTTTTAATTTGACATTGAGTCACGCAGTGTTATTGAATCGGTTATTACTTTACGAATCTAGGAAAACAAAAAATCACGGAAAAAATTCTAGGGAAAATAAGTCCCATGGAAAGGAAGTCTCCGGAAAAAAGTCCTCGAAAACGTCTCCCGGAAAAAAAATCTCTTGGAAAAAAGTTTGCGGAAAAAAAATCCCTTGGAAAAAAGTCCTCGGAAAAAAATCACAGAAAAGAAGTTCCTGGAATAAAAATCTCTAGGGAAAAAACCTGAAAAAAGTCCTCGAAAACGTCTCCCGAAAAAAAAATCTGTTGGAAAAAAGTTTGCGGAAAAAAAATCCCTTGGAAAAAAGTCCTCGGAAAAAAATCACAGAAAAGAAGTTCCTGGAATAAAAATCTCTAGGGAAAAAACCTGGAAAAGGAAAGTAAAACTCATAAAACTACAGAAATGTTTTAAATATAAAATAACTTTTTCTAAAACTTGCATTCTTTTATAGTGTTCATGGTTAGCAGTGAGTTTATTAAAAAGCGCATATTTTGATTATACCAGTAAATTCAAGGCCAGTTGAATTGCTATGTCAATATAACCTAACCTAACCTTATATGAAAATCAGGTGAAGTCGTTTATTTTAACCGACTCTTATACGGGGCTTGAATATCCAACACTTTTTGGAGACTTTTCTTCCGGAGACCTTTTTCAAGGGACTTTTTTTCTTGAGTTGTTTTGCTGGAGATTTTTTTCTGGGGAATTTTTTTCCGTGGACTCTTTTCCGTAACTTTTTTTCCAGAGACTTTTTTCCGCCTACCTTACTTTACAGCAACCGTATCCGTTCTGTATTTGTATCACGAAACACTGCAAAACAGTTTCTAGATACACTTCAATTTTTCCTAAGGCTTTTATTTCCAGGGCTTTTTACCAGGGGTTTTAATCAAGGAGCATTTTGTTTTGGGTTTTTTTCAGGTTTAGTGTTTTGAGATGTTTCCTGTTCACAGTTTCAACATTGTTCTGGGAGCCACTATCAACACGTAAATTAAATAATTATGAGTTGACTAAATTACCCTTCCCTATATGTATTTTCTGTACGAATCGCATCGCATATTATATTTATTGACGCATTTTTTGCAAATAAGCATTGCTGGTAGAATGTGTTTATAGACAGACCCATAAATACCACAAAATTCGACCTTCATTTCATTAGGAATGTCCTAAAACTAATGTTCACTGGCAAGCTTAGGAAGTAATATTTCCAGAAACACCTCCAAAAAACGCATTTCTTTTCAAGTTTTTGACGACTCTGCATACCACTCATATGCGAACAATTAAAAATTGATTCCAAAACAGATTCACAACATCCAATCTTAGTGAAATAAAAAACAAGTTTCGTTAATGAATCATCTAAAAATATATTTTTACATGAGAACTAATGCTATTAGACATATAATTTACTGCTTGTCCAAATTTCTACATAGTTCGTTTCTAATCCATTACAATCATATCTTATCTTTCTGTAAAATTTTATGATTATCCAATTTTCAAAGAATTTACGATATTGTCGTGTTATCTGTATTTAAGCGTATCAATCTGCGGTTCGTCCGCTCGTTTGTTATTCGACATGGCAATAGTAGTAAATTAAATTAATTAATTCTTGTACTTCCTTTCTTAATAGAGAACACACCAATTAATATTATCTTAATATGATTCTAAAAGCTCAACCTCTACATCGCACCAGATCAAAGAGCATAAATAAAGCTGAGCTTTTTAGTTTTTTACCTGTGGCGTATCTAATCGTATGTAATTTACCTGCCCTATTATCGCTAATTAAGTGCTGATAATATAACATAAAGAGGGTAAGTTTTAACCGAACAGATAAGCCGTGATTAGTCTTATGTGTAGACCACCCTCAATAGTGAAATTCTTTGCTAGCTCGTTTAAAGATAAGCTACTTACAGAAAATGCTCAAGAAATATATAGCGACCTGAAAGTATAACAATAGTTTACTTTGTATTCTCTAGAAATGCTTCACAATGCAGCAGCGTTTTCTAATTTTGTATGGTTTACATATGACTGACAACAATGATTCTTAATCTGTGTAAGTATCTTAGCTGCTGTATCTCGGAAGCTTCCAAAAATGCTATTATTAAAAATAAATTCAAAGAGATACCTTATTGTTATGGTGGTAATATAAGCAAGAATTTATTAATACGTCCATACTCTTCGTTTAATTAAGTAAAGTGGTATCAAAATTTTTAATTCATTTTTTTTTAAATTTAATTTTTTGAGCTTTAATTTCATATGTAACGCTTTCAGTAACGATAATCTCTTTTAAAAATACATTTTTTGCCTACTTGTTACTCTGCCGCAAAGCATCCAATTTCAGTTCAGTGGAGGCAGATAAAGGTGTTACATTTGTAGTTAAGTACTCTCGACACTTTTCCTATTAATGTTATCCGGATAAACCTTAACTGTTAACATTGTACTAACTGCAACAAATCTTTTAAATAGCTTAGCTTAAAGGTAAAACAATTTTCTGGTGACACTCGAGAATGTTTGGTTTTTACAGTTTAGGGTGACATTGGACAAACAAGAATAAAATACAACTATCCGAAAAGTACATATTTGTGAAGAATATTGACAGGCTCTAGTTGACCAATGCTTTTTTGTTTCTCTGTTGTCTTTGGGTATTGTTTAAAGATTTCTTATGTTAACACTACGGCGAAAGGTTTCCTCAGGTAAATCCACGCCGTGATTTAAGAGTTTATTTCGGACGAATGGAAGTTGGTTATTTTAGATTTTCAAATATTTCTACTGCAGATTTCTTGACGCAATTAAATTTCTAAATTAAATATTTTAAATAGCTTACCTGTTATTGTTTCATAAATCCATACCATGTAGTAAATAAAATGCAGTTTAAACTTTGTAATTCTTCACAAGAATGCATATTGCATTTTGCGGATACTATTTGCAAAGTTCTCTCTTTGCGACGTAGCTTTATAATTTATCTACACCTTAAGTCATTAAAGACGTCATGGTGAGTTAATATTTATCTACGGAAAGCTCATTCGTCTTCGACAGTTTAAGTTTCGATTGTTTCCAAGTGAGACGTTAATTAGTAGAGATGCAAATTAATAAGAAACATGCAATATATATTTTTCTTTATCCTTCTGTTTAACTTTGATATCCTAGCTGATGATCCTACAAATAGGTATGTACATTTTCATTCATAGTTTAATTATAAGTAGATTTCCTAAGGTTTACTACGAATATGTGGTGTGTAGGTTCTGTATGTTGCCTGTACATTTTTTTTAAATCCAAAATTTAACGTTGCACAAAAATAATTGTTAGGTAAAATAGGAAACCGATGACTATTTCAAAATAGTTAATTTATTATTATTGTTAACATGATATAAATATTTTAAAACAAACCAAATTATATCATAGAATTTTTATATTTAAATAAACCCGAGTAGAAAGTACTTCGCTTGAACTTTCTTATGTTCCAAATTGTTTTGTTACACCCACTATATTTTCAAGATTTTGTATCAAAACATCCATGAAAAAATGGAGTGGGAAAAGCAGGAATCAAACTCCAAAATATTAAAACGTCTAACAAAAAGCTTAAAATTCAATTAAGCAATTCCTAGAAAACTACGTGCTACAAACGGCAAATTTTTACGTTGCTTTTATAACACCTGCAGTCATAAAGATTCAAATTCGTGTAAAGGGGTGTAGAAAAAAATCCAATTGGTTGGTTTTGCTTAGGTCTACAAGCTGTCAGAATTAAAACAAAAATGTTTCGCCTGGTTTTGCCTGTTGATATGATACAATTTTTGTAGACAATTTTCAGTTAATACTTTTAAAAAATTTTCTGTCATAATGATGATGGTGCTAATCTGTCAACTTCTTCGTCTGTGACAAATCAGTTCGATGTAGAAGTTTTTAAATATTCTTAGCGGTGACTAATTCGAAGCTAGAGACTAGGAAGGAAAGTATTTAAGACCTAAATCGTAAAATTGAACGTAGAAAATAGTTGGGGTATCTTTTCTTATTATTAGGTATTAAATATAATCAGTTGAGATAATACCTTAAAATATTAATCATATGGAAAATAACTGCATTAAAAATTGAAGAGTATACAAAACACACCTTTGTGTATATCCGTTTTGTCACCTCTCAGTTAAAAATGGGCGAAGCACGTTATTTACGGAATTTCCTATACTTCAAAAATATCTAGTTTTCATATATTTTGTAAAATTTTTGTGCCATAACGTTCAACACATATTATGCATAAGATCAGAATAGTATTAAATGAGACTCATTTCAATCAAAATTCGGGTTGCTGTAAGAATTCCAGTGTAATTAGAAAAGGTACTAAGTACTATAATACTTTAATAATTGTTTTTTTACTTGTATGCTTATTTACAAGCTGTCCTAAGGTGACATTCAGTAAATTACGTGACATCGATTTGAAGACACGCAAAGCTTTGTCCACTGATGCAGTCTCTACTTTAATAAAAAGAAGAAAAAATGTTGAACTTGGCGGTATAAGATATATTGAGAACACCAGAGCATATAATTAAAAGTTTTCAAATTCGGGCTGAAACTGATGGCGAGGTGAAATAGTAGCACCCGTAATAAACTATATATTAAATCCGGATCCTTTCCACCTGTCTCAGCTTTCACTGACGCAGGACCCCCGCAGTAACAAGTCAGGTATGAACGTATCGATTACATAGCGCGCGCATTTGCATGTGCTAATGACTGCTATACGACTACAGTTACAGATATTAATTAGGCGAGTGGACGCGCGCAGAACTCTGTTAATAAAAACTCCAGTTGCACAATGCTGACTTTAGTCTTTAAAAAAAAGTAAAGATAATAATTGGGCAAACAGATAATTATTAAAATAAAGTGACTAAGAATCAGTGTATATTTATTACATTTATTACGAAAACACTTGCATAGGAACTGCATTTACGACGTCTTATTGTTCCAATAAGAATAGTCGCAGTGCATTTTCAGTAAACAACAATTGTGCTGTGTAGAACGCTAATATTTTATAATAGTAAAATTTTAATAAGTTCTAGCTTTACTTCGTCAAGGTTTATTTTAATTTATTGTAAATAAAACAATTCTTAACAGGTTTTTAATTTTAACGTTATACAGGGAGATCGAGAAAGGTTGTCCGAAAAAAACTACTTTCTACAGAGAGTATATCAATCTTTACATCCTCCACCTGTCATGTATAAAATGAAGTTAGCAATTTCTGGTAGATTCAAAAGAGGAAAATAATTATGAAAATAAGAAGTTATTTGCAATCAGTTTTAATTACGCTTAATAATGGAATTAATTAGAACATTATTTGTATTATTATCTAATTAGAATATTAAATTTTACAAAAATAAATTAACAAAATTAGTAATTAGTAATTACAGTTCATGTTCGAAATGAGCCCCATTATTGTTGATACAGCACCCTACTCTTCTTTTCATGCTGTTAAAAACATTTTGTAGCTGTTGCACAGTTATATTTGCAGTAGCGGCAGTAATAGCATCCTTCAGTTGCTCAAGTGTGTGCATGGGGGTCTGATATATCATGTTCTTTAAATGCCCAAAAAGAAAATAATCCAGGGGTGTCAAATCGGGTGACCGTGGGGGAAATGCAATGATACGATCGTCATAAAATTGTTGTATATATTGATTTGTTCGAAGGGCTGTATGTGCAGGTGCATTATCCTGCTGAAAATATCTCTGACGTAATTCATCATCGTGAAGCTGATTTATAAATGTGTTTAGAATTCCGATGTAGCGGTCAGCTGTTACGGTATCTTCAAAAAAAATGGGACCAATTATGCGTCTTCTGGAGATGGCAATCCAAACGCCAATCTTTATCGGATGCAGTGGAGTTTGTAAAAATTCACCAGGGGCCTCTGCAGACCACATCCTGTAATTTTGTTTATTTACGTAACCGGTGAGATAGAACC
Source organism: Ctenicera cuprea (assembly GCA_958336395.1). Taxonomy (NCBI): domain Eukaryota; kingdom Metazoa; phylum Arthropoda; class Insecta; order Coleoptera; family Elateridae; genus Ctenicera; species Ctenicera cuprea. The sequence continues at coordinate 27,599,002 of OY284487.1, read as the reverse complement.
AGGCTTCGTCTGAAAAGAAACTGGAATCCAGCATTTCATCGTTATTTAAATTTTGGTTAAACCAATTGCAGAACTGCACACGTTTTTCATAATCGGGACGAAGTAATTCTTGCATTACTGAAATTTTATATGGGTGTAAATGCAGTTTTCGTCTTACTGCCTTTTGACACGTTCCATAGCTTAACCCTGCAATAACAAATTATAATAAATTTTATATGCAAAAATTTATAGTTTACAAAATACACACCTGTTTGTTGCGCTAACTGTCGTAATGGCTTTTTAGGGCTGCGTTCGATTCGCGTCTGTATATCCTCTAATGTGTCCTGAGTTAAAAGGGTTGGTCTTCCAGGAGATTTTTGTGTATCTACACTACCCGTTGTTTGGAAACGATGTACGATGCGCTTTACATGCCTGCTTAGATTATCGTAATCAAAGTCGACGTCGGGGAAACGATTAACGAATTCATCTACACACAAATTTACTGAATATTTCCATTCACCATCATTTTCATTGCGTTGGCCATTGCGGAAATAAGATTCAATAATAAATTTGTTGTGTTCAACGGAAAACATAACCTTAAATTTACAAACAATTATTACGGTTTTCAATTAATTGGAAACACTGTACTTACTGTAAACTTCGTTTAACAATCCCTAATTAGTATTGAAAAATACTATTTGTATAATAATAACAGCGTCCAAGAATATAAAGTGAAATTAAGAAACGTAAACACACGGAACAAGCGTATTGCGCAGTATGGCTAATATCACACTAGGAAGAAACATTGATAACTATTTAGAAGGTAGTTTTTTTTGGACAACCTTTCTCGATCTCCCGGTACGTATTTCGACATGTTGACATGTTATTTTTGAGGAAAACTTTTAAATGACAATACGAACGACTTTCCATTGAGAAAGCATCACTGAGAGGTTTTCTCTTGATGGTTTACCTAAGCAGATTAATTTAGCAATCGCCAAAAAAAACAGATATCACCAAATTATAAAATCGATTTTGAGATTTCAATTGATAAACATTGGTTGCAACTAGAAAACACAAAATATCATAAAACCAGGCGATTGCATTTAGAAATTGGGGAGGGGGAAGCTTTACTTCTAAATAGAGGCGCTTGTAAATGAACCTTAGAATCGTATAGTACACATTTCGAATAGCCGATCTGCGAGAGCTTGATCTTCCTACCATCCCCCAGTGTCCCCAGCCAATTATTTTTCGATATTTTAAAAATGTACGAATTTCGTCGGCAACATCGGTATGAACATGAACACTTTTCTATTTTTTAAATGTGAAAAATATTTTATGCATTTCGAAATTTTGAAAATTCGCAAAATTTGCAAAATTCTAAATATTTAAACATTTTCAAAAATTTCAACAATTTTCCAAACCTCTACAATTAAATTTTCTAAATTTTTTAATCTTTTTAGTTATTTCAAAACCGTTTAAGTTTTTTAATAATTTCAGTCAAAATTTTCCAAAAATGTACAAAAAATATTATTAAATATGGTATTAAATATATTTGAAATATTTCGAGAATTTTAGAAGTTGTCTAAATTTCCATAACATCGTCAATGTTTGAAAAAAATTTTCAACAACGATAATAGATGCAAGGAAGGTCTCGTGGCGGTTGCCCCACATCTGATTCACGGTATTAATGTGTAGAACCCAGACTTAAAGTTTGTGGAAACTATTGGGGCATTTTGATAATATGTTAGATTAGCGACTGTCAACATATGTACGATTTTGGGTATTTTTGTATGCAGAATTAGATTTAAAAGAAAAAATTTCGTAACTTGTAAGTTGTAAAAATCTACAATACTTAGAAGAAATTGTTACAACCCCCCCCCCCCCCCCCCCCCCCGTGAGTTACCTCTGGTGCGCGTATTCAAACAAAATGTAGTAGAGAGACTTAGCTTAATGATTGATTAATGCTCAGATACACAATTTGAAATTTTACTGCCAGTAATGCGAAAGTTGTCAACAAAAAAGTGATTCGACTACTGTATCTTCAGGAGGCTGTAGGCTGTAGCTCCGTAATGAACCGTTTCCGGACTCATGTTTATGCAAAGCTTTGGACTTATTTTATTATCATATGTTGTAATTAAAATTAGCCAAACACATCTAAGTTTTAGCACTCTAGAAACGATCCCATCAAGAAGAGTTCCACGACGTCGCAGCATCGTCTCTTTGATATTCTCCAACACCACAGCAATAGCAAATGTACCTACCAATCGGACAGCTACTTGTAGGTGGTTTCGTGGGTATAAGCACCAAAATAAGCAATGCCGTAAACGCAAAGGTTTTCCGGAAGTTCTGCTACAAGCACGTAACACTGCCGTGACTCATTGTGAAGAACAGTTTAGGTACCATTACGTTTTTTTATTTGTACTGTTTTGTATTTTAATTAACTCTAATATTTCAGATTCGACAGATGGAACTGTTCATATAAGAAAAGCATATTTAAAAAGGTATTTCGTGAAACGGCGTTTTTACATGCTATCAGCAGTTCAGCGGTAATGTATTCTGTTGCGAAAGCGTGCTCAGATGGAAAATTGCAAAACTGTAGATGTGCTGAGCAAGAAAATTCTGCAAACACAAAGCATAATTGGAAATGGGGTGGTTGTGGAGATAATACCAAACAGGCTAAAAAAATCACACGGAAGTTTTTAAATCTGCGGCAAAAAGGAGATGGGCCGAATAATATTTTAAACTATAACAGTGTAGTGGGTATGAAAATTGTAGCTGAAAGCGAGATGAAAGTTTGTAAATGCCATGGAGTGTCAGGTAAATATATGTAACTATACTATTAAATTCAAATTAACTATACTTGCCATACTTTAAATATACTCAAATGCAGTAACTTAGTCCATTATTGATCAAAGGTTTTACAATTGCGTTTATCTACGACTGCTTGAATGAGGACTTATCATTTCATTCATTTGCGTTAGGTAATGAGGTTCATTATCTCCCTAGTGAGATAATGGATTTATTACCTAACTCATGTTACTTACACAAACAAAACTGAAGCTTTGTTTATATGAAAACTGGCTGGTTGTCATAGTATTGAACACACGGAATCTGTCTCATTCTTTTGATTTTAAAACAAAGGTATTTTAATAGTGACTTGACATTTGCAAATAAATTAATGCGAAATATTAAATATCATTTATAGCAAAAATCTCGATTTGTTGTATATGTTGCTTTAAAAGTTAAATAATAAAAAAAACGTACAATATAAAATAAAAATTATTATTTAATAATTATTTTTTAAAGGGCTACAGTGAAAGGGTAAAAAAATATTTTTAACATTCATTCTTGTAAAAAATGAAAATCAGAAGTTACTTTCGCTTTGTATTTTTATATTGATTTTCCACTGCTGAAAATCTTCCACGGAAGAAAAGTCTATATCCTTTGATTGAATTGTTATTTCGTGCACATTTTCAAAATGGATTTTTCTTACAAGAACTGTAATAACTACACATAGGACATTTCTTATAACTTTTAATAATATTATTCTCTATTTCTCTTTTGTCCTTGTGTATTTTCATATGATAAAGCAGATTATAGTCGCGATTAAAATTTTTCCGCAATTATTACAAGTAAACTTAACATTAGAACTTTCTGTATAAAGCAGAGGAGCCAATTCATTTATCTTATATGGGTGAAATTTTTTAACATGTTTTTTAAATTACTTGAATTACTAAAACTGCTTTTACATTCAAGGGACCTATTTTTTGAATTTGAACGGTTATTAATTTGTCTTTTTTTTTGGTTCCCCATTGTGAGGTTATAGTAGGTATAACTAGAAAGAAGTACTTCTATTATAAACAAACATTATCTAGTTTTTCTAGAATACTTACCCTTAAAACAAAGGAAATTGCAGTTTCACTTTACACTCTTATTAACTTGCTTTACTTTCAATCTAATTATCACACTCCTACAAACAACCACATTGACAAGTTAATACTGCATAATATGCGCCAATATTAGAGGAGGTTGCGTACGTTAGGATCAGTTGTGGCAAAAATACCAGACGCTAGTTGGTTTGGTAATACCGGTACATTGACAAAAGACAGCGAAATGTAAAACTCGATCAATGAAATAAAAAAATACCGAATTAATTTTCATATGGAAACTTTTTACTATTACAAACCAACATGATGATATAGATAATTAAATGAATGTGGAACAAATACGACATACCATACCATACCATACCATACCATATCATACCATACCATACCATACCATTCCATACCATACCATTTCATACCATACCATACCATGCCATGCCATGCCATGCCATACCATACCATACCATACCATATCATACCATACCCTACCATACTATACCATACCATACCATACCATACCATACCATACCATACCATACCGTACCGTACCGTACCATACCATACTATACCATACCACACTCTTATAATAACAGACAAAAATTTGTATCCATCACTATAACACCTACAAAATAAGCCAAGAACTTCCGGCTGGTCTCTCCCATTTATACGTTCCATACATTTAAAAGTATTTATTTATTCAAAATTTTGATTAATTAAGAAATCTATATATTTTATTTTTGGGAAAAAGTTTCGGCTTACGGAAACCCAGAAATAAAAAAAATCATCTTTCAAAAACTAGGGGAGAGAGGCAATCCCCGAAATGTTGCTGCATCTAAAAATTAAGTTTAGAACCTTATTCTACGATTGCGCAATTTAGCTTAAACAGAAATGTTTTATCGTCTCCCGTTTATGAAATGAATTTTCAAAAATAAGCTGGTTGAGGCACAACTAAAATTCAGCTCATCGCTAGCTGTCTAAATCTACACATTTTTTTGGAAAATTACTAAAATTTTCAAAATATTTTGATTTACAGTTTTACTGTTTTTCATATTTTCGTAAGTAATACAAGTGTCTCTTCTTAGAGCTACTATGACACTAAATTTCATCTCGATTTACCAATTCGTTTTCAAGTAATACAGCGTTGGAGCCAAAATTTCTAAAAAATTGTAGCCGTTTTGGATTTCTACAGTTGAGCTTATTTCCTCGATACATTTATATTAAAATCCGCTATTCTAAAGATTATTAAAATATACCATCTGTTTAGGGAATGTGAAAGAACGAACGTACAGAACCACCCACATACAAACTCACATTTCCAATTTTTTTTAATTCTCCTGTCTTTCAATTGTATTTGTGTCAATTATTATAGAAAGTGACAAATTTCAATTTAAATTTTTAATTTAAAAAAATTCTTTGTTTTCTACTTTTAAGTAAAGTATTAGGAGGAATTAAAGTTTCGTATTTTATTATTACAGCTCTTTCATCGCCCTTATTTACACATAAAATTGTCGTATGTCCGCTACTGCTAGAAAATGCTATTATACTTACTAATTGAATTTGATTTTTTTTACATTGCAAATTTTAATTTAAAATTAAAGGGAGAATCGCATTTGACGTTGATTTCACGGAAATTCATCTCGTCATAGTGGTTTCCGCAAATCACCACCGTGAATTGAATTTCTCCCGTGTTTCGTTTTGTTTCTTTAGTTACGCACAAAGCAAATTAATAAATAATTGTCAAATCTTTCCTCTTTTAACTGGTGTCTTAGCTGTCGGACAGGGTGTACATAACAAAATGCTTCATTAACTACGGAGTGGCATTGTTTGAATAAATGCTCCAGAGAATAGAGATATATCATACGAAAGAGTCACTTAATCGTTGTTCTAATTTTTTTAAATTTATTTAACTTTTTCAATATTTGTCCTAAAAATCTTATTCCTAAAGCAAAAATTCACAAAACTATGCTCTTGTTAAAAACCCTTAAATTCAACAATTTTTGAGATAATTTCATTTGTGGAAAATCAAGTTGCCAAGAAAACAGCTTCATTACGAAGTTACAGCGTGCTGGACCAGTATTAACTGTGAGCTGTGGGGACTGTTACTGCTTCCTGAGGTGAAAGCAAAGAAGCGTTTTTGGACAATGTTCATAGGAACATTTTTTATTGTTTTAATACGTACACCTTAAGCTCTTAAACAGCACAAATAAAACTTAAAATTTTTTAATTCAACTATCCATCTTCGGGAGGCTGTAACTCCGTAACAAAGCGGTGTTGTATATGTATAGGTAGTTGTGGTTAAATTTATACCGGACCTTTTAAAAACACCTTCCATATGAGCACGGATTAAAGAAAATGCGGCGGTGTTTATAGAAACCGTATAAAAACATTTTATTTATGTGTATGCGAATGTGTTAATCTCAATGAAAGAAGTAAGGTTTACTTCGCATTTGCAATATCTACAGGTCGTTACGTACAAATACGGTCAGAGAAAAGACCGTTTAACGATTATTAATTTTTTTACGGCAGAATTAAAAGCTGAATAGCAATTACGTACTCTAATAAACAAACAGAATTAAACTTTATATGACGTTTATTAATTGTAACTATTTTTCCAAATGTTTTTCTAAAGCAAGTATTTCTTGGGATTTTAAATTAGAAGTTTCCACATTTTTTTCCACAACAATCTACATGCAAAATGTTACGAAAGTTACTTACTCAAAACGCCAAAAACTAAAATATTTTGTTTATAGAAATGTTAATTTGATTTTTAAATGGTATTTCAGCATCTTGCGTCATGAAAACCTGTTGGAAAAGCCTTCATCCATTCAGCAAAATTTCGGAAAAGCTCAAGCAAAGTTACCACAACGCCATCCAGCATTCTCCTAAGAATACAATTGAACAAACTATAAAGAAGATAAACAGAAATCCTGGCAGACTTCTTTATCTTGCAGTCAGTCCGAACTTTTGTCAAACAACCGCTGGGCGCCGCTGTAAAGATGCAGACAACTGCGCTACACTTTGTTGTGGACGAGGCTTCACAGTTTCAGAGATTGTTGTTCATAAGCATTGCCGGTGTAGATGGCAGCACTGTTCCTACGACGTCGTATGTGATACATGTAGTGATTTAGAAGATGTATTTACTTGCAAGTAGAATAAAATTGCATGTTCTAATTTTCCACTAATCTAATTTTTATGGTGCAGAAAGCCAAAATCAAAAACGAAGGAAGCTCTTCGCCTGTACTTTCCCATATTTCAAATATTATTACTCTTTATATATTCGAAAGTAAAGTTCCATTCCCAACAGTTACTTACCACTCTTAACATTCCGGCGGCTTGCCCGCTTAGCTGAGGTTCCACTGCCTTTAAAAATGCATTGCAAAGCAATTTTAAAAATAAAGAGAAGTTATTACAGGGAAATTAACACGTTATTAAGGTAAAAACGAAATTGTGGCTCATACCTCGCTATGTGAGCCTGCAGAATTAAATAAAAAGTTTTATGTAGTCAGTGTGTATGATATTTTTCTGAAAATCTCAACAAATTTGAAAATATTAACTCTAGACAAAAATTCCCGTACATAAGTAACATTTTGTCCGCCTGGAGTCTATTACGAGGTCAAATTTCATTCCGATCTATCACACTCATTTTTGAGTAAAAGGGCGTTAGCATAAAATATTATAATGTTTATTAGTTATTAGTTGCCGATTTTTTGAAAGCGTATGATGCATTTTTGAGAAACTCCTTCATTCCAAGTTTCATCCAAATCGGGAGATATAAGGGTACGGACGAACAAACGTATTCGCATACACCCAGAGACAAATTCCAAAAAAAAAATTGTTTTGAGTTAACCCCAAACCGTTATTTTTACTTTCCCATGCTTCCAGTAAAGGAATGTATTGTAAAAAAATATTATATGCACATTCGTGAAATTATCAGTCTCATTTCCTTACTTGCCACATAAACAGCTGTTGCTTTATCTATTATACAAGTGTACGAGTTTAGGAGTATTTTAACATTTATGAATAGTTAAATATTCATTCTTTATTTTTGTACAGCTATAAAAACGTATGAAAGCAAGATAATGACTGATTCTTAAGATAAAATTCTGAGTTTAATGTTATTATTCTAGAAGTAAGATGCTATTTTTAACACCGAATAAATGTGTTTCAAATTTTATTACGGGCCAGCGGGTGGTATAGTGGTTAGAGTCCCAACCTCTGGAACTAGACTCCCAACGGCAGTAGGTTCAAATCTTCTGCCCGTCGGAAAATTTTCTGAATAAGTTGAACCCGGCATGTTCATAGACGGTGTGTGTGGTGTGTATGTTGGGTTGCATGTCTTTCGGGGTGGGGCATGTTGGACCGGTGAATAGCGCTAAGTGCGCTGAGCCCGGGTAAGGGGGTGGGATGGAAATCATGGAGGAATTTTTTTTTCTACACTGTTTCAAGGGTGTTTTTACTTTCCCATACCATCGGCATATTGCTTTCTCATTGGTATAGAAAGTATTAATTTCATAAAAATGTTCTAAATCTACATTTTAACGGAAATACACGCTATGAGACTGCGTGTGCGTACGTGCATGCTTGCGTGGGTCCGTGGGTGCGAGCGTGCGTGTGTTTATGCGTGATGCGTGCGTGCGTGCGTTGTCTAACGCCTTTAAAAGCAAAAGTACTGGACACATTTTCATTAAATTTTAAGTTATGAGGTATATCGAGATTTGTAGTTCTACTTCTTCTTATAGTGCCATACCCTATTCAGGGCGTTGGCGGCCTCTCTCCTATGTCTGTGTGTGGTGCGCGGCGATAAATATTTTGCACAGACAGACAGGGGACCTACAGTTTAAAGTAGGCTCCGAACCACAGGAAGTGCATGCACTTCTTCTCCAGAGAGGTTTTCTTGGGAAAAAATCCACCTCGCTGGTTTCCCATTGCCTTGCAAGGGAGAACGACTGGGCCGGGAATCGAACCTGGATCCGCTGCATTGGTAGACCGCACGCTTACCACTGAGCTACGGCCGCTCTTGTAGCTCTACGTAAACTTTCCTAAAAATGCGAAAAATAATTTTACTTGTCAAATCATATCAATCACACCCATATTTGTATTCACACAACTCGCGGTAAACAAATGATGTTTCTAATAAATGAGTTCCTTATGTTCTGTGTGTAATGCTTTTATTATATTAATTGCTGTTCTCAAAAGAAAGTATACAAAACTGCTGTTCAAGATTCCCGACCCACCAGAATAGAAGTAAGCTATTAATAACCAAATTTTATCAACATAGATAACAGCAACATACGTGACAGCAAGACCAACATTCGTCTAAAACAATCAATTAACTGCGCTGGGATGCAAGGGCTCGTCTGTCGTGTTGCGATGAAAAATTTAGTCGAGATGTAAAAGCCCGCCGCGCCGTCGTTTTATGGTGAGGCAGTTAGGGTTTTGGAATAGACTAGCAGAATCCGTGGGCCACGTCCCCCAACTTTTTGGTAATTTTATAACTGGTGCTCGCTGTTTAAATGTTTCCTTCGCTGAATCGGTCTGCCTAAGAGCTGCTCCCAGAAATAAAAGCCGTAAACAAATAAAAGAAAGCTCCAAAAATAGCACTGGAAAAACCGAAATAATTACCAGGAAAAAAACAGCTCCGTAATGTAGAAATAAAAACCCCCGTAAAATCTTTAGGGAAAAAATCTCCCGAAAAATTTTATCAAAGTGGGAAAAAAGTTAAAAAGCTTATCGCGTGTCTTCGTTTACAGAGACACACCTTAACAGAGATGGTCAAAATGGTTTTGGATCGAATAAAAACGCACTAAAAAATCGTGTTAGACAATTGCTTGTAATTCCAAGATGATATTCGTCCTTGTTTATATAAATCAGAAATACAATAATAATATATTAATACATTCTGCCGATATCGGAGTTTCATTGCCCCAATCACCCTACGCGATTTAACGTAAATTTATAGGAACTCTCAAAGATAGAAATACTTAAGCTTCTGAAAATGTAAGACATGGTACTGAATGCATCGTTAATAAAATTGGAGTTCATACTGAAGCATCTAGAATTGTAGTCAACAATGTTGGTTGTAGTAAACACTTTTTAATAATTTGACAAATTTCTTCTCCAAAATTATGAAGGAGAGAAGGCTAGTCCCACTAAATATTGCTAGACCTAAAATCTAAGTTCTGAATTTTATTCTACTACTGCTAATGAGTAGTTCACCTTAAACAAAAATTTGTTATCGTCCTTCGTTTATTAAAGAGAGGTGCATGAATTTACGCTCTTCAAAACTTCATAGGATTCGTCACAGAGAAATTAGTGAACTGGGACAAGAAACAAATTACGGGCCATCTCTAGAAGCTTAAAAAGTCTAAAAAACCGTGTGGCCAGTTTTTGAACAATGGTTTTTTAACAACGTCCAACATTTTTAAAATATTTTCACTTTACAGTTTTCATTTGTACAAAAATTATTTTACATAGTAACATTGTGTTGCCCGACTAGGGCTATTGTACTACCAAAATTAATCCCGATCTGTCAGTTCGTTTTTGGGTAAAAGCTAGAGTGCTTGGAAAAACTCATTCGATTTGTCTTAACGCCCTTTATTATATTATCTTCGTCAATTTATAAAATCTCGCTTGTGAAAAAAATGCTACTAAAAGAGATGCCTAAATCAATAATTAACTTTTAAAAGAAAAGAAAACCGACTTCGAATAAAAACACAAAAGTGACATAAATTAACTAAAAAGCAAAAAATAAATGTTTTTTATACAACAGTTTAATACTTATTGGTTGTTCCGTTTAATGTAATTAAGAAATTGTTGTTTATTATATAATTATTAATTGTTTTATAATTTTTAAGTCGGTGCCAAGTAAAACATAAAAATTCGAATCTAATTTGTTATTGTAGCAAGATATATAATTTTTATGTTTTACTTGGCACCGACTTAAAAATTATAAAACAAGTAATAATTATATAATAAACAACAATTTCTTAATTACATTAAACGGAACAACAAATAAGTATTAAACTGTTGTATAAAAGACATTTATTTTTTGCTTTTTAGTTAATTTATGTCACTTTTGTGTTTTTATTTGAAGTCGGTTTTCTTTTTTTTTTAAAGTTAATTATTTTACAATTTTAAGTGATGGGTAGACCTAGTAAGGATTCTTCTCGAATGAGGAAATGACGGCTAGTTGAAACGGAAGATGAAATACGGAAACACTAAAAAGTCGGTTAAAAAAATAGATTTTGAGGAGTATCTTCGAAGTTCAAGCTCCAATATCAATGAAATTATAATGGGACCACCTTGGAACTATACTTAACCCAACACAAAATCATTAAAATCGGTTCATAAACAAAAAAGTTATGCCCGAACATACATAAAAAAAATAATAAAAAAAAAATAACATATATATACAGACGAATTGAGAACCTCCTCCTTTTTTTGAAGTCGGTTAACAAGAAACGTAACGGCTCGACTCCCAGATCATCTTGGTCTGTTACACAAATATGACAGCTAAGGATGAAATGTTCAAGCGGTAAGTCAATTGAAATGTAACTTTCTATGTAAATGTAACGAAAGTACTTACGCAAAGGTACTTTTGTAAGTAAAGAATATTATTATTATTATTACTATCACCATTATTATAATAAACTATTTCTGAAATGTACATCATAGGTTAATAACATACATGCATCGTATGCTGGTGTACGTGCCGAGAAACAGTGAGACCGACCGAGTTGATTCATGGAAAACATTAATAATATGTTATAAGTCTTACAACTTGGATTGAAGCTTAGCTGTATTCGTGCATTTCCGTGCTTGTAGATGAGCGGCCGTAGCTCAGTGGTAAACCGGGTTCGATCCCCGGCCCGGTCGTTCTCCCTCGCAAGGCAACGGGAAACCAGCGAGGTGGATTTTTCCCCAGGAAAACCTCTCTGGAGAAGAAGTGCATGCACTTCCTGTGGTTCGGAGCCCACGTTAAACTGTAGGTTCCCTATGTCTGTCTGTGCAAAATATCTATCGCCGCGCACCGAACACAGACATAGGAGAGAGGTAGCCAACGCCCTGAATAGGGTATGGCACTATAAGAAGAAGATGTTTCTAAAATTTATTAGCATAACACAGACGACGATTTAGGTTGAGTCTAGTTTATTGATTATGTGTTTCATAAACATAGGCCCATAACAATTTTATTCCGGCCCATGAGAAATAAAGTAATCCATTAATAACCAAATTATAGCAACAGTAGTGACTTCTACAGAAATATTTGTTAAAAACAGTCAATAAGTGTAGATGTAAGGGCTTGCCGACGTGTTATGGCGATAAATGTTCGAGGTTTTAAAATCCCATCGCGTCGTCGTGTTGTGGTGAGACAGTTACAGATTTGCTACACTACACGGCAGCATATCCATTGCAATGAAATATACAAAAAAGCAAAGTAATTACTTGAAAACATGTTTGTGTTCTTTTTGTCTCGCAAGTTAATGTAAGTACTGCGTCCCAAAGCGCTAAGAATCGAAAAGTCTCTGGGGTAGAATATCCAAAAATCACAATAAGGGAGTTAATTTACTTACAATATTTTGTTTTATACTAAAATTTTGAATATATTCAGATCAATAAGAGAAAAATAGAAAACCTGCCAATAAGAAAATGAATTAAATATCGACACTATTATTTTTCACACTAAGATATGACAAGAAGAGAAACTACAGAGTAAAGCGATAATTAGCATAATAAAAATTTAGATTAAGGAAAACGTTAAAGTTGTTTTAAACAAAAATTCTAACGTATTCACATTATTCATATGCTGTACAAACACTACCTACGCTTCCACAAGCAACTTTTCTAAAAATAAAACTATGTACTTTTTGATTTCTAAATGTAATGCATAAAACGTGTATTCGTTAATGCCCAAGGCAAGGATAAAAAAATACATAAAATTTAATATCATACATTTTCATTTATTTTTATTAACACATTTGTTTGCGCCTGGCCATGCGAAAGATAATCAAATTAACTGTAATACCGTGAAAAATATTAATTTGCGCTACATTTAAAACATTAATTAAAGCGGTATAATTCAAACGTAAATGTGTCTTTTGAAATAATGAGGGATATACTCGCATATACCTAATAATCCAATATCTCCAACCCCGATGTTAAGTGGCTTGCTTTTTAGAACAACAGTAATGAAAAGGTTTACTGTATAAAAGAGGATTGAAATACTCGTTCATGTATCCTACAGGATTTTCAGGCTGAGCGAGCTTTTTTCATTAATTAGAAATTTAATAAGCTTTTGTTAGATTTTGTCTGCATTTACATTCAAACAAAGCCTATGCAAGCATAACTGGCGTAATACCTCTTTTAGTTAGTTTATGCACACAAAAATTAAGGCGAATCTATTTGAAAATCAGACCCGTTGATCTATTTAAAAATAAAGTTAAAAAAAATTGTTGTTTTACTTTTTTGAAAAAACGGTTGCTTGGGATTACACTTACTCATGATTAATCTTAAACAGAAATGCTTTATCGTACCTGTTTTTATGAAATAACGGAGCATACATATTTAATTATCAAAAATTCAACGGATTAACAGAGAAATTATCGGACTGGGAGTTTAACCAAATTGTAGGTGATTCTTATCTATATGAGTACATTAAATTAAAAACAAAGGAGACAGAGTCCTTGGTACATAATATGAGGTTTTGAAGCTATTTCTCTAATCAGTTTTTTTTTATTATGCGCCATCAAATAATATTTATCAAAATATCGTTTTGAACGTTATTGACAAAATATATGTAAAATAATTATTGTAAACTGTACCAACAATTATGTTTCTAACGTTTGCAGTAATAAAAAGTAATATTTGATATATTTGTATGCGATTCAATAGTGGCAGCACGTTAAGTCAGGCAATCATGGAGGCCAAGGAAGACCTTACATTTCTTTTCTGCTGCCTTTTAGTGAATAATATTATAAAACAAACCTTCCATCTTCACCTTCACAGCCTGAACAATGTTTAGTATTCTGTTCCTGTTACGTAAAAACAGAGAAACATAATATATCATTATACATTTAAATAAACGGAGAAAAATAGCCCAAAACTTTGTGATCAGCAAATTCTGAGACGCTTCATTGTGACGTGAAAAAGTATTAACTTTTCGCGGCAACATTAAGCATTTTCAGCGTCAAACAAAATGTGATTTCGTTGGATAACTGATGAATGATGTCGGTGCGGTGCCGTTGCCGCCGCCGTGCCGTTTTTCTGTAAATCCGGCCTTAGTGGTATAATCGTCACTGAAACTCAGTGGTGCAGAACCTTATCAATCGTATCGTGTTGTATTGCCCGAATTTCATTGCGAATTCTATCCTTCAGTTCGTCAACGGTGGTTGGTCTATTGAAATATATTTTGGTCTTTGAATGCCCACAAAAAGTAATCAAGGGGAGTGAGATCCGGAGATCTAGGAGGCCATTCGATAGTTCCCTGCGGCCAATCCATTGGTTAGTAAATACTTGGTTTAAATATTCACGAAAGATTACTGCAAAATGGGGAAGTGTTGCTGATACCATATCGTGTTATTGGGCAGATCTGGGTTTTCGTCATTTAGGTAAAACAGCGCAGAGACTAATTTGTTTTAAAAAAATTTAATCTTTATTTTTCGTCTGTTAACGCGCCTTCTAAGAAAAATGGACTCAACATACGGTTACTTACAACGCCACGCTAAACGTTAAGTGTTTGTGGAAACTGGCTGACTTTGAATTTTTCAGTGTGGATTTTCAGGAGACCGATATCTACAGTTTTACCGGTTAACTCTGCTGTTAAAATAAAAGGTAGCCTCATCAGAAAACACAATATTACGTAAGAATCCGTCGTCAGCATCCAGGCGTTGCAACATGGTTCGCAAAACTGTAACCTACGCTCAAAATCATCTCCGTTTAGTTCTTAGATCAAAATTATTTTAAACATTTGAAAGTTTTTAGTTGGAGTAGCTAAAGCCTAAGAGGTTAACTGGGAAAAGTTACCTTATGAGTCATGATGATTCCCCCTCCATGTTGTAGAAACGGTTTCTAGAAATTTTCAATAACTCGTTCACTTTCAGAGATATAACAGCGTACGTTTTCGAATGATCACCCTGTATATTATTTCCTAACTACCTACCGCCTGATTTTTTCAAAATACTTTACGTAATGTCAATCTAACAAGAAGTAAATCCAATTTCACCAAGTAATTACAGAACAAAATTACAGGTGAAAATGAGGATATGATTTTCTCCGTTGGGAACTTAATCGAGAAGTATCGCGTGACAAGAACAAATACTGACTGCTACCTACTCGTATTTGTCAGTAGAGGAATAATCGTGCAACGTAGGTACTTTTTTCCGTATTTCTCTTATCCTCTTCTCAGCGTACAAATTGGTTGTCCCGAAACTAAATTTTTAACACTACACTGTGCTCTAAACAATCTCTAAACTGTTACCATTTTCGTAATAGCAGTAATAGAGTATATACGAGAAATAACTGAAAGTTGTCATCAAATAGAAAAAGCAAACAGTTTATTGAAGTCCGTTTCATATTATTCTTAAAAGGTGGCTTATTCGTAGCTCTGTTAACTTTAATCATATGCTAAATTTAAGTATGTGTGTTGAAATAAACAATTTAGCTGCTAAAAACTCGATTTACATTAAAATACAGTTTTTAAAAGCCTGTATTAAAATCGTACTATTAATAAACACTATGTTTTAAAATAAAACTCTTTATTAATGTTAAATTTTAAAATTTAAAAACGCGTGTTTAAATTTTAACACGTGATTAATACACTGCTATATTGTGATCGTGCAGTACCGTAGATTTTTTATTTACAAATTTTAAATGTATTATTTAAAATTTATCAAGTATTTATGCGTGATTACTTATTTATTTGCGATGATCGGTGTCGGACGTACGTTGTGTTTTAATTATTGCTCATGGGTGATTTACCCTGTCTTTATTGAGGTTAAAAAGGATAAGATTTTAAACTGATTTAAACAACAGTAAACCTTTTAAAGAATTTATTTATTTATGTGGTGCAAATATTGGCTTCATGACTGCGAGAACCATTTATATATATAATTTGCCGGTCAGTGGTACCGAGTAAAGTTGCCAATCCAAATATTTACCCCAGCTTTACCTATAGTGATACTTCTATTTGGGACTGTTTATAAATGTCGAGTATTGTGCAGTTTACTTAAGTAACTGGATGCTCTTCATAGGAACACCGTGTGCTATCACTCATTTGTACGCAATACTCTTAGCCTGATTAGGTCTCGTCCTAACAGCGCCTTGGCCGTTATGCCTACTTCCCGCAGGACAATAGCGCCGCTTGCCAATACGCCTGAGAACTTAACCCAATAACAGCGATTGATTACGTGCAAATGTGTAACAACAACACGCGAAAAGAGCGTCTTGCCGCAACCAATATGGAAATAGCGCCGTCACTCACTCCAATCGGCTTCCCTGCAATAGCGCCTCAGTTGTTACGCCTAATTCCCGAAGGACAATAGCGCCGCTTTTGATACGCCTAATCAGGTACACCGACAAGAATAAGCATCTACGCCTAAGCCCATTTAATTTTGGCAAAGAGCTCTTCATAGCCCAAAACCCACGAAGATAATATTTTATTTTAAAGTTGCAAGTCCCGGACTCGTAATATTGTAATAGAATGTTAGCAATAATGTTTCTAAACTGACGTTAAGATTTCAGCGAACTGAGTGATCTTTGAGAATCAGAAGATTGATCCCTTCCTCCAGGGAACATTCTCTTTAAGAGGTTGGACTTGTTTCTTTTTCCAATAAAATTACAGCCCCACTCTTTTTTATTGTTGATTGGATAGAGGTATCAATAAAATTTTGTCTCACACTCTCAAGCTTTCTTGAACACTTGTGCTAATTAAAGCTGTCAAATTTCCTCAATTTATGTTAATAACTACAACCCAATATTTACCCTAATCCCTAAAATATGAGAGCGTGAAATTTTAAATAGTAGATTGGCCTCAATAATCCACACAACAGGCGGCAAACTCGTTGATACGTGTTAACATGTGTTTTACAACATTTACATTTATGAACAAAAATGTGTGCAGCTGCCCTGAAACGACCACCAGATTAACTGAAACTAAATCCCAGCAATTTAGCTAAGTCAAGTGATCACTGTTAATTAAAGTCTGTATTTGCTGAAAGAAACATAATATTCCTGTAAATAAATCAAAGTTGTTAGACAAGTGCATTACGTTTTCGGGGAGCTCCCACTTAAAAGTATAAAACAATACAATTAAATCAAAAGCAGATACAAATTATTTATTCTCGGGCAGCGCACCTTTACAATATTAACAACTTAGTTGTATTAAAAGCGGCCTACCTAATATTACGGTATAAATCAATATATCTTTTAGGCCGGTATTTCAAGGTAATAAGTTGCTAAAATTTGTTAAAATTTATTTCTTAAATAGCCAGTCTTTTTCGTATTACAATTACCGGGTCATATGTATAATCCAAATAACATGTACTATTTCTCAAATAATTCATTCGCGACTTTAAGCCCAATCAGTTGATTTACTTGTCACATAAGTAACAAAGTAAAGCGTAAACGCACATTTTTATATTTACGCGCGAAGAATCCTTTCACTATAAATAAGAAATATGCCACAGTTTGACAAACTACACAAAATTTTAGAATTGAAAGAATTGCAATGTTTCCAGAACACCTAGGGTAAATAGAGTACATTGTACAATTTTCTTTTTAATAAATTTTGTATTTCAAGTATAGAACTTTTAAACTTCTAATAAATGTGGAATGTCGATCCGTTTTTAGCAGTAAATTCCACTACAAGTAATCTTTTCCCAAGCTTGGTGTTTGCTCGTCTCCAAGTAGTTCAATCGGTATGTTTATTTTCGATTTCTTATATATTTAGCAGTAAACCTACTATAATACACGAATTAATTTGAAATAATTGCAAGTCTTATTGTTTTTTCTATTAATTTTATTATTTGTTAAGAACATAAAATTAGCATGGCAGTGGGAGCTCGTACGGCGAAGCGAGTAATGCGGCACTTCATCTAATTGCGCTGCTTGATATAATTTTAAATTTGTGAATTTTCATATTAATAAATATGGATATATAAAAGTATGTAAATAAAATTATTAGATAAACATTCAATGTTTCAATCCTCCAAGCGCGATCCACTAGCCACCACTACTGTTGAACCAAGCTGTTGTTGAAGTTGAAGCGACTTCAAGGATCTTGTAAACCGCATCACTCAAGAATGAAACAGTAAGGCGGGTGCCACGGCAATGTACATCTTCGCCCGCCAGTACGCGACTCTTTTTACCTGCTCAAACTCTAATAGTCAATAAAGTCGACCAGTTAAGTTGTACATTACTTAGCATATTTTATTTCACCATCATTTACTTGAATAAGTTATTACTAAGTTCCGGTGCTGCCACCTATAACACTGTTCTGTCACTATTTTGACCAAAACCACTACTATTACATGATAGAATATAGAGATGGTATGCTGTTTCTTGAACCAAATTTCGTCAATTTCTGCGCAAGTGTAGAAATTGATAAACTCCGTTTTATTTCAGTGCGAACGCGCAGTGCGTGTACTTCTATCAGTTTTAAATATCATGTGCAATGATATAGGTATAGGTTACGTGCTTGTAAATTTTAAACAAATAAAATGAATACACAAACGTACAGAAAATGTATGTATGAACAACACAACACAATAAAACAATAAGCTGCAAGCGTACTGGTCAAGTGTGGTCAGATTTTTCTCTGAGAAAAGATATCCTAATACAAGACGGTCTGTTTTTTTGCTAGCCGTTGACAGTTAATATTTGGTTTATATCTACGGACCGACAATAACTTCGACTAGCGATATACGTCACTGATGCCTTCTTGCGGTGGTCTGGTCGGAGTGGTGCTGCTTAGCAGGATGACGCGCAACTTGTTTAGCTCGTGGTGTACTGCGCGGCCCGTGTAGATGGCGCTAATAGTATATTATTGTATAAGGTGCGTGTTATGGGTGTAACAATACATCATTAAAGTCAAAGGTCTAAGAAGTATTTAATCTATGATAACACTAATGTCGAATGTAAAATTTGTTCAATGCACTGACTAATACAAAAAATGTGTTTATTATTTTTCTTGTATTGAATACTATTTCTATTCTAATTATATTTGTTTAAATTATTATACGAAAAAACTTTGAAAAAAAAGTATAACATAGTTAGTGCACGGGTTCTGCGTGTTTAATTTAAATAAAACGATTATTTCAAATCTCTCAAATTATAATAAATTTGAATGTGTTTACATAAACAAATCTTTTTGGTTTCGTTTCTTGCATTAGCTCATAGCTGATCGGTAAGCGTACATAAATGTCAGTTAAACATGAAATACTTTTACATTTATAAATAATATCTATTTTCATTAAACATATACCAAGCACACAGAAATGTAATTTGCAATACAGCTGTTTTAAAAGAGGACTTCGTAAATTGCTGACACGCTCATTAAATAAATTAATAAACGCGTCTTAGATATACAAAAAGTCAGTCGGCTATAACTATAACCCATACTTTTGGTAATATTATTTCTTGTCTGTAATAAACAAACAAAAATGTATCAATTTAAATATGCCGTAATTTTATTATTTTCATTAAGATAAATTGAGAATATATAACTGTGTATTTGCTCCGACGCCGATCTTTATAGTTATTTGAAACGTCTAGTCTAAACATTGCAAATCATTTCTGTTTTGGCTGAGGCACATTTTGTTAAAACTTAAGAGTTTATCGTTACTAAACCATAAATAACCAAATTATAGCAACAGCAGTGGCAGCAATTGTAATTAATTGCCGAAAACAATAAATAAATTGAGTTGAGTTGCAAAAGACCTCCATAGTAGTATGGCGATAAATTTGTTCGAGAAGCAAGATGTCGCCGTGTTGGTATGGTGAGACAGTTAGGGATTATATATTTATTTAGATAGATAGATTTAACTTCAAGTCAGTAAGACCTAACTAGGATTATAAAAAATACAAATCTATTGAAAAATTGTATGTGCTGAAAGTAATGCAAATTGGGCATTGCAAAACATTACAGTGAGTTATTTTAAATTACCACGTGGAAATGAAATG
Source organism: Ctenicera cuprea (assembly GCA_958336395.1). Lineage (NCBI taxonomy): Eukaryota > Metazoa > Arthropoda > Insecta > Coleoptera > Elateridae > Ctenicera > Ctenicera cuprea. The sequence continues at coordinate 27,578,960 of OY284487.1, read as the reverse complement.
GTTTTTTTAGTGATACTTGTAGTAATTCAGTGTCAAAATTAAAGAGCTTCTTACAACTGGAAGTCTAAATTAATTAAGAACAATTCTCCATTGTACTTAGTATCTTAACCATTTACGAAATCTTACATTATACAATTATTGTTGTGTAATACAATACACAGCATCTGAAACATTACTGAATAGCTTTTTCAAGACTTCACCGACTGCATTAATCCGACAACTATACAGAATTATGCTGGATACAACATTATTTCGGATAATAACCATCTTGGAAAGCTATGCACGCAGAAAATTATAGCTAAAGTAATGATTATCTGCATATAAAATACTTAATTACTTTAACAATATTTATTTATTTTAACCTTATACGTATTTCGGCATGTTTACATGCCATTGTCAATGGTTATATGAAAAAGTAAACAGTTAGTGGTGTTACAGCAATAGAACTTGGTGACTTAATCTCGGTAATCGTCTGCAGATGACTTGATTCCTTATTCCAAAATGTCCAATAGAGGAGAATTTAAAAGCTCAATTTGCTCATTCATTAACGGTACAGTTTTTAAATGTTTGTGAATTTCAAAAGCTTCTAGTATATCTAATTTACGTTTATCATCACAAAAGTGTAAACATTATATGGTGTTATTGGATGTCATTAAATGATTGTGTTCTAGTAAGTGTTTAGCGTAATTGGATTTATGTGGGTGTTTGTATTTGTAACAACGTACCTGTTCTTTATACCTAATATCAAAATTTCTAATTCTCGGGCCGATATAAACCGAATTACAATGTGAACAATTTAATATAGCTAAAGTGAAAAATTCTCTCCAAGCATCCTAAGAAATGTGTCCCTAATTTGAGAGAAATTAAAAAATAAATAAGATTCGTTCAACTATGTAAAAGAAAATATTTGCTTCCTACTGATTATTGATTGATTGATTGATTTTAAGCAGGGTTATAGTTAGGTTAATGAGCCCGATTTGCACTTCGACTCTGTGGTCTTTTGTGCCCCCCTGAACCTTTGTTTAAAGTAGTCCTGTGCCCTCAACGAGTTGCAGGATGTTTCTTACAAGGTGCTCGTGTGTGAAGGTTGGTTCACCCGGAGCTCCCCCGAAAAGCTGCTGTCTCTTGCGGTAGAGCGCTGGACAGTCAAAGATTATGTGTGAGGCTGTTTCCTCCTCTTCTTCACATAGTCTGCAGAGTGTGTCTCCTCTATGTACACTTATTTTTTGGAGGTGTTTTTTCAGGTGGCAGTGTCCTGTAACAAGTCCCACCAACCTTCTGATCTGAGTTCGCCCTAAGTGGAGTACATCAGTTGTTAGTCTGGAGGAAGGTGTCCTAATTATTGCCTTTCCCAGTGTTTGTCGCTGAGTATCCTCCCAGCGAGAAATGTGTTGTGTGACGATCCACTTTTCTATTGCCGTTCGGATGCTTTTTTTGGGTATACCGAATACAGGCTCCGGTCCTATAAACGGGGTAGATGCGCCAGTTTTCGCGAGGGCGTCCGCCTTTTCGTTTCCCTCTACACCTGTGTGCCCTGGCACCCAGATGAGTTGAACTGTGTTCCTCTCTGATAGAAGTGTCAGGTGGTTTAAACATTCCCTCGTTAGTTTGGAACTAGTACGAGGTGATTCAAGTGCTTTTAAGGCTGCTTGGCTATCTGACAGGATGCTTATGTGTTGTTTAGTGTACCCACGTTTTGCATTTTCCTGAACACATTGCATTATGGCAAAGATTTCAGCTTGGAATACAGTGGCTTTAGTACCTAGAGGTACACTGATGTTCTCTTTTGGTCTTACGCCATGTATTCCTGCCCCTGTGCCTTCTGATGTGCGGGATCCGTCTGTGTACCAGACTAGCCCTTTTGACAGGAAGGGTGGGGTTCCTTGGGCCCAGTCATTGCGAGAGTATCTCACGCTGAATGGTTTGTCAAACGAGTATTGGGGGAGGGTGTAGTCGGAGCCCATTTTTAGAATGGGTTGGCCTTTGACTGCCTCCTGTATTCGTTTGTGTCCACGCCGTTCATGGTTGGTGTCCCAGTTACCGGTGGATTTCATTCTGTGTGCACCAATCCAGGCCTCCCCCTTTAGATATATATCTAGAGGGGTTAGTCCTAGAAGAGCTTCCATAGATGCAGTTGGAGTGCTTTTCATGACTCCACATATGCACAAACAGGCCAGTCTCTGTATCCTGGTTAGTTTGGTGATGGCTGTTTTTTGTTCGACCTTTGGCCACCACAATAGGGTGCCATAGGCTATCATGGGTCTAACTACCGCGATGTAGTACCAATGAACCATCTTTGGTTTTAGTCCCCATGTTTTTCCAAACATGCGTCTGCCCATCATCAGGGCCATTTTAGCTTTGTTTGTAATGTTTTCCAGGTGTACGTTCCAGTTTAGTTTAGCATCTAGGGTAATGCCCAGATATTTAACTTCCTGACCGACCTGAATTCTTTCTCCAAAGATTGTGAGGTTTTGAAATGCCTCTACGTCTCTTTTCTTGGTGAAAGGTATTAGCGCTGTTTTGCTCGGGTTTACCTTAAGGTTTTCCCTTTCACACCACCTTTGAGTGATATTTAGCGCCCTTTGCATGAGGGCTGCAATGATTGTAGGGTGTTTGCCCCTTATGAGGATAACGATGTCATCCGCATATCCTTGGGCGTAGAGTCCCTTATCATTGAGCGTCTTTAAAAGATCGTTCACTACCAGGTTCCACAGAAGAGGGGATAGAACGCCTCCTTGTGGACAACCTCTGGCAGCGAGTACCTTGAGAGTTTCACCTCCCAGGTCAGCTTGTATCTGTCTGCCCTCTAACATGGTTTTTATCCATCCATTAGTGGTGTCGTCAACCCCATGTTTGCGGGTAGCAGTTGTTATAGATTCAAAGGAGGTGTTATCAAAGGCCCCCTCAATGTCCAAGAAAACAGCCAGAGCTATTTCCTTGTTGGTTATTGACACTTCTACCCTACTGATTAGGTTGTGAAGTGCCTACTGATTATTAAATAGTTATGTTTAAATTAACAAAATTTATATAATATAAACTCCTAACACCTGAACAACTTTATACGAAATTACAAGTGTGTTTATATTTTTATGGTTAAATAAAGCAGGCACGAAACTAAATAATATGTTCAGGTACCGGTTCTGAAGAAGTACATCTACGAGCCCTTATTTCTATCTCTATTGTACCAAGATGATCACCTGCATTTCGATTTCATTCCCGATTAGACACTACAGCAACATGCTGTAGATATCCTGTGGAAGGATCAATATGTAGCGTCGGCGCATTGACACAAGGAAAGCTAGAGGACGTCCAGTAGTTAAAAGGCTACGAGTAAAGCTTTACCACGCCACTTCTGAAGCTGAACTTTCGTGAATTTCTGTCTTCTTAAACCTTCTTAAAGATCTTATCAATTGTAATCTCTTTAACCGCTATTTAAACCTTCAAGTTGTATTAACCCTAACATGACTGAATTTAATTAAATTTCCTACTTACTAAATGTAAAATATTATTATTTACTATAAATACATCACAGTGTAACTAACGTAGATAATGTAAACAATATCCCCTTTAGGAAAAGACTGACCCTTAACAATGAAAGCAATCTCCAAAGTGCATCACCACCTAGAAAAATATTTATATGATACCTACTTAATTAAATTTTAATATTACTATTAAAATTTGCAACTATAATTAAAGCGCACAAGTAATATAAAATTATTTTAAATAAATTTTGAATTTACAAATATAAAATGGGACACTTTAACTACCTAAACTTAGATAAGTACGAGGATTAGTGCATTGGGTGGATTTCGGTAAGTATTGATACAAAAACTAAAATTATTTTTTATTTGTGCACACCTAGATTTAAAATATTGATATGAATGAAAACTCCTACAAATTGTTTATTATTATTAATCCATTATTTAAATGCAGTGAATCAGAGAGGAAGTATTAGTAGTTTCTTGAATTTTGCTAAAGTAAGCAAAATCTTAAAATGATTATTTGCTTAAAAAATATTTCTTATTATGTTCCAAAGGACGATAAAAAATTAGTTTACTTACCCACGAAAGTATGCTTAGTTATGGTTTTACCTGTATTATTGTGGTTGACAAAGATTAATTTTCATTTACATAAAGTCCGTTTTTTTTTTAAATTTAGCCCAGCCCTGTAGCATCTCCTACTGTTTGTTTTGGACCCAACAAATTGTACAAGTACTATTGAAATCAGAATTAAAAGCTCTATTAAAGGGTCTTTGTCAAAATTATAAAGGTTTTTATTTTATATTATTTTGTTTATTTAATAAACTGAAATTAACTTTTTTGTGTTTTGTGCTGATATTTCTTTATAAATTTTATTGGTATCCAGTCACTGTAACATTAATTAAAGTGCCTTGATGCATTGAAAGGTTTGTATTAACTAATCACAACAGTAACCAGATACCGTTAAAATTGCTAAAAACGATCAGCATAACGTAATTAAAAAAAAATATTTTAGTTTATTAATTAAAACTTTTACAGCAAATACCTTCGGCTGTAAAATATTATATTTGTACATATTACGTGTTTTTATTGTTTATAAATTAAATAAACCAAATTACCGAAAAATATTTCGTATAACTTTGACAATACGTTTTCATAAAGTTTTTAAATCTGATTTGAATAAATACAGTTTGTTTGGTTTAAAACAAAACATAAAGTTTTTGAAAAACTGGAAAGGTCAAAAAAATAAACTATAATATTATTACTGTACTACATTTTGTCAAAGCAATGAAATATTCTTTAAAGTATGTATACTTTCGAATTGTGCAATAATTATTTATTATTCCGTTGCAAAGCACATTTTAAAACTGCAATTACTAACCACAAAGCAAAAAAATCCTTGACTTAATAAAAATACTTCATTCGCTGTATGAAAACGTTTTAGTACCTCAACAACCGAAGTCTTTGGTATTATTTGTTTTAAAAACGGAATATAAAATCTGTAACAAATTAAATAATATGTAACAAAACCATTTAAGAAAAACTAAACAAAACTTTTTTTCTGGTCTTTGCACTTTGCATTTTTGATTAAACTTATATGCAAGTCCAGATTTTGTCAGTGCTATAAATTTTCCATCGAAATTATTGCTAGAGACGACAATCTGTCTTGAAGCATTGTATCTCTCAAATAATATTTACTCATTTGTAATTTTAAAAAAACTTTTGGCTGCAGCAGTTTGTAGCAGTTTTGTTTCTCTTTCTGCACGTTCTAATTTTTGTTTTCGTTTTGCATGCACATACTTTTTAAACTCATTCTACTGAACACTTCACTTCAAACATTTTAATTGAAGCAACTTCAGCGGTCTTGCAACCGTAGCTAGCAGCAAGGCGGTTGCCGGTAACGAACCCCCATGCTCGCCGGGTGTTCGGCACGGCTACTCTGAAGAAAAAACGTATTAGTTACTCATATAATCGCCTAGTTTAAATATAACATTTTTGATCTACCGTACTTTGAGATATTCGTCGAAAGACAGCCGTTGAAAACATAGTGTGGCTTGAAACAACAAAAATAGATACTTGCCTATTTTAAGGGGAAAAGGACGGGCCTTAGGCGGGCCCCACGACTCATGGGCCCTGGTCGCGTGGAACCCACGGAATCCCGGTAGTTACGCCACTGTTGGTATCGTTATAATAATAACCCTGAGTATGTAAAATGTAATGATATCCATGTTACTGTATCAACAAAACTATTAAAATTACAACGGTTCTTATTTTATAAAAACTGATCTTACGATTTTTTTACGTTCTTCTCTGTACGAAGCCTAGCTATAAAGGAAGGTATTGTGATCATCACGTGGGATTTAGAGCAAATGCCATTATTCAGCGCAGTTTTTGTCCTTTGTACTTACTGTACGATTTACAAGTTTTGGAAGAAAAGTACTTTTATGGCAAACATTTTCGTCCTCAACATTTTGATTAGTAAGTAGGTCTTGGGGGGGGGGGCATATAGCTGGTGCTGCAATGGTGCATGTGTCCGCAATAAAATAAAGTTGGTTTGCTGAAAAATAGAGAGAGGAGAGTGCTCTAAGATTTTAAGGTAACCTTATTTTTTCAAAAAACTTTAAAATTATTTAAATTTCTAAACATTTACTAATATTTGTTAAATTGTAAAAATCTTAATATCTTTAATCAATTTAAGCTTCTAAGAATTACTAACACCTTCAAACATATTTCAGAAGTTCCCTAAAATTGTCAAAAATGTAAACATTTTTCGACATATTATTAAAATGTTCAAACATTTCAATACATGCGAGAAATTTTTAAAATATATTTATTGTAAATAAACTTCAACAAAGTAAAGCTAGGACTTATTAATTTAGAATATATTGCTAGTTATAGGTACTATAAAATATTCATAAAAAACTGGATTGCTCACCAAAGTCAGTAAAATACAGTTCCACAATTGTTCTTTAAATGAAGTAAAAATATAAGGGAATCACTAAAAAGCTGAATTTGTTCCTTATTTTCGAAAAGAACATCTGTATTCTTATACGAGTATTGAAATTAGAAGGGTGTAATAAGTCATTCTATTTGGCTCTGGTGAGCTGTAAGGAATAATCTGATCTTACAGCAACTGTTGGGGTTATTACATTAAAATGACGGCTCGTGAATATGTACTACAGGGAAACAAAAAAATTTATAAAAAAAAAAATGTTGCCTTTTGATTAACAGTTCTCTAAATTAAATACATACACTTCTCTCTCTTATTTACAAAATGGTCAATAACTAACTCGTTAAACTTGTAGGTGTTTTAAACGATGTGCGCTTACCTTTCCACTTATACAGGGTGGTAATGAATTGTAGGGACAAATTTCTGGGGCTTGCAAAACACAAAGCAAACAACTTTTGTTAATAAATGTGTGGTCAAAAGTGTTTCCTTTCAGGATAGAGCTTCTCAAAGATTCTTTAAGAAGCGCCTAAATGTAGGCAACTCAATTTACTACCTACTATTTGTTTTCATAACGACGAAAAATTAATACAGGATAAATAAAGCCCTCTTTCCCACTTTTCAAATTCAAATTAAATTTAATATAAATTAATTAACAAAATGTTTCAAAACTAAGCAATGGAAAAAACCAAAATTACAAAGCAAAAAGCAACTATTTGAAAAATTTACAATAATTAAATCAAAAATTAACAGAATTATAGTAAATGTTCAAAATATCGCCCTCCCCAGCTTCTACACACGAAGCACATCTACGAAGTAAATTCCTGCGCACCGCTCTAAATATACCAGGAGTTTGTTGAACTTCTTCACATGCAGCAAGAATACGCGCCGCAAGTTCTTCTACATTTCAACTGGGGTAGCATACACTAACGTTTTAACATGACCCCACAAAAAGAAATCAAGTGGGGTCAAATCAGGAGAACGTGGGGGCCACGCCACATGCCCTCCTCGACCTATTAATCTGTTGGGAAATGTGTTATTTAAAAATTCCCTGACTTCCGCCGAAAAATGAGCAGGTGCACCATCGTGCTGCAGCTACGTTTGAGGTGGAACATCTTCCAAAAGTTCAGGCAGGACATGGCGCAAGAAATTTAAATAAATTGCTCCTGTTAACCTTTGGGGTAGCAGATATGGTCCAATGTGTCTATCGCCAACAATCCCGGCCTGAATGTTCACTGAAAATCTTTGCTGGTATCCTTTTTGAACCACAGCATGGGGATTTTCATCGTCCCAAATGTGGCTGTTTCTACTGTTGAATATTACTTCTTTCGTAAAAGATGCCTCGTCACTAATCAGAACGTTTACTTAGAATTCTGGATCCTCATTACACCGCCGCAGAAATTCCTGGCAAAATTCTACCCTTCTGTGAAAATCTGCTTAAACCATGGCTTATACCTTCTGTGGATGGTACGGATGTAGCTGCTGCTCATGTAGTACCTCCCATACTGAAACATGGTTCACTCTCATTTCATGAGCGATGGTTCTTGAACTAGTAGAAGGATTTTCAGCCACTCTCTCCAAAACTTCTTCCTCAAAATCCACCGTTCGCCTTCTTCTGGTAGCTCCACAGTTGTGTTTGTTGACAACGAACGTATCTTCCTCCAACAGCCGACGTGAAACTACACTAAAGGCCTTGTGCGATGGATGATTCCTATTCGGAAAATGTTCTTGGTACAGGCGAGCAGCTTCGCGTGTGTTACCCCAAGCAGCTCCATACATGAACATCATGTCATGCTGTTCGGCAACAGTATAATTCGCCATAACACAAAAATGCGAAACACAGAACGAAAATAACGAAGAAAATAATTATCAAAAAAATCTTAGAACGAAAAAACGAATTATAAAAGGCACAGAAAGAAACGAATGCAAGAAAAGTCAAAAAATATCACAAAAATATCAAATTGTGTCAAAATTGACGTTATTTGAATGCATGTATGTCTAAATCGTTTTTTCTTCTCAAAATTCCGTGTAACCTGTGCAAAATAATTGAAAATGCAATTTGCCTATTTTCAGGTACTTCTTAAAGAATTTTTAAGAGGCTCTCTTTTCTAAAGGAAACACTTTTGACCACACAATTATTAACAAAAGTTGTTTGCTTTGTTGTGTTTTGCAAACCCTAGAAGTTTGTTCGTACAATTTATTAACACCCTGTATATTTTAACCCTCAATATTATGGCACAAATCCCTCTACTGGGAGAGTATTCTACGTTTTATCTCGTTTGTTTACATAGCAGCTATTTTCATTTTATATAAAGGTGCCAGTTTGAGACAACCATATCTGACATTTTGCCACTCTACTATTTTTTGTATACAAACATGGATTTCCCGAAGTAGCAAAACTTTAACGGTATTATACGTTTTAAAAAAGTGGAATATATTATACAGCCTGTGTCAAAAGACACATGTTCTAATATATATTTATGCTATTTGTAAAGATAAGTAAAAATAATTACTAATAAAAGATGTGCTAACCGACACGTTCTATAAACTGACATATGAGAATCTTATACGGGATGTTCCATAAAACAATATTCAAAAAATAATACTATTCCTAAATGGAATGTTGCATTATTTGTTATCCAATGGTAAGTCTATTTAATTTTCAACAAAAAAACTTCATAACTTTTTTTTAAATGCCATAGTTTTCGAAAAAAAAAATTTCACAGATATTGTCATACGGCTCGCGCGCTTACAGTCCTATGCAAATAAGGATATCGTGGCGTGCCATGGAAAACAAATGACGTTGACAGGCTTTATTACATAAATGTCATATTTTACATATTTTTAGTGTGGCATTTGAATTACCTAACTACTACTATTATTTTACAAAACACAATTTACGTACGAATAAAGTAAAAATATGACATTATTTTATGTAATAAAACTGAACAACCCATCTGTCAACGTCATTTGTTTTCCATTGCGCGCCACGATTCCCTTATTTGCATAGGACCGTAAGCGCGAGAGCTGTATGACAATATCGGTGAAATTATTTTTTTCTCAAAAACTATGGCATTTACATTAAAAAGTTATTCAAATTTTTTTTTGTTAATTAAATGGACTTACCATTAGGATAAAAAATAAAGAACATTACATTTAAGAAAAGTATTATTTTAAAAATAGTTTTTTATTATTATAAGATTTTTATATGTCAGTTTATAGTACGTGTCTCTTCGCACACCTTTTATTAGTAACGTTTTTACTTTCCTCGCTATACAGAGTATAGCTATTGTGATCGTCAGGTTGGATTTAGAGCAAATGCGTTCCTTTAGCAAAGTTTTCTCACTTTGAGTTTACTGGCCGATAAACGAGTTATGCCCAAAAGTACCTAAGGTTCTTTTATTCCCAACATTTTTAACCTAAACATTTTGACTAATAAGCAGGCTTTAGGGTTTTGGGAGACTGATAAATCAGATGCTACAGAGGTGTATGTGTGTGTGTGTGTCTGTGTGTCTTCCTGTCTGCGTGTCTGTATACACTTTGCAGTCCAGAAGCCTTAACGCAGAAGAAACAAATTTGTTGCAAAGCTTGTTAATTGCATTAGAATGACACCGCAAAAAAATGGTACGCCAAAAATAGAAGAGGTGCTCTATGTCAAAATAAACATGCTCAAAAAATAACTTTAAATTCGTATTCTACGGATGTCAAATAGCCGATCTGCCCAAAGGCAATCTCTCTATCCCCCCTATTGTCCCCACCATCAATTTATATTTTTTCAAAAATTTACGAATTTCGGCTTCGAAATCGGTATGCGCATGTTAAACGACAAAGAAACAACTTTCCTTTATGAAAACATCCCTGGGAGGTTTTGTTTTGGTACTTTACCTGAACAGATTAATTGACTAATCACCAAATTACGAAATAGATGTTGAAATTTCAGGTGATAAATATTAGTTACAACTACAAAACACAAAATACCGTAAAAGCACTCTACTGCTTCAAAACATGGGGGCTTCTTTAAAATAGATGCGCTTGGAAAAGAACGTTAGATTAGTATTCTACACATGTCGGTTAGCCGATCTGCGCAAGCGCGATCTTCCTACCATCCCTTAACGAATTTTCGATATCAAAAAAATGTACAAACATCGGCTTCAAAATCGGTATAGTCATGTTAAATGGCAATAGAAACAATCTTCATTAGAGAAAGCACCTCTAGGAGACTTCCTTTTCGTCGTTTACCTGTACAGTTTAGTTGGATTTGCTAACGTGTGACTGTTAATAATAAACAGCAGTTATGAACAAATTCCGAATACCTCTGCCTCAAACTATTTTGATAACTTCTCCTTGCCGCGCTGCTTTATCTATATGAGCATATAAACATTAGCTCAAAATTATCAAACATACTCAATGAAAGCTATTTAGTCAATAAATCCAAACATACCAAAAATTGGTTTATGACGCATCGGTTTTTGGGATAATTTATGCTTTATGTTTATGGTTCCCTAGCGGATGTTTGTAGACTTCTCGCCACCAAAAAGTATTACAATTAGACAAAGAAACCGTGTACCCAAAAAGGGTTGTCTGCTCACTCAAGTTTCGTATTTTCATGTAAAAATAAACTGGCGGAACGATATACGATTGTAGCGCTTACATACAGGTTCCAAAGATCCATTTTAAGGGTCGTTTAAAGTTTAAACACTACTTGTACTGGCGAGTATTAAAATTTTCCGCCGCTTTGATCTTAATCACTACTGTCATTTAAACAATTTTATTTATTATTATTTTACAGATATTACTTTATTTATAATTAGATTACAAGTATTATAAATTATAATAATTACATTTTTACTGTTTTACAATATGACGATACCGCTTAACAACAATTCTATCGATCGCTCAACACTAAGTGCTATAGTGCTAGTAATAAGTGCATTAATAGAAATACAAAAAACATACTAAGTAAGTAAAAATTACTGCAACCTTGCAAATTGGCATGTGTAGGCCATGGCTAGTGATAACAAATGTGTGCGCCTGCGCCTAACGCCAAACCGATCATTTGATAGCGCATAGTTCAGTTTTGCTGAGCTAGAGACGCCTAAATTACAGAGTAGTATTTACGAACGTTTTTAAACATTCAGAGAAAAGTTTCATCTAAATTGCAGAGGCTGCTGAATTTTTTTTTTAATTTTTAACTTTAGTTATCACTAGTTCCTGCACCGTATGTCACTGTCACGTTTAATTTAATTTTTAGGCTGTAAGAAGGTCATCTTTAGATCTTCATAAGCACGTAATTGCAATATGAATAATGAATGCTTCTGAGAAACGCTATTTGCCGAAGATATTAAAAGTCTTTGAAATTTCATTTTAAGAGAATATTTAAGCAGAAGAATTTCAAATGCTTTATTTTCGGCTTTTTGGTTGCTGACTTTCATTTCCGGTCAGCTGATTTTCACCTGCATGCAAATTGGTAGTACCATTTGCATTCAAATGGCTGTTCGATTATTGCGTATAAAACAACAAAAACAGGTAATTTAATTTTAGTTTCCATGAAATTACTAATCGACCGAAAAAAGAAGACGTATGCTAGAAGTTAGTTCAAAAACTAAACAAAGCAGCAAAAGTTTCTATTCTTTAGAGTGTAACTGTAGTCTAGTTTTTTTTTTCATTTATTTTAAGTTACAACCTAGAGTGTTATTCCTTTTAATGCTGATGGTAAGAGCGCGTAATAAGTAATAACTTGTTTCTGCGTGGTTGGCGGCAAATAAAACTACATGGAAATTCACATGATATATTATCACTGGTCAACAATGATTTTATTGGCATTAGGATTGGTCAATTTTAGGGTAACTTTGTGTAGCTGATTCCGAATTTGCTATCAGTTTTATTAGATTGGCTCTAGTTTTTGAGATAATGCTCCCTTTTAGAAAGTGTGAAAGAATAAAACAAGGAAAACCCAAAATTAACAGTGTATTAAATAAATCTCAAATTATACAAAATAAAATGAACGGAATATTGAAAAGTATTACATAGTTTGCAAAGAACATGTTAAAAATTAAAAATGATATCATAAATCACTCCTAATGCTCGGTGAAACGCCGTTTGTATGACTTTCTTTTGTGTTGGTCTTCAGGACAATCACGTAGGAGGCTCCAGCAATAGTCTGCCATCATGTGTCTATCCCATCTGCCTTGATACCTTTTCTCCATAGTCTTTATGTCCTGGTGAAACCGCTCCCCTTGTTCCTCGCTAAAATCACCCAGGTTTTTCGGAAATCTGTCTAAGTGGCTATGGGGAAAGTGTACTTTAATGCTCATATTAGCACCTAATTTCTTAAAATTACGAGCATATTTTGCACTAGTTCTTCATAATACTCTGCTTTATGGTTACCCAAAAAGTTCTTAACAACTGAGACAAAACAGCACCAGGCAGAAGCTTCAACATCAGTCATAAATTTTATGAAATGCGAATCGTTAATGAGTTTGCGAATTAGAGGACCATCAAAAATTCCTGCCTTTAATTTTTCCATACTTAGTATAGGGAACGATGTACTTAAAGCATTCCCCGTTTTTATCTAAGGCTTTAACAAATTGTTTCATGAGTCCTAGCTTTATATGGAGTAGTGGGAGAATGATATTATTTCTGTCAAGCAATTGTTCACGATGTTCGCTGTACCTATAGTCAAATTTTCTCTTAGTGGCCATGTCTTCTTCGTCCAATGATCCTGCTTTGCTCTACTATCCTATAGACAGATGAAGCAAGGGTACTTCGTGTATCCACTTTGCTGTCCAAGCAAGAAATTCACCATCTTTAAATCAACGAAAACAGACCACTGGTGGTCTTGATAGAGCGGATCTTCTGCAAAACCATTTTTATGTTTTCATATTATTCTTTAAGTTTCGTTGAGTGGCCAATTGGAATGGATGCACAGCGATTTCCGTTGTGAAGTAGAACACATTTCAAGCTTCTTTTAAAACTTTCAATAAAAAGCCGCCATACTTTTGGTTGATATTTAGGCAAACCCAATTCTAAAAGAAGTCCTGGAATGTCATTGCAATAAACAAGCTCTTCATTTTCGCTGAAGTACGGGAGAATTGCCTGCTCTCTTGTTCTGTAAGTTGTTATTGTAATTTCTGGCTTTAGACAGTTTTTTTTCTTTTAATCTGGATGCTAGAAGGTCAGACGCTTGTTTTGACAGATTTAGATCCCGTACCAAATCATTCAGCTCGTCTTGAGAAAACTGTTGTGGTGTTGATAAGCTCCTATCATATTCACTTTCATCACTAGAAGACTGTGTGGTGGGCTGTGAGTCCGGCAGTATTTCGACATCTGACAACGGAAGCTCGGACTGTGAGGTAAAAACTGGAATAGGAATTGTTTCGCTGTGTGGTAAAGGTCGCCTGGCTGACTCCAAATTAGGATATTTCCACGTACGTTTCTTGTAGCGGTTAAAGCCTTTCACAATCACAACACAAAAATAACAATCGTCGTGATGGTTTTTCGGTTCTGTCCACACCATAGGGACACCAAAGTTTAAGCCACTTCTCTCTCCTTTTGTCCATTGCCGTAGAGACTACTCTACACAGGTTTTACAAACGTTATGGGGAACCTAAGGTTTGTCTTGCTTCCCAGTTCGGAAACCAAAATAAGCAAGATATGCTTGTTTTACAAAATTAGTAATATTTTGCCTTTGTTTCTCCACAGTATAATCACCACAAACGTAGCAGAATACGTCTGGATGGTTAAGGCAAGATCTTCGTGATGAACTCATATCTATGCGAACGCTTAAAATATTGTATTAATATGATGCTTGCAGAAATTAAGTAATATAAAAACACGGCTTTCTTCCACGGCTCGCTCTACATAACTAAGTAAATGAGTGCGGTAACGTACATGCAAACTGTTGTGACATGTCGCGACATGTGGCAACTTGTTACAACGCGTCATAACAAGCGTATGTTTAGCGTAATATAAAAATTACAACGGTCGGATACTAGGCAGACGTCAAGAAAGTGCAGTGTTACTGAGGTAAATTCAAAATGTGAAGGTTATAAATTATCTAAAAGAGCCAATTCAGTAAAAACAAAAATTGTTTTTAAATTCAATGCCCCAAAGTACCCTAAAATCACATAAACATCTTCGGCAACGAAAAAAAATTTTCTTTTTGTTGGGCTGTGTTATTAATAGCGGTTTCCGAAGAAGATATTTGGAAAATATCAATAGAGAGTTCGAAAAAGCAAATCTGCGGAAAAAGATGCTTGAAAAGAACGATTTGTGATTTGTAAGATATCCAATTTGAAATACGACCTACAGTTGTATTAACAAAAGGTTGCTTTTTACATAAGCTTGGCTTACGCGCTTTAAATTCAGCTGATTTCTGGTTTTGGAGTCAGCTTAAAAAAAGGAATTAATTTTTTGTTTTTTTTTTAACTTTACAACCAATTTTTATACGCATTGGAAAAAAAGCTGTTGTTAATTTTATATTTACCCTGTAGAGTATTTTTCAGAAAATGTTGCAATGGAGTAGATTGCATCTACTAAAACGTTCCCTGAAGCATATATCGAGTGTTTCAGATCTCCCAAGCTAAAATTGCAACAATGTTTTGCAATGCCAAAATTAACTTTTGCGGGTGTTTATGGGACTTAGAAACCTTTAAATTCGCTTTATAACCAACTTGCCATTGCATCGAAAGTTAGGTCAACTTTTATTGTAAATAGCATTTTTAATTGTTTCCGATGGATTTTGATAGACTATAATTTCTCCATTCAGTCATGTATAAAAGTTACGCAAAAAAATAAACGGTTAACAGCAGGCGTAACGGACGCTAGAGGGCGTGCAATTAGAAATTCAAGTTTGCCATGAATTTCATATTTCAATTTAATAAAAATTTTCGAAACTCCCAGTGTCATTACAATTTGAATATTATATGAATAAATGTCTTTATTTAAACATTTTTTAAATGCTTAAAATTGCGTCTTTTGATAAACATAGCCACTAAAAAGTATAATAGTACATTATACACTAAGGGAGAGAAACGTCTTATTTTCCCTGAGGTGTAATTTGAAGCTCGAAGACGAAGCCCGAGGGCTACAAATACATCGAGGAAAAAATGGCGGTGTATATACTATTTTTTCCACAATCGAGAGTAGAAACACTTAATTTCATAAATAAAGAATTATAATAAACCGGAGCGAAATTACAATATTTGGAAGCCTTTGGGATGTTTCCGTGTAACGTACCATGACAACAGACATTTGTTTACAAACATAAATATGAAATGAAATTAAAACTCCCCTAGGGAAATTGTTGTCTTATTTCGTCTACTAGGTACTAAAGCCACTGTATTCCAAGCTGAAATCTTTGCCATAATGCAATGTGTTCAGGAAAATGCAAAAGGTGGGTACACTAAACAACACATAAGCATCCTGTCAGATAGCCAAGCAGCCTTAAAAGCACTTGAATCACCTCGTACTAGTTCCAAACTAACGAGGGAATGTTTAAACCACCTGACACTTCTATCAGAGAGGAACACAGTTCAACTCATCTGGGTGCCAGGGCACACAGGTGTAGAGGGAAACGAAAAGGCGGACGCCCTCGCGAAAACTGGTGCATCTACCCCGTTTATAGGACCGGAGCCTGTATTCGGTATACCCAAAAAAAGCATTCGAACGGCAATAGAAAAGTGGACCGTCACACAACACATTTCTCGCTGGGAGGATACACAGGTACAAACACTGGGAAAGGCAATAATTAGGACACCTTCCTCCAGACTAACAACTGACGTACTCCACTTAGGACGAACTCAGATCAGAAGGTTGGTGGGACTTGTTACAGGACACTGCCACCTGAAAAAACACCTCCAAAAAATAGGTGTACACAGAGGAGACACACTCTGCAGACTATGTGAAAAAGAGGAGAAAACAGCCTCACACATAATCTTTGACTGTCCAGCGCTCTACCGCAAGAGACAGCAGCTTTTCGGTGGAGCTCCGGATGAACTAACCTTCACACACGAGCACCTTGTAAGAAACATTCTGCAACTCGTTGAGGGCACAGGACTACTTTAAACAAAGGATCAGGGGGGCACAAAAGACCACAGAGCGCCTCTCTCGCTCGGTTTGTAGCCCACCTTAGCCTAAACCTAAAAGTTAACAAATTTCACAAAAATCGTGTGGCCAATTTTGTTGCAATAGTTTTTTGACAATATCTAAACTATTTTTAAATAAAAATTTCACTTCACAGTTTTCATTTGTACAAAAATTCTCATACATTCTCACATAGTGTTCTTCTGGGGCTATTGTAATACCAAAATTAAATCTTGTGTACAAAAAACGTAAACCCAAGTAACATTCTTACATTCAGTTTCAAGTAAAGGCCGTTTTTTAGTGTGTACAGAAAAATTTCAAATTCTCATTTTTGCGGAAAGTTGGGAATTCAAATAATATACAATTGCCAATTAGATAAACATAAATGAGTTATCTAACATAATATCAATTTGGCAATAAAGGCACTTTATAGATCAATAGATTCAAATTTTAATGTGCTTGTATGCGATGTTCATGTCAGCGCGATAAATACACATTTCAGGCAACAAGAGCCCGTCGCTTTGTATCGGTGAGACAGTTTGGACTTAATATAGATAATTAGCAATAATGTTTGTAATGACACTGACAGCTCAGAAAAAGTTTTAGCCAAAGTTGGCCTCACTTCCGGGTAAAACCGGAAGTAGTGATATTGCTTAATTGGTTATAAAGCGAATTTAATATAATAATAATTTTTTTGTAAGATTTTGCACAAATGTCGTTATTATAGCAGCCCAAATTGTGTCCAAATGTACTTTATAGCACTAATACTATAAAGTAGTCTTTATAGTACTAGTGCTATAAGGTACAGTTTTTTGTTGTCATCAACAAAAATTTTTAATTATTGTTTTGTTTTAAATAGTATAATGATAATTACATTTCACGGATACTCGCAGATTTTTCTTGAAGAAGGTTTCACGCGATATAAAAAAAATAGTGTATATACCTCGTTTCCAAAGCGCCTATATGGCACTCCTGTGGTTCTAGACCTCGGCTTCGCCTCGGTCTGCAGACTCTACACTCGTTGCCGTAAAGTTCCACTTTGAAAACTTATTATATAAAGTTATTGTAAATAAAACAATTTTTAACTTCAACCTGTTGGAGTTAAGAATTGGTTTAATTACAATAAATTAAAATGAACTTCAACGAAAAGCTCGAACTTATACAAAAAAGGAATATACAAATACCTATTACGTATCATAAAAACATACAGCAAGTGCCATTTAACCTTGCAAAAAAATGACGATAAGTTTAAAAGGCGAGAAGCCGTTACACTCTCAAGCAAAAGCAATCCCGTAGTTTGAAAGCTAGTATAATATCTAGTTGCTGTTAATTATTTATGTCATTATTATGTTAATCCTTCCTCAAAGCAAACTGTTTCTAACCTTATGGCGCACGGCCCTTTAATTTGTCAAAAAATCCACAATTTTTCGTAAACCATAAATAAATTTCATTACTATTTTGTCATACGCCAAAATAGGAAAGTATTGATTTTTGAAAATTCTTCTTGATATTACTTTAGGTTTTTCTTTGTTATTTGTGAAGTTCTTTTGTTGTTATTCTTTACGATGTCAAATTTGGGAAGTGGACGAAAACTACATTCTCAAACGCGTGAGGTTGTGCTTAAAGTGTATTCGTACTTAAAAGCAATTGCTTATAAAGAGCTGGATATTACAAATTCGTCCACAACAGATTTAAAGAAGCATTTGTCTACGGCAACCGGAGTTTCTGTGAGATTAATCTATACATTTTGAAGGAGGCAGAACTGAATATTGAGAAATCTGACGACGAAGATTACCAAGAACTACAAGAAGCAGTTTTTAACTCGCCCAAAAGGAAACCGGTAACCGATTCAGATGATATTACATCTTATGATTTACGACAAGTAATTTATAATTTTCATAATACTAACAATCAACGCATTACTTTAAACAGTCTGTTGCCAAAATTAAAAGACGATTTTCAATTTTCCGGAAGCAAGACCTCTTTACGACGAATGTTAAAAACATTTGGTTTTCGCTGGCGTGTTACACAAAACAATCGCAAATTTCTTCAAGAAAAATCAGATATCAGAGACCTCCGTATTAAATATTTAGAAAAATTAAAGTTGTATAGGCAACAAAATAGAACAATTATTTACATGGACGAAACCTACCTGCATGGTTCTCATGTAAAATCTCATAGTTGGTCAGACAAAACGACGAATGGTTTACTCAGCACCATATCAAAAGGCCAGAGATTAATTATGTTACACGCCGGTGGGGAAAACATTGGATTTGTAAAAAAATGCTCTGCTCATATTCAAATCGGGCACTAAAACTGGTGATTATCATAATGAGATGAATTTTGCTAATTATGAGAAGTGGCTGAAAGAAAAACTTATTCCAAATCTACCTAAAAACTTCGTGTTGGTAATAGACAATGCACCGTATCATAATGTACAAATAAACGCAGCGCCAAATAGTAATTCTAGGAAGCAAGTTATGATTGATTGGCTAACAGAAAAGAGCATATCTTGTTCACACGCTATGACCAAGATACAGTTGTATGAAATAATTAAAAGTATAAAACAACAACACCGTCAGTTTAAAATAAACACAATCTTAGAAGCACATGGTCATACTGCTTTGAAATTACCCCCTTATCACCCTGAATTAAACCCAATAGAGATGATATTGGGGATAGTTAAAAATTATGTGACATCACAAAATGTCACATTTAAGTTGGAGGACGCGAGAAAACTTGCTGAAGAAAAATTCAAGCAAATCAATGAAGAAATATGGAATAAAGTGTGCGACCACGTGAAAAGCACAGAGCAGAAGTTCTGGGAAAACGAACATGTTATGGACATAATAACAGACTCTTTAGTGATACATGTGAAAAATGATAGCAGCGACAGTGATTTTGGTTTTGGGTTTAGTGATTCCGACAATGACGATTGACATTATACTTGCAACTACTAATTGATTTATACAAATAACTTTAGGGAACTCAAATAGTTTATTTGTTAATATCACCATTCATTATTGTTCTGCACTAAGGGAAAAATAAGATTCGGAAATAAATTGAACTCCTATAATAGAGGTTTTTTTTATTACATTTCTAGTTTCTTTGCTGTATTTTTTATACGTAACCTAAATTATCGTTAATGCCTCCTCAAAGCAAACTGTTTCTAACCTTATGGCGCACGGCCTTTTGATTTGTCAAAAAATCCACAATTTTTCGTAAACCATAAATAAATTGACTTTCACTTTTTAGTAGAGTGTACCACACTGTCCAACAGGCAATTAGAACTAGTTTAAATTACGACTACCGACGAAACAAACCGTAAGTAGCCGAATCAAAGCCCACTAAAATATGCAAGGTTAGGTGGCACATGCTGTACATCAGTTCATTTTGGTATCTAGAAACATAAATGTAGTTTTAGCTTGGGACATCTAAGTTGGATCACCTGGTATAAATATGTTAATAAGAACTGCGAATGAAATACCGCAAATTAAGTATGTCCTTTTAAATTTAAGGCAGGTAATCTGATGTGAAAAATTTTCATTTTATTTCGTACACAAATCCCCCAAAATTTTTAAAACACCAAAACAAAGCTCATAATTCAAGTATATTTTTTTATTTTATATTCGTCGTAATCAGCTTTTACGTCCCACTGCTGGGCACCGGCAGTCTTCTCTGCCACGTACTCTCCTTAGCGCTAAGGTGGAGTACGGGGGACCTACAGTTTAACGTCGAATCCGAACGACTAAATTCCAGAGAAGGTTTCAGGCATTAAGACCCCACGGCTGCCTACACCGCATTGGGGAATGTGAGTGGCGGGTTGCGGCATAGATTTTTATTGCTGCGTGGCTTCGGCGGGGAATCGAACCCTAGACCTTCAGCGTTAGAGACTGAGCGCCCAACCTCTGAGCTACCGCCACTCTTTATTTATTATTATTATTATTTATTATTATTAACATAGTAAAAAGAATAATAATTGCTATTTGAGTTTTGATGTCAGATCAGAGTAATACAAAGTTTAATATTTTGATTGGCTTCATTTTCTCTTAATTTTCTCTAAAACATATCAAATGGTGGTTTTGACAAGAATCCCTAAAATGCCAACCCATTCATCTTTACACGAGTCACACAACTCAAGTACGAATTCTTGTGGCTTCTCGAAGGACAAAATGCTTTTGTGCTGCCTTTGTTATTTGTTTATTAGAAATATATAGAACGGATATAAAGTAAATTGAAATTAATATAAGTTGTAGATTCTTTTTATTTCGAACAACCTATTTTTTTAGTTATATTTGATACTTATGTAACTTTCTTGAATACCAAGTAATTGAAAACTTTTTTTACTGCAAAAATAATTATTTTTTACGTTTTTCAAGATATTAAGATATTTTATTGATGAACATTTTTGTTTTCCCTTTCTTCTTTAAGATATTTTATATCCCACATGATGTTCTAGCCCAAACTGTTAATATCACATTAAATCAGACTAGTCTTAGCACAACCGGATGCGTTAGGTTCTAACTCGTTGCTTCGCTCAATGAAACACAGAGCCCTTGAAGTCATTAAGAATATAAGCTGATGTTTCTGGCGTTAGTAGAGGCAAAAACTAGCTTGTGTTTTGTGGCAACTTTGAGTTAAAGAACACTAGAAACCAGCAAATAAAATGCGTTAGAAACAAAGAGTAATCGGAAGAAAAAGTGGGATAAATAAATCCCAATTTTATTTATTCTATCTAGAAAAATTAAATTGAGAATCTATGTTCTGTGTAATTTAGCAATTTTTCAACTTTCCTTTATTAAATACCAGCTTCCATATTCAAAAATGTCTAAACTGTGCTGCAGGTGTCACATCAAAAGCAAGGTATTGAAGGGAAGGTAAATTATAGGTCACACCTAGCATTATTGACTTACAAAATATCAGATAGCCTTTAAAAAAGATTTCCAAAATTTTCAGAGGAATTAATTCTTAAATATTCAACTATTTAAAATTAATAGTATATTAATAAAATAAAACACTTGGTAAATTGTTTCACAATAACAAATTGTGAAACAATTTACCAAGTGTTTTATTTTATTAATATACTATTAATTTTAAATAGTTGAATATTTATTAATAATGTTTCATCAAGTGCCTACCACACAATCAATTCAAAAAAATTAATTCTTTTTAAACGACGTTATATGAATTTCATTGATGAATTACATTGTTGAAAACTACACTAAAACAGCTTCACAATGATATGCCGTACTTCCCTTATAGTTTGTAATTAGCATTTGAAAAACTAAAATTACGTTAAACAACATTATAATAACACAATTGCTAAAGCATATATCTAATCTAATATATAAACGCGGTGAGTGTCTAATGTTTGAACTATAAAAATAGATCTTTGGAAGATGTACGTCAATGCTATAATGGTCTATAAATTCCGCCAGTTATTTTTTACATGCAAATAAGAAGTAGAAATCTTTTTTTGAGTACAGCACGCTTCGTTTGTCTAATTGAAATTACCGATTATGTTTTCTTAACTCGCCATCTCAAATTTCATTTCCCCAATGTTTACACTATAAACTATACAATATTACAGATTAGTTACTGTAAATAAACTATTTTATTGATAAAAAAATACGTGTCCGTAAAGTAGGAACTCATAAACATTCATTACTCGAGACATTTTGGGATACAGTTAAATTACACCACTTGACTGTTACATAAACATTGAAATCCCACTTCTTTGTTAAGCGCGTCTTAAACTATATAATAAAATAGCAGAACCGGTGGGCTACGTCACACGCTTTTATTTATAAACAATTGCTAACTGCGGTTGATTTAGTTGCCAATATAATATTTCTTTGTTAAGCGCATCTTAAACTATACAATAAAATAACAGCTAGGCTTCCGGGTTGGAGCCGCGTCATCGGTGCATGAACTGCCTACGTTTCGTCCTCGGTTCCACGGGACATCTTCAGGGCTGTGGTCACTTTGGGATCTGGAACACAACTGGCGAGACCGGTGCAGGCACCGGGTTTATAAGGGACGGATGGGTAACAAGGTGTGAATGCTGGGTTTGTGATTGGCTGTCGGGCTGTAGGGGTTGAGCGGTTGCAGGGCGGGGCTTGGATTTACTCGGAAATAACAGTTTGTAGGCATTGTGCAGGGGATAGCTGTGGTCTCGGTTAATACTTAAAGAAATACGATTTACTTTCTTCTAAACAAATTTCCAAACCACAAGCCATGACTCACACTGTTATCAACCACTCCAAACACGTACTGAAACAAGACGAAATTTCTATTCTTTCCAAAGGTCCCAATTTCGCTTTAGCACCAAAACGAATTCCTGTAGAGGAAATTGTGTGCGGTGTTGAAGCTTCCATTTCTAAATTACCTGCTCTTTTAGCAGATCCCATACGTTTCGAAACCTTTAAAATTCTTAACTCTGCTAAACCACCCAAATCCAACTGCACCAAGTCCGAATTCCAAGCCCTTAAAAACCTCAAAACCAATCCTGATATTATCATATTAGCAGCAGACAAGGGCAACGCTACCGTTGTGCTTGACCGCGAGGAGTATGATAATAAAATCCTTTCACTACTCGACGATGACGCTTACCGCACATTATCCTCCAACCCAACATCCCGCATCGAAAAATCCACATCTGCTCTTATAAAATCCTCTTCAATTCCAAAAGAAATTCAAAAATCTTTAATTCCCAGACATTCTCAGACACCAAGACTGTACGGACTTCCTAAAATCCACAAACCTAATATTCCTTTACGTCCCATTGTTAGTGCTATCAACTGCCCCACTTATAAACTTTCGAAATACCTTTCCAAAATTCTTAAACCTTATGTTGGCAAAACTGATTCTTTCATCCTAAATTCCAACCATTTTGTTCAACGACTTCAAAATTTGTCTATGAATCCTGAGGATATCTTAGTCAGTTTTGATGTCGAATCCCTGTTCACTAAGGTTCCTATCCCTGATTCCATTTCTTTAATCCAGGACATACTTTCCTTACACAACCAACCCACGGACTTGTCCCTCCTAGTAGAAAATTGCCTGACCTCCACCTATTTTCTATTCCGTGGACAGTATTACGAACAAGTGTCGGGTGCTGCCATGGGTTCCCCACTCTCTCCTGTCGTTGCTAACATTTTTATGGAAGCATTCGAACAGGAAGCCCTAGACTCCGCACCTTTAAAACCTAAATGTTGGTTCAGATACGTCGATGATACCTTCGTTATCTGGCCTCATGGACGGGATTCCCTTTCCGACTTTCTGTCTCACCTAAATTCCCAACATGCCAGCATCCATTTTACTATGGAGATTGAATCCAATGACAACCTTCCCTTCCTCGACGTCCTAGTGAGTCGTCGCCCTGACGGCAAACTAAGACATTCCGTGTACCGCAAACCTACACACACTGACCGCTACCTAAACGCACATTCCCATCATCATCCCGCCCAGAAACGTTCTGTCATCAATTCCTTAGTTAACCGAGCCTTTGCCATTTCTGAACCATCCCACCTAAAAGACGAACTCAACCACATTACGACTGTCCTTTCCCAAAACAGCTACAACAAACGAGACATCCAACACGCTATTACTCAAAAGGCCCAACCCGCAAACACAGAACGTACCAATACTCCTACACCACCTACCTCTGTAGCATTTCTACCTTACATACACAAAACCACAGACCGCATCAGCAGACTGCTTAAACAACAAAACATAAAAACCGTTTTTACTCCCTTTCAAAAACTTTCCAATTTCCTTCCCCCGACCAAAGACAAGTTACCTACCCTCCAATCCTGCGGTGTGTATAGTGTACCTTGCTCCTGTGGGAAAGCCTACATCGGTGAGACGAAGAGGCCGATCAGCGTTCGAGTTTCTGAACACGAGCGCTGCACTCGACTGAAACGTCCCGCAGAGTCGGCTATCGCAGAACATAAACACGATACAGGCCATAACATTCAATTTGACAAAACCAAAATCCTAGCCCGTTCTTCCACCTACCTCAACCGTGTGATCCGTGAATCCATAGAAATACACAAAACTCCTAACAATATTAACCGAGACCACAGCTATCCCCTGCACAATGCCTACAAACTGTTATTTCCGAGTAAATCCAAGCCCCGCCCTGCAACCGCTCAACCCCTACAGCCCGACAGCCAATCACAAACCCAGCATTCACACCTTGTTACCCACCCGTCCCTTATAAACCCGGTGCCTGCACCGGTCTCGCCAGTTGTGTTCCAGATCCCAAAGTGACCACAGCCCTGAAGATGTCCCGTGGAACCGAGGACGAAACGTCGGCAGTTCATGCACCGATGACGCGGCTCCAACCCGGAAGCCTAGCTGTTATTAACAACGGCCGCGGAAGCCTGCAACTTAGAATATACAATAAAATAACAGAACTCGTGGACTACGCCACTTGCTTTTCTTTACAAACAATTGCTAACTTTTTAAGCGCGTTTTAAAGTATACAGTAAAATAGCAAAACCTGTTGGATACGCCACACGTTTTTTTTTACAAAATATTTCTAGCAAAATTATTGGATGAGATATAGTGATGTAATTCATACATTCTGCCGGTATGCAACTTCATGGCACTAATTACACGCTTGGCTGTTACATAAACATTGAAACCCTATTTCTTTGTTAAGCGTTTCTTAACCTTTACAATAAAATAGTAAAATCGGTGCGCTACACCTCACACTTTTCTTTACAACCATTTGCTAACTGCAGTTGGTTTATTTGCTTAATATGATAATTCTTTGTTAAGCGTGTCTTAAACTTTACAAGAAAATAGCCGAACCCGTAGACTAGGCCACACGCATTTCTTTACAAACAACTGTTTACTGCGGCTATTTTATTCCTAATATGATGTTTCTTTGTTAAACGAGTCTTAACCTTTAAAACAAAATAGCAGAACCCGTAGACTACGCCACACGGTTTTCTTAACAAACAATTGTTAACTGCAGCTAATTTTATTGCTAATATGATATTTCGTTGTTAAGCGCGATTTAAACTTTACAATAAAATAACAGAACCCGTCGGCTACGCCGCATGCTTTTTTTTACTAATAATTGTACCTGTGGCTGATTTATTTGCTAATATAATATATTTTTTTAAGCGCGTCTTAAACTATACAATAAAGTGGTAAAACCCGTGGATTACGCCGCACGGATTTCTTTACAAACAATTACTAACTGCAGCTGATTTTACTGCTCATGTGATATTTCTTTGTTAAACGTGTTTTAATCTTAACAATAAAATAGCAGAACCTACCCACCCAGAACGCCACACGCTTTTCTTTACAAACAACTGCTAACCTCGGCTTTCATTGCAAATATGATATTTCTCTTAAACTATACAATAAATTATCAAAGTCCGGAAACTACGCCACACAGTGTTCTGTATAAACATTTGCTAACTCTAGATGATTTTATTGTTAATATATTATTTCTTTGTTAAGCGCGTCTTAAACTATACAATTAAATAGCAGAGCTTGGGGCTACGCTACACCCTTTTTTTAATATCAACGATGTATCCCACTGTATGGTTTTCTTGTGATCATAATACTGGAAACGGTTAATGCAAGTTTATTTAAACAAACTACAATAAATGTTTGACCATCGCCCTATATTTGTTTGAAAACTTTGCTTACGCGGTTCTCAAGCAGAATGTTTAAAGTTCTTATTTCGCACTTTATGTAATCTATTAATTATCAACAATAACAGTTTCTTATTTGCCAACGTCATTTATGTGTTGTTTTTATATGCATTTTCTTAAAATTCTCGCCAGAAAATAGTCCAATGGACTCAGATCGGGCAATGGTGCCGCCAACTCGATTACGCCACTGGTAACCTGTACATTTCTCTTGCATGTCTAAAAAATTTGCAACATATGACATCTGTTTTCAATTGAAAAGGCTTAGATAATAAAAAAAATCATTAAATTATGGGCTTATAGTATACTGCAATAGGTTTTAGTTAAATAATCAAAGAAATTAAATATTTTATTATTTTTAGTAGAAGATAACATAAATCCTAAGTGTGTACGTTGTTTAAATCAGCATATCAGCATGATAATCTTCTTCGACTACAGTCAAAATGAGATATTGGTTTTATTAATTAAAAAACGAATCTGATGGTTTCACAGAATTCGAAACACCTATTCACGCATCTCATCAAATGAAATTCAGCATAGAAAGTTGTCTAAAAAATGTTTTAGTTTAAATAAAAATTTTTAAAAATAAATCAGTTACAGGCCCAAAACAACAATCGAAATTTTCAGTTCTTCACAGCTACCTGAAAAATCAAAATGGCTAGTTTAAGTTAGCTTTTTAGATTATTGTTTGGCACAAAATTTTCATGACTTTTCTTTTATTTAACCAAGTCCTATCTTTCTAAATGAGCGAGATCCTAATGGTCTGTCTCGAATGTGAAACAGCCTGTGTGTTTAAGCTTGAAATCATTTTCACTCTTGCAATTAACATTTAATAGGGTCTGAGTATTTCCGTTACTTGTGGTATTAAGTTAAGGTTTCTGTCAAACCGAATCTTCCACTATGAAGAGATCTACTACGGTATTCCAATTTTGCACGTTATCGCTAATCAACTGCTTTTAATTTAGGTGATTAAATAGTTTACTGCAAACTGACTCATTGGAACATCAAATGAGGCACATAAAGTTGGTTTCATTATACAAAGATTAGGGTAAAAGCGGAAATAATAGATTTCGTATGAGAATATATTCTACACAGTTGGGGTACAATTTAGAAAAGGTCAAGGGTAGATCATTATTTTAATCACATTTCATTCGAGTTGTTTTGTGCTATATGGTAATAAAATAAATCAAATAAGGTTTTAAGTTCTAAGTAAAATACGTTACTGAGAAATAGATCTTTGCCCGAAGCACTCTTTTTGTTGCCACTTTCAGTTCATTACGGTTTTGGGCTTTTTCGTGTAGTAAATACCTTTTATATCATACTTCTAGCTACAACTGTAAGATGCGAAAGGTATTATCTTCTAAGAATATTTACTTTTCAGATAAAAACATTGAAAGATTTTCCTTTCCCAGACGTAAAGTGAATCTTGTAGAAACATGTAAATCTTATCGTCAATTTTTACATTTGCGTCACACTGAATGAATACTGTCTGAATTTAAGCCTGAAACTTGACAATTTTATGTCCGATAAATGTAAATGACAGAGTGGCTAGAAAAACCCCGGCCACTTTTCATGCGGCGGTCAAGAGATGGCGCTTTAGTAAAGAAAAATTAAATTAAGATACTGGCAACAACGCAGAATCCAAGACGTTTTAGTTATTAAATACGCCCCATATTAAATCAAAATAACCAAAGCGTCTTGGATTCTGCGTTGTTGCCAGTATTTTAATTTAATTTTTCTTAACTAAAACGCCATCTCTTGACCGCCGCAAGATAAGTGGCCGGGGTTTTCCTAGCCACTCTGTATAACAGCAAATAATTTTTCTTATAAAAATCTAAAATGAAAATTTCGGTTTAAAGGTTACGTATCGCTAGAGAATTAATGATTTGTTTCGCCTATTCATTCCTAAATTTGCACAAAATACTACAAAGTAGAAAATAGAACTCAATTATTCTCCCTCAGTTGTGTTTCGGTTTACCACGCTCTCCTTGTCGTATAATGATGTTTATTGATGAGTTTTGTAAAGCTGCCAAACCGAACCCAATATCAACTATATTAAACATGCTGAGTTTCACACACATACAATGTAACATAACATTATAAACTTATAGATTATAAATGCAAAATTCAAAGCTGTTTTATAGGTTTGTAAGCACATAATATACTGGCGGCTCTAATTCGCTTGTTTGTAGCAAGAATATTAAATTTTCTCCTCCATAAGTTAGTATCTATTTTAATTTTAAATAAGTCTATGGATGCACGAACTGATGAATCCTAACATGACCCGTATATTATCTCCCTTCCTTGTCCCGTATATTAGATGCTTATCCCTTTCTTATTTCATTTATTAGTTACCCACCCATGTTTCCAGTCAAATTGTAACAGGCTATATAGTTCATTAATTATCAAGTAAAGAAGTAATATTTACAAAACCTGCATTTATCTATTTACTAAACTTGAACTCCTTCCAAAATTTTCAAATTGTAACGGCGAGCCCCTCTTTCTGCAACAATAACCCACATATTTACGGTGTACATTATGTTATAAGGAGCATATTCCCTTGTACAGCAAGCCGCTACGGCAATAGTAACAGATACGCAAATTTCGAAATTTACTATTGCTATATAAGTTGCTGACTGGAATACCGTAATCACAAAAATAAACTCCAAGATTGGAGCGTTGGAGCCGCGAGCCAGCAAATAACCGTGGGCAGGTGTCCATAGTTTGCGGGTCTCAATCTAACTATACGACCAATTTCCGTTGAATTTATAAAGTTGTGCTGCAAAAGAGCTAATTCATGTATTAAATTCCAAAATATGTACAAATGAAATCAGTAATTGAACAAATAGATACTAAACAATTACATTATAAACGATTTCTGCTGCTAAATTAGTAAAATAAATACGGCTAACTTGGGCTTGTGGATGATATGGATTGGATAGATTTAAATTTGTTTATAGTGTGTGGACGAGGCTAAGCTCATGATAAAATGAACTTGATACAAATAATGGGAGCAATAGTTCGCGCTGGTAATAAAGTAACGCGTTTACACTAAGAGCTCGCAATTAAAAAGTACTAACTCCACTCGTAGACTACGCTCTACGATATTTTTTGGTAATTTAAAAAACATAAGACAATTTGAGCGCCGCTTAGTTGTTATACTCTGCAGCCTCATTTCTTTCAAATTGAGACAGGTCTAAGGGATCTAGATTGACCGTATAGAAAGAATTACAGCAACCGCTAATTTATAAAACTATTTATTATTAAATATTGATAGAAAACAGCGTGAGGCATAGCCCACAGCTTTCGCTAGTCTATATTAAATCGCTAGAAAGCTCAAAGTTTTTTCCTTGATAAATATTGAGCATTGATATACAGAATGTTTCGGATTCGAGCCCCACCATGAGGATTTTGCTTATTTGAAGAGATGGAGAATTGGTTAAATTGAAGCAATAATCTGCAAATAAATTAAAAAGTTGCCACTCTGGGTTTTTATATATCTGAAAAAAAACTGAATAAACTTATTTTCTCTTTTTATCCATAGCTAACTTATTTACAAGAATTTTAGAAATCTGCAAACACAATCATAACAAACTTTTAAATTTAAATATCGTGCAGAAACCAGATTTGCGACACGACGTTTCGAACTTTGCGAAACATTTCGCAGCTTTGTTTCCATTTAACCAATTCTTTATCTCTTCAAACACGCGAGATTCCCATGGTGGGGTTTGAATTTGGAACAGACTGTATAGTCTTTTTATTGTTTAGACAGCTTAATTCACTTAACCTGCAGAGTGGTCAAAAGTTATCACTTTATCAGCCTTAGGACTATCAAAAGTTGATAGAAAAGATTTTCTAATATTTTTATTTCGTCTCCGTTGAAATCTTGGCTTCGAGCGGTTTTGATTGCTGTTGTAAGTAAACCTCGTGTCTTATTCTCAGACCTAATATCATTCAAGTTTAAACTTCAATAACAATACTAAATACACAGATAAGTCAATTGAAAACATCATTTTTAAGATACATAACAATTTAAGAGTTGCCAAATGACTTTTACAACTATTTTTATTTAGCAAATAATTTGCTGCTAGATTATTTCGATATTACTTTTGATGTACGATATATTACGTTTCCAGTAATTTTTCTTTAACTGATTGACGGTTCTTTAGAAAGTTGTGTTTGATCTTTCATATTATATTTGAACGGTGAAAGCTCAATATTTCAGAAAGCATTTTTCAGCCTTTTTGATGTTAGCATTGAAACCACAGAGAAGCATCTGCGCGCTCGCTACGCGACATTTGGGCGCCGCCGTTGAGCGACGGCTATTGCTAAATTAATTTGAACATATTCTAAAAATAAAATATTTAATTGAATTTTAAAGTTATCTTTTGACAATAGGCACCTAAGTCGATTTTTACGTCGATTTATGACGTAATAAAAACCTTATGGTAATAACAACGCCCAAAAGTCCTGCTCCGCTCGCGCTTTTGTATTTTAGCTAATACTGTAAAAAACTATGAAAATTTCGTAAATTTTTAAAATTTGGAAAAATTAAAGAAATTTTGAAATTGTAAAATATATGAAAATTCCCCTCTCTCCCTATTTTTTGATGCAGTGGCCCGGTTTTATGATGTATTGTGTTTTGTAGTTGCAACCAGTGTTTATCCATTAAAATTTCAAAATCGAATTATTCACCTTCTATACATACACTTTTGGGCGACATCTGTTTTTTGGCGGTTACTCAATTAAGCTGTTAAGGTAAACGACCAAAAAGAAATCTTTCAGTGGTGCCTTCTGAACAGAAAGTTGTCTCTATTGTCATTTAACATGCTTATACCGATTTTGAATCCAAAAATCATAAATTTTAGAAAAAAAAACAAAATTGATGGTAGGGGAAGTGGGGGAGGGGCTAATAAAGAACTCTCGATTGCGATTGTTATTATTATTGTCATTATCGTGGTTGAGAACTTTGGCCTTGATTGCCTTGCGTCACTTCGACTCTTAATAGTTCTTTTGTAACTTGGAAGCCCTTTCTTTGTTCAGAGAAGTTGCAGGCTATTGACAAACCTTAGTATGTCTCTGCACTTTGAGGCTCTCATTTCGGTAGGTGTCATACATAATCTTCTTAACAAAAATATTGTGTTTGCGGCGACAGGCAGCATTGCATACGCATAGGATATGTTCTGCCATTTCTACTGCCTCATTACATAAACAGCAGATTTGGTCGTCGGCTTTGCCAATCTTGAAAATACGGTATTTTAATGCTGGGTAGCGTGTGAAAAGGTCAGTCCAGGCGCGTTTTTAAGCTATGCAGCGGTTCGGTGCAAGTCATGCAGCGGCCCGCACTCCGCAGCGAAGTGACTTACAGACGTAGCCCCTAGCCCATAAAGTCATTAAAAATACAGCAAACAATACAAAATTTACCGACAATTTTTTTTATAAACAAACAAAATTAAACACAATTTAAACACAGACACAAAAATAAAGATTTAAAAAAATGCTTATAAGCGAACGCCTAACTTTAGCCGATAAAATTTTTTTCACAATATCTTCTAAATTCAAATTGTTGAGAGTATCTCTTTCGATTGAAAGTATTGCCAAGTCTGACGTTCTCACTTGAGTCATTGTGCTCCTTAGGTGAGTTTTCAATCTACGCAATACACTTCGTTCGTTCCCCTATATCTCCGGAACCTCTTGACCGATTTTGATAAGAATTGGTGTGTGCATAAATCTTACTCTGATTGCCCTACAATTATTAGGAATGCATATATCGACAGGGGTTTGTCAGAGGCAGCTGCGGATATTTTAATTGCTCTACTTTCTAGTGCAACATTAAAGCAGTACAATGAGTTGTTACAAGGTTGTTTTTTTTTGAAAAGATGACCGTTATAATCCGTTGCAATCATCAGCGAATATTGTTAATAATTTTTAGCTAGAAAGATTTAGCAATGGTGCGTCCTATGCAACCCTCAATGCTGACAAATCGGCAATCTTACTGATTTTAAGTGAATACTTTGCAAATAACAGAATCATCAAAAGATTCTTTAGGGGCGTTTGCAGACTAAAGCCAACCAAACCAAAGTATGGCAAAACTCGGGATACTGCACTAGTACTGGTCTTCATTACTAAGTTATACCCTTTACAATCATTAAATTTTAAACAATTAACTGAAAAATTAGTAATGCAAAAATAGGGTACAAACCTTTTCCTTAATAAGCATTGATAATATTACTTCAGTACATTCAGGCATAGAAATCAGAATATCGGATTCAATAAAGACTTCAGCACCAGGAAAGTTTCAATCATTTTTTCTCCTTCTTTATACAAAAACCTAAATTATGTGCAGTAAAAACATTACAATTGTGTTTTACTTGCAGGCAGTTGTTTGTAAGGTCGTTAATCGGAACCGGGATTAGACCTGTTTTTTTGGTATAGATTCTTTCTAAACACTTTTTGAACTTTTAAACACATAGCGTTGTAGTGCATTTAAAGACAAATCAAATGCTTTTTTACGAAATCTTCAAAATAAATTTTAAGTACGCTCATCAATTAGCTGTAATAAAAGAAATATTTTTCTATTTTTGCATACTTTTGATAACTCTGTAAATAAAGTTGTCATCACCATTTTCGTGAGCGCATTAACTATCTTAGCGCTTGTTACGTAGTAACATCAAGCGCCGCCCGTACCTACGAAACCAACGCTTTGAGTCTGCAGCGGGCTTGTACCGGCTCGATTAGATGTAAATTTCCATTACTTCTTGACGCGAGAATATTTAAAACATAAAAAGTATGGGAAAGTATCAGCGACCTGTTTCGCCCATTTTTGTTTTTTATTAGATGTCGCACGCTTTTCAGCGCCTGATTTGTGTTTGTACTTTGATTTGTTCTTAAAAGCAAAATAAATATTGCAATTAGACAAATAAAACGATAAATTAAATATTTTTACCATTGAGAAATATCAGAAAACGGAAAACTTTGAGCTCAAACTTTAATTTTAGGTAATTATTGCACTGGCACATACAATATTATAGGTATTATTTTCGCACCTCGTCCTTCATAGATCATTTGGTAGTAACTCCGACTTTAGGCTATTTCCCACAATTTTTAAAGTAAGAGGGTAAAAATTCCTGGGACGGATCTGTGCCTGCTGGTATTGGTTGTGTAGAGAACTCATTACTTCTTCTTGTGCGCTACGGCCCACACGTCTCCGCGCTCTGTGCCGTCCTACAACCTCTCGTTAGTTGTTTTTCTGTGTAGTACAGTTGTCAGTGGTACCATTATGGGTAAACATAAGCGCGATAGGGACAATAGCTCAGAAATTAGAAGAAAAATACGTAAGTTGGAAAAGAAATTACATCGTCATAGCGCTGCAATACGCCAACCTTCGGATGACCAGCGCCCTTCATCGTCTCGCGAGTGGACACCTCCCATTTCGTTATTATCACGTTCGCAGCATTCCAGGTCCCGTTCAGTTTCCCGACAAAGCGATGTGACCTCATCGCCAGGCAGTAAGTAATATAAACTATATACATTCAACGTGTTTTGCAGACGTGGCTGACTTACCCATATCAAGTTACGGCGAAAACATTTTCACAACATCAGGTCCGTACCTTCAAAAAAGGAGAATGCGATGAGTTCTTCTTAGTAGCCCGTGCTGTTTTTTAAAATTAAAAATCAGCCCGTCTTGCTACTCTTACAGGAATCCCTTTAGTGCCTATTTTTTAAGATAGGGCTGGCCTGACAATTCTAATACAGCAATCTGTATGTCAGGGTAAGCCAGCCCGTTTTGCTACAACTCTTACAGGAATCCCTTTAGTGCCTATTTTTTAAGATAGGGCTAAAGCTGATTCTTCCAGTGCCTATTTTTTAAGATAGGGCTGGCCTGGCAATTCTAATACAGCAATCTGTATGTCAGGGTGATAAATACTCTTTTTGCACCCGCAGGCGGTGTTACACCCATTCCCCCAATTAACCCAAACGGAATAGAGATGGTCTATGAGGAGCAACATCTTCATGAAGACATCTTGCATATACTGGGGGAAAAGAAGACAACGGTTAAAACACTGGGACCGCCAATTCATAACGATATCGCAGACCGCTGGACCGATATAATTACAAACGGTCTCCGAGAAGAACATAAGGTCGAGTTACTAAAAAAGTATCCTCCCATTGAAAACCTACCTTTGACAGCAGCTCCGGTTTTAAACCCAGAGGCAGTTGCAGCGGTCGCTGAAGCGGCCTTGAAAAGAGACTCTCGCTTAACAAACGACCAAAATCAAATAGGGGCTTGTATTGCAGCTCTGGGAAAAGGATTTTCCCTTGTGCTTAATGACACAGAAAGAAGGGAGGCGCAACTGCCTCTCATTGAAGTATTAAGTGATGCTGCGAGATTACTCGCAGACGCTCATCACAATAGGTCTTTAGTGCGAAGATCTCTTTTAAGCTCCAGCCTAAATAAGGACTGCAGAGAAACCATAACCAATAGTACTGTGGATGGCCTCTTATTTGGAAAAAATCTCGGTGAAAGAGTAAAATCCGCCAAGGAACTGGAAAAATCTTCACATGTATTAAAGATCCCTATACCAAAAAAGAAGGTCGAAACACGAAAGACGCTAACCACTGAAAAGAAAAAATATTTAAACTACAGGAGTCCGCTCCCGAACAAGAGCGCTGCGGCAAGCGGACCATACCAGAGGAACCATCAGCGCAGACCATTCAAACCATATCCCAGAGAAGATCGTCAAAAGAGACAACAATACCAGGCGAATCCAAGGAGCAGAAAAATGTATTAAAGGTACGCCTCCTGGCAGGCCGCTTAAAATTCTTTCTCCCAAAATGGGAATCAATTACTTCTGCTTCAAATATTTTATCGTACGTAAAAGGCTACAAGCTCCCGTTTACTAGGGTGCCAGTACAATCTGTGGCCCCATCAGAACCTGCCTGGTCTAAATTAGAAAGAGACGAACTACAATTAGCCGTTGGTAATCTCTTACATTCCAAGGTCATTTCTTTATGCGCTCATACTAATGGAGAATTTATCTCACGAATTTTCCTTGTCCCCAAACCAGGTGGACAAGGTAGGTTGATCCTCAATCTTAAAAAACTGAATTTCTTTCTTCACACTGAACATTTTAAAATTGAAGATGCCAAAACAGTTGCTAAATTACTCTCTAAAAACTGCTTTATGGCCAGCATAGACCTGAAAGACGCCTACTTTCAAATTTCCATCGCAACTGAGCACAAAAAATATCTACGATTTACATTCAACAATACCTTATTTGAATTTAATTGTCTTCCCTTTGGTGTTAGCTCGGCTCCTATGGTTTTCACTAAATTAATGAAGCCGGTAGTAGGTCTCCTACGGTCTAGAGGGTTCCTTTCTGTGATATATTTAGATGATTTCCTTCTAATAGGAAATTCATACCAAGAATGTCTAACAAACGTCACGACAACAATTAAACTCCTAATGAGTTTAGGTTTTGTTATTAACTGGAATAAAAGCCATCTAACACCTTCACAACATTGCAAATTCCTAGGGTTTCTATTTAATTCCAAGGCAATGTCAATAGAATTGCCAAGGGAAAAAAGGGATAAATTACATGCATTAATTTCTGAATTTCAAATAAAAAATAAATGCAAGATTCGGGACTTTGCACATTTTATTGGTACTCTAGTCTCTGCTTGTCCCGCTCTCGATTACAGTTGGTGCTATACCAAACTTTTTGAAAGGGTTAAATTTCTATCTCTTAAAGCTCAGAACGGGAATTACAACAAAACGGTATCTCTTGATGAATCACTGTCAGATGACTTTAATTGGTGGCTACGCAGCATTAACACTAAAGTCCATACTATTAAAACATTTGATTTCAAAATAGAGATATTCACAGACGCCTCCTTATCGGGGTGGGGTGTGTGTTGCCAGGGACAAACGACGCATGGCTTCTGGACTGAATCAGAAAAACTAGAACACATAAATTACTTAGAACTTTTATCCGTTTTCTTTGGTTTGAGATGTTTTGCTTCTGATTGTTTCGACTGTGAAATTTTGATCAGAACCGATAATACTACAGCTATCTCCTATGTGAATAGAATGGGGGGTGTCCAACATCCCAAACTAAATAGGTTGGCAAAAGAAATATGGGAATGGTGCGAACATAAAAGGATTTGGGTCTTTGCATCATATATAAAATCCAAAGATAATTTTATAGCGGATAGCGAATCTAGAAAACTAGTTCCTGAAACAGAATACGAGCTTTCAAACTCTGCGTTTCAATTGGTCTCTGACCAGCTGGGTTCTCCAAACATAGATCTCTTTGCAACTAGGAATAATAGCAAATGCAACAAGTTTGTCTCGTGGTATAGAGACCCGGATGCGATAGCAGTGGACGCGTTTACATTAAATTGGAAACAGTTCTTCTTCTACGCGTTTCCACCTTTTTCTATAATTTTAAAGACCTTGCAAAAAATTATAACCGACAAAGCCAGCGGTATTGTAATAGCACCCTACTGGCCAACCCAGCCATACTACCCATTGTTTCTTACTCTTCTTTCATCAGAACCGATATTTCTCAAACCAGACATTAATCTTCTGTTATCCCCCAACAGACAACCCCATCCGCTCTGGAAGACGCTGACGTTGATGGCCGGCAAATTATCTTACAAGCATTCCAATTGAGAAACGTACCTACTTCATCTGCAGACCTGCTCCTAGCTTCTATACAGCAATCAACACTGAGGCAATATGAAATCGGCCTTAAACTTTGGGCTCGCTTTTGTAAAAACAAACAGATTAATATGTACTCTGTAGATATCCCTGCAACCCTAATCTTTTTTACCAAAGAATTTAATAAAGGAGCCTCATATGGATCCTTGAACAGTCACAGGTCAGCTTTAGCATTAATTTTAGGACCCAAAATCTCAGAAGATAACAGGGTTAAAAGACTATTTAAAGGAATTTTTAATAAGCGACCTACTCGGCCGAAATATAACAGTACCTGGGATCCGTCATTAGTACTGACCCATCTAAAATCGTTAACTATTGCAAAAGAGATGACCTTAGAAATACTGTCCCTGAAACTTATTACTCTGCTTGCTCTAACCACGGGACATAGAATCCAAACACTATTTTCAATAGAAACAGATAACATACAAGAGCTACACGACAGAATTGAAATAAAAATTACAAAAATAATCAAGACCTCCGGTAGAAATAGGCCTCAACCAGTTCTGATGTTACCATTCTTTCATGATCAACCAGAGATTTGTGTTGCATCCACTCTGCTACAGTACCTCAAAAAGACAAAAAACCTCCGCGGAGCCTCCAGTTCTCTCTTTTTATCATACAAAAAACCACATCAACCTGTCTCTACCCAAACCCTGAGTCGCTGGATAAAGACAGTCTTAAAAAACAGTGGGATAGATACACGTATATTTTTTGCACACAGCACAAGACATGCTTCAACTTCGGCGGCAGAAAGAACCGGCGTTTCCATTGAAACAATTCGGAAAACCGCTGGGTGGACAGAATCGTCCCAGGTTTTCGCAAGATTTTACCAAAGACCAGTGTGCTCCAACCTGACCTTTGCACGATCTATTGTTCATACTTAACAAATATACCCTAGCTCTTATAATCATCATACAATTATGCATTATGTTTCCATATTTGTTTTTGTCTTTCATTTGTATGCTGTTAATAAACACTTTTCTAATTAGCAACTGCCACAAATATAGGAATACTTTCAACATCTACCAAATGATCTATGAAGGACGAGGTGCGAAAATAATTATATGATCAAACGAACTCACCTGTGAAGTTCGATCATAATTATTGTAAGCACCTCGTCCGAATAGATCATACCCGCCTCTGATTTTTCTCTGCAGTTGTTCTACAGTTTTTTTATCCCAACCCTTCAAATATTTGTGGCGGGCACATCTTTCAAACTAATGAGTTCTCTACACAACCAATACCAGCAGGCACAGATCCGTCCCAGGAATTTTTACCCTCTTACTTTAAAAATTGTGGGAAATAGCCTAAAGTCGGAGTTACTACCAAATGATCTATTCGGACGAGGTGCTTACAATAATTATGATCGAACTTCACAGGTGAGTTCGTTTGATCATATAATAATACACTAATACAGAGATGCTACTTCTTTGAGAAAAAAACTGAAATGATTCCAGTCAATAAATATACATATTTAAATATTTCTTCCTACCACTCTAATAATTTTCAGATTTCGTTTTGTTTATTGAATACTTTGACTTTGTGGCGGATCGGCAGAGAGGGTCAAGGGTGCACGTGCGTGGGCCCGTTCCAGTTCCAGGAACCGAGTTTATTAATACTAAAGTCTAAATAATAATATGAATGCTTTGCACTTTGCTAATCAAGTCGGCTATATTACATTCCCATGTAAGGGTATTATTTTACATTAATTGGAGATAAATATTTAAACTTAAAATAATACTTTTTAGTATTTTAGTCTTGCTTAGAAATAAACAGTGATGTGATTTTACCGGTAAAATAAAAAACGGTAAGTAAAATCATTATTTTACCGGTAAAATACGGTAAAATACCGGTAAAATAAATTTCACGTCAAAAATGGATTCCTTATGAAAAACCATTTAGTTTGATACTAGATACTCGACAGGTCTACTTAATACTTGATACGAAAACACAAAAATACAATTATTTATAGTTTATAAAAATATAAGGGTTATGTAACTTACAGTTACAGTTATAATTATTAAAAAATACCCAAATTAAATACAAAGCAAAATGTGATAACGAAAATAAAAAACATGAAGATATAAATCACAATAAACATTTAGATAAAATAAACTTATACTGCTGTGTATCTGGGTATTTGAAAATATCCAGACATTTTCATAATTTTAAGATAATTAATTAATTTAAAGTTTTTAATAGAAAAATAAATATAAATAGCCCCACGTTGATGAGCCATAAATTATGCTATGTAATAAGAATATTTAAAATTCTTATTAAAAATTAAATTCTTAAATAAAATTAAATAGCCCCACGTTGGAATCGTCATAAATTATGCTGTGAAATAAGAATTTTGAAAAATTCTTTTTTTAATTTTTTTTAAAAATTCCAAACATTTGAAAAATCATAAATTTTGTAAACTTTGAATTATTATTTATTTTTGACCCACATTTGCTAGCTCAGTAATAAAATTAATATAATTAAATGCTGTGTGTTTTAATTTAGTTTTAAGCATTTTCATAAAAAAATAAATTTCAAATAAATTTATAAGCATGGGAATTTTATTTTAAAACAAGAGACTCTTATTAAAATTTTGACATGTAAATAATTGATTGACATAAATTCATCTTGTACTTAATCTCAGGGATAATTTTAAATTCTTGAACATCATGTAGCTTCACTATTGTCGATGGGTTATTTAAAAAAAATTAAATTGCAGATTTCCAGAATACCACCTACTACATTTACACGCAAATACATCACCATAAAATAATATTTAAAACATCTCTGTACATTTATAATAAATAAAACAATTTTTTTTTTATTGAAACACCACGAAAATTATTACTTATCTTTTTACAATGTTCATCTTTGAAGTTCGGAATCTTTGATGCGTGCGCTTCCACGTATTTGAATGGTAGCTAACTCATACAACCAATTTTTCTTTCCTGTCTGTGATGTGCTTGTGCACGGTATGATGTGTGCTGTCCTAACGCTGCCTGTCCGATAATACTAAACCATGAGTTCTCCAGCAAAATCTTCAATAACAGTTTTTCTCAGGTATGTAATTCCCTTTTTTTATTAGAAATTATATTTTTCAATTTATAATTACTTTAATTTTTCATTTATTTTTAGCATTTTTATTTTTAATTATAACTGTTCAACTTTTATTATTACAGATTTATTATTATATCACACGAAGAAGATTAATTCCATATTATCTGTCAAATACAAATCTGCACGATTGACAACAAGATGTATTTCTCCACCTCAAAAACCGGAAATTCGCAGAACTATTTTTTATCATAAGATGGTGCTCAGGTACGCCATTTTTTATCAATTTATAATTTATTGAATTTATTTGTCGAAGAAACTTTCAAATTGTTCTTTAATTACTTGGATCACTGGTTATTATAGTTAGATTTTAATTTAGTTTCCCATTGGAATATTTAATACTTGCACAAATTAATATTTTTACAATAAAGAAAGGACGCTTCACAATTTTACTTTTTAATCTTCCAATAACTTTTATATTCTTCAACGGATTTTTCTCAACTTTCTTTAAATAATAAAACACCTTATTACTGTCACTTATAACAACAATTTATTTTGTTCACATTAAAATTTCTAGTTACATTATCAAAAATTTGGGAGCTAAACATTAACGCACCCACGCTATGCAAATTCTTACCGGAAGCTCTCTTGAAAAATTTAATCTCGAACCCCCAGACTAAATTTCCAAATATATCAAATTATACAAATATCACCCTTAAGTATCCTTTACATAACGATAACACCGGAAACAATTAAAATTCTATTGTTTTTACAAGATAGCTACGAAACCTTACAATCTAATCTAAATTTCACCCTTATTCAACTTATTACATAAATGTCATTATCCCAGATTAACT
Organism: Ctenicera cuprea; assembly: GCA_958336395.1. Taxonomy (NCBI): domain Eukaryota; kingdom Metazoa; phylum Arthropoda; class Insecta; order Coleoptera; family Elateridae; genus Ctenicera; species Ctenicera cuprea. The sequence continues at coordinate 27,538,143 of OY284487.1, read as the reverse complement.
GGAATACAACTATTTTAAATACGCGATTCAAACATAAATCAACGTATGACAGGTACATTCAATGAAGAAAATTTTTCTTAAAATTTTAAAATTAACATATTTTTTTCATATTTATAAAAGCACATAAATTAAACAATACCAGCTTATTAGCATTAATAATTATCAATTAATTATTCATTAATTTAAAACCATAGTTACATTCCTTAATTAACATAAACCCTAGGTTTACAAGTAATTTATATGAGGTCATTGACTTCTTATCACTTTTATCTGTGACTATATTTTATACAAAAACCGTCTGGCAAATTCTTACAACCTTGACCTAAAATACAGAAAACTATTTACATTACAATATTTTATATACCGACATACTCAAAAGTAATGTATACGGTTTGTTTTAAATATAAATAAACAATTAGGTTATCTAATAAAACTAAATTAAATTAACTCAATAAACACCTTAATTAAATTAATTCTAAATTAAAATTATACAGGGTGCGTCAAAATAATTTTCTAAAAATAAAATTTTTTTTTTTATTTTAATTCACTTATTCATTTTAAAAACACACTTTTCAACCAATAACATCTCAAATAAGGATTACCCTTTAATATTATACACAGTTCGACTCATATTTTTACACAAACGATTTTATTATTGATAAATAAATTAATTCAAGTTAAATTATTTATAGTTTGCGTCAATATTAAATTGCCTTAGCATGTTTTATATATGCTATAATTTTTTTTAGTCAAGTTTTACTAATATAAATAATTCTATTCTAGGAATAGTATCCTGGAAAATCTCAATGCTACCTCAAATGCATTTAACCAATAAGAAATACAAGAAATCAAGATTACCACTGCATTACCGTCGATATAAATAAACTTCAATGAATTACAAGACCACGAAGAATATCTCATACTTTAACAAAATCTCATACTTTTTTAAGTAATAAAAAAAATTAGTAATAATTTTTAATTTTAAGTTTATAAATAAATTTTTGAATTAGAACACACAGCATAAATCCCCCTTTAATTTTTCAAAATTTGAAAACCCCTATTTATAAAAATTGCAAATTTTGCAAAAATTAACAAAAAAAATTTCACTCTCCCCCTTCTAACAATTTCAGTCAAAATTAATATTTTATCTGTTAATCCTGGAGTAAATTTCCGATAATAATTTAAAATCCCCAAAAATCCTCTTAGCATTCTTAACTATAAAATATCCCCCTCTAACTCCTATCCTGCCTTTATCTAAAAATTCTTTCATTTTCACCCTCTTTTTAATTTTAAATTGCGCAGGCTCTTTCATATAATTTATAAATTTCATCTTGACCTTCTTTTTATTTTCCAAGGCCTTCGCATTAATTTTATTATTTGAAATTTTCATTTTCACCTTCTTTTTATTTTCCAAGGTATCCGAATATTTTCCATATTTTATTAATTTCATTTTAACTTTCTTCTTGGTTCTACAGGTATCCGGATATTTTTCATTAATTATTATTTTCATTTTAACTTTCTTTTTGTATTTTAATTCCCCAGGATCCTTCTTATTATTTAAAATTTTCAATTTAATTTTCGCTTTTTGTTTAAAATGTTCTGGCCACTTTTTATTATTTAACCATTTTAATTTAACTTTTGCTTTATTTTTAAAAATCCTTGGGTACATTTTATCATTTAATGATTTTAATTTAAATTTAGTCTTATGTTTAAAATTCTCCAAATACTTTGTATTAATTAAAAATTTCATTTTAAATTTCGTATTATTTTTAATACTCTTCAAGTACTTTATATTATTAACAATCTTCATTTTAGTATTTATTTTATTTATTACTGACATCAGATAATTTTTATAATTTGTAGATTTTAATTTTACTTTTGGTTGATTTTCTAATAGCATTAGATAACTTTCACATTTTGAAAATTTTATTTTCACTTTCCGATTTTTAAAATAAATTTGATTATTTTTATATTTTGAAGATTTTATTTTGGTTTCCTCTTTATTCTCTATCCACGAATAAATTTTATTTTCTGAAAATTCTTCCTTTTCCTTTACGTTATTCTCTATTTGATCTTTATCTTGACTTATTTCAAGCTCTTTATAATTGTTAATATCATTATCAACATTACTATTTTTGATTTCACTTTGATTTATTTCTTCATTATTTATTTTGTCACCATCTGTAATCTTTATTTCATATTTACTTTCCGTTAAATTTATTTCATTTTTATTTAATGATTTTTCTAAATCAGGTTCTTTCGGGAAATCTTGATGTTGTTTACAAAATTCTGTTGTATCCCTCTCTGGATAAATTAATATTTTACTCTCCTTTTCTCCTTCATTAATATTTGAGGATAATTCTTGATACTCATTAACATTTAAATTTGATTGATTTATTATGACTTCTGGTAATAATTCTTCTTTTATTTCATTAATTTTAAAATTATCATTCTGTTCTTTATTTAAAAATGGAAATCTGTTGTTCTTATAAATTAGACAATCTTCTTCTATAATCATATTATGATATTCCAAAAAATCGCTTCCAAGCACCATGTCGACAATCATGTCCGGAACAATTAATAGTTTCGCAGATACTTTAACTTCATTGATATTCAAATCACAATCCAATCTTTCCTCAATACGACCAAACTTCATTTTATTTTCATCTATTAGATTAAACCCCCCAAATATTACAATATTATTCTCCAATAATTCATAATTATTAACGACGACGTCTTCACTTATAAGTGATAAATCAACCCCCATATCTATAATAGTAACAAATTCAATATTATTCAATCTAAGTCGTATTGATGGTAAATTCATTAAATCATTCTTTTCTGTATTATTCCATTTTTTTTCTGCTTCAACATTTAATTCTTTATTTAATTCTTTATTTATCTCTTCATGACCTGTCTCCACTTCTTGTACTAATTCTTTATTTATTTCTTTATTTATCTCCACATGATCTGTCTCAACTTGTTGTTCTAATTCTTTAGTTATTTCTTCCACATTTCCATGATTACTGTAATTTACTTCTATTTTCTTTATTTCTTCCCTACTCTCTTTTATTTCCCTCTTCATTTCTTCCCTACTCTCCTCAATTTTTTTATTAGTTTTTTCACTATTCTCTCTCATCTCCTTCATCATATTCATTATCATGTATTCTAATTTTGAACTTTCTCCCTCCTTACTACTCTTACTTGTGCTTGCAGCACCTTCTTCTTCTTCCTTCTCAACATCTTGTTCTTCTTCTATTTTCTTTTCTGGTTCCATTTTAGATTTCTTACTCCTACTCCTCTTTTTCTTTTTAACTACTTGGAACTCTTCTCCTTTTTTATTACTTAAATCGCTGTTGTCCCAGAATGTTTTCATTTACCCCACATAAATTATTTCATAACCCCAAAAATTATTCAAATAATCCTCAACTTTATTTATAAAAAAATATTACCCTTTAATTGTACATAAATAACCCAATCGAGCCCCACGTTGCCTGGCGACATAAATTATGCTGTGTAATATGAATTTTGGAAATTCATACTACCTTTAATTTTTTGAATAAAATTAATTGCTAAAAAGCCCACGTTGGTACGATCATAAATTATGCTGTGAAATAAGAATTTTGAAAAATTCTTTTTTTAATTTTTTTTAAAAATTCCAAACATTTGAAAAATCATAAATTTTGTAAACTTTGAATTATTATTTATTTTTGACCCACAATTGCTAGCTCAGTAATAAAATTAATATAATTAAATGCTGTGTGTTTTAATTTAGTTTTAAGCATTTTCATAAAAAAATAAATTTCAAATAAATTTATAAGCATGGGAATTTTATTTTAAAACAAGAGACTCTTATTAAAATTTTGACATGTAAATAATTGATTGACATAAATTCATCTTGTACTTAATCTCAGGGATAATTTTAAATTCTTGAACATCATGTAGCTTCACTATTGTCGATGGGTTATTTAAAAAAAATTAAATTGCAGATTTCCAGAATACCACCTACTACATTTACACGCAAATACATCACCATAAAATAATATTTAAAACATCTCTGTACATTTATAATAAATAAAACAATTTTTTTTTTATTGAAACACCACGAAAATTATTACTTATCTTTTTACAATGTTCATCTTTGAAGTTCGGAATCTTTGATGCGTGCGCTTCCACGTATTTGAATGGTAGCTAACTCATACAACCAATTTTTCTTTCCTGTCTGTGATGTGCTTGTGCACGGTATGATGTGTGCTGTCCTAACGCTGCCTGTCCGATAATACTAAACCATGAGTTCTCCAGCAAAATCTTCAATAACAGTTTTTCTCAGGTATGTAATTCCCTTTTTTTATTAGAAATTATATTTTTCAATTTATAATTACTTTAATTTTTCATTTATTTTTAGCATTTTTATTTTTAATTATAACTGTTCAACTTTTATTATTACAGATTTATTATTATATCACACGAAGAAGATTAATTCCATATTATCTGTCAAATACAAATCTGCACGATTGACAACAAGATGTATTTCTCCACCTCAAAAACCGGAAATTCGCAGAACTATTTTTTATCATAAGATGGTGCTCAGGTACGCCATTTTTTATCAATTTATAATTTATTGAATTTATTTGTCGAAGAAACTTTCAAATTGTTCTTTAATTACTTGGATCACTGGTTATTATAGTTAGATTTTAATTTAGTTTCCCATTGGAATATTTAATACTTGCACAAATTAATATTTTTACAATAAAGAAAGGACGCTTCACAATTTTACTTTTTAATCTTCCAATAACTTTTATATTCTTCAACGGATTTTTCTCAACTTTCTTTAAATAATAAAACACCTTATTACTGTCACTTATAACAACAATTTATTTTGTTCACATTAAAATTTCTAGTTACATTATCAAAAATTTGGGAGCTAAACATTAACGCACCCACGCTATGCAAATTCTTACCGGAAGCTCTCTTGAAAAATTTAATCTCGAACCCCCAGACTAAATTTCCAAATATATCAAATTATACAAATATCACCCTTAAGTATCCTTTACATAACGATAACACCGGAAACAATTAAAATTCTATTGTTTTTACAAGATAGCTACGAAACCTTACAATCTAATCTAAATTTCACCCTTATTCAACTTATTACATAAATGTCATTATCCCAGATTAACTGGAATACAACTATTTTAAATACGCGATTCAAACATAAATCAACGTATGACAGGTACATTCAATGAAGAAAATTTTTCTTAAAATTTTAAAATTAACATATTTTTTTCATATTTATAAAAGCACATAAATTAAACAATACCAGCTTATTAGCATTAATAATTATCAATTAATTATTCATTAATTTAAAACCATAGTTACATTCCTTAATTAACATAAACCCTAGGTTTACAAGTAATTTATATGAGGTCATTGACTTCTTATCACTTTTATCTGTGACTATATTTTATACAAAAACCGTCTGGCAAATTCTTACAACCTTGACCTAAAATACAGAAAACTATTTACATTACAATATTTTATATACCGACATACTCAAAAGTAATGTATACGGTTTGTTTTAAATATAAATAAACAATTAGGTTATCTAATAAAACTAAATTAAATTAACTCAATAAACACCTTAATTAAATTAATTCTAAATTAAAATTATACAGGGTGCGTCAAAATAATTTTCTAAAAATAAAATTTTTTTTTTTATTTTAATTCACTTATTCATTTTAAAAACACACTTTTCAACCAATAACATCTCAAATAAGGATTACCCTTTAATATTATACACAGTTCGACTCATATTTTTACACAAACGATTTTATTATTGATAAATAAATTAATTCAAGTTAAATTATTTATAGTTTGCGTCAATATTAAATTGCCTTAGCATGTTTTATATATGCTATAATTTTTTTTAGTCAAGTTTTACTAATATAAATAATTCTATTCTAGGAATAGTATCCTGGAAAATCTCAATGCTACCTCAAATGCATTTAACCAATAAGAAATACAAGAAATCAAGATTACCACTGCATTACCGTCGATATAAATAAACTTCAATGAATTACAAGACCACGAAGAATATCTCATACTTTAACAAAATCTCATACTTTTTTAAGTAATAAAAAAAATTAGTAATAATTTTTAATTTTAAGTTTATAAATAAATTTTTGAATTAGAACACACAGCAATACATATAAACATAAAGTTAAACAAACCTAATAAATGTAATTGATGTAACTTTTAATAACAAAAATAATAAATATTTAATATATATTATTATAATATAATATGATTGGTTTAAAGAAATTAATCTTTATTTAGGTTTCCTACCACAAAACAGTTCTTTCCAAGAAAAATAATGCTTTGTTTTGGAGTACCACGAATATCTGCGCCTGCGCGCGGCAATTCGAAATGATTTTACCATTTTACCGGTAAAATGTGATTTTACTTTACCGATAAAATACCATTTTACCATTTTACCGATTGGTAAAATACCGAGACTCACATCACTGGAAATAAATATTTTTTATATGAATAAAGATTTTGTCTCCTAATACACGGCCACAAGGGCTCGCCAGCCATGGGGCCCGTCGGTGCAACGCACCGATTGAACCGACGCGACGTTAAATACGCCCCTGGGCCAGTGATGGTTTTTAGTTCCATTTTACTGAGAGAAAAAGCGATTTTTGCTTTCTTTTGGGAAACAGTTATGAACTGTTTTATCTGACGTTGTCTTGGTATGTTATTAAAGTATGAGGTCTTCGTTTGTACCTATCATAACCTGACTTTCTGTTTTATGTGGCTTTTCTGTATTCCACGGCAGGATTTATGTCTTGTATAAAGCGTCATTTCTCCGCGTCTTTCGAGTTCGTCGGCCTTTTCGTTGCCTATACCATTAGGTGATTTTCGATGTTATTAGTTTATTTCAGTTAAAATAGTAGCCACCTAGAAAAAAACTAATTTCTATGTTTACGTGACATGCATCGGTGTAGCTCTTAAACCTACCAAAACACATGGAAAACTGATATGATTTAAATTAGCCTTCGAACAATACAAAATAGAACTTTAAATACTATACACTTACGTGGCACATACATATATTGATGTCGCTCTGAAATTGACCTAATTTATATTTTAATTACAATTTGTATTCATGAGTTGATTAAAACTACTACTTAAATATGATTCCATTATTGTTATTAAACAAATTACCTCCGAAAAAAAATTATTTGTTACTTTATTTGTATTTTTTAAAATAATGGCACCATACTCGTGCATTATTAAAAAAATGGATAACCCGCGTTGATATAAAAAATATACATTACAACATTCCTACCTGTTTCGTTTAACGCTATAATTATTAATTAGGTTTTGCGTTTCATCCTTTTCTTAAGACCACGCAGTAGATGACTGTTTTGAGATATTTGTTGAATACAATTATTGATGTTTAAAAATTAAACAACTTTTAATAAAACATTATTTCGTGTTAGATTATATTTTGCATGGAATTTATTAAAATATGATTTAAATAAATAAGCCGCCATTTTAAAAACGGTAACCAAGTGATAATAATATACAACTTAGCATGCCTCCCGTATCGCAATAAGAATGCAAGGAACACATACATTGTTACAAATACAAACGCTAAATATTTACTAGAACACAATCATTTAATACTTCCATAATATTTGTACACTGTTGTGATGATAAACGTAAATTAGATATACTAGTAGCTTTTGAAATGCACGAACATTTAAAACTGTACCTTTAATGATTGAGCAAAGTAATCTTTTAAATTCCCTAATGTCAGAAGTTTTGGAATGAAATATCAAGCTATCTGATCGCAGATATAGAAAACCAAGAACAAGCCATGGAGTTCTGTTGTTCCTATAGCAACACCAACGGTTCACTTTTAATTTTGTTTTTGCTAATAAAACATGAACATCTTGAAATAGATATACCTAAGGCTAATATAAAACCTGAATTTTATTTATAATATATTAAACTTAATGTTGCCGATTAGTTAGTTTTAGAAACAAGAAAAAGGCTAAAAATTGTATATAAAATGTTAAATGAACTGGCAAATGTGGCAACATGAAAATTTAACTGTTAGTTCACAAATGGTTCGATCCATCCTACAGAAGATACAAAGAAATTGTATTAATATTTCTAAGCAAAAGCTGCGCAGTGCTAATTGTTTTCTTAACAACCTACAGAAATTATAGAAACAGTTTGTTTGTAATGGGAAAACATCACTTTCCGCTACATTTACATTTATTCCGCATACTAATAGTTATTTCCCGAATTTCCTGAATTTCAAACTATATGCCTTCCAGTCGAGTTCATTCACTTACGGCAACCCGAGACGGGGGAAAATAACGATTTTTCTTTTATTAGTTTTGTTATCTACTTTTCAAGTTAAACGCTACTGCTTGGATGCCAACCGGATATACGAATTGTCGTGTAAGAAAACAATCACATACGTAAATTTGGCTGCACCAAAGAAAATTAGTTTCTGTCTAAAATAAATAGAGCTTTTATTTTTAGGTTAGGCTATGTGTTCGACTAGTTCACGGTGGTTCTGCATTTTCGTTATACGTACATGTAAGCAACATTTTGTGTATTAAATCTAAAGTGACTAAGAAAAATTAGATAAATAAAGAAACCTGAAAAATAACCATTGTTATCTCCAAAGTTCCGCAGAAAAACAGAGTCATCGGGAAACTTTTTTAGTCAAAAATGAGGTGGGAGATAAGAAACAGTAGAAAACAGAAAGCGAGATAAATTCACAATAAATTAAAAGGGGTTGACACTCGACTTATATCATAGTGTACCTACTGCTCAAAATCCATTGTTACCAAATTTGTCCAAAGTTAAAACTTTTACAGTCATGTTTGTTAATTAAAAGGGCATACAATTTTGAAAACAAAAATATGGTTTATAAAGTACACTACAGGCCAATTAGAGGGAATAAAAATCTCGTACAAAGTATAGGCAAAAAGTCAGTTTTAATTAAAAGGAATAGATCGAAATTAAAAAACTAAATCTGGTAGCGCATAACACGAAGGAAGGGGAAGAGAAGTAGTAAATTATTCTATCGAAAAAGTACGTTTACAATATTATTTTATTTATTCCGATCTTGCAATTCATCTTTGAGTAAATCGGCATTAAGCTGAAATTTTTAAAGAATCGTAGCGGCCGCTATTTTACAACTAAAAAGTTAAAAAAGCATTTGATCTATTTCCATTCCATGCCATAGTCTGCTTTAAAATTTACAAAACTTTTATAGTAATAATAGTAAAACAACTCGTCTAATTTCTGCTTTTCCGATAGAGTTTTGACATACACTTACACCAATTTCATTAAAACCAAGAGAGAGAGAGAAAGGAACGAATCAACAAAAACTTTTCTTTGGCGTTCTTTGATCCCCAAAACGTGTTTTATCGTTAAACTTCTATGAAATTACTATTTTTCCATACCGAAAAGATAAGAAAGTAAAAACAACTTGTCATGCTCTCCGTTTTTTTGCTTAATTTGTTTCAATAATAAATAAGCGAATGAAATAGGTAGCATGGAGGTTAGCGGATCTAAGTCCTAGTCTATATCTTCTGTATACTAAATCTCGATCCCCCCTCCTGCATTCAGTAACATGTCTTGCATCTCGACACAGGTCACATTTAGTCTGGTAATTATATCATTATATATCTTCTCAAAGTAAAATATCTGGATTATAGAGACCTTCAAATCATTTCTAATTTATACTACAACCAAAAGGCGACAGTATGCATCGACAAACTAACATCAGAAGAGATAGAAATAAAAAGAGGAGTGAGACAAGAATGCGTTCTGTCACCGATGCTTTTCAATGCATACTCCGAAGAAGTTCTCAAAAAGGCCCTTGAAGGGAAACAGCTGGTATTAAAGTCAGCGGAACACCCATCAATAACATAAGATATGCGGATGATACGGTGATTATGGCAGAATGTATCGAAGACCTCCAAAGACTGATGAACAAAGTTGTTGAGTGTAATGAGGAGTATGGTTTAACACTAAACATTAAGAAGACAAAATTCATGAGGATATCGAAGACATATCGTAATAACGAAGATCTTACTGTCAATGAAAATAACATTGAACAAGTTGAAAAATACACATATCTTGGTAAAAGTGTGAATGCCAATAACGACTACACCAATGAAATTAAAATTAAAATTTCATCAAAATAAAAAAAGTACTTTGCAGTATATACCTGAATCTAGACCTGAGGGTTCGTTTGGTTAAATGCTATACCTTCACCACTCTTCTCTACGGGGTTGAAGCATGGACCCTCAATGTAGCAACGCTCAAGAAATAGAAGCGTTCGAAATGTGGGCCTATAGAAGGGTCCTCAGAATATCGTGGATGGACCGAATAACTAACGATGAAGTTCTAAGAAGAATGGGCAAACAAAAACAAATTATAGATACGATAAAGAGCTCAAAACTACAGTATCTTGGACACGTTACAATAGGAGAAAGGTACGGGATGCTACAGTTGGTAATACAAGGAAAATCCAAGGAAAGAGAAATGTAGGAAGACGAAGAATGTCGTGGCTGCGAAATTTGAAGGAATGGTTTCAATGCACATCTGGGGAACTTTTCAGAGCAGCAGCCTCAAAGATTAGAATTGCCATGATGATTGCCAAACTTCGATCTGGAGACGGCACCTGAAGAAGAAGAAGATATCTTTTAATAAATACGTTACCACTATTTATAACGCGAGACGAGGTCCACGGGTTTGGCTAGTTTTGTAAATTAATTTGCGATTCCTTTAATTCTTTCGATCGTAAATGCGAACATTTATAACAGGATCCCAAAATATTTGGGGCAATGAAGCGTGGTTTATGTTTATGAATTCATAGCAAATGTATTTTTGTAAAAATGGCTTTAACTTTCATCTTATAGATGCACGTAAACCCGAGATGGCTGTATTTATTTTCTAAATGTATGCGGAAAGATCGTTTGTTTTGAGGCTGGTGAATTTTTTAAATTACTGCTTTTATCCGTTCAAAAACCCGCTTAGTTATAGTATTAGAAACAAACAGACAAGCGGAATTATTTCATAGGAAAAATTATATTCTGTTCCCGTTATAAGTGTCAAAATTCGTTGGTTTATTTAAAGTTGGGTTGATTGTTGGCCTTTATAAAATTTATTATATAAACACCGCCGACCAATTTGTAGGTCAAGCTATGCGCATGTGCGGTGCATGTGCAAGATTTGATGTATAGATTGGCGAACTATTACGAAATGTTTATAACTATAAAAAGCAGTTTACAGCAGTTTTTAAGTCTTCAGATTCACTAAACGGTCGCCATTTTAACCTAAAATTGAATTCATGTTCATTGTTCTCTGTAACAATCTGCTTTCATATTTACAAAACGCTGTTGTTGAAAACCATGAAACTACATAAATATTCCTAATTTCACTATCAGGTGGTAATTTTGTGAAAAACTCATTTTTTATATTCTTAGGTACTTAATCGGCTCATGCCTGTTAGCTGTTTGTTGCAGAGCATTGATCACTCTGAAGATGCAAGCAGCAGTGTCTTGCGAAACGTTAGTTTGTATGGGTTTACAAACAGGCATAAGCCGATTAAGTATTTTTGTTCTGGCAAACAAGATGCATTAAGATCAAATCCTAGTCCGCCCCAAAGTTTTAACAATCTAAGCACACGGCCCTGTTTAGGCAAGCAGGGCCCAAAAATAACTATCGCCCATCTTTTTAGAGCAAATGCTAGTGAAGGCAGATAAGCTACAGGTCGGCCTTTACCTAATTATGCTGGGTGTAATCCCCAAATGACCATGCGTTCCAAGCCGAAAATAAATTGTAATATTTACAACTTATTTTTTCTTGACGTATACAACCAGCATTGTTTAAAAACAATATTGTGATCGCAAATTTTTTTCATTAGTGTATTTATTTTAATATTTATTTAACATCAGCCTATTTCTACCTTAATCGACACCATCGAATAAACCCACTGCCCACTGTACTTGAAAAATCTGCTTTTATTAAAATCTCAGAATCTGACTGAGACATGATATAAACACGTTTCTTGAACCAATACTGGAAACATGAGGAAGAAAGAAAATAAACAGTTGCATGTGCTCTAGATATATTGCAAAAATTTTCACACCTATTGCACCATTTTGAGAGACTTCAAATTATCTGCATGAATCTATATTCTATATATATTAAGGGATAGAGTGTTGGCTTTTAGTGGCGGGAAGCCCTAGGCTTTCTTGTTCACTCTTACTTCGCATTAATTCGCGACACAGACACAGAGGGAAGAGCACGCGGCCGGCAAGAAGCTAACAGTTTTTGTAGGAACTTGAACTCTGTCTGCGGAGAACGCGGCTAGGCACTTATAAATTGTGTTACAAAGTGTCATACAATGTTACTGAAACATTCCTTAAACCAGTTATTCGACAAATACTTATTGAACCATTATTATGGCTCATACATTTGCAAATTCTCATGTTTACGGGCAGCTCTAAAAACGAATCGGGTTTGCGGGCTGGAATAACCAATAAAAAAACTACTGCGTCTACAGTGCGTTAGTACTTTCTCGCATTTCATTGAATCCGTACGCTTTTTTACTTTCTCATACTTTAAACGTGGTGTTGTGATCACGGAAATGTTCGATTTTGAGATTTCGACGGAAAGAAATACATGGTTTGGACTTCCGAGAACAGAAAAAAGTGTTTTTAAAATTTGACGATCTGTATATAGTGTATGTGTGTGTGACCAACGAATGAGATTTGATATACCTAGGTGCAATGAACAGTTGTCAAGCTATTTAGTTCTATTTTACAAACCGGAACCGCAAACAGAAGTTAGACATGTTTGTTTTTCATAGTTTTTTTTATAAACGGAATTTCAGAAATGTAATACAGAATATGATCGAGGAAGTAAATCGGAAACATTTTTCAAGCACTAGCTTCAAAATGTTGTCTACTACGATTTTTCTACAATTTCTGCTTTCATGCCTACTGACAAATTAATGAAAGCAATCCTTATATAATTCAAAAAACGAAAACAATATCTACGGCCCGCTACACTACCAACTTAAGTAGCTATTTATTATTTAAACAAAGAGGGGCGTAGCCCATGAGTTCATAGCCATCGTATGTTCTGTCTTGCAAGCGGTAGTGTTGCGGTTGTCTGTTAAACAACCGGATGCAAATAAATCTCGGGATGCTGTCACAATGCTTATCTCCTTAGTCTTTACCTAAAACGCATTTGGCAGTCACGCGAAAGGGTTGTTTAGACTGACGTCACAAACAGCTGATTATCGACTATTTTAGTATAATAGGTCTTGCATGAATTGCGTTCATTAAGTACATTATCGTCTTATTGTACTTTTGTTCTTAGTACACAGGCAATTGCAATATTTTCAATGTGTATATAATACCAGCAAAGGAAAATTGTGATTTCACCGCACGAGATTATCACTAAAGTAAACAAAGGTAGGCTTACCAGCTAGGATGTTCTAGTTGAAATAATGGTGAACATTTTAAATTTTTAAAATAATCCTGATATGTGACTGGTGAACATCGATACGTCTTATTTTGAATTTGACTATAACTTAACTAAAACTGGGGGGGAGGGGGGTGAAGGCCTATTATAAAAAGTTGGGGGGGCTTACGGTTGCGTTACGACACTGGTTACCAAATATGCTTAACATACTTTAAAATGCAAGGACAAAGACATAAAAGGAATTAGTACAACTGTGATTTCTTAAAGAATAGGAAATTCAACTTCGATTAAGTCAAAAATATAATAATTTCACTACAAACCATAATAAGATGTAGCAAAATGCAATTAGAACGTGTTCATGAGCTGTAGTATATCGCAAAAGCTATCTTGCTTGGAAGCACATTGGGGTCGTTTAGTCAACTGAAGTTAGGTGCTGTCCCTACTTAATTATTGGCAGATGAAACCAAGTATTTGTGACAGCCACCATGCAAAACGTCTAGCGAACTAGGAAACATACGTGCTACTGATAAAAGTTAAGAAAAGTGTAAGGGATTTTTAAAATTGTTAAAATAGGATATAATTTACTTAAGGTATGTTAACTGCAAGTATCATGATGCGTTTCCTCACTGCTCAAAGTTTACGCGCATATCCTCTAGAACGGTAGATATCGCCGATCCCATATAGTGTTGCTGACCCACGCTGTATGAAAGTAATCCCTACCGTTACTAAACTAAGCAGATTTTACAAAAATTTGTAAATAAAAGTTTGTTAAGAGCAAAATTTCATTCAATTTTCAGCAACTAATGAAATTTCTGATATTTCAAATAAGAAAATTAGAATTAGCCCAGATGAAACACAAAAATAAATTCCCATTTTACTTTTTCGTGCTTTATTTCACATTTTCTTAGGTAATCTCTTTATTTATGCGGGGGAGGGAATGACCCATAATTTCATCCGTTTTTTAGGGGGTGTGGTACACTACGCAGTATACTATCTATAGTATCTACTGTTATCTGAAAAGAACAACTTTTTTTGGTTGGGGGTATTTGTCATAGAGTGAAATTTGCTTGCCATTATAAATAACAGCAACACGTAGTCTTAGTAAGCACAAAATATTATAATATTGAAAACGGCACACAACTTTATCTACCATCTGCCTGTGCACTCTAGCGATCGAATGTAGTAAGAGCATCGACTGCTGTGCGTGGCTTAAAAAAAATTCTACACTTTAAAAGCTGGAGCAAGAGATACTGATAATATTTTTTCTTTTAGGCAATTCCACTTTTTGTGCGCCATAAAATAAAAATGCATTACTCGTTTCCATACAATCTATCATTTACAGGAGTATCCTTCTCCACCTAGCATTTTTCTGAAGAATCAGCCTAGATTCCCGAAACATTATTATTTGTGACAACATATCAGTTGGCCCCATGATCTAGATCCAGTTTTATTACAAAAAAGTTATCTACTGGAAGTAGAACAATCTTTGCTGTAGGGTGAGGAATGTTATAGAAATTTCTCCATTGTGAGACCACACTACTACAAATAATAATTAATTATTATCTAAAATTTTGTGTAAATATCCCCTATACCCACCGCACCGGTTTATTTAGGAAAACGTTCTCCACTTGACCTTTAGAAATAAGCTGAAAGAAGAGCAGGCGGGCTTGCAGAATGGAATCTTAGTGTTTTAAATCTAAGGTTTTTCTTTATTAACAAAAACAATTAATTAATTTGCACAAGAAAGAAACTCAAAATACACGTTTTCTTAAGGGATAACGATCTGAGGCAGCGGATTTTCTCGAGTGGTCGCGGTGACTGGTACAGCGGTCTAGCGAACCTCAAGGCCTAAAGGGCGGGATTCAAGGAATCGAACAAAAAGCTAGCGCACCGGTGGTCAGGCTCTAGATGGAGCTGGATACTACGGGACTCTATGGCTTACGGGGCTGGTTTTCTTCGAACCTTAAGCTTGGGCTAGATCCGGAAACAAGACTTAAGGAGAAGTTGGCTGGATTGTTTTGCCTTGGACCAGAGGCTACTGTTCGATCCTAAAGCAAATTCTCATGAATTGGTTATTGGATCGTTAGATTATGTTCGATCCTGAGAATCAACCAACGTTCTCGTGCATGCTTATATATAACGGGTGTCCAGAAAGTCTTTCAGTCCTGGGCAGCTATGGATTGTATAACGTATGTCTTTGGATATCTTTGTGGAAATTCTTGTTGACACGCATTGATGGAATAATTCCAATTTCCGTTTTCTAATTGTTTACCATTGGGAAAATAAGATTTCACAATAAAGGTTTTTTTGTTTTTGCGTAAACATTTTATAACAAGAAACATCCATAAAGTAAATAATTCAAAATAAAAACCTTTTAATTTAAATTGACTTTGACTTATGTCAAATAAATTACTTAGATATGACTGAATAAAAGACATGCGTTATACAATCCATAGCCGCCCTGACTGAAAGACTTTCTAGACACCCGTTACCTTTTCTCAAGTTGTTGCTTAGTTATACCTGCACAATACAAACAGACATTTATGAACGGAGCGTTTACGAAACAGAAGTTTTCATTTGTGACTTCCTAAGGCTCATGTTGAAGCTCCTGTGTCAGGATCAATAATTTTGGCAGGAATTATATTAAAACTTGGGGGGTATGGATTCCTTCGTTTAATACAGGTGTTTTTATTAATTGGTGTTAAGATTAATTATTTATTTGTATTAATTAGGTTGTTTGGGGGTTTTGCCTTGTATTAGAACGTATAATACACACAAATATGCATAATGGAAGAGTTACACATTGGGGGCTTTGCAATAGATAGTGAGTACTTTGTTGTTACCTAGGTTCGGCAACAGGTGCCTCTACAATCAAGGTTCGGTGTTACATTTGTTGAAATATCAATTTAAATTTATTTCAAAACATTTAACGCAAAATCATTTTAAATAGATGGTATAAAGAAAACGAGTGAAAGAAATGGGAGATGAAACTAAAAGCTAACAAATCTTGATTGCAGAGCCATCTACTGCACAACCTAGATAACAATATAAAATACCCAATATAGATTTCAGCGCCCCCAAACATGCAACCCTCTTACTGTTTATTGAACAGATAAGGTGTAGTAGTTATTTTTATGTTAAACAATTTTATTTGAACATCGTAAATTGCGTTTCAAGGCTGGTTGAGGGCATTTTCAGTTACTTTAGTATTTACTATAAGTACCTTTACCCACCTTTGTTTTTACACTGACACAAGAACTTACAAATACAATGCCCTCTTTGTGCAGCGAAAAGAGTGGCAAAACTGCAAACCAGTATAAGAACGATGAGTTCTAATAAGAACAACCGAGAGAGGTACCTTTGCGGTTGACGCGTCCATCTAACATTTGGAAGCCCTGGATTTGATTCTTCGGCCCGGCCGCCTGTCTTTGTTTTATTTTACGCGGGTTTCCTGAGCCAAAAGTTGATACTGAGACAGAACTATCCGCGGAAATCCTTCCCTATTCAAGTTTCTTATTCTAATCTATCCTTACCATATCCTTCCCCATTGGAATAGGGGGCTACGACTCAAGTGCAGAGTCCGAAGGCACCCATTAGCGGCCCGCCCCTTCACGGGAATAAACAAGGAACTTTCCTATCCCTTTTTTAATAAGAACAAAAGGCGTAGCAGTCTATCCTACCCATAGTTTGAAATTTATCTCCTATTTTGATTTGAATTGCAGGACGTGCTTTTCATGTGAGGTGTACACTGTACAGGTGTCTGGGGTGATTTAAGATACCTGCTTAATACGTTTCTTTCGCACCTTGTTTCACGGTTTATGGCTTTTGCAGCTCTTTTCGCTGAACATAGAGGGCATTGCATTTGTAAGTCTGTATTTAAGAATCATTTGAATAACTATTTACATAAGAAACTATTTTTATAACAATGTTGCAGCCCCAAGAGTTACTATCAGTTCACATGGTTAAATTACCTTTGCTTACTTTTTACTAATTTTTTGAATATGCTTAAATATAAGTCGGTTTTAAGTCTTCGATGATGGCGGTACCTAGTTGCTCTAGCTAGTTTTTACGAGAAAAAAAAGATTTTTTGATTTTCTTAAAAACGGTTCCTTGGAATTAGAGAATCCTGGAAGGATAAATTCGACACAATGGCGTAGCAATGCTGCAATCGCTGTTCGTGTGCAAAATTATAAATGTACTTTTATGCTAAAACTGCGAAAAGTCCGGGCATACTGCTTTGCTCAGTTTTTAACAACTAAGTTTTTGGGTTTCTGCGGGTCGCAAAAATGTATTTCCGTCACAATTTTGACTTCGAAAATTGCCATAAAAACAATACATTTCTAGACTGAAGGTATAGGAAAGTGAAACATGTTGTTTAACATTTTCGTAACGATACACACGGCGATTTAGAATTATCTTGCAAAGTTTATATGACGTACTGTAAGCACAGAAATAATTAAAATAGTTCTCGTTAACATGGATCTGAAAACACTGAAGAAGGAACAGTCACTTTGTTGTAGATAATTTTTGCAGTAATTGCTTTAAAATTTTGTAATTTTATATCTGAGCCATTACTCATTTAGCTCAGTATTTTTTCTAAATTTTGTTTAAATAAATGCACCTATGTCTATAAAACCTTATTGTTCATACAAAATACACAAGAAAATACTCTTGTTGAAAGTCGCTAAAACTAACAATTTGCAGGATAATTCAGTGTTTTCGTAAAATCAATGTGTCTAGCAGGGTGGGTGACCTTTTGAGTAGTTGGGGCCAACTAAAAATCGACTTGAGTATCGCGCGCCGTAAATATGGATAAATGAAAGTTTACTTTTTTGGAAAGATATTTTTAATAAATGTGATCAACAAAAAGTTTTACAAGTGTAAAAATTCAAAAAATTATACAAAAATATATTCAACAAAAACAGAAAGTTTCACAAACATAAAAATTCAAAAAAGTGTCAAAATATTTCAGAATAACGCAGATCTGCATGTTTTTAATGTGACACTTGACCCTTTTTCATTAACAAGACCGTCAATATTTGAGAAATGGGGTTGTTGATAGTTGCAAAGTGTTTTCTAAATGCCTGTCACTGATTCTTGGTCTGTTTTTTTGATTTAACATAACAAGCATTGTTGTCTTTTGCGCAATGGTGCCCAGCTGGGCGCTTTGAACTGTTACAATCATTTTTATTCGTATTTTTTAAGTAAATACTTCTCAACTGAAATCAAAATTATTCCGGCTTGTGTCGTCCGAATTTTTCTTTCTAAAATGAAAAACTATTTGCTATTCTCATTGTTTATTTATATCAATTTAAAATAATAATCGATCTCGCGGTCCTGATTAGTGGTTAAACGAAACATGTACGGCGGTCCAGAAAAAAGCTGTACGCGGACCGTAGCTTACCCATGCCTGACTAGACTTTTCTTAAAATGCCCAAACAGTTTCCAAAAACTTTGAAGTAACGTTCCACATATCAAAACAATAAAAAAGTTTGATAAAGTCCGGAAACGTTGCGCTAAGGGTAACAGCGCATTTTGTGTCCATCAGACTTTTTGCTAAGGTATAAAGAGTGTTCCGTTTATTTCTTCTTTCTCGGAGGACATAATTGGGTAGCGAAGCATTTCCGGACCCATATTTATAGAAGCTTCGTTGTTTTGATGTGATAAACTTAATTAACCTCAAAATTTTAGAAATTTATATTCGAAAACGCTTAGCCTTTCTTAGCAACTCAAACCAAAAACCAGTAAAAATAGTAAGTTAAATAAATAACTATTCAGACTCAGAATTTAAAAATTTTAGTGTAACTACTGCAAGAGTTATCGAATAAAAGTGATTCGACTGCTGCATCTTCAGGAAGCTGCACTTTCGTATCAAAGCATTTTCGGACCTACGTTTATGTAAACTTTTTCACTTATTCTGTCTAGAATGAGCCATATAAATTTTGCACTATAATTCTGAGTCTAATAATATTTTTATAGATATACCGGGTAAGTTAGTATCCATGAAACAACTACTACAACTGGAAAAGCCTGAAATTTGACAAAAAAGAAAGAAAAAATAATTTGGTGCGATACTTCTAAAACATTCTGGAACTAAATCAGTTTTATCTTCCAAAATGGAAGAGTCGTGATTTCATGAAATTTTATCTAAATTGCATATCTTTGTAAATTAATTTCCGCCATTTCATAAAGTTTTATTTTCTCTTTTCATCAGTGTAAAATTGTCGTTATGTTACATATGCAACATCTTATACTGCTGAAAAGAAAACATTAAACTCTATAAAACAGTGGAAATTAAAATATAGTGTGCAATTGTAAAAAAATTGTCATTGACTTCACGTCTTCAATTTGGTCATTTCATTATGTTTTAGAGCGTTAAGTATTGTACAAAATAATTTCTTTTAAAAACGCGTACACACTTCGAATTCTAGCCTCCGGAGTATAACACTGACTCACCCGGTATAGTGCAGATTTTGTATTGCCTACGCAAATAATTTTACACACCTATAAATAATAATTATTATAATTCACATTCTTTACCAATCAATTAATTAACGTAATTGTTGAAATGTAATGATCTCTCTACAGCCACTAACACAGTTATAAGTACGAGATCTTTCATTGTAATATTACATTAAAAATTTCACAGTTCTTGTAGAAATTTAAACAGAGAAATGTATTCTGAAATGCTTACTCCTGAAACTGAAAATTTGACTAACTCTAAAGTTACAGATTCTTTACTCAGAGATTTGTCAAAAGTTTTGCAGAAGTTATACCCGTTTGTAGCTTAAAGTTCTTGTCAGAATACACATAATTTGAGAAATAGTACCTTGCTGAATTTATGATTTAATTAACAAGCATCTTGCCTATTAAAACTTACGAAGTTTTATATTGAAACATAACACCATAACATGGCTTGTTTGTATTTAAGTTGCTTCATAATTGCTGCACTTAAGGCAATTTAGTTTAAGTCTGTCAAGCTTCATATTTGCGTTGCTATCTAAAGAGCTTTTTGTTTGAAAATCAAGAAGTTTGGTGTCTCTTGCTTTCCAATATTTTCATATTTTCTTAAAAAATATACCTTCCCGAATTCTTGTTTTTCCATTAATAAACGAATCAGAAAATGCTCCCACATATCTCAAATTTCGCAATATAATCCAGGTGCCTGAGAGTCAGACATAAAATGTTGCTACACAAGAGTCACGATTCCCTCGGGTAAAGGTTACTAATTCAGTTCGGGATGAAACTTTAACGCTCTGCGTTAAGGGAAAAGCAAAACAAACACAAAATGTCAACTTTATTTACTCTGAAATCCTCTTTTTATAAACATCCTCATCTCAAAATAAAATTAAATTTATTTACCTAATTGGCAACGAAAAAAGTCCAGATTAAATTAAACTCGAAATTTGCATCGATCTCTCACCCAGCATAACTTGATTTTAACGTCCAACGCCTTGAACCAAGTATGTGATTTTTTACAGGTACAAAACTGGTAGCAACGTGGAAGGTTACTGAAATGATTCTGCTCGACTACTTTTAAACTTTAAGTTTTTAAACACGTGATGCACAATATTTATGCAAATTAAATAGAACTGGTGAACAGATTGTATTCTTGAGTAGATAAATGCTTAGAGAAGGAGCGCCTCATCACTTTGTGGACGCTTTTTACATGATTACAAAGTTCGTTATGTTATCTTTCACTCTTAACAATGGTTGTGATCATATCTGACAGTGGGTGTTGTGGCTTTGATGAGACCACTTGTGCTGCAAGTTACCATCCGCGTTAATTTTTGTGCTCTTTTATTAACGGAAGCAATATTTACTACTTTGGAACTAAACAATACTGTAAGTGATACTTCTAGTATAATTTTGGCTTCTTTAAACTTTAAATAGTGCATGCGTATTCAGGGCATGCAGCTACCATTATCCCAAAAATAAATAAATAGTTCTATCAGAAGCAGCTTACTATTTGAATGAAAACTATGAATACAAATAGGATATTATTATTTGTATGATAATAAACACAAATTAACTCGGACATTAACTTCGAAATTCCTGCCATCTATTATTACCACAAACTTGTTTTACTGTGGCTCCATTGCTGTTTGATATATTACAAAAGCGGTTTTTTGAAGAGCTCCAAAATCTGCTAACGTTATTTTTACGCATTTTGCCATTATTACTCAAGATATCACAGACAAAGCAAAATATCACCAAAACGATATTTTCTAACACGGATAAAAATAGTTTTAGGACATTAAGTGTGATTAACAAGAAGTTATATTTACAACATTTTTAAGATGTGCTGTTGTTATATCTGGCTACATATTTTCTTAAGATCTAGAAAATAGTATTTATACAAATAAAGGTGATCATATTATTTAAAAGTAAAAACCGGAACTTCAGAATATTTTAAACAATACCTGGAAACTAATTCAACACAATCACGCCAACGCTGATGTTTGTTTTGAAAATACAATTCACTGAAAACCTTATAATATGTCTGCTTTCCAACAGCTTCAGGTTAAGTTATTAAATAAACGAAAGAGAAACTGTAAATATTTAACAACCCCAATCGTTCCAAAGAAATTATTTTCTTAAAACTACCCACATAGAAATTTTTACATTTCAAAATGATCTACAATGTTTTTGTCAAGATTAATTTTTTTCCCATACCTCAAAAAAAATATTTATGCACTCGCTTGGTAGCAATGAGCTTGAGATGCTTTTTAATTTATTTTTTTTTAAATTTCAGTTGAATGTAAATTTCCCTCTTGGTGTTTTCCCAAATCCCAACTTTTACAAGAACTGTCACGGGACAAGAGACTTCGCAGTATATTAATCTTAACTTTGCACAAGTGTTTCCTAACTTCCAAGTTCTAATTTGCTGCATGATAATTTAACATGAAGTATGTGCTCAAATTGAAGTTTGTAGAATCGAGCGTTACCCGAGTTTAATTAAAATAGCTGTCAGACAGGTAAATAATCAAGAAAATGAAAAATGTCACATCACAGCTTGTTCAAAACTGAACATCAACCACAACGGTGATATTGAAGGTTAATTTATACTAAAATTTGGGTAATTATAAAGTTGATTTTTGATAACTACTTTCGCAACAATACTTTCGAAGCTTGTGGGATAAACTTTAGAGAATAAAATATTGAAACGTATGTAAATAAATTAAATAATTAAAAGTAATTTCATTTTGCAATTCTAATTGTGGTTTGATGTTATTTACTGTCTAATTACATTTAATGTACACGTTCATAATGTTACTAGTTTTCAATTAATTTTATGATTATAATCGCTTATAGTTAATACTGTTTATTGGGGCGAAAATTAACAAAATTTGCATTTTGTTGGTTAAAAAATAAACATACAATGTGTTTATAAAGTCAGTTTACAACTTCGAATTGCTATCTTATATCTATATATATTAAATCCGCATCCCTTTGAGCTGCCTCAGCTTTTACTGTCGCGGGGCCCCCGCAAGCAACAAACCAAGTTTGTAGGCATCGATTACATAGTTAATGGATCTACCAGGGTAGGCTTGGCCAACTGTGCAGCAAGCGCACTTGCGATGCGAAATCATAGCGAATGGACGCGTAGAGAACTTGGTCACTAAACACTTCACTTGCACAATATGGAAATCAATTCATGAAAAAATAAAGGCTCATAATTGGACAAACAAATAATTACTGATGCGAACAAAATAAACAACCTAAGAATATAAGAACAGCGTTTATAAAGTGCAAATAAAACACGCAGCTGATGCCGCTGTTTCAACTAACATACGCTGGCCCAATCGCGGCCAAATTACGCCGGTATTTTATTAAATTGCGGCGTGTATTCGATTAATATTTTATAATAACAAGAATATTATGCCTGTCTACTAAATTAAGCAGAACAAACACTTGCGCAAGTACTTTATTAGAATACACATTGAGTTTCATCAGTTGCGCTATGCAAAACGTTAATATTTCATAATAGTGAACTGAATCGAGCAAGTCTGTTTATTTCTATTTTGCTGAGTTGTTAGGATGATCTCGTTTATACACGTACAAATCGCAGACATGTTTGAATACCACAAAAAGAATAAAAAATTTTAACATGTTTTATTATTTACACTTATCCAGTTGACATTGCTGTACGGACAGTAGCGCAACTTCAGGAAACCAAAAAAGAGCACCAGTTGAGGGTCCTCTCATACCCATAATTTTATTCATTTATCTTCATTTCTTTACAAGTATTCATGAGGCATAAATTATTGAAAAAATTTATATAATTTATTTTAATAATAAATAATTCAAATAATACCAAAATAAATTGCACTAGGAAGCTTATTAACTCTAGCTTATTGCTGTACGAACAGGGACGTAACTTCAGATAATGGGCAGCAATTGGAAGCCCTTTGTTATCTATTTTATTTTGTTAACGTATTTGTAGTTTTGCAGGGTTAGGTTAGGAGGCAAATATGGCGCAAATCCAACTTTCTTTTCCAAACATTCCAGCTTAAATATGGCAGCGCAAAATTATTTTTTTGAATAATTAGCTCTCATATTGATGTAACCTTGCTGATCCAGCTGATGCTATAGCCGAAGTTTTATTTATTAAATACGTTCAAATTTATTAAATATTTAAAGATTTAAAATATTTTTTCTGCAATTATTAACATAATATAATGACTTATACAATATTGGAATATTTAAACTACATGTTTCAACAAAATAATGGTGAACTATGCGGCACAATGAATAAAGAATCATAAAGGAAATGTTAAGCTCATTACTGCAAGAAAGAACAAGAGAAATGAAACGATTTTTTAGGTACATTTTATCTTTTAATTCATATTCCTAACATAGCCAATTAAAATGTTATAGCACTTTGAAGTTATATGCTTACTTTATAATTGCCATTAGTTCTGTATATCTCTCTATTTTAAAATCAAACTTATTGCACTTAATACTGGAAAACACACAAAATAAGGAATTATTCATTTTTAAATAAAATGATTTAATAACAAATAAACAGTAAATGTATTAATCCAGCAAACGCGATATAAATATCATAGATCTACCCAGGAGCGTGTACGATTATATTTCAAAAACTTTAAACTAGCTAATGAAGTCATATCCAGCTATGAAATCTGTTAAATTGAATTTGCTGCGGCATTTCTATACTGTATAAAATTACCAGCCTGACGTCACTAAAAAAACGTTATATCATTAAAACAGATGATGATTTTGCTCTTCAATGACATGCATGGTCAAGTTCATTTAGCAAGGAAATTTCTGATTCACATCTTTGGGGGAGATAATTTAAATGGCTGCAAAATTGCATAGCGAAATGATTCTAATTGCAGTGCCGTCTCCGAAACCTATTAAGTAAATGCTTCTGAAAACTGGAATTATATTTGTCAATTTTAAAGCCAAGGCAGCGAAGAATTACATTAAAACATATGAACTTGGTACTGCTTCGATTTGATTGGATCATTTGCTATTGAATTTTTCAGATTTCATTACGTCAGGTAAATAAAAGTGACATAAAATAAAATCTTAACGTATATATCGAAAAGGGAATGAATTCCTAGACTAACAAAATTCAAACTTGAAAAATGTTACATCTGACAAAAAACAGGACGTTTATAACCAACAACAAAGAAACTGCTGTAAATTATGCTGCCAGGAACAGTATACAACAATTAAAAAAGGTCAAAATACTTTTGTAATGTACTTTAACAATTTCAACATTAGCAACATTTCAATTTTTTTGAGGTTACATATCAACTTGCACATTATACAGAGTGTTTCAATAGAAATCTGCGAATCTGCTAAAGGTACATATTCCTCAAGACGTTTTAAGCCAGAAAAATTTATATTAGCATCAATTTTCATTCGAAAAAGTTACAGAATTGTGGTCGTTTAAAGAAAAAGGTGAAGGAATTTTGGTGATAACGCTTGTTTCAGCATTAAAAATTCGCAAAGTAGTGCACCTTTGACCTAGGCCATTAATGGTTGTTTTACGTATTAAACTTTTATATCACGTAGGCGTAAGCATATAATTTAAAAAAAATTGGGATCTATCAAACGTAAGAAGACAGTTGTTCCTGCGTTGTTTATAGCATTGAAAATAACGCCGTCAATGTTTTTAATATTTACAGCAGGATGAGCTGCTCCTTATTTCCACGATATTGTGTCGAAGCATCGCGATTGCCACTATCCAAATCGTTTAATAGGCCGTGTGGGAAACCACATGCCTGGCAACCATGATCTCCCGACCTAAATCCGCGCGATTACTACCTCTGAGAACAAACAGAGTCGATAGTCTATGTGGAGAGAACAAATGACCGAGACACACTATTTTCAGAGGTGTCTCTACGGCATGTATAGCTAGTGCAATGCGTAAGAGCTCAGATCTGCAGGGGCGTCAGGGCCCCACACCTACAGTTCATTAAAAATAAAAAATAAAGTGATAATAATTATCATGTATATAATAAAAAATGCTTAGCAATTTTTCATATACTGTTGAATATTTATCCTCTTTTATTGTGTATACTTGGTGGAATGCTACTGTTTATGCTCACTGGAAGATTTTTAGCGACCACTGAAGCAACGTAAGTGCTGCAAAGTGTGAACTAATAACTGAGCAGTATTAGTAATGATGGCCTTACGTGCATAAGGAATGGTAATATACTCTACGAACGCCAAATTACAGACGAAGCTTTGCAACTGTGTGGCGCGCAGTCCGCAGAGCTGGTAGCTTATTATACGTTTGTTGACATTGTTTTTACTTTTCTATGCTCTCAGTATAAGGAAGTATTAGTTTCATAAAAATTTTGGAACTCGAAACTTAGGCGGGAATACACGTTTAGGCCCTCCAGGAACACAAAAAGTTGATTTAAAAAAAATAGCTGTTTGTAGGTGGGTAGGTGAGTATGTGTGTATGTATGTATGTATGTGATGCATCATGACTACGGAACGGATGCTCGGATTGCGATGAGCTTTGTAATGTGGGGGTATATAAAAATATCACTGACAAAATAAGCTTTTAAAAACAATCCGAAACCGGAAGCGGAAGTTAGACATGTTTTTTGGTAGCATTTTTTTCCAAAGCCAATCTAATAAATTTTAATACGGAATCTAATAGTAGACGTTAGGGTAAATCCAGCGCATTTTTCCGAACTTCATAACTTCAAAATGGCAGCCACTACGAGATTTTGAAATTTTTAATTTTAGCGTCTTATTACTCAAATACAGTTTGACAGATCGCGTTCAAATATTAAATCCAAATAGCCACATAGAAACACAATGTTACTGTGCACAAAAATTAAAAGCTATAAAGTGAAATAATTTCCAAAATTTTCTCACTAAGCTGATACTATTATTTTTATATAAAAGCTTTAGTATCATATATTATTACTAATATGCAGCTATGCTTTCAGCACAGTTTGAAAAGTAGATTGACGTTATTGTAGTCAATGTTGGGGCGTAACACGTTAATAATAAGATACTTTTGAATATATGATAATTAACAATATCTAAAGTATAGGAAAGTCCAGACGAAGTGCTTTGCTCATTTTTATTCCTGGCGTTGCCTGTTTTAGTTGCCACAGCCATTCTATGTCGCAAAATCGCCTGTATGACCTCTTGGTGTTAGCAATAGAACACAAAGCCATATCAGAGCTATACATACAGAAGTTTTAAGACTTATTTTTCTTTTTAGAACAGTATTAATGTTCGTAAACTGTTCCTATTTTTACGTTTTGTTAAAATTTACAATGCTTATGTTATATTTTTATTGTTTTTGACGGGTCACATAGCTTATTATCTACATTTTGTTTGCTTTGGAAGAATAAATTTTTTTAGTAAAAACATTTTTTTGCGGTTAGTATTTTGATCTTTCTGTGCAAGCGCCCAACGAGTCCTTGCTACGCCCCTTTTAATGCTGCATGTGAATCTACGTCAAATTATGGAGACCGGCCGGTTACATGCTGCTTATTGCAGCGCACTGAAATGTACAATTGAGCCACAGGCGCAGTTTGACACAGTGTTGCCAGACTTGGTGAAATTTCACATATTCTAGTGATTTTTAGCAGATTTTCGTGATCTAGTGAAAACTTCTCATATTGAACACAGAATTGGTGATTTTATAAAATTTTCTAAATGTCCTGCTAAATTTATAAATTTTTTTTATTATAGATTTAATTTTCAAGATAAATATGTTTATTTTAACTATCAAAATAAACTAGTGTTGGCACGCTCTAATGACTAGCAGGGAAATTAAAATGAGAATTAACATTTAACAGTAAACCCAATAGTATATCCCGAGGCAGACTGCGGGAGCTAGCTAATAATTTGAAGATTGAAACATTCAAATAGAGACGGGATTTAGTTCCGGTTTACGGTAAATTCAGCATGATCCTAGGCTATAAATACGACAATTGGCTTTTTTCTCCTTCTTAATAAGAAATAAGTATTTTACATTATTGATGTAATTGTTTTATTATTTTAGTACATCTTTTATGTTTGCTACTGAATTTAGCTGTTTAGTCAAATTTGAAGAAACAGGTTTATAAAAATTTGGTGAAATGTAATAACAACTAAAGGACATCTGGTGAAATCCGCAACTTTTAGGATCGCGAAGTTTGGTGAAATCTGACACCTTTTTGAAACGACACCTGCTGAATTTCTCATCTTTCATCTGTCAACACTGGATGGACATTTGGAGCAGTAATTAAAATTTGTGCCTTGATTCTTTAATTCGATTTGTAATAAATTTAACTAAAAAGCGTTATTAGGACAATATTATTATCTTTTTCTTGAAACAATCATAACATTGTAAGTTTTACGAATAGTACCTATGTTAATACGACATTTATTGGTTAAAATTACTTGAGCAAAACATTCCTTGCGTTTTGACAAGTCTTTTTTGCAGCAACCTGTATAAAATTTGTACCACATTTACAATAGTAAAAATTTGCTCACGAGTACCTGAAGAGATGCAATATTGTTATGATATTAACATTACTGTAAATGGTTAAATAGGGTGTAAAATATGTAATAACAAGGTCTTGGTTTTAAACAGCATCCAATGACATTTTAATGTTAATTAATTCGATTTTCAGGTATTGATATTACGCTGATAAAGCCTTACAGCATTTTTTTAAATGCAATTTGACGGTATGACTATCTCCTATAATATGTCATGCAAAAGAATACTTTGTTATTTAAATTATTTTATGTTGACTATACTTTATTCCTTGCGTATTAAAATGTAATGGGTACACCCACAAACACGCAGCAGTTTATTTACACTAATAACGGCGTAAATTAAGATAAAATTAAAGTTATAGTTTATGAAATGTTTATTGATATTTTTTAATACTTTGTTGTTGCTGCTTATTATTGATTGAGAAATGTGGTTACCGATAGTAAAATCGGTTTTGCTTCTAGAATCTCTTACACACTAGATTCTGTAGAAAATGATGAAATCATTATGCTACATTGACGTATATATATATACAGGGTGTGCAGTAAGTAATACGACAACGGTTAGGTATAGCTTGCTGGGTCAAAGTAGACCGATTAAACCTAACCTAAAGGTACCTAAAGGTTCGTATGTATTTTTCCCTAAACTTGACTATAGTACTTTTGTATAAGTGCATATTTTTCTTACAACATTTTAAAAAAGCCCTAATTGATTTTGTGGGATGTCCATCATTCATGACAATAGTAATGGTTCAGTAAAATAGTTCCAAATCCAGAAGTCCGGGGTATAGTATTAGGATAAGAACAAAAATATCATTGCTTTATTAGGCATCAATTTTTAAATACAAATTAATAAATTAGAATCGTTTGCAATATCCGTCTTTAAAATTATAACGAAGTTGTTCGTTTCCTAATACCCTTCTTAATATGCACATCAGATATTAAATTAACACTGATTTTATATCGATGATGTCATGCAACACGTGTAAACTATGCATAGTTGAGTTTTTTATATTTTATAGTTAAATCAAGTGCTTCTTAAGTGCGCAAATTTATACACAATAAATGCAAAAAAACGAATGTTTTAATCAGATGCAAACCAACTAGCCCGGTAGCAATATAGATCGAAGAAATAACTTGCGACATGTAATTCTTTCAAGAGTTTTGAAGAAAGAGCCGTAAGATCTTTGTGGATGACCAGAGTTTTAAGGAATTCCAATAGAACCGACCAACTAATTCTCCCAGACTTACAAAAATATTTTTACTTCCTCACCACGCAAGGAAAAGGTCAATTTTTGTTAGAAGGAAAAATGAAAGGAGAGCTTAAAATTGTATTTATATTTTCTACCGGACCCTAATGTTCTATTCAATTTCTGCTAAATTTTAATCTTTTACGTTGTTGAAAGCTTGGCAACACTAGCGACAAATTTTTGCATTAAAACGTACTAAAACTGTTTTGTTATAATTGCTCATCTAAATCTAGATATTTCTAGGTTAAACCAACTTATCATAATATTATAATTATCACAATATAATAATCTTCAATAAACACTTAATTGTCTCATTATAAAAATAAGTCATTCTAAGAAG
This sequence comes from Ctenicera cuprea, assembly GCA_958336395.1. NCBI lineage: Eukaryota > Metazoa > Arthropoda > Insecta > Coleoptera > Elateridae > Ctenicera > Ctenicera cuprea. Next base: position 27,508,032 of record OY284487.1, on the reverse strand, counting down.
ACTAATCCATTTAAATTTTATGACAAGATCATATTTATTATTTGCTTGTATGTACTTCCAAATTTTACTCAATTTTATCTGTATAATAATTTGTAGTGATAAGGCAGTAATTATAACGCATAACATTAATTTTGTCAGTATGAAACAGCGATTCCCTTGTTCTAACACGTTGGGCACACACTGCTTTATGACAAGGCTATAATATTAAAAAATAAAACTAGTAATTTCTACATTTTGTGTAGAAATTTCTAGTTATGAAGAGGAAATTTCTTGTTTTATTTTCTTTGTATCCTAGGTTTTGATGAATTACGATATCGGCCCGTGTTATTGGTCTGACTAAAGTGGTCCCACCCTCAGACGGGTATCGCTATCATTTTGTAATTTATATCAGCTAATAAATCTTGCATTTGATAACGTATTAACAGAAAAAAACTATATCCTGTCCATTATAGAAAGAATGTCCTTTTTAAATTCATCTAATACAAAATGCTCTCCAGATGGCAAAAATGTCGTAAAATTAATTTGGAATTGAAAAGTAACGTGTAATTATTACATTTGTCGTCTTAAACTATTTTAGTCTTGCTAATTATCTTATTTTGGAAACCACAACACATCACACCATTTCGTGGTAAATCATCGCTGTTTTGTTGTAATCGTATCAGTTAAGCAACCGCATGTCTTCCCATATCAAAAGCGACCTCTTATAACGTTTTTCTTTTGTTATGCGATAATACTAAATCAATCTGGTGTCAAGTACAAAGGAAACTTACGCATCTGTAAAAATTTAACATTGGATTAATCAATTCTTTATTTATATACCGGTTCTACTTTTTAGTGAGAGCGAACTTTAACAAAATAAAATTATATCTTGGCATGTCTTAAAAATATTTTAGAGATATTATTTATTATAAATACCTTAAAAAATATTAGATTCTTTCGCTAAATATATTTGAATTAAAACCATCTCTTAGATTACTTTATTTATAAATAAAGCTTTGGCGGTCCCTTTAGACGAAATTAATTACAATAGAGAAATACAGTAATGGTTATAATACTAAACTTATTGATGCATTAATTAAAGAAAAAGTTTATAAATTAGCCATTCAAAAAATTTATCCAAATAACCTAACTTTATTCGATAATATTAAATATGCTTCGATCCCATATTTTGGAGACACATCAGAAAAAATTACTAAACTTATAAACAAAACAAATAAATATAAAGTAAGCTTTAAAACAACTAGAAACATCTTAAACACTGTGTTTAATGCAAAATCAAAAACAGACGATTTACTAAAATCAGGCATTTACAAATTAAATTGTTCGCATTGTAATTCGGTTTATATAGGCCAGGCAATTAGAAATTTTGATATTATGTATAAAGAACACGTACGTTGTTACAAATACAAACACCCACATAAATCTAATTACGCTAAACACTTACTAGAACACAATCATTCAATGACTTCTAATAACACCATAAAATGTTTACACTTTTGTGATGATAAACGTAAATTAAATATACTAGAAGCTTTTGAAATTCACAAACATTTAAAATCTGTACCTTTAATGAATGAGCAAATTGATCTCTTAAATTCTCCTTTATTGAACATTTTGGAATAAGTAATCAAGTCATCTGCAGACGATTACCGAGATCAAGTCACCAAGTTCTATTGCTATAACAACACTAACTGTTTACTTTTTCATATAACCTTTGACAATGGCATGTAAACATGCCGAAATACGCATAAGGTTAAAATAAATAAATATTGTTAAAGTAATTAGGTATTTTATATACAGATAATCATTATTTCTTAGATATTCTTAAATATCTGTTTAGAAATATCCTATAGATATTTTGAAATATTTAAACGTAGCTTAAATTTAAAACATCTTGGACAGTTTTAATTAAATTTATTTTCCTAATATCTTATATATTTTAATATTACTCTTATTTGGAAATACTTAAGATATTTTAAATTGAAATTATACAATAAATTTAATTTAAAAATCTGCGTCTGGCAACGTTGCGAAGAATGAAATTTAAGAATGAAACTTAGCTGCGACGTTCAAACTTTATAGATGGCGGGTAACTTTTAAATATCTTAGATATTCAACAATTATTTCTTTATGTTTTAAAAAATCTAAGATACTTTAAAATATACCAATATTTAAATATCTAAGCTATTTCAAAATAGATCGATATTCAAATATCCAAGAAATAAAAAATTGTTTTGAAATATCTAAGATATTTTAAACTGAAATTGTTTCAAAATACCTACAATATATTTAATTATAAAACTTTTTACTCTTATAAGATAAACAGAAATCCTTAAAAGTATCTATGAATTAGTCTTAAATAGTGAAATTCCAAATATCCTAAACACCTTTTTAATTATTTATTAATGCCCTGAAAATATTTTTAATATTAAAACGTTACAGAGGTTTTATCAAGTAAAATATTAATATCTAAGATATTTGTGATATAATTGACAGAAACGAATTAGTTGTAAACGTTTCAGACATTTTAACGGCATAGATCTACTTCTTGACTAACTTTATTACCAACGAAAACATTTCAAGAATAGTTTTATCTTATATATCATATTTTTATTAAAAATAACTAAACCATTCTTAAGACAATAAAATATTTAAGATATTGCTAATATGTTTATTTACAAAACTCCGAATTAAAGTTAAAAAAAAATAGCTTAGATATATTTTAAATTTAAGTATCAATTTATAAACGTAGGCGTTTTATATGATTTTAAATTATCTCTTTATCGAAAATAGTTTGAAATAAACACAAATATTTAGGAATATTTTTAATTAAATACATGTATCTATGAAATATTTTGAAATTATGTAAATTTTTGCTTTTATTTTACAAACATCGCTGCTAATGAAAGGTAAAACGGCGTTCCCTAGGCGTTTGTTAAAAACATTTTCGGCAGAAAATTAAATCATGTTCATACTTCAGAATGCACCGTCATTTTCTTACACATTGTGTTGATATATACTGATAGTAGATAAAAACGGTTTTCGAATTTTAGGTATATTTGTCGCAGGCAAATGGTTTGTTGAACTAAACAGCTTTAGCCTGGGCAAACAAATTTTGACTGAACAAATCGATATACTAACCGTTTTTATTCATTAATTTTGATTATGTACTTGTTGAAAAACTACTGATTATGCTCTTTAGGATGTTTTTAATGGAATGACCGCACCGGTCAGGGCGCTATCTGATAGCGCGCAACGGTGTGCACACGGTCGGCGCACTCACAACCAGTATTTCTATTTGCCCACTCAAAACTAGTTTATCCGCGCAGAAACTGTTTACCTAAAAGACTAAATTTATAAAAATTATACTTAATGGTTGTTATTATATTGAATAAAATGTCTCTTACGTTTTCACAAATAGAAATAAAAACAGAATTCTTACTTTTTTGACAGTGATAACGGTCATAACTTTTTGCATAAAACAATATTATTTTCAATAAATATTTTCCAATAAAATTAGCTTCGGAATGGAAAATCTTTACTCTTTTACTTAACTTGAATGTACCAAGATAAGTCTGCCGTGTTCGTAAATAGTGAATAAAACCTTTGACTCTTTTTAGCAGCTCTGAAATAGCGCAATATAAAAGCTTTTTAATATATTTATAAAAAACATTACTAAACAGGTTAGGGTTTTCTTGAATTCTTAATTAGCTATTATTTGGTACTTTGGCAAATGTTTTTAGTGGTTAGAGTCCCAACCTCTAGAACTAGACTCCCAATGGCAGTAGGTTCGAATCCTCTGCCCGTCGGAAATTTTTCTGAATAAGTTAAATCCGGCGTGTCCATGGACGGCGTGTGTGGTGTGTATGTTGGGTTGCATGTCTTTTAGGGGTGGGGCATGTTAGACCGGTGTATAGCGCAAGTCCGCTGAGCCCGGGTAAGGGGATGGGATGGGAATCATGGAGTCGTGCCCACGCACGGCCTCATAATTCTTTAAGAAAAATATAGTTTTTGTAGAGTTTACATAGCACAGATTGTTACTGGTCTACTGGAAAATGAACATTCAATAAAAGCGCAAAGGAAGGAATATGCCACTAATGAGGGCGACAAGGAAGGAAAATAATGAGCGGGCCAAGTGGGGATTAGCGTATCCATGGATACTTTCAAATTACCCATGATTATTATATGAATTTTTTAAATTAAATTGGAAGTTATTCAAGGATACGTGAATCCCACTTGGCCCGATTACTATCATTATCATTATTTCTTCCTTGTTGCACTCATTAGTTGTTTATCGTTTCTCTGTCACACTCATTAATTGCCTATGTTTACAGTAAAATAGTGACAATCTGTATATCGTCAAACTTGTCTTAATAACATATCAGAGATTCAAGACCGTTTTACAGGAAACGGAAAAGACAAATTTATTTTCAGTAAATATGCTCCCGATTATACTTAAGTGGTATTAGAACTATTAGGACGACGCGACAATGTACAACATTGACCAACATTTGACTGTTATTCCAAAACAAAAAACAAAATTGTTTACTATTCTCGTGAGATTAAAATGCTTTTAAATAGTACACAAATAGTTATCGAAAGATTAACGTAGTACAGTCAAACAAAAAGGCAATCGATAATTATTATCATTATACTTCTTCAGCTAGGGGTGCGGTGTCCAATTTGCACTACTTTAGCATATAAACTCAATTGGCGTACAATTGGCTGAATATGCCAGCGCCGGTAATCTAGTGATCTACACATTTGCCTTCGGACCGAGACTGGTAAAATGTATGGTAGACGCATTTGACAATGTGCCATATTTCGAAAAGTTTTCAAAATTTGGTACGTTAACATTCCCTATTTTGTAGAAGACAGCTAGGTTGGCTAAATTTTTAAATGTAACGTTATCTGGCGTCGGTGACAAGCCTTAGCAAATGAAGTAGCCCGTCGATAACTAAAAATAATAGAAATAAAACTGACTGAATGTCCTTTGACAAAGCATATTTTTACGCCAATTTGTCGTTCCAATAACTTAATATTGCTACACAAAAGACAGTTGAATAAAAAAAATTTTAGACATGCTTTAGAAAATATTACTGAAAAACTGGCTATACAATTTTTTTTAAATTTTGTCACTTCATGGAGTTGAGGAGGAGCTCAATTTAGTAATTGTTTATATGCGATAATTTTCTGTGGCGCCGAATTATTGTCCTTTTAATAAACGGAAAACAACAAAAAATGTCTGTATAAGCAGAATTGCTCATAAGTGATAATAGAATAAATTTCAAAAGTTGATTGTTAGCTGCACTAATACTTTAGTGGTTAATCTTTTCTCTCCCCCAATATTTTTTAACTGACACACATTAGTTTTTGGTTTTTGTTGTTTTCGAATATCAATTAGTTTTTTTCCACGTAAATAAAAAAACTGTCGAAAAACTGCCATGAGAAATTCTCGCATTTATTGAAATTTTTGAAAATTTTTAAATATTTCGAAAATTTTGTAAGTTTCTTAAAAGCGCAAGAATTAAAAAAATTTCAGGTTTCAAACATGTTCAAAATTTTGAAAATTTTATAGTTTCAGAGATTTAAAAAAATCGCACTTGCGCAAATCGACTATCCGACATGCGTAGAATACGAATCTAAAGTTCCTTTTCAAGCGCGTAGTGTTTCACGAACTTCTTGTTCTTTTCTTGCTTTTTCTTGTTCTTGCTGCAAGAACAAGAACAAGAAGTAGGTGTGCAAGAAACAAGACAAGACAAGACTAGCTGGAGCAAGAACAAGATTTCTTGTCAAGACGTTTGCAAGAAACAAGAGTTCTTGTTTTATGTAGATACATAAAACAACTGGGGTGTGTGAAAACAAAATGATACTGTAGTGCAAAATAATAATTTATAAGTTTTGTTGCAATGTAATATGAGCGATAAATGAGCTATTTTCATAATAGACCAATGATTAGGCAATAGGATAGACCCTGCCAATTAAAAAATGAACAAGCACATTTTGCAGGTAGGTTCCAATCTGATCAATAAATTCAAAGCCAGTAAATTGTTCTACATTTAATATAGATAACTCTTAATACGCAGTGCGTTTCAAACAAAATGCAAAAATCAGTAATAATAAAACAACTTTGTTTTCGCAAAACTGCTATTTTAGCTGTCATTTCTGTACAATAAAACCATGGGGAAACCGAAGCAGATGTAAAAGTCCAAAACTGACAGTTCAAAAAATAAATAAATAACGTTTTTTTTGCTATTTGTTTAATATGTGCTTCATTTGGAACGCACCGATAAAATACAAACATTAAATTGTTAATTCAAAGAAACCAAATAAAATATATGCAAGTATAGTATGTATGTTTAATATAAAAGTTTCTTAGTCAGTACTACGCGGTACAAAAGCGTTTAACGAGTAGGCGCACGCGACAGCAAGCTGGCGCCGCTTTATCGAGACTCAATAGCTCGGGGAATCCCCCAACTAGTAAGAACAAGAAATAAGAAAGAGTCTTGCTAGCAAGACAAGAATTAAGCTAGCAAGAAATTTGCAAGACAAGAAGTTGTTTTACTTCTTGTGTTGCTTAGCAAGACAAGAAATCTTGCTTTGTGCATCACTACAAGCGCGTCTATCTTAAAGTAGAGCTCCCCCACCCAAATTGTTTTGCAGCAGTCGCGAGTCGTCTGGTTATACGATATTTGGTGTTTTTTAGTTGCAACCAATGTTTATCAGTTGAAATTTTAAAATCGCTAGCGACTCGCTCTGAGACTTCGTCGTTCTACCGCCAAACACTCAAATAAACTGTTTAGGTAAACGACTAAATGGAAACGGCATATAGGCTTTTTCTTATTTGGATGTTGCTTCTATTACTATTTAACATGCTTATATAAATTTTGAAGCCGAAATTCGTAAATATTTGAAAAAACAAAAAATCGACGGTGGGGGACAGTAAGGATGATAAAACGTGATCTCCCTCTTGGACATGCGTAGAAGACGAACCTACAATTCTTTTTCTACTGCGTCTATATTGAAACAGAACACCCTTCCACTCTCCCCTCTTTTTGATGGACCTACCTCATTATGTTGCGGTTTTATCACAGTGGGATTAACAATGCTCGTGCCAAATTTGAGTTTTCTGCGTAAAGCAGCTGCACTGTAAAGTGGATACAGACACACACACACAGGCAGACACACACATAAATGTAAAAAAAACTTTGCTGAAAGATCGCATTTGCTCCAAATCCTACATAAGGATAACAATACCTTCTCTAGGAAGAAAGTGAAAAATCGATGTGTTTGCGTCCGTTTTGAGGAGGGAAATTTTGATTTTCTAACTTTACTATCATACATGCATTACAATCGGCAAACGGTAATGGTGTTGTGCACGTGTTGTAGGAGTGTTGCAATCTCATGGAAACTGTTAGGGTTAGCTGATACGTAGACTAAGTTTTTGTAATGTGGATGCTAAAGATTTTTAATACATGCGAAAGTTCAAGCGAGGCGTTTTGCTTCATCTGTTTTATCTTAACATGATTCTACAGTTTAGACTTATTGAAAACTGTACTCTACTAAAACTCTGAAAATCAACTATTTATAGGAGCAGCAAGATGAAGGACAAAAATGTTAGCTGTACGATTTCACTGTTACGGTATAGAATAAGAGTCTGTCATTTTTATCTACATAATCGAATGTTTTGTTGAAACAGCTCCTTTAAGTTCCCAACTACCCTTTTCTGAGGTTGATGAACCTTATTTGCTGCAAAATTTAATGAAGCTAAGTAAATCTGCTAATCTTTTCGGGTTAATTTACCTGCAAGATCTAGACTCAGCGCTATAAGCAAACTTTTTAACTAGAATAACATAAATTGAACGAAGCGGAGGTTACGCCATGCGGCTGTTAGAGTTATAGAATAATATTCCCTTGCTCTTTTCTCGTAATCCAAAACTTCAGTGGCGTTTCGTGGGTTTAAAATTTGCGTAGGCAATGGCAAAAATTATTTTAAAATTAAGATTAAAAAGTAAAAAATTACGGAAACTTCAATTTACCAAGACCTGTTGTTAAATGAATTAATCTAAGAATAAAATAGGTACCTATTAAATTTCACTTTGTCATTATGCGCTTTAATTTAATAACGTAAACCCCTAAAGATTTTTTGAAACATAGTATCATGTTTTAGACACTATTTTTGAGGGGTTAGATATAAATGAAAATAGTAAGCAATTGCAGCAAAATAGTTTATTCTTAATATCGCTATCAGCGCCAGTCCATTCCTGTATACACTTCAGTATTAAACGATCTAAGTTTTTTCGTACTGTCTGTCTGTAACGGCCATAGTTATTTTAAAGTACATTACCCTTGATTTTTTATTTCTATTTGTTTTTCGTAAGAGTATTCATTAAAATTTTCTTTTAAAAGCTTGTCAACGAGAATTTCTATATTTACTGCAAATTTACAAACTACGTATGAAATAAAAAACACACAATAGCTGCACGCTGCAACTAATTGCGGCTGACCCGTGCAAGTAATGCAAAAACTTCAGAAGCCGTGCCTTTGCCGTGCTTATTGCGTTCTGAATCTTTACTATATTGTTGCATCTGCCCATCTGATCATTGCATTATTTGTATCAATGTGCATGCAAACGTATATTAGAATAATAGATTGATTGATTGTGTCGTAGCTGAAATCATTCGGCACCATAAGCTCAGCCTTCCGTATGCGAAACTATTTAAAGGCAACAGACTATTTATTTGTCGCCTAATTTTTAATATTACGGTGGTGTTAAAAAGTAAAAACTGTGTAAAAGTAACTTTCCGAATTTGATTTTTTAAAGCTATTAACCCTACTTGCAGTAAGACCTTAAGACATACTCTGGTAGCCTTGGGATATAAAATATTCTGTATCAGTTAATATCAACAGTTATACCACTAGAGAATTGGAAGCATGATCGGGCGAAGAATTAGGAAAATTTATTGCTTAGCAACAAGTGTTCGTTTTGCGTGAAAACGTTCAAACAAAACTAACACGAGGCGCTATGTAGGAAGTTTGAGTAACTTATGTGAGCGAATTATTTCTCGGATACTATTTCGAATTGTCAAATCAATTGTATTTTAAAAATTTACAAATAAAACAAAGTTTAACTTATTCGCGGTAAAATTTTGTACGTTAAAAGTGTCCGGGTTATTCATTCAACATCGATATAATAATATATTATATGGCAAAGTAAATGACTCATTGTTTATTGCATGTAACATACTTTTTGTTATTTCATAAAATATATTTACAAATATATTGCTCTAGATTAAATTATCTCATGGACTCAGTAAACAAATAAGGTTACTAGTTTGCAGTGCCTATATTTAGTAGAAATGTATAGTAAACTTTTTATTCCAACATAAAAATATTTATCTCAATGTTCATGAATAGCAATTCAAAATCAAGTAAACTTCCATTAGTATCATCGCTATTTATTATTAATATTATTAACTAAGATGACTAGCGACATAAAACATGTAAACCAAAATCAGAATTTTGTAACTTATAAGTTATAAGACACCATGAATTGTAATTTACCATCTGTTCACCTTGAATTACAAATGAGGCATTTGTGCAAATATCGTTTAGCACCTTTTAAAAGAGATTAAATTGAAAATTATGTAAATCTCGCCTGGCAGTAGTGTAAGGCGTTATAAAATATTCTGCTCAATGTCCCTAGAGTCTGGAGCCACGATTAAATACATTCGTTGATTACACTTGAAATAAACATAGAAATGTGCAGAATTGCTTTAATTAGATTACGCACTAGTCCGGAAAGTGGAGCATTATGAAATGGCTAAATCAAGACTTTCTGATTTAGAATATGTTACAAAACGTGCTTTTATTTTTACAACTGGGTTTTCAAATATCCAGGTAACCTATTTTAATACACTCTCTACGTTTCTAAAGAGCAGAAACTTGATTATAGGTTTATAAGATAAATTGGTTTCATTGCACGTAACCACTCACGCGTTTTATTAAATTTACAACCTCGATTTTAACAGTTAGGCACTATGTATCTAACCATTTAAGCAATAAATCGTTAACTCAATTCTAATCTACAATCCAAGAAGTATAACTTCCAATTAATAAATTTTTTGACTTTTATGACAGTTTACTTGGAAAAGTATTTCTATAGAATATATTCATATCTATATACTAAATCCGTAACTGTCTCACCTTAACAACACAACGGTCTCTTGCATATCGCCAAAATTATCACTATAACATGACGGCGGCTCATTGCAACTCCACTCAAGTTTATTAATTGTTTACTGCAATTGGTTATGAATTGGTGTAAAAATTCAAACCAATATTGCTTTGTAGGAATATTTTTTAGGCGCAAATTTATGCCCCTTCTTTAATAAAGTATTTTATGTATATCAATATTATTATCTTGTTCCTATCTTGGTAATTACAGCGTACAATATTTAAATTTCTCAGCAGACGTTTTTACAAGTATTGAGAGCCTCACGTTTTTAATATTTTACGACACGCTTTTATTATCAATAAACCTGAACTAGGAACACCGACACTACAGTGTCAGTTTACCACTGATGATGATAGCCTTGCTGTCGAAATACGTATCTGGTATTTAGTTACTTTTTTAAATTGATTGTGTGGTAGGCACATGGTGAAACATTATTAATAAATAATTAACTAATAAAAAATTAATAGATTATTATTAAAATAAAACTCTTGGTAGCAAATTGTGAAACAATTACCAAGAGTTTTATTTTAATAATAATCTATTAATTTTTTAATAGTTAATTATTTATTTAGTTACTTGTATGGAAGGGTGCTGTTCAAGTGTTGCTATTCCACAGTTTGAGTGTTCCTAGTTCAGGTTTATTAATAATAAAAGTTTGTCGTAAAATAATGAAAACGAGGCTTTTAATGCTTTTACAAAAACTTCTGCTGTGAAATTTAAATATTGTACACTGTAATTACTAAGATAAAAACAAGGTAATAATATTGAGTACACATAAAATATTGTATTAATTCAACAATATTTATTTATTTTAACCTTATACGGATTTCGACATGTTTACATGCCATTATCAAAGGTTATGTTAAAAAGTAAACAGTTAGTGTGGTTATAGCAACAATAGAACTTATCGTTTCGGTAATCGTCTGCAGATGACTTAATTTCTTATTCCAAACTGTTCAATAGAGGTGAATTTAAGATATCAATTTGCTCGTTCATTAACGGTACAATTTTTAAAATGTTTGTGAATTTCAAAGGCTTCTGGTATATCTAATTTACGTTTATCTTCACAAAAGTGTAAACATTTTATAGTGTTATCAGATGTCATTAAACAATTGTGTTCTAGTAAGTGTTTAGCGTAATGGAATTTATGTAGGTGTTTGTATTTGTAACAAGGTACGTGTTTTTTACACCGAATTTAAAAATGTGTAATTGTCTGGCCTATATAAACCGAATTACAATGTAAACAATTTAATTTGTGAATAAATTTTTTGAATGGCTAAATTATAATCTTTTTTTTTAAATCAATGTATCAATAGTAATGGTTATAATACTAAACTTATTGATACATTAATTGAAGAAAAAGATTATGAGTTATCTATTCTGCAACTTTATCCGACTACTCCAACTACATCCGATACAATTGAACATGCTTCGATCTCAATTTCGGCGACAAATCAGAAAAAATTGCTAAAGCTATAAACCAAACAAATAAATATAAAGTAAGTTTCAAAACAACTAAAAACCTTTTGTTTAATGCAAAATCAAAAACAGATGATTTGCTAAAATCCGGCATTTACAAATTAAATTGTTTACATTGTAATTGGGTTTATATAGGCCAGACAGTTAGAAAGTTTGACATTAGGTACGCAGAACACCTACGTTGTTACAAATATAAACACCTACACAAATCCAATTACGCTAAACGCTTATTAGAACACAATCACTTAGTAATATCTAATAACACTATAAAATATTTACACTTTTGTGATGACACACGTAAATTAGATATACTACAAGCTTTTGATATTTACAAACGAAACATGCATAAGGTTAAAATAAATTAATATTGTTGAAGTAATAAAGTATTTTATGTATATTCAAAGAACGTGGACTGCAACGAAGTAAATCTAGAACTTATAAATAAAAATAATAATTGATTATGGGTATATAAAATACTTTATTACTTCAACAATATTTATTTATTTTAATCTTACACGTATTTCGGCATAGTTACATGCCATTGTCAAAGGTTATATGAAAAAGTAAACAGTTAGTGTAATAATAATAATAAACGGTTAGAACGGTTCTCGTCACACATTTCTTTTTCGCTTGTTGTTTACTTCTAAAAACATGGTTTACAACACAACTGTCATGTTTAACAGTACCCTCCTTTGTGAAAAGCATAATTGCTTTTAGCTATGTCAAATTTTATTCCTTTTAATTTATTAATTATTACTGTTACAACTGTATCAGCATAATCGAATTTTTAACATATTCTTGTCATTTTTTGTTTGGTATGTTGAGTATGAGTATACGCAGATTAAACGAATTTTTCTATTTAATTACAGTGGTTTTGAACGCTGTTTTGTATTTTCTTAATTGTTAATTTAATTAACTGTTTCATTTTAATTAGTTAATGGAAACCTTAACAAAACTAAAGTAATTGCACTGTTGCAAAATATTGTAGCACTGCAGTACGTACGTATTACAATGACAAGCACGTTGAGGTTCGTATTATTTGCATATTCTCAGTTAATTAGGAATCCTCAAAGAAGAATATTCCATCCGTTTTACAAAACCATCTCCACGTTCAAGCGTTTTCGCCGAAATAACCTTTGTATTGGATTAAATGGCACAGAAATGGTTATATTTTAGCAATATCAAACTTATTGCATTTTTATTTGTTTTTTTATAGCTAGCGTCACTGTGAATTTTCATAAATGTACTACTAGTAATCTTACTCTTCTTTCAGAATTTTGTTCGCCATGTAATTTTATATACCTTTATTGCGGGTAAAGTATATAATCAAGTTGCTAGAAATTAGAGCGTTTTTATAGAACATCTACTTACTTTTATAACTTTATCTATAAGTCACGAATAATACGCACATTGTTAAATTTACAGTAAAATAAAAATTACAAAAAGTTTCTCGTTTTTCACAAAGCCATCCTAAAAAACGTTTTATTTACAAGTCTCGCAGAACTGAAATTAGACTTCGTTAATAAATAATAACAATTTTTTTAACTTATTCAAATTTCAGAGCTTAAAAACTTTATTTTTTACCTCGTTTATTGGTTTAGTACTGCATAAAACCTTAATTTCGCGTAAATTAAGTTCTTGTTTGAGCGCTAACGGAAGTGAAGTGGGTAAAACGACTCTTATTATTTAACGAGGTTGCTTAATAAGTTAAAGGAGTTCGTGATGGAACTTTAATGAACTAAATAGCAACTTCCTATTGCGAAGAGTGCATAAAACAATGTGTAGCAATAACAAATTATCTGCTAAAATTCATGCATTCCCTGCTAATAGGCTGCACATTTAGCTTTCATAAGCATAATATGATTATTAAAACTTGTATTTTATAAATGATGCAAACCATAGATTTAATTAATTATTATACTAGTGGAAATTTACATAATTGATATTGCTTTTAAAGTAAAACTAAACTAAAACTTTAACTATAGTAATCGGGCCGTTTCGGAGAATCCCACAAACAAAATCGATGTGTTTTATTTTATCTTCCACGCCATTTGGTGCCAAACTACTGGTCTAGCTAATTTAAAATTTAGATTAAGAGAACTTTAAACTTGAGGCAGTGAACTCTGTTGCGAAATTGAAAATCGTTTGTTTGGCTAAACTTCGATTTTATAGTGCATGAAAGTATTTGTTTTTGTTTTAAAAATTATTATACCACAAGCGAAATTTTGTTTTAGAAAGATTTATTGACAAGATTTGCTTTCATAAAGTTATTCAACCGTAATGTTTCATGCGATTGTATTCCATATTAGTCGGATATATAAAAAATTCTTAACATTTTATTCAAATTTATACAGTGAAAATACCCATAAATTTAACATCACTAAATTCCAATGATAATTTTAATTTAATTTTAAAAGGTGAACGATTCTTAAAGCTCGTATAACAGCTCATAACAATCGCTTTTTTTACCTTACTCGCCGCTATGTGGAGTATAGCTAGAAGTAACGTATTGTATTCTTTATGTAGGTTTTTGGCGATTTGGGATTACTTCCCTCATTGATTTTTCGATATTTAGTAAATGCGCAAATTTCGCCTTTAAAATCGGTTTAAACATATTAAATGACAACAAGAACAATCTTTCATTGAGAAAGCACCTCTGAAAGGTTTCCTTTTGGTTGTTTACCTGAACAGTTTAATTGAATAATCGCTAAAAAAGACTATCGCCAAATTATGAAATCGGTTTTAGATTTCAACGAATAAATATTTTTTATAATTGACAAATACTAAAAACAAATTATCCAAAAATTTTCAATAAATTTTCACCCAAAATCTGTTAACATTTAAAAAATTTGCAAAATTTTCCTTAGGGCGTTGGGCGTCGAAGTCTTTCACTCCGGGTAGGCTCTTCGTTTGTGTAATAGGAGGTAGTGGGGCTTTACGGCCTTTAAACCACTGCGCTCCTGAAGCTTATGCCACCCTTCATGCACATTCATTTAATGCCATTCACACACATGTGTTTATTTGTATGTTAAAATGTTGTGTGTGGACTATGTTACTTGCCTTGTTCAGCCAGTAATCAAGGCAAGCGCCGTTAATTGTAACCCAACGTCGAATGGTTACCGAGCTCGATTTTCAAATTTTCAAAATTAATAAAAAATTTTCAAAAATTTTTTAGATACTTATCAAATTTTCAATATTTCAAATTTTTCAAAATTTTTATTAATTATTAGTTTTGATTATTTTTTCTAATTTCCAAAAATTTTCAGTTTCAAAATGTTAGTTAGCTAGTAGCTAGTTAGCAACCGCCTCATGCTGTGTTTATGCCTAATTTCTTTTACCACAAACTAGACAAAATACATTGTTTCTCTGTGTTCGATAGTATAGGAACGTATGTACAAGTTTTACCAGAGCGTAATCGACACTTTTCCCGCTATATTCCCAAGCGAACAAAAAAACTGAATCAAGAGGACAATGGAAATAAATTGAGTCGCATTGATTTACTCGTAAATGTCAGTATTCTGAAATTAATGATAAGTTTCAGTCCAGATAGATGCACTACGCAGGTCCTGTTAAAATGTAGTGCAATTACTCTACACAGAACGGTATATTCATTACTATCAACAGAAACAAACAGCTAGAAGTGACATGCAGTTGGATAGTAGCATGTGTAAATAAGAAACAGTATAAAAGACCCAGTACAGCGCTCTGCTAAAATTACGATCTGAGATAATTAGAAATTTACAAATGAGTAGGAATTATTCAATGTACTTCTATGTTTTACCACAAATTCCATAATATTAGCTACATATTAAGTCAACCTTTCCCAAATTTTAGTGGTGTGCCCCCTTATTACTACAACCCCCATATTTCTGGGGCTCTTATATAAAGACTATTTTTCTTTGTACAGTGAACCGCTACAATATTCTTTGGAAATACGCTTCCTTCATGTACAATAATTTTTGTTTGCGTTATTGTAGCAAAATCTGCTTACACCTCATTGGGCAACACACTCGAACGAGAACACATCGCAACACAGCCGCGACTGCAGCAACCTTACATACCGTATATACGGTAGTATGAGTGCACATAAAATAACGACGGTTTTTTGAAACTTTATTTTCGCTGTTAACGAACTTAAAATGTCCTTAGTAAATACAAGGGCGGATCCTGGGGTGTAAACAGGTAACCCCCCTAAGATTCAGTAATGACCGATTTTTCTGGGCGAAACAAAATGAAAACTTATTTGTGTTTTGCATATTTGCTAAAAAAATAAATCAGCTGTCTCAAGACGTAAGATATGTACCTAAATTATCCAGCAGTACTGTATATACTTAAATACATCTATAACTATTAAAATACATGTACCAACTGTTCCTTCAAATAGACTCCGTTTTAGTATTTTCACATTTAATTTTCACGTTTAAAAATCTTCTATCTGTAGAATATTCTGCGTATAATTTGCCATGTAAGAATCCCGGCTGCGGTTTTTAAATTCATAGTTTATTAAATGCCTGTCCCTCTAACTGGTGATTGTGTTTGCTAGGTCTGGTTAGGTCAGGCTAGTCTTATCTGAAATTGTTTACTTTTAATTGTAAATGGTAATAATTGTAAGTAATAAAATTACATTTCAGGATATCTGCCACGTTAATATCTCAACTGCAATGAAATTTGTAAACCTTATAACATGCGATCAAAAAACAAAGACTAAAGTGGCTTTTAGATTCCATTGTTTTGCCGATCCTACCCAGTATGCTGTAAACATCCGAGCTTTTATTCTTTAAGTTTGTGTTTAAAATGACAGACTAAAATAGGTTCGTTTTAGTTAAATTAAAAATCTTCGAAGAGTTAATAATACATTTTATTAATTTAATGGTTGAATTTTATACAACTGTTTGTTTGTGAACATTTTCTTAAGAACTAACTAACTATTTTCTAATTGCTACCACCAAAACTACTTATTCAACCCTTGAGTGGTGGGGTTGTGACGTAGGAGAACGCGTCTTTTCCTGGACTTTCCGATGTCTCGGGTTTGAGATAATCCGTCTTAACATTCCGCAAAATTATTACGTAAGCTCGGGTAACGAGGGAAAGACACGCAGCCAGTTTCACAATTTAACAACCACATTCCTTTCTATGGTCCATTATATTGGCAGGCATAATTATCGTATGTAACACCTCCCAACGCAGATAAAGCTGTACCACCAGCTTTAAAAAGGGTTTGGCGGTTTCTGTATATCCCCGATGTCATCCAGGTTGGTATGCGGTTCGCAAGGTCTGCCTGTTGTCATCTAATATTGCTTGATGTGAGGATGAAGGGATAATAGTGGAAAAATATTTGGAACATTTGTTTTATAGGGTAAAGGTTATGGGTAATAATAATTGTAATAAGTTTTTGAATGGCCAAAAGTAACTGCAAGACGAAGATGATTTGATTGTTACATTTAAAATAACTAATTTTAATTATTTCCTGGTAGTGTGGTACATTATCGATATTTTGCGGGAAATTTCGTTTTTTTTTCAATTGAATTTTGAAATTATCTGTACATTTTGTAATAAGACTTTAGGGGAATTTATTAGTTGCTGTTGGTATTCTGCAGTACCATGAAAGAGCCATCTTCAAGGATTGCAGGTTTCAATCTGTTGTAGTGTACCTTTATTAAATTGTTTTTAAGTTGTAACATTCACGTATTATTTGGAAGGATATTAATAATTTTAAAAGGACCTGAATCAGGGGTCACTTTTTTTTTATTTTGTCGTTTAACAAATAAACGAATTGGTTTGCGTGAAAAACTCTTTCTTTTGTAGTTTTGTCGTATATTTTACACAATTTAAAAGCTTCATTTTGACCTTCTTTTTCTTTACAAACGTCTTCAAATAAATTTTATTATTTAAAATTTTCATTTTCACTTTCTTTTTATTTTTTAACGATTCCGAAAACTTTTTATTATTTAAATATTTCATTTTAGTAATTATTTTATTAATCACTGACCTAGGATAATTTTTATTATTTGTAGATTTTAATTTTACTTTTGGTTGATTTTTAAATAACATTAAATAAGTTTTATATTTTGAAAATTTTATTTTAACTTTCTGAATATTTTGGTGAATAAGTTCAGATCTGTTTTGATTGGTGCCAAAATTGTAATTGTTACAAGTTGAATTTAATTTATTGGGTATTTCAAATTGCTCAAGTTCAATAGGTGTCAGAGTTAATATTTGTTCAATTTCTGTTGGGTTAATCACACTAGTCAAAATTTCATGGTTTTTTAGAGTTACAATAGCATCCGGTAATCGTAAACCGTTGTCAAACTCCATTGAAGACATGAGGGCATCGCTAAAATTACAAGGCTGTGTTTTGATTTTAATTACTTGTTCGGTGCATGGTGGGATTAAAAATGTTTGTTTTTCTTCCATATAATAAGGTTTTGGGTTTTCTAGGTCAAGAGAAATGTGAAAATTACCGTTTTTGGTACATAATAATTTTTTTTGCAAATCAACAATGCTATCAATGGATTCTAGTAGGTCCATGCCTATTAAACCATCAAACTTTTTATTAAATTTTGCGATAATGAATAAATGCTTTTTAGGGAGTAATTTTGGCATTGCTACTTCGATTGCATGTTCGAAATGCATGTCTGTGGTTAAAGCTTGCAAAATTATAGGATAATTTATAAATTTATCTTTAAAAGATTTTACTAGATTTGGGTGAATCAAAGAAACACGACTTCCAGTATCTAAAAGAAATTTTGTTTTTGATTCTGGGAAATATAAAAATGGGAAGTTTGAATTATTATTTTGAGCATGTTGAGTTACTGTATTGAGGTAACATTTTCGGGCGTATGTTGGCGGGAAGCTGTTTGTCCGGAGGCAGCTTCGCCTTGGAAGTTTAAATGGTTGAGTTCAAGATTTCCTGAGTCTTCAAAATTTTCATAATTTTGATTATTTCCGTCATCAACATATTGTTCATTATAATAATAATTATAAGGGTCGTCAGAGTCGTATGTAATATCTACGTTATTATGGGCTCTTTCGGATTGTACCTGTCTTGATGGGCCAGGTTGAGCGAAATTTTGGTCAAAGTTGGGTCTGTGAGGTAATGTTTGAGGACGTGGATTATTTACTCGATTTTGAAATTGAAAATCTGGGTTAAGCTCACGAAATTGTTGCTGAAAGCGTGGGTCAGCACCTCGAGCAAAATTGTGTAATTGTGGTCGATTTTGTTGAAATTGCCTTTGTTGGGTATTAGTGAAATCGAAAAAACCTTTGTTTTGTAAATTTGGTCTAAATTGCATTTTCATGCGACATTCTTGTGCATTATGTCCCTGATTTTTGCAGAGAGAACAAAACTTATCATCCCTAATAGTGGGTGGATATTGAGCTTTATTATAAGCAACATTTTTTGAACTTGATTGTCCTAAACGGTTTTTCATATATGTTATGTTTTCTTCATTCAGGATAAATTGTAAGGCTTGTTGGATACTTGCAGGGTTACGCGCTCTAATATTAAAACCGAGGGGTTCATCGAGGCCAGCAAGAAAGGTTTTAAGCCCTTGGGAATTAATCGAGTCCCTTTTTGATTGAGCGATGAGCACGGGCTCGCCATCGCGCAAGACGCTTTGGTGAAGTAGAACTAAATGTTCTAACACTCGTTGTCCGAATTGTTTTGGGGTCTCTGCATTTTTTTGGTACATGTGATGGAGGTCTCTCAGCAGACTTTCCGTATCACGTTGATCGGCGAAGTTAGTTATAAGGCATCTACGGATTGAATCCCAATCGTTAAAATTTCGGGTTGCTATTAATTGTTTAGCGGGGCTTTTAAGTTTGTTTTTTATGTTAAGTAACAACATTTTATTTCGAAAGGCATTTGGTAATGCGGGGTCATAGTATGCTTGCATAATTAGTTCACAAGCACTTAAAAAATCCGATAAATTTGATAATGTACCATCGTATTCGGGAATAATTTGTAAGTAACTAATATTAAATTCACCAACATCAACAAGTCCGTCTGGTTCATCGTTAATTTGGTTTTGGATATTAACTACTTGATCTTGATTTTGGTTAATAACTACTTGATCTTGATTTTGGTTTGCCATGATAGAATTTTGATTATAACTTACTCTTATTATTGAATAATAGGAATAAATCTAGGATTGGTTATAGAAAGGAAAACAATATTGATATAAACAAAGCACACTTACGATACCGTGAGTAGAAGCAGGATCTTCGTTTGGCTCTTAGGTGAAGCAATTTTCTTTCTTGTAGTTGTTTTTGTCGTAGATTGATTGATTAAAGTTGTCGTCGTGATCGCTGAACGGGACGCGTGCGTTTGTCTTTCTTCTTTATAGATCAACCGGTAGAGTCGTAGAGTAGACTTCGTTGTTGTTAGTAGTTCACTGAATTATTATAGAATACGGCTTATTTATTTGCGTACTAATAAACTATTCTTATTTTAAATCCGCGGTTAAGCACTACGTACACGTTTATGTCCACGAAAAGGGCCAATGGTTTTCATAAACGCCGCGAATGCTACCAGACTGCGCCACTAAAATAGGTTCGTTTTAGTTAAATTAAAAATCTTCGAAGAGTTAATAATACATTTTATTAATTTAATGGTTGAATTTTATACAACTGTTTGTTTGTGAACATTTTCTTAAGAACTAACTAACTATTTTCTAATTGCTACCACCAAAACTACTTATTCAACCCTTGAGTGGTGGGGTTGTGACGTAGGAGAACGCGTCTTTTCCTGGACTTTCCGATGTCTCGGGTTTGAGATAATCCGTCTTAACATTCCGCAAAATTATTACGTAAGCTCGGGTAACGAGGGAAAGACACGCAGCCAGTTTCACAATTTAACAACCACATTCCTTTCTATGGTCCATTATATTGGCAGGCATAATTATCGTATGTAACAACAGCAGCTGAATATGTTACAACAATACTTACAAACAGCATAAGCCCAAGTTTCTGCATTGAAAACTGTAGCGGTCTACTATACAAACAATTATGCGCCTTATATAATGGACGTGTGTTATAGTAGCCCACGATTAACCCCAAGAAAACTACCGCAATGTACCTAATAGATATTTTCTCTTTGCTTAGACAGAATCTCTATAAGAAGTTGGGGGTAATATTCTTATTCGATTTGGACTATTTCTATAACCAGTTTACGTCAACTACTGATAGGTACCTTATATCATTCTATACAATAAATTAATGTACAGAGTAAAACGGTGTACCAAGTTTAATCAGTACTTTTGTGTAATAATGTCATATTTCATAAAATCATGTTTCTTATATTGCCCTCTATTTTGTTATTATTTTTGCATTATTTATGTAAATAAAGGAATATTAGAGCAATGGAATAAATTATCTAAATGTTGTGCAAGGGTTTACTGAAAAAC
The DNA here is from genome assembly GCA_958336395.1 of Ctenicera cuprea. NCBI lineage: Eukaryota > Metazoa > Arthropoda > Insecta > Coleoptera > Elateridae > Ctenicera > Ctenicera cuprea. The sequence continues at coordinate 27,486,912 of OY284487.1, read as the reverse complement.
ATTTAAGATTACACAAGCAGTTCCCTGTGGCCTAGTAAAGTAAATGATGCAAAACTATCTACCGAACAACTTTTGTATCAATTTTCTTTCGTTAAGTTGTTAGTCCAGGCACAATCGAATTCCTAATATTAATCATAAACTTTTGTAGTACCTAGTTGTATTGTGTGTTTACGCTAATTTGAATTAAAATGAAGCAGAATCGTGTTTATATTACTTACATACAAATATTTGCGTATTGCGTGTCTTATAGTTGAAATTGAAGGTTGGTGTTTAGACAGACTTTGAATTAATGTTCGAAGAAATCGGCTTCGCAAGAGTCAAGCGGCCTGTCCTGGTCGCGTTGGTTAGACGTTCCGGCTGCACGTGTAGGTTATTTAGTCTATGGGAGCTGTATTCGTTATGGGAACAGCATCGGCATTACAGCAATACAAAAAAAGCGTGCTTACTCAAAAAGAGATCTGCTCACCCAAGTTTCTTATTTGCATTGAAAAGTGAACTGGTACAATGTACATACGAATATAGCACTTATATATAGCTTACAGTTACAAAGATTTTAAAGTGCTGAACATTACGGAACTAATGTATAGATACCTTTCCCCCTCTCTCAACCTAAAACCTGGATCCAACATTGCTAAAATTTAATATTGGCTTTAAAATACCTACCTAATTTATATTTACTAAAAATCTTGTTGTGAAAAATTTCAGTATAGAGTTTGACGAAAGAACTTTCATTCATGTTTAAGCTACTTAGAGAATTTAAAATTATCGAAAGTCTATTGAAATGTCTCAAGAAAATTTACAGTTGAATGGTTATCAAAGCAGATTTGAGTCACATTTGGTAAAGCTGCACACATTTAAAAGTTTCTAAGAGAAAGATAGATTTATTTAAGTAATATGTATTTATTTCCAGTTTACAAACTTTTATAATAAATTTTATAAGGTAAGCAAATTCCACGCTTTGTTGTTCGAACTCGAACTCCCAAGTCAGTGTCTCAAAAAACCATTTTTTACAATCTGGAAATCTTTTACTAAAATAACTGTATTTTTTCTTTAAATTTATGGTTATTGCAGAACAAATACTGTCGGCGTGAGAAGACATCAGTGAAACCACACGAGAAACAGCTCGTTTAAACAGTCACGGGGATATCCCTAATGTTATATTGCAGTTGGTTAACTTGTTTAGTTATATATTTTCTTGACTTACCGATAAATCATGATTTAACAGAACTTATGGATTTAGTTTTTTATGAAGTACGAGAAAGGAATATTAGGATTATTAAAAGGAGTTTAAAATAAATAAATGATAAACGAATGTAGTTTGGTTATGTAAGCTTGTGTTGCATTACTGTATTTGATAGTTAAATTTTCATTGTATAGTTCAGTTGTAAATTAACTGATTTTTGAAGTGAAACTTCTTTGCCGGCGAGTGTAACGTGCGATCATAACAACGGAAATCATGTAACGGGTGCATAGACGCGGACACCTTTCCTGGCGATTTTTTAGATTCTACTATCGGTGCGTTAGTATCAGTACGTAAATGGCTACGAAGTGGGTTGCACGCGTTTACGCAAGCCAAAGAAGGAGTAATGGCTGTCTCAGGAATGACGTCGCGTAGATGCAAACTAAAGCGATAAATTTTCACTTCTGCCATCATAGCCATACAACTCTAAACAAGTGTATTTTGTTGCTTTGCTTATTTACCCTAGGAATCCTATATGCCATTAATAATGACAGATTTGTTATATGAGAAGGTTAGGACAACATTAAGTTCCTATCTTCTTTTTATTCATAGTGATTTTATTTTACATGGTTTTCTATACTGTAAGCGGCTGATAATTTCAAACAAATTTAAAACTGAAAGATCAGTGGCGTGTCATTAATTTAATAATTGATGAATACTAGAACTACGATAATTTTCGATAAACCTCTTGAATTACAATTTCATCAAAATCTGTCCAGTACTTTTTCTTTTAGAGGCGTCACATTGCATGTGCAAAGTTTAAATCCATATTTTAATAGAGGACAATCAATTGTTATCCTAAAATTATTTTTTTTCAAATGGTATTTATTTGCAATCTGCTACATGAGCAATAAGCAAATCAGATAACTATACTAGAAATGCATAGCAGTGTAAGTTACATGGGAGGTAACGCACGCACATGATTAATACCATAGCCTACAAACTTGATATTGAGAAATATGTTGTAAAAAACACTAAATTAGTAAAAGAGTGAACAATATACCCATCTCATAGAGCACATTTTGGAAGTTAGAGTGAGAGGAAACAACGACGTGCCCTAATAATGTTTCTTTTCTACAAAAACAAAAATAACATTATTTATAATTTAATATTGACCTTTAAAACATTAATAACATTTGTACATAAAAATAAATTCAAAATTGATTAAATTTCTTTGTGAATTAAGTAAACAGTAAAAGTCGCTTCTTTTATAAGAAACCTTTTTTTTGCGTAAAATAAATCATACTGACATATTCTTGTTAAGTAAGTTTTTTGCTGTACAGAATGGCCATTTACAACTGTTTTTACCGGTACCGAACTGTTTTATTAACACAAAAATGCCCAGCTTGCTAGTTTTCAAATAAAGCGTTTTTTAACACATATAACGTATTATCTCGAGAAGTATTTGGCACATCAACTTGATTTTTTTTGTTTAAAAGCAGTTGCATCATCGGTTTGTATGATCTCATTTTTATTACGAATACGACTTTCTGCTTTCGATGTAGTGAATTCTTTACTAAGCGACAAACTTTTTTAATTGTAGATTTTAACATATACATGCAGCGAACAATATTAAAAATACACTTTGACAAATATTTTAAAGCAAAAAATAGATATCATATAGCCATGATTTTGTTGGTTTGAATATTTTATCAACTATAGTTACAATCTTTACAATTGCATTCACTGCGGCATTTCAGTACCTTTGTTATGCAAAGATGCATCCATGTTTGTTAGGACTTTCTAAATTAATATTTGGAAAGTGACTTGACAACCAGATTTGTAACTGAAACCGTATTCGTTTCCTGTTAAATCATACAATTAAAAAAACAGTTTCAGTGAGAACACGTTAAGAAGTTTCACTTAGAACTTGCGTGCTCGGCACACATTTCTTTTTTCAAAGACTCCTTTTTACTCGGTGTAACATATAATCTTGAAGTGAGAACTTAGGCAACTTTAATACTGCCCTCGAGTTTAGGAGAAGCTAAGTGTTTATGGAAGTTTTGTAGAGTTTTATCATGAACTTTTTAACGAGCAAAAACTGGAAACTGAAGTAGCCAACGTAGAAAGTATTGATTTATAAATGATGTTCTACCAAACTACAGCCAATACATTTTATTTGCACTAATATAAAACATACATTCCAATTATAAAATCTATATCGGATTAACTGTTTATTGAAATGTATACCATAGGCAACGAAGATAATAACGAATTAGTAGCGATCATTAAGCTCTAACCAAATTACTTCAGATTTGCAAGTACGTAATGAGTTTCAGGAGCAATACTGTAATTCATTTACCATTAGTGGTTAATGCGAATCCTAACCCGCTTAACGAAGAGCATGTCAAAGCTAAATGATGATGAGAGTTAACTACATAACTTAATTTTCCCCAAGCAATGAAGTGTTAAAATTTTGTGTTATGTAACTGAAAAAAATTTAATAGCTAATTATTACTATTAGAAACAAAATTCAAATAATGTGAAATAAATAAAACTTTTTATAAAGACACGTTATTACATATTTAACGTAAATAGCAACAGGAATTATTAATGAAACTTGTTTATATCACCATAATTGTAGGCAAATTAGAACGGATATTAACTATGCGTACACGAATAGCCGCTGAACATTAACGTTAATTTCGATTACAGTAATCGGTATTTACTGATATTCTAATTCCATCAATTTTTAGAAAAATGAAAATCCCTATTAATCACATCGCGCTTTTCATTGCATTCCAGAAACGACCATTCCATTAAAAACATTCTAAAAGAGCATATCCAGTAAAATTTCGTTATGTACACAATAATAAACAGTAATAATAACCTATGAAAATGCGGCTTCATAACGTTTCAGCTGTTCGTTGACGTCAAAGAGCCACCAAACTCATCAGTCATCACCGTGCATGCAAACGCCAATGTTGAGGTTAATATTTGTGTACGTTTTTCTGAATGTTCAGGAATACTTTTTTTAAGAATCATTTTTGCAACAGCATTTTTTCCAATTTATCTTATAGAGTCCTCCTACAATCACAGTTTCCGGTATTTTCCTCGAATTCTCTATTAATCAACGATGGAATTTTGTTGTGTAATCGCATTCGCAACTATTTACCTCACGAAGTTAACTAACCTAAACTATTTTTATATGTAGATAATTAATATACATATAAGGTTTCACTCTTTCACATTTAGCGTACTGTCACTGATTCTGACACACTCTGTTAAGTTCACAGTACAGAAAGAACAATTCGGCGTACTCCCTAATGACTATGAAGTTTGCATATACATTGCTGGGCAACATTAAATCATTGTTTTGGCTACAATCGAAAAAAGATAACCACGTGGAATACAAAAGTTATGTGCTGCAATAATTTCGTAACTATTTATTTCGCAAAGTTAGCCATCTTTCTAAAAGGAAGCAGACTCCAACAATTTTTATATGTAAATAATTTATACATATATAAGGTTTCACTCTTCTTACTGTCATTGATTCTGACACACTCTGTTAAGTTCACAGTACAGAAAGAACAGTTTGTCCCACTCTCAAATGACTATGCAGTTTGCATATACATTGCTGGGCAACATAAATCATTGTTTTGACTAAATCTTGTTGGTCTTTTTTTGGTATAGATTATTTTATAAACACTATGACGAAATTTTAGCTACATTGCGTTGTAGTACATCTAATGACACATAAAAGGTTTTTTTTAATGCTGTATGTTCAAAACGAAGGACGCTACAAATTATTGAAAATTTTAACTTTAATGCCTGATTACTCAAAATCAAAATATCTAATTAATACAAATTGTTATATTATTTGATAGCGCTTAATAAGAATAATTTTTTATGAAATATAATTTTGGAAATATAAAAGTTGTAAATATACTACCGGTTCAAAATTTTGAACATTTTCAAAAAATTATTTCCCAAAAAGTTTTTTTCCAAACTTTTTTAAACTTTCTGAGCCAATAGAGCTTGCAATGAACTACAAATTAGTTTTTTACTTATCTCCCAAATTTTACACTGACGCCCTTCAGGAATTTTTGAAAATTTTGAAGTGTACCCCTTTCTCGGAAGTTACGTATTTTAACTGCGCCTACCAATTAGCTCTACTAAAAACAATATTCTTGTTTGCAACTTTTGATAACTCTATAAATAAAGTTGTTATAGGCAATTTCGTGTTTTCCTTTTACGTAGTAGACTACGTAACGAATGCCTTGAATCTGGAACGGGCGGCTTGCACCAGCTGGAGATGACTAGATGTAAATTTTATTCGCTTCTTAACGCGAGAATTTTTAAAATGTGAAAAGTATGGGAAAGTACCAGCGCCCGTTTTTTTGTTATTCTCTAGATATTTAGGGTAGGTTGTTTTAAGGAACACCCGGTATTTATACTAAGTAGGCATCCCGTTTAAGTAAAAATTACAGTATAATAAATAGTTGTCTTGGAAAATTGCAGCAAAGCGAATTTTTGTAGAGAAGATTTTTGAAATTATTGTTTTATTGTCAATGCATTCAAAATAAATAGTCCAGTAAATTCTGATTAATCATAAAAATCTAATTTAAGGCTATTACACGCATCCATCACATGCAACACACTTCAAAGCTTACATATGCAATAATATATAAATAATATAGTGTTTAAGCGTTTAAATATAGTTATACGCATGACAGCAGCAATTTCTTAAACGTGCAGAACAGAGATGAAAGTTTTTATTACGAAGGAAATGGTAGTGGACAAAATATTTACCGTAGCGGTAGGGCATGTTGTATATTGGAATCTTAATCTTTGTGGGCGCCCCCAGTCGTCCGTGTCTGATATAAAGTCCTTTGTTATACCTACTAGCGATACGATAATTTTGGAACAAGTCTACCTATATAGATAGTTTACGTTTTATATCGTAAGATGTGCCAAATGGGTACAGTCCGAGTTAGGACGAATGTTAAGAGCGAGCAAATTAAAAATTTCAGCTTGATTTTAAATTAGACAAAAACAGTCGGCAAATTCGCCAGAAGCAACAACCTTTTGTGTACTGTACGTGTTTATACTTTAACCATATTCAGTATATGCCACTTTACAAGATCTTAAACTAACATCAGTACGGACGATACGTCCAATGTTGACACATCCTCCTACAAAATCATGTTTCTGCTTCCTCTATATTTGTTGGTTTGGTTAAAGTGTAACGTGTAGAACGTTTTTGTGAAGGTTTTCGATTTTTATGTTTGAACGGCCATGAAAAGTTTATATAAATTACTTTAACTGAGCGAAATTTGTATGATGTTTTTGAATTGAAAGGTGTAGCACTAGTTTAATGGTGTGTTAATTTTCGCTATGTCGTTTCCATGTTTTACAATCAACTTTTTGTGTTTTTACAGAGTTGTAAGTGATATTATGGAGTCACCTCATGACGATGAGGCACCACCAAAAGATCCAGGTGCACAAAAAGCTGCGCAAAGCTACGATGAAAAAGATTTTGAAGGTAAATTAACATAAATTTAATTGTTGGTTAATATTAATTTTATTTTATTTCACCACACACCACAAGTTTTCACACACAATCTAGGTAACAAAATATTACTTATTTTTGTCTGTCTGGGGCTTATTAAAACGAGAAAGGCTTGTTTATTAGGTATAATGTTCCAATTTAATGGAAAGTAGCTTCTCAAATTATCTTTAAAAAATTGCTGCCTAACGCGATCTCCGATTTGACAGCGCGTGTTTCTTTGTAAAGTGCAAATAAAGACTATTGCTATTAATACCGGGTAGTGTACTAGTATGTTGAACCCGTGCCAAAGCAGTTCAGTTTCATTCTAAGATACCGTTTTAATTTTAGTATTCATAAGTGTAGGAGAGGTGATATTGCCAATGACTTTAAAAGTGTGCGATTGTGTATGTACAGCACGTGAGCTGTGTTGATATTATTTGTTTTTTTTTGTCGAAAAGTCGCGTTTTTTTTTACTTTCCCATACCTGTGGTATGGGGAAGCATTGATTTCAGGACAATTTCCAAATCTAAATTTTAACGGAATCAAGAGAACAAGGAATCCAAAAAATGGTTTTAAAAAAATGTCTGTCTGTGGGCGGGTAGGTGTGTGACGCTTCTAAAGTCGAAAGTACTGGATTGATTTTGATAAAATTTTAAATCAAGAGGTCTATCGAAAATTATATATAACCGGAAATGGAAGTTAGACATGTTTTTTTGGTAGCATTTCTTCCAAAACTAGATTTGACCACGGAATCTGAGAGAAGAACTTAAGGCAAATCGAAAACATTATTTACCGAACTTTCTAGCTTTAAAATGGCAGTCGTTAAAACTTTTTGAAAATTTTAAATTTAACGCCCATTTACTTGAAAACTAATTGTCTGCTGGGGATCAGGTATATCTTGTTTGAGAGGCCTTTGTGGGTAGTATACGATAAAGTAAAATTAATTTCGAAATCCGAAAACGATCGCAATGACGATGCTTCAAAGTTTTGAAGAGTTTCAAAAAACTGTTATTCAAAAGCTGCCAACACGATTTTTTTAAAACAATTTGAGCCGATAGAGCTTGTAGTGAACTACAAATGCGATCTCCCACATTTTACTCTGACGCCTTATAGAAATTTTTCAAAAATTTAAAATTGACTAATTATTTATTCAAAAATGCAAACAGCGATCGTTATAAACTATTATTAGTTCGATAGACTATTTAAATTACTTTACTAGGATCAGCAAGAATTTTCAACTATTTTAAAAATTAAGAAAAAAACGATAGTTTTTTATATCAACAACGTGTTTTACGTAATTTTAACTACGCCTATCAATTAGCTCTAGTTAAAAAAACTCTTTAAAAAAAACATTTATTGCGATTTTCAGTCCGATATCCGCTGCAGGGCGGGCGGACGGTTCCGTTTTTACTATTCTTATACGGTATGCGACAATCGAAGGGTTGCCTATACAAATTGTTTTCTTAGAAATCTAATATACGATGAAATGAGAGAAGAGCTTAAGGCAAATCCAAAACGTTTTTACCGAACTCTCTAGCTTTAAAATGGCAGCCGCTACAACTTTTTAAAAATCTTAAGTTTAACGCCCCTTTACTTCAAAAGTAGTAGTCTGACCGGCACCAGCCACAACTTGTTTGAGAGCCCTTTGTGGGTGGTATACGATGAAACAAAATTAATTTCGAAAATCTGAAAACGATCGTAATGGCGCTTCTTCAAAATTATGAAAATTAAAAAAAAATATTGTTCAAATACTGCCTACACGATTCTTTTAAAACTTTGTAGGCTGTAAGAGCGAAAGGTTGGCTACAATTTGATTTTCTTCTGAAAGCTATAATTTTACTGTGTCGCTTTCTATGAATTTGGATGGATGGAATGATGGGTTGTTTATACAGCTTGCTTTATAATAAAATAACAATAAATTAACAAATAAACAACGTTAGAATTATAAAATTTACTCTTTTGAAAATAAGGTACGTTTCAATATCTAGTATGGGAAAGTCCACTCGAAGTCCACACTTCACTTTTTTTTTTATTTAAACCTAGAACTAACAATGAAAAAGCAGTGCTGGGAAACGTTTTTAAAGAACAAAGTAAATACAGAAATTTCGTTTTGTGAGTTTATTAAATTTTGTGCATTATTGCTTCCTGGCACTGTTTTTAGAAACTGAGTATTATTATTGTTATTCTTTTAAAAGTTTTCGTTATACTCAAGTTTTGTGGAGAGTTTTGTACATTAAATTATTCCGATCTAAACAAAGTTTCAGTTTTGAAATTATTTTCATGAATCATTTTAAGCTTAGGCTCAATGTAATCAAATAGGTGATTAATAATAAAGTCAATCAACGATGTAATCAATAATATTCAGCATATTAAAATAAACATACGTCTTTGATAACATTGTGGTATATTAGTAATAGTTTTACTTTTTAAAATTAAATTTTGCAATTCATACCTATTGCATGTACGATTTACCAAAAAAATAAAAAGGAAATAAAATTTATAAAATCATTCTCAATCTCTAGTATAGTTAGTGCGACATTCTGTGTGTGAAATAGAATTCGAATTGGTCTTTGTTTCTGACAGTTTTCAGAATAATAATGTTTCATACATTATTCTAGCATCTTTTTGGTAACTGTAATAAATAAGCTATGTCGAATTGCACGACATGTACCGAAAGCATCCCGCAGTATTATATATTCTTAAATACGGAAAGTCGGCGACTGAACTAAACATACGTAACTGCAAAGTTATCATGCCAATGTTTATAATTTTTCGCACTATCGAGCATTTTCATGCGTTTACTCAATCGGTTTCCAAGGCAGTAAGTTGTTTTTACTATCCAAGCTTTGTTGCTAAGCAACCAAGCAGGCAGTAAATCACACAAAAAGCCCATGGGCGGTAAGTAAAAAATAGTAGGTAACAATACCCTTCACAACACGAACTTTTCTAATTAAATTTTAGGTTAAACGAAAAATTGTTGCAAAGAAAAAATTTCCTTTCTTTTTTAAAATATCAATACAAAAACGAATTCAAGACACACCACACGTACACAAGAATCGAAAACCCAAACTTGGCGTTGTTTTTGTTTACACAACTCCATAACAACAACAACCAAATCAAAAGCAACTTTAGATAATTCAGATGTAATTTTTAGACAATGAGTTGTATTTTTGTTTTATTGTTCCAATCGTGCAAAAAAATATAAGAAGCAACTCGGACGTTAAGTGCATTTTGCACTGGTCTCAGATAATATTGGAAACCTCGACTACGTCTCGGTCTCCAAACACATTATCCTTGACCGGTAAACTGTACTTACCGCCCTTGATGCTTAGATAACTATTGTATGTAGATCCCCATCTCGCGTGATCGAGATCCATTAACTCTTTAAAATAAAAGTACCCACGTTTCCTTCAAACTGGCGCCGTTCATTAATGTTATCTATTTAAATTTTTACATTATAAACTATTCTAACTGTAGAAATGAATGTACGTTCTTGATTCTCAATAATGGTGATTGTGTATGGCAGGTTCGGTAAGGTAAGGTTAGTTTCGTCTAAAATTTTGCGTTTTTGAACTGTAAATGGTAATCCAGTACCCGAGAGTGATAAAATAATTGTAGGTAATTAAACAACATTTCCAGGTATCTGCTGATATTTGTTGAAATCTTAGCTGCAATGCAATTTGTAAATTTTTGTTATTTATGATTACCTGCGCACACGGCATCGTTTGCATGATGTGACCTGCATTTATCTCCAGAGTTTTTAGTACTTATCTGTCCCTGATCCTGCTGTAAGTAAATGTCTAGCCCTAACCCCCACACTTATTTTTAACCGACTTCAAAAAAAGGAGGAGGTTCTCAATTCGTCTGTATATATGTTTTTTTTAATTTTTTTTTTATTATTTTTTTTTATGTATGTTCGGGCATAACTTTTTTGTTTATGGACCGATTTTAATGATTTTTTTGTGTTGGGTTCAGTATAAATCCAAGGTGGTCCCATTATAATTTCATTGGTATTGGAGCTTGAACTTCGAAGATACTCTTCAAAATCTATTTTTTTAACCGACTTTTTAGTGTTTCCGTATTTCATCTTCCGTTTCAACTAGCCGTCATTTCCTCATTCGAGAAGCATCCTTACTAGGTCTACCCATCACTTAAAATTGTAAAATAATTAACTTTTTAAAAAAAAAAGGGAACCGACTTCAAATAAAACACAAAAGTGACATAAGTTAACTAAAAAGCAAAAAATATATGTTTTTTATACAACAGTTTAATACTTATTTGTTGTTCCGTTTAATGTAATTAAGAAATTACTGTTTATTGTATAATTATTAATTGTTTTATAATTTTGAAGTCGGTGCTAAGTAAAACATAAAAATTATATACCTTGCTGCAATAACAAATTAGATTCGAATTTTTATGTTTTACTTGGCACCGACTTAAAAATTATAAAACAATTAATAATTATATAATAAACAACAATTTCTTAATTACATTAAACGGAACAACAAATAAGTATTAAACTGTTGTATAAAGAACATTTATTTTTTGCTTTTTAGTTAACTTATGTCACTTTTGTGTTTTATTTGAAGTCGGTTCCCTTTTTTTTAAAGTTAATTATATTACCCTTGGGTACTGGATTGCCATTTACAGTTTAAAAAAATCATATTTCAGATAAGACTAACAGAACCTACGATACACAATCAGCATTAATAGGAATCAAGGCCAGACTTTTATTTCTACAGTTGTAGTTTAGTCATCACGTCGCAAAGTAGAGGGTATAGAAAAATAACTCAGAAATAGATCTTTTTGCTTAACCTTTTTATTTGGAAGTCCAAAATGGACGTGTAAATAGATGTGTTTGTGAATTCTAAGTTGGATATCTAAAAAAATTCGTTTCTGAATTATGTCCCTACAAAGGTACCGGATCACTGGACTATACAAGAGTTTTAAATGTGAATATTAAAATTATATATATACAGGATGTATCAAATTGCGTGATAACTATGAGAATCTCGCTTATTTAAAGAGATACGACGATGGTTAAATTAGAGAAAAGTTGTGAAATTTTATGCCCACTAATAATCTAAAAAGCTATTAGACCTATCTTACTTAGTTTCTGAAAAAACTGGAAAAACTGAAATTTTGGATTTTTTTTCCGGCTATAACTCATTTAACATTTATGTTACATATTTCTAGTTCACGCATTATTAGAACACTGTTTCATGCTAAATCTAAATTTTTGATCAGATTTGGTATAAATGTTACCATTGCTCATTTTCGACTGTCAACTTTTTTTCCTTATAGCCGGCATTTTAAATTTTTTGATAGTTAAATAGAGTTTTTAATTCTGATTTCAACGATGGGTCACACTTTGCATTTTGTTTAAGTTTTAAGCATTTTATTACAGAAAATAAAAATTTCATAAGAATGCCATGGAAAAACCGCATCATTTAATTTATTTTGAAAAATATCTAGTAAGCTATGAACTAATGGAAGTAAAACAAAACACTACTTTTATTTACTTTGGCCTTTAGATACATTAAGTAGGCGAATATTTCAGGAAACTTTGTTTTACAAAGGTGTCAAATGTTTTGAACATTTATTTAATAATTGTTTGTATTAGTGCAGTCCTAGTGTTATCTGTTGAATTTATTTAACCTATTATTCAAATTTGTTATGTCACTTGCAAACTTAAAAACTGCAAGTGAAATTGTCAGTAAATTGTGTATGTTAGAAAGTTTGTCATTTATTTGTTTTTGTAAAAAATAACATAACCTGCTGTCAACGCTCAAAACAAAGTTTCCTGAAATTTTCGCGTACCTAATGTATCTAAAGGCCAAAATAAATAAAAGTAGTGGTTTGTTTTACTTCCATTAGTTCATAGCTTACTAGATATTTTTCAAAATAAATTAAATGATGTGGTTTTTCCATGGCATTCTTATGAAATTTTTATTTTATGTAATAAAATGCTTAAAACGTAAACAAAATGCAAAGTGTGACACATCGTTGAAATCAGAATTAATAACTCTATTCAAATACAAAAAAATTTAAAATGCCGACCATAAGAAAAAACAATGTTGACAGTCGAAAATGAGCAATGGTAACAGTTATACCAAATCTGATCAAAAATTTAGATTCAGCATGAAAAAGTGTTCTAATAATGCGTAACTAGAAACATGTAACATAAATGTTAAATGAGTTATATATAGCCGAAAACAAAGAATCCAAAATTTCAGTTTTTTCCTGTTCAGCTCTTTCAGAAACTAAGCAATATTAATAGGTCTAATATCTTTTTAGATTATTAATGGGCATACAGTTAGTTCCACAACTTTTCTCTAATTTAACCATCGTCGTATCTCTTCAAATAAGCGAGATCCCCATAGTTAACACGCCATTTGATACATCCTGTACAGACCTTTCCAGCGTTAGTTATAAAGGGCGGGTGTTTCAAAAAGTTCAGTTGTTAAAAATTTTTATTTTTGATTTAGATAGTTTTAACTTGGTTTAGTGTATTTAGTATGTTAAAAACATTATTTAATGTGAAAAATGCACAAAGCACGGCATTTACAACAACCGTAATGTGAAAAGAAACTAAAAATTGTTATTGAAAATACTTTAGAATAAATTTAAATTTAGAAATCCTCTCAACAATATTGCCAACCACAATGGAATTATCCGCATTACTGAATTTGGCACCCCTGTTTTTTGATATAAAAATCAAATTAAAAGCAGCTTATAAATAAAGTACCTTTAAAAACTTGGAAGAAACACTAAATATTTTTGCGACTTTTGTAAAAGATGGACAACAACTTAACGTTATTTGTTCCTACTGAACTGCCTCACCTTGGAAAAGCTGTTTCAGGGGACTTTATTTCTTAAAATGTTTTTATTGACATACGCACTGACCTTTATAAATTTGTCAACCCTGAACTACCCCATTCCCATCCCTTAACTGGCATATCATCTCTGAATATTGCTTTGTAGGACGAAAATAGGCACGAGCACACGTCGTTTCTGGTCTAGCTATGAAGTCTCTGGCGCCTCTAGAATTCGTGCCCTACCAAAATAACCCTACATAATTTACTAAGCCTTGCCGTTTTCACCATCCCATCATTTAACAAAATGAGCTGGAGTTTAGTAGTTAAAGGGATTCAAATGATTAAGGTTTTAGGCTCTAATCAAATCATTAGTTAAAATTATAGATCTGTGTCATTTGATTTAATCACTATCATTGCACATTGGTTAGAACAAAACGTTTTAGTGAGCGGTACGAACTGCACCAAACTGATCTTTGAGGGCTCATAAACGTAACTTCCCGATTCGATAAATAGTAGCTCACAAATGCAGGATTTGCGGATTGGTAAATGTTGACCCTTCTGATCGTATAATCTAGAACCCTTAAACTTGCTTGCTCGTGCACGTATCAAAATACTTAGGATCAGCTTGGCGATGGAAGGATTGGGAAGTAACCAGTTAATCATATGATGCTTATCAAACAGATATTCAGAAGAGGAAAGTTTTCGGTTTGTAATAAAACCAGCGCACATCAAATTTCATTGACAGAGTACAATTTTAGAAAATAAAATCCACTAAAAATGAAAAATCTTTAAAAAATCAAATAATCGTACAATATTTTCGCACAGCACGAAATGGTGTTATGTTTGATATTTATAAATTGATATACTTGCAGCTTCATTGCTAGATGTCAGTATATCACTGCTAAGGAGACGCAATAACGTACAATATTGCCAAATCAATACATATGTATATGAAATTTACAAGAAGCACATGTATGAATAGGAATCTGAAAGATGTTACTAAAGCCATTAAGCAGCCCGACGTCGCAATACTAGAATTAGGATTAAACAAGAGGTTTACGAGTTACTGTAAACAAAGCCTATTGAAGTGGTTTAAACGTTTGGAACACAGAGGGTGGTGATGTAGCCATGTAGGTCGTGTGATTGTTAACATGACGTAGAAGAATTAGGACACGATGACTGAAGTGCTCGTAAATTCGTAACTCGTGGGGGAACTAGAATTCTCACAGTACCGAAATATCTGGGAATATACAGGGTGTGTATAAATTTGCGAAAGAACTACACGTGGCGATGTTGGTCATACAATTCTGAGTCGAAAATCTTAAAGTCAAAATGTTGTACCATGCTTCCTGGGTATGCACGGGATCTTCAAAGTTTGAAAATAAAGTCTTTTAATAAATGTTTTAATTCATTATCTGTTGGCAGAAAGAGCTGCAAATTAGAAGAAATAAGAATTGTAATAAATATTTTTTCATGGATGTTGTTTTTCAGCCCCAAAAGCGTGTTTTAAACATTTCTTCGTTAACTTATTATTGTAAAAAATGCATATGGCAGCATTGTAAAACAATAATTATTCAAGAGTGATGCGACTCTAAATTACTTCTGTCTTGATAACGTCAAAGTTTGACAAGTGTCAAAATTTGTAATTGGACTTGCTTTTTCTATCATCGTTGCTTTTCTCGTAGTTATTAGTATTAATTTATTATTTTCGTTTTCTTGTTTCGTTCACTAACAATGGATTTTACGTTCAATGATTATGCTGATATGTACATGGTATTTGGTTTCTGTAATGGAAATGGAGACATGGCAGAACGTGAATATCGTGCACGTTATCCAAACCGGAGGCATCCTACAGCAAATGTTTTTCGAAGGCTGGACCAACGTCTTCGTGAAACTGGTTCATTTGTTCCAAGAATTGTAAACGCTGGTCGACCAAGGCAAAGGCGCACGGTACAACTGGAAGAGCAAATTTTAGATGCAGTACAAGAAGATCCCTCCGTCAGCACCCGGCAGTTAGCTGCAACATTAAATATTCCCAGCAATAAGACAACTCAATTGGTTCTAAAACAAAACCTTATTCATCCATACCATGTCACCAAAGTACAGCCCCTTTATGAAAATGATAACATAGCCCGATTGAACTTCTGCAACACGATTTTAAATACAATTCGTGACAATGACGGCTTCTTGAGACGTATTCTTTGGAGCGATGAGTGCCTGTTTACTAGAGATGGCGTGTTTAATACACAAAATATTCACCATTGGGGTGACGAAAACCCGCACGAATATCGAGAATATGGTCACCAGAGAAGATTTTCAATTAATGTTTGGCTTGGCATAATAAACCATAGGGTTGGTTGTTTATTTGCCGAATCGTCTTAATGCCGATGAATACCTCAATGTTTTAGAACAAGTAATTGACGAGATGCCGTTGCAAATAAAACACGAAATGTTACACTTTGCTCGTAATGTAAGAGAGTGGTCGGACGAACACTTGCCAAACAGATGGATTGGTCGCGGCGGCCCTATCTTATGGCCCGCGGGATCCCCCTGATTTCAATATATTAGACTTTTTTGTTTGGGGTTTCATTAAAGGAAAAGTTTATGCTACGCCTCCACCAAATTCTGAGGAAGTTAGGAATAGAATTAATGCGGCTGTATTAAAAATCACCCTCCAAAAACTTGAACGAGTGAGGTAAACTATACCACAAAGGTTACAACTGTGTTTGCAAACAGACGGTTTTCAGTTCGAACAATTACCTTAACTTTGTTCCAACATTCACGGAGTATTGCGATGTAACGGACATCCTTAGTTACCGTGCATTATAACAAAACACCTGTGGTGTGTGGATCCAATGTTGTCAAATGTACGTTCCTTTTGGTATTAAGATTTTCGACTCAGAATTTTATGACCAACATCGCCACGTGTAGTTCTTTCACCAATTTATACACACCCTGTGTTCATTACTACATTACTGCTTTCAAATTTGAATGAAAATCAAGGACTGCGTGTATAGACCATAAGTAATAAATAAAACATAGTGGCTATATCCACGTCCAACGGGGATTTACTTTGATTCACGTCCGACGTGATGTTGGCATGTCCAATTTACGCAATAACTTGGAACAGACGTGGTAGCGTCTAGGGTTCGATCTCTCGGAGGATCCGTATTTAAATAGTAATGTTTTTGCATTTAATGGTGTACATGGCTTTACATTAATTAGTTTTTTATTGAGTACACGGTGACTGCTGCTGCTGTTTATGCGCCTTGGTATGTTTTCAGCAATAATAGCGGCGGTGTAGGTGTAGTGAAGAGAGCATACTTGAACATAATTTGAGAAATGAAAGAGCCGAATGTGGATCAAAGTAAATCCACTTTGGACGTCGATATAGCCACTGACTAAATAAAAAGTATAAAGTTTCTAAAGTTAACCATCTATATTTTCTCAATTTTCTTGAAAGATTATTTTACCCCCAAAGTGTTGAAGGATACATATGATGGCAATTTCGCTCTCTCCCGCTGTTGAATAAATATGTGACAGCTGACAAGGGTTAAATCAAAAATATCACGATGGCTTGTGTTTGTGTGAAATCATCGAGCAATCTAGTTAAACTTTACGAAATTGGTATATTTATACAATACAAAAAGTAAATGATGTGGTTGTACGAGATTGTTCGTCGATTTAATTAAACTTCACTGTCGCGTTTACAATGATTACATGCGACATAGTTAGTTTAGGAAATGTCCTGTTTGCTACAAAATAAATTGGAAATTATAAAGGAATGTCCGTACTATAAAATTACCTTTGTGTGCAGTATACCATTTACTATCACGATGATTGTTTTTTCGCCGGTTTTCTGTATTTTTAAAATAAGTCGGACTACAGTAATAATTAGTAAACTGTACTTACGATTATATATCGTACTTTAATATAATTATCGTTTGTTACAAAAAACCCATTGAAGTCTAAAATAGATTTAAACCGAAATTTGTAAAAAGATTCACTCAAGTGTGATTGAGCACACGATACAGGTCATTGGTTTGGGGTTATCATAGCAGCGTTAATGAAACAGCGGACGTCTTCGATTTCATCAATTTTATAGATACTCGGCTTTTACTTTTCCATTGGAAATGCAAATCACATTTTCAGCGTAGTTAAAATAGTGCTCAGTAGAACGAAGTTGTACAAAATTCTTACTTGTGATGGTCTAATATAAAAATTTACTGAAGATTGTTGTAAGTATTATAATAATTTCATTAGTTTGTATTGCCTCTGCCCATATAGCAAATTTAAATTGCAACAATCAATATAGTTTACACAACTGAATATAACTATAATATTGGTTCTCCCATAATCCGGATTTCTAGTCTAGTCAGTATTTAAATTATGGGGTAATCAATTAATAATAAATCCTAGCATAATTATTTTAAATATATAGTTGGCGCATATATGCAATTTTAAACGAGTTATTTACGGGTTTACAATGGCAACACACCCACATATTTGACCTTATAATGCTTGTTTAGATACGTATTATTCATTTGGCCAGCTGATATAATATTTTGAGCTATTTGAGAACGGAGTTGATAAGCGTAGAATATAAATTGTTAAGGTTTTTAAAAGTAATACATCAAACAATTTTATGAAACTTTAAAAAATATTTTTGAGTGCAGGACCTCTTGTTTAGCTCAACAATAAAGTAACACTGCACAAAGCGATTTATCTCAAATATTGTAGTTGTAGTAGAAATTGTAGAAACCTTACATGAATTTGAATACGACCATTCTTTTTGTGTACTTGTTGAATTTTTACGTAATTTTGTGCTGTTTTTGGGACAACAAGTCTGGTCTTTGGTTCTTACTATAGAATTTCAATAGATTGGATCAAAAACGGGCACAGTTATTGCAAACATAAAATTATTACAGTATTAGTTGCGTGGTTGTTATCTACGTTTCCAACTTCTTTAAATGGAATAAAACTTTCTGAAAAACGTATGTAACAAATTATATTAGGGTTGTTTCCTGAAATAATATCATCTGCACAATTATTGTATTGCCTAGTCGGTGACATGGCAACAGAAACAAACAGCGCTCATAATTGGAACATTCAGACTTGCTTTAGGCAATCTGTGCAGGCCAATATTTTTTTTATTTTTTGTTTTTTGATGACGTCTGTTGGAGGATTCTATTCAAAAGCTTGCAAGAAAATTCCAAAAGATTATCGCTAAGTTCGTGATGTCAGACAAAGTAATAAATAAATGATTTTTGTGGTATAAGAAAACAAATTAACAATTTTTATTAAAATATCATGGTAGTATAAGTGGTTCCGATCTGATACGTGTACGTGTAAAGACATTTTACAAATAAATACTACAAAATACAATCCGAATTACGATGCAAGGCTATTGATTTTAAGTCAATCAGATTTGGCAATAGACGACTTTTCACAGGCCTTCAAAACTCCGATAACACTCTTGGCTATTATAATTAGTTGGCAAAACCGCTGCTGCCGGAACTTTAAAGGCTACTACAGTTTATGTTCATCTGTGGCCTTGTTTTTGAGTTAACTGTTATTAAAATTCAAATATTTAAAATTTTTAGCTACCATTTTGGAGCAACAGCATTCGGAGTAAGGGCATTCGGTTTTCTTTTTTATCCTGTTTATACATATCCTAAATTCGTAACTGTCTCACCATAACAACTCTTTTAAATCTTACATCTAGGAAAGATTTATCGCTATAACACAAAAGCGGCCGCTTATAGGACGATTCAGTTTATTGATTATTTTTAGTTAAAGTTTACGTTGCTTGTCATTTATGTTGGTATAATTTGGTTATTTATGATTCTAGCAAGTTGGAAATGTGTATTTATAGCGCCGATATGAGCCACTCGCTGAACTGCTGCGTGTACATTATTACTAGGTCTTATTTAAGAGCAACTAGCTGAATCAGTACGCTTTTGTGCTACCTCATAATTCCAGTATGGAAATGTAATTTTTCGTGAAAATTTTTGTATATGAAATTTAACGGAAATGCCTCCAGCAACACAAAGCCTGTGTGTAACGAAATCTCAGGAACTATTGGACCGATTTTAATGAAATTTGGAATACTTAGGTATAACGAAAAGTCGCGCTATTAAGTTTTACTTTAGGAACCGGAACCGAAGACGGAAGACATGTTTTTGGGTGGTATTTCTTTCACAAATAGACTTTCATAAATGTAGGAACGGAATACCATAGAGGGCGTTAAGATAAATCTAAACTTTGTTTTGAGCACTCTTGCTTCAAAATGGCTGCTGCCACGGTGTTGGTAAGTTTTTGGCTTTAACGCCTATTTAGTCAAAAACTAGTTGACGAATCGGGATTAATTTTGTTATTATAACAGCCCTAGAGAAACACAATGTTGCTGTACAGGATAATTTTTGACAAACGAAAACTGTGAATTGAAATTATTTTCAATCGTATGTACATTGCCAAAAAACTATTGCTCAAAAACTGGCCACACGATTTTCGTAAACTTTGTTAGCTTGTAGAGCTAGGGATGGGCTACTATTTGTTTTGTGTTCTAGTCCACGAATTTCTTTGTGAATTTATGCCCATCTCTTCAGTAAGCGGAGGACGACAAAAAAATTCAGTTGCGGCTGAAATGAGTATTACTAGAATAACACTGAGAACTTAATTTTTATGTGCAGCAATGTTTAGGGGGTTAACTTTCCCCCTCCTTCCCTAAGTTTGTCAAAATCGATATATTTATATAGCAATCTCTATAAAATTTATAAAACTAGGACTACGATCCACGATCCGCTACACTAGC
Organism: Ctenicera cuprea; assembly: GCA_958336395.1. Lineage (NCBI taxonomy): Eukaryota > Metazoa > Arthropoda > Insecta > Coleoptera > Elateridae > Ctenicera > Ctenicera cuprea. Next base: position 27,466,549 of record OY284487.1, on the reverse strand, counting down.
AATTAAATACGCTTCGATTCCATATTTTAACGATAAATCGGAAGAAATCGTTAAAATTATAAATAAAACAAAGTAAACAAAATAAAGTTTTATAAAACAACTAAAAATATTATATTTCTAATGTCAAGCACTTAAAAATATACATATTTAAAACAGCAAAGTTGATGCCATTTTCGGTTATTTCTAGAAGTGAGAGGTGGCGTTTGATACGTGAATTTGGTAGAAAATATGGTCCAAAACAATACTTCTGAAAAAAAGTTTTCTAAAAAGTTCACAGATAAAACAAAAACGTTTAACAAGAAATTGAGCAGCTTTATAACAAACACATTGCCTTTGCTAAATGTCTTTTAACTGTGGTTTAATTTTTTTTGCTTTGTGTTGTTTACTTAAAAGTAGATAATACTTCTCCAAATTGTTTATATTCTATTTACTAGCAGCTTCAGCTGTTTCTACCAATTCTGAAAATTATTTTAAATCCATCGCCTACTTATTGGTAAAACATTAAAATTAATAAATGTAGCTGTAAATCGATTGCTGTTGGAAATTAGTATAAATAATTATATATTTACGGAAACGCAAAAAAATTACGTAGCCAACTATGGTTTCCATTAAAAAAAATTGTGTTATAACTCAAAAACAACTTACTGTTTTTAACAATTTCTTACGTACTTAAATTTGTTATAAAAATATTTATATAAAGTGTCTTTACACGTTCCTTCTATCTTCTGAAATAACCGAGATATTGAACACTTTCATACTTTGAAAAAATTCACGTTTGGTGCCTAGCTTAAAAACAAAAGAAGATAGATGAAGTTGGTTTTCGCTATCTCAAAAAAACTGCCCTGTAACATGTTAATCAGGTTTTTTGTAATTGCAATACTAACTGAGATCCTGCAAAGCCACGAATTTGGGCCACCCTGTATACACGGTTTGTAATGTCACTAGACAAATTTAAATTGGTGCAAATTATTGACTATTGACCATAGAAACGTTTACTAAAAATATAATGTAGCTAAAAGTATAAGATCGTATGTCTATTAACGAAAATATTCAAAATGTTGACCATTTTAGTCTACTATTAGGGTCAACCTACGTGAAAACTGTAAATTGCATCTAACAACATTTGTCGCGTGATTCCTGAATATTTCGCTAAATGCATTCACGAAGCTCTACTGTGATTGAACAGACTGAGTAGGCTTTCCTCTTCAAATATCCTCGCAACCAGTAATCTGCAGAATTAACGTCGAGGGATCTCGGCGGCAATTGTCATTGCAAGTTCTACCAATAACAAACTTTTGTATCAGATCGTGGTAAGGTGCTCAACCGCTGCCTTCTTGTAGCAAAGTTGTGTAATCTATCCGCAATGGTATTACCACTGCGATACTAAAACTTGATCCCGTCAGTTATACAGAGTGTCCATTTTAAAACTCCGAGCCTAATGTTTTTTAAAAAGGCAACACACAATACAAGACACTGCCGTCTATTATTTTAAAACAAAATATTTCTACGGTGCGATCGAAAATGATTGAACGTGCCGCTTCATACTGATTTGATCTTGTCCGCTTACTACTTAATGTGATCTTGACTAATTCCACTGGCGTGCAATAGTAATTTAAATAGCGCGGGAAATTTAAAAATGGGTGGCGTGTTCTTTATGTGAATGTTGGTGCACCATTTTTTTAGCGAAATAATTACTGTTAGGGACTTTTAAAGACTTTTCTTGTTGTAAATTACGATTTATGTTAGTAAATTTTTATATTCCAAAAGTTAACCTATAGGTTAAAAAACAAGACAATTTAATAACGTAATTTAATAACACAGTTTAATTAATAAAAAAAACACATTTTTCTTGATTGTTGCTTACAATAATTACTCAATTTAACAATTTAATAACAGTTTAAATTAATAAAAAACACATTTTTCAATGACACAATTTAAATGAATACAAAAATCAAATTCTTTGTAAGACAGTTGTTACAATAACTGCTCGAAATGCCCTCCATCATTGTATAAACAAACATTGACCCTGCGCTTCATATTTTCAAAAACGGCTACTAACTGTCTTGGTGTGATTTCATTCACGGCATTTACTATGGCCTCTTGTAACTCCTCAATTGTGTGTAAACGATTTGCATATACAACATTCTTAAGATGGCCAAACATAAAGTAGTCGAGAGGTGTTAAGTCGGGCGATCGCGGTGCCCAACGACCTCTACTTATTATTCGTTCATCAAAGAATTCCCTTAAAAAGTTCAACGTTGCACCTGCTGTGTGAGCTGTTGCACCATCTTGCTGGAAGAACCCATGCTGCAGTTCGTCATCGTGGAGTTGATCAATAAACGGTCTTAAAAGTAGTCGTTGATAATTGTTAGCATTGATGTTTTCATTAAAAAAATAGGGCCAATTATTCTTCTTCTCGACATTGCAATCCAAACCCCAATTTTAAGGGGATGCAATGAGGTCTCCCGATATACATGGGGATTTTCAGTTGACCACGTACGATAATTTTGCGAGTTTACGTAGCCACTTAAATGAAACCAGGCTTCATCACTGAAAAATGTCAGATCCAAAATGTCATCATTGTTGAAGTTTTCATTAAACCATGTACAGTATTGTCGACGCTTTCCAAAATCTGCTGGTAGCAACTCTTGCACCACCGACACTTTGTACGGGTGCATATGAAGTATTTTTTTGCAAGCCTTCTGACACGATCCGTATGAAAGACCTGAAACTAACATACATAAATCAATTACAAAAACAACATTATGCTCATTACCTGTTTGAGCAGATAAACATCTTAACGATTTGTTGGGACTTGCATCCATTCGTTCCTGAATATCATGTACAGTGTCTTCGGTAAGTACAGATGACCTGCCCGTAGACTTTCCTTTGCAGACGCTGCCTGTTTCGTGGTACCGTTGAATAATACGACGAACGTGTTGACTAAAAATTTCATAGTGAACTGCTTCGTTGGGAAAATGCTCTTGGAACTCATTGAAACAGGAGGGATAAGAGTACTGCCAAACACCATTTTGGTCACGTTCTCCGGATCTAAAGTAGGCTTCCAAAATAAATTTATCATGCTCTATTGTAAACACCATATTAACCTAAAATTACACACCTGTTATCATCCTCATTTAAAATAAACTTGGCAATTTTATTGTCTTACCTAATAAACGGAACGAATACAAACTTTGAGTTTTGAAAAAAAACTGTTATAACGTGGGGATTACAAAAACGAGAACAATAACACAAAAGAAAACAATAACTGTTATTATTACATTTGACAGGTAAAATGCGCGTACGCTAATGGATTCCAGGGATGTAAGTATTGATAAACAACAGGTTCGCGGACACATCGAAACGCATTTTTGATAATAATGCGACCAGATCGTGGTCACGTGACCTTCAATCATTTTCGATCACTCCGTATAATTAAGATCAAGGCAATCATGTTTGCATTAACTTGACAGTTTACTAATCAAATTCGTTAAGCCACATTACTTGAACGGCGCAAAACAAAGATTATCAATCACTAATCTTTGGTGCAAAATGTATTCCAACGCTGACAAAGTGGACATGCTTCTAATTCTGGGTGAATGTCGAAACAATGCGAGTGCTGTCAGTACTTTGTATGCGCAACGCTTTCCAGGTAGACGAATTCCAACAGACAAAACATTTAGAATGCTTCTTCTGAATTTACAAGAGTATGGGCAATTTTCAAAACCAAAAGTAAGGGCACGGCAAGTTACGGTTGAACATAACGAAGTAGCTGTAATTGAAATGGTTACGGATAATCCCCATACAAGTCAAAGAGCGATCGCAAATGCCTTAAACATTAGCAACGGTTCTGTTTTCAATGTTCTTAAGGTGAACAAATTTCACCCCTACCATGTTTATACCATACACCATCTTGAAGATAGGGATTATGAGCATCGTGTTCAGTATTGTCAATTTCTTAGACGGCAATTAAACAGCAATGCGGAATTTTTAAGTATGGTATTATTCTGTGATGAAGCGAGGTTTTCAAACAACGGCATGGTTAATCGACATAACTGCCACTATTACGCCCAAGACAATGCCCGCTGGATCAGGGTAACTCATTTTCAGAGAATTTTTTCTCTTAATGTGTGGTGCGGTATTATTGGCGATCTTGTAATAGGTCCACATTTCTTTAATGGAAATTTAGATGGTGAAATGTATTTAAATTTCTTAATTAATGAACTACCGGCTCTCCTCCAAACAGTTCCTCAAAACGTACGGAATAGCATGTGGTTTTTAAATGATGGTGCACCTCTGCATTTTCATAGGGATGTGAGAAATTATCTTAACCAACGTTTTGAGGGACGCGTAATTGGACGAGGTGCATTGCATCTCTGGCCTGTCCGTAGTCCCGATTTGACTCCGCCAGATTTCTTTTTGTGGGGCAAAGTAAAAAATGATGTCTAAGGAGTGCCCATTCGAAATGAAGAACATCTACGCGAAAGGATAATTCAATGTTGTCGCTCTATCACACCGGAAATGTTAGCTCGTGTTAGAGGTTCGATGCGTAGAAGAATTATACTCTGCGAAAACGAAGGGGGAAGGCAATTTGAACACCTGCTTCGTTAGTTTTTGTACTATGTTCCTATTAAATTATTGTAGTTATTGTTGTCAAATATTAAATTTGAGTTATTAAAGTAACCTTAAATTTGTACTTAATCATTAGTAGATACATGTACTGTAAAACAACTCTCAATTTAAAGAAAAATTGTAGAAATGCATAGTGATCTGGGGGTTCCATTGTGTGTTGCCTATTTAAAAAAATTTAAGCTCGGAGTTTTAAAATGGGCACTCTGTATCTTGTACAGACAGCAACATTTTAAATTTTAAATATAATGCTGATAAATTTACTTTTATTAGCACGTTAAACTAGTAAAATTTCGATTAGAATACATAGTCGCCTTAATGTTGTATAAAAATTCTTTCTTTTTAAATACATCTTATTTTTTTTAAATTTATGTTCCTACCAGTAAGAATTAAAAAGTTATTGCAATTTAAAGTTTCTACTGTATACCTTCAACATAATTTTTTACTAATTATTTCAAAGTTTTCTTAATCTTTCTTCTTCAATTTAAAATACTAATATTGCCGTGGAAACACAACGGTTGTTGTGCTGGTTATAACAAAAAAGAGCAATTTCCTTTATATTGTATAAAACAATTGCCATTGTATCTCCAACATTAATTTCAGTCTGATGTGCTTTTGTAGCCTACGTTGTAGAAAGTAGGCGTTTCAGCCTTAATGCCTTGCTATTTTACTTGATATTCAAGCAAATATTCAGACAGTATTATTACGACGGAATAATTATAAGCTTTCGTTTAATTAAGTTATATTAACTTAGAAAGAAATTTAATTTTAATGATAAAACAAGTAATTTTTAGTAGACATCCGCCACTGTTCGTTAAACACATAACATAATCTATATACCAAATCCCCAACTGACTCACCATAACACGAAGGCGGTCTGTTGCGTTTTGACTAAATTTTTCACCATAATACGACGACGTCATTTTTACATATCCGCTCAGTTTATTGATTGTTCTTGGCAAATGTTTATGTTGCGATTACTACTGTTGCTGTAATGTGGTTATTTACAGCTTACTTTCTTCTGGAGGGTCAGGAATCTCGCACGGCACATCTGATTTAATTTCTTTTAGTTAGAAACAATTAATACAATAAAAGCATTGCACACAAAGGAGTTCCGAGTTGGAGCGGTTAGAATGCCCGTTCGAGTGCGATCGGTAGAGTTAAGCATAGCTCTGCCTGGTCAGTACTTAGATGGGTGTTCGAAAGCCGGCGTTTGGTGCTCTCGGAATGGCACCATAATAGGTGGTCCCAGATGTCGCATTAACAACGCGGCAGTCGTTAGTGGGGTTAGAATCCCCCACGAAGTATAGATGGATGAATAACTAGACGAGTAAATATAATTCCAAGGGTTTGGCGTAAACTGAGGGTGGTAGTGGTTAAAGGCCTAATGGACCCCCACTACCCTCCGATACGTAGCAATAAGCCAAACCTGGAGTGAATGCGCTGATGTATATTGCACACAAAACATTATCACAGTTATATTAGCATTTGTTTTCCGCTAATTGTGTGAATACAAGTATAAGTTTCATTGAAATGATATGACAAGTAACGGCAATTACTCATGCGGACAAAACAAATAAGCAACAAAATAACAATTGAACCTACGAATTTTAACACTTATGTCGGGAATGGAATATTAATTGTTCTTATGAAATGATTTCTGTCTGTCTGTTTGTTTCTAATACTAAAACTAAGAGGGCCTAACAGTGTAAAATACAACTTAAACATATTTTCCTTAAAATGTTGTAAACATGACCGGCAGTTGCAGGAACAGACGATCATGTTTTCAGATTTGACACGTCGTTGACCAAAATATTGGGAGTTCCAGTTAAAATAATAAACATTACAATATTTACGATTACAAGAATTACAACAATTGAAAATTAAATTATTAAATGAGCTGATCTCGTGGATTACGCCCTACACTTTTCTCTTATGCACAAGAATAGGTAATTTCTTTGAAAGATTTATAATGACATAACCTGCATCTAGATCGAAGGATGTAAGGGAAGGGATCCGGATAAGATATACACGGAATTCTATAAGTATGTACAGAAACTTCAGGTGATTCTTTGGGTTATATTGCACGTATACTTTTATATTCAAAATGAAAACGGCTATTTGATTCTGTAAAAAAAAACCATATTGCAATTTAAAAAATATTGTTCGGTTCGCTGGTAGCCATCTCGAAAATAGAAATCCAAATTTGTTTGTATATTTATGCCTTAGCAAGTAATCTTCAAATTTGCTTTGAAAACTTTTCAAATACAAAGTTAGCCTACGGCCACTTTTAAATGAGTAACCCTGCATATCTGACAGTTCCAACTGATGAAATACCAAGCGAAAGAACAACCAAACTAATGAAATTAACAGAACTGATGGACTTTACTTAAACTGCAGTGATGGCAAAACCAAAAAGATTCACCTAATATTTGCATAGTTTCGGATTGCATTATTTAGTTAAAAACGGATTGGGACAACTACGCAACAGGCCAGGCTTAGGAATTTAATGCCCCGCTTCCTCGTATATTGTAACACTGTAAATTTCCAATGCTCATACGTTGGTCAATGTTTCTCTAAGGGGCAGTTTTGTAGGTGCCGCTGCGGCAACCCAAATAGCAGGCAAGTATATTTGATCTGCGGGATCGCTTCAACTATCAAGGTTGCTTTACTTGCTGCTAATTGAAACTGATTTGTTTAATAACAATGTGGTGGTAGTTCTTGACACAGTAGAAAATACAACAAAGAAACCAATTCTCAATGTTAATATTAATGAGATGAAACATATTATTGAGATCTCATAAAATATGTAGCCGGGTTGTCAAACAACAACAAAGATGAGAGTTCGAGTAGAAGCTCTGATATTGACTTTATGCCTTACCATTTTACCTATTAACGTAGAAGTTTCCAACTATAGTATGAAAGTGACGACTGATGAATATACGAGTTTATAACAAGGGTATTAATAACTCTCAACGTTAAATTTATACAAGCTCCCTTAATTGTTTTTTTTTTTTTTACTTTTTCTATATTAAATTAGTAGCAGGTTTGTTGAAACCGGAAAGGGAAGTCAAATATGTTATTATTATTTTTTAGCGGAATTTACAAATTTAGGAACAGATTATAACAGGAGGCGCAAAGAGAAATCGGAAGCTTTGTTCCGAAAACCCTAGCTTTAACATGGTGGCCATTGCGATTATTCAAAATTTTGGTTTTAACGCCTATTCTCAAAAATGAGTTGTTAAGTGGGCATAAACTGTGATTTTTAAATAAGCGTATGGGCACATGATGATCTATAAGAATTTTTAGAACCATAAAAACTATGAAATGAAACAATTTTCAATTACAAAAATATTGCTCAAAGACTAACCACGCAATTTTTACATCTGTAAGCTCACAAAACTGGGGATGGGCTATAATTTGATTCGTGTCTTAATTTTTCAGTGACGCTTTTCGTGGATTTTTGAAATTTGAAAGTTAGTAAACGAGAGAAGATAAAACATTTTTGGTTAATCTGAATCGCTTATCAGTCATAGTAAAACAAGATTCTAAACTTTGTTTTTAGATGCAGTAAAATTCATAGGGGCAGGTCAAACTCTTCGCCCCATTTTTGACTAAAAAAATGTTTTTCTTGTATTTGGTGTTCATTGCCGCCAAGAAATCTTTCTTGAAAAAAACAAAAATTGATTTTTTTTTCATATTTGCTATTTCTTTAGGTATAAGAAGCACTTTGTTGAGACATTAGTCATTCTGGCGGCATGTCGCATACCAAAATCATCGGATCTTATGTAGCAGTTACTCTGACGCGACATTTTTTATTTATACTTCAATAATATAAAAAAGTATGGGAAGGTCCAGGCGAGGTGCTTTGCCTACTTTCAGCTTGAAAGATACCTGATTTGTTATTTTTATAAAACTCAAACTGATGATAAATAGTAACATTAACAACACATTTGTTTAACTGTCGCCTTGGACTTTTTGAAATCAGGGACGTGCACCGTAACCGAAACGAAAACCGGAAAACACCCACAAAATTTTCCGAACCGTAACCAAAACGAAAAATTGAAATTAAAACTTTCTTGAACCGTAACCGAAAACCTTAAGCGTAATTATTTTAAGAATATACCGGTATTTTTTTGTTCCGACAATTGTAGGACCGACACTGGTATTTACTAATTAATCTTCGCATTTCCCATGTTCGGCCCTTTTGGGTCACCCTTATAGTTGTGGCCAAAACAATGATTAGTATTATTAATGTTTCCCGAACGAGACTGCAAAGTTTTTGCCGGTACGAGGTCATCGTATAACATGATTATGAACACCAGCAGGATACATTTTTCCTTTTTACTTTCAAATACCTAATTTCTGTGTTATCGGCAGTCAGTGAGCCGACAGTGTGCACATTGCTGCGCCTGAGGCTGCCACTATCGCTAAAAATTCCATGGAACATAAACAGTAGCATGTCACTAAGTAGACAACAACAAAAAATAATGATTATTTATGTACCCCCTTTTTCAAAAAGTAGTGAAACTAAAAATTTATAAATGTAACTTAACGTAATTTAAATCGCCGGTAATCTACGCTGCATGCTAGCCAATGACGGTATATGTAATGTATACTGCCCAAAGGTTGCCAGCCGGCACCGACCGGTTAGTCGCTATGATATATCGTAGGGAGATAGTGTAAATGAGTATTTCATGAAAAATCCAGGCATGGTCGCAGTCACATCAAGTAATTTACTTTTCATGATTTTTTTAAACAATGTTGTCATTTTCACAGGATTTGTATATTTCTAGGTTATTGTCGAAAGGACATTTTATTAAATAATCCGAAAACATTATCTGAGCATTTTGTATTTTGTAGAAAGACGGATCATCAAGAAAAACCAAAACTACCGGTAACCGTAACCGAAATCGTTTGTAGCAGTAAGCCGTATACGAAATTTAAATAAATTTGAACCGTAACCGAAAACCAAATGTTATTTTTATTCGATTCACGTTCTTGCTTGAAATAAACGAGCTGTCAGATTTAACACCTGTAATTGTCAGAAATAACACAGTTCTATATTATTCATATTTCCAACAACACAGTAACCGTTTTACGATTGCTAAACTTAATGCTCTTTAGATCTCTCAAAGTAACTTACAAAATTTAATCTCTCTAAAGTTAGTGGAGCAGAAGTGGCTGTAAAATTGCAGTTATAAAATTTACCATTAAGGTTACATTTATTATCATTTCAGTGCTACAATCAGTAATTTCAGAATAATAGGAGGTGGACGATGTTACCTATAGAAATTATGTACAAGAAACAAAAAATAATTATGTTTGCGAAAAGCAAGCCTTTACAGGCAACTCAAGCTAGTTAAATCAACCTAGTAAAAAAATTTTCTACGCCGTACTCTAGTTCTGTGAAGTTTTTACCGATATTAGGTCACCTCACTCCTACATGACCCAAATGAATAATTACTAGCTCTGAAAGAATCGAAGTCCATTTTGCATGTATACAAGTGCAGTTATAATTACTTGCTCACAAAACAAAGGTAAAACAGATCATGATTCTTTGTAGTAGAGGCTTAGACTCAAAACGTCTGAACGAATGCCAGAATAGTGGGCAACAGGTCGCTCATAAATTCATGAATTGCAAGAAAAAAGTTGAACTTAGAGCCAGCTAACACAATTTTCACCTAAAAACTGGGGAAAGGGGTAAGTCTAGCTCTTTTAAATATTGCTGCATCTGAAATAGGTTTGGAATTTTTAACCGACTTCAAAAAAAGGAGGAGGTTCTCAATTCGTCTGTATATGTTTTTTTTTTTTTTTTATTTTTTTTTATGTATGTTCGGGCATAACTTTTTTGTTTATGAACCAATTTTAATGATTTTTTGGTGTTAGGTTCAGTATAGTTCCAAAGTGGTCCCATTATAATTTCATTGATATTGGAGCTTGAACTTCGAAGATACTCCTCAAAATCTATTTTTTAACGGACTTTTTTAGTGTTTCCGTATTTCATCTTCCGTTTCAACTAGCAATCGTTTCCTCATTCGAGAAACACCCTTACTAGGTCTACCCATCACTTAAAATTGTAAAATAATTAACTTAAAAAAAAAAAGAAAACCGACTTCAAATAAAAACACAAAAGTAACATAAGTTAACTAAAAAGCAAAAAATAAATGTTTTTTATACAACAATTTAATACTTATTTGTTGTTCCGTTTAATGTAATTAAGAAATTGTTGTTTATTATATAATTATTAATTGTTTTATAATTTTTAAGTCGGTGCCAAGTATAACATAAAAATTCGAATCTAATGTTATATCTATGTTATACTTGGCACCGACTTAAAAATTATAAAACAATTAATAATTATATAATAAACAACAATTTCTTAATTACATTAAACGGAACAACAAATAAGTATTAAACTGTTGTATAAAAAACATTTATTTTTTGCTTTTTAGTTAACTTATGTTACTTTTGTGTTTTTATTTGAAGTCGGTTTTCTTTTTTTTTTAAAGTTAATTATATTCTACTGTCGATGAAGAACAATTCAGCTTGATAGCAAATTTTACATCGGCTCTCGTATTGAATAAAAATTTCGTAAATTCCTGGACAGTATAATTGCAAAATTAAGGGCTTGAGAATAATCATCTCAAAACTATGACCAGATAAAATTAAAAAGATCGTGTAGTCAATATGTTAAAAATTATTTTCAATTTAAAATTTTTTTTTAATATTGAAAAGGCAACTTCAAACGTCTAATATTAAGCAGTAATAGTAAATAAGTAGTAAATATAGTCAAAAATGTTTGCAAAAAATTCACATTCAGAAAGGTACAAATAATTGAGTATCAAAAGTCGACAAAATTGGTTTTGTTGAAAAAAGTCATATGCTATTCATTAGAGAGTAGGCATTCTTATCAAAGAAAATAAACAAAGGCAATGAAAACCGAGCGAAATTGGAAAGTAAAGCCAACAAAGACTGGCATAATATCAACTTTTTAATTTACTACTATTTTGTTACTGTGTAGTTAACTGTGCGTTTATTTTGAATGGCTCAATTAAGAAAGATGGGACTAAGGACATTTAAACTACAGCAAAAATAGCATTTCTGAAAGTAACAGCACAATCGACGCGCATAATAAAATTACAAGGTGGGAACCGAGTTACACATCTGACATCATTTTTAAGTTTCTCTTATTCGCATTATCATAGGCTAATTTTATTCGATTTATATGAGATTAATAATGGCGATAGGGCGTAGGCTACATATTATTTATAAAAATTAAACTGAAGTGTAATAACATAGAATTAACATGAAAGTGTATAACCAAAGTTTCGAAATACTTCCCTTAACTTCCTGATATTGCAAAGACAAACACTTTTGAATGTTTATTTCTCTACTGCAATCCTGTGGACGGGCTCTTACGTCTTGACACAATTTATAACAATAACACTACGACAGCCTTACATCTCCACTCAGTTTATTGATTGTTTTCAACGAATGTTTGTGTTGTAGTCACTACTGTTGGTATAATTTGGTTATTTATAGCTTACCATCGCTCTGCGCTTTGAAAAAAATAAACGGAAGATGTTTAATCTTCCGTTCAACGTATTTATCGCGCTAAAACGAGTATTTTGCACAGCAAATTTTATACAATTACTTTCAATTACACGCAAATAATATAATAAAATCATAGCTTGCACACAGAACATTATTAAAATTTTATAAGAAACGGCATTCATTACTAGGGCTGGAATTTTTAGGACCTCTTATTAAAAAGTTCTCAAGCAACCGCCACTAGAAGTATATTTGCTCATAAATATGAAATAAATACGCTCCGAATTTCATACTTCATTGACCCAAACATTAGAGGCTCCAGTTGCAATAACAAACGCACACATTTACGTTACAATTATGAAAGCAATCGCAAATTAATTTACAAAACTAGCTGAACCCGTGGACTACGCTCCACGCTTTGCTCTTCAAAAATTACAGCAAATTTATTGACAGATATTTGATGATATAATTAAGGCATGTCGCAGGTATCGGAATTCATAAACATAATAAATAACCTGTCTTGAGATGTAAGGCGTGCCACTGAAGTTGTGACGGGGGACAGGGTTTCGGATGAAATTTATAAATATAGACTTGGAGTTCAATCCGCGGCCTGCTATGCTATCTGCTTCATTCGTTTAGTTACTATTAAAACAAAACAAGTAAAATCCAGGAGCATAGCCCACGGGTTCCATCAGTGTTTACTAAATTCAATAAAAAGCTGTACCAGAAACAAAATAAGGAGAGCTTTAAAATGAAATGGTATTTAAACCTATTTTACCATTCAAAACGTTTGCATTGGTGGGCGTTGCGAAGCCACTATTGTGTATGTTCATTATCGTTTTAGTTGTTCAAGAATAAGTATTTTTGGTATAGTTTTTTGTCCTTCGTTTTATCTTTCTAAAGTATTTCAAAAGTTAGCAGAGGAGGCGGTTATTTTATGAATGCACCGTTATTGACTAATACCAGCAGAACCTGTGGGCTATGCCCCAATTTTTTTTTGTTAATAAATAATAATAGATTGAGTAAGTAGTGTAGCGGACCGCAGATCGAAGTCGTAGTTTTATTAATTATTTAACGTAATTGGTATGTTATTGTCACTCGAGCTCCGAATTTTTAAGTCAAATTTGGTTTAAAGGACTTTTCCGACTCACTGCTGCTCGCCGATATTGATAAAATACACACTATTGTTTATTTTATCCGCATGGGCGCTGTAATTGATAATTTAATGGTTTAATATCTGTTTGTCCAATGATGGCATTTACTTATATTATACTTGTCTTAAGGATCGTCTTGTATTTCAGTATATTGTACGACTTACTTGTAACACATTTTTATAAGTGCGTATTCCAGTGTTTAGTCACACAGTTCTAAGTGGAAGGAATCTGAATTTAAAATATGGATTCAGAAAGTATAGACAATCTAGTATGTTTTTAATATGTTTGCGTGGGATTTTACTAAATCGTTTTAATGTAAAAATAATTCAAAAATTTATAGTACATAAACTCGTTCTGCGCGAATACATTTACTGTTTTTATTTTTATTAAACATTAAACCGTATTTAATACAATTCAAGTGGTAAAGTTTAATAGTTAGGCAACACAGGAGATGCGGTATATCTTACGTGTACCTAAAGTAAACATAAATTTAAAATGTATAATTATTCTGCTTTTTTTAACTTTTAACAATAAAATTCTGTGAAAACTTTTTTTAATATTAGTATGTGTGTATATTCTTTGCTCTCGATCTATAATTATCGAAACGAATGTTCTTTATTGTAAATATACTTATCTAATAAAGCCCTACCGCCAAGAAAACCGGCTTACAAATGAAGACCGATAACGCACAGCGTTGTGATCATCCAGTCGTCCACTGTTTACACAATTTTTTTATTTGCCGCAAAAACTGCACTGGTTCACAGCTCGCAAATGCATGCGAATTGGCGCCTTATTTATTTGACGCGTGAAGATGCGACCTCTAATAGCGAGGGCGTTGCTGCTGTAAAATTAGAATGTGGGACAGGTGGAAGGGATCTGCATTTAATATATATTTATTAAAAACTTTCCAAATTCGTCGACGTATATGAATAAGTACCTGGACTATCTTATACTCTAGATTGTTACCTATCACTATTTTTCAACGTTTTGTACGCCAATGTTACTATGATAATGCATCTCTTATTCGAAGCAGAGGGTAAAGCGAGTGACTAACGTTTGCCTTCAGGTAGATCTTAGTTTCAAGCAAAGCCGAAATAAACCGAAATTTCTTTTAAAAAGAATCACTTTTTTGATTTTATGGGAAAGCCTTAGAGACGATAGAGCAAAATCATCTGATAAAAATTGGGCGAGAGCGAGAAAATTAACCCCATCCAAATATTGCTGCACGTAAACATTAAGTTGTAATGTTTTTTCTGCTATACAAACAAGCTATTTAGCTTAAACAGACATATTTTATTGTCCCCCGCGTAATAAATAAAGGAGTATGAATACTCGATTTTCAAAAATTTATTCAAGATGGGACACCAACTATCCACCAGCTCATCGCTAGCTCTATAAACCTAAATAATGCAAAAAACGTGTAGCCAGTTAATGAAAATTTTTTTTTGAAAACTTCTAATATTCAAATTTTTCATCTTCTCAAAAACTACCAAACTTGGTCCCGATCTGACAACTCGTGTTAGAGTAATAAGGCGTGAAATTCAAAACTTTAGAAAAACATTGTAGTGGTCGCCACTTAAACGCTATAATAATTAGGTTTACAAAAAAATGCTACCAAAACACATGTCTCATTTCCGCTTCCAGTTTAGATTTTTCTAAGTGCGCCATACGTTCAGAAGTTACGAGGCGTCATGCAAAGTCATACCCACTCACTCATCCACAGTTAGACAAGTTTTAACACCATTTTGGGTTCCTGGATGTACAAAACATGTTTTCCGTCAAATTGTCGTTTGTAAAACAAGCGGTGTCAGAAATTACAGTTGAATTGACATTAGAAGCAATCATCTTTCCCTTCCTAAATGAATCTGAAAAATGAAACGTGCAAATGCAAGCAATCAGAATCAAAATCAACTGATGAGTTTGGTAACAATAATCGATTTGATGCTCCAAAATTGACTAAAAAGTGTGTTATTTCTCACGTCTCGTATTTAATTTTCACACCCACGATTACGACCTACATAACAGTTTTCCACCCCACTAGCGTGTTTGACAGTCGATTACACCTTCTTCCTTGCATTAGTACAAATTGAATTTTAATTACAAAAACGTTAAATTCTTATTATACGATTGGGCTTAAGAATGTTAATAACAAGATAGCAGAGTTGCCTGAAACAAGAAAATTTTAATCCAAAAATAACTATATCTGAAAACAAGTTTTTGTTTCACTGAAACTTTCACAACACGAGAAAAAGTATAGAAAACAAAGTTTACGTTAAATTATATAGAAAGGTATACTTTCTATACGAGTTTTAACAAGTTTTATTCCGTAACTAAGCAATATAGACCGGATTTCTATGCACTAAAAAAAATTAAATATGACGGGTGTCCAGAAAGTCTTTCAGTCAGGGCGGCTATGGATTGTATAACGTATGTCTTTGGCGAAATTCTTGTTTACACGCACTGATGGAATAATTCCAATTTCCGTTTTCTAATTGTTGACCATTGCGAAAATAAGATTTCACAATAAAGGTTTTTTGTTCTTGCGTAAACATTTTATAACAAGAAATATGCAGGAAGTAAATATTTCAAAATAAAAACCTTTTAATTTAAATTGACTTTGACTTATGTCAAATAAATTACTTAGATTATGACTGCATAAAAGACATGCGTTATACAATCCATAGCCGAAAGACTTTCTGGACACCCGTTACTTACAAATTATGGATTTAAAAGACTAAAATATGCATTTACACAACATAATATGCACAAAAACTATACATCTATTTATTTGCAAAAACGAGGATTAGATAAGAAAAGCTATAAAATAAAAATATCAATATCAAAATCAAACATTTTTAAAAAAATTTAATGTTGAAGTTACTTTCGGCTAAACTTTCTGAAAAATTTAAGTTTATATCTTTAATAATAATTGAGATTTTAGATGGAACCATCAAATTGGATCAAAGCTGCAAACAATATTGTGTTTTCATTCAAACGGCAGAAAAGAGAATACAATTTATTCTAAAAGATTTTTGATTCAATATTTGAAACTGGCTAGTTACTGGTGCATTTAATGACAGAATTTAGCACTATAGCCATACTGGTAAATTCTTCTACGTTAATTTTACAGCAGTCAGTTGGTTCAAAGTAGGGATGTATTCGGTGAGTTGAATATTTGGCCAATTTTTTGAGTTTGCCAGATATTTGGATAAGCCGAACGTTTTTCCGAGTCAGCCGAATATTGCTCAAACATTCAGTATTTCGTGCACGAAATTAAAACAAACTAAATTTCAGTTCTTACAAAATTAATATTATAATTAAGATTAAAATACGTAGAAACGTAGTAATTTACGCAGCTAAACAGAAGCGTTATTTGCTTATGTGACGGAACTGACCTATGCATTGATTACCAGTAAGCGTTTAACACTTGACCGAATAATTGGCTCGAGATGGCTAATACAACAAAATGATAATTACTTAACAATGGATCAGATTAAAGTAATAGTCTCGGACCTGGACAGGATATTACGAAGACAACTAGACAAGAAAAAAGGCAACAATCGAGAAGCAAACGGATAGAAAGAAAAGGGATAATGAGACTAGGAACATGGAACATTAAATCTTGGAACGCTAAAAATCAGGAGTGACTAATGGGTCTAAATAAGAAACAAATAGATATTTGCTGTATCTCAGAGACGAAGGAAAAAGGCAAGTAAAAACACAGATAGTCGGAAACTTTATAATAGCATATAGTGGAAACGACAAAACCGAAAGAGCAATGCTTCTGCATATTAAATTCTCACAACAAATATACGAAATTTTATACAGCGTGTTAATGAATTGTAGGGACAAACTTCTAGGACTTGCAAAACACAACAAAGCAAACAACTTTTGTTAATTATTGTGTGGTCAAAAGTGTTTCCTTTCAGGGATAGAGCTTCTCAAAGAATCTCTAAGAAGCGCCTAAATGTAGGCAACTCAATTTACTACCTACTATTTGGTTCCATA
This sequence comes from Ctenicera cuprea, assembly GCA_958336395.1. Classification (NCBI taxonomy): domain Eukaryota; kingdom Metazoa; phylum Arthropoda; class Insecta; order Coleoptera; family Elateridae; genus Ctenicera; species Ctenicera cuprea. Next base: position 27,449,204 of record OY284487.1, on the reverse strand, counting down.
ACGACGGATATTATCACAGGATTAATAAAGAAAATTCCGTGTGACCTGTGCCGAATAATTTAAAATGCAATTTCGGTTGCCTATTTTCAGGTACTTCTTAAAGAATCTCTATTTTGTAAAGGAAACACTTTTGACCACACATTTATTAACAAAAGTTGTTTGCTTTGTTGTGTTTTGCAAGCCCTAGAAGTTTGTTCCTACAATTCATTAACACCCTTGTATATCAACTATGGATAACAAGAGCAGTATTGAAAATCGAAAACAAAAAGATCAATATGCTTAGCATATATCTCCCCGACATGGGGAACACAAGAGAAATCAGTAAATAATTTTATGAACACTTGCTAGAAAAACTGGACATGATACCCTTAAACGCACACATCATAATACTAGGCGATCTAATTGCACGTATTGTGGACGAATCCCTGCAAGGAATAAAGTAGAGGTTTCATGAAAAAACACATAACGACAATGACTATCTATTAGCGGACTTCTGTGCTCGAAATAGTTTACGCATTAACAACACTTTCTTTGACCGTAATTGGAAGTATAAATACACTTTTACTGGATATCAAGGACAACGATCTATGCTAGATTACGTAATAATAAACAGGTGTTTCACGCCGACGGATATTATGGATGTTCGTACTGTTAACTCAGCTGACATTGGAAGCAACCACGATTTGGTAATATGCAAAATTAAACTGGACTTTCATAAATACAAACACGTTCAACCCATAAAAATAGAAAAACTAAACATACAATTAAGATGTGGGTGCGAAACAACTATATTCCAACAGATTGCGACATAACATCACTAACAACCTAATCCAGGATAAAGATACCGTAGAAGAGGCTTGAAAAAAATTAAAGAACAATATACTTAAAGCGGCAGAAGAAACTCTGGGGAAAAGACAAACAACAACAACATCAATAACCAGAAACAAAACACCATGGTTTACTCTAGAGGTAGCTGAAAGGAAAAATAAGCGTTCTTGCATTTCAAAAGAAGCGGAAGCCCACAAGATCTTGTAAATTATATAAGAGAAGGATATTCGGCAAATGCAAAAATAAAACAACTAAAAGAAAAATGCTGGAAAAGTTTCAGAAAGAATCTGGAGAAAGATTTGTATGGCGCCTAGAAGAAAGTTTAGAAAATGCTTAGAAACAAGAAAGACGGACTAAACGACACCATAAAGATCAACAAAATTCCAACCGAGCAATGAAATAAGTACTTTGAACTATTGTACAAAAATCAGAAAAAGAAGATATGATACTAGACAAAGATGACGAAGAGAAGAAATTGAAAAAACCTTGACAGCACTGAAAACAGAAAATCAACCGGCATAAATGACATTTGGAACAAGTAACTAAATTATGGAGGTAGAAAGCTGATTAAAGAACTAGAAAAATTATACAATCTTATACCAAAGTTGGGGAAGATACCGTCAGAATGGAAAGTAAACGTAACGATACCAATCTTTAAGAAAGCAGAGAAAACCAGTCCTGACAATTATCGGGGTATTACTATGCTATGCTTAATTCGCAAACTGTTACCAAAACTAATTCTGGAAAAACTGCAACAATATGTACATATAAACGAAGAGAAACAGCGATTTAGATCTAACCGATCAACTATACCGACGCAGTATTTTTAGTGCGACAAGTCTAAAAGGTGAGTACAATGTACCAGTTTTCCTTTGCTTTGTTGACGTCACAAAAGCATTCGATTGCGTGAGACTATGTGACGTAATATCAATACTAAGAGAAATAGAAGTGCCTAACAGAATTATCAAGTTTTAATATACGATATGAATTTCAAAATAAAAACGAAGATTAAAGTAGTGAATAACACAAGAAAAAACTTGTAAAAACATTAAAAACATTAATCGACTAGTAACAGTAAATAGTAATAAAATAAATATTGCGTGTTACGCTGACGATGCAATTCTCATTGCAAGCACGGAAGATGATTTACAAAGACTCTTACATCGACTGGTTACAACCTCTAAAAACTAGAGCATGTCTGTGTGAACCACAAAAAAAAAGTCTATGACTGTTGCTAAAGATTCCATACGCTGCATATTGGAAATGGAGGAAAATAATATGATAGAACAAGGTATGAAGTTTAAATACCTTTAGGAGAGACATTACGAACGACAGACACAATTATGAAGAAGAAGTAAAACGACAGAAATGGAACGGGGCCAGAATATCAGACTACCTTAGGGACCTAACTTGGAGAAATAAAAATTTATCCGTGGACAGCAAAGTGAAAATATATAGAACTGTAGTCAGACCAACATTACCTTATACAGCCGAAATCCTAACCGACACAAAAAGAACGAAACAACAAACCGCAGAAATAAACACACTTAGGACCATTCTAGGCAAAACGAAACTAGACAGAATGCGAAACCAAATTACATGGGAATAGTGAAACATTACCGATGTTGCAAAATTCGTGAAGAAACGGCGTAAAGAGTGGAACGATCACGTAGAAAAAGCTGCAAGCAACAAGCTAATAAAGATCGCAAAAAATTTAAAATCCTAAGGAAAAAGAAGACCAGGAAGACCAGAACAGAGATGGGCGGACACGTGGCTTACATTATCTGCAGACTCGCCATGAAGTCACTCGTAGGGTGAAAAAGAACAGGTTGCTAATCTATAATAAAAGAAGAAGAAGCAGAAGAAGAGTTGGTACGATAGTACTTAGCCGATTAGTTAGCCTACTATTCGTTTTTGACTAAATAATTGGCTTAATTTTTGTTAATCGGTCAAATATACAGAGTGTCCATTTTAAAATTCCTAGCCTAAATTTTTTTAAATAGGCAACACTCAATGCAACCCCCAGATCACTATGCATTTCTACCATTTTTTTAAAATTGAGATCAGAGTTGTTTTGCGGTACATGTATCTACTAATGATTAAGTACAAATTTAAGGTTACTTTAATAACTCAAATTTAATATTTGACAACAATAACTACAATAATTTAATAGGAACATAGTACAAAAACTAAAGAAGCAGGTGTTCAAATTGCCTTCCCCCTTCGTTTTCGCAGAGTATAATTCTTCTACGCATCGAACCTCTAACACGAGCTAACATTTCCGGTATGATAGAGCGACAACATTGAATTATCCTGGCGCGTAGATGTTCTTCATTTCGAATGGGCACTTCATAGACATCATTTTTTACTTTGACCCACAAAAAGAAGTCTAGCGGAGTCAAATCGGAACTACGGGCAGGTCAAGGATGCAATGCACCTCGTCCAATTATGCGTCCCTCAAAACGTTGGTTAAGATAATTTCTCACATCCCTATGAAAATGCGGAGGTGCACCATCATTTAAAAACCACATGCTATTCCGTAAGTTTTGAGGAACTGTTTGGAGGAGAGGCGGTAGTTCATTAATTAAGAAATTTAAATACATTTCACCATCTAAATTTCCATTAAAGAAATGTGGACCTATTACAAAATCGACAATAATACCGCACCACACATTAAGAGAAAAAAATTCTCTGAAAATGAGTTATCCTGATCCAGCGGGGATTGTCTTGGGCGTAATAGTGGCAGTTATGTCGATTAACCATGCCGTTGTTTGAAAACATCGCTTCATCACAGAATAATACCATACTTAAAAATTCCGCATTGCCGTTTAATTGCCGTCTAAGAAATTGACAATACTGAACACGATGCTCGTAATCCCTATCTATCCCTATCAAGATGGTGTATGGTATAAACATGGTAGGGGTGAAATTTGTTCGCCTTAAGAATATTGAAAACAGAACCTTTGCTAATGTTTAAGGCATTTGCAATCGCTCTTTGACTTGTATGGGGATTATCCGTAACCATTTCAATTACAGCTACTTCGTTATGTTCAACCGTAACTTGCCGTGCCCTTACTTTTGGTTTTGAAAATTGCCCATACTCTTGTAAATTCAGAAGAAGCATTCTAAATGTTTTGTCTGTTGGAATTCGTCTACCTGGAAAGCGTTGCGCATACAAAGTACTGGCAGCACTCGCATTTTTTCGACATTCACCCAGAATTAGAAGCATGTCCACTTTGTCAGCGTTGGAATACATTTTGCACCAAAGATTAGTGTTTTGCGCCGTTCAAATAATGTGGCTTAACGAATTTGATTAGCAAACTGTCAAGTTAATGCAAACATGATTGCCCTGATCTTAATTATAAAAATATTTTGTTTAAAAAATAATAGTCGGCAGTGACTTGTATTGTGTGTTGCCTATTTAAAAAAATTTAGGCTCGGAGTTTTAAAATGGGCACTCTGTATAGCTGAATATGTAGTTGAAAATATTGCCAAATAGTTGGTCAAATATTTGTTAATAGGCTACGACAGACTGGCCGTATATTCGGTATTGGGCCAGTGATCAAGATTTCGGTAAATTCCTAATTCACAGCCATATAAAACGTCGGCTATTTTGCTCATCACATCATAAATTCGGCTGCTTTATTGTTAAAACGCTGTTTATTTTGCCATAGGCTTCTTAAGCAACCGCACCTGGTGCATTTTCGAAAGACTTCTTAACGTTTTCTACTTCTGACCAACACTTTCCTAGTGCCACCTTCTGTATTCGGGGCTTTGATTGTCTGGCAATTGTAAACTACGGTGACGGTCGATAGTTTTATAACCCTTTTATGTAATTAATGTATATTGCGACAGCTGGTCAAATAAGTAATTTGAACAAACGTGAAAATTGCGACGAAACACATTTTTGAAAACTTTTCAACAACAGAATGGCACGTTATTCCGTTATTAAATAAAAAATTGAAGCTCCGTCCTTCAGACTCGTAGTTCTTGAAATAAATTTCTGTGGTATGTCTCGTTTGTTGGTGGAGATTAATTTGCTCCTTTTCTAAAAAAAAAAGTTAAGAATTACATTTAGGGTTATTTAAAATCCATTGTCAGAATTTACAAGCATTAAAAGGTGCCCAAGACCATCCGCCGCAGTTTCAATAATAATTTTGAGCTGATACCAATTAGGCGGATTAAGAAATAACTATTGCCGCAATTTACTAATACCCTGATTGTCAGCACAATTATTGCAAATAATCTTCAAATTTATAGACGTTTATCTACTAATCCAAGTGAGTCGCATATTAAGCTTTTCTTAGAAACTCGCAGGTTGCCAATTGAAAATCCCTAATAATCTCGTAAAATTTGACAATATCTGTAAAAGAAAAATGACAATAAGAAAAATGAATAAATATGCAGTAAAATAGCATTCATTGTGAAATATACTGCAATGATACGCGTGGTCTCGTATTACCAGAAAACAAATCCCTAAATGCCTGCAATTCACGCAATTCCAAATTATATTTTCTATGAGACTCTTTATTAACTTTCTCAGTGTCGTTATTAAGCTTGGAAGTACAGTTATTACTGAATATGAATGAAAAAGAAAAATACACAAAATAATATCAACGTTACAAAAGGTTTTATTCAATAATTCAATTTTTTGATCAAATTTTCGAAAAATCAAACAACTTCTACTAAATACTATTGTTCTTAAAACCGAACACTTATCTTAGTGTGTCCTTATTGAGATATCCTTCACTCGACAAACGATGAATGTCCAATTCCCTCTTCTCTAGTTTGCAGGTTCCTCAAATAACCACAAAACTCGCCTTTAGTTTGAATCCTCCTCTGGACTGCTTTTATGTTAATTTATACTTGGTTTTTTAACCATCACAACTGGAAATTCGTTCTGGATCGCTTTATATTTATTACTCTTCTGGACTTTCCACAATTCGTTGATAAATACTTGGATCTGTTTTATAATAGGTTCTTTTAAATTCAAAATCACTTTTACATTACTTTAAACTCGTATTTCTTCTCTATTCATTCAGAGAATATAAAATTCTCTGTCTTTGTTTACCAAGACGAGCCGTACTAACTAATCAACTTTCCATTTCTTTTGTCTTCCTCCTTGATTCCCATTTTTTGACAAATAAATCTCATGATCAATGAGTTTTTCAAATTGTCAAAATGACACTGACATCCATAGTGACATTTCACGATGCACAAACAAGTAAGTCTAAAACTTCTTATAAATTAAACCGTTTAAAACAATTCTGAACTATTTAATAATTAAAAATTAACATAAACAATAATCGTATCAATTTGATTGTGTTCTTCTTTCTTCCAGAGTAAACAAAACTTCACAAATATGAAAATATAAATGATATAAAGATAACCACATTATTTGAATTTTAAAAACAAGAAATTATAGCAATAATACGCAAACCTGAGTTTAAAAGTTTGAATACCAAAATCTTACAGTCTTCATACACCTCCAAACGTAAATTGAATTGTAACAAGCATCCCAAAAATTGCCTTCCAGGAATTACAACTCTGAATATCATAGCAATACATTTACTGTTAAAATATGCATTAATATGCAAAATGAAAGTAACATTTTATGGAGAACCTCGTGAAACGCATGCAAAGTTTAAAAAGAAACGCAATTATCTAGCACATGCATATAAATCGGACCTTTACTAAGCAATGAGTAAATTACGATTCAGACAAGTGTCCTGTTTACTGTTAATATACAAAATTTCATATTTCTTGACTATGTTAATTAAATAGCAGAAAATTACTATAGAGTGTTGACAAAAAAAACCTTACAAATTCACTTGATGTTCAAACTAGGTCTTTAATCCAATTCAAAAATTATTTTTGATTATCAATGGAACATCAATGTTAATAAAGTAAAGTTATACAAACAAACGTTTCGAATTCCCATGAAAAACTGCGCAGTTGAGAAAAATTTATAAAACGAATTACTTTAAAATTTTCAATTTTTGTTACACAAATTCTTAACACGTTGTTAATTAAATTGGCCTAACAGAAATAATAAAAATATTTATGTTCAATAAAATATATACATATATGTTTAAATTTGCAAAACACAAGTTATTAACAACACTTTTGCAACTTCGCGTTGAAATTGATTTATTTAAATATCATTTTTAAATTTGGATTTTCGTTTTTTTTTCACTTTACCAGTTTAAAGTTAAAAGCAGGTTACATTTCATTTCAAACTGTATAAAGTTTTACTAAAAATAAATTATAAATACGAGTACATACAGTAGTATTTGATTAAAACTACTACACAGCAAATATCTTATTTAATCTTAATTTTCCTTATACTTACAATAACAGGATAAAGGCATAAATAATTACCTACGAATGCTACATTCCATCAGTGTGGTGACATCGGAAGTTCAGAACCTAGTTATCGAACGGCAGTAACGGCGTTGATTCAGAGGGTCACATATTGGAGCATTTAGAGGGGAACAATTGTTCATGCAGTGATTAGCTCTGACAAGGGGTTGGATTTCTGCCACCGCCGCGCCGCCGTATAAAATGAAAATTCGGTTCATACTGCTCTATACGATATTTTCCTAAAATTTATTATAATGCAAGAAAATCGCCAGAAGTGAATCGAAACAGATATTTCTTATGCGATTGTTGTGGAATGCCAGCTCAGTCTAGAAGGTTGACATTTTACAACGTTTCTTCTAGCGAATGTAAAATAGAGCGGAAACCTGATGGACTGTAAATTCTGTCGAAATAATGCTCTAATGGAATTGTAATGGACATGAATTTGCTACTAGGACTTTTAGGGAAAAAGGATTCATATGCGTGCTTTTCAATGAAATCCGAAAATGTAGCTCTTGTTATTTTGAAACACTTCTTTTTATTTTTATTTGAAATTTCAAAGATAATTCTAGTATTTATATACCACGTAGACAAACAGCGTTATTTTTTAATTTTCAGAACTTAAAATAACGGTGTAAGACAAATAAATAATTATTAGAGCTCGGATTTCAAGCATTTTGCTTACGCACTATTATTGTAATTGTAAGGGAATGAAAATCCTTTGTATCTCCACGGTTTATGAAATATGTAATGATTTGACACCACTTTTATTTTGCTTATTTTCTCAATCTTGTTTATTTTGCTGTTTAAACCGCTTATATGCGCTTACTTTAGCTTTTATACAGCTAGTTGGTGCTTTTTTTAAAAAAGAATTTAACATTTGCAATTTTTAGTTTGAAAAATCTAATATTAAAACATTAATTAATTTACTATTTTTTGATTTAAACGACTCGGTGAATTATTTACCGAATGTTTAACCAAATTCTACAAATCCCCTGCTACACCAAACAAACATTCCTCAGAGAAACAAATAGTGCACCCAAGGAATCACCAAATTCTGTGTTCTATGGAAAGCCACACACAATAGTCTATTGCGTTTATTTGTAAAAAGGCTAAATACATCGTTTTCTCTTTTGCTAACGTCAGTAATTCGGAGCATTCTATTGTGTTGTGATGTTATGTGAATAATTTTAATTTAATATTATAAAATGACAAAAGTGAAGGATAAATCCGTACCGACAACTTGGCGTAAAAATTTTCCTGAATTGGTTATTAAAACTAAACAAATATTTTGCAGAAGCTGCATGAAAACCGTAAGTTACGCCTTTGTAACATTTTATATTCATAAAACTGATTAAAAAAATTTCTCTCGTGCTTCAGTTGTATTTTTAATACAAACCTGGTTTGAACGGCAAGGAAATTTATATCAAAGTATATATTTATTTGTTGTTAATTACATTTTCCAGTTTTTATTTTGTATTGAAATATTTTTAACAACACCTTATTCGTATGCAAAAAAAATTTTTATTTTGCTTATTTTGTGATTATCCCTGTTTTTTTCTGATTTTTTAAGCTTATTATAAGCGCATATTTAAAAAAAATAAATGCTTATATATCCGCCCTTTGATGATTATCATACTTTGCAAAATATTTCTAGACCATCAATTTTGCTTTATTTCACACGACATCTAAACTTGACTCAAGTTCAAGACGGTAAAAGTAGAAACTGAAAGGGATCCGTTCATTCTTTATAGCTTTCTTAAACTGCATTTTCAATTCAAGACAAACTCGACGTAACCGAGAGTGCTAAAATATTTATATTCTCCACCAAGTTCGATATGTCGAGCGTAAGTTGGGAGCAAAGGCAGTAAATGCAGCAAAATATAATTTAGCGAGAGTGGATTTTACACTCCAGCCTCAGGAAATCACATAATGATTTTAATAAAATGATTTTTTATTGTGACGTTTATTTTGCATTTTTGGGGTTTTGCGTGCAACGTGGCCACAGGCTAAAATAAATATTTTGTTCTAATTTCGTATTGTGTGAATCGTTCGCAGTATCAATATTAGATTTTTTTTAAATGATAATTACAAGATCGTGCTAAATCAGCACAATTATAACGTTCTTTTTATAAAACCATAAGTATATAAGAATTAATTAAACAATTTTTATACTTAAAAAATACATAACAAATACACGATTTATGTAAGTAATAATTGCCAGATGGGAATACATTTTCCTAAATTGTTTACATAACTCATATATCCAGTGTATGTTTATCCTGTAAAAACAGTCGTATTATTTAATTACGCAACCTAGTTTCCAGGCATCCGAAATAGTTATTTACAAACCAAATGCGGGAAAGCAATGTTCCCGCATGAGCGCTGTGTTGAAGCATGAGCGACCGCTAGCGAGCGAATGCCTTCATATGCGCGAATGCGCGGATTAAGCTTTCTCGCATAAGGTTTGTACAATATTTTTTGTACCGAACAGAAATACATTAATAAAGTAAAATAATTAGTAATTTAGAATTTCAAGCGAATGCTTAGATTTTCAAGCCAATAGAGGTAGCTAAAAAACAAAGTAGGTTGATAGCAATTGTTTTATGTAGTTGTCGACTGACAATTCATAGTTTTAATTTTGAAGAATGGCCGAACGCACTTCCCCTATTTTCAATAAACTAATTTCAATTAGGAATAATTTCTTTACTTTTATCACGTTTTTGCTTTGATTGCAATCAATCAGAAATCGATGAAAATTATTTATCAATTAAATCGCCGGGTTTCCAGTAGATGGCACTAACAAATATGTAAATTTTATTATTAATGATTAGTCTTCAATTTGTAACATTTAATAAATGAAAATCGCGGAAATTTATAAATTAAATTTTATTATAGTAAAGACGATTATTTTGTAAAATGCCTGAGAGGTCCAGTGCTTTTTGCTATTTGTCCTGGGTAAGTAGATCGGGAAATTGACGTTTCGCTTTGCCACTAGAGTGCGCGGAATGTCATTTCCTACGCAGTGAGTACACAAAATAGTATTTTGTTACCTTCCTTGTCGGTGGGTAAAGAGAAACGTACTGTAATCACCTAAAAAACGAATTATTGCGAAACTTTGACGTTGTTAAGAGTGTTATAGACTTTATGCGGAATTGAACCGCAATTTAAATTTAAAAGAAAACCACAAAAAAAGTTTGAAGTCTATAGTGATGTTTAATTCCCTGACCCAGAAGCAAAATTTCGTATCGCCGTTTTCAACTCTGTGATTGACATCATAACGACTCAACTTTATTCCCAGGGTTACCATAATGTTATCAATAGTTTCAACGTTTTAGTTCCTTAATTATTATTCAAAAACAGATTTTTTTTAAATTGTTATTTATTACAACGTCGTATGAAAGTAATCTGCGTAGCAACCTCAAATTTTACGTTTTGAATCGGCTTAATCTGCGCTAAATTGATCTCATTCTTTAATCAACAGCTGGCTATTTTTTGAAACTTTTTATTTTGGCAGTTACAACAAGCCTCTGCAAAAGAGTCGTTTTACAACTAAAAATAATAAAAAAAAAACTATTTACGCCAGTACAATGGGGTAATCTATATAATAAATTCGTAACTGTCTCACCATAGCAAAACGACTAAATCTTACATCTAGGAAAGACTTATCACTATAGCACGCCGGCGGTTCCTTGTATGTGTCGGTTCAGTTTATTGATTGTTTATCTTGCAGACACTACTGTCGCTATCGTTTGGTTATGTACAGCTTACGCGAATTCTGAGGGTAGGAAAATTAAACAACCTTCTTACTACAAAAGCTGTCGCCTACAGCCTCACGAATGATCATACATTTATAAAATAAGCAAGTTTATAAACCCATAATAACTAAACTCGGCTAGACGTGTTATGCTAATCAATTTGAGAAACATCTACAAGGACGAAAATGCACGAATACAGCTAAGTTCAATACAACGCAACGTCGACGTTGGTTCCTTGACACGTGCACCGACAGACGATGCTGATATTTTATTAACTTACTTTTATTCGACAAATATTTTATTTAAATATCAATAATAATATTGTTGACTTGCCTTTGATTGAACAAAATGAACAATTGCGTTCTTTTATTACATTTACATAGAATTTATCTATCTTTGATCTATATAGGAATTCCCTAACTGTCTCACCATAACACAACCTCGAAACATAGTAGTTATAATAATTTTGAGCTAATGTTCACACATATATAAAGTAGAGCAGTAAAGAAAAACAGTGTGAGGCAGGGATCACGACGCATTTTAGATTACATGTTTACATGAACGTCTTTTATCTTTTCAGTGATTAAAATACATCTATGTATAACTAGCCCACCATTTTTGTTACACCGTGTATAATTCACATAACTAGAACTTCCATCCGCAGACAGCTGCAAAACCTACTTGATTAGCTTATTTATTAATAAAAAAAGAAACATAAAAGCATATAGCCCAGGTTTTTTCACTAATCTCCTCGTAATAAATCCGGATCTCTTCCACCTGTCTCACCATTTACAGCAGCGGGTACCCCGCTACTACAATTATAATTATATAAGGCGCATATTTCTATGAATTGCTGTATATGTGTCAGTGTATGCCAGTACAATTTCCGACACAGATTAAAAAACTGGATTTGCACTATGTGCATGTATAATTGCAATGGCATTCGAGGCTATCTGCTTCTAATTTCCAAATCAAATTTCGCGAAGAACAGCCATGCTGTCGAGCTACGGATCTCTTCCGACGTGTTCTGATTTTACTTATAGGAGAACGTCTAGACTGCTCATCTCAGTAGAGCTCAGTTACGAAAACAACTGAGCAGAGTAATGTAAATCACATCATTTAACAAAGCCGTGCCATTGAATGTAAACAAGGGTTACAAAATGAATTGCAGCTGATAAGTCTTAGACGGAAGACTATTTTATCACCTACAATTATTTATTACTCTAGGGTACCGGAGTATTATTTACGGCTTAAAAGAACATTACAGAAAAGTCTAACTTCTCCTAATCGAATACAGTATACGTAATCACCACTAATAGAGGGATCAATGACAGAGGTTTATTTCTACAGTTAGAAGAGTTTCAAATGTAGTAATTTTAGTTTAAGCACTACTGAACGGGGTCAGTTCCAAGGCAAAGTGGGTACTTCTTCTTCTTCCTCTTTCTCTAAATCCCATTTATGCCTCACGGCGTTGGGTTTTTGGTCCATTTCTTGTAGTTGGTTCTGTCTCTAGCCAAAATCTTTGCTTCTGCGATGGTTTTCCCTCTTGTCACTGCCATTCTTCTGATGTTTTCTTCCCACTGTATCCTCGGTCTTCCTCTTGCTCTTTTGCCATCAGGTCGCATTTCCAACATCTTCTTGGGGATCCTTTCGTTTCTCATACGTACTAAGTGCCCGTACCAGTTTAGCTGTTTTTCTTCTATTTCGTCCACTAATGGTCTTAGGTCTAGTTCATCCCTTATACTTTTGTTCCTCACCCTGTCTCTCCTTGTTTTTCCTTGTACTTTTCTGAGGTATTTTATCTCAGCTGCGGTTACTACTGAACGGGGTCAGTTCCAAGGCAAAGTGGGTACATTTCTTTAAAAGATTTGTTGGCGCCGATCACGCAAGATCGCGATGTTACTCCAGAATAACACACATTTCCTTATTATTTGGGGAAGTTGCGCATTTTGAGTTAGACAATACTGCGCGTTTGACTTCGCTACATATCTTGCGTCTCGACATAGCTTATTTATTATTAAAAAACAATTTTTCAACATTATTCGCTATTAGTCACCATTTTTGTTTGTCATTTTCACATTATAAAGCATTAACAGATCAAGTAAGTGCACATTAGATTTTATTACAAAAAGCTGTCTCCGTTTATTTTATTTACCATTAAAAATAATTTTATTTCTTAAAATAAAATGTATGGAGAATTTTTTCTTATCATCTAATTACGTGGGATTAATTTTTAAAATAAATGCAACTGATTCTAAAGTCATTAATACTGTTCCTTACAATGTACATTGTAAAAGTGGATTTGGGAAACAATAAAGATAATACACATACACACACCAGTGAATTAATTTTGTCAAATTCTTGTTGTTTGATATAATTTTTATTTACTGATCACAATCAGCTCTATTACTCAATTATTTTTTGTTACTAATTAACAAAATAAAGGATTGCAAAAAATTCTAAAAATTTTATAAGCCGATAGTGAAGGGAAAACTAAAACAAACCAGTGTATCCAGAAAACTTCCGTAATACAAACGCAATCAACTAGAACGTGTTTGTATTTTTCTAGACAAATACTTAAGAAGAGGTTTATTTACTGATAAATATATTGTCTGATAGACAAACTGATAACGCGGTTAATTGCTTTCCTTTTCAGGCCATCGAGCACACACAGTATTCGTCGGGGTGCATGTCCCTTTTGAGAGAAGACACTCGCATAGAAGACACAAACACCATCACAGAGGCTCAGATGCGGGAAATATGCAAGAAGAAGACAGACCAAGTAAGTGCAAATAAAAGTTTTTTAATGAGGGGTTTAAAGTAATATGTTTACGTTTCAAAGGTTTAAAGTTAACAAAAATTTTGAAAATAATATTTTCAATTGAGCTTTGGAAAGTGTGCTTTTATCGTATAAGAATTGCTATCTTTGACGTAGTTTTACTACTACTACTAATATACTAACTAAGCATTTCTATGGGTGTAGTAATAATCAATGAATATATTGCATGAAAATTTGTTCTTTGATGTCTGAATTTTTGCATTTAAGTTTGTTTCCAAACAAAAGCAGCATTCTAATTGGGTAAAACAGACCAATTAAAAGAATTAACTAAACAGGTTCCGACAAAGGAAAAACCACCAGAGGCCGTTTATAGCAATTGGCTCGTTTAAAACAATTTTGGTTGATTTAAGTACTTTTAGCAATTTTCACAACCTTGTGTTTGTACCGTAAACATAACAGACCTAATGATAATAGACGTAAATAGGAATTTAGAAGTGTTTTTAATTGGTTTCTTTTCTTTAAATAGACATTACTGTGTGGGTTGTTTAAAGTGATAAAAAAATTTTTTTACAAAGTAAATATTAACCTTGTGAGAATCATTAATAATTTTATTTTTCAATTGGCTGGGCTTTTAAAACAAAAAAATAAAATTTAAATATATGAGAAAATTTAGTTGCAAATCTTGCATCTAAATCCAAATGTAAACTGAAATGCTGAATTCCTTAAAAATAAATTTGTTTAAAAGTTTTCTCGGTACAAGATAAAAGGTTACTGTAATTTATTATCATTCTGCGCCCAACTTTTATCGTCAATCATCTTTGAACAAAAATAATAATTTGTCCTATGTTATAAGTTTGAATTTATCTATATTTCTAAATTCTCTTCCCTGAAATATTAGTCTGCGTCATTGGAATTTACAACGTAAAAAAGAAACGTTTTCTAATGTATCAAAATAAATTCTAGGTTAGAAAAAGTACACAATAAAGTTGTTTGTATATTATAAGTTATAACGTACTCCACGTGCAGACGCGACGCGACGCTTCAATATAGTAGATACTGGGGCGCGCCAGCAATCAAACCTCTGATACGTACAATATTCGATTTTTTCTGAAAAATTTTGCAATAAAAATAAAAACAATATTAGATTCCAAATTCTACCCATGTATAAACATAGACGAGCAAAACTGCTTTGAATAATCAAAATAAAACCAATAAGAAATTTGAAAAAATGGTGAATAAATCAGCAAAAAGTTGTAACTGTCCTAAACCTTAGACTTACAATGCAGTGTACAATTTAAGTAAAATTATCAACTGCGCTAATTGCAATTTCTATTTTGCACAACTATTGATTTTTGTTGCTTTCTGCTACAGCCTTGACCCTAACTGTTTTGTACACCTAAATAACTACCTTATAAATAGCACCACAACAAATTTTTCCTGCATCATACATATGTAGATTCTATTTAAGATAATCAAATATTTAAGAATAATTTGTAAGCAAATATATTACTACCAAGTTTCCGGCATCTAGGTTTTTGCCGCTTCGAAGATTGAAATTTCTGAATAAGAGGAACGTGTGACCGCAATCTTAGCTAAATTCAATTCGTAGCGTTTTTTTCTAGTTTATACTGAATTTCTGCTTTGCTTTCTCAAGCATGAATATTTAATAAAAAATTTATTTATAGACGCTACTCGGTTTATTAAAAAATCTTCATAATTATGTTTCCTTTCTTTAAGTTAAGGAAAATAAGCAACTTCGTTAAACCTCCATCTTATATATTAAATCCGAATCCCTTCCACCTGTCTCACCTTTTCGCGACGATGATCTCTCTACGCGAAGCCAGAGCTTTACAAGTCTATTATATAAAGCGCATATTCGTATGCATTGCGATGTATCAACCAAGTATAGTTTTTGAGGCAAATAAGAAAATTGGGTTTACTCTACTTGTTTGTATTAGTGGACCGTAATCTGCCGGTGGCTGTCATTACGTAAACAAACTCCGGAGAGGAAGCATGAAAGCCGAGCAGCTGGAGATTTTGTTTATGTAAAAGTCTTATAAGCTGGCCTCAGCAAGACCGCAGCGGGTGGCGCGGCACTTGATTTTAACAGCTTGCGTAGAGTTGCTGTTAAAAATTGTTTGTGTTGATTATTGTTAGGACTTACAAAGTTTCATACACTTTTAAACAACAGTTTAAACTATTTACTATAATAAGCATTGGCACTACAAGCATATTTTAGTCTACAATTTTGCAAATCTTAAACAAAACTGTTCTGTACGTGACTATTTAGCAATTGTATTTTTCTTATACGTATTGAGTTTTTGACAGGAGTTCGGAAATCGCATGCGAACTACGCCACATTGTATTATTTTTGTCTTTCAATATAGTTGCTAACACTTTTTTTTTGCGTGGCACATATCCTACGGGTTCTGCTAGTTATTATTAA
Source organism: Ctenicera cuprea (assembly GCA_958336395.1). Classification (NCBI taxonomy): domain Eukaryota; kingdom Metazoa; phylum Arthropoda; class Insecta; order Coleoptera; family Elateridae; genus Ctenicera; species Ctenicera cuprea. The sequence goes on along the minus strand of OY284487.1, from coordinate 27,433,033 downwards.
ATTCTCTCTAGATTTTCTAAAACATTTACAACATTTAATTTTTATGTTTACAAAATATTCACACACCCAGAATAGGTCAGGTATTACAAATAAATCTCAATGAGTTTAACTTGATTAATCACGTTATCTCAACAGTTTTATCAGTTGCCAATTTTTGTTTATTTAAAGATAATTTTATCTAGAATAGAAAACTAGCTTATTTTTCAGTTTAACACTTGCACTCAATTTCAATCTCGATCAAACATTTATTACAATTTCCATTTTATATTTATTTTCTTTAGAAAAAAATAGAAGTCAAATTCATAATCTGTAATTAATCTAACATCTGTAAATTTTCTACGTAAATTATAACTATTGATCTTTATGAACTTAATCTGGCTTTCAAAGTTCCTCAAAGTTGGTAATATTTAATAAGCCTTCCTTCGTCCTGTTCTTGGGATTGATTTTTCATGGAGTCGTTTCTGTGTTGCAATTTAGAGCATAGATTGCGAAGAAATAGAACGTTCAATATAAAACATTCTTTTACACCCAAAAACCGAAATTTGGGTTTTATAACAATAGTTGATATAGTGATTTACTAAGAACATATTCTGTCATTAAACAGTCAATCTAACTAAAAATAAAATCCACTATGGGTGCTATATGTATAGTATGCTTCCAACGTGTGTATCGTGAGGGACGTAACGTGGGCGACGCCCTTCCTAGCATACACACCAAGCAAACAATGTTATACACACCGTTTCCCAGAAGAGTTAAACTAGATGCAAACTGCATAGAAAATTATATTTTCCAGATTTTATGTCCTCAGGATAATTCGGATGATAATTTTAAAAGTTTCGTTTAGTCAAAATTTAAATAATTTTTATAGACAAAAAATCTCCTTAATATCTTCAATATTATGCTCTAATTATAAGCTATCGAAATAAACAAAAATAAATAAAATAATAATTCAAATAACCAATAAAGATAAATAAATCTTTAAATTATTATTAAATAGAATATGAAAAAAAAGTACTTCTAACCTTAATACTATTATAAATATTTTGACTCATTTGCAATAAGGCAAAAATCTAAATAAATATTAATAAATTAGTCAAATGACTTTTTAACAACACAGTAACAACAGCGTATTCTAATGTCTATGTAGAAAAGCGCTTGCGGTGCTCTCGACTAAGCAGAAGTCCCGAGTGTCAATCCTGTTTGGATTTTTTTAAATTATTTATTATTTGAACAGGTTTAATCTTTTTATAACTGAAGTTTTAATGTTCAATTTTGTTATAACAATGAAATAATTTCACTACCCGAGGTATTAAATTTATAATTTACTGTTTAAATCGTATTTTTTTTACCATTTGATTGTAGAACTGATGTTAAAACTAAATAAATTTTAAAAAATGGAAAAAATATGTCCCGCCTAGGATTGGAACCGGGACTTCTGCTTAGAAGACATCATCTTCAACCGCTTCTCTACGAAGACATTAAAATACTTTGTTGTTACTCTTGGATTAAAAAGAAGTGTTGAATTTATTAATATTTATTTAGATTTTTGCTTAGTTTTAAACGAAACAAATATGTTTTTGACTAAACGGCACTAATAGCAGCTAATGACAATAACAGAATTTACACTTTTAGCCAAAGTATCCTGGGGACATAAAATCTAGAAAAATAGAATTTTCCGTGCATTTTACACGTAATTCAACTTTTCTGGGAAACGGTGTATAAGATACCCCACTTTTCCAAGAAGTATCCTACCATTTAAGTTTTACTATTACAGGAGCGCTATAGTCTTACAAAAGATTGAAGGATGGCAAAAGTTTAGATATGCGGTAGTTTTTAAAACAGAATAGCGGGTATGTACGAAAACAACATAAAACATAGAAAACTCCTTCAGCAAGGGAATTTGTGCCATAATAGTGTGGGTCGTAAATAAAAAACTTATATTGCTACAGTTTTGTCTGGGGTTCTTATCATTATGTTTATGTTATCATATAAGCTTTACTTGTGCTGTTAAGTTATGATTAATTTTAAAAACAATATGTTTTGAGTTAAATTATTGTAGCAGTTTACTAGCGAATTAAAGCTTAAACAATTATGGGTCACTTTTCGTCCTCACTTACAAAACAATCGATCTGATAATAATAATAAACATAAAGCTATGTGCGAAAATTTAACACAATATGTCTAAATTTGTATAATCCGAGTGGTTCAGTAATAAGAGGATCTGGCTCATAATGCGTGAGTTCTCGGTTCGAATCCCGGAAGAAGCGGAAAATTTTTCTGTAATTCTGTAGATCGGTATCGAGCTCGACAACCATTCTACGTTGGGTAACAATTAACGGCGCTTGCTTTGATTACTGGCTGACCAGGACAAGTAACAAAGCCACACACAACATTAACATACAAATAAAACACATGTGCGTATGGCTTGAATGAATGTGCATGAAGGGTGGCATAAGCTTCAGGAGCGTGGTGGTTTAAAGGCCAAAAGCCCCACTACCTCCTACTACACAAGCGAAGAGCCTACCCGGAGTGAAAAACCTCGACACCTTCAGGTATATGAGGATAGATTATGATGATGATGATGATGTATAAATTTGTGGTATGCATTTGTGACCTGTAATAAAGAAATAAATATTAAAGTGGAAAGGTAAAAAAACATCCAAAACACTGTCAATTTTTATGAATTAGTGATTAACCATTTTGTTAATCGGAAAGAAAGACGTATGGGTTTAATTTACAGTTGTTAATTAAAAGGTAGGGTTTTTTGTTTATAATTTCTGTCGCGCTCATTAGTAAATTATTACGAGCTTCCACTGTGTGTAATATGAATATTTTGTAATACCGGCAAAGCGATTAATACAAGCCATTATGAACGTTGTAAGTTATTCATTACGATATCAATTATGTTGGTTTTGCTGTTTTGCGTTAAGGATTTAACTTAAATATACACTCCTACTCATACAACAAGGTTTGGATATTTTATACGGGGCAGTAGCCCAGATTTTCCTATTTTAACAATTTATTTTGAACGTTTTCAAAAGTATTTTAACGTTAACGTTCTGGTCCCAACAGTTAGGGAAGGTAACACATAGTTTCAGAAATTAAAAAACCAGATGAAAAGGGTTGGGGGAGGGGGTAGTCCTAAAGACGACTATATCTAAAAATTAAGTGTAGAATGTTTTATGACTGTTGCGCAATTTAGTTTAAATTTTAGTTTAAAATATTCTTCATTGATTCTTGTGTATTCAAAACAGAATAATAATTTACAATTATAAATAATCCCGAGGTGTCACAAAGAAACATTAGGGCATTGGAGATAAAACAAAATTTTAGTCGATACCGTTCGGTAGATATAAGGGTGCGAATCAACAAACGCACCCACCGATTCGTGTATTCACAGACAGAAATGATTTATAAAAAAAAAATGTTGTGTTCCTGGTGCCCCACAAACATTTTAATTTTGTTAAAACTGCGAAATTTAAAATCTTTTTAAAATCAATATTTTTCCATACATAAAAAAGTCTATACCGAATCCGCAATTCAATAAAAATAATAAGGTAAAGCCCCTTTAGTTTTCACAAAAAGAATTATTTGTACGTTCAGATCTATATTTCAGTGCTAAGCAGCCACCTTCAGTGAACGATAAAGCAAAAGAAACAAAAACTACAGGAAGTAGAATAACACAAGGAAGCAGAAAAGTAACGTATGCTTGGTGATATAGAGTCACAGTCACAGAGTTACTCTGGCATCACCGACGCTTGATAGTTTCTGAAGATGGCTGCTTAGCAACCAAAATGTACATCTGGACGTACAAATAATTGTTCTTTTGAACGTTATTGTTATTATTTCCTTGAAGTTATTCATTGTTTTTTAAGCGCAACGCGTTGTGTTTAAAAAAAGTAACCACTGGCCCATATAGATGTTTGAAAGACGGTTGGATTATATGCAAAATGCGTGGAAAATTATTTTTTTACAAATTTTTTCTACACCTATTTAATTATATGACAATTATTAGCATCTTTTTCGTGAAAAGTCGTACCTATAATTCACTGTAGTGAATTATGGATTCATAATTCACTGTATCCGACCAATCACAAATACAAATTCAAAAATCAGTGTTTCGCTGATTCGATGATATTTTAAATCACCCGCGATCAACTCTTTCTGCGGCTGACAATCGACTCGCGTGACAGCCAAGTGTATCGCCATATTGCTTGTTTACGTTTTACAATCTGTTCAAACCAATAATTCAACCACTAAAATGAGTCAAATTTATTAGTTTAATAGGTGTAGAAAAAGCATAGTATTACATTAGCGATTATGGCCATTATTCACTCGGATGATTTGCGCCACTCGCCTGCGGCTCGTGGGCTCAAACATCATCTTCGTGAATGATGGCTGTCATAATCGCTCATATAATAATATACTATTAAGTAACAAGGATACTTTGGCTATGAATTTAAAATGTATTATTATTAGCTGTTATTAGTGCCAATTAGTTAAAAAAAGAAATTTTTACATTTAAAACTAACCAAAAATATAGTAAGTAAATTTTAATATATCCAGGCTGTCTTTTTAATCCTAGGGTAACAACGATACTTTCTAATGTCTCCGTAGTCACGTGGCTAAGTCGACTGCTTTTTAGGTAGAAGTCCCGGGTCCTAATCCTCGATAGATACAAACTTTTTTTAAAGTTTTTATTTCATTTGTGAAGTTTAAATGTTTATTATGTTACAGTCATGAAATAAGTATCAGTACAAATCATGTTCTTTTTACTATTTGAATGTGTTTGAAACTGGTGTGAAAATTAAGTAACAAAAAACATTTTTTAAAAGTTTGTCCTGTCCAAGATTGGAACTTAAGGTTTCTACGTAAAAACCAGTAGCCTTGCCGAGCCTTACGGCGTCGCTACGAAGACATTAGAAATTATTGTTATTTTTGTATTAAAAGGACACTCCTTAAATTAATAATATTTGTTTAACTTTTTGCTCAATTTTAAATGTAAAAATTATTAAATTTTGACTAAATTGCACTAATAACATTTAATATAAATTAGTGTTACCCCAGCACACAATGCACTGACAGACAGCGTTGACAGAACCGGCGAAATGTCAAGTCACGTGATGCATTAGTTCCAATAACGACACGCCACGTTATTGTAGATGCCGCCCCAAGTGACGCGCGTCTAGCCGACCTTCATATATATTATAAATTAAAATATATATTATTAAAAAATCGACGTAGAATAAAAATATAAAAATGTTTCATGTTCCATCTGTGGATAGAGACCTTTCATTTAAAAAAAATGGTCCAAATTGGTGAAGCGGTAGCCGCTGGAGGAACCGGACAAAAAAACCCTATGTGCTTTTATATTATATATGGATATATGGATATGGATAATACAGTTTAAAGTAATAGCCAAATTATTTTTGGGATATAAAATCTGGAAAAAAATAATTTTCCATGCATTTTGCATATAGTTCAACTTTCCTAAAACTAAAAAAACCTTTATATGGCGCACTCACATGGTGTAATTGAGAATTTCATGGCACTTTTTTAGAATCATGTTGTCGCGGCTTCAGGGTATTTAGCTTAATTGTCGAAGCAAATAGTTTTTTTTACTAATACAAATTCTTTTTTGTTTTCGTTTCATGAAATGACCAATTACAGCATGTGGGTGCTACGTTGACATCACTTGAGAGTTTATTTATGGAGTTTGTCGGCATAAATAGAATCCAAAAGACAGTAATTGAAGGAGAGTACTTCAAATGACAGCATTTTATAACCTGTCGATTGCACTTACCAAAAACATAAATACAGGAAAAAATTTGAAAACATTGCTCCAATAAAGAAGGTTTATTTTAGCAAGGAAATGGATTGTCATTATGATTTATTTCAATAAAGTAACAACGTGTAAATTACTTAACCGTATTTCCAAAAATTAACTAATTACTAAAGATGTAGTTAAAAGACAATTTAATACAAATTTTCCCATATTTACAATTCAAATATAATTGGCCTTGATATAAAATAATAAAATTTATTTTGGTACATTTTGTACGTCAGTGGAAAAACACCTACTCAATAAATACTAAATAACTCCACAAGCAAACTGTTTAATAAATACCGCTAATAAATTGATTTTGGTATGAGGTTTGTAAAACGTAAATTTTTAATTGGAAGACAATAAGTACCTGCGCATTTCAATGTCGAGCGTTGTAGTTGTTTAAATCATTAAATTTTTATAAAATTGATATGCTGTTCCAAATATAATTACAATGTCTTATTCTTATCCCTACCAGGTTAATAGTACATGCTATATTTAGTAAAAAAAGCTGTCGGGCAACCGCTACGGCACCTTTCTCGCATTTATACAAGTTTTTGAAAATTTTTAATATATTTCAAACATTTTGACAATTATGGAAATTTACAAAACTATTTAGTTTAGGAATATTTCTAAAAATTTCAAAATTTTTTTATTTGTAAGGAAATTATGAAAACTTGAAAATTTAAAATACTTTGAAAATTTCTGGAAATTTTAAAAATATTTACTTACATGTTGAAAATAAAATTTGTGAAATAATTTTAAATAATTGTTGAAAATTAAAAAACATCAGGTTATATAGCCTATACTTTTGAAGTTAAAATAGTAAATATTTGAAAATTCTTGAAAAGGTTGAAAAAAAAATGTTGAAAATTTTAAAATATTGTAAATTTTTAAAACTTTGTAAAATTGAAATTAACAAGTTTTGAAAAAATTTGTAAATTTTGAAAATCTTGGAAGATGAAAAATTCTAAAATTTGGTAAAATTATTGGTCAAATTTTTATTTAGTTTGATAATTACTGAACAGTTTTACGTTTTTTGAAAATTTTTTAAAAAATTTCAAAAAGTTTTGAAAATTAAAAAAATATCGCGTTTAGCAACATTTTAAAAAAATTTTGCAAATCTTTTAATTTTAGTATTTTTTAATTGTAAACATTAGCTATTTGCTCAAATCTTAATTCAAAATCGTTATTTGGTTATTGACTTTATTTTGGCGATTATCCAACTAAACTGTTCAGATAAACGACTAAAATGAAACCTCACAGAGGAGCTTTCACAATGGAATATTGTTTCTATTATCATTTAACATGATCATACCGATTTAGAAGCACAAGTTCGTACGTCTTCTTAATATCGAAAATTTGATAGTGGTACACTTGGGGGTCGTAGGAAGATCGGACTTGCACAGATCGGCTATTTGATATGTGTAGAATACTATTCTAAAGTTCTTTTCTGAGCGCATCTATTGTGAAGTAAAAACTCTCCCCTCCAGCTCTCCCTACCCTCATTTATAAGCGATCGAGTGGTTTTATAATATTCTGTGTTTTCCAGTTGCAACTTATGTTTATTCCTTGAAGTCTCAAAATCGATTTCATAATTTGGTGAATTAATCGTGGGGGCAGTGCGTTAGCGCAAATCGACCATTCGACATTTGTAGAATACTAATTTCAAGTTGTTCTTTTCCGAGCGCGTCTATATTGAAGTAGAGCAACCCTGTTTTCCCAAATACCTCCTCAAGAGTGTATTCCTTTGTTAAATAAATTCTTATTAACAAAAATGTTGAGTTAATAAAACGGACTGAGTTGATTCAATTATTTGAACTTTGCACCAATCAAAACTGTTTTACTTTTAATAATATAATTTATTTCCAAAAAGATGGTTTACCCATGGAAAGTCCAATTTCACCTCTTTTAGCTAACATATTTATGGAAAATCTAGAAGATCAAATATTCGAATCAAATCAATCTGAGAAAGTTATATTTTGGTTTCGTTATGTTGATGACATTTTAGCATGTTATAATAGTTCATTTGATTTAATTAATGAATTTTTAATTTTTATTAACAGCTTGCACCCAAACACAAAATTTACACTAGAAACTGAACAAAATAAGTCCATTAACTTTTTAGATTTAAACAAAAATTAATTCAACTAATAAATTTGAGTACTCAGTTTTTTAGAAAACATACACAAACAGACATTACAATACCACACGATTCTTGTCATCATAACACACATAAATTAACAGCATACAGGTCCCTGATACATAGGGCTTTGACGGTCCCTTTAGATGAAATTAATTATAATAGAGAAATTTCAATTATTAAACAAATTGCATATAGTAATAGTTATAATACTAAACTTATTGATACATTATTTAAAGAAAAAAATTATAAATTAGCCATTCAAAAAATTTATCCAAATACTCATCCGATACAAGTAAATATGCCTCGATCCCATATTTTGGTGACAAATCAGAAAAAATTGCTAAAATTATAAACAAAACAAATAAATATAAAGCAAGCTTTAAAACAACTAGAAACATCTTAAAAACTATGTTTAATGCAAAATCAAAAACAGACGATTTGCTAAAATCAGGCATTTACAAATTAAATTGTTCGCATTGTAATTCGGTTTATATAGGACAAACAATTAGAAATTTTGCTATTAGGTATAAAGAACACGTACGTTGTTACAAATACAAACACCCACATAAATCCAATTACGCTAAACACTTACTAGAACACAATCATTCAATGACATCTAATAACACTATAAATAGTTTACACTTTTGTGATAATAAACGTAAATTAGACGTACTAGAAGCTTTTGAAATTCACAAACGTTTAAAAACTGTAAAATTAATGAACGAGCAAATTGATCTCTTAAATTCTCCTCTATTGGACATTCTGGAATAAGAAATCAAGTCATCTGCAGACGATTGCCGAGATCAAGTCACCAAGTTCTATTGCTATAACAACACTAACTGTTTACTTTTTCATATAACCTTTGACAATGGCATGTAAACATGCCGAAATACGTATAAGGTTAAAATTAATAGATATTGTTAAAGTAATTAAGTATTTTATATACAGATACTCATTAAATATGGACTTTAACGAAGTAAAGCTGGAATTTATAAATAAACCCTCCTCTTTCCTATTTTTAAAGCAGTTGCCCGCTTTTATGATATTTTGTGTTTACTAGCTGCAGCCAATGTTTATCCATTATAATTTTAAAACCGATTTTTCACGTCCTTTATAACTTCGGCTGATAGCCGTATTTTTGCAATCACTTAATTAAACTGTTCGGGTAAACGACCAAAAGGAACCCCTCAGTGATGTTTTGTTAATGGAAAGTTGTTCCTATTGTCATTTAACATGCTCACACCAATTTTCAAGCAGAAATTCGTAAATTTATTAAGAAAAAAACAAAAAATCGATAGGGGGGAATGGAGCTATTCGACATGCATAGAAAACGAATTTAAAGTTCTTTTTCAAGAGCGTCTATTTTGACATAGAGCACCCCTCCCCTCTCCTCCTATTTTTGGGGGGACCAACCTCATTTTTTTGCGGTGTCATTCTATTGCAATTACCAACCTTTGAGCCAAATTTGTTTTTTCTGCGTTAAGGCGTCTGGACTGTAACTTGTATAAAAACACAGCCAAACATACACACAGGCACACACACATACACCTCTGCAGCGTCCGCCTTATCGGTCTCCCAAAGCCCCAACACCTGCTTATTATCAAAATGTTTATGTTAAAAATGTTTGCTATAGTAGTACGTTTCTTTTAGGCCCAAATCGAATGCTTTTATTGAGGCAAATAAAATAAACTCAAAAAGTATGGATAAAATACCGAACGCATGGAAGTAATTTAATAACGAAAACTAATAACACTCGTCGGTGGCAATAAGTTACATATGCGCATAAAAATGATGAAAGTTTTTAGCAGTATAATATTATTGTTCTATTTTTGCGAATATCTAACGACAACATCTACATTGCCGTAATTAAATTAAAAAAATACGTTTCTTAGAAGCATATTTAAAACAAGATGTTCCTTTTATGAACTCGTCCCTTGTACGTGGAGCTTTAAAGTCGGTATAAAATATCCAGTAAAGATGAAAGCGGCGTCTGATTAGGCAGAAAGGAAGATACTCGGAAACCAAGACATCCTTCCTGCCAAAGTTTACAATTTGGAGGAAGAACTTAAAGCTGACTGCACATATTTAACAATGTACTCGACTAACAATGGGTGTGAGATTATTCTAAAAGCACCAAACTACACCTAAATCGAAATCAAAGTTAATTTGGACACTCCCCAATCTTGGTGTTATCAAAGTTTGTCTCCACAAAATTTAATTGTTTCAAATCTCTCGAGTATAAGAGCAAATTCAACTGGTCGTTAACAAATGTAAACCTAATTATGTCACACCATCCCTTAAGTTAATGTTTGATAAGAATCCAGCTTTGTTAATTTAAAACACAGAAGATTACCCATCAGATGTTTTATATACATTACTATATTTATTGTTCGTAGTATATGAAAAAAGAGGGAGTTTACGATAATGTACGTGACTGTATCAATTAACCATTTCAATGTTGAATTTAAAGAGGGTTCTTTGAATTGAAAGGTTCGATTCGATTGGCGATGTTCTATCGTTAGATCTTGTTAAAAGTTCGCAATCGGGCAACCTGATTAAATTGTGCGATACATTAACACTAAAGCGCCAATTTCAGAAACGAATTATTTGTGGGATAGGAATTTTTTTCTCTTAAATGAAATTTAATATTTGAACAAAACGTTGTCAACAAATAGATTCTAAAAAATATTGCACTGATATGTTGTAAATATAGGTTTCATTTTTAGTTCTATTCTAAAACATTTTTAAATGTATTGACGGATTTATTTCTAGGTTTTCTTGGTTCCTCTAAAAATTAAAATAAACAAAAATAAATGGAATGCTGAGTTTGTAAATTAAATTTAGATCATCAGATGAAATGCAACAGCAATCTCACAAGGAAATTAAAGCCTTTCGAAAATTCTGTCGCTTCACCGAAATCGTGTTGCTAGAAAGTCAACACCACTCGTCCTTACAGACTCCTGGTGTTGACTCGTGCATGTCAATACGATTGAGTTTGTCAATCAAAGGCAGAATATAAAAATTTTTATTTTACGAGTGGGATTTTTTGGATATTGCACGAACAAAAAAAATTAATACTTTTACTTCATCGTAGTTATCTTCTTCTTCCTCCTGTTATAGGCCAATGGCCTGTTTAATACCCGTAACTAGTGAGGGTTCTGTGAGCCCTCTTTGCACGTATGCCGGGCAGGAGGCTGGCCTTACCCATCGAAAGGAGAAGAAGTTCCACTAAATGGTTTACGATTGCCAAAGATGTTAGTATGACAACCGGGACCGACGGCTTAACGTGCCCTTCGAAGCACGGTTGGTTGCAGATATACCCCTATGTTGATCATCCATCCGAGTGGGGACCAGAGCGGACAGTGCTTAACTTTGAATACCGGCATGCGCAGTTCTCCGCCATGCAACCATAATTATTAACAGTACAAACAATTTTTATTATATGCAAAAATCACAAAAATTTGGTAGCATATTTGCTATAGTCACAATAACGCCATACCTCCCTAAAACAGATTATCGCGATAATCCGAAATCTGAAAATAATCTGCTGCGCTATCATTGGTTATTATAATGCAAGTACAATATTCGTAGTATATTTTTAATTATTAACTATCAAAACCTGTGGGCTACGCCTCCCCCCCCCCCCCCGTTTTTTTGTAACTCCGAACGATTCCTCCGCTGAGTCGGTCTCGGAATTGATAGCCGCTTTTCGGAAAAAATATGTCGCGGAAAAAACTGAAATAAGCCTGAAAAAAATCCGAAAAACAGACCCGGAAAATAAACTGAAAAAAAATCGGAAAGTTAGCCCCGTAAGAAAATTGTAAGACAGAAAAGCCCTCGTAAAATTTTTAGGAGGAATAACCCCCGAAAAACATCCTATCGTAGATCTAGAAAAATTAGAACTGTTCTTCAAAACAAAAATCAAAACTGTTAAATTTTAAAAAACATCTGATATAAAATATATTTAAAATTTTTTGGAGCGTTTTAAAATATTTTTAATTTCCATGAAATAATCAATAATAACAAAAAATTTCAATAGGATGTAATTTAAAGTAACTTGCGTTTTTACTTTTAATTATGTTTTACTAGGTCTAATCGTTAAAATCGTGGAACGGGGAAATATCAACAGAGATTTTTACTTTACCGATTCTGGAAATAAAATAAATAGAATAAGATTAAAAACTTTCGATGTCGATTATGACGGAAATACGTACCTCTAGTGACCCAAAACAAAATTGGTTTTAAAAATGTCTGTCTGTGGGTGGGTATGAGTGTGGGTATAAGTGTGCGCTTCATATCTACCGAATGTACGGGCCGATTTCGAGAAGCTACAGAATGTGGGGGTTTACGTATAAGCTTTAAAATAACCCCAAACCGGAAACGGAAGTTAGATACGTTTTCTTGGTAGTAGTTTTTAGAATATTGTTAAGGTGCCACGTGGTCAGCAAGCCCGGCGCCGGCTTCTGTGCCTGTCAACATTTAATGTGGTAAAGGTTATAGGTACACGCTTTTAGGCGAAATTGAACAACAAAAAAAAGGAAGTCATCAATTTCACTTAAAAACCGTGTTTCTGTTCCCTTTCAACACTTCAAGTGACATGTACATAAATCGGTGCTGGGCCTATTGACTACGTTTGATCTTAACAACGTTTCCAAAGATAACAAAGTAAAATGTCATCCAGCAATCGCATCATTCGTCATTTAATATAATAAGAACATGTATTTTTTTTAAAAATATTTATTTCTTACAAAAATTATCATAACAAATTTTATTATTCACATAAATTTTGATTTCTCGTAAATATTCTATATATCCCACAAAACTTTTTATTAATACTAAGAGTTTATAATGGAAAGTTTATTAATCATAACTCCTAACAATTTTTATTTATCACAAATAAAACTTTATTGTAAATAAAACCTTTTTTACCCTGAAAATTTTTATTTATCGTAACAATTTTTGTTTTGTTTTTTGCTTTTATGGTTGACACAATATTTTATCTGAGAAAATCTTTCTATTCGCTCTTTTTTGCAACGATCCGCTCTATTTACTAAAGAGTTAGTCATTGCGAAACTACAAATATATTCAGTAATTTTACCTAACGCAGTCAAATTCCATCTCACTGGAAATTTTTTTTTTTGAATATAGAAAAACACTGGTGTAGGAGAGGGCAGTGCATATCAAGCAATGTTTGCCTGTGCAGTTGATTAAACAATAAAAAGAGTATTTTGCTTGCAAAACATGCATACATATACTGATATACCTACGGCTTCTAATTTCAGGTTCATTTACGAAAACATATTCTGCATGGAACCCATGCTTCCTTTTAACCTATACCACAACGATGAGTTGACTTGTGTTGACGCTTAATACGCAGAGGCAATGTAATAGCATTACCCAATCACCAAATTAGAAACCACTAATGTATAACTACTTTTTATTTACAACTCAATGTAAAAGGAATCTTAATTACATTTATGGCGAGGATGCGGTATTAAGCTCCTAAATGAAATGAGTGCTTTTAATCCACCTACTGAATTCACTAAGCTTTTACGTGCAGAACACCAAATGAATTCGAACAAAGGTGCAAAATTAATATTGAGAAATGAACCAACTAAAATGTTTGGTTTTCTACTGATACAGAAGTGGCAATTCTGTGAAATTAAATTTATTTTATAATTAGGATGTTTGAGAAAACTTGACATACGTAAATATAGTTATATGCACTGATAGTGTTGTATTAATAATTTTAGTAATATATACCTTAAAATGAACAATTACTAAACAAACTGTGTGCCGAGCACGCAAGTTCTAAGTGAAACTTAGAAACTAGCGTCTTCTCACTGAAAGCGAATTTTAAATTGTATGATTTAACAGAAAACGGTTATGTTATGTTCTAGTTAGTTATAGGAATCGTTATAAAAACGTTAATGCGCGTGAGTGGGTTATATTAAAACTTAATATAAGTAATTATTATTATCTTGTATCTAACTTACCGCAATTCGGATAACTGTATCAAATAATTTCGCTATGAAATGGTTCCGCCAAATTGAATCCGCCATCTTGAATGCTATAATTTAAATTCTGGATACGTGATCAGCAGCAACAAAACCCCTCAAATACCAGTTTGTACAAAAAACCTTCAAATAATTATAATTACAAGAAATGGTGGCGCAGGTTAAGGATGAATTGGAATTTGGTACTTAAAGAACCAAGTTTATTTAACAGGAATATTCCTGTAATTTGTCAGCAGAATTTGTGGACCAACGAGCCAAGAAAACGTGCGAAATACAATACGCCCTTACATAAATGTGTTGTTAAATACTTTATCTACTTTCATTAGGTAATATCAATATTACAATACTAAAAGGCGTATCGTAATGAGCTCTATTACGATACCGAATTTCTATTACGATACCCAAATTTCTATTACGACACCATAATGAATTCTAATATAAAAATAACAGTATGATACGAAATATTAATTATTTATTATAAATATTTTAACAAAACAAGCAAATTATTTGTTGTACACATTTATGATACATTTTTTACAATTAGATACTTACAATCCATTTGTCCTCAGCATTGAATAATGCGTCCATAATGTAGACGGTTTTTCACTTGCCACTTTTCCAAAAAAATATGCGAGTAACACCTTTACTGATAATTCTTTAATTTTTTTCGCTACACACCAATCTTCAAATTTTTTATATTCTAGCTCATACCTGGTTTTGACTTTGCGGGAATCAGGACTGAAATAGCCCCATTAGTTAGTGCTTCAATATCTGACGGCAGACTGTCTTCGGAATCATCAATTTCCAATAATTTATCTCAATTTGTGCAAGCGACGTAATTATTTTGCAACAAACTGCCAGATGATAAAATAAAAAATGTAACCTAGATAGGTATTAATGAAAATTGAATAACAGCCTACTAATAATAATGAATGTCACTAATGACATTTCTCAATGACAGTAAAAAGTAGATAAAACGTTGTACAATATTCTTATCGTAACATCATATTACTTACGGCCTCGTTTGACAATTTTTCTATCTCATATCGTAATATGATTTATTACGATACTTATATCGTAAATATCTATTACAATATTACTTAAAAATACGAACTTTCCTATTATATAAGTTTATATAATAATCAGACTAAACAGTATTGAATAATTAAATTACACACTCAAATCATGCAGACACAACATGTGCTAAAAATTATTAATTAAAAATATGTAGCTAAACCAAGCCATAAGTAAATATCCTTTGCTCACAAGTTCGCGTAAAAATAATAAATATAACAAAACCCAAACATTGCGTCACCGGTGCCGCTAGAATTACCATCCTAACAACTGTGGCTTCCAACCTTGAGCGGCCAATAATATAAAAAAATTACGATTGTTTTGCAGTATTACTGTAACGTACAGTTGGTCCGCCACATTAGACAATGTAGAGAGGGTCTGCGTTTTAATTGACAGATTGATTGATAAGCAGTGATTACATTACCAAACAAATATTTCTTATGATGTAAACGTGCCACCTGACCTATTTTCATCGGAGTTGGGCTTATAGTGGCTGTGGTAGCGGTCTGCGGAAGTAAAGCAACGCAAGCGCGGGAACAGTTTCCGTCTCGCATTTACGTTCCAGCATTTCTGTTCTATTCGTTCACTCCTACCGGCCGCCGCTAAAGAAGTTTCACTTCAGAAGCCCTAAAATAATAGGAGTAATATTTACTGAAACTTTAAGATACGTTCAAAATTAAAACGCAAATACTTCAGTTTCTTTAAAAAAATTCTTTTCATAGGAGAATCCATACAATTTTGTTTATTTTTTCCATTAAGGTTAAAGTACCTTCAGATTCAAACAGGTCAGCAGTGTCTTTCCAGTTAAATTCAATACTTAGAAATCTCCGGTACAGTTTACCTAAAAGCTTCATTGAAATTTATTCATAATTTTGTTGCGCTTAAGAATTTTCCCTTTTTTTCACAAATAACTTCTCCCAGGGTGCAAAAAATACTCTTTCTTGATAAAAATATGAGAAGTTCTCACTGTTTATTAATTTTTTTTATCTACAACAAGTGAAAATCTTCTTAATGTATTTTTTTCTTGTCAAGTAACGTTATTTTTTTATGTTTTACCTTTAAGATATAAATATTTTCATTCCTATTGCTGCTTTCTTTAGTTATAGTGTTGGAAAAGAATTAGGTTCCCTTTATTGAGATTGTTAAATCTAGAATCATTTTATCATGTCATAATACCTTATTTATGGTTTTCTTGTTTTTTCATTTTGCCACGGAGGGTTCATTGTACAAGTAATTTCCTACTATTTTATGAAGAGAAACATGGTCAGCGTTTGTCTTACTTTAACACCCCAATTTCAGGCAACAGGTAGTAAAGCAAACTTCCATTCAGAGTGATGTATTACATTAACTTCTTGCGTTATCTAATATCTGATTTCAGAAGTTACAAATCCTTCAGTGAAACCAATACGTTACTGTCAAATAATGAATATGGAGAAAGGAAATAGCGCTGTGTAGAAAAATGATTTTTCTATTTTTTTCTGTGAATAAATCAAAACTAAAGAACGCGGCAAGAAAATCTGCAGATTACATGAAAACCCTGCGTGGATAACATCCGCTAAATTTATTTTTCTTTACTTCATCTATCCATCATCTAATCGAAATTTATGTAGACTGTTTTGGCTTATACAGGGTGAGCCAATTAACTGTATATTTGACTCTAATTGGGTTATTGTAACAAATGGAAAAAAATGTTTCAGACAAAGGTTGTACAGTAGAACTGGCTCTACGTTTTGACGCGTTCGGTTGTTTTCTACCTTTAAGGCTGGTTTCACACGAGACGACAGCGATACGATATGTCGCACATGTATACGATAATGTCGCAATAACGGTAATTTAGATTCTTTGAAAGTTGAAGAGTTTGCCCAGTGTTGCCAGCGTAAAACAATCGATGATGGAAAGAAAACGTGTTGTGTTATTACTCTTGATACAACGCAGGCGCCAGAGAAAGGCAGCACTTCTTAGACGCTTTGTCCCAAAGACATGGTCTTTGTTCGACCATTTCCATTAAATTTAGCGGCTCACAATTCACTTTTCTTCTTGTCGTCATATTTTTTAGCAGTCAACCTTCATCCATGCAACGCTGCGAAAGACTAAACTTCCTTAGTTCATTGTTATTTCAGACGATACTGTAAAGTGTATCGCTTCCGTGTGCAAACACACATATAATATGCATTGTCAGCAAGAGTCGTCGCGATAACAATCTGAGGCGATTCTAGAAAACAAATCGCGTGTAATTGCGATATCGCCTTGTCGTCGGCGCGATACTATCTATCGTATCGCTCTAGTGTGAAAGACTCTCGCATATTACATATACTTTTGCTGCATCCGATACCGTAACGATATATCGCGCGCGACATATCGTATCGCTGCGTCTCATGTGAAACCAGCCTTAATGGTAAGCCTTGTGTTTCCTATAGCTGTCTTATACAGAATTTGATTTCCTTTTCAACGATGTCAATTTTTAAATACCTTGCATTACGATTTTTATTAGACAACCCAAAAAAAAACATTACGTTGCAATAGGCCTTTAACATGTACGTGCAATCGCACTTTGACACCTATTTGGTGAGGAGGTGCGCCGTCTTGCTGGAAGATAATCGACTGTCGTAACATAATCGTATGTCTTTCATCAAAAGGTTCAACTTATTCTGTAGAAACAGTAAATACGTGACTCTTCGTAAATATCCTTCAAAAAACAGGGGCCATAGAAATAGTCTCCAACTACACCTCCCCAAACATTTAATGACCACAAACGTTGATTATTTATTTACTAGTACATGTTATGCCTATTTACTTTTCCGTTGCTTTTGAATGTAGCCTCGCTCAAAAAACAATTTTATAAACAATGGTTTCATCCTGTCGCAATCGGTTTACTATCCAGTCACAAAAAGTTATTCGCTTTTGAAAATCTTATCCGTGTATTTCTTGATTGAGGGAGATGTAATACGCATGGTACTATTTTCTCTTAGCAGTCGTCCTACCTTACGTTGACTAATATTTACAGTCCTTGCTATTTGACGTTAACTTACATGCGGGTTTTCTTCCACGGCAGCCAAAACAAAAAATTCGTCATTTTCAAGATTGTTTTTATGCTTTCCAGGGTACTTCACACTACCAGTTCTCAAAAATCTATCAAATAACTTTTCAAAAGATAGAGATTGGGGATGCCTACGATTAGGATAGCGATCTGCATATAATCGTGCTGCTGCGTGAATATTCCTTTGACATCGCCCAAAATAAACACCACGTTTATTAGTTCCTCTCGAGAATAATTTTAACCATCCATTTTAAATATTTAATTTAATAAGCTCAAAGCACAGTTGATGATGCTAATATTGCAACAGAACACAAGCTCAACATTAACAAATGCAAAGCCGTTGCTATGGTGACAGGCATTCGTTTGTTTTTGAAAACATTACAATGGATTGCCAAATTAGTACGTTTCGGTGCAAAGACGTGCATTTGAGGTACTCCTCGGTTTACATTTAGTTAAATTTATTAAAAATTATTCAATATCCTACTAAAATGAAAAAGGTAATTATTTTTTCATATGTAACTTTACTTATGTACAATTAGGCAGTTTCAAATCAAAATTTCAAATTATTTTCAGCATTTTATGTGAAGAAATTACGTGAAAAAACTAGGTACAATTATTTAAACACTTTGTGCACAAGTAAAAAAGTAAGGTATTATGTTAAAATAATTAATTCATGTAGATTTGCTATCTTTTTTACAAATTATATGTCAAAGTGCGATTGTACATATCTGTTCATGGCCTATTACAACGTAATGGTTTTTTGCTTTTTTCTTATAAAAATCGTCATGCAAGATATTTTATAGGTGATTATTATATTATATATTTATATTATATTTAAAAATTGGCATCGTTGAAAGGAGAATTAAATTCTCTATAACATAGCAATAAAAAACAAATAGCGCGCCATTAAAAGGAATGAACACCGCTGCGTTGAAACAGTTGAAGGTAGAAAACCTTAGAATGCCTCAAAACGTTGTTTTAAATATCTCTTTCTATTTATTATATTAACGCAATTATGATCAAACACACAGATAACTGTCTCATCCTGTATACATTAACCCGTAAACCAACTAAGGTAAACATATCTGCTCACGTGTGGGCAGTAACTGATGCAAAACACTTCAAATAAGCACAAAACAAAACCAGATTGTTCTAAGCAGATAGCTGCTTTACTGTTTGCATTTGCAATAGATACAACTTAATCATTTTACAGAATGTACATACGTATAATAAAAATATAATTGAACTAAAAATAGAAATGAAAAAAGTGCATGCACTTCCTGTGGTTCGGAGCCCACGTTAAACTGTAGGTTTCCTATGTCTGTCTGCTCAAAATATTTATCACCGCGCACCAAACACAGACATAGGTCGCGAACGCCCTGGATAGGGTATGGCACTAGATAAGACGACGAAGAAGCAGAAAAAGAATAATGAAGCGTTTGGGAAACATTTTGATTCTAACATTATTTTAGTAGCAGTAATTTATAAATTTTCTGTTTAAATGTTGTAACCGTTTAAAACAAATAACAGCTTGTAAGACTTTATGTCTTAAATCCAAAATCCAAAGCTGCTATTTATAAAATATACATATAACAGAAAGCGAGTTTGAACCCCGGTGACAGCACTTCAAAATAAAACTTTTCCTCGCGACAAAAACGCCTGAAGACGGGGGGAAATAAACCTTCCACACGTCGCTTCATCTCAAAGCCAGGCTGTGAACACTGTCCGACAAAGCCGAGGACAAATCATGCAATTCAGTATTTCTTAATATGTCTTAAAAAACCCAGAAATTGTAAATTTTACGTTTCACTCACTACTTGTTTGATTTTACTTCATTTTAATCAAACAAAAACAGCACTACACACAAATGACTAACCTTTGGTAACAAACAAAGCCATTTATGAAATTTTAAAGTTCCAAAGACAGTATTAAAGAGAAATTCCAATCTGCTAAAAAGTTTTTAAATTATATTAAGAAACTTTTATGCAAAATCTAGTGAATTTGAACATTGAAAATGCTGAAAACTCTTTTCATAATTTTCACATTTTTAATAACCAACGTACAAACTTTACACAAGGTGCTATTAAAGGTTTTTTATTTACAGTTTAATTAATTGTTCGTAAGATGTTGATCTTTTCTGGGTACCTTAAAATGCAGTTTCGTTTTCGCAATTTTTATACGAAAACCTCGAAATTTTAGAGCAGTTTTAAAAATTCATTTGGTAGAACAGCCTAGAGCATTACGTTGAAACGCTGCTGAGTTTTATGAGCAAATTTTGTTACCGTATAAAAATTTCAGTTTCAAGTATCAGACATAAAATAAACTAGAATTTTCGTGACTACTTATCAACTTTGCTGTTGTTTACACATACTTTATTTCAAAACATTCAAACAAAATTACCAAATCTGAGTTTCTATATCTATATCTATATCTATATCACGTTCTATTGCAGAAAATTTATTAAAATTAACTTCTACTTGAAACGCCTTTGTTATAAAATATTTTTTAAACAACAAAATAACTTTATTTATTATTTAGTATTCTTTTGTTAAATAATATTCTTATTAACAAAAATGTTGAATTAATAAAACGGACTGAGTTGATTCAATTATTTGAACTTTACACCAATCAAAATTATTTTACTTTTAATAATAAAATTTATTTCCAAAAAGATGGCTTACCAATTTCACCTCTTTTAGCTAACATATTTATGGAAAATCTAGAAGATCACATATTTGAATCAAATCGTTCTGAGAAAGTTATATTTTGGTTTCGTTATGTTGATGATATTTTAGCATGTTTTGATAGTTCATTTGAATTAATTAATGAATTTTTAATTTTTATTTTCAGCTTGCATCCAAACATAAAAGTTATACTGAACAAAATAAATCCCTTAACTTTTTAGATTTAAACATAAAAATTAATTCAACTAATAAATTTGAGTACTCAGTTTTTTAGAAAACCTACACAAACAGACATTACAATACCACACAATTGTTGTCATCGTAAAACACATAAATTAGAGCATAAAGGTCCCTGATACATAGAGCTTTGCCGGTTCCTTTAGATGAAATTAATTACAATAGAGAAATTTCAATTATTAAACAAATTGCTTATAGTAACTTCATCCGATACAATTAAATATGCCTCGATCCCATATTTTGATGACAAATCAGAAACAAATTGCTAAAATTATAAGCCAAACAAATAAATATAAAGTAAGTTTTAAAACAACTAGAAACATCTTAAACACTTTGTTTATTGCAAAATGCAAAACAGATGATTTGCTAAAATCAGGCATTTTCAAATTAAATTGTTCACATTGTAATTCGGTTTATATAGGCCAGACAATTAGAAATTTTGATATTAGGTATAAAGAACACCCACATAAACCCAATTACGCTAAGCACTTAATAGAAGAAAATCATCCAATGACACCTAATGAGAGTATAAAATGTTTACACTTTTGTGATGATAAACGTAAATTAGACATACTAGAAGCTTTCGAAATTCACAAACATTTAAAAACTGTACCGTTAACGAATGAGCAAATTAATCTCTTAAATTCTCTTCTATTGGATATTTTGGAATAAGAAATCAAGTCATCTGCAGACGATTAGCGAGATCAAGTCACCAAGTTCTATTGCTATAACAACACTAACTGTTTACTTTCTATAACTTTTGACAATGGCCTGTAAACATGCCGAAATACGTATAATGTTAAAATAAATAAATATTGTTGAAGTAATTAAGTATTTTATATACCTATAATCAATAACAAAATAACTAACATTTGTTAAATTATAATTTCAACAGATTTAATATTAGAAATGACTACACTGTATCAGTAACTAGTACAATATTATCATTACCTATTCTGTAATTAAGGACTACAACGGCATTATTGTGTTACGAACACTAAATAAATTGAAGATATACAACTCCAGTTTCGATATTATCGGTGTTTTATGACCGACGTTAGTTTAAAGAAGAGCTTGCAAGTTTAAAATATGTGAAAAGTTTACAGTTTCAAGCAGTAAAACGTACTATGTAGATGCTGGTGGGTTTCGAGAAGTTGGGGCGTACGTAGTTCAATGAAAATGTATTTGATTGCGTTTCCTGTGAGTAAACTTATTCGTGAGGCTGAGTAACAACCTTTAAGTATATTATATACTTATTTTCGTAATACAACATTAGCATTATCAAGTATGTCATTATCATCATCAAACTTTTTGTTGATAAAGAATAACAAGAAATTTGATAGCTTTTATAATAGCATGAGTATGTGTATATAAAATACTTAATCACTTTAACAATATCTATTTATTTAAACCTTATACGTATTTCGGCATGTTTACATGCCATTGTCAAAGGTAAACATGCCGAAATACGTATAAGGTTTAAATAAATAGATATTGTTAAAGTGATTAAGTATTTTACATACAGATACTCATTAAATATGGACTTTAACGAAGTAAAGCTGGAATTAATAAATAAATTTATAATAGCAGTTTAAAATATATTAATCTACTCAGAGTGTGCAATTTTGCCAACAATTTTGTGATTAATAATAAACTTTATAAGCATGCATTTACTCCTGTCATAAAACAATATGGTAATATTTAATTGTCCACCAAAAAAACTCGGTATGAACATGTAAAATGACAATAGGAATAACCTTCCATTGAGAAATACCTATAGGGGTTTTCTTTTGGTCATTGACCTGAACAGTCATGCATCTGGACTCCAGCATCTAAAGTCAGTATATAATCAAAAATGTCATAAAGCTAGGCCTTGGAAAACAAAGATCTTGTGGGGTTGAATCTTAGTTCATATAATAATAATGAACTGTCCCAGAAACTATAATTTCAATTCACAGTTTGAGACTGTATGATTTAAGTTTCTGCCTAGTTTTCCATAGTCAAGTCTTATAAATTTCTTTCTTGGTCGTTCGATAAAATAAGCTAACAGTGCGGTAGTTAAAAACATTGATTTCCATCGTTTTGCTTTTGTGGTTATTAATAAAACGTGAATGATATTGTTATTATGATTGAGGTTATTTGAAACAAAGAATATAATAGTAGTATTGTTCGAAAGCTCATTCAATTTTTTTGTAATTGTTAAAAGCTTAATTATCAACTAATAAAGAGCATCAATATCGAAAACACAAAAAAATATGTTCAGTTTGTTTTGAGGGGTAAATGATTATTTATTCTTAAATACTGTAAAAGGGTTGGTAATAGGATTAACTGAATCGGCAAGCAGATTCAAAGAGAACAGAAAAAGATTAAATTTAATTGCAAGCTGCAGTTCTGATGTTGCGTCTTAAATAAAAAAAATTCATCCTCGTGCAAAATCGCTTAACTAATAATCTAAAAATAATAACAAGTTTACTTATTGATTATCTGTATATAAATAAAGTTTACTTATTTATAAATTGTAGCTTTACTTCGTCAAAGTCCATATTTAATGATTATCTGTATATAAAATACTCAATTACTTTAACAGTATTTATTTATGTTTACCTTATACGTATTTCAGCATGTTTACATGCCATTGTCAGAAGTTATATTAGAAAGTAAACAGTTAATGTTGTTATAGCAATAGAACTTGGTGACTTGTTCTCGGTAATCGTCTGCAACAAACTAAGTCCATTAACTTTTTAGATCTAAACATAAAAATTAATTCAATTAATACGTTTGAATACTCAGTTTATAAAAAACCTACACAAACAGACATTACCATACCACACATTACCATACCACACGAGTCTTGTTATCATAAAACAGAAATTAGCAGCATACAGGTTCCTGATACATAGGGTTTTGACGGTCCCTTTTGATGAAATTAATTTTAATAGAGAAATTTCAATTATTAGAGAAATTGCATATAGTACTAGTTATAATACTAAACTTATTGATTCATTAACTAAAGAAAAAGATTATAAATTAGCCATTCGAAAAATTTATCCGAATACTCCAACTTCATCCAATACAATTAAATATGCCTCGTCCCCATATTTTGGTGACAAATCAGAAAAAATTGCTAAAATTATAAACCAAACAAATAAAAATAAAGTAAGTTTTAAAACAACTAGAAACATCTTAAACACTTTGTTTAATGCAAAATCAAAAACAGACGATTTGCTAAAATCAGGCATTTACAAATTAAATTGTTTGCATTTTAATTCGGTTTATACGGGACAAACAATTAGAAAATTTGATATTAGGTATAAAGAACACGTAAGTTGTTACAAATACAAATACCCACATAAATCCAATTACGCTAAACACTTACTAGAACACAATCATTCAATGAGATCTAACAACACTATAAAATGTTTACACTTTTGTGATGATAAACGTAAATTAGACATACTAGAAGCTTTTGAAATTCACAAACATTTAAAAACTGTACCGTTAATGAATGAGCAAATTGATCTCTTAAATTCTCCTTTATTGGATATTTAGGAATAAGAATACTAGTCATCTGCAGACGATTACCGAGATCAAGTCGCCAAGTTTTATTGCTATAACAACACTAACTGTTTACTTTCTATAACATGCCGAAATACGTATAAGGTTAAAATAAATAAATATTGTTAAAGTAATTAAGTATTTTATATACAGATAATTATTAAAGTTTACTTATGTTTGTTCCTGCACCATCAATGAATGAAAACTAATAAAAAGCAGCATTTCGGGCTGTTTCAATGAATGTAATGTATTCTGTAACCCCATAGAAATGCAAATAAATAATAGCTAATGGCGCACTTCAACTTAACACTAAGTTCGAAACCTCATTACAGTTCAAAGAACCTTTTACATATTGAATACACCCATATACTCGTGATTTAAAGCACAGTTGAGTTAACAATGTGTAGCTAGTGTAGAATCCAGTAAAATATCCTTTTCAGGAATCCTACGAGGGAGACGTGGTCGATTGAGTATTTCAGAAGAAGGGGAGATATGTAAGCTTTGCAAAAGTTGATTGTTTTACTGCTCGAATTTTTATCTCTGATGCTTTTCAATTTCAGGAACGATGTAGATGTGCTTTTTTTGCAGAGTATTGAGGAATGTGCTAATGTGGTTATTGCAGCAATAAGTTTTAAAAATTGGATTTTGCGAATGCACTTACACTTGTTCAGATGCTTTAGAACGTAAATGTGAAGTAGTTTCGTTCTAAGTGGATTTAGCAGAAACGAAGTTATTTCAAGTTCTACTTCCTTCGAATAAAAATTAATCAAAAGCTGGAAACTTACATATTTGCTCGTTACTTCTATTTTAACTTAACGTGACTCACTTAATTATAATTGTTATTAAGAAACGAAACATGTTACGAGTATACTCCAAAATTTTTATTCAAAACTCATTTTATGCTTAGGAAAAACATTCATATTTTTTATTTATTCTACAAAAAAAAAACACGCTACACAAAATACCGATACGTTCTACCGTTAAAATTTTGTGAAATATTAATATCCGTTTTGATATTCATCTTGCATTCACAATTTTCCTAAGTCATCGTTACAAACGTCTTAATCTACCTTTCTGTTTTGTTGAATCTTTCTCAGTTCCCAACCAGAATCTTCATTGATTTGCACAAAATGAATTTTGTGGACGCCGTTACTTTCAATGAGTATTTGATGTTCGATTGTTTACCACAATTTTAGTAATGAGTAAAAAAATGGAAATATGAGCTACCCCAGAATAATTACAAATTTAGCTGATAGTTGTTTTATCCAACACAGAACCAATATCGCTAATTGACTTAATAAGAAACAGAGAATCTCGAGAAGTTCACAATTTCTGTTTGCCTTTCTAATTTAAAGTTTTCAATGAATAAGTGACGAAGCACAATGTACCCTGAATACATTTTTGTTTATCGTATTTGTTATTCGTTTATCTATGTATTGCAATGATATGCGTGGTCTTGTGACTACTAGAAAACAATTCCCTAAACTGTTTGCAATTCACGCAATTATATTAAACTTTCTATGAGACTCTTCTAACTTTCTCAGGGTCGTTATTTAGCTTGTAAAATAAGTTATTTAAATTAATTTCTAATAGAAATAAACACACACAACGATATCAACTTTACAAAATAAGGTTTTATTTAATAAATGAATTTCTAAATGTGTTTTCCGAAAAATCAAATGAGTTTTACTAATTACTATCGTCTTTTTTTTAAAATAGAACACTTATCTTAGCGTCTCCTTATTAGGATATTCTTCGCTCGAACAAAACGCTAAGTGTCCAACTTCTATTTCGCTTTGCTGGTTTCTCAAGTAACCATAAATACTCGCCTTTAATCTGAATCTTCTTCTGCTCTGTTTTATATTATTTCCAACTTGGTCTTACCACCATCACAAACGAAGAAACTTTCTCGATCACCTTTTACTTGTAATACTTCTGGATTGTTTTTTCAATTCGTTGTTACTTCGTTGTATTTTCTTCTTATATACTCGTAATTACTTTTCTATAGCTTTTAGACTCGTATTTCCTCTTTTTTCTTCCAGAGGATCTCAATTCTCTGTATTTATTTACAAAGACCAGCCGTAACTATCCAAAAACAAATTCTCTCTTCTTTTGTCCTCCTTCTATGATTCCCATTTTTTTAACAAACACATAAATCTCATGCCCATGAGTATCCTTTTTATATGTTTGTCATTTTGACACTGACATCCTGGCTGACATTTATCGACGCACAATCAAGTAAGTTTAAAACTTCTTATAAATTAAACCTTTTGAACAATTCTGAACTAAATTATAATTACAATTAACATAAATAAAATTCGTATCAATCTGTTGTGTTTTTCTTATCTTTCAGTAAAAACAAACCATATGAAAAATAACAATTATTAGAATTTATAACAAGAATTATAGCAAAAATACGCAACCCTGAGTTTAAAAGTTAGAGTATCAAAACCTTACAGTGTTCATAAAACTCCAATCACAAATAGAATTGCAGCAAGCATTTCAAAAACTGCTCTCCAGGAATCACAATACTCCAGACAAATCAAACACCTCTAAATATCATAGCAGTATATTAAGTCCGTAACCCTTCCACCTATCTTAACTATTAGTGGTGAGACTCCCCCGCTACTAGAACCCACATATTTAGCCGTTCATTATGTAAAGCTGTGCTTCTTTTGTAGGTACAGTAGACCGCTACGGTTTTCAACACAGATAAGCAAATTTGAGTTTATACTGTTTGTTTGTATTACTAGGAACATAATCTGTTGAAACTAGCATTACGCAGACAAACTCGGATCAGGAAACATTGCATCGGGGCCGCGAAACTGTGGAAACTGGTGGGCCGCGAAAGGTTCAGGGCCAGTAACAGTGAGAGTGACAGTACCAACGACTCTTACTAACGTCTAAAATATATTCTTAGGCTAAGAGTCACAACAGTAACAGTGATAGTCACAGTGACAGTGACAGTGATAGTATTTTAGGTACAGCAATTTTTATCCAAATACTAAATGATAAACAGATTTTGTGACTGGATTCACTATCATTTACTAACATCTTAAAATTATTCCTAGGTTACAACAGTGACAGTGAAAGCGGCAGCGACAGGCACAGCGACAGCGACAGTGACAGTGACATCGACAGGGACAGTGACAGTGACCGTGACAGCCACAGTAACAGTAACAGCGACAGCGACAGTAACAGTAACAGTGGCAGTTGCAGTTACAGTGGCAGTGACAGTGAAAATGTGACAGTAACAGAAACAGTAACAGTAACAGTGACAGTGACAGTAACAATAACAGCGCCAGTGACAGTAACAGTGACGGTAACAGTCACACTAACAGTGACAGCAACAGTGACAGTAACAGTCACAGTGACAGTTGCAGTTACAGTGGCAGTGACAGTGAAAATGTGACAGTAACAGGGACAGTTACAGTGACAGTAACAGTGACAATGACAGTAACAATAACAGCGCCAGTGACAGTAACAGTGACAACAGCAGTGTCAGTGACAGTGACAGTGACAGTAACAGTAACAGTTACAGCAACAGTGACAGTAACAGTGATAGTAATAGTGACAGTGGCAGTAACAGTGATTGTGTCAGTGACAATGACAGTGACAGTAACAGTGACAATGACAGTGACAGTGACGGTGACAGTGACAGTGATAGTAACATCAACAGTGACAGTAACAGTGACAGTAACAGTCACAATAACAGTGACATAACAGTGCCAGTGGAAATATTTTATGTACAGCAATTTATATCCAAATTTTAAACGATGACGATTTAAATGTTGACGAATTGAAACGGGGAATCGTGCCACGGCGAATCGTGCACTATCGAATAGAACATGATTATGAATGGTTTTTACGAATCGTACCGTTGCCGTTTCACCCGATCTCTAATGATGAACTGCTTCGGTAATTTTTCAACCGGTGTAATGTGCACAAAATAGCGTAATGAGGCGTAATCTGCGGGTTCCGCTAATCTATTATAAAGTCTGCTTTAAATTAATATAATTATTTTTTAACAATCAGAATTATTAGCATCCCTGAACAAGCGATTATTGGAATGTTGCTTTTACAATATTAAACCACTGAATGTAATTACTTTTAACCCTGGTCATTTACATACCTTATTGCGTATTTTATTTTCAAATGTTTGAATTTCCATTTTATAAATTCAGAAAAACAACGTTGTTGAAATTAGGACTACTCTTCACATTCTCCAAGCAGCATATTATATCACTTTCAGCAAGTTTAGTGGTTTACATTTCAGTTACTTTTAGGTACCTAGTGTGTTTGCTGAAGTATCTTATATTTTTTCAACAAACATCAGATGATATTTTCAGAACTTTATCTTTTGAGATTGTTGAGATTGTTTGCCGATTCAGATAATATGATATTCGTTGCGTTTCTTTTGTTACTTGTCCTCCTGATTCAACAAAAAATTAAAAGTGGGTGTAGATTGACAATATAATGTAAAAGTAACCACTGAACTTTTGTTCTCAACACTCTTCTTTGCCTTTCTCTTCTCTGATTCACGTTATCTCATTTTTACTTTTTACAGTAGGTACTCGTATAAAGTTTCTTGCGAATCAAACTCGTATTTGTATTTCTGGTTGCTGTTGCTTAATCGCAAACACTGTTTGTCCGCTGAAATCTCATAATCGATTTTTGCAGGTTTTACATCTCTTACGTGTGCAGATAATCAATCAGAATTAAACTTCCTGGATGTTTCTTGGTAACAAAAAGGTTATTTCAGTGCTTATTTCACACTTTCATCCGAAACATAAAACAAAATTAAGGAATCTTTTAAAATACGAAAACATCCGTGTGCTGATTGGTATTAATATAAGACACACCCTTTCTCTACCTTTTTACCTTCCACGCTATACGGAGTATATAGACACGGAAATGAGACACAGAAACCCCTCGAACTTGAGGAAATTTAGACCGGAACCAAACTTTGGGGATGGATGACACATATAATGAAGCAATGTTAAAAGTAAGCTCTGGAGCCAAAAAAGCGGTGGAACACTCTTTTACGGGTTCTAGAATGAGGGTGAAGTGTTCCTACAAGGTTTCAGTAGAATATTCATACCTCAATCAAAAATGTTCAGATTTTAGATTTTGATATCAGGATGGACGGAAAATTGAATTGTCTTCAATGTCCTACACCATTTGTTTAACCGAAAGTGGCCAAGTGTCTTTCAAACTGGCGGTTGAAGTACTAAAAAAACATTGTTTTTTATGATTTTTTTAAGATTGTTTTATTTTGCATTAGTTTTTTAGTTGGCATGTTCATATTTAGTCGTATAAATAGTAATCGGGTTTCGCATCGGTCTAAATTTCTCCAAATCTTTATTTGCTGGCGTAATAGCTAGTGGAGGGTAATGTGATCGGCTTCAAGGAGATGAAACAGATTCGACCTATCATCGAAACTATTTTTGTTTTACACTTACTCGCAAATATACGGGTTATACCTAAAAGCACAGTATAACGCTACACAGGAACAGTATTTTACGTCGCGTCGGTACTTTGATGTTAAAGGCGACAAGTTTAAGTTTTTAGTGCTCGGGGTGCCTGCAGTCTGTTTTGAAAGGTTTTTTTCGCGTGCTTTGAAGTTTGAATTCTGGCGCTGGGTTTAAAATAGCCGTTGTATATCAGCTGCTTCTAATTACACGTGGTCATATCAGTTAATTCTAGTGGGCAGGGTGCCTGGAGTTAATAATTAAAGGTCTTTTTCGCGTACAGGGCTGCTGGAGTTTGATCATGCGTGTACAAATTATGTCGCTTTAGAAACCACGGAGTGAGACTACTTTTCTGTAAAGCATTATACTTTGCTAAAAGAAAGATAATTTCATGGCAACTCTTTTCCATCTGAAATTTTTTACTAATATGCGTACTTTAGGGCATCGGGATACCCATAAAGCGGAGGCTATAATGTCGTCAGTTTATATGTGCGTGTATGGGTGCCTGTATGCACTTACAGCTTTAACGCAAATCAAATTAGCTTAAAGATTGGAAATTGGCTATGCACGTGAAACAGCAATAACTTTTTATTGAGAAAAACATTTTTGTCGCTTACCTGAGCAGTTTAATTGGATAATCGTTGAATAAAAAAAATAGGTGTTGACAATTCAACGGGTAAATATATATTGTTGCAATTAGATAATACTAAAAAAAATAAAACCAGATGACTGCTTAAGAAAATAGGGGTTTGGGGAGGGGTGCTTCATTTGAATATAGACGGGCTCGAAATACAATTTGCAATTCCAAAATATTAAAATCAAAAATTATAAATTATCCAAATTTTCCAGACAGTTTTTCAAACTTTAAAAAATTCTAAAGTTTTTTAATTTATAATTTTAAAAATTTTGAAACCTACTAAAATTTTGAATCTTCGAGTTTTTAGAAATTTTCAAATTATTCAGATAAAACTTTTTCAAAAGTTTACAGATAAATATCAAAATATCCAAAATTAACAAAAATGTATAATTAATGAAAATTCGAATTCTTTAACATGTTGATATTTCTCTAAATCTTAGACATCAAAATTTTCCAGTTTTTCAATATTATTTAATTTTCAAACTTGAACATTCCCAAATTTTTCAAATTTGGAAGGTAATGTAAACATTTGAATTAGAGAATAGGAAAGAAAGAAGCGAGTTTACGCGAGGAAAATATAGGACCAGTTGTCTGATAGTTTCTTTAATAGGCATCCTTTGAAACCTCAATATGCGGTAGTTGGTCTCAATATTTGTGAAACTTAATCATTTTCTGTTAACCTGTTCAGGAAATCGACAAAACGGTCATTCCTATGATCATTTCAGATCTACATGCCAAATTTGATATAAAAGTTTCACATTTTTAACTTAAAAAATGAGGGTCAACGAGAACTGGTAGAAATATCGTGCTTTAAATCTGGTAGTAATATTACTCTGAATTTTCTTGGTGGTCTATTTCGCGAATCACTCTTCTACCACCAGCTTTTAACCATAGTTTAGTTTATCTATGCTTGTTCACGCATACAACTATGTTAAAAACTAGCTTGTTGATATCCTGGATTCCTACAACGTGTTTATTACCAAACTCCCCAGGTTTTGTTGTAGGGAAAGAGAGCCAATACACGTGCATTTAAACCTGTGTTTATCGTAATCAATTCACCGGTTTATAATTAAATTTATCATTCGTTAATTGGTTATTTGTGTCTGGTTAACCAACGTCCAATTTAGAGAACCAATAATTTTTCTACCAAAATTCGCAGTTCTCTGAAATATGAAACACGTAATCCTTTGGTATGCCTAAACAATTATTTTTTAAACCATTCATATAATAATTATAGACGTTAGACGCTCATTTTTTCTTGAATATTTTTATGTTTGTTGATTACTTGTAAGTTAACTTTATTTAATTAATCAACCGGTTACTTCATGACATTTTAACAGTATAACCACTTAAAGGAAATTCCAATTCAATGAAACCCGTAGCTGATACTGCCACTGCCATTAGCTTATTACAAACGCATTCACTTCACTACCAAATAATTTAACTGTATGAAAATAATACAAAATGTGCTTGCAAAATTAGTTAACGTTTTTTAAACCGACGCGACATGTTGTTTAATTGAAATAATAATCAAAAATTTGCAGTGGGTGGTAAACCATTTCTGTAAGGTTTTGGCAAACTTTACAAAACTTCTATTAAAACGGGTAGGCTTCATTTCAACTGAAAAAAAAAACAACTCAAAAAATGTACAGCTTATATTGCAAACATCCAATTATAAATGAAACTTGATATTTACATTAAATACTTTTCGTATTTGCGTAGCTTGTGGCGTCTTCATAATTCAATCAATTTTCCTTCTTTTAATAAGCTACCAAAAACATAACTAGTATAAGTATTTGAAAAACGTACACAAAAGCAGTCAAAACGACCCTTATTCACAGTAATAACTTTATAAATATTTTACATTTTCCATAAGAGAAGAAGAACATTTTTTATAGTGCTGAATAGAACTAAAACCCTACATTTTTTGTTAATAAATCACGATGCAATCTTCAATAATTAACAGTTTATTCACGTCAGAATTCTGTATAATTAAGCCATTTTTCAACGAAAGTTGTAATAATATTCAGTGTTATATCTCTCCAGACGGTCGTTTTCTGCGTTCTGTCTGGAGCATTAGTATTTTCAGTTTATTGACGTCTGCATTTGCTACATAAAATTTAATAAGACGAGCGCTAAAGATTATTTTGAAGACGTAGACTTACGATTTTAGCATTTTTATACGGCAGTTTTAGATAACAATCCCTTTGCTAAGGTGACATTTATGCATGAACACTTTACAAGATGCTGTGAACGTTTGAATGTGCATGTGAATTTGCAGCATTTGTATTTTAACATTTTCAGATGAGAAACAAGAAGCAAGGGAATGTTTTTATTGCACAAAAATTGCATTTAAAATATATGTAGGTTTTCTGTTTCAAAACTTGCTCTCAGCTAAGCTTTAAAATGCATGTTCATTTTTCAGGTACTCCTCCAGCTCAACGAGTACAATTTATTCTGGGAGAAGACGTCGACGATGGAACACACGAGAGCCATCCACTTTTCTCCGAAATGGAAGAGCTTGTGGGAGATGGAGAAGACATGGAATGGAGAGAAACTGCCCGATGGATAAAATTCGAGGAAGTCGTAGAAGAAGGGGGAAATAGATGGTCCAAACCGCACGTAGCAACGTTATCACTACATTCCCTTTTCGAATTACGCAGCCTTTTGTTAAATGGAACAGTTATTCTTGATATGGAAGCCCAATCCCTCGAACAAATTGCCGATTTGGTACTCGATAATATGGTCAATGCCGGACTATTAATCTTGGAAAATAAAGATAAAGTAAGAGACGCGCTGCTGAAACGACATAGGCATCAACATCAGTGTAAGGACCATGTTATGCTTCCAATTATACGATCGTTTGCCGAGATCGGAAGGAATCATTCCACGTCTAAAAGTTAGTAGCTATATTTAATAATTTAAAGAAAAATATTTAAACAAACTGATGATAAGCAAATACGTGATAGAGTTAATATAAAATTTAATTTAATCATTTCTATTGCTAAAGTTTTACGTTAATCCCTATTTGATGAAGGTAATCCGAATGTAGCCATAAAATTTCCTGGAAGGTTTACGATTAATCTCTACTGGTCTATTAATGGTATTACTGAAGCATTACCGCAAGCTATTGTCAACGTTTATTATTAATAAAACATTTAGATTGTTTTAAAGTGATACACGAAACCGATACTTCTAAATTGCTTGGTATTATATTTAGTTCATACAGTAATTTTAATTTAAAACTTTATATTAAAAAACAAATCCTGGAGTGTAATTTTATCAAACCAACAAAAGCTTTCAGAATCAAAAACTAAATTTAAGCAATAAAAAGTACAAGACGTACCAAGAGAATCCTCAACGCAATTAACTTTGGGGCCAACCCTCCGCCTCATCAACTTTGCATATAGAAGAGTGGTTAGCGGTCACAAGCAATGTAAGACTTGAATGTTTTAATAAGAAATTGGAAGTTAATTCAAAATATCTTGAAAGTATCTGAAAATTTTCAAGAAAGATATTGTCCTGGAATTTACAGTAAACTGGAATGGAAAAAAACATTTTTTCAAACAGTACAGCGGCGTAGCCAGGAGTTGTATCTGGGGAAGGCTACAAACTGATCTGTGGATTTTTCAGGAAATTTATGTAGATATTGCAATATTTAAATAAAGTAAAACAACCGAGCAAGTTTGAGGAGTGGGGGGAGGGTCTTTAGCCTTTGGCTATACTACTGGTACAGGGTTGTTCACTTTATACACTGTGTCCATAAAGTAACACCCCCCCCCCCCAACTAACTTTTAAACGACTTGATATTTTTCTACAAAATTTGGTGTGCTGTAATGGGAAATTAAATACCTACTATTAAAATTTTGTATCATCCAAAATGGCGACTGGGCACCATTTTGAATTTATTTTTTAAATAGAAAGGGGGGTCGAGTGACATCTCATTGGAAAGGTCTTTTAGTTCTGCGGCTGATCCTAGAGTTTCAAAAAAATAACAAAATGACAATGTTTGAAGATAAAGAAGTCTATTAAAAAAAACTAAGAATTAAAGCTTAAATTAATTAAATTAAGTGTTCGAAATGTTTACCATTCACTTCTTGGCACATAAAAAGTCGGTTATGAAATTCCTGCCTTACATTTTCATAAGTTTCTGGAGTGATATTTCTGCAAACTTCTGTAATGCGTTGCTCCAGTTCTTCAATTGTTTCTGGACGGGTTCTGTACACTTTCGATTTCAGATATTCCCATAGAAAAAAATCTAAGGAAGTTAAATCTGGGGAGCGAGCCGGCTATTCTACAGGCCCCCGCCTTACAATCCATCTGCCAAAAAAATGTCCGTTGAGAAAGTCAGAAACAGGCCTATAATAATGAGGCGGCGCACCGTCTTGTTGGAACATAACGTTTTCAATATTATTTCTAGCCACCCGAAATATTTCTGATAAATTTAGTCCTGCAAATGAAAAAGTGGACTATTGGATAAGAAAATCAAAACAATTTTGAACTGAGTGAGTCCATTGGTTTACAATCCGCCATTTTGTTATGGCTCAATATTTTTCTTTGAAATTCTAGGATCAAACGCAGAACTAAAAGACCTTTCAAATGAGTGTCACTCGACCCTGGATAAAAAATCAAAACAATTTTGAATTAAGTGAGTCCATTTGTTTAAAATCCGCCATTTTGTTATGGCTGAATATTTTTCTTTGAAACTCTAGGATCAGACGCAAAATTAAAAGACCTTTCAAATGAGGTGTGACTCGACCCCTCCTTTTATTAAAAAAAAAATTTCAAAATGGCGCCCAGTCGCCATTTTGGATGATACAAAATTTTAATATGGTCTTAAAAATAGTATTTCATTTCCCATTACAGCACACCAAATTTTGTAGAAAAATATCAAGTCGTTCAAAAGTTAGTTGGGGGGGGGGGTTACTTTATGGACATAGTGTATAAAGATGAAGGCATCCAAATTAGACTATCCTTATTTTGTATCTAATTTTTCTTGTTTTTTTTTCTATATCTCTATGAGAAGTACCTTTTCATGACGCATAACTTTATCAGTAACGAGGCTGCGATTACTGAGATCATAAACATATGCAAAAAATATTAAAAATTGTACTAGCAGTCGAAATAAAGACCAAAAATATTAACAAAAGTTGTTTCGAATTTACCTAAGCAGCGAGTTTTGCCAAAATATGATTTTATCTCGTATTACTCGCACCAAGATCACTGTAAATACAAAATTTACGTAAATAGTTTGCTGTCAACTTAGTGTAAGCACTGATTTACTTTTGCTTTGGTAATTAATTAGATAATTCACAGTAATAGTGGTATAGTTAATAACACAAAAGTAAATGCCAGTTTTTGTCAAAATAAATACTTATATTTTGTTGAAACTTGGTATTTAAGCATATCTTATGTAGTGAAGGAATATTTCAAACGAAAGTAATTGAACCATTCGCTCATCGAAATATCTCGAGAGATTTCACAAAAAAACATTCAAATGATTGCACGATATCAAAATTATCGCGCTTGCCCATTTCGAAAGCGGATGTTGAAGCAATACCCGCTTACAGTAGGAAACCGCAAATGCAGATACATGTCAGGATAATACAACCGGTCGTGGTATTATGATGCGAATACACAACCGGAGACGGAATTTCTGGAATGCGATTGCATAAAGAGGACCTCCTCTTTACCGCGCAAACACAACGCGGCTAACAATGTTTTGACGTCGATTGACTTATTTACCAGAAAATAAGTCGATCAACGGTTTTTATTTAAGCATTACTAATTATTAAGAATACCAAACAACAGTTTCAACTACACTGTTTTGTTTCTCGTGGTCATTTTAACGCAGGGTCGTAATTGAAAATTTTAATATTGCTTTAAAACTGATAAAGAAGTTTAATAATATTTGGAATAATACTGTATTACTGTTGGTAAAAAATACAAAAAAATAAAAATTGATTATTTATAGAATAATTGATAATGGTATATTGTTTTTGTTCCTGTCTCATTAAAAAAAATAATTAACTAATCAAACAGAAAAATGTATTTAATATCGCGGTTTATAGAAATATTACTTAATAAAACAGGCCGGAATTAGCGATGAAATGTGATAAAATTAATATAAATACTTTTCGAAGCTGGAGGTTTACGCTATTTTGCTGAGCGGCCTAAGGAAAGGCGATGAAAACGAAAATTTCTTCATAAGAGCATTCGAGAAGTAAGCGGAGACGTTTTTACTACTATTTACCGCATAGAAACATCCGAATGATTTTAAGCAAATGAATCATTCGATTAATAAACGCTTTCGAATGGCAATTGTTTATGAAACCCGTTCGAATATGCTTGTCACCAATCTTATCATTAAAAACAACGTTTGTTAACATTTTTTTCTGTATTGCAATCGCTAATATGGTTTCTTTATTGTTGGCATTTATTTTTGATCGCACTAGCCTTATGTTTTTTACATTGACAATAATTTTGCTTCCGGAAATGATAGCTGCTGGGGAGATATAATAACTGGTAAAAATAGAAAAAATCGAAAAGAGATAAGGAAAACATTATGGGGGCTTTATTTTTAGCAGTGGCGTCTAACTTAGCTTTTGCTTACGGCGGCCAGATTCAAGAGTTTTTAAATACTAATAGTAACCACTTTTGTAAACAATCTTTACATCGACATCAGATAAAATTATTTATTTACCGCATTTGAATGCTCTAGATGCATAACTTGCATTCTCCGCTTTTTGGTAAAATTGAGTTGTTCGTACCACTGGATTTGTTTAACGGAAGCTAGCAGTTTTTCTTGAATACCCGTAAGTTACAAAAAATTGAGAATGCGAGTTATGCATCTACCGTATGTGCCTAATTCGGCCCTTCTTTTAGTTATATTTTTATAATTTATATTTTCACGTGGTGTAAGCACTTCAAATTAATTTTGAACTTCATGAGTTTACATGACACCGACCACCACAAACATTCACAATAAGTGATGACCTAATGAGTATAAATGGTATTAATAAAACCAGCAGGTAAAATGATAATAAATGACGAAATTAGGTTCAGCTTCGGCTGATCTTAGAATAATGCTGTCAAGTACGTATTTTCTTACTTTTCTAACTACAGAGTGAATAGGCATTGGGGAGCGAATGATAAACAGTAAAATCACCATGCAATTACATGTACGATTGTACAAATTGACGTAAACAATTCTGTTTTACACAACCGAATTTTTTTAATTCAATAACGCTCTTTAAAACAAGAAACAATGCGTCTATAAAACCAGCTTAACAAGGATGTCTGTAAACAGGTGACTTTTTAAATACGGCGCGGCGTGCTTAAATTACAAACTCTGAGCAAGTAGGTAGGTGAAAACTGATTTAAAATTTATATAAATATACTAAAAAGGCAATTTTTAAAAAATCGTATCTAAACTAAATCCGATCCGATATTTAAAATATGGAAACTAGGAAAAACTCTGTGGAATCCATAGAGAAATTTCAATTATTAAACAAATTGCATATAGTAATGGTTATAATACTAAACTTATTGATACATTAATTAAAGAAAAAGATTATGAATTAACCAGTCAAAAAATGTATCCGAATACGCCAACTTCATCCGATACAATTAAATATGCCTCGATCCCATATTTTGGTGACAAATCAGAACAAATTGCTAAAACTATAAATCAAACAAATAAATATAAGACAAGTTTCAAAACAACTAGAAACATCTTAAACACTTGGTTTAATGCAAAATCAAAAACAGATGATTTACTAAAATCAGGCATTTATAAATTAAATTGCTCGCATTGTAATTCGGTTTATATAGGCCAAACAATTAGAAATTTTGATATTAGGTATAAAGAACACGTACGTTGTTACAAATACAAACACCCACATAAATCCAATTATGCTAAACACTTACTAGAACACAATCATTCTTTGACTTCTAATAACACTATAAAATGTTTACACTTTTGTGATGATAAACGTAAATTAGATATACTAGAAGTTTTTGATATTCACAAACATTTAAAAACTGTACCGTTATTGAATGAGCAAATTGATCTCTTAAATTCTCCTCTATTGGACATTTTGGAATAAGAAATTAAGTCATCTGCAGACGATTACCGAGATCAAGTCGCCAAGTTCTATTACTATAACAACACTAACTGTTTACTTTCTAATATAACCTGTGACAATGGCATGTAAACATTCCGAAATACGTATATTTTTAATAAGATTAAAATAAATAAATCTTGTTGAAGTAATTAAGTATTTTATATACCTATAATCAATTAATATGGACTTCAACAAAGTAAAGCTAGAATTTATAAATAAACTTCTATGAGATTCCGTTTTCAAACTTATAAAATTTAGTTTAGAAACAAAATACTACCAAAAAAACGTGTCTAACTATCGCTTCCGAATTTTTGTACACTCCAAATTTCATCAACATCGGACCATCCGTTTGGGAGTTGTGGAGCGCAAATACCCACCCACATACTCGCCCCTTCCCTCCCCTTCCACCGGGCAGAAATTTTTTAATTTTTAAAAACTCCCTTTTTTGAGTTGCTGGAGATCTAAAACCTGTATTTCCGTCACAATCTCGAATTCAAAAATTTGCATGACAACATTACTATAAGTACAGGAAAGTGAAAACATAATTTCAGCTACTAACGTAGATTATTGTTTTTGTTCATATTGCATTAAGCATCATCACACGTGTATTTAAACAAGCGCGTTCATTACTAAATTTAAGAGAAGAATTTTTAATTAAAATTATTACTCAGCAAGCCGCGGCACATTTTCATTATCAGAACAATATGCAAGACTTTTCGCATCAGCAATTTCCAGTTCACTACATTTATCGAGACGGTTGGTTGATCCTACTCCAGACCTTACACAATTAGATTTGTTCAGTTTCTCATTTAAAATGTGCCGCGTAATTTATTCCATGTAATAAATTTAAGAGACTTGAAAATAAGAACCCCTACGACTAGACGTAGTTCAGATGTCACTTCCCAGCTCAAAATTAACCACAAATCAGCAACTGTTTTTCAAGCTGTAACCTTTTTGCCATGTCACTCACTTACCCTACAAAAACCTTTCGCAATATTCAATTCATTAATGCCTGTGCTAAGGAAAACTTGCCCTTGATGTGACTGAAAATAGTCTACTGTATAATCTTCATTTTGCAACTAACCAATTGGTTATTTGGAAAATTATTAATTGACAATCAGTAATCTATTATTATTAGTTTAATAACATGCATAATATCAGCGATTATTCTATTCGTGCATTCATACAACCAATCAGATTTCAAGATGCAGTGCATTCAATCGATCTTTGCCAACACTCTGGTTATATTAACCTCGAATTTTATGCACAGTAACACTGTATCAGTTTAACAGGAAACCTCGGGTGTTTTAGCTGTTCAACTGACAGGCTTTGTTACTATGCAACAAGTATTCGTAATATAACCGACAATTCCAAAGCTCTTGTGGTGTTACTACAGATTATCCCACTCATAATACATCGACCAATCTCTAGGTCGCATTTTCTGTTTTAGCAGCCAATACAAAAGTTAAACCCGGTTACTTTCGACGCCTAAAACTTTAATGTCATAAATCTTTAACAATTACTCATTTGTTTTATTTGGTAGTTTTAAAATTAAATTCATTTGACAATTCGATCTTTTATTTATGAAATAATCTAATTATCTTAATAAAAATAATCGGGCTAAATTAGTCAAACTTCCTGCATAGCAACTCGTGTTTGTTTAGCTCGTTTCTATCGCATCGCAAAATTTTCACGTAGACACTCGTTGCTACAACAAGTTTTCGTAGCGTTATAACCCAATTATTTTTGTACTCAACTATGATATTACGGTAGAATAATATTTCAATACAAAGTTTTTTATAAATTAAATGTCCATAAGAACTACAAATTTTGTACAATGGAGAAAGAAGTGTAACTTTATATGCTGATTAAGTTGCCGTTTACAAAACAACACTAGCCGAACATAGGCAGATAACATGACGAAACTGAAAATCTCGTATAATATCTCCCTGAAAAGCTCCCGTCAACGACTTAAATTAATACATTTACGATTTCAATAAACAAGTACAGCTTATGAATTCAAAACTACACATCCGCGCATGCGTGTCTTCATGGCACAATTATCAAACAAACGTTACACGCTCGCCGACACAAACGGTACCGAAAGTGCAGCAGTTCAAATCCTGCTCATCAAAGAACCACTCATAACTATGAAGCGTGTCATGAAAACCCGACAAAGCAATGGTTTACAGTTTTAAAAAATTAAATTAATTTATAAGTAACAATTATTCCAAGCATAAGTAACCAAACTTAATATCGGAGTATTAGGTCTGGTTATTTATTGTTGGAATAATTGTTGATTATAAATTATTTAAATAAATATTTTAACTGTAAACAATTATGTTTTTGATTTTGCATGGCACACTTGATGGTTATGAGTGGCTCCTTCAACACTAACTCTAAATTTTTATGTTTCTATTAGATTTTTAAAAATTGAATTTTTTTAAAATTTTGTATGATGGCAATTCAAAGGGCCCTAAACAAAATTATGCAATCAGTTTTTTTAATAAAAGAACTCCCTAACATGGTTTGTCAATTTGTGGCAACAAAAATAGCAATAGACTAAGTTTTGTCATCTTGTAACATTTCATATTCTCCTAAGATACAACTTTTTATTCTCCATACTATTAAAAAAATCGCTTTCATTCAATTGGGTTGAAACAAATTTTTTAGAAGGGTGTTTCCGAGCAAAGTAAATAGGACGCTGTATACATATATAAAGTTTTCGCAACTCCTGGATTTTTCCATCCCTTTCCTGTTATCCCGACTCAGCACACTTAGTGCTATTCACCGGTTTAACATGCCCCACCTCGTAAAACCCAACTTAACCAGCAAGCCCGTTTCTGCTGTTTTAAATTTATAAATATCCGGCTACTGCTAGGCTCGAACTCGAGGCTACCGAATAAGACTGCGAGCTC
Organism: Ctenicera cuprea; assembly: GCA_958336395.1. Taxonomy (NCBI): domain Eukaryota; kingdom Metazoa; phylum Arthropoda; class Insecta; order Coleoptera; family Elateridae; genus Ctenicera; species Ctenicera cuprea. The sequence goes on along the minus strand of OY284487.1, from coordinate 27,391,307 downwards.
TTAGCTCGCACACCTACCGCTACCGCCTCACAACATATTATATTTAACTAAACCCTTATTGAGTCATTTTTGCATAATAAAGCATTTGACGAATAAAGAACTTAGGATAATAATTCAGCTTTTCATGTACAATGCCGTGCCTGAAGACAATTAAAAACACACAAAATACTAATATTCCTTTTTGTTTAGTATTAGTAAACCTCTTTAAATACATATTCCATTTTAAATTTTGTCTGCAGTAATTTCATCTCTAATTCCCCAACAAAAGGTTATATTGTATCAAATACAACAAAATGGTATCTTATTTCTAACAAACCCCTAAATGGGTTATTTTATAGTACCTTCCCATGCCTCATGGTAAGAATGCTAGCCAACAACTTTTAAGGGATTTTGAAATTTTGTGGAACACAGCGGCTAGGAATTTTACTTTTTAGGCTCTACGGCACTTTGGATCAATTTGAAAATATAACCCAGAATCTATAATGTTAAAAAAACATTGGCCAGGACGTTAATCCCGAGAAGTGCTATATTAGCATTAAGAGTATACTTAAAAAAGTAGAAGAAGCTACAAATTAACTGCAACTTTAGCTTGAGCGCAGTACATAAAACGAATAGAAAACATACAGATTATTAATACGGAGTATTAATTGAATATCCTGAATAAATATGTATTTATATCTACATCTTTGGACTGAATGATGTGGTTTTGGTTTACATGTTACCTTGTCTTTCTAAAACTTTCTTTAATAACAAAACCCTAATACTTTTCAGAAGATTCTTATTTATTCGATAAAATGTCATTTTAGTATAAACATTGCCCGCACTACCCTTAAACTCAATGCATGTGTAATAACAATTGTTCTCAATCTGTCTAATAACTTCTGTAAAATTACGTATTTACCAGCTAGTCTAGGTTTTTACTGAATAAATAAAATTTTTGATTTTGAACAAAAGGAAATCTATACATTAACTTGTCATTTTGATTTAAGGAAATACTCGTTTGGTCTTTTATCAGTTTTGTGAAATTTTATTTCTCTTTCTTCCTGTAAATTCTTACATAAACAATTTAGCACGGATTTTATACATGTACATATTTTGTAAATTTGATTTGGTTTCTTTATCCCCTTAATAGAATGTCTGTCTTGATTTGTTGAGCTGAATCCGAAATGTAGGCTGTAATATTTTTCAGGCGATAAATCGAAAAAAGATGACACAAAGAAATTCAAATCAGGGCTGCCTGGAGATAAATAAATGTGTTAATTAAATAAAAAAGGTTGAAGTATTAACTTTGAGTAGATTTTCCCATACTAGATCCAATACTTACCGCAAAAATGTAATTTTTTGTAATTATAACGTTGTACAGTTCACCGACTATTACATTTGTAAGAAAAGAAGCTCTCATCTTATTTTTTCATTCCACGGTATGTTAGATTTCTAAAAAAAATTTTATATATGCAACCCTACGATATCGCATACCGTATAAGAATAGTAAGAACGGAACCGCCCGCTAGCGCTACCGCGCTACGTCTGATTACATGAGCTTCGGATTTCGGACTAAAAATCGAAGTAAATGGTTTATTGAAAGAATTATCAAAAATATGCAAAGAATGAAAAATATATTTTTTAACTAAAGCTAATTGTTTAGGCGTAGTTAAAAATCACTTAACTGCCGGAAAACGCGTTGATGATATTAAAAAGTATCGTTTCTTTTAGTATAAAGTACATTTAATAGTCTATCGCACTGATAAAAGTTTATAACGTTTGCGTTTTTGAATAAATAATTAATCAATTCCAATTTTTTCAAAAATTCCTGGAAGGCGTCAGAGTAAAAGTTGGGAGATTAGTACAAAATAAGTTTGTAGTGCACTGCAAGCTTTATCGGCTCAGAAAGTTTAGAAGAAATTATGTGAGCATTTGAAAAATATTTTTGCCATTGCGATCGTTCTTGGATTTTCGAAATTAATTGTACTTCATTGTACTCTACCCACAAAGGTCTCTCAAACAAGCTGTAGCTTATCCCGATGAGTACTACTTTTTGAGTATGGGACGTTAAAGCCGAAATTTTCAAAAAGTTGTAGCGGCAGTCATTTTGAAGCTAGAGAGTTCGGTCAAAATTTTCGATTTGTCTTAAGTTCTTATCTCAGATTCCGCGCTCAAACTTCCGAAATTTAGTTTTGAAAAAAAACGCTACCATAAAAAATATGTTTTACTTTAATTTCCGGTTTCGGATTTCTTGGAAAAGCTTAACTAGAACTGCAATTTTGATCTTGATTTAAAATTTCATCATAATCGGTCCAGTACTTTTTGGCTTTAGAGGCGTCACACTCATACACACCCACACACACTCACGCACCTACACACCCACCCACCTACCTACACAAACAGACATTTTTTAAAACACTTTTTGTGTTCTAAAACGTGTCTTTCCGTTAAAATATAGATTTCGAAAATTTTCATGAACTCAATACTTCCCTATACCGAAGGTATGGGAAAGTAAAAATGAATTGGTAAAAAAGGAAAACATTTTTGACAGTGGGCTAATTTTGATGTGATTGCAGGGTATCATACCATTAATGATAAAAAATATAATTGACGAAACAGTTTGCGTGCGCTTTCCCATAGTTTAAAAATAATTACCTTTTATGTTTTCAAAAATAATTTTAAAATGTGCTATAAGAGTTAGTTTACTACATAAGATCAGATAGTTCGGGTTTGCGGACATATCGTGCCAAGTGCTGTTATTATTATAAATTTAGCGGTAGTAGATACCGCAATTTGTAAATTTATGAGTTATATTTTATATACCTCAGTGTATATGAACTTAATGTTTCAAAAGTAAGAACTTCTGTGAAATACGATACTTATAACTCTTCCATATTCAACAATTTTCCTAAGAGATCGTGATTATCATGAAACACAACAATTTTATAATAAGTTAGAGATACATGCAAAATAATATTTTACTGCAGCAGTCTTTACTTTATAGCAAGATGTTGAAATACTACAAATTACTTTAATATTCGTTATTACTTATTAGTAACCAGGACTTTGCCCCCCCCCCTCACCTAACCTTTGTCCTTTTTTAAATGTTTCCAATGCATTTTTGTGGACTTGTTTCCTGACTTGTTGCCTGACGTCCCTAATTTTATATTTTTGTTATCCCTTTATCTTTCTCAATTAACAATATTGTGCTACAATTTTCAATTAACATTTAATATAATATACAGAGCGTTCTAAAAAAAAGTGTGTCAAATATAACTATTCGGAGTAATGGCTTTTCAAATAATTAATTACATCTATAACGTATACAAGTTTTGTTGCTTGAGTTCTCTATAGACCCAATTTAATCACGGCTCCAAGTTTCGCAAAATAAATAAACGCTTTCACTGACTGTATCCGCCCCTCAGGCGGTTTGTGTAGGCCTGAAACTGGCTACGTGACCATCCCTGCGAATCAGCTACACATTTTAGATAATGTATAGCTCGGAAAAAGGCTTATGATAATTTATGACCATAAACATTTTTTCATTTAGGCAATATTTGAAATACCGACTTTTATTAGTATTTATAACAGGTAGCGCTATTTTAAAAATACGTATAATATTTGCAGTTTTGTAATTCTTTCAAGGATTATGTTTATTTATGACTAAAGTTTAGTCACGTCGCGGATGTTTGTAAACAAACCTGATTTACTTGAAGCTATCTAATAATGCAGGAAGTAACATATGGAAATTTTTAATACTGTTATTAATGCGAAAACGACACTGATAAAAATATTTTTTGCTCTTTCTTGCTAAAGAAGAGTAAGATGAACGCACCTAACCATTAACATATTAAAAGGTTGAATGTTATTGTATACCACCTAATGCTTGTTATCCTAATGGTGTTAAAATTTAACGTAAAACCGTGTCCTTAATTTTTAATAAGGCATTTTACCCCTATATTGGTATCAGTTATTTATTGGTTGTATTTTATCAATTAAGTTAATAATTATTTATTATGTATAATAGAAGGATATACAAAAATTTCAGATGGATGTATACAGTTACGTTTATGTGCCGGCCTGCAATCAAAGAGAAAGGAATCACCCGCTGTTGATGTGAAAACTGTAGCTACAAAAAGGGCAACACAAAATCGAAACGGTTCATACATTTCAGTTCCAGGTCAGGACTAATCTCATGCGAGATACAGATCTAAATTTGCTTAAGCCTCACTAACATCTAGATTAGTCGCTTGGGAACACTTCACGTCCTTCACTTGGTGGCGGGTCCTTTACGTGTCTTTTGTGTTTCCCCTTTTCGTAAAAGATGTGGCTTATGTGATTTTCTAACAGCAGGCTTCAAATAATAACGCACTCATCAATTTGTACCGTCAACTGATGTTTTTACAGGAAAAACGGAAATGGATGAAGTTGAATAAAGTGTTTCATATTTCAAACTAAGCTGGATTTAGTAATAAGCTTATATTACAGTTAAACGTAATGTCTGTTTAATTCTCTCGGCTAAAGATATTGTTGTTTTCGCAGCCGAATATACGACTCAGGTGATGGGTTTTACGACGTGGTTTACCTTCAGGCACCCTGATAAAGGTTAGATTAAGGGTGTTGTATTCGGTGTGTTTTTTAAAAATGTCACTTTATTCTTTTTCAGCACTCTCGAAAACTACTAGTTTTTGTATATACGTGTAACTAGTTCTTTTTATCTTTCCTTTTTGAACATGTTTAAATCGCAACGCATTTATAACAATTAACAACTGCACGCAAATTTACTTGAAACAAATATATTTCTTGTCCTGTATAATGACTGCAACCGATCCTGTTTTCAAATATTTTCAATATTTCATCTTTTACTGAATATAGTATAGCTGTGAACGTGCATTTGCTTTTCCGTGAAGTTTCTTCGCCTGATTTGTTAAATGTGATGATACAACTATCTGATAATGATTTCTTATTATTTCAGTTGAAGAGTCTTCATTTGGTGGTCTTGGAAAATCACCAGAATATGGAAAATTTCTCGGCGTTCCTGGACAGGGTAAAGAAAAATGATGTTTATTCACATTTTTCTTTTATTTCGCCCTGTTCTTATTTAAGAGTTTTTTATTACAACCGCTTTTTTATTGCTTAAATAAACCCGCTTTGGTTCTAAAATTCCAACATTCCCTTAAGACCAGTTAGCGTTTTCGTTTAAATGAGCATTTCAAAAATATAAATATCTTTCCCCAAACCTTTTTTTCTGGAAATATTCCTTTTTTTTTTGTTTTTGCTTGATATTGCAACTATGCTAACAATTTCCTACAATATCTTTCTCTTATAATTTAAATTTTAAATTAAACGGGTTTTAATAAAATAACGTGAATTTAGTTTAAAGAACTTCCACCCGGAAATGGTACAAACTGCAAACGAAATGTATCAAAGAAGTAAATTGAATTAAATAGCTAATTTGTTCCTACTAATTTTCTTTACTAACTAAAACAAACGTTCAGAGAAGCTAACTCAACCTCTTAGGTGCAGCACGCGACTCATAGGCATTATCTTGCGTGCAATACACGAGAGAATAAAACATCAGTTGCCGATTAAAATTCTCTTCCGTAATTTAAAATGTAACCAAACTTACCGAATGCGGAAACTACGTTTTTTAGTTCTGAGTATGGCTTCAATTTTATATGTATATTCCTAACAGGTACAAATTTACTAATAAAGCCGTGGGAAAAGCTTCTATGTGACCTACGGAAAAGATAGATTATCAAACTGATTAAATAATGAAAATCAGGATATTGACTGAACTTTAAGTGAAAGATGTGTAAATAATTGTACGAGTATTTCTTTTTACGAGATAAGACAACTATTTACTTACAAAAAATATCAAAGCTATTTATTGGAAACAAATTATATTTCTTTTTTCTAAATTTGTTGTATTTATATAAGTTAATTCGAAACTTTACAACTTCTGTAGCTATTTTAGAGTCACTAAAATTGTTTATCATTTAGAACTTTATTCTGAATTTTAGGAACAAAAATCGTTTTTAAACATGCTGTCTCAAAAACGTTAAAAAAACTTTTTTAAATTATGTTATACAGCAGTAAAGAAATGGAATCCATCATAATAGACAACAATTTCTTATTTTTGAGTCTGCAACTCAATAACCAAATAAAACAACAAATTTAAAAAATCAGCACAAAAGTATACGTTTTATACAAAGTGAACATATATAAAAAAGCAGTTAAAAAATTGTATCAGGTTGATGCATAGCTTGCGTTATCTGTCGTTAATATCAAAAAAATGACATTAAAGTCAGACAAAAGTATAAGATTTCTTTAACCGCTTTCTTGATTCCGTATTTATGCTGGCTCAGTATGATAACTATGACTATGATATCGCTCGTATTTCATTGAACCAATCACAAATTTTCCCTTTCATAAAATAAACCAATCGCGTTTGTTTTATACTGATTGAACTGCATGATGCCGTTTAAATAAGCTATTAAACTTGCAGCAGCTTCGGATAATCGCTCTTAATCTTAAATTAATGCATTTAAAGCTGATGTGCACTGACGTTTAGCTAAATTTATTATTTTAATATAGTTTTTCATTGCTTCGGCCAGAAGTATCATATCTAATTATAACATAATTTATGAATAAACACAATAATGGTCTCTGTCGTCCACAACATAAAGCAAAATACGAGAAACATCGACGGTAGCCGATGATAACGATGTTCAAATTATGACCAACCCAAATTTCAGTGTACACCTATAATAAATATAATAATAACATGCTAATATGAATTAAAAAACATAAAAATATAATTACATTAAAATTGTATCTTGTTTGACACATTATATGAATCAAAATCTTAGAACAAAATAATGTACATAACCTCAAAAATGTTAAGGAATACTCTTTAACGATTTTTCTCCAAAACGATTCATTTTTACAACACTTCACAGCAACAGTAAATAAGAATGTCACAAAATCAAATTAGCAAAAGTACGCCACTACAATACATTTGAAAACAAGCAAACAATACCATGTTAAGAGCGCCAATTTCCGAAAACACTCGAGCATTGCCGACTAATTCAGCGTTACCAAAAATGAGTCAAAATTAAAGTGAGTGGTGATATAGTCAAGACGAAAACGACTCGTGATTCGATTTTTCTTTGATAAAATATATAAGTTTGGTTATAATATTCTTTAAAATTAGAACTCCAAATGTTATATCGATAACAGGTTTCAGTGGCCGCATTTACCAGAATTAATTTAGACAAAATTATTTTTCGATCTCCTCAAATAAGCGAGTTATACGGTTGTGACACTTCATCTGTTTCCCCTTTTTCGAAATATGTAAAATACAGAAAACTAGGCAAAAACGCCTAATATAAATATTGCTATCACTAGAGATTAATATCTTTATTATGCTTAAGCAAAAACTCTTATCTTAGCATGTATTTACGATACAGAAAACATTTTCGGAAACTTAAATGAAAACTATTTTTGATTTATTATCATTTTAATGATTTATGAAATTAGCACAAGATACGGATGTAAATATCATTAATTCATTATGGTTTCTAGTTCTTGCAGAATATAAATGCTGTTTTTATTTCTGCTCAGATATTCAAACAATTTACAATATTATCTGATCAAACTCATTCATTTATTTTTAATACTCAGTTACCATTACGCAAGCTGCTGCCATCGTTTCTTTCACTGCTTTAAAACGTTATTGACGTTATATTTTCTATTTTTAGACAGTTTAGAACTAGGATTTCGACCAATTAAGAATAAAACAAAATTGAATATAATGAAAATGTAACCTGTTGCTCCGTAAATGGCTTTATCAAAACTTGAAAAAGGCTTCAAATGTGATGGTCTACCTTCTGGTATAAATATTTGGCCTTAACAACAAAAATTTACAAAAATCGTTTCTGCAGATATATATTGCTGGCAACTACAGATTTGTTCCTTTTGACATGCTATATAATGTATAACCATAATTATGTAACTCAATTATTTTTATTGCTAAAAAGCCATATTAAGCGAAATGTGTTTTTTTTGTGCTGTACCAGTTATTCACCTGCACCTGTTTAAACTGGTACACACGCGCGCTGGAAAAGACTATAGATGTGGCAATTTAACGCATCTGTTTCTTTTCTTACCTTGTGCCTTTATTGATTTTTTATTACCTATAGTAATATTATCCACCTACAGGTGTGAATATTCGTCAGTGCAATTTACCCTATGGAAGCTAGAACTCACTAAATTACTAATTTTGTCGAAATTTTTAAAATTATTCGTAGTAGGTCTATCAATCTTATTTTTCTGTGACAAAACTCTATCAACAAGTATTTCCTCCGCAGAACGTTGAACCGATTACATGCGTGGTAGGTTTCAATTTAGTCCGACAATAAAAAATTCCGGCCAGGCCCCTCAATGAATACGTGTATACTACCTTCAACACAAAAATTCATAAAATATAATAAGAAATTAAAATTCAGCGTCATAATAAAAATATTATTTTATGCTTAAGTTCCTAGCATGCTGTGCCACGTTTCGTTTATCGTTTATGTTCTACACATTTCACTTCTAAAGCTTATTTTATACTTTAATATAAAATTTATTAATTTATATTTTTTCAACATTTCTATTATTAAATACAGGAACGGACAAACCCGCAAACTTAACAAAAAGCGCCAGCAATGCCTGCATACATCGTAATTTTAGTACCGGAGACTTACATAGTATGAATGGGGATCTCCCACATCACAATTTACACTTCATGAGGAAAATTCCTGTAGGAGCGGAGGCAAGCAACATTTTAGTTGGAGAAGTAGATTTCTTGGATAAAACGCTGTCAGCTTTTATACGTCTCAGTTCAGCAGCGGTAATGGGCGATCTGACAGAAGTTCCCGTTCCCACACGTTTCCTCTTTATTTTACTATGTCCCGGCGGAGGAAACTCGGGATTTCACGAAGTTGGCAGAGCGATGGCTACTTTGATGTCAGATGAAGTATTCCACGAAGTCGCTTATAAAGCCAGAAATAGAAATCATTTGTTAGCTGGAGTAGACGAATTCTTAGACGCTGTTACTGTACTACCTCCAGGGGAATGGGATCCCACGATTCGAATAGAACCTCCAGCAGCAATACCTTCACAAGATACAAGAAAAAAGCCGCCAGAAAAACCAACAAATGAAGTCGACGAAGAAGAAGAAGAGCAAAAGATTCGTGAGGAAACTGGCCTAGCTAGAACCGGAAGACTATTTGGAGGTCTTGTAAATGATATTAAACGAAAAGCTCCATGGTACTGGTCTGATTTTAAAGATGCTCTTGCTCTCCAATGTATAGCATCTTGGATCTTTCTATACTTTGCCTGTTTATCTCCAATTATTACGTTTGGTGGTTTATTAGCGGAAGCTACGGGAAAAAATATGGCAGCTATGGAATCACTGGTATCAGGGTTTGTGTGCGGTATGGGATATGGGTTTTTCTCAGGACAACCTCTGACAGTCTTGGGTTCGACTGGACCAGTGCTAGTATTTGAAACGATAGTTTTTGATTTCTGCTCAACTACTGGTTGGGATTATATGTCATTTAGATTTTGGATTGGCACTTGGATGGCTATTATTCTATTAATATTAGTTGCAATTGATGCAAGCGCTCTTGTTTGTTACATAACACGATTTACCGAGGAAAATTTTGCCACTCTCATAGCATTTATTTTTATTTATAAGGTAGTATTACAATAAATTTTTGAGACGTGAAAAATTTTATAATCATACTTTGTTTTCAGTCTGTTGAAAATGTACTTTCCATTGGTAAGCGAAATCCCATTAACACAACTGGGACGACGAATTTGAACTACAATTGCTCCTGTAAGCAGTATAATTCTACAATTCGACTACAACACCCTGAAATAGATTGGCTTGAACTTAACAAAACATTCTGTCTAGTAAGTATTTGCAACATAGTCAATCTAAGAGAAACAATTCATATAAATGTGTGTACAATAATTATTCAATATGACTGCTTTAACCTTTAATCCAATAACAAAGATGATGCTGTTATATGATAATAGCGTAATAACGTAACGTTCTTTTAAGCATACCATTATTGTCATAGGTACATTTATCAGTAAATGACATTAGTAAGTAACAAACTTCAAGTTTGGGAGGTTATTGCGTTGTCGTAAATCTTCAGTCTCTTGGCCGGTTAGATGCAGCTAACCATTTCCACTTTTCCGTTTTAATGCCACACAGTTCTCTTATCCTGTATCTTCCATTATGTGCTGTATGTACGCTAACCGTGGCCTCCCTCTTGTGTTTCCCCATTTATTCGTCCTTCTATTGTGATGCTAAGTTCATCTTTTCGTAGCAAGTAACATATACTGAGGTACCTCTTTTCGTTTGAACTTGTTTTCATTGCTGTTTTTCTTAAGTAGCTCTTGTTTGCTTATTCGGTCAACCCAACTAATCTTCAGCATGCTTCTGTAACACCAGAGCTCAAACGCGTCTAATTTATTCCTGTTTATCTTCACTACCGTCCGTTTTTTGTAAGTGAATTCTTTTTAGCGTAGTCTTTTTATCCTGGGCAATTCTTGTTTTTATATTAATGCATATCTACATTGGACATGCATACGCAAAGGGTAGTACTGGTTTTATAATAGCTTTATCAGTTAGCATTAAGCATATGTAATGAGTATTTTCTGTTCAATACAAATAAGGCGGCCAATATTAATTTAGGTAGAGGGAAATTATTACGTGATTTGTAAATACATTTCGCAAAAGCTCGATGTTAATTCTCGCAGTATGGACAATTGGACACGTGGCTCTACTTTGTTGGCACCACTTATTATCTTTAAATCGTTACATAATAGGTTATAGAATTTTTTTCTAATTTCTAAATTCCGAGAAGTTTCTGCAAAATTGCAAAGGATTTTGTTGGCTTTCCTTAATCTCACACAAAACGCACGAAACACATTCAATTAGTTTTTTTTATTTTTTTGCAACATCTTTTTTAGGCTTCAGTCAAATGTTTAATGGTAAAAGTTGACGAGCTTGCCTTTGAGGACTCGGAATAAATGCATTTCTCAGCTTCTGCGTATTCTCTGGTGTAAATACTGTAGTATGCTGACCATGACGTTTAATGGTGCGGACGGAAGTTACGCTGCGTGCGAACAATGAATTAGTTCCAATAAAAATCTAAGACACGCAATTCTTTGTTGCACGGTTCAACGATTCATCTTACCGATAGTCTTACCTAGGGTGTCTTGGACGATGTTGTCACCCAAGGCTTTACATATGATTGCAGTAACTATGATGAATTCTGTTTAAGAATTATTCAAATTTAAAAACCAGCTGTGTTCTCTGCTCAACCCTATACTTTTACTTTCAAAATTGCATGTAAATTCAACCAAGAGACATGGCATGAAATAAACGAACAGTAAATGTAATTTGTGATATGACATAATTATATTCATTTTTTACATTTTTACAGCAATTAAACGGTACGATAGAAGGAACTGGATGCTCGACCCCACACTATGTACCTGACGTATTTTTGATGTCAATAGTATTGTATATAGGTACGTTTGTTATATCCGTTCAACTAAAAGACTTCAAGAATGCCCTCTTTTTTCCATCAAAGGTAATACAAAATTTCTCTAATTACAAATATATTGCTTAAAAATTCAATTTTAGATCCGTCAATTTATAAGCGATTTTGCAGTAATAATTGCAATTCTAACAATGTCAGTATTTGACTTCGTGGTTGGAATACCCACTCCAAAACTAGAAGTACCTCACGAATTTAAACCAACCTTATCTTCAAGAGGATGGCTGATTCCACCATTAAATGGAAATCCTATTTATACAATTGTTATCTCTATACTGCCTGCACTACTTGGAACAATTCTCATATTTATGGATCAACAGATTACAAGCGTTATAATAAACAGAAAAGAACATAAATTGAAAAAAAGCTGCGGATACCATCTTGATCTCTTTGTATTAGCCATCCTTATCCAAATATGCTCCATAATGGGACTGCCTTGGTTCGTTGCGGCAACTGTCTTGTCTATTAATCACGTCAATTCATTGAAAGTTGAATCTCAATGTGCTGCTCCTGGCGAGAAACCTCACTTTTTGGGAGTGAGAGAACAAAGAGTTACTCATATTTTAATATTTTTGACCATCGGATTGTCTGTATTTTTAACACCAATGTTGGGACACATTCCCATGCCTGTTTTATTTGGAGTTTTCTTGTATATGGGTGCTGCTTCCCTTAAGGGGTTGCAGTTTTTTGACAGAATATTGATTATGTTGATGCCCAACAAATATCAACCAGACTACATGTTTTTGCGACAGGTAAGTAAATAAGAAATTAGCTGCATTTGATACTAGATATATAACGTTTTATTTTTTAATTTCTAGGTTCCCATAATGCGGGTACATCTCTTTACGCTCATTCAGTTCGCATGTTTGGTTTGTCTTTGGTTGATAAAATCCTTCAGCGCTACGTCTATACTGTTCCCGTTGATGCTAGTCGTAATGATTGGAATACGTAAATCTCTAGACTTAATCTTCACGCGCAGGGAATTGAAAATTTTGGACGACATCATGCCGGAGATGACGAAAAGGAACCAACACGATGCCTTAAAGGATGTAGAGGTGGGCTGGACAGCAAAAATTGCGAAATTTTGTTTCGGTAGCCGTCCAGTGACGAATGATAGCAATGAAATTCAAAAACTTAATGAAAAACCAACTTAAAAAGATTAGAATTATTTAGATACAAATGTGGTTTTAGATTAAAGTGCTGTACATAACTAACAATAAGTACGCATTGATTAAATAATTTTAATCCGAATTACTAACCTAAAAATGATAACTTTTAGAAACTGAAAAAAGGAATTGAAATTTTTTACCCAAAAGAAAGATTTTATAATAAACGATACAACGTCGAGTGGTATACTTAATGTCCTGTATATAGAAACTTTCGATCAGATCATCATAATGATGATTTTTAAGAAGTCAAAATTATTATTACTTAACTTATAGAAAAAAAACCAAATAACACAGTTAAAAGTACATTTATTAGATATAGTTTGTTACTAACTCTCAAATGGTCCAAGAACAGTTATTAAAAAAAATTTAAACAAATACTTGGATACCTAAACTGACTTCTTAACAATCATAATACACATTTTTCTTCTCCATATAAACATGTATATTTTTCGTTGTGCTAGTATTAACACGTATTAAAATGTAGAGTATTAGTTAGTTTACGGTGCCAACTACAGAAACCAAAAACACTTCTATTAACATAATACTTTTCAGATATTTAGCTAATCTTAATTTCTGTCTAACGTAAGCTGTATTTTTCAACACATTAAGAGATTGTTTTCAATTTTAAATTTAATTAATTAATTTTTTATTTAATTCTCGAAATATATTTAAACAAGATTATATTACAACTAAAATGGAGCATCTTTGATATGCAAGCAATGTGAAAAATAGAAAAATGATCGAAGTATTACATTTTTAAACCTAAATCATAATACTTAGCTACTTAAGTATAAACAAATTGCTGGTTTAACTTAATTAAAAAACAGAAAATTTTTTTCGCATAGACAAAGTTCTTAAAATTTTTATTTTCATTACATTCTGTAAATAGCAACTAGTACTGCTCAGATTAGTTGATATTGTTGTGATTATACACTGCAGCTGGGTCACAGAGAAGAACAAAAATGCTTTTTCTCTATGATAAATACCTCAGAGTAATTATAATATTTAACTTTATATAGACTGAAAAATTTGTAATTATTTTTAAAGGTTTTGATATTAAGTACGTTCTAATATTCATATTGTATTGGACAATAATGTTGTGGTAACACTTTCCATGCTTTGTCATAGTCAATTTCTCAGTTGTTTAACTTATTCTTTATTTAATTTTGTTATTATTATACCAATAGTTAAATTTATTTAGACTTTAGTAGTAAATAAATTATACATCTTACAGAATTTCTTTTATTGGTTTAACTTGCACGTCGTTCAACTCATTTTGGACTAAATAAGCTTCAAGGCCTAAAAGATTAACTATACGTATATAACGGGTGTCCAGAAAGTCTTTCAGTCTTGGGCGGCTATGGATTGTATAACGTATGTCTTTGGATATCTTTGTCGAAATTCTTGTTTACACGCATCGGTGGAATAATTCCAATTTCCGTTTTCTAATTGTTGACCATTGCGAAAATAAGATTTCACAATAAAGGTTTTTTGTTCTTGCGTAAACATTTTATAACAAGAAATATGCAGAAAGTAAATAATTCAAAATAAAAACTTTTAATTTAAATTGACTTTGACTTATGACAAATGAATTACTTAGATATGACTGAATAAAAGACATTCGTTATACAATCCATAGCCGAGCCGCCCTGACAAAGACTTTCTGGACACCCGTTATATATATTGTAATTTTGCCATAACAAATAACTGGTCTCGAAGCTTACGTAGTCGCCGTAGAAAAGTCTTGTTTGGTGACTTATTTGGAGCACGGAATTAGTGTAGCATGTAAGTAAAAGTTACATTAGCATTTACTTGATAATGACAAGCAAGGAAAGTGAACAAATTATGAAAATGCATCCTGTGAAATTTCAATCTATTTCTACTTACCCTCCTGCTTGTATTAGCGTTGATCCTAACATTTCAAATTATTTTGCGATAGCTTTCACATATTGCATCCTCGTATTTTATTTGTATACTTACTTTATAATTCGTTCACTTGCTTGTTATATTTTTTTCTGTAGAAAAAAGGTCATCTTCTACTAATACTACTAAAAAACTAGCTGAAGATATAAAACGTTCTTCTAGGATAACATCAGCAAGAAACCCCTTGCAATTGAATCAACTGGTGGAAATTTGAAAATTCCTCTGTCCAACGGCAACGTAATGAAAATCCCCTTAACATCCATCAACATCTCGGAAGAAGTAAACAAAACGGGCATTTGGAAACAAGTAAACGATGTCAACTCCCGCGAAAAGGAAAAGAAGAAAAGTCCTAATCCTGTGGGGTAAATATTGATTGTATGTTAACTCGGCGCTTGCTAGTTCTACTCATTTCTTTTCAGAACTTTGATACTGCAAGAAAAAGGCTTAACATTAGGCTTTAATGTTTAAACTGCTTTTATAAACGGCTACTTAAATTTCGCAATATTTTGTTATGCATAGCCTTGATTTAAGTACTATGCTTTATGTCCGTACCTTAAATACTATCAATCATTATTTACTTAAAATTAAATGTTGTAGGTTAAAACTAACAGCCGAGCCGGTATTAAATTATAAAACTGTGAGCAATTTCGTCGAATACGCATATCAAAAAGGCTAATATACACTCGATGGCATGATACATATTTTCAGGAAATGCATAATAAGAAAAAGACTGAAAGCTCATGTAGTTATTAATTAAATCAGACTCAGCTTTAGCTAAGCTGTAGTGTTTTCTTAAAAGGATTGTTCTTACACAGCAGTTGAACTGCAACTTAACCTCAATTGCGACTATAATAGTTGCTGCAGCAAGAAAAGTCGCTGCTAAGGAAAAACTACGACTTAAATCAACTGTAACATTTCACTGTAAACCACTGGCTATAGTAGAATAGAGTTAAAATATATTCAGACTTTATTAATATATTTTTGACTTAAGTTTCAGTTATTTTTTAACTATTGTTAAATATGTAACACAATTTTAATAAATTAGAGGTTCAAATACATTTGCATTGGAAGGGACTATAGAAAATCAAAACAAACTTTTCTTATAGATTTCCACTGTTATAATTATTATGTAGATATAGGTATTAGGTAAAATATTAAACAAGCTTTTCCGTTTTGGTAGTTCTTTTAAATATGAATAAGGAATATAATAAGTGTACGGGTAATTTTAATAAGGAATATGTGCGGGACGCTGCTTCGTTTGAGAAGGAGTTCGCGGTGCTGGGGCAACTTACAGAACCTTGTTACTGCCACCCTATTGCTTTGGAACGGACTCGCGGTGCTACGAGACTTTGCCGAGAGTTGGTGTAGCCGCTACTTCGTTCTTGAAGGGGCTCGTGAAATTGTTTGGCTTTGAAAGAGCTGCAGAGTTGCTTAGTTATATTTTTAATTGTTCATATCGATCTTTGACAAATTTTAATGGCAAGCTTTAAAAACAAAATGCCAGCTGAGATTTATTTGAATAGGTTTCACGAAGTACAAACCGACATCAGCTAAATTTGAATTTAAAAAGAACCGCACGAACTAAACCGAAAAATCTGGATGGATTTCTAACATAGTACATTCTAGCTGAAAATCAATCAAACACTAAACAAACGTAGATATATTCATTGAAACAAAGATTGCAGCTGTTCGAAGCAATTTTTCAATGTAGATCAGAACATTCGTAAATTTTTGTGAATATACAGCTAGTCTACATACGTTTGAACGCTTTCAGTTAAACGCAATCGTTTAAACGCAAGGACTTTTGAACACAGAGACGTTTAAACGCAGGGATGTTTGAACGCAAGGCCTTTTGATGCAGAGACGTTTAGACACAAGCGGGTATTCTGTTAATGAACAGGGTCTACTTTCAAAACAATTTATTGTATTATGCACAGCTACTTTTTTATTTACTAAAATTAAAGTTTTCAATATTGTGGAATAATTAAATATTTAAATTAGAATTAACGGGTTTCTAAATCAATTAATTTATGTTTCTTTTAAGTAAAATTAGTTTTTAATGTGCATCTAGAGTGTATATTTTTTTATTTTATGTGTTTAAAGAAAATTCCTTGAAATACCGAATTGGGTCGAAATATAAAATACACACAAGAAGAATTTGTTCATGAACATAATCACTATTTGAGTCCCTGCGTTCAAACGTCCTTACGTTCAATCTTTCACGCGTTCAAACGTCCCTGCGTTTAAACATCTCTGCGTTCAAACGTCCCCGCGTGCAAACAGCCGCGTTCAAATGTCCCCATTCCGTCTACATAAGAGTGTTAATGCAGCATGCACATCTCATTTTTTTCCTTTATTTATTAAGTTAAAGAAATGGAATTTAGTATGTTTTATAGACCATTAAAACGCATTATTTGCGGTAAATATGTAACTACTTTCACTTCCGGTTTTACCGGAAATGACATCAATTTTCTTATTTTTAATAGAACATCCTGTTAATTTTTGCATACTCGGAATTAGGATGACATTCTACTATACCAATAATTAAGCGAAGTTTTAACATTCACATTTTTTTTTCTTCTAATTTTTGTTTACTAACAAGACTACTAGATTTAAGAAGGTTTGCTGGAAAATAATATTAAAATGTTAATTAAGGAAAAAAATTTTTAATAAAAAATGTAATTGTTTTTTGAAAAATATCTTTTGGCAAATTTTTAAAGTAATATTTCAACTAGAGTGCTTTTAGGTTATAAATTTTATTTTTTTGGGTGCGTGTAACTTAATTAGAATCGATTTGGGTCGATCTAGGACGTTTCGGCGTCGCCGATTCTACGCGACCGGTTCGGCGCCGCCTATTCGGCGGCAGGACGTTTCGGCGACGAGACGTTTCGGTGCGAAGCCGTTTCGGCGCGAAACCGTTTTGGAGCCGACCGTTTCATTCCGGTTTGGGTGGGTCAGGACACTTCATAGTAAACAAAAATTACAAAAAAATATTTCTGGAATGTCAAAACTTCACTTGGCATAGACAAACTTCGAGTTTTATCCTGATTCCGAATATCTAATAATATACAGGGTGTTTCCATAAAAATAAGAAAGTTGGTGTCATTTTTGGTAAAACTGGAAGTGAAAGTAGTTGGATGTTCAGTGCATGTAATGAGATTTTATGGTCTATAAAATATACTAAAATTTCATTTGTTTATCGTAATAAATAAAGAAAGAGAAGAAGGTACGCCATGTTTCAATTCCCACCCGGTTATACTACTTTGTAAAACCTATTTATAAAAAAAATTGTTTTCCATTATTTTAGGTCGTTTTAATTTTATTAATTGCGGATTTGAATGAACAGCAGCGCGCGCGCGTTTGTGTGTGTATGTGCACATGCGCGTGTTTTACAGATTAGCAATACCGCTTAGATTTGTTTTGTTTGGAAAGTTTTTGTATTCAAACTTAAGAGGAAGTTGTGACATGACAAAGAATGACGTTTTACTATAGTAGAAGTTTAATTTTGGTCAATTACATATACAAGTGAATCGAAAAATTCTTACCAGTTGTTGTAAAGAGAAAAAAATCAATTTTTAGATTTCTACGCATATACATTGGGGAATACCAGAAATCGGTAAACTAGATTAATCCTACAAAAATAGGAAAGTGCTGGCGCGC
The DNA here is from genome assembly GCA_958336395.1 of Ctenicera cuprea. Lineage (NCBI taxonomy): Eukaryota > Metazoa > Arthropoda > Insecta > Coleoptera > Elateridae > Ctenicera > Ctenicera cuprea. The sequence goes on along the minus strand of OY284487.1, from coordinate 27,372,949 downwards.
TACTCTAATTACCTATTTAGTTATGCGGTACTATTGAAAGCTGAACATATTAACAGACAAGCTGCTAAGTGTTTTTGTGAATGTTTGCAAGAATTTAGAGTTCAGGGTGTGTCCACAAATTTTAGTTATAATGTTTTAACAGTAAAAAAAAGTTAATTTTCTAGTTATCTCAATCTAAGTTATAAAACCAAGATATAGCTGAATTATTATCAATAACTCTTTCCCTTGGCGTGTTTATTAATCGTTTGCAAGTTTTAATCCTACGCTAAAATATTTTCTCAAAGTAATTTGCATAATCAACGCAGGTTTGTTAACGAACGCAACGCGACGTAAAATGGAACCAAATAGAATTCCTCTTTTTAATGTTATGGCAATATTGTAGTGACGTAGTTACAAAATCAATCTAATTTTTTCAGTGGAACATTTTTTTGCATTTTTCATTGTTATTGCATATCCACAGGTCATTTCTAAGCGCTGTAAACCTCAGTTTTCTTAATCCCATGATTATGAAGCACCCTCTTCTATTTTTTTGTTCTAGGAAATTTAAGAAGAAGAAACATGGTAAGAAAGAAGAAAAACGCGAAGAAAAACCTAAGCTGGAAAAACGTTTATCTACAATGCGAGAAGAGGACGAAGAAGACGGAATTACTATTAAGGTGACGGATACATCTGTACACATTTAAATACACCCTGTATATACACCTCCATAGCACATAGTAAAATGGATGTAAGTACACTTGCACATTAACATAAACCCGTTCCATAATTATTTAGTTATTTTTATATTTCTATTCAGGTAAATATAGCAATTCTATGTGTTCACAGGCGAATTATTATAACGAGTGTCCAGAAAGTCTTTCAGTCAGGGCGGCTATGCATTGTATAACGCATGTCTTTTATTCAGTCATATCTAAGTAATTCATTTGTCATAAGTCAAAGTCAATTTAAATTAAAAGTTTTTATTTTGAATTATTTACTTTCTGCATATTTCTTGTTATAAAATGTTTACGCAAGAACAAAAAACCTTTATTGTGAAATATTATTTTCGCAATGGTCAACAATTAGAAAACGGAAATTGGAATTATTCCATCAATGCGTGTAAACAAGAATTTCGACAAAGATATCCAAAGACATACGTTATACATTCTATAGCCGCTCAGGAGTGAAAGACTTTCTGGACACCCGTTATTTAATATACTATAAGATGCTCTATATGTTTGCTAATCCCTTTGTATTTTTAATTTTGAAAGAAACAAAAATGTTTATTGTATACGTTTTGCAGCGTGCACATCTCAAGGAACATGGTACCTACCCAATTTTACATAGTTTTAGAGCATGTTTATATATCTTTTTACAGTTTATATGTATTACGTTTATTTTGCAAAAACACATCAAACGGTAGTAAGTAATTAGAACTCAAACTGCCTTTTGTATACATATAAATATTATTCTTGTCATTTTCAGTAGTTTAGAGTAGAATAAAAGGAAAGCTTTATTATTATATCTATGCATCTATATAGCGATCACAAATTTAAAAATATTAACATTTCTATACAAATTTGTTTTTTGAATTAAGCTCAAAATATATTTTTTTTCTACTCATATATGTGAAAATAGCAATTTTTCCACGGCTTACTCTACATGAAAGTGATATTTTTTAACTCTAGAGATAAAAATATTTTCACATGAGAATGGCAAATTTAATGGAAAGAATGCATTTATTGCTATGGAAACGGCTTTACAAACAGTAATTTCAGTAATTTGCATTGTGACAGTTCGTTTTGAATTAAATTAAACTTGAAAGTTTTGAACTTGAAACTGCAATATCGCAGAAAAAATAGCATTTCCTACTCGAGATGAAATACGTTTTTTTCGTTCGTGAACTTGCCCCACTCGCCGCTAACGCGGCTCGTGAGCAACTGTCCGCTCACGAAAAAAAACGGTATTTTCATCTCTTGTTGCAAAATATACTATTACTTAGAGTGTTTATTAGCGAACCACTGTTCTAGTAATACGGCTCTTATTCCTTCTGTTTTTTGCTCCTGATCAAAATTTTATTCGCTCATATTACAGGGCTATCTAGCCCTTCTTCGGAACCAGCCTCGGATGTAAGAAAATAGCTTTTTGGTCACAGAGGGCTAAAATACCGTTACCCACACTTTTTTTTTTAATTTCAATCCCGCGACATTTACAAATTTGTGCTCCGATTTTCAAACCGACCGAACCAAAAGGTGCGCCATCTAATCGAGTTTGGCTCTCCCTTCAAACTAAACCATCATCAGATTTTATCAAACTTTTTCTACTTAGGGTCTTTCCAGCCATGCCAGTCTGGCGAAGCACTTATAGAGGGGAGTGGGGGAGAATAGCAGTCAAATTGGTTTTTGGTTGATATCTAAAATCCCAAAGAAGGAATTTGTAGTCCTCAACTTAGGCTTTGCGATGATGTGCGAGTTTGAGTCGTCGCCTTTTCCTTGCTGTTGCCAAAAACGGCCAAACGTTTTTTCTTTCTCGCGGCTCGATCCCACATTGGATTAAAGGAATAGGACCCGACAACGCCTTATTTGGACCACCAGCGACCAAAAACTCATTTGGACCAAAAAACAATTTTCGTAGAACCGATAACTTGCGTAATTGATTGTACAGCTTCAGACTTGAGGACAATTTAGCAAACATACCGAAACCGGAACTCGATCGGTCGACCCGTTCACAAACGACAGTAGATAACCAATTGAAGTGCCCTTACAATACAAATCGATTCGAAACTTCTTTCTAATCGACTCCCAAAAACGTTTTTCGGCAAAAGTCATCTTCAGGATCAAAAATTTCGAAACGTCATGAAAACAGCGTTAAGAATTGAGACGTACATAAATTGCGGATCGAGTCTCGACCATATGCGGAATGCGCCAAGAATGCTCTTGTATAGGTCGGTTAACAAATTGCTGTTTGAGCGAAAACAAAGTCGTAAACTTTTATAAAACACTCAACGTTGCTTGCAGAGTCGGGCTTTGAAAATAGATTTCGGGCGCATAAAGGTATAACATTGCAACCACGATCTCGGCAATAGGTGACGAACGGCACTGGTGTAAACTTGTAATCTATAACTCTCATAATTGCTTTTTATTAATTTTTGATTTACTCGAATTTATTTTTATCAAAAACTATTATTATAAGGGACATGTAAATCAACCTACCTGTCCCCAACGCCGCATTTTTTATTTTCCCAACAGATGAAACATTTCTGTCACCCAAAATAGCTCTCTCGCCGGTTACTTTCAAAATAATTACCTTTTGGTCAACAATCCTGCGACTTGAACTCTAATCTTCTCTCACCGGCTATACTATGGTTTAGTGTGATGTTGAGTTGTGTTCGGTCTCTGTGCCGCCCTCATTTTATAAAGTGAAAAATTATCTCCTCGCAATCGGATCTAAATTAAATAAATATATAAATATTCTTAGGTACACCCTGCAAGTTCTAGGAAAAGTTTTAAATTAGAAAACAAGATAACAGTAAATCGTGTAGTTGACAAAATTATAATGTTTTGTTACACTTTAAAAACTTAACAAAAAATCATTTTATTAATTTCATGTACTTATCTTAACAAGGATTATATTTACTGCGTCAACTGAAAAAGCTGTTGGCATGCTATTGTTTGTTTATTGTTTTGTCAACTGAAATAATGAAGAAATACAAGCTGGTTGTAATAGTATATTATAGACCAAGGTAGAGAAGACATTTTTCTCAGCCGAGCAGAATTAATTCCCGAGATGCGAAGCATCGAGGGAAATAAGTTGCGAGGCTGATAAGTCTTCTCTACCGTGGTTTATATATTATCTTTTCCACTACTAGCACCTTTATTCCTTTTATAATTAATTGATTTTACATTAATAAAAAATAAAATTACAAATGCAAATATGCACAAAAATCAAGTAGCCTTGCTTGAAAACAAGAGAATAGTTAATTTCAATTGACATTTATGTAAAATATATATTTTATAATAGTGGTTATAAAATGTCCAATTTTGATGATTTGAGTGAAAACTGCACTCCTCCTGAAATTAGGGAAGGTGCAGAAAGTGTTGGTGTACAGTTATTACCAGTAAAATCAAAAGATTTTTACATGAAAGTTTATGGTGAATTTAAAGATTGGTAGCAATTGTTTTCAGTATTAACCAGTGGTTAATAATGAAATATTAGTAACCACTAGGAAAGAAATTCATCTTCTTGGCTCTAAAACAAAGTAAATAATGATATCGTTTAATGCTAGTAGTGGAAAAAGTTACTTTACAGCTTTAAATACCTATAACATTTCAATTATTAACATTAAAACCAACAAATAAAACTGAGCGAAATACTTCGCCTAAACTTTTCGATACTTTAGAAATTGTTACTTTTTTTATTATTTATTCAAGAATACTACCAAATTGTTATTTTACTCCTTAACATTGACTACAATAAGAACCACCCCCACCATTTTTACATCTTTACCGAAAACATATCTGCATAATAGTCATGTGCACAAATAGTGTAAAATTCATGGAAACCTTTTATGTAAAAATTATAGTATAAACTTTTTAAGAATCTTGCATTTGGTTAATTCCTAAAGGTGTAAAACATGCATTTCCGTCAAAATCTCGAATTATAACATTTTCATGCAGTCAGTACTTCCCTATACTACAACTATAGGAAAGTAAAATCAAAATGTAGTTAAACGAATGAGGTTTCAAGAAATAAGTAAATTTGTAAGCATTTTATTAAAAGGTTTTGTAACGAGATGTTTTATGTAGAAGATAGAATTCACTGCAAATTAATTATCGCAATACCACTGCGTGTGGATTATGCACCATTGGTGCATGGTACAAGAATGTAGCCGTTGTCACCTTGCAGCACACCCACTTAACACAATCTGATAAGAAAATTTTATTATTAGAACTGTAATTGGGGGCCAAGTTTCCCGACATTAATCGTGCAGATTACTGGTTGTGGGGAACAGTAAAATTTACACAGTCCGTTCTACAGAGTGTCTAGGAAAACCCCGGCCACTTTTCTTGGAGCGGTCAAGAGATGGCGCTTTAGTAAAGAATAATTAAATTAAAATACTGGCAACAACGCAGAATCCAAGACGTTTTAGTTATTAAATACGCCCCATATTAAATCAAAACAACTAAAACGTCTTGGATTCCGCGTTGTTGCCAGTATTTTAATTTAATTTTTTTTACTAAAGCGCCATCTCTTGACCGCCGCAAGAAAAGTGGCCGGGGTTTTCCTAGCCACTCTGTATTACATTAGTAAAGCTTCGTGAAAACATTCGGCGAAACCTTCAACAAGCACGCCACAAATGCTGTCAGATGCAATTTACAATTAACCGCACTTAGCTTGACCTCAGCAAAAACCCTGAAAATTGTGGAAACTTTAAACATTTACGTTAGTCAGGGACGGCTCTAGAGCGGGGCTGGTGAGGCAGTCGCAAAAGCAAAAACTATAGATCTAATTATTTCTATTTATTTTATCCCTGCGCGCATATTACAGTCTGTATTTATTTGTCTACCGTAAACAAAAAATTAACAATATTTTAGTTTTAAATTGGGTAAGATAAGTTGAAATTTACTTAAAATAACCCTAAAATTTGCATAAAATCGATGTTTGTGTAAAAAGGGACGGCCGGGAGGGGGCAGTATGTAAATTTGCCCCACCAGTATTTGCTGCGCGAGCCGGCCCTTGTGTTAGTAGGCATAAAATCACATTCTTTTATTTACATTATATTTTTCAGTTAACGTTTTCAGCGTGAATAGTTAAGCGTTATCAATTTGAAGTTGTAAAGTGACTGTATAATTACCTTAAATAGTTAACTGAAGATCCTTCATGTCTTATCACTACGTAATACATATTGACATTGTGGCATTGAAGTAAAACAAAATTAAAGATTTATTTACGTATATATAAGAATCAAACTTCAAACAGTGAACTTTTTTTTTATTTTTTTGTAATTTGTTCATTACACTAATAAACAATACGCAACACTGTACATTTATGTATTGCATAGTATATCCAAAAATGCATGGCCATTGTATGTATGCATGCACCTTTCATGATGCTTATTTTGTAGTTAGTGTTAACAATTCTCAAGCGGTATATGTTATTTGCAGAATCAAGACGTTAGTAATAAACACTGTTGGAGTATAAAAAGAAGACTTTCAAGAGATAAAGACGAAGAGACTCATGTGTGATGTATTACAAGAGATCAAGGCTGTGTGCTTATACTTAATGCTTAATTATTCTGATCTAGTTTATGTTTATACTGAATACAAAATTACAGTTTCTTTCTTTTTAAACACTCGAAATGGAAACAAGTATGTGTCTATAAAATCCACGTTTAAATTAAGGCAATTAATTATTGTTTTTGTTTACAATGTATTGTTTTCTTTTTTTCATTTTATAAATAAAATATAACAAAAACCAATAAACAGCTAGCGAATCAAATAAAATGACAACATTTATTTCATTTATAACATTTATAAAAGTGGAAACATTTTAGTTAAACAGTCAGACAGTATTTATTTAGCATTCTTTTAAGTATTATTATTTTTTGAACGGTGTAACGATAGAGCTTTAAAGTTTCAATATATCTACACCATTATTACACATATAATAAAGTAAATTAGATGCTTTTGTGTAAATTGTGTAAATGTTAAAAAAAACGTTAAACTTATAGTAGTGACAAACATTTAAATATTTTTTAAGTCCCTTTAAATCAAAATAAAATAATTAAAAAAGAAATACTTTTTGTATCTACTTTTAAGAAGGTTTTGTACTTTTTATAAACCAGTACTTCAACTCTTCAATAGAATTTGTATAAATTTATGAAGAGGTCGTTAAGCATGTATGTAGAGTGCTTACAATACCTCATGAGCTGTGCACGAAGACAACAGTAAGTGTTAAACAGTGTTTTAAGTGAACCGTAAAAAAGTTGGGTAGTCTTTTATACAGACTTGTAGTAAAACAGCGATAACTTTAAACAAAACACTTGGAGAAATATGAATAGACGCTACAAACTGATAACGGTATTTTTAGGTCAGTCTGTATGTAGCGCGGCTTTGGCGTGTTCGTCCTATACCGTGCAACAGCCCATGAGATCTGGAATCACTTCTACTCATAGATATAAATGGAAGAAGGTTACATACACAGTCCTTCTAGTTGCTACCCAACCGGTTACAACATAAACATTCTTTATCAAAATCCACAATGTAGCTAGCTTCTATAAGGAGATGGGTACCCTGTAGGGATGGGCGTGTAACATGAAAACAATCAGGTTACGTTTGATAATAGTAGGTTCTATCGTGAACGTGAATAGTATTTGAAAGTCGGGACGCGTGAACGTGAGTGAAAATTTATGAGAAGTGATTTCCGTTTTCACGTTTCCGTTCCCGTTCTAGTGAAAATAAATGTTTGTTTAGTGTACTCGTATATTTTATTTTTAATTTCGGTTAACCATGTAATATCTTTAATACCAGTTTATATAACATTATTTAAACGATCACAAAAAGGTTCCTAGCGAGAAATCGCTATAGTGTGTTTCTAGCCGAACAAATAACATAGAAATCTCGTATAATATCCCCCTGAAATTCGCACGTTCATTTTAGACGTCATAACTATGAAGAACGTATATTTTTGTATTACGGTTTAATTACGGCTTTAATTAATTAATTTGAACAAATTTGGCTTGTAACTCCGAAATTACGCTTCCTCGCAAACTTTTCATTTCAATAGTCAGTCATTTTAATCTAATTCTACTGTTGATACAATTGAATTTATACCAGCTTATTTGAAAAATTTCAGGTTATTTCACAGTTGCCCAATATTTATTAAATATTGGGTGGGTTTCAGACTCTGACATGGAAGGGGTTTTTTGACATTGAAACTCCACGCTTGTCAGGCGGGTTGGCGAGTGGTTAGGTGCGTGGGGGGAATAGTTTGGGGTGGATGGCATTGAGGTGAAGGACATGATTCCTCACGGACTATGGGATGTGTGAGAGATCAGGAGCTCGCGTGGGCAGGGTCGCTAATTCCCTGAAGCAGGTCTATTCCTTATCAGGACCATAAGAAAGTACCTACCCGCTACCCGCTATGCCAACATATAACAACCTCAATAACAGAAACATCATTCAAAATCGCTGGAAGTACAAAACAAAACTCGAACAAGCTAACAAAAGAAACTAAACAGAAAATAGAAGAGAGAAGAAAGAAACTATGAAAGGTTAATAAAAGAGGTAATTGAAAATAATAAAAATATAAAATGCCTTAGAAAGCAGAATGGAAGACGCGAAATTATAATGATCAAGGAAAATGACAGAGAAATAAGAAACAGAGAGGAAATACTTCGAATTATAGAAGAATTCTACAAAACACGATACAGTTCCCAAATACCGAGAACACACATAAATAACGATGAAAGGAGAATAATCAACGTAGGATCGGAAGACATACCCGATATAAGTAACGAAGAAATCATACATGCCCTACAGAATATGAAAAATAACAAGGCACCGGGAAAGGATAATGTAATAACAGAGATGATAAAAGAGGCAGAAGAAATAATAATACCGAAGTTGAAGATTTTGTTCAACATATGCCTAGAAAAAGGAAAAATACCTGAAATTTGGAATAATGCATCCGTTATCATTTTGTTCAAAAAAGGAGATCCATCACTCCCACAAAACTACCGCCCAATTAGTCTAATGTCGCATTTGTACAAACTATTTACAAAAATTATTACAAACAGATTAACAAAGAAACTAGATCAGTACCAACCAGTTGAACAAGCGGCATTCCGTAAAGACTACAGTACATGCGATCATCTACTAAAACGCTAAGAATACTTATAGAGAAAGCAGTCAAATATAACCTTGAACTCTACACGGTCTTTGTAGATTACGAAAAGGCATTCGACTCTATCGAACACTGGGCCATAATGGAAGGATTAAATCATGCACGAATAGACTATCGTTATACAACCTTAATAAAAAATATATACAAACAAGCGACTTCATCTGTGAAAGTATACGAAACCACAGGAAAGTTTTCGGTCAACAGAGGCATAAGACAGGGGGACACAATATCCCGAAACTATTTACATTGGCTCTGGAGGAAATATTTAAAGAACTAGATTGGTCAGATAAAGGAATTAACATATGTGGAGAACGTCTAAACCACTTAAGATTTGCCGATGACGTAGTTTTATTTTCGGATAAAAAGGAAGACCTAAAGAACATGTTAACAGAATTAGAAACAAAATCAAGACCAGTAGGTCTAAAAATCAAAGTAAAACAAAGACAATGTGTCCTCCCCGTCATAACATACAGAGCACAAACATGGACCCTCACTAAACAGATAAGATCAAAATTACAGATTACACAAAGAGCCATGGAGAGGTCCATTTTGGGCATAACACTAAGAGACAGAAGGCGGAACGTATGGATACGACAAAGAACCGGAACAACGAAAGTAATTGAGAGAGCGGCACATTTGAAGTGGGACTATGCAGGACACATAGTCAGAACCAAAGATAACAGCTGGAACGCCAGAATAATACAATGGTACGACGACATCAAGAAAATTGCAGGACTACCGTGGTTAAGAATCGCACAAGACAGAGAAAGATGATGACAGATAAGGGAGGCCTATACCCAATACTGGGTGCAAGAAGGCTAAAGAAGAAGAAGAGGATTTGGTAGGTAATGTTTACTAAATAGTTGTATAGTTTTCACAAAGCATTTTTTAATTTTTAAACTATGATTCAACGGTTGCAAAATAGCTAAATTATTATTTTGAGTTTTCTGTTTGGCAAATACTTTATTATTTAAAGAACACTCAATGAAGATTTAGTTAAACATACTATTTTGTTGAATTCAACAATTTTTTTACAAAAAGAAAACAGTACAAAAACAAAACTGATAACTAGCAGTTCACAAAAAATAATTTAAAAAAATTGACTGCGAGCGGGGTTTTACCCGCTGCACTGGTACCGTTGTTATATTGCGAGCGAGTAACACCAGTTTGTTATCTGCTCTATGAACATACGCATGCGGGGAAGTGTAATTTCGGAGTTAAAGGCGTACTAATTTATTTCAGTAGTAATTTAATTAATTAAAACCGTAATTAAACCGAATGCTTTCAAAATTTCTACTGAATAATACAAAAATATACGTTATTCGTCAATTTGACGTATAAAATTGATATGAGAATTTCAAGAAGATATTATACAAGATTTTTAGCTTTACCGTGTTATTATTCGGCTAGTCTCGAGACACGTTGTATACCTCATATTTTACTCACTTTTGTTTATTTTTTGGTTTAGAGACAATCATTCTATTTAATAATTATATACTCCTAAATTATTTCTCGTGAAAAATACATGTTTCATTGAAGTCCCCAGGTTTTCAAGTCTTATTTCGATTCTTTTATTGATTAAAATATGGAACCTTTTTATTTCGTCATATCTGAATTTTTACATAAAAACCACGGATCACGTCGTGCGTGGCGAGTCACGCCGTAAGTGGATCACGCCCTGAACGTGAGTGAGCGTGAGTGTTTCAGGACAAGCGTGAAACGCTTGAGCTTGAACATGCTTGAACGCGAGTAAAACTAACTCACCTGCCCATCTCTAGCAACCTATACAGTACTTGAAAATAGTAGCTTTGCTTGATTGACTTCTGTTTTGAAACTGGGTAGACTGAGTAAAAGACATAACAACGGCGTTTCTTTTAAAACGTCAGAAGAAAAAAACCTCAATGCGACGTTAGAGTTTATTCCTAACGAAATGTTGAGTATCGTCTACCGTACTCTAGAAATATCACGTTTAGTAACATATCCTTACCGAAAATGTAAGAAAAATAAATTGGAAATTCAAAACTATAAAACCATATTTTTTGTTGGAATATATGATTTTGTTTAATCAATTATTAAAAAGAAAAGAAAATGTTTGGTTTTTATTTGATATTCCACTATCTTTATTATCCACACTTGTTTAGTTTTGATTTTTAAAGTTTTAAAAACTTCAGTGTGGGGGTGAAGTAAATTTTTCACTAACAGATCTTCTGAAAATTTCAATGAAAATGTATCTCTATTATTGCTCTTCTGAATATTGAAAACTAAAAAGAAAGAAACTTTTGACAATCTTAATAATGATTCCATCCGTAATAAAAAGTCTGATAGTGGTTTTAATCTAACAAATACAAATTCATATTGAATATTTTCTACTGCCCTAGTTCTATACTCCTAGATGTGTTCAGTACAAGGTACAAGTCAATCTAGCAAAACTACTTTTTCTGACGTTTTAATGTTACATTTTTCTAAGCAACATTTTTTAAAAGAAACGTATAGCAAGAAATCGCTGCAATTAAAACTTTAAATGAGTTTTAAAATATGAGCCTTAAATAGGTGTTACCTATTCCAGTAATTTTAGTCGCTATTATCATTTTGTGAATTACTGTTTTTTGGTTGAAGTAATTGTTTCGTTATATCGTCAAAGTACAAAGATGAACTAACAGGTAGTTACCACCTCAAACAACATCGAATTTCATTGAAATGCTGATAATTCTTGTAATAACTAAAACAACGTTTTTAAATTTATTAACATAAAATTTAAAACCTAAATAATTGATTGTTCTTAAATGTTCTGAACCGCACCCAACATCTTTACATACGAATTTAACAATGTAAACAAGAGTCCATTTTGTAAATAATAAACAACAAAAATATATAAACAGGCCCAGCTTAAAAAGATATACATATAGTTTAATGCAATTACATTGCGTGTTGTATTCGGCATGTAACAACAAAATAGCACTTTTTAGCCCAGCCGCGCACTTCGTGGTAAAAACATGTGCCAAATATTATGTTTTATCGCAAACTTCACGTTTCATTCACTCAACCCTTACACATATATTTATTTTTTTTACCGACAATCGCTATTTTCTAAAATAAATGCTGTGTTGCGCATTGCACATTGGTAAAGCTGCCCTAACAAATTAAAACAACAAAATATATTTATTATTGCTACTTTCAGAGACAAAATGAATTAAATTTGCAATGTAATCTGCAATGAGATTGTAATTATTATTTACTGTAAATGCTATTTTAGAAATTGTTATTGCGATTATTTACCTTACATTTTATAACTCGTATTTCTTAATTATTGGCCTATGTTTAGTTATTTCAATCGGTTAATGTACAGTGGAACTTCCCTAACTCGAATCTCAAGGGACAAGAAAAAAAATTCGAGTAAGGTAAACTTCGAGTTACAGAAAATGCACCAAAAAACACACGAAAAAAATTATATGTTTAGTTAAAAGTAGTATTCGGTAATTTTTTTGTGATTTACATAACCACGTCTCCTTCTCTACAAAATCTTCCACCAAATTTAAAGACTTATAAATATTATGAGGTACATTATCTCGAGACTCCATAAAAGTTCTTAGCTTTTCAATCGAAGAATAAATTTGTTCAAATTTGGGCATGACATTAGATTCGCCTTCGTCCTCGTCCTCGTCCTCGTCCTCATCTTCGTTAGATTCTACAAAAAATATTTTTTTAAATTTTTTAATTTATCGTAAAACTTGTCTTTTTAAGCTACGGTTAATGTGTCTGAATTACATACCTTTTGCAATGGGAATGCGACTGTGTAAGATGCTTGCTAAAATATCTTCATCAGTAAGATAATCCATTGTACATGTACCATTATCAACACTTACGTAATCTTCAAATGTTACATCATCCGTACCTGCTGCGGTTCTATATGAAGCCCATAGAACATTTAATTCGGACAGTGGAAGAAAATCTTCTTCATCTCAATAATCAATATCTTGCAGCAATTCATCTTTAACGAACCCTGTGCTTTCCGGAAACAATTGGCAATTGTTTGTTCTTTTACATTCACATCCCATGTTTTACTGTGGTCCCTAATTGCTTCAAGTAACGTCACAATTGTAGGGGCATCCTCCTCCATATTGACCAAAACTTTCTTTACAATCCGTTTTCTATTATAATGTTGTTTTAGATTTTTGATTATGCCCTGGTCCATTGGCTGTAATAAGGAGGTCATATTGGGAGGAAAGTATGCAAGTTTGATGTTTTAGAGTTTATCCCCTACTGGGTGTGCAGGACAGTTATCAACAAACAGTAAAATGTTCCTTTTCTGAGAACGAATCTTTTTATCTAGCTTTAAAAGCCACTTCTCATAAATTTCATTTGTCATCCCCGTGCCTTTTTGTTATTTTCGTAATCTACACCAAGTGATTTGATACCTACCTTTGAAACAGCGTGGATTTTTTGATTTACCAATAACGAGCAATTTTAGCTTTTCGGACCCAGTCATATTGCTTCCAAGCATAACAGTTATTCTCTCTTTGCTACTTTTTCCACCATAAAATTTTTCATTTTTAAATGCAAATGTTTTATTTGGTAAACATTTGAAAAAGAACCCCGTCATCTCATCGGCATTAAAAATGTCATGTTTATCGTACTGACCTATTAAATTGGGCAAAACATTTTGAAGCCAATATGGACACGAGTTTGCAAATCCGCTGCAGCACTTTCACCACATATCGCCTTTTGGACAATATTATGCCGTTTTTTAAATTTATCTAACCATCCTACACTAGCTGAAAAATCTTCATGTCCCAAAGCATCTGCGAATTCTTTAGCTTTTTCTCTAATTATGGTTCCCGACAGGGGTAGATTCTTATTACGTGCGATGGTTGTCCATTTGATCATAGCTTCGTCAATATCATCATAGACACAGGTTGTAAGTCTCTTGCGTTTACTGCTAACACCATAGTCTTTGATTTTTTGTAAAAGTTCATCCTTGTTTTTTAAAATGGTCGATAAAGTGTTTGGGGGAATACCAAATTGTGGAGCAATATCTTTTTTCTTTTTTCCGCCCTTTTCTACGTCGGCAATTAACAAACATTTTTGCTCAAGTGATAAGCACTTTAAATTTCGCTTTGTCATTTTAGATATGAATGCACTTTCACAATGCACTAGCAAATTTTACCACCGATACTTATCTTTCCCGTAATCTTCCAAAAAAAATTGGCCGCACGCGAGAAAACTTTGGTTGCCACTGAACATGTCTAAGAAATACCACAGAAATACTCGTCACTGTGTGTAACTAGGGACTTCCCCTAAATATTCGAATTATATGTTTAGCGAATACATGTAACTAGGGACTTACCGGAAAAAATTCGAGTTAGGAGTGAAATATCAGTTCGACTTATAGAAATATTCGAGTTATAGAAATTCGACTTATAGAGTTAAAAATACATTAAAAAGACAACGAAACATCAGTTTTCATGACAAAAATTCGACTTGGAGAATAATTCGAGTTACAGAAGTTCGAGTTAGGGAAGTTCCACTGTACTTTATATGCGAGTACATTATACATAAATTAATACATTGTTAAAGACCATTTTTTTTATCTCTTCACTTAATTTTTATATAATTACACATATTTTAGACGAAAATAAAGATTCTTCATACGTTTTTCTTATTTATTACGCAAATGTGGACCCCCTAAGGGAAAAATTTCGTGCTTCATTGAAAAAGTCTGCTTCTCCCAAGAGCCTCAAATACACAATCAAATTATAGTTTCTGAATGCAGGGTGGTCACTAGATGTAATTTTTAAAATAATACACTACTTTTATTTTTCAAACGCGATGTACAAAATTGATGTAAATAAAAATTAAAACAATGCTTGAATTCTAATAACATTTTAAAGCTACATTTTTTAATCTCAATCGCTATTCTATACGCAAGTGAGTAAAAGTTGGAGAGAGTTACTTAGAATAGCAATCCTGTAACCAAAAATTCAGTTTGATTAGATGTTTGGAGTGTTTTGAAGTGGCGTTTTTTTTATAAAGAAAACTACTTTTTAGTAAAACGATAAATAAAATTTTTTTTTTCTTATTGGGGACCACATATGTGTATACACTGTAAAAATTGCAACTTATAAGTACCAATTAGGTTAGCATTGCTAAATAATTCATATGAAGCTGTAAATGTTATTGTCATTTTCTAATAAAAATTATATTATCAAATAACTGAATTTTAGTTACCTCCGCTCAGGAGCGTGCTGGCCCACAGGGATACCGGGCAATTGCCCGGTGGACCGCTGCCTTTTTCACAAAAGTGGCCCGCCGATTATGGTGAAAAAATTCTCTTTGGGTCGATTATTCATAGTAAACATAACGTCTCTATTTTTTTAAAATTTTTAAGATTTATATGTATATGAGCCTTGCCTAAAATCAACACCATTTAAGAAACGTAACATAAACATGTAGGTAGTTAAAAATAAAATTTATGATATCTACATCCTGGAATAAGACAAAATTACGTAAATTATTTTGTTTTCGTCGTCCGTTCCGATAACTTGTTTGAGTTTAGTTAATGTTTTAAGATGGACAAGAAACAAAAGGGTAGTGCTGGAGATTTGCGTAAAAGGAAAATAAACTTTTAAAAATAATAAAATCGACGATGTCATTAGTGCACCGGTGCCGGCTTCCAACATTTTGCCGGAAGACGTCATCGTTTCGCGTATTACGTGCACGTAGTATAGCGGCGACCAGCGATTTTGATTTAGCCGTTTAAAGACATATTCTGCAGTTCTGAGTTCATCGGTGATCAAAGCCTAGCGTGCAAGTGTGATGTAGTGACAATATGTTTTAAGAATCCGGCTTTTTCTCAGGGCCGTAGCTAAGATTTTTTGTCCTGGTCGCAAAGTAAGTAAGAGGCTCCTTCCAGATTTTTTTGTGGAAAGGAACGTTTAAGGCGTTGTTAATATATTTTTTAAATGTGACACCTTAAATTAGAGCATTTTTACCTGCAAATTCGCCACTGACTTTAAAAATTAACTAAATTTTTTTCGTTTATACAAGGGGACTCTACTTCTTTGGGGCCCCATTGTCTTGCGACCATTGGCGCTATGCCACTGCTTTTTCCACAGAATTGTGAATTTAATTATTTTCATTTAGAAAGCTACGGCAATATGCAGGAGGAGTTTATTGTTGGACCAAAATTTTATACATATAAAGACTTAGAGAATGATATTTTACGATACTCTAAAGCAAATTGTTTCCATCTGTGGAAAAGGTAGACAAGAAATGTTTGGTCAGATTGCTTAGGGAAAAGAGATGCTAGCACCTACAACCGCACAATCAAAATAACAATTAAAAAAACTATTCTATTATGCAATTAAATATGCATGTGTTCATTGAGAGCGAGAATATACGAGCAGACGAGGAGGACTGAGCGATGTATCGTAAGTAAATGGAATTTTCAATTTTATTTACCGTATAATTCATAGCATTGCTATTTTAGTTTAACCCAAATTTGCTAAAATTGTTAATTTTAGAAAATAATGTCTATTTTTACTTTCCCATACTTCTACTGAAGTGGAAGTTATGATTTCATTCAAATTTTCGAATTTCAGATTTTAACGGAAATACGCGTTTTGGGGTCCAAGGAACCCAAAAAAGTAGCCTTAAAAAATGTCTGTCTGTGGGTGGGTGCGTGCGTGGGTGCGTACGTGGGTGCGTTCGTTTCCCTATATCTCCCCTTCACCGATTTTTAGGATTTGTTGTGGATGTGGAAGTTTCTTTAGTTGCAGGTAGTTTTTTGTAAGGTCGTTAATCGGAACCGGAAACGAAAATTAGACCTGTTTTTTTGGTATAGATTTTTTCTAAACACTTTTTTGAAATTTTAAATACATAGCGTTGTAATACATCCAAAGACAATTCATTTTTTTTTCTTTTCTAAAAGCAGTAACTTCAAAATGAAGGCCGCTACGAATTTTAGAAAATTTTAACCTAAATGACCGATTACTCAAAAACAAAATATCCAATCAATACAAATTGTTATATTACTTGATAGCCCTTAATAAGATAACCAAGTGATGTAAATTTTACTCTGACGCCCGCCAGTTTTGCCCATTTTTTATTAGACTGACAACTTCAAAAAAAAAGATGGCAATATATAGCTTAGAAGTCGCACACTATAATTCTAAGCACAACCACGAAATTGTACAAGTGGGTAAAATTTAGTAAAATTAATGAGAACGCTATAGTAATAGTATATTACGCAACAAGTTTAGAAAAGTGATGTTTTACTAAACGAGTATGGCTGGTTTGAGTACGAGCGAGCGAAGCGAGCGAGTAACTTAATAAGCCATACAAGTTTAGTGAAAACACTTTTCTAACTAGATTGCGTATACTATTGTTTCGCATTTCATGTGAAAATTTAATTTTGTTAGTTTTTAATAAAAGTGACATTAATAACTGTCACAATTACTGGCATTGAAAACAAAAAAATAATAGTAGGTAGGTTGTTTCAATAACATAGTAACATAATTACAGCCAATTTTGATTGGAGAAATTCGTTGCTATGCTGTAATGGTTGCTATGCTGTAAAGTACCACTTTACACAACGATTTTGAGTATAGAAATACAATACAATATGACATGCCAAAAAATATATAACTTATTACTTTACGAATAATTGTATTCAGATTCAGTTATGTAAAACATAGATTAACTAATGCTTTTTATTAATGTTTGTTAATGTTTCATTAGAATTTTCCTAATATTTTTTTGTTTTATTCCGTATTTTCAAAAGAGTGCTTAAAATGGTGCAAATATTTAAAAAAAGCTTAAAATAAATTTTAAACAGTTCACTCCTAAAAACGCTACTATTATTCACTAGTTAATCTGATTTATCTAAAACTGTCGGTGAACAATTGAACATGCCAATAGTGTACATTACGTTACACGAGACGTCATACCGGCAAAATGTCTAAGCCGACACTGGCGCACTAGTCACGCCGAAAAGTGTGCTAAATTGTAAACATTTTTAATAAAGATTGCATCATAAAATATGAACACTAGAGGCAGTGATCTCCCCCAATTGGTTATAATAAATATTCCGGCGGGTGGTCTAGTGGTTAAAGTCCCAGGCTTTGAAACTAGACTCCCAATGGCAGTTGGTTCGAGTCCACTGCTCGTCGGTAATTTTTCTGAACAAGTTAAATCCGACGGGTCCATGGATGGTGTATGTAGGTGTGTATGTTGGGTTGCATGTCTGTCAGGGGTGGAGTGCATGTTACACCGGTGAAAGAGCGCATATTTCGGAAATTTTGGAAACGCCGCCAATTGCTCTTGTGAGAACTATTACAGTTAACGCTGCGTCTAGCTCCACGTTAACGTGAAGCAATAAAATATTTTAAGATCCACGCGACGACGTCACAATGCTGCGCACTAATTTATCAGTGAATGAATGCAACTTTGTTTTCATATTCTTTTTTAAATTTAACTGCTTTTAACCATAACCTCGGACATACAGTAAAGACCAACAACATTGTTTTAAGAAAAGCAGTATAAAATTTAAAAAAAGTTTGAGTCCAAACGCGATTCGACCCATCAACTGTTTATGCAGTAAAACGCATGTCCACCTGAGCTACTACGAAATTGCAGGGAGTCTCTAAAACACGTATATAAACTTCAAACAGTCAAATGATTATCTGTATATAAAATACTTAATTACTTTAACAATATTTATTTATTTTAACCTTATACGTATTTCGGCATGTTTACATGCCATTGTCAAAGGTTATATGAAAAAGTAAGCACTTAGTGTTGTTATAGCAATAGAACTTGGCGACTTGATCTCGGTAATCGTCTGAAGATAACTTGATTTCTTATTCCAAAATGTCAAATAGAGAAGAATTTAAGAGATCAATTTGCGCATTCATTAACGGTACAGTTTTTAAATGTTTGTGAATTTCAAAAGCTTCTAGTATATCTAATTTACGTTTATTATTGCAAAAGTGTAAACATTTTATGGTGTTATTATATGTCATTGAATGATTGTGTTCTAGTAAGTGTTTAGCGTAATTTGATTTATGTGGGTGTTTGTATTTGTAACAACGTACGTGTTCTTTATATCTAATATCAAAATTTCTAATTGTCTGGCCTATATAAACCGAATTACAATGCGAACAATTTAATTTGTAAATGCCTGATTTTAGCAAATCGTGTTTTTGATTTTGCATTCACGTTAACGTGGAACTAGACATGGTGTAACGAAAGGATCAAAGACTCCAGCTACTATACTTGTTCGTGCCTTTTTTACTTAACCTCAAAAAAGTATTGCATCCTATCCGAAGCTTATAACCACAAAAATATTAAAAATGACTATATTAAACATAGTAAAGACACCCCAAAGCTTAGCAAAACTATCAAGTGTTTTAGAAAACATATACAAAGTAAGTAATATATAGTAAACACTCCTTATTAAATGCTAAAGCTACTTTCTTCCTAGTGCAATAGAACAGGCTTGTCTTCTTATGTAAAGTATGCAGAACACAAGCCCATAGAAAAAATAAGAAACATTGGTATATCAGCCCATATCGATTCTGGAAAAACTACATTAACTGAGAGAATTTTATTTTATACGGGTAGAATTGAAGAAATGCATGAAGTTAAAGGTAAAGACAATGTAGGTGCCGTTATGGATTCTATGGAATTGGAAAGGCAAAGAGGAATAACAATACAGTCTGCTGCTACATACACCGTGTGGAGAGAGCATAATATAAATATTATTGACACACCTGGCCATGTAGATTTTACTGTAGAAGTAGAGCGAGCTTTACGTGTTTTGGATGGTGCCATATTAGTATTATGTGCAGTTGGTGGAGTGCAAAGTCAAACATTAACTGTAAATCGACAGATGAAAAGATACAATGTACCCTGCTTGGCTTTTATAAATAAATTGGACAGATTAGGAGCCAATCCAAACCGTGTAGTTTCACAAATGAGATCAAAATTAAATCATAACGCTGCATTTATACAGATACCGATAGGTCTAGAAGGCGAAAATAAGGGTTTAATAGATTTAATTACACAAAAAGCTGTATATTTTGATGGATCATTTGGTGAAACGGTGCGTTATGATGAAATTCCACAGGATATGCGAACTGAGAGTACAGAAAGGAGGCACGAACTTGTAGAGCACCTTTCTAATGCTGATGACACCTTAGGTGAATTATTTTTAGAAGAAAAAAGCATTACCGAAAATGATATAAAAGCAGCCGTTAGACGTAGTTGTTTGAAACGAACATTTACTCCTGTGCTAGTTGGTACAGCTTTGAAGAATAAAGGCGTGCAGCCCCTTTTGGATGCTGTTTTAGAGTTTTTGCCCAATCCTGGACAAGTGCAAAACCTAGCACTACGAGAAAAGGAAGGACAAGAGCCAGAACGTGTTGTTTTAGATCCGAATCGAGATGGTAGCAGTCCTTTTGTTAGTTTAGCATTTAAACTAGAAGCTGGAAGGTATGGGCAGCTTACTTATATGCGTTGTTATCAAGGCATGCTCAGGAAAGGAGATACCATTTTTAACACAAGAACATTTCGTAAAGTGAGAATAGCTAGATTAGTCCGGTTGCATTCTAATAACATGGAAGATGTAAATGAAGTATATGCCGGTGATATATTTGCAGTTTTCGGTGTGGACTGCGCCAGTGGTGATACTTTTGTAACTGATAATAAACTAGACTTATCTATGGAGTCAATCTTTGTGCCTGATCCTGTGGTTTCCATGGCCATAAATCCAGTAAATAACAAAGATAGAGATAATTTTTCGAAAGCCGTTGCTCGATTCACCAAAGAAGATCCCACTTTCCAGTTCTATTTTGATGCTGATAACAAAGAAACCATTGTATCTGGGATGGGTGAATTGCACTTAGAAATTTATGCACAGAGAATGGAAAGAGAATATAGTTGCCCAGTAAAACTTGGAAAACCAAAAGTAGCTTTCCGTGAAACACTAACATCTCCTTGTGAATTTGATTACTTGCACAAGAAGCAGTCAGGTGGGCATGGAGAATATGCTAGAGTCACAGGGGTATTAGAACCATTACCACCTCAAAAAAATACAACTCTTGAATTCACTGATGAAACAATAGGTACAAATGTGCCAAAACCATTTATACCAGGAGTCAAGAGAGGTTTCCATATCATGGCTGAGAAAGGTTTACTGACAGGACATAAATTATCAGGATTGAAATTCCGACTTATGGATGGTATGCATCATATTGTGGACTCCAGCGAACATTCATTCTGTCTTGCAGCACAAGGAGCGATTAAAGAAGGTAAATGACCTTTTTTAGGAAAAATTTTAAATATACTAAAATTAAAATTATTTTCAGTATTTGAACATGGTTTGTGGCAAATATTAGAACCTATAATGGCCGTAGAAGTAACTGCACCAGAAGAGTTCCAGGGAACCATTATAGCACAACTGAATAAGAGGCATGGTCTGGTAACTGCCACAGAAGGAACAGAAGGTTGGATTACCATATATGCTGAAGTTCCATTAAATGATATGTTTGGATATGTTGGAGAGCTTCGGTCGAGTACGCAAGGCAAAGGAGAATACAGTATGGAATACAGTAGGTATTCACCATGTCTTCCAGATGTTCAAGAAAAATTAATTGAAGAATACCAGCGAGCAATGGGCATTCTACCAGAAAAAATGCAGAAAAAGAAGAAAAATTAATAACTTTTCTAGTGTGTATATTTGGCTGTTGTTTTAGATATGCAATTTGTATATAGACTTATTTAATACAATAAGATACATCCATAGTTCAATTATAAGACACCTTTCTATTTAAGAAGAATGCATTGTTGATGGATGATTGAACAAAGTAATTTTGAGAACTTACTGGTCATTGTAACCGTGTATTAAATTAGGCCAGAATCTTTAACAAAGAAACATTGTTTTAAGATATAAATAGATAAAAAATTATTGTCTTGGTTGTCTTTATTAAGATCATTATTTGTGGTTAGTATCCAATACAATATGTCAAAATATTATTTCTTTGTATGCAGGTGACCGTAATAGTTATTAAATAAATTTAAATTATAAAGGTTTTAATAAAGAAACTTAAAACATACATTGTTTTATTGATTATAGGTATATAAAATACTTAATTACTTCAACAAGATTTATTTATTTTAACCTTATACGTATTTCGGCATGTTTACATGTCATTGTCAAAGGTTATATTGGAAAGTAAACAGTTAGTGTTATAGCAATAAAACGTGATTGCTTGATCTCGGTAATCGTCTGCAGATGACTTGATTTCTTATTCCAAAATTTCCAATAGAGGAGAATTTACAAGATCAGTTTGCTCATTCATTAACGGTACAGTTTGTGAATTTCAAAAGCTTCTAGTATATCTAATTTACATTTATCATCACAAAAGTGTAAAGCTAGAATTTATAAATATATTGTTTTATTTTATGGAAATAATTGATCTATACACTCTAGCATACTTATCATCACAGCTCTTACATTTGGTATAATATAACCTCTACGAAGATAGAAGGACCCTCTATTATTGGTTGATTAAAACTTTGTTTTTACAGATTCATCAGAGGCGCTGGCAATGTCTATATCATTTTCTTTACTTGCACAGACAAAGATTGACGTGATGTATAAAAAAATTAATTCGTGTTAGCATCATAGCGTGCACATCGCCTTCCTTATGTACCCTTTAAGCGTTTGTTCATCAACAAGTAGAAAAAGTGTTAACAACTTTTCTTGTGGTGCTTAAAAGTGAAATCAAGGTAATAATCTGCAATGTATACCAGTGGCGGTTTCTCCATTGGGTCAAATGATCATTGACCTCCCAATAATATAAGAAAAAATAAATAATTACTTTTTGTTTAATAATATTTAAAAAATGCTTTATAGTTAGCTTTTGTATGAGATTTCCATGCGAGAACATTTATTAAAAAGCTGCCGCAAAATCCAAAAAGTTGGAATGAGTATTTCGCGCGCATTAAACGAATCTATGCGAGGGTCGTTTGGCTGTCAGTCCCCAATTCAGCTATACGACACCGAATAAAGCCTCCGACTTAAAAGGCCTTCAAATGAATAAGAGTGAAATAGAAAGCTTCATTGTGGTAAAATTCATATTACACAAGCTAAAAGAGGATAGAAGTATCTGCGTATTAAAAACTTCAGGGTCACGGACCCGGCACTTCCGAGAATTATGCTATTAGCTGTCCGTGGTAAGCGCATGCCAATAGCCGCCTAATTTGCGGGATTCGCACGTAAAGGACGTAGTATTGTGAAAACAGTTGTTGGTTGTGTAATCATAATTAGTGGTGTTGTACGATGTACGTGCAAAATAATTTTGGATTGTGGATGCCATGTAATAAAATGCTTTCACTTGTTTCCACTGTCTGCTATTTTGTGATAATTCATTGTGCGATATTGACTGCAAACATTTAAAAACTAAAATTCAACACATTTTTCAATCGTAAACCACATTAAAATGTTTGTGCATTTTGACACACTGGCAATGTGGGTATCGATTTACAATAATTTTATTAGAGAGTGCTTATCGAAAGTCTATTAAAAACTTCAATGAAAATGTTAGCAAAAATAGATCATTTTGCCAACGTAAAGTATGGTTTTGAAATATAAGGCTACCTAAAACGTGGATAAGAACAATTTTTTTCCAAAAAAAAAAATACTTTAAAATGCCTCCCAGTACACCACACCACGAGCCGCCACTGATGTATACTAATAATACTTCTATTCACTTTATTAATTATTTTAGTAACAAGTAGTTATTCACCATGGTAAGAATAAAGGTACTGTTCTTTTCAAGATTGCTATGGTAGCAATGCCAGGTGCCAGCAAGCTTGGCATTCCAAACTCTACATAGAATTTGGAATTATTTCAACAGTGGTAAGAAATTAACAGCTCACTAGAGAACCTGTATATGCAAAATGTAGCGTTTGCAGCAAGCATTTTTTGGATACCGACTTTGCATGAAATAATCGACTGCTACGAACTGCAGTACTTAAAACTCATCTTCCATATCCAAAACCGCAATTGCCACATTATGCAAAAATTCCCAAATGACGACACGGTCTAAACCGAAAGCGACTAGGCGCCATTTTGAATTTTTTTTTAAATAGAAAGGGCGGGTCGAGTGATACCTCATTTGAAAGGTCTTTTAGTTCTGCGTCTGATCCTAAAGTTTCAAAGAAAAATATTCAGCCATAACACAATGGGGGATATTAAACAAATGGACTTACTCAATTCAAAATTGTTTTGATTTTTTTATCCAGTAGTTTACTTTTTGATTTGCACGGCAAAATTTTCCCAGAAAGATCTCAGGTAGCTGGAAACAATATTAAAAACGTTATGTTCCAACAAGACGGTGCGCCCCTCATTATTATAGGCCTGTTTCTGACTTTCTCAACGGAAATTTTCTTGGAAGATGGATTGGTAAGCGGGGACTTGTAGAATAGCCAGCTCGCT
The DNA here is from genome assembly GCA_958336395.1 of Ctenicera cuprea. Classification (NCBI taxonomy): domain Eukaryota; kingdom Metazoa; phylum Arthropoda; class Insecta; order Coleoptera; family Elateridae; genus Ctenicera; species Ctenicera cuprea. The sequence continues at coordinate 27,348,567 of OY284487.1, read as the reverse complement.
CCCCAGATTTAACTCCCTTAAGATTTTTTTCTATGGGAATATCTGAAATCGAAAGTGTACAAAACCCGTCCAGAAACAATTGAAGAACTGGAGCAACGCATTACAGAAGTTTGCAGAAATATCACTCCAGAAACTTATGAAAATGTAAGGCAGGAATTTCATAACCGACTTTTTATGTGCCAAGAAGAGAATGGTAAACATTTCAAACACTTAATTTAATTTATTTTTGCATTAATTCTTAGTTTTTTTTAATAGACTTCTTTATCTTCAAACATTGTCATTTTGTTCTGGATTCTGGATTTGGAATTGGGAGTGTGAGTTACCTCATTCGCACTTAGGTCACAATAGGTGGGCCCATTGTACTGTCATTTTGTTATGGCTGAATATTTTTCTTTGAAACTCTAGGATCAGACGCAGAACTAAAAGACCTTTTCAATGAGGTGTCACTCGACCCCTCCTTCCATTTAAAAAAAAATTCAAAATGGTGCCCAGTCGCCATTTTGGATGCTACAAAATTTTAATATAGGCTGAAAAATAGTATTTAATTTCCCATTACAGCACACCAAATTTTGTGGTAAAATAACAAGTCGTTCAAAAGTTAGTTGGGGGGGGGGGGGGGTTACTTTATAGACAGTGTATATTGTTGAATAATCGTTGCAAATACCATTCGCAATCAAAATTTAATTTTTTAAGAGAATGTTTTGTGTTTACATGCAAATAATTGCAAATTTCGCTTAACAAAAACAGCTCAAATGCCACTTGACTTTCGGTTTCGCGGCATTTTTAACGAGTTTTTGTTTCGCAAAATTTTTACAATAATTTGCATAAACATTAAACATTCTCAAAAAAATTTGACCTTTCATGGTATTGCCTTCAAAAACCTATAAAAATATAACTAAGATCGGCATGGTATGGCTTGTACCTATGTTAAAAATTTAGTTAAAATTAAAGCCTGCAACTTAGATTAAAATTAATTTTCTTTTTTTTCCTGTCTCTTATTTCGTGTAACAGAAACCCAGCAGGGGAGCCAAATGTGTGACTTGCACAAGGGCGCAGAAAACCTCAGGATGCGCAATAGAACGCTGGCAATGGCAAAGAAGTTAATAATAAAATATAGACAAAGTCAAATATTTATTGATAATTGACTAGACATACATAAATTATGCAAATTATTACTATATTCTAAATTTAAATACCTGTATCAATAATAAAAACTTTTACCATAGAGATCAACACAACTCCCATAAATCACAAACAAATTTTAACACAAGCCTGAATCACACCTTCCCTAAAACTAAAACATGTTAATTTATTATACAGGCTGACAGTACGGTAAATAAAAATATAATGAATATTTTACAAAATATGTGGTATTTCCAGAAGTACAGACAAAATTTCAATAAACTTCAAATATTTTCTACTGAAAAAATTAAATAAGTTCTTACACAAAATCTTTGGCACTCAATTTATAAATATCGTTGACGCAGTCGTTTTAGAAGTAATAGTAACGGAACACCTACATATGTTACTTCGTATGTATTATCCATTCCAAATGCCTTTTCAATTTTCATACTTAGGCACAAATTCTACATTAAAAATTTATAAATACATCAAAGATACAATAATATGTACATTATTCGATTGAAAAACTAGACCTGTTAATGTGCTTGCTTAAATGTATATAAATCACAATCACATAATTAAAAACACAACCAAGTTCTAATATATCGAAAAAAGGTTGATTTTTGAGCCATTCGGTTAAAAGTAAATGAACTATTTTTAAGCTTACTACAATATAGTCCAAATACCTCCTGCATATTTATTTCAGCAATTACAAGTTGTTTGCCAAAAAGTAAAATAGAAATATAAAAATATTGACCTGCATATTCCAAGAACATATTTTATCCGCTTACGGTTTAACATAACGCGATAGGTAAAGAAGATAACGTTCTACAAGCAAACAGCATTTACACCTGCAAAATTAGTGCTTAGGTTGAAACACATTTAGGTAGGTTAAAAAAAAGAACCCCACCTAATAGTTATTTATGTATTAAGGGCGTAAAGAGGCTTTTATGGCGTAAGACGTAATTTTGAGCCCGAGGCGGCAGCCGAGGTCTAAGAATACTTCGAAGGCCATAAAAGCAAGTTACGCCCGTGGTACATACACAACTTTATGCACGGATGAAGATTTTTTAATTTAATAATATTTCTAAAGTAAATTGAAAATATTTATAAAATAAATTGAATTTTTCACCCACATCTAGCGTTGCTTTGATTAAATTTGAGATTTGACGCGTACCTAAGGTAGCGGGTAAACACCGGTAGCCATATTGCCTAAAATCTTTCGTTTTCCAAGTGATTAAACTGTTTCTATTTAGGTATGATATCGTTGTTTCACGTTTCATTATAGCCCATGGGCAATAAAGAGGTCCATGGGCTATAAAAAGACGTTTATGACAAAGAAATTCGTGTATAATTGTCAATTTATGATACAAGCGTGCATAAAAAAAATAACTCGTCATATTCCGCCTATGCGTAAATGTTATGTGTAAACGTATGTAAAATGTTTTGAAATTCAAACGTATGTAAAATGTTTTGAAATTCAAACATTTTCACAACTTTTGGACAAACAACCCGCAATACTAATGGAATACGGTTACAATAAAGAAAACTAATACAGCTTCACTCTTATTTCCTGGTATAGTATAGATGTTATTTTCATCAACAACAAGATTAACTTCAATAGGCAATGGGATGTTCGATTATTACAATTATTTTATTATGTATTTATAATGTCTAGAAAAAAAATTAACTTTGTATCCAAACTTAATTAAGCAGGTAATTTTCAAAAACAGTTTTGGAGAAGAATACATATCTATTAAGTAGTAGTAGTTAGTATTCTTCTCTTTTCAATTCTAAACAGTAAAAATTGTATTCAATTCTTCTTTCTCTACTGCTCATTCTTTAATTTTTGCACTCACCATAATGAAATATAATTTACTTTTTTTAATTTAATTAATGCATCTCCAAAAATTTTACACCCTGCATTAATGTTGTTTTTTGATATGTACAATATCGCATTTGCTATTATAGTAGAAACCAAAACACAATTACAACAATGTTTTAAATTTCGTGGGCAGTGCAGAAGCTTTCTTCTTTCAATAATATACAGTTATATTAACATTTCAGTATTGTAGTTAACTACAATCAACTTTTATGCAATCTTAAATTAATTACATTACAACAATGTACAATATTTGCTTTTAATAATCAGGTTTTGTGATGTTACAAGTAAATAAAGGAAATAATATATGACAATGTTTAAGCCTCTAGATTATATGATAAAATGTTTACAACAATTTGATGGATGATTTCTTAAATTCCTTAACAACACACTCAATCCTTTGGTATGTTATCCAATTCTATTTTTGATTATTAGAACTGACAAATTAAAAAGATCTCTTTTTACAAAAATATTAAGACCGATTTAAATATACTAAGCCTAATCTAATACAGAGGAGTATCTAATAAACGTCTAATTTAACTAGTGCTTACCATATTCAAATGAACAGGAGATTTAGAATTACTGTGAAATCGTAATAGCTCAACAACTGTAATGGCAACTTGAACTAATCCTCTTCCTTCTAACACATCTGCTGCACAGCACACAAGATTCTGAAATGAATATAAATACATCAATGCTTAGAATGTCTAGGAATTTAATATAATACTTAGAAAACCACGGTTTCCTCACTCCGAATTAACTTTTAAAATATATTTCGGAAATTAAATGCAATATTGGTTTTGCTCTTTATTAACATAGCTGCAAGTAATACTGGTATACATATGTGTTAAGTTTATATAATAGATATTAAATTAAGTAACATTGAAAACTAACAGAAAATACTCTTCTTCCTATAAATACTTGTAACAAATTAAGGCAACTAAAGTTTATACAGAGAGATCAAAAATAAACTTGATTGCGGGAGCCACTGAAAACAATAAAACTTGCCTAATCTGTGTTATGCCTTATGTTTACATTATAGAATTGTCAAATTTTTTTGGAGTTACTAAAGACCACAAAACGTTTCTTTTAGAATCTTATTTACGCAATGGTGTTAAATTAGAAGATGGCGAATAGCATTATTCTAGGGAAGCGTGCATTGAAGAATTTCGCGAAAAGTATCCTGTTGATGTTGCTAATTTTTCCTATGGCAACATTCACGCTGCTGTAAAATGTATGTCTTTTTAATATTACCTATCACTTTAATATACAAATTTGGTTTAAATTACATATTTTTGCATATTTGTGTAGCGTATTAGACTGTGTTAAAGTCACATGAATAATTGTAGTTGAAATGTAGTTTTTTATAAAGTGCAATATAGACAGTGGTCATATTTTTCATGGGCTCCCAGGATCCTTTTTATTTTCGATCAATCTGTATAATTACAATTTTTAATTAAATATTTTTTACGATAATTTATCTATTATGCAAATCTAAACTAATTATTATAAGAGCACCTGGACCAATTTTAACATACAACAGATCAAAAATTTGATTACATATTATATGCAACTTTATAATACGAACACTTAAGTAACTAATTTCCATTTGGTACGATTTGTACATTTGGAATGAATATGTAATATTTGAACACAAAATATTTGCTGCCGCTTTTGAAATACTATTGTACATTCAAGTTTCTTCAATACTGGCTAAGAAAACTGGATGTTATTAAATCAATACAATTAATGGCACCCCAATTAAAATCTACTGCATTTCACACTAATTACTTATTTACCTCATTCAAAATTTTTTATGTGAAACTGCTTATTTATTCCGAAACAGACATGTATGCAGTGAATCTATATAAATTTTTGTCCACAATGTAGTAGAAATTCATTTTTTGTGTTTCTTTATTTGTTTTGGTACACACAAGCATGAATGAGTTAAATCTACAATAAATTTTGATGTGGTTGATAGAAAAATATAGTGATGAGCCGCTGGGAAAATTCTTATAAGGAAACTTCCCAAATCTAGTTTTTTTTCTGAGGAAATTTAATGACAATTCCCGAATATTCACAAATTTAAATTTGATGCCAGAACATCAAAATAATAATGTTTCTGTAAAACTATCAACACTGGAGATATTTAAATAGTAAAACGTAAAAATTGTGTAGGTGAATTATAAATTATAAGCAAAATGCGAAGACAGTCAAACAGTTTTGCGATATTCTTCAAATTAATTTTAAAAGTTTTTATATTTTAAAGTTATACAGGGCGAGTAAAAAGTAATGCATATGTTCGTAAATATTGATTCTAAAAAAAAGATTTAATCTTACCTTTAGTAAAAGTTGTTTGTTAAATTTTAGTGCATACTTTATTGATGTTAAATTTTTTATATATAGTGCCATTTAAAAAACAAAACACGGTTGCCATAGCAACCAAACAACTAAGGTAGAGAAAATTGGCATTAACATTGACAAACTATACACTGAAATTTAACAAAAAAACTTTCATAAATGTAAGATTAATAAGTCTTAAACTATATATTAAATCTTACCTTTTATAATAACATGTAAACATGCCGAAATAAGATAATGTTAATGTCACAATAAATAAATAATGTTGAAATTATTTTATTTAAACTTCTAAGATTATGTTTTAGAATCAATATTTACAGAGTTTCAGGCATTATGTGTTACTTTTTATTCACCCTGTATAATTTTTTTTTTCTTCCTTTCCTTAGCTATTTTTACAAAAGGAGAAATCTATGCCATATCTGTTAAACTATTAATTATTATAATTTGCATGAAAAAAATAGAGAAGAACATGTGAAAAATAGAGTTACTTGATATAAAAACTAATGTCTTTCTGCAACATGTCTGGTTATAACTAAAAATAAAAAAAAGGGCAATGGGAATTGTCACGGAAATATTCAAGAAAAAAAATCCGTTTTTTTCCCTAAATAAATAAATTTCCAGTGTTTTCTCATCACTAGAAAAATATAAAAAAAACTACGTTGATATCAGCTTTTTTGAGAAGCTTTTTTCTGGCGTATAAAAAGACCATGTCCCTCTACAATAAACAATCTCTGAATACCTAAATCTAAACGTAATTACAATAGAACACACAATAACAAAAGAAAGTAAAATACAAAATGAGTTGGAATTTAAGTGTTGACCTTTTCAAGCAGTAGAGATTGACAGGAGTTCAATTAAATTGCAATCATTATTGGCACAGGAATTTGCCACTGTGACACATTACAACTAGGAAATACAATCCCGGGATCTTGGTTGCAATCCCGGAATTTCCAGGATCAAAAACTAGCCGTTTTTTGACTGCAGAGAATGCAGCCTGCTGATGTATAAATTTCTAATGACAATTCAGCGGAAAATCATGGAGTGGGAAAAACAGTTTTCTGCTGATAGAGCATTTTGTACCAGCATCAGACCAGGACTTGATGGAGGCACTTTAGACGAACTATTATTACAAAGTCACAATTTACAAAATTCTAAAAAGTTTTTATAATTTTTTTTGTTACCAATTGAATTTTTTTAATAAAGTTTAAAGTTAATGCATAAAATTGAGTTTTTTTTTTATTTTAGCAGGTCAGTCCAGCGATCGATCCGGGGATTATTCATTTTCGGTCCTGAAATCCCAATATTGAAATTTAGTTTCGGGATTGTATTCCTAATTACAACACATGCAAGTTTCATATTCATATTTTTGTTTTTTATAATAAATGCTAAATTATTTTAATATTCGTTAACCCTATCTTAGCAAAATCTATTCGTTTTATCTCATATCTATGCAGCAGTCTTTGTAATACATAATACTGAAAAATTAAAGTAATTAATGACTAGAAATAAAATAATATTCATAAAAATCAAAACATTTACATATATGACCTTACAAATTCTTATTTCTTAGTGTAAATAAAATGCAAATTATTACGAAAATCATTTTTTAAGAAACAGCAAAAATGTTTCAAGTTAAAAATAATACAGTTAAATTTCTTCAAATATTTTGGAAAAAAATGATCTTAGCAAGACGCCCCAAGTTGTGTTTAGGGTTGCCACAATTGAATATTCAAAAAGGAGGACAAAATGTCTGCGACATCAGTCTCCAGTGTTACCCTGTTACCATGACTAATTCAAATTGCACTTTTTACAGAAGGATATTTTTTTTGCACAATTCCGAGTTAGGTGGGTAATGTTAATGATCATTGCAACATTTTTATTGTGAGCAATTAAATTAGATAGTATCGTCCAGTTTTTTACTGTGATACTGTGGATGCATCTAACCAGTTGTTGCTTATAGGCTGACATTTATTTGTCCAGCTTAAGCATGAAGGAAGATGTGGTTTTTAATTTTAATTTCAGGAAAAAGATCTGGCTTAAAATCGGACATGTAGCAACCCTAGCTGCACATCTCACATCACATCTTTTTGTTTTATGTAATTTTTTTTTATTGGTGCCCCATTTTACCTATTTAAAGCACGCCTCAGCGTGTTTAAATCGAACTTTCAAAAACGCGCGTTTTTTAAAGTTACCATGGCAACATCAACAACTCGAGAAACGTGAAGTCTAAATCACAATTTTTTGATTATTGATCTGACAGGAGTACCTTGTAACGTCAAATAAAATATTACTAACAAATTTCTGAAGGTAAGCAAGCACAACTCGTTCATTTATATCTGTTACCTTTTGCTCTTCCATCCATTTGATGAACTTGTCATATTCTTTGTTATACGCATCATTAGATTTTGGCGGTATTAACCGCGATTCTGCTTTACTATTTAAAAAATCGATATTAGAATTCATTTTTAAGCAGTGCGGTGACAACAATTAATCTTTGATGACAAGATGCAAATTAATTTCTGTTTTTCTCATTTCCATGACAACGAAAGGTATACTGATGTCACATCACGAATTCAACCATTTTACATTATTAGTTCTTATTTCCATTTTTTGTAGTAATAATACCAGTATTTATGGTTTCAAAGTGCACCAATAAAAAAAAATAGCGTAAAGTATTCGTGGATAACTGGTCTTTAAAACACTTGCTCTATTTCGAGCACTCCGGCTGCGCCGTCGTGCTCGAAAAATCGCGCGTGTTTTAAAGACCTTTTTATCCACTTATACTTTAATATACTATTTTAAATCTTTGTATATGAAGTTTAACTGCATACTTATATAAAATTATTGATGTAGTTTAAATAAAATGTATAGCTGTTAGATTTTGAACTCTCTTCACTTTAGATTCTCAGTGTGTTACTATTAACGGCTGTTTAAAACAACTCCTGGTCAAGTGACGCATCACATTTTTCCTAATGCACATCTTCGAGTTTGTTATGTACATAACCTTACTATATACATGACATTTGCTTGTAATAAAATACCCAAGTACAGCAGTCAACTGTCACAACTAAAAATTTTGTATGAAGTGTACAGAATAAGCTAGGACATGTGTTAACATTAACAAAATCACACAGTAGCCTACTTGACCAGGAATTTTTTTAATACCCGTTAGAAAATGAGCAATTTCAAGTGACAACATTTCAGTATTCAACACAGAGTAATTTTTTTAATTAAATAAATACAAAAACTAAAGTAGCAAATCTACACAGCGAGAATAGGAATAAATAGGATATATAACTCTTATAAAAAATAGTTTTCTACACAGGCAGATATATGGTTACATATAAATACTGTAAATTCGTACAAGTTTCTAAATAAGTACATGAATGTACTAAAAAATATTAAAAATAATATGTGAAAAACCATCACTTTAAGCAGCATCGTGGCGTTTGATTTAAAAATATTTAATTCAAATTATGTATTTAGACATCCTAAAAAATTTTAAACTATAGCAAGGTATAAGTAATCACTATTTAGTTTTAGTGATCCTGACACTGAATAGATGGAAAACATGCTAATTTTTAGCTGCTGAAATAATATTAAAGCTACCAATTCTAATTTATCATTAATCGTACATGTACAGGCACTATAATTATATCAAATAGCTTAACAGCTTACAAAATCACATTTCCAATAAACATCATAAAATAAACACCTGCAGGCAATTAATTTTCATCTTAAACAAGTTAATATTTCCAGAACATGTAATACTGCTGTTATACAAGCAGCCATACTTACAATATCAACGCCAATTCTAACCTTTTATTTTATCATACGTTTTTGATGTATTTATATCAGCATTAAAATTATAACAGTATGAAAGTTTAACTTGTTAATAGACATCGGTTAAACAAATATGCCATTAAGTTAAATACCTGCCGTATTAATATTTTTAAGTTAATTCTAATGGTCTAATTTTGAATCACATCAGTTGCCTTTTAATTTTGTATTTACCGCTCTTTCAATAATTTTTTTGTTATCAAAATTTATTTTTAATATAAAAACACATAAAAAATTCAGTAAATTTCTCCTTCACAGTACATAAAATGGAATGCTGTTGTGCCAAGCAGAAACGAATATTTGTAGAATCTTTGGAATTAATTCGGAGGAGGATATGCAATAAGAAGTGCAACCGCAGTAATGAAGACAGCAAGCAGCAGGAGTGAGACTGCGGTGTCGTGTTGGCCTTGCACATGGGTCGGTTGCACAGTAGGAACTTCCAACTGGCAGAGCGCTTCCACAGTGTCCAGCAGGCGTGGCAAACCCCGTCCTGCCAGAGCCTCAGTCACATCTACGCTACTGCACAGTCGGCCCTGCAACCAACCCACAGTCTCACTCTCTGCTTAAAAATGTTGAGCATAAAAAAATAATTTACTACCAACAAAAAACATTATATGAATAAGTTAAATATAGAATTTAAATTTTTTTTTAATATTTCAGTAAAGTTGCAACATGTTTTTCGTATAAAGATTAATGTTGGTAAGTTTCTTAAGTGCCAATGCGAATTAAAGATTAAAATGTGAAATACTATAAGTTTCAAACCTTACCTCATCCACTCCAATTTTTCTACATGCTTCTATGAAGTTGTCTACATTTCTTCTACACCTTGCCATTGTTAATTTGGGCTAAAATAAAAAGAGATTTCATTAAAACAATGTTTCAACACTTATTGTATGGTGAAAAGTACTTACAACTGCTGGAGATGGTACATGAATACTAGCAACAGATCGGGGCCTAATATGATTTGCAAGGTGGCACAACACAACACCATCAGTTAATGCTGATGCTAAATCTTCAGGTAGTGCCATTTTTAGTCTAGTTTCAATAATCTGCAAAAAAGATAAAAATTAAATAGTAGCTTTCAAGAGAGGTTGGAAATATTCAATTGTTCCAATCCTTTTTTTCTTGGTCCCACAAAATCTAAACTGACAATTTAAAAAAAAACTCTATTGCCAATATTAAAGTGAGCGCCCAGTTCTTACCAGATAAAAATTTTAAAATTTAATAATTAACTCGTAATAAACCAAATAGTGATTTTTTCACCGATTTAATACCGAATGGACACAAATATTCAGCTAAGTACCAAATATTAGGATAAGTATTCGACTAAGTAGTAAAGATGCAACAGACAGTACACTTTTTAAAAATGTGGATAACGGCTATCTGGCCCAAATAGTATACAAAATAGAGAGTAGTCTGTGCCAGATGACATTTGGTCTAATAGTACGGCCAAACTGTATGACCGGATAAAAGAAAAAGCCATATAATGGCTATACGGCCCAAATAATTCGCCAAATAATGGATATTCAGTGTCTTATAGTAGAGCGAAATTGTATAACCAGATAGAAGACATTATTGAGCGCATTTGTAGCTACAGGGTATCTCATTTTCGATTAATGGGTAACTTTGTAAATTCTAAATAGTGTTAATACTATAGCTATGAAAAAACAGTTTGTGTGTAATTGGGTGAATTTTTTAAGACGAATTCAATAGTAGAAGCAAAATTACAAAATCTTCTTTTGTTTTTGAGCTATAGTCAATAAGTGAAATTTTTAACATTTCTATTGGTGTTATAGCTCATTTATTTCTACAGATATTTAAAAATTCTATTAAGATTCTTTGTAGATTATTTTGTGTCGATTACAGTGGCATACTCGGGTTTTTCATATTTACAATAGTTTTTGAGTTATAACACAAACATGCACTTTTTTAGATGGGAATCATAGTGGACTTCAACATCGTTTAAAGAGCATTTTCAAAAATATGTAATTTGCTAGACTTATTTTTCAAACTAATCGAGATATTAGATATATTGTTTAATTTATGCAACTTAACACGTTAATCGCCGCAATACTAACTGAAAAATGGGTTTTGGGGGCCAACTGTTATTTCTGGGGAAATCGGCTTTTTACATGCTTAACTTCATTACTTAACTTATAAAATTGCTTATTTTGCCTTTCTACCCCTTTTTTTAAATGAGATGCTGCTTAGCTTCACGCGGCCCCAATAATATGTTTTTATCTTTTCTGGTATACTTTCCATAAACGCCAATTACGATTTAATTTGTATTCCTGGCCTTTACTAAGAAAATAAAATTTTTCATTCACTGTGAGCACATTTTCAGGTAAATGAATACACAAGTTATGAAAGAATTAAAAAATTAAAACACGTATAATATATGACCCCCTACAGATAGACAACCCAATATGTTATCGCCGGGGTAAAAGCATTGCTGGGTATGTGAGGCCGCATATAACAACTTACCCATGCTAACATATGAATAGCGAGAAGGTACGAATTCTCACGCGGCCTAGAAAACATTACGACGTGTGATGCAACTTAGCATCTCACGGCGCAGCTTACAAAAAAGTTGAGATGCACGTTAGCCTCACGTGGCGATTAACGTGTTAAAAATAAATAGTGAGCCATGAAGCATAAAATTTCCAAAAAAAACAAATGCCAGTGAAAGATTTACACCAAGGTCGCTTGATAGGTGAGGGTAGTAGATTAGGTCGTCTAATACAAATGTCATTGAGCCAAAAAACACCAAAATGGTGACTGCCTGCTCAACAAAACTGCTCGATCTATTTTTTTTGTTCCCCATCCGTCAAACTAACAGAATAACAGAAGCTGCATCGTATTAGTTACCAGTTACGAATAGATGTGTGAAGTTTCTAAACCCTAACCTAACTTATCAAGCGACCTTAAAGTGACCCAACATACATAAAAATTATATTCATTGACTTGTTTAGCATTTCTTAATTTTTATAATATTACTCTTTGTTACTTAAGTACTGTTTGTTATCAAATTTTTTATGTAGACCATAATTTTTTATTTAAATTTAATTGTTAATTATGTAAATCTACCAGGGACATATATGTTTTGTAAATTTTAATTTCACGATTCTCATTTAAAAAAAAGCATGATGTAACAAAAACAACTGCAAATATGAAAAATCTAATAATATCTTGAAATCTACACATTGTTTTCATTGCGTTCTTAAAATACCGAATATAATAATAATAATAATAATGACATTTAGTTCCAAAAACTAGAAAATTACAAAAATTTACAGTACGAGGAAAGAAATGTTTTTTAATGAAAAATAGGCACAGGTCAGCTTGATCATACAGCAACAGTATAGATCAGCTGGTGTTCCACTGTCCCCGTTTACTGCTTTTAAATACTACATGCAGGTTTGATACGTGTGTAGTGTGCATGATCGAAAAAAAATGCACTTACGGCAGATTGTGAAGATGAATTTTTACACTGTTTTTAAGTTTGGTTACCGATACATTCCTTAAATTCTTCGGAATTACATGATTGTAGTAATGGACAACATCGTAAGAAAATGATCTTTAAAAAAAATGATTTAAAACGTGGAATACTTAATGTAGTCTTAGTTCTTATGTTACCTTGATGGTTATCAGATCTGAAAGAAATTTTATCGAACAAGTAGGAAGGAGTTTGGTTGTGAATTATTTTTGAATACAAAACTGCTGTGTGTAATTTACGTATATTGGTCATGCGAAGCCAATTCGCATCTTTTAATTTGTGGGAATATGCTGCCTTTTCCGAATGCCAAAGATAAATCGTAAGCGAGAATTCTGAGCAGGTTGGATTTTAATCTTAGTTTTTACAGTTAGACATGAATCATAAAGAGTATCGCAGTAGTTAAAATTTGATAAGACTAATGTATCGCACAGTAAAATTTTCATATCTATCGAGAGACAGTAGCGATTAGCATATAGTAACTTAAGATTATAATATGCTTTTTGAATACAGCAAGAAATGTGTTGCTCCAAACGCAGATCAATATCAATAAGTACACCTAAATTTTTGAATACATTCTTGTGCACTAAAACGTCATCACCCACTTTTATATCAAGCAGAGGAATTACGTATTCTATTATTGGCTTTTTGCCAAAGATTGTAAAAGATGATTTGGAGGAATTTATTCTTAATAAATGTTTTAAATATTTGGTTGGCTCGAAAAAACTGAGTACTCAGCTAATTATTCGACCCACCAAATAATCGGGGTGTTTCCCTAAACACAACAATCCTTTTATATGTAATAGCAAGACTTACATGTTTTAATTGGTCAATCATTTCAGACTCTTCCTTTGCTTTATCTATTTCTCTACGCATGGTAAAGCTAATTTTTTCAGGGGGAACATCCTGGTTCCAGGATACACTACGGTTAGTCTTTATACCATTGGCAGCTTTAGCAGCACCATTGAAATAACTAATAGTATTGGCAATTCTAGGACTACTTGGTTTGCCATTTATAAACGTCACATTAGCATTATTTGTGTCTGCTACAGATGTATTAAGCGGTGGTACATTATTATGTGACATAATTCCAGTAGAATTTCTTAGAGGCGATTTAGGCTTTACGTAATCTTGAATATACTTGGTCGTTCCATTTCTATTATTTTCTATGCTATTACTATTACCACTAAGTTGTAAATGGTTGGGTGAATGGTTGTGGGTATTTCTTGATGGTGTTACTTTTTGTACTGGTTTCCTTGGACTGGTGTCATCAAATATGTGTTTCGGACTACTTAAAACTGAATTTAAAGGTGTGGGATCTGATTTCGATGTTGCTAAAGCATTTCTTGATGGTGACATATGATGAGTTGGTGTGTTTGGTTCAGTTTTATAACTATTTTCGTCACTGTCCCTTGTACGATATACTGAAGGCACATCTTGTGCCCTTTGTTGTCGTAGTGCTTCTTTATATTCCCTACAATGTGATTATTTTGTTTTAATTTCCATATAACATTTTCTAACAAAAAGAAAAGCAATAGAAAATTCAACACAATCACAACACAGCATGCAATTAAAATAAAACAAAGTTTGCTGAAAACAAACCTATATGTCTGAATTTGTTGGAAAGGCCGAGATTTTTCGTCAGCGTTTCCATTGACGACAGTAGTAGTAGGGTCAGTACACGGACTAAGACGAGCACTGAAAACACACCAAGCATGGTTAATAATAATGCATCATGACACAGAAAACTTTCTTAAAGTACATTTGCACAATACACAATATTGGTTAAGCTGCATATAATTCATAGCCGGCAAAGAATAATTACCATCATTACTTGTAAAGTGTATATTAAATTATTCAGAACTTTCTATACAATTTACAAAAAAACAATACCAGAATAACAAAGAATCGGATAATATTCTGAAGCACAATCGTAGAATTACTCAATTCCTCCCTAAAATTAAATACACGCATTTAGATAAAAAAATTTAAATTTTTTTAAATTATTTATGATCTAAATGTTTCTTGTTTTGATTAGTGCCGTCCACTGGTTACCATCGGTTACGATTTTTCTAAAAACCAGTTGGAAACAGGTCTTAAAAAACCAGTCTAAAAACCGGTCTGAAAAAACGTTCTAAAAAGGTTAGTCTGAAAACTGTACTGAAAAAACCGATCTAAAAAAAACCTTTCCGAAACACTTGGCTGAAAACTTGTCTAAAAAACTTGTCTTAAAACCGATCTCAATATGTTTTAACTAGTTTTGACGTAATCACTATTCAATTCAGTAATTTTCCTTCATATACGATATTACGCTTATACTTATGATTTTTTTATTTATTTTTTATTATAATATAAACTTGATTCTTCTTATCTATATCCGCATATGAAGAGAAGTTTCTGAATAGAATAGTGATTACATCAAAACCAATTTAATGAATGCATTGAGACCGGTTTTTTTAGACCGGTTTTTCAGACTGGTTTGAAATGGTTCAAAACCAGTTTCTTTTTAAACTGGTCAATAATTGAGAAACCGGTTAACCAGTTAATTTTTTTTTCAACAGCACTAGTTTTGATAAAATAATTTAAAGACAGTTTTAAAACAATTTACATTAAACTCACCTATTCGTTTCTCTAGCAGTCTTAAGTTCATCTCTCCTATCAAAATCGTTACTCAAAATAGACTTGGATGTTTCATCTTCTACAATGTTGTCTGGTGCAGGCGAGATTGTAGATGGTGTAGAATTAGTTGAATTAGTGCCATTAAGCTCACATGTTCGAGTCAAGATCGGTGTTGATGTCCAATGTTTGTCTGAATCACCTAAAAAATTTGTTTCCAATATGCGATATTTTACAGTAGATTTAATATTTACTTGTTATTTCTTGTGACCAACGTTTATCCAACCCATCACTGGTGCTATACCCACTATCAACGTTGTGCCTCTTTTGTCTTAATCGATCAGGTAAATGTGAAGGAGGTCCTGTGGCTCCTGCACTGCGCCTTGGTTTTCTACCTAAAGTACTGCTACCACTAACACCTGTTTTACGCTCTAATTTGATTGCCTCAGTCTCAAGATATTTAAAGATATGAACTCGTCCTCGCCTACACAACTAGAAATACCACCAATAATGAACTGAATAATATACCAATAATTTGCTATATAACTTACGCTTGCAGGTGGACTAGTAAGGGGGTTATCTTCTACTAAAAGTTCGATCAATGATGTCATGTTTATCATCTCAACAGGAAGTGTACCAATTCGATTAGCTCTCAGGTCCAGCCTTACGAGACTCAAATAAGTAACTTCGAGAGGAACACATAAGAGAAGGTTGCTACGAAGAACTAAAGATCTTAAGGATCGCAGCTCTCCCATTCGAGGAGGAAGGTGAGTTAGTTGATTACCAGACACATCTAATTCTGTTAGCTGTGACATACGTCCTAATTCATCGGGTAGACATCCCAGTCTATTGTTTGACACCAACAAAATCTAGAAAGTAATTATTAACGTTATTTTTCGTCTTCTGTTCGTTCAAAACTTTTATACTGATTCGAAAGCTAAATTTAAAATTTAATTCTACATTACTATAAATAAAAGGTTCTCAGTTGCTGTTTATTTACCGTCTTCTTGATTTGTATTTGTTTTTGTTATTAAACTGCTTTCGGGCTTTCGTTTTGAATGTTGTGATGTTCTTTTATTTGAATGTATAGTGACTGTAGTTGGCCCTAGTTACGTCTTTGTTTAACAACTGATTCAAACCTAATTTTTCTGCTTAAAAATGTAAGCATTAAATTATGGATTATGGGAATGCGAACCTGCAACCCATAGAAAGTGTTCTTTGCGAAAATCAATATGAACCAGTATTGTTCCATTTGAAATTTCTGACTCTTTCTCAAACAATTATTAGCTGAATTTTTAAAACTCCCAGAATCGACCGATACAAACAGCAAACAATAACAAACAGTTTTATGGTAACGCCTGGCTGCATTAGAAAAGTTTTATACCCGTCATGGCACTACACAATCCTATGCAAAATTTCCTCCACATTCCAAATATGTAAAACTATACAAAGTGTTGCATTTAAAAAAAGGAAAGTTATGGTCACTTCCGGCAAAACCAATAATTGTTTCGTTTACACCCGTTATAGTACCTAATAACTGATAAGGGAAGATTTTTTAATGCGATTTTTTACAGCATGTACGCAATGGATCAATGTAATAAATGTACCGTTGAAAAAAATTTTTGAATTATACAGGGTGTTAAATTTTATGAGTTATTTTGCACAAACTTAAAACATTACCTTAATTTTTTTACAGAGAACACCCTGTATTTTATGACATCATCTTACGAGGAATTTAATTCTCTTCCAACGTCATAAACCATGCCCTACAGCTAAAACTAGTATATTTGGAGATAATTATCTTTTTAAGATTTTAATGGTTTTGGTGAAAACAAAATCTTGATGCAAACTATTAGGTCCTGAAAATGTCGTTTTCGCAAGGGAATTAAATTTCTAGTGAGATAATGTCATAATATACAAAGTGGTCTATTTAAAAAAAAACTGCGATATTGATATTGAAGTTTGTGCAAAATTACAACTAAAACCAAACCATCCTGTATAATTCAAAAACCTATGCAACAGTGCATTTATTACATTGGCCCATGTCTATACATGCACTAAAAAACCATTCGGTTAGTCAGTTATTACTATTTTAAATATGGCCGAAGAGCCAATTAAAAAAACAATCGGGAATATTTCAACAATCGTACAGTTTAGGTAGGTACAGGAATACCTTACACCATCTTCTAGAGAATTAAAGTTTGCATTCAACAATGTAATAATATATAGGGTGTTCCATTTAAAGTAACAAAGTTTTTTATTGCAGCTTGAAAAGTAAACTCCCTTTATAAGTGAAATTGCAATGATGCGGAACTCTACCAAACCGCTTTTACATTTAACTTATTTTCGTAGTTATTATTTAAAGCTTTGGCATCGATATTCTATGCTTTTAATTCATCCTGTGGATCAAGAATTATAGGATGCGATCGTATTAAGAAATTATGTTGGCAAAAACTCAATTTAATGTGATCATTTGTAATTTTGTACCACCACTGTCATACAGTGGGTATAACGAGATAAAAACAAGGTTAATTATTACTGAACTATAACTACCACCACTAGTATTGTGGTTAATAAGTAGGTACCTGTATAGGTAAATGACATATTTCCTTGGGAAGAGCAGTTAGTTGGTTACGGCTAAGATCCAGATAATTGAGGCATTGAAGGCTGCTAACGGTGTCAGGAATATATCGAATTGCATTGTGATGGCACTGAAGTCTTTCCAAAAATGAAAACCCTGTTACTTCTTCTGGAAGCTCATTGAAGCGATTTTTTGACAAATCTACAAAAAAGAAACATAATTAATCATTATTTTTTCAGCAACATAATTTAAATAAATTAATAGACGGGTATAAGCCTTAATTTGAATTACGTCAATATGGTTTCAAGAAGTGTTGAATTATATTTACGCAAGCAATAACACAAAAGTAAAATTACATGTTCTAAAGTTTTAGGAAAAAATTCATACTACAAATTTTCTACATGGATGCTAGATTCAGTATCGTAACTATGGGCCCGCGAGACGCGCAACCAAGGAAGAGCTCGAGCATTCTACGGGGTTTTCAGAGCTAAACTTCCACATGATTTCGTTTTTATTTAGTCTTTAAAGTAAAAAAAATTGTATTCAAAAACTGGCCGAACTTGTTCTAATTGAATTTGCAGAAGTTGCTGTTGCACCCAGTTATAAAGAAGTCATATCTGTAGTCTTGCTATTTCTAACAATTCCTGTAACCGTCGCAGAGGCAGAACGGTTAATTTCAAAACTGAAACTTATTAAAAGTTATTTAAGGACTACGATGTCACACAACCGCATAAGTGCACTAGCATAGCATTGTTGGCAATAGAAGCAAAACAGTCGTCTTGCATGGATTTGCGGAAAGTGATTGCTGATTTTACTGGAATTAAAGTCAGAAAAAAGGCAAATTTTTAAAAATGGATTTTCAAGTTTAACTTTAAGATGCATTCCAACTTTAATTATTTTTATATTAATATGTTGCACTTTAGTTACACAAAACAAATTTTACAGTTACATAATGTACAATGTTGCAATTTCTTGCAATAAATACGTTAATTTAAGGTCCTATTTTGCTGGATTCGCTAGTGGCGTGTGAATGTCCCTTCCCGACAATATCGGTACGGGGGGGGGGGGGGAAGAAATTGTGGTTACGCCACTGGCGAGATTGCTTTATAATCACGCGAATTTTCATTCCATACTTGTAACTTCACGTTACATTTATTTTGATGCACTTTGTTGCAAGATGCATGTCTTTAATTACATATACTCGTGAATGAAAAGTAAGTACATATTTATACGAAGGTCAAAGCAAGTATAGGTAATTTTTATTCAATTAATTATATTTATATTTATACTGAAATGAATAACTTTGTTTACCTACTTACAACAAGTGTAGATAAGTAACCATAACAATATTTGAAATAGTTCCTCCTATATTAAATATATATCACTATCACATGATAACATCACCAATTTAATGTAGTTGGAATTTAGTAACTAAATAAAATATTATATGAAAACATATTTTATTCTTTGTAATATAAATCAATTATTCCGTTCGGTGTAGAGTGCAACTAATATCAAAGCTTCTGTAATAAATTACTCTGAACAAATTTAATAGAGTGTTAAGAAATATTAAAATACCTTATGATAACTCATGGTAATTGACTACACATAGATCTAGGGCAAACGTCTAGAGGCATACAAAGGTGTGTTAAAAGACATAAACGATTAAAAACACTTGGTGATTATTATTGATGTCTACATTATTTCTCTATTAAGTCTACAGCTTATTAATAATTACTAGTGGAAGGCAGGGACCTTTTAGTTATATTTTATTTACTGGCGAATGGGCGAAGAGAGGGTATGTAATTCCGAAAACCGACACCGGGAAGCAACAGATGACACTGTAAGTGTCAAACTAAAATTCATATGTTCGTTTAAATTGAGGCTTTGCTATAATTTTGTACTTTGCTATACTTTCAGTACACAGAAGTATTAATTTCATGAAAATTTTCCAAATTTTGACGGAAATACAAGTTTGGACCTCCACAAACCCAAAAAATTTCAGTCCGGGTGTGTGTGAGTGCGCAACATAAATCCCGAATGGATGGTCCGATTTCAATAAGCTTTGTAATATAGAAGTACATCAAAAATTTATCGGAAAAATAAGCTTTTCAAAATTCGAAACCGGAAGCGAATGTTAGGCATGTTTTTTGAACGCCATTTTTCCGGAAACCGAATTTTCTATATATGAAAACAAAATCAAACGGAAGACCTTACGGCAAAGCGAATTCTTTTTTTCTGAACCTTATAGCTTCAAACTGGCGGCTGCTACAATTATTTGAACATTTTGACTTTAATGAGTCTTTACTCAAAAACGAGTTAACAAATCGGGTAATTTTTTTTATCGTAATAGCCCTATAGAGACAAAATGTTACTGTGCACAAAAAGATTTGAAACGATAAAAAAAAGGGAAAAATGTTTTCGAAATATTGGAGAATTTGAAAAAACTAATGCTCAAAACTGGCCACACAGTTTTTTACTTTCTAGGCTAATAGAGCTATGATTCAGCTACAATTTGGTTCGTGTCTCAGTCCGCTAGTTACTTTGTGACACCTTCTATGAATTTTTGAAAATCGAAATTTCCTACTACTTTATTTAACAAACGGGAACCGATAAAAAATTTCATTTTAAACTAAAATGCTCATGAGTGATGTAATGTTTAGGTATATCAATATTTGTGGGTCAAATTTCGCCCCTCTGTCCAATTTTTAGTGAACGAATTTTTCCTTCTGTTTTTAGTTTTCTTTCATCCTACAGAATCGTTTCCCAATAAATTAAAATCGATTTCTTATTCATTTTGCTTCACTACTGTTTCTCTTTGTAGTCAGAAGTTGAATAATTGAAAAGATTCTCGAAAAGTTTACTAATATTTTTATATGAAAGCATTGGTATCATGTAGTATTTTCTTATAATATTTTACTATTATGCAGCTATAGTCTCGGTGCAGTGATGGAATGTTACTGTAGTCAATGTTGGGGGAGTAAAACGTTTATCATAAAATTCTTTTTAATATAAGATAAGTAACAATATATAAAGTATACGAAAGTCCAAATGAAGAGCTTCGCTCTTTTTTATTTTAATTTTACATAATTTTGAATTTTTGCGCAAATCTGTCTACACATCTTTTAATTAAAACAAAAGATCAAAATCGGCTTAGTAGAACACTGGTTTTAAATATGTAGATGCAAAAGCATAGAATAAATATAACGATTACAAAACAGAACAATTATTACACAAGTACTCTAGTCACGTTCCTTAATACAATGTCAAAAAAAACTTGAAAATACCTTTGGAAATCGTCCAAATAATTTCTATTTATTACTTTATTAGTGATGAAATAAAACACACCTACGTTTACCTAGGCGCAAACGAGTATATTTAGAATTTTATTTATTTACTATGAAGTTGCAAGCGGTTTTCGATAACAGGAACTGTTAGTTTTAGCTTAATTGGTTTACCCACTAAGAAGTCTTAAGAAAACATAAAAGTTCGACTAAAACCTGACACGAATCTGTTACTAATGAAAATAGCACGGGTTCAGTCAACTCCAGTAGATTGTTCGAATTCGAAGTTCTTTACACATCAAAATATACAAAACCGCGAATAATCATAAGTAAAAAGTAGATACAATTACAATGTATTTGTAATATGCAAATGTAAAAGCTCGTCTACTAAAGGAATGGGTCACTTTTCAATAACCTAAGAAACGGAAACATCATTTACAGTTCCGGAAAAATAAGGGGAAAATTCAAACAAAGCTGGCAGAGACGCTCAGTTAAGCTTCTTGTTCAGTATACTAAAAGTCCTGAACGATCCGATGTGAGCTTCGCCCGATATTTACAAAACTTGCACCTCACATCAGTTTTTCGCAAATATCTGACGAACGGCGACACCGACATGAAAACTTCCTACAAAAAATATTCGTTAACATTTTGTCGTTCAACCAACCCTTTGGCGTCTAAAAGTCAAAAAATAAAATTATTATTATAAAAAACTGTGAAAAACGTGACACAAGCTTCATGAATATGTGCTGGAAATGTCTCCAAACCGCTAATTTGTTTTATGTGTTGTGATTGGTTTTTTTACATAATGGCGCCCAAAGCTCATATAAGATCGTCGAGGGTTTTTAGTATGTTGAACAAGAAGCCAAACTAACCATCACTGCCAAATATCAGCTTTGTTCGAATTTTTTCCGCTATTTGAGGAAAAAACGTCTAATTTTCCGCTACTATTACAATAATAGCGCATAATCTGCCTATTACTGCAATATTTGGATTCTTCTGCAAACCACTATATAGCGCAAAATTTGTAATTATTTTCTTTACAAATGTACAAAGTGTTCGAACTTTGCATAGGGTAAAAGAAGATAAAAAGTAATTTAAAACTGTGAGTGGAAATATACACATTCTGCAGCTATTAAGAAGGGAAAAAAGTTATTGCTTGAATGTTTTCATGCATACGAATTCAGTCTAAGCTTTTTCTAAAGTGTATAATAATGTATAAGCATAAGGAACTCTAACAATATTATCTGCGCACATTTATATCAAATAAACATGATAAGGATAACAAAGATTTTAAACTTTTCCTGCTTCCCACTCATGAAAACAACAACGCAACATTTCTTATTTTATTCGAATTCTGCCTGTTTTCAAATTTCAAGGCTGTGTTGATCGTTAACCAGTTTATAAAACGAGGCAACAAGTTGATACACAAAATTAAATAAAGCTTTTTTTCTACTCATATATGTGAAAATAGCAATTTTTCCAAGGCTTACTCTACATGAAAGTGATATTTTTTTACTCTAGAGATGAAAATATTTTCACATCTAGAGATGAAAATAATAATGACAAATTTAATGGAAAGAATGCTTTTATTGCTATGGAAACGGCTTTACAAACAGTAATTTCAGTAATTTGCATTGTGACAGTTCGTTTTTTTGTACTTTCTAATCTAATATTTTATAAACTGCAATATCGTAGAAAAAATAGCATTTCCTACTCGAGATGAAATACGTTTTTTTCGTTCGCGAACTTGCCGCACTCGCCGCTAACGCGGCTGGTGCAACTGTCCGCTCACGAAAAAAACGGTATTTTCATCTGTTGTTGCAAAATATACTATTTTTTGCACTCCATTACCAAAAGTTTTCCGTCGTCAAATAACGTTTTTGATGTTTTATAAACAATGACGTTCTATACAAATATTTGTATATTAGACCATACATTTTTTTTGTGCAGTTCAGATTAGGGTTGGATTTCATAATGAAGCTTTAACTTCAGGGCCCGACATAACAGGAGTCCCTCGTTTGTCGGTTTTTGATTCAGAGAGCCTTAGCATTAGCTTTCGAAGCTAGTACTTTTCTTTATACGAACCCAAAACCACATAAGGTTGTCAGAAATAAGCATTTCCACAGACTGATTTAAAGAAGTTAAAATAAAAATAAAACCGCAAATGGACTAATAACTCATACGTTCATTAATAAATTCAATTAGTACCTACTTCACATATTTTTATAAAACTAAACTTGTATAATCGGTCAGGAAAAGTACAACATAACTACGTGAATTTGGGCTAGCATAACATTTGTTTTTAAAAGAATATGATATAACAAGATCTATATCCTGTGAAGACACCATCCGGGAATATGCAAATATTGAATGTCGAAAAACATATTTTACGTATCATTATATAAGGTCATTTTAAGATTTCCTCTACCTTTTTATAACTACCTTTTTACATTCCTATACTTTTGGTACCTATTGGTTTTATGAAAATGTTCGAATTTGGGATTTTGACGAAAATATACCTTTTGGACCTCCAGGAACTCAAAAAAGTGGCGTGGAAGGATGGGCCACTGTCACTGCGCTTTGGAATGTTGGAGTATGTTAAAAATGAGTGAAACACTTCGCCTGGACAGCCGCCGCCTTACTGTACAATCAGAAATCGAAGATTTTTCGAAATCTTTTTTTATGAGGAAAACATTGTATTTAATTTTTTGGAAAATGATTCCTTGTGACTAAAGAAAACCATAAGCAAAAAGACAAATTCGTTCGCCAAATGTGGGTAGGAGAGGAAAAATTAACCCCCCTAAATATTGTTGCCCCTAAGCATTAAGTTGTGAACCTTATTCTACTATCACTCATGAGGAATTTAGCTTAAACTGAAATTTTCCATCGTCCCCCATGTATTAACTAAATAGGCATGAATTTTTGGTATTGAAAAATTCGTAGAAGGCGCACAGAAATTAGCTGGTTGGCACAAGAACCAAATTGTACCTCTCCAGCTCTATGAGCCAACAAGATTTTAAAACAACCAGTTTTTTAGCAATATTTTTTTGATAATTTTTAAATTTCATTGCGCAGTTTTCATGAGGTTAAAAATTGTCATATAATATGTTTCCCTAGAGATCTGCCAACTCGTTTTTGAGCAACAAGGTGTTAGTCAAAATTTTCAAAAAATCATAGAATGCAGTGCACCTTTTTAAAGCTAGAAAGTTCGGAAAAAGCATTGGATCATACGATCTTCTTGAGATCTATCAAATTCCGTTTTTATATTTAGAAAATTAGTTTTCTAGAAAAACATGCTATCAATAAAATATATCTAACTTCCGCTTCCGGTATCATACAAACAGAACTCACTTTTTTGGGTTCTTGGAGGTTCAAAACCCGTATTTTCGCTCAAAATCTCAAATTCGAAAATTTTTATGAAATCAACCTTCATTATTCATATTGTTGAACAGGGAAAAGTTTTTATATTAAACTACACAAAAAATATTTAGCGTAATTTAGAAATAATAGATATGACTTCCCTGCTTTTAAAATAACTTTAAATTGCATTAAAAAGAATTGTTATCAACTCTTTTCATTTAAAATAAGCGAGGGTATTAAAATGCAAGTTAGCTACAATAATTAATCGAAAAAAGCAAAAAAGAAATATGTAACACCTTTTATTATTATGGTTACTATAATTTATTGTACAATCGAGTGGAAGATTTAGATGGTCGTGTAGGAGGGTTCGAATGTTCAAGGTGAGGGTGCATATGGAACACGTGCCACGTTTAGGCGTTAAGGCACAAAACATCTGTTTTTGACGTAGCCGGAATCAATACATCCTACGTATAGTTTCAGTTAGACAGCGTAAGGTTTAAACCAACTTTGGCATCTAATCTTTAGAAAATCGATGCTTCCCCCATTTCGCACTGATTAGATTGTAACTACGGCTCAATGTAAAATAATTATATTAATCTCTATAAGCAATGGTAAGCAACATAACAAACCCATCGTTCGATTTTATAAGTAATGTTACCTTGAACAGACAGGTGCCAAATCAGCCAACCAAACAGGAGTTCAGACAGTAAATTAAGGAAAGAAACAGGTGTTAAAATGGCCTACCGCGTAAAACAAAAAGGCAAACACAAAAAATAAATAAGATAGTCGCGATCAGGCAGATGTAACTTTTCATCCACGAGGACTACAAAAGGACGCCTATTATGACGGCGAGACGCTCCGGGCGTCGCCCCTACCCTTCAGACATTTATGAACTGCATTGCGATTTTTATGTATTTTATTATACCCAGGTGAATACATTACAACGTCTGGCTGAGTTTCGTGGAACGGTACGTGTACGTGCTCGTATTTAAGCAATCTCGATCCCCTAAATGGTAACAAATTTCCGGTGTGGACTTTAATATAAAGTCAAGATGGCATACACAACCAAGTGCAACGTTATTAATTATTTATTCAGCGACTTTACATGCACCCCAAAATTTATGCTAAACAAATTGTGTACGAGTTGTTAGGTTGGATTTTCGTAAATCAAAACCACAATTTTCAGGTAACGGGGGAGTTATAATAATGTTATGTTAGTCTTCTAATACATGGCAAACAGAACTAATTCAAGTGGTTGAAGCAGAAATGCAGAAAAGGCTTTTTTCCACTACTAGCATTAAACGGTATCATTATTTACTTTGTTTTAGAGCCAAGAAGATGAATTTCTTTCCTAGTGGTCACTAATATTTCATTATTAACTACTGGTTAACAATGAAAACAATTGCTACCAATCTTTAAATTCACCATAAACTTTCATGCAAAAATCTTTTGATTTTACTGGTAATAACTGTTCACCAACAATTTCTGCACCTTCCCTAGTTTCAGGAAGAGTGCAGCTTTCACTCAAATCATCAAAATTGGACATTTTATAACCACTATTATAAAATATATATTTTACATAAATGTCAATTGAAATTAACTATTCTCTTGTTTTCAAGGAAGGCTACTTTATTTTTGTGCATATTTGCATTTGTAATTTTATTTTTTTTATTAATGTAAAATCAATTAATTATAAAAGGAATAAAGGTGCTAGTAGTGGAAAAAATAATCTATAAACCACGGTAGAGAAGACTTGTCAGCCTCGCAACAAATTCTGCTCGGCTGAGAAAAATGTCTTCTCTACCTTGGTCTATAATATACTATCTAAGCTTGCATCAAGAATCTAACTACCATATATAAGTTAATATAATACAACAGTGTTAACCTACTTTTTACCACATTTCACATAGACTTCAGCATTATCTATATTAATATGAACAATTTTATGTAAATGTGGAATCTAAATGGTAACTTTTTTCCATTATTCATTTATGATCAGCTCCAAATGCATTAAACTTGCGTCGTTCCACTAGCAAACTGTTAAATTATGCATTAGTGCAAGCTATTAATAATGATTGCTTATTGCTAATTTCTTATTAGGAAGTAATAAATAAACAACTTACGTGCAGGAAGAAGGGTTTTGCAATGGTTATGTGCTATTAGTGACAATTTATATTGAAGTTAATCGTTTTTACTTTTAGATAAATGTTGCACAAGCTTCGGGCTCTTTTAATATTATACACTGTGTCTATAAAGTAACTGCCCCCCCCCCCACCCCAACTAACTTTTGAACGACATGATATTTTACCACAAAATCTGGTGTGCTTTAATGGGAAATTAAATGCTATTTTTAGCCCAATTTAAATTTTGCATCATTCAAAATGGCGACTGGGCGCCATTTTGAATTTTTTTAAATGGAAAGGAATGTCGAGTGACACCTCATTTGAAAGGATCTTTTAGTTCTGCTCCTGATCCTAGAGCTTCAAAGAAAAATATTCAGCCATAACAAAATGACAATGTTTGAAGATAAAGTAGTCTATTTGAAAAAACTAAGAATTAAAGCAAAAAGAAATTAAATTAAGTGTTCGAAATGTTCACCATTCGCTTCTTGGCACATAAAAAGTCGGTTTTGAAATTCCTGCCTTACATTTTCATAAGTTTCTGGAGTGATATTTCTGCAAACTTCTGTAATGCGTTGCTCCAGTTCTTCAATTGTTTCTGGACGGGTTCTGTACACTTTCGATTTCAGATATTCCCGTAGAAAAAATCTAAGGAAGTTAAATCTGGGGAGCGAGCCGGCTATTCTATAGGCCCCCGCCTACCAATCCATCTTCCAAGAAAATGTCCGTTGAGAAAGTCAGAAACAGGTCTATAATAATGAGCGCACCGCCTTGTTGGAACATAACGTTTTCAATATTATTTCCAGCCACCTGACATATTTCTGAGAAAATTTTGTCCTGCAAATGAAAAAGTGGACTACTGGATAAAAAATTCAAAACAATTTTGAACTGAGCGAGTCCATTTGTTTAAAATCGGTTTTTTGTTATAGCTAAATATTTTTGTTGGTCACTCCACCCCCTTTCTATGAAAAAAAATTCAAAATGGCGCCCAGTCGCCGTTTTGAATGACACAATTTAACATAATATTAAGTCGTTCAAAAGTTAGTTGGGGGGGGGGGGTACTTTATAGACAGACGGTATAATAAAAAAGATGTTACGTTATAATACAGTGCAAACCTTTACATTTAAAACTGGAAAAAGACGTAATGAAAGATTTAAAAAATGTCATTTAAGTTTAACACTAATTTAAACTATAATCGGAAATATTTAGGAAACCTAGGGACGAAGGTTTGTTGAAATTTTATAATTGCGAAAATTCAGAAAACTAAACACGTTTCCGGATGCAGACTTAATTAACTGAAGTCAATCAACTCTGTGGGGTCCAAAATTAGCATTATTGGAGTACCTAACAGCTTCATTCGGGCTCGTCAATTAAAGTGTTTTGTAAAGACATGGGCAAAATTAAAATGTTCGGGCTTAACTACAAATAGTAAAATATTGCATTTAGCAAAATTTCATTACACTTAAAGTCTTTTAAATTGATATAATATTGCTTCCGTTTAGAAACCTTAATAAAAATCGCAGCAGGTTACGTTTCTATCAAACGAAATGTAATATTCGTGAAACACCAAACAAAAATTTAAAGATATAATGTAAAAACATACTTCAATAACATAATTATTAATGAGCCATTTATTACAGCAGCTTCCAAATCTTGAGTTGAAAATTTACACTCCAGCTCTCTATTATTGCAAAACCTAATTTGCTGTTGCACTTTTATGTACGGAGAGAAGAAGTACATACCGTCCACAAACTGAAGCTACTTTTAGATTAATATTGCAAAATTGAAATTTATGGTTCATTACTTTTCATAATCGCATCATTAAAAATACACTCTGTACGCAGTAAAACTGTTTATAATAAACCTGAGCAATACCGAAAATTACGTATAAAATATTCGACACCAAAACTGAAATGGTATCGATATATCGATGTATCATCGTATCGACGAGGTCTAATGCAGAAGCAATGCTGTCGTATGGTCGCTGAAAACGGAAATATTGATGCGATCCATATATCGATACCTTTCTTTTCTATTGGAAGACGTGCGGAAGACATTGATCGTTTCGCAAATCGGGTAGCTACGTAATTCTACAGACTTCCACATTTTTAATAAGTCTGTGCCATATCACCATCACCGTACTAATACCTATTGCGCCGTATCGATACATCGACCCCGGTTTAATTTACCTGAACATAAATCCAGAAATGCTTCCTAACTGAACTAGGCTACCCCAAAACAGGAAACAGTTCTATGATTGTTCTATTAATACTTTTAACATACCGTGCACTTAGCAACAAGAAATTTCATTGCCTGACATAGTTCAATTAACTTTTGTACAAAAAATCTTTAATTGTGTTCTATAAAATTTCCAAAGCAGTATTCTTGCTCTAAATCGCACACACCAGCGACTTTTTGGACAAATCATTTTTTGTGAATAATTAAGTCATTGATGGCTATAATGTGATCTATGCAATTATATGCAAATGCAAAACATGACACAATTGAATTTGAACAAGAACTACGCAACTTTATATTACTTAAACAATCCACGTCATTCCTGTTAAAGGTATTAACAAAACTATGATAGAAGTGGCGAACTGCTACCTGGATTAGGAAGTATTTCTGGACTAGAGCTGGGAATTTTTTTCGATGCATCTAATAACGATACGGAATTTAGAAAATATCAATATATCGACATATTCGATGTATTCGATATGTTCGATTTATTCGATGTATCGATATATTCGATATTCCAATATATTTTATTGTAAAAAAATAATTTAGGACCGGCAAGCGTCATCACAAATCATCATTTGGATTCTTTAAGTAAAGTGCTTCTTTTTACTTTCCCATACTTCTACTGAAGGATGCATATTTTTGATAACTTTTCAAATAAACTATTTACAGCGATTTTTGATCCGAAGTAGCAACGACCACACTTTATTCATTCAAATTGCGTATTAACTATGGGGATCTCGCTTATTTGAAGAGATACGACGTTGGTTAAATTAGAGAAAAGTTGTGGAATTTTATGCCCATTAATAATCTAAAAAGATATTAAACCTGTCTTGCTTAGTTTCTGAAAAAACTGTAAAAAACTTAAATTTTAGTTTTTAGTTTTTTTTTGTTTTCGGCTATAACTTGTTTGTCATTTATATTACATATTTCTAGTTAACGCATTATTAGGACACTTTTTCATGCTAAATCTAAATTTTTAATCAGATTTGGTATAACTATTACCATTGCTCATTTTCGACTGTCAACTTTCTTTTTTCTTATAGTCAGTATTATAAATTTTTTCATATTTAGATAGAGTTTTTAATTCTGATTTCAACGATGTGTCACACTTTGGATTTTCTTTAAGTTTTGAGCATTTTATTACAGAAAATAAAAATTTCGCAAGAGTGCCATGAAAAGACCACGTCATTTAAATTATTTTGAAAAAAATTTTGTAGACCATGAACTGATGAATGTAAAATAAAACACTACTTTTATTTACTTTTACTTTTAGATACATTAGGTACGTGAAAATTTCAGAAAACTTGGTTTTGAGAGTAGGTAGCAGGTTATCTTATTTTTTATAAAAACAAATTAATGACAAATTTTTTAACATACACAATTTGCTGAAAATTCCACTTGCAGTTTTTATGTTTGCAACTGACAACAAATTTGAATAACAGGTTAAATAAATACAACAGATAACACTAAAACTGCACTAATTCAAACAATTATTAAACAAATGTTTAAAACATTTGACAACTTTGTAAAACATGCTCAGAAGCTAGTCTAAAATAAACTCTCTAATCTGTGTGTTAGTAACTGCGTCATTCATTTGTTTTTGTAAAAAATAACCTAACCTGCTGCCTACTCTCAAAACAAAAATTTTCACGTACCTAATGTATCTAAAGGCCAAAGTAAATAAAAGTATAAAAGTAGTGTTTTGTTTTACTTCCATCAGTTCATGACCTACTAGAATTTTTTCAAAATAAATTAAATGACGTGGTCTTTCCATGGCACTTTTATAAAATTTTAATTTCTGATATAAAATGTGTAAAACTTAAACAAAATACAAAGTGTGACCCATCGTTGAAATCGGAATTAAAAACTCTATTCAAATATGAAAAAAATTAAAATGCCGACCATAAGAAAAAAAAAGTTGACAGTCAAAAATGAGCGATGGTAACAGTTATACCAAATCTGATGAATAATTTAGTTGCAGCATGAAAAAGTGTTCTCGTAATGCGTTAACTAGAAATATGTAATATAAATGACAAATGAGTTATAGCCGAAAACAATAAATCCAAAATTTTAGTTTTTTTTAGTTTATTCAGAAACTAAGCAAGATAGGTGTAATATCTTTTTAGATTATTAGTGGCCATAAAATTCCACAACTTTTCTCTAATTTAACCATCGTCGTATCTCTTCAAATAAGCGAGATCCCCATAGTTAACACGCAGTTTGATACATCCTGTATAATATCCTCGATAACTTGTTTGAAATTGTCAATATTACTGTGGTATTGAAATTCGTAGGTTAAATTGAATCATCTCTTGAAAGAGTTAAATGCAACACTGACATAATTTAAATATTTAAAATGTAATAATTCATAATTGAGATATTTAAATAAACAAAAAGTTCTCTTATTATGCAATAGCGAATTTAAAATAGAATTAAACTGATTTATACAAAAAAGTCGGTTTTCTAAATTGTTTTTAACCGATTTTTTATGCTCCGGTTTCCAATGACGCAACAAAATCCATTAAATTATGACGATAAAACGTTTTTATTTGCGAGTACTTCTTTTAACATAATCCATTAAAAGCCATTATACCTACTATGCTATTTTCGAGTGTGTATTCAAAATAAACCAGAACAGTGCATATAAATAATCTGGTCTAGCCATCAACAGAAACGAAACTTTTTGTAATGTAATTTAATAACAATACCAGCGAGTACAGTGTACTCGGGTGTGATTACTTCACGGTTCTGTGTGATCGATCACACAATGGGTAAACATTCGACTGAAATTGGTAATTACATGTTTCTGGACAATTTACACATCAGGAATCTATAGCTACTTGAATTACGTAGCTCGATTTCGGCACTAAATCCTATAATGAAAAAAAGTCCAAATTGATTACTTAAATATTGACATAAACGCGCCCAAAACTGGCGTAAATTGAATCGAATCATCCTCTATTGTGCGAGCATTAACACTGAAATTGTCTATGCGTGTTTAATTAATCCCTTTTTGAAATCTGTCAGTTTCGCAACTGATTATATGCTTTTCCCGAGCAAGGGCAAAAGTTCGTTCATCCCCATGTACAGTTCCTCCTAGACGTCGTCTAGCCAACGTAATTTCTGCCAAGATTAATTACACCCTAAACAAAACTGTCTATTCTGTATATTATTGCCATGGTTAATTGAATACCCAATTAACCTACAAAGTGGAAAGGACACCTGCTCGTTATCAATATGAAATGTCATGTTTGCCTGCGTAACGCAAACAAGTTTACGCTGTTCAAGAGTAATAAACTGATAACCAGTACACAAAGGAGTGTGAACTACGTAGCCAGGCTATTGTGTTAAACTCCGAATAAGATTTTTTCTTCGTTAAAGTTCTATTGTTTTTCTTTATAACAATAATGAAACGCTTTGGTTTAATATGCGACCACGGATTACAATCCTTATTGAGTTAGAAAACTTGAATATTGGGTTGCTTGTAAAAACTGCACAAATGAACGTATTAAATGAAAGTAATTACATGTCTCGTTGACAAATTGAATAAAAAGTGGTTACTTTTTAATTAACCTTGTTCCACTGCGTTTGTAATACTTCCATGGTTTACTTAAGTATTCATACGCAAAGAGAATATTATATACAGGCTTTGTTGATTTACTTATAGAGTTTATATTAAACAGATTGGCGAAGTGCGTATATGAAATGGTTGCATCTCACAGAAGCCCATATAAGTAATAAAATCGTTAGAATGTTACATTTTCAGCATTTTAAATTAAATGTCTTCTGAAAGTTGTATATCCCTAATGTAGCATCATTAAATATACGGATTTCGCTAATCTAATTAACACAAAATCAATTAGAGTCATTTAAATTCAAGTGCAACTACTGTCTTTTTCTTTTATTAACGACATGTTTAATCTTTCATGCACAAAAAACTTCAGAACTCTCATGTCCTTCATGGAAATATAAATCTGTCAGATTAATTTAAACAAATGCATCACATTTGGCTGCATCACATCAAGCAATTAATAACTTGATGACAAAATCTACTCTGGGGACTCAGGTTTCACGAGATGTCTAAAACAGAAAGAGAAATATCGAAGTGAAAGTAATGGACGATAATCACCAGTAATGGAAGCTTTCGGAGCTTTCATCGCTTGTTACAAAATCCTTAATACTTCTGGTGGATTTCCTATGAAACCCTACAAAGAATATGCACGTAATACAGTACAGTCAGAGGTAACAAACTGAAGACTAAAACCAAATTTAAAAAATCTATTCAACTGTCAACGCATGTGTTCTTAATTAAGCAGAAAGTATATTCGCCATTCATACATTTCAACCGCAGAAGATTGAAGGTGGAATTTTTCGCGAAACAAATACTGAACTTCAGCACACCACCCTTCTTATAGAACCTACGCATTTGTCACAAAAAAGATTAAGTTCATTTACACCAAAGCTTAAGCAACTAATTTTACTACTTCACTATAGTCCATAATGCAAAGAGCTACTAACTAGAGATATGTTCAACAACTTTCAAGACAATAATTGGGCCAGCGGGTGGTCTAGTGGTTAGAGTCCCAACCTCTAGAACTAGACTCTCAGCGGCAGTTGGTTCGAATTCTCTGCCCGTCGGCAATTTTTCTGAATAAGTTAAACCCGGCGTGTCCATGAACGTGTGTGTGTTGTGTATGTTGGGTTGCATGTCTTTCGGGTGGGGTATGTTAGACCGGTGAATAGCGCTAAGTGCGCTGAGCCCGGGTAAGGGGGTGGGATGGGAATCATGGAGAGAAAAAAAGACATTAATTAGACCGCATGTATTAAGTTTTTTGTAAACGTATTTGTTGCGTTTTTAAATAATCAAAAATTCTTTTAAGGCACTGCCTCTAGACCATTTAGAAATTAATAGAATTACTTACTGGCCAGGAGTTCAACACCTTCATCATCTCATCTAAAACGCTGATCATGTTTTTTAACTCAAGATTCGAGAAAGAAAAACGTTAAAGAAATCAAGGTCTGATCGTCTATATATTCAATACCCTCACTTCATAACATTGAACCGAAGCACTATCCTTACGATGCAACAAGTTCAAGCCCAGTCTAAAGTAATCTGATCCTTTCGTTTCAATTTTCTGCTTCAAATAGATTTTAATAGCATCTTCGTAATGATCTGGCAAGTTTTTTTTTATGATTGCTATCTTCAAAAACATTCTTCACGAATTAAAACATCTCCGGACATAGTACATTTATTGCACCTTTTCGACCCGAATTGAACGCAAAAACATGCTATTGATCTAACTAATTTGGAACTATTACTTTATACAGGGTGTCCAAGATAAGGAGTGCGTGCACGGGGATCTTGTAAACGGTAAGAGATAGAGATTTGGTTAAATGAGAAGAATTGTTCAGCACCTCGAGTACTACTAAAATCCACATAAAACTCCTACAATTTTTGCTTGATTTTCAGTCCAGACTGAAAAAACTAAAATTTTCAGTTTTCGTTTTTTGTGTATAATTTGGTTATTATCAAAGATAGCGCAAAAAGGTTTTGACATTATTACACTTTTTTGAACAGTATTTGAATCTCAAATTATAATTTTTCTAGGTCGTTCAATTTTCAAGATATAACTTCGTTTTTTTTTAAATATGCGTCAAAGGCGGCCATGTCATTAAATTAAGCTCTTTTTCCTCATTTCTGATATAAAGTTTAATGTTTTTTTTTTACAAATAACGGAGTTATAAGCAAGAAACATTTTTTTAAATAGTAGGCTGTGAAAAACTGTTTTCTTGAGTAGGCTTACCATTAACAAAACAACAAGAAAACAAAAAACAGACGGCTGCATTTGTTCCATTGAGGTTTGATCCGTTTATCTTCCCAAATAATAAAGTTATAAGCGAGAAATTGTTTGCTTATAGTAGGCTGTGAAAAAACAAAAAAAACACCTGAATGTTTCGGAGAATAAAACTATTATTTTTATTACTTAGCAGGAGTATTTAAAAGTTAAACGTCTTTTCATTGTTATACAAACATACACTTTTAATAGTTGTATTCCCTGAAACATTCAGGCGTTTCTTTTCCATTTTTTTACAGTTTACCATGAGAAAACAATTTCTCACTTATAACTTATAACTTTATTATTTGGGAAGATAAACTGATCAAACCTCAATGGAAACAAATGCAGCCTTTTGTTTTTTGTTTTCTTTAATTTGTTAATTTTCAGCCTACTACAAGATAACAGTTTTTCACAGCCTACTATTAAAAAAAAAGGTTTTTTGCTTATAACTCCGTTATTTGTAAAAATAAACCAATCAAACCTTAAATCAAAGAAAAGGAAAAAAAGAGCTCTACTCAATGATGACATGATCGCCGTTGACGCATATTTAAAAAAGCGAAGTTAATGTCAATATCTTGAAAATTGAACGACCTAGAAAAATTTTATTTGAGATTCGAAATCTGTGTAAAAAAAGTGTCTAAATAATGTCAAAACCTCTTTGCGCAATCTTTAATAATAACCAAATTATACACAAAAAACGAAAACTGAAAATTTTAGTTTTTTTAGTCTGTACTGAAACTTGTGAATCATACTAGTACTTGAGATGCTGAATAATTCTTCTTATTTAACCGAATCTCTACCTCTTACCGTTTACGAGATCCCCATGCATGCACTCCTTATCTTGGACACCCTGTATTCTTGAAAGTTATCACTTACCACATTTACTATACTTTTATAATAACCGTATTAGACTTAAACAAAACAAATAGTTAAATAGAGATAGACTAACTAATCCTAATCGAAGATAAAGATAACGACGCAGTATTTTCAAGAATTAATCTTGAAACTGGTCGGGCTGTTTGAAATTGTAACTTGGGGTTGAACCACGCCAAAAATAAACTGGCAGAGTTCTTATTCAATTCCCGGTTCTAGATTTCCACAGTCTCAACTTTACTATCAGATCATTAGCTTAGGCAGGAACTGAATAACATTAAACTCAAGTTGTGGTAGTAAAATCATTACTTTATAGAAGTTGAAATGCTACCAGACGAATACGTCAATAAACTCTGCCGCAACAGCACTACGAAGACAAGACAGCATTGAATGGTAATAAGTCTTTGTTAAGGACGCACGCAGTTTTATAGCAATTGTCACGCACGAATAGCTGTTTGAAGGTGACTGCAAGAAAAGAAAAGAGCATCAACAACTAGTATAATAAATTCTTAGATGTCATATTGAAGAAATAGCTGGAGAAAAAATACAAAATCTGTTAGCTGCTAGTTTCGCATTTTGATTTAATGCCGAAACAAAAAAAATAAGAAGACATTACATTTTACTCTTTATATTAAGTTTTATTCTCATTGAATAAATGTCGCTTTTGCCTAAAAATGTGTCAAATGCTTAATATACCGAGTACAAAACAGTTATGGTCCATTAATGAGGGCGTTAAAAATAAACATGGCACTTGCAGTTGCAAGCGGGTTAGTAAGTACTTAAAGAAAAATCGTAGACAGCAGATGAATATTTTGAGTTGGCTTATGCTGTCCTACTTTAAAAATAAAGTTGTTGTGTTTGTTGCACTAATTGTTTGATGGTAAACTATTGATATCTGTGTAAATGATTGTACATACAAAGTAGAGGTGTTGTGGGCACCGTTGATGATTTATTAATAACGAAATTGTTGATTGTTTTACTTACTATTGCTGTTTTCTAGTGGTAACTAGTGGCTCCTAGAACACCCCGGGGTGGTACGGAAATCTAAGGGAGCGTGAGCTCATCGACATCATAATTTTCATTGACTGGGTTAACAATTTGTTAACCGATATTCGGTGTAATAAACGTCCTGTTATTTTCTTACAGGTTTTACAGTACGGTGAGTTAGTACACTGAAAATAAAGTTGTAAGTCGAAGGGTTAACTTTTCACTACTAGAAACTACATCGGATTTCCACAGAGGGAATGTTACCACTGGTGATATTCAGAAATCTGAATTTTTTATGTACCTATGTGAGAACAGCATTTATTACTATTAAGTACCAGGTTTCCCACTAACTATCAAGAATTAGAATCCGTGACTTTTCCAGGATATCCATGACCAAGAATCATACTTATCCATGACTCGACAAAAAAAATCAATGAAATTAGAGACGCAAAAATAGTCACGTTTATGCGTTTTTTATCAATTCACAAGACAGTATATGACGGTCTCACTTGCACCTAATCATAAGCCATAGTACGCCTTGGTATTTAACAAGGATAAGAAAAGTACCTCAATGATATTTTAAAAACCTTTAGCAGCAAAAGTTTTATGGGCGGCAGTTTTAAAAATCCATTCGGAAAATTTTTAATTTTTTTAAATTATGTTAACACTACTGCAAGAAAATCAGGTTTTTTACTGTAAATCAAGAGAAAAATCAAGACTTTTGCCAAATTTTGCATAAAATCCAGGATTTCCAGGTTAAAATTTTAATTCCCTGACTTTTCCATGACTTCCAGGTTATCCAGGGTAGTGGGAACCCTGAGTAAGGAACTTACGTAGGCCGCCTGCACGGAGTTTTTCGAGAATTTGACCTGTGGCTGCATCGGCCGAATTGTTGAAGACTTTCGAAGAGTGAATATTAGTTTGTCTTTACGTTATGCGTCTATTAATTTTCAAATTTCAACACCCTGCTGTAGTAAATCAGTTTTAACCACCCTACACTGGTTAAATAAAAATAATTCTGATAATAAAAATCAACTAGTGTTACCCCAGCGCACAAAGCACTGACAGACTGAGCGTTGACTGAGCCGGCTAAATGCCAAGTCACGTGATGCAATAGTTCCATGAGGAGACGCGGCGTTGGTGTACATATCGCCTCAAGTACAGCGCGTTTAGCAGACTTTCATATATAAATTAAAATAATTATTATTGAAAAATCGAAGAATACAAATACAAAAATGTTTCATGTTCCATCTGAGGATAGAGGCCTTTCATTGAAAAAAAATGGTCCAAATTGGTGAAGCGGTACCCGCTTGAGGAACCGGAGAAAAATACCCTTTGAGCTTTTATATACAGTGTGTCCATAAAGTAACCCCCCCCCTAACTTTTGAACGACTTCATATTTTTCTACAAAATTTGGTGTGCTGTAATGGGAGATTAAATACTATTTTTCAGACCATATTAAAATTTTGTATCATCCAAAATGGCGACTGGGCGCCATTTTGAATTTTTTTTTAAATGGAAAGGGGGGTCCAGTGACACCTCATTGGAAAGGTCTTTTAGTTCTAAGGTTTCAAAGAAAAATATTTAGCCATAACAAAATGACAATGTTTGAAGATGAAGAAGTCTATTTAAAAAAACAAGAATTAAAGCTTAAATTAATTAAATTAGGTGTTCGAAATGTTTACCATTCACTTCTTGGCACATAAAAAGTCGGTTATGAAATTCCTGCCTTACATTTTCATAAGTTTCTGGAGTGATAATTCTGCAAATTTCTGTAATGCGTTGCTCCAGTTCTTCAATTGTTTCTGGACGGGTTCTGTACACTTTCGATTTCAGATATTCCCATAGAAAAAAATCTAAGGAAGTTAAATCTGGGGAGTGAGCCGGCTATTCTACAGGCCCCCGCCTACCAATCCATCTTCCAAGAACATATCCGTTGAGAAAGTCAGAAACAGGCCTATAATAATGAGGCGGCGCACCGTCTTGTTGGAACATAACGTTTTCAATATTATTTCAAGCCACCTGAAATATTTCTGGGAAAATTTAGTCATGCAAATGAAAAAGTGGACTACTGTATAAGAAAATCAAAACAATTTTGAACTGAGTGAGTCCATTGGTTTACAATCCGCCATTTTGTTATGGCTAAATATGTTTCTTTGAAACTCTAGGATCAGACGCAGAATTAAAAGACCTTTCAAATGAGGTGTCACTCGACCCCCCTTTCTATTTAAAAAAAAATTAAAAATGGCGCCCAGGCGCCATTTTGGATGGTACAAAATTTTAATATAGTCTGAAAAATAGTACTTAATTTCCCATTACAGCACACCAAATTTTGTAAAAAAAATATCAAGTCGTTCAAAAGTTAGTTGGGGGGGGGGGGGATAGTGTAATTCAAACATGAATTACGTATCTAAAACCTAGCAACTAGATAAAGTGATAAAGTCTACATATTATTCTAAGTTTTCTTTGATTTCGGTAATTTCCTACTAAAATGTTATACAGTTATGTGATATGTGACCATCTGCCGTGTGTTTGATTCATACATTTTTACTTTCCTATACTATCAAGATAGGGAAGTTTTGTTTTCATGAAAATGTTCTAATTCGAGATTTTAGCGGAAATACATGTTTTGGAACTCCATTAACCAAAATAATTTTTTTTAAATGTCCGTGGGTGGGTGTCCCATAACTCCCAAACGGATGATCCGATTTCAATAAGCTTTGGAATATAGGGAGGGGTGTATGAAAAATGCTTAGGGGTACTAAGCTAGCAGCAGGATTTTTAAAATTTAGTAGGCTGATAGATATATGGGTAACCTACAATTTGGTTCTTGTCCCAGTCCGCTCATTTGTCTGTCACCAATCATGAATTTTTTTTAATCGAAAATTCCTACTCCATCTAATACAAGGGTCGATAAAAATTTATGTTTCGATTAAATTGTTCCTGAGTAAAAGTAAAAGACTCAATTTTTAGGTTCAGAAATTTTTGAGGGGTTAATTTTCCCCTTCCCGACAATTCTTGACAGACGAAATATTCTTTCTGTTTTTAGTTTTCAAGTAATCGCAAAGAACCATTTTTCAAAAATCACCAAGAAAATTTTTTTGTATAAAAAAAAGCGGGTTAACATCCTGTTGTAATGGTATGCTGGACCAGCGGAGTTATTGCTCCAAGCGGAGTATTCCTGTTCGCATGCAGCAGCGCTACAAGTCACAGTAAGTGGAGTGGCCTGAACGCTCAATAATTGGTATAACGTTATATAAATCTATACTTTTGTAAATAAGTATAACATCTTCGCTCATTTTCACCCTTTTATATGTTTCATATTTGTTCTGAACATTCTTATCTATTATTGACTTTATTTAAAAAGCGCCAGTGTTGGATATCCAGTAACACCATATTCACCTTTGCCTATGGGCCAAGGGCACCACAAGTCTAGATTGATACTTAACGAGGTTGGTATCAGGTATCTTACGGGATGGGATAGAAAATATGAGTTCGCACGTGGATTTATGATATATCTTTGCACGTTAAAACCTCTACAACGTTTTTGCATAATTTCCTGACGATGTGGTCTACCCTCGAAGGTCGGTGATAAGCCTCCGCAACAAAAATAGACCAATGATAAAAAATATAAAAAGTTAAAAAGGTGAGAGGATAATCTCGAGTAAATTTGAATAAATAACGTGAAATTCAGGTGATGCATTTAAAGTTTATTGGCGTAAAAATTAGTATTTTGTTATTCAATTCTACGATAGATTTAAGTCGAAAACAAATTAGAAAACCTCCATTTATTTAGAGGAAATTACGGAGGCGTCATATATGCGATGCTAACTCCCAAAATAACGGTAAATACTTTGATGTATACAAACAACTAACTGTTTGTTAGTTGGTTGCACTGCGAAAGAGTGAAGGACACTTTTGGATTTCGTAATTACGATACATGATTCAAAATCCTGATGTGGTCGTACAAAAGTATTTTGAATAAATCAACTCTACTTGGCAGCGATTTTAGAGTACGACTTCTACTCCGTAGTACGTTATACAAATTTCTACTAGGTTTTTATGTTATGCAAAAATAACCAGTGCTGAATTTTAGAATGTATTAAATTAGGCAGATTCACGGTTTGTAATAAGCTAAGCATATAAAAGGCAACGAATTTGTATTTAAATAAAAATAACAACACTATAGTTTCATAGACTCAAAGTACATACATATTTTTTTCATTTTTAGTAGCATTGAATGCGAGTAAAACTTTACAAAATGTAAACAACACTCATCCACATTATCTATTATTACAATACTATCATAATAAACAAGAAGGTCGTGTTAAAGTCTAGAACTAGTGTGACTTGAATTTCATAAATCTTTATTAAACATTCGTAGTATACTACTTAGATGATATTACTACTACCAGAAATTGGTTTTCTACGATTTTCAATAATCTGCAACAACATATCTAAAGAAAACATTAGAAATTATTACTGTAAAGTTAGTGGAATAACATAGGTACATTTACCTCTCGGTACATTGCAATTTTTCTTCGACCTCAACGGCTAAATATACCCGTTAAAATTCAAGGAGCCTGGGTTTGTTAGTCACGTTTGCTGGTTCTTCTGGAAGATTTACCATTGACGCGTTTGATTTGTTAAACACATGTAATGGTGCTGTCAATTGACAGCATTATTACATGTGTTTAACAATTAATTACTGGAATTTATAATTTATCAAACGGCAGGTGTACATTTAATAACAATCGCTAAGAACAAAAAACTAACGAATTCTTAGTTTTTAGCCATAGACAACGAATTTGTCCTATAAGTCAAAATATAGGTATATAAATCTATTTTGGATTTTGTAAATACAGCAGATGTACGACAATATCTAAGATTCGCTATCAACAACATTCGATCATTATTTTGTTTCTCTTCCTCTAATTTAAACTTTTATATTATCTACTATAGTGGACGGAGTTTTTCGAAAATGCGACCTAGCTGTATCGCCCGATCTGTTAATAGACCTGGGCGAAATGAATTGAAAATAAATATAAAAATTTTGGCTCTAAGCAACCATTTAAATTTTGGACTTTTCAGTAACTATATACTCAATCTCTATCCACGGCGAAAATAATTAAAATCAACCACTGTTGGCATACTATCGATCGATATAAATACAAAGACCGGACTTTTAGTCCCAAAACAGCAAACAATTTCGTTAAAATTCAATAAGTAAACAGAAAGAATGGGCTTACTCAAATCCATTCAGGTATGCGTGAAAGATGTTGCACGATTTTGCAAGGTTTTTAGAACTACAACTGCAATATTTGCGTTTCGTTTAGTGTTACTGTATTGTTGAGCTAAGCCCCTCAAAAATTTGTTTGCAATGTTGCATAAAATCGTTTCGTGTATTACTTTTAAAACCCCTGACCATGCATGTTGTACACTTATCAACTCAGTTATCAATAGCTTGAGATAATAAACCAGCTGGCCAAATAAATAATACGTATCTAAACAAGCTCTCAAGGTCAAACCTGTAGGTATGCTGCTATTGTAAGCTCGTAGATAATTCGTTTAAAATTGCATATAAACGCCAACTATATATTTAAAGGAATTATGTCAGGATGTATTATTAATTGATTGCCCCATAATTTAAATACTGATTAATTACTAGTCTAAAAATCCCAGCTATGGATATAATTAAATACACATTTACCTATCTTTTACAAGATTTTTCGATTAAAGCAGTGATTAAATAATGATTCACTTGTCATCAATCATAATGATTCGACGTTATATAATCAATAAAGCATCCCACGACCTAGTTAATGCTATAACGTCTACAGTATCAGAAACGTGGCAACTTCCTATTAATTAATATGCCTAAGTAACATACAGACGGTGTGAAAAGGTTAATGCACTAACAAACCGATTGTACGTTCTTTTAAAAACTTGCTAGATACAACTAGTACAGTTATGACTTTTAAACAGCAGAGTGCGAAAGCGATGGTAAACGATACGTAAGTTTAAAAACAAAATAAACTACAAAAAAACATAGTAATATATAAATTGCTTTTCTTGGTACTTTAAAAAAGAACATGAACTTGACCGTGAACCTCGAATAAACTAAAACTATTTTAAGGTAGGAGGCAAAAGGAAGGAAAGTTAACTTGCTGTGTAGGTACTAAAAATAGAAAAGTTTCAACCTAATTCTTGACGAAGAAAATATAATTAACATTTACATACAAAATTCAAATTTCGCAATTTTGACTACTACACAAAGAAATTCATTTAGAAATAAATAAGAATAAGAATGGGATTTTCTTAACCAAGCCACGCCTGCAAATTAAATGAGATACATACAAATTACTGAAAACTGACCTGGAATAAGTTAAAGTTAAAAATATGCATTTTATAAATTATTATGCATGTGCCACAGACTAAAAATACAACTTTAAAAATAGATTCCCAATAGCTAAAAGTACCAACACACTTGCATTACTCAAAATGTGAGAAAAAAATTTAGTTGGAACATTTGCTCTAATCTATTACTAGAATATTTAAATCTACAGGGTGGCTATATACCCATACCACAATATATAAACTGCAAAGCTAATTTTGTTAATTTACATTCATTCTAATATTGTTTGTACAAACAATACTTTCTATGTAATCACTTCTTCCCCATGTATTTTACGTTGCTCTTATTTATGAGAGTATAGTTACATTCCAAAATTTGTTCTTTTCTTGAATTTAATTTAAATTAATATTCAAATCATCAATACGGCAACAAAACTCCCTAATACAAGTAAATATATTAACATGAAAAAAGGTACATATCACAATAACTTTAGGGAAAACAAAATGTTCATAAATAAAAAAAGTAACTTATGACAAAGTACGTTTTAATGAAAAGATGACATCTTTTCATAATTCCTGCTGTTATTAAAATGTTTCTCCTTACCAAAGTTCCAATCTGATAGGATAGCTCGGTGTTTTTCCCATGCTCACTTAAAACTAAAAATATTTACTTCCCTATTTCGTAAAACTTGGTATGACTCAATATTATACAATTAACTGATTTGAACAATATAAATGTATCTAGTTACGTTCACTCCGGAATGGAGTTTGGTGCTTTCAATACCATCTACTTAACAAAACTAGGTCAAATAATGACTAACACGCTAATAACAGACGAGCATAAAAACAACCACCTTTTATTAATTACTACCAATCCATGAGCAGTTGATTTTTTTTGTATACAGGGTCCTTCAAAAGTTTGTAACTGGTGGCGTAAATATTGGTCTCACCGAAAAGCACTTTGGATAAAAGTTGTGAAGGGCAATCAGGAAAATTTCCATAAGAGAAAATTCATAAATCGGTGTTTTCCGAAAGAGAACTTGTCCAACATTGCCGAATGTCCCCACATTT
Organism: Ctenicera cuprea; assembly: GCA_958336395.1. Classification (NCBI taxonomy): domain Eukaryota; kingdom Metazoa; phylum Arthropoda; class Insecta; order Coleoptera; family Elateridae; genus Ctenicera; species Ctenicera cuprea. Next base: position 27,304,544 of record OY284487.1, on the reverse strand, counting down.
GGCGCCAGAACAACAAACTAAACTTTGCGTAAAATTATAAACCCTAAACGCAATTAAATAGTAAAAAAAGGGAGAAGTTGAAAAAAAATTAAATTTCAAATTATGAGTAGAATGGCAACACAAACAGTTTGACAATATTTTTAAATTTAATTTTAATTTTTTTATATGTAAAATTTATACAGGGCGAGTAAAAAGTAACGCATGTCTTCATAAATATTGATTATGTGAAACATTTCCCATAATAAAAGTTGTTAAATTTCAGTACATGCTCTGGTGATGTTTATATGATTCGTTATTTGTATGAAATTTCAGTAGGATACTTTGTTGACGTCGAATTGTTTTTGTACGTTTCGTTATTTGGTTACTATGGCAACTAGAACATTTTTAAACTTAAAAAATAACCGATCATAACTTAACCTCAGATACGACATTTGATGCATCGGCTATTGTATTAGCGCATGCGGAATTTGTTGGAAAATGTCTGATGCGGCAGGCCGTATAGAGACTCGGTCGATATTAATTCAGGTGACCGTGCTAATCTGTATATAAATTCCGTAACTGTAATTTAATTGTAATAAATAAAAAAAATGTAATTCCGTAATTTCTCATATGGTTCAACTTTTTGGGGAAACGGTGTATATAAGGCAGAAAGAAAACGGATCTCCGTGCGTTTCTTAGTAGCGGCTAAATAATTCGTTAATCACGGCAAGTAAGCTTAATACTTGAACAAATACAAAATTACTCATGCGGACACAATAAATAGATGCCCCGAGCAAAATTACGGTAAAACAAAAAAACAATAATTCTGCAGCAAGAGCTCTGAACCCAACACTGTAATAGCAATGAATAAAAATAAATAAATACATTTTCTTTCTGATGAAGTACGTGGTAAACACTCGGTTTATAACATCCTAATAGGAACGTCAACACATATTCAGTAAAATATATCCATCCGCCGTGTTTTGATAATAAATAATCCGAACAGTGCAGATACTGTTCTATGCGCGTCTACGGCAATATTGTGTTCAACCAGCTTGTTCTTAATTAAGGAAAAAGTACTTAATTAACTTAGAGGAAAATGCTGTGATTATTACAGTACAGATTCTATTAAATGTGATGATCAGTCCGATTATAAACAATACACTACAGAATTTCTAAGCAATCTAAGCAATTTAACGAACACCCTCCGGTATGCCACCCCATCCTCTGCGTTATATTAAATATTGGTGATTTTTATTTTTGTTGTACATGGTTTTAATAGATTCGCTTGCCTTTCAATTGTGTTTTAGATTGTAAAGGGAAGGCAAATAAATTTCAAAAGCACAGTACTGTTTGCGGTAGGCTGTTAATTGAATTCTGCTTCTGAGCCTGCTAACTTGCAGCAGTTTCTATAGAAAACTCTGTTATGTAAGAATATACAAGTTTTGTGCCGTTTAAAAGAGAAAAAAATGCCATAGCATAATGTGCGCAAGAAATGGCTACGGTGATATTTAAAAAAACGACGATCGCGTAAGAGTGCTTAATCATTGGTCAAAAAATTTTTTGATGTGTGCAGAGACGTAGGTAAAAAATTACCAAAACATATTGTATGGTAAAACCAATATTTACGCCAACAGAACGATTGTGCCAAATTTTTAAGAGAATTGAAATACTTAAATATTCTTTGATCGTTTAAAAAAAATTAATTGACTTATTTCGTTTTCGGAAGCTATAGCTCAATTAGGAGCTTAGCTCCTTTAAAGTTCATCGATCAGAAGAACCCACCCTTAAATTTACAAACCACGTTTACAATAATTGCTTCAAAAATGTGGCAGTACGTATCGCCAGTATTATATTCCAAGTAATGGTTATTTAGACTATACAGATTGTCACTGTTCTAAGGAAAACATAGGCAATTGCCAATGAGTGCTACAATGAAAAAAATATAATAAACGACCGAAGTGGGGATTCGCGTATCCACCTACACTTTTAAATTTTAAATGGATAGGTAAATCTTTATGCACTGTGTCTATAAAGTAACCCCCCCTCCAAACAACTTTTGAACGACTTGCTATTATACTACAAAATTTGGTTTGCTTTAATGGGAAATTAAATACTATTTTTAGCCAATAATTAAAATTTGTATCATTCAAAATGGCGGCTGGGCGCCATTTTGAATTTTTTAATGGAAATGGGGTTCGAGTGACACCTCGTTTGAAAGGTCTTTTAGTTCTGCGCCTGATTTCAAAGAAAAATATGTAGCCATAACAAAATGAAGAATGTTTGAAGATAAAAAAGTCTGTTAAAAAAACTAAGAATTAATGCAGAAAGAAATTAAATTAAGTGTTCGAAATGTTCGCCATTCACTTCTTGACACATAAAAAGTTGTTTATGAAATTCCTGCCTTACATTTTCATAAGTTTCTGGAGTAATATTTCTGCAACCTTCTGTAATGCGTTGCTCCAGTTCTTCAATTGTTTCTGGGCCGGCTCTGTACACTTTCGATCTCAGATATTCCCATAAAAAATCTAAAGGTTGTGTATAACTCTGGGGAGCGAGCCGGCTATTCTACAGGCCCCTGTCTACCAATCCATCTTCGAGGAAAATGCCCGTTGAGAAAGTCAAAAACAGACCTATAATAATAAGGTCTTGTTGGAACGTTTTCAATATTTCCAGCCACCTGAGATATTTCTGGAAAAATTTTGTCCTGTAAATGAAAAAGTGGACTACTGGATAAAAAAATCAAATCAATTTTGAATTGAGTGAGTCCATTTGTTTAAAATCCGCCATTTTGTTATGGCTGAATATTTTTCTTTGAAACTCTAGGATCAGACGCAGAACTAAAAGACCTTTCAAATGAGGTGTCACTTGACCCCCCTTCCCATTATAAAAAATTCAAAATGGCGCCCAGCTGCCATTTTGAATGATACAAAATTTTAGTTTTTGGCTAAAAAATAGTATTTAATTTCCCATTAAAGCACACCAAATGTTTTGGTAAAACATCAAGTCGTTTAAAAGTTAGTGGGGGGGGGGGGGTGTACTTTATAGACAGATGGTATAACATTTTAAAGTATATGTGGATACATGAATCCCCACTCGGACCGCCAATTATCTCCCTTCCTAGTAGCACTCAGTTATATGTTCCTTACTTGTCGCATTCGGTAGTTGCGTATGTTTCCTGTAAAATACTGACAGTCTGTATGTAGTGATCAATCAAACATGTAGACGTCTTTGTTATCCTTACAACTCAGGTTTTACCTTTTGTTCTAGGTTATAAATTCTCTATTCACTACATACACGGCCCAACTTTGTATGAATAGAAAATAATTAACAAACCAGAACAATGCATACTAATATCTCAATAATTTAAAAGGCTATTTAAAGTGCAGTGGAACAAAAGATAGTAAAAATAATATAGGTCTTCCTCGGAGTAAATGCCGTAACTTTTGTTGCTCGGAAATATACTAAAAACAGAAACCAGTAAAAGTACGAACAGTTCTTGTTAATGGGATGTAAAATTAATTACTAATATCCGTTGGAATTTGTGAAGAGGTATAATTGAAGCAATTAGGAAGTCATCAAGCCAAAGTTTGTTGAAATACCATTACAGTACTCGAGTTCAACGGTATACCTTTCACGCTTCGCGGTAATTAGATTACTAGTCAGTTTTTGAATATCCAAATATTACACGATAGAGTAGGTATAATATGGTGAGATTTATAACACATATGTGCATGTCATGTTTCATGAGTTGTCACTCCAATTTCCACGGGAGTGGTCCAACCAAACGTAGATTATTAACTGCATCAGCATTTGGATATCACAGGTGCAGTCATTGCGCAAGCATTTTTAAGTGTATTACATACCATAGGGTAACCAATTATTTACTCTATGACTGAACCTTTTTTCTAATACCGTGTAGAATGACGTCACCGTTTTTAATTATTACCAATAGTCGTGTAATATTGAGGAATGCACTTATTTACTTATAAATTAGTCATATTACTCTTCTTTATAGATTCAAGGCCATTAGAGAAACATTTATGAATGAGACGATAACGATAAAACAAAACGTGTTATTTTCCTAATATGCTTTAAATCTTACACATACTGATATTCACCGATGTATTTGTACATTTATCTCCTACTTTTCAAACTTCAAAAGACGTAATTTAATTAATACAAACGTCCCTTTCCCACATATTATATCGCTACCCTCACCTTATTGTTGCAACTAATGTGTAATTTTTTTTATAGTCTCGAGAAACGCATGCAGTAAATGTAGTTATGTAAATCACATTTATTAAATAAACAAGAATTTTTGCAGCAGCTCCTTCTGTTCTTATTAAAAAACCACTTTCAAACCAACGACCGATACCCGCGGCTACATCTACAGTTCAGATTTTCTTTTATTAAATAAATTCCTAGTACATTACCGCAATTAATCTGAATTTCAAGTAATACCATCATATTTCACAAATGTCGCCTTAACTTCCTCCAACATTTGGAACTAATTCTCTGAATTATTTCTTCATAATTTAGTAAACAGTTATACTACGAGTGAAGTGAATAATAACCGGGCAAAAATTACGAAAACCTGTTTCGTAGCAACAAAAGTTAGTTGTGTTTGAAAATAATTTACTTACAAACATATAAAATAAATGGGTAGTTTGAATTTCGCGATAAAAAAGCGTGCGCAAAAAAACCAAACACGATTTACTATGCAGGAAGTTTGAGTAAATTTCAGAATCACGTGTTGATTGTCTATGAGTGGATTTTTCCCGCATAATATAACAAATTGTCAACTTAATTGTATTTTTAAAACCAGCAAACAAAACAATGGATAGTTGCTCAAATTTATGCGCGACAAAATTGTATACGTCAAAAACAATTCGGCTATAATTTTTCTATTGGCTGCTGGAACGGAAACTCGGACGTAGTAATTCTTTCAGTTTTCTGTAATTCAATTTCTGCAACTGTACGGAATTTCTTGGTTTGCCGCTAGTTCCTGTGGACTATTTGCCAATCGAAAATTTAGTATTTCACTCTTTCAAATTTTAGGGATTAGGGTACATATTGGGTTTTAGTTATTAACATAAACTGCTGAAACTTGACAGCTTCAATTAGCACAAGTGTTCGAGAAAGCCTTAGAGTGGAGGCAAAATTTTACTGGTACTGCTATCTAATCAAAAATTACAAGAGTGGAACTGAAACTTCATTGGAAAAAGTCCAACACCTTGGAGGCTGGATATGAATTTACGTAAAAGAAGAAGTTCTAAAAAAGATAAGATCAATCTTTCCGATCTCAAAGAATCTTAATGTCAGTTTTGAAGCATTGCTGAAATTTTGTCAAACTATTACAAGTTCAAATTCAAATATTATCATTGTGGGTTTTAGTCTACCAGAAGCACTTCGTCAACATCAAAACAGCTTAGGCGTAAGTGCTTACTCTGTGTACTTTATTGCGGGACTATTGTCGTTCGGAATTAGGCGTAGCATTGAGGCACTGTTGAAAAGAAGCTGATAAGAGTGAGCGACGGCGCTATTTCCAATTTGATTACGACAAGTCGCTCTTTTTGGGTGTTATTAACCATTTGTGCGTAATCTATCGCTGTTATTGGGTTAAATTTTCAGGCGTATCAGCACGCGGCGCTATTGTCCATGGAGAATTAGGCGTAACAACTAGGGCGCGGTTAGGATGAGACCTATCAGGCTGAGAGTACTGCGTACAAATGAATTATAACACAAGACGTTCCTGTAAAAAGTTACTTTTTACTTACTTACAACTCCTGACATTTATTAGCAGTCCCAAAAAAAGTAGAAGTATAAGTAAAACTGGAGGTAAAATTTAGCTTTATCCCCACAAATAAAGTGCAAATTCCAGATTAACATCTTATCCTTTTTAGCCTGACAGAGTAAATCAGATATCAGCAAAAAATAAATCACCGATTATCGTCAATACATCAGCAATCAAGTTTAAGCGCTTGATTAATTTTAAATAATACTCCCCTTGTTACTACTATTAAAATTTGTAAATAAAAATGTCTATGAGACTACACGATCACAGTAATTTCTACAATTTTAGGTTGACAGCATTTCCTTATTCGTACGACACAATCAATTTCCTGACAAATTATGTTTGCTTCCGTAATTTCTTGTATTTCTGGTAAGTTTTTGCAATATCCTTTTTTTAACCCTACACTTGTAAGAGGTTGCTGAGGTCATATGGTCATATCTAACATGCGCAAGATAACACAAACACCGATTGCCCTAGCTTGGATTTGAACCCCAAATTTCCGCATCTTATTTCCAAGAATTCATTCAAATCAAGTTGCCAGCGCCGGATGGTTTGGGATCGGTTTGAAACGAGGATACTGAGGAGCGTGTAATTGCATTTATAAGTGCATCTTTCGAAAGAAATAAATTAAAAAGAGACACTGTAGGTCCTATATGTATGATGAATAGAAGGAGGGATGAGCGATATCGTAGCTCCAGTATCGATATGTGTTCGACATCGTTGAATACCAATTATAGATTTTGTGATATTGATATTTAAAACATTGAAACACAGAATAAAATATACTTAAAGTGTGCCACAAACTGTCATTTAATTTACAAGAGCTCGTTACACTTATTTCTTTCTTAGCAAGATGAATATTTTTAGGGATTTTTCTTCAGCCTGTAATTCAATATGTTCAGTCATTAAAACAAAATTTATAGATTTACTTCTTGCATTTTAAATTAAAACTAGTGTTACCCCAGCGCACAATGCACTGACAGACTGAGCGCTGACTGAGCCGGCTAAATGCTAAGTCACGTGATGCATTAGTTCCATTAGAAAACGCGGCGTTGGTGTAGATGTCGCCTCAAGTAAAGCGCGTTTAGCAGACTTTCATATATAAATTAAAATAATTATTATTTCAAAATCGACGTAGAATAAAAATATAAAAATGTTTCATGTTCCATCTGAGGGTAGAGACCTTTCATTTAAAAACAAATGGTCCTAATGGTGAAGCGGTAGCCGCTTGAGGAACCTGAGAAAAATACCCTTTGAGCTTTTATATATGTATGGATTGATAAAATTGTTATTTGAAAGCTGACAGTTTGCTATGTATTAATTTATTACATCGATATCACGGAAATACCGATATACCGATACACCACCAACCCCTACACGTAACGCAGAGGTTTGGCGAAATCATGTAGTGGTTTCTTCTCTGGCATCCGTAATAAAGCATATTCCGGATTTGTTCCATTTAGTCAGTATTTAAATTATGGGGCAATCAATTAATAATACATCCTGGCATATTTCCTTTAAATATATTGTTGGCGCATATGCGCAATTTTAAACGAATTATTTACGGGCTTACAATAGCAACACACCCACACGTTTGACCTTATAGAGCTTGTTTGGATACATATTATTCATTTGGCCAGCTGGTTTATTATCTCGAGCTATTTGACAACGGAGTTGATAGGCGTAGAATATGAATGGTTAAGTGTTTTAAAAGTAATACACAAAACAATTTTATAAAACTTTGCAAAAATATATTTCAGTTGTAAAAACTTTGCAAAATCGTGCAACATGTTTTACGTATAACTTAACGGATTTGAATACGCCCATTCTCTTTGTTTACTTAATGATTTTTAACGAAATTTTTTTCTAAAAATCTGGTCTTTGGTGATAAGCCTTAGCAGCTTCTAATTTTTTTGTTTTTTGGTAGTATTTTATTGTAGGTATTCCTTCCCTAGAAGGCTAGTCAGGCTAATAAATAGCGAGCTCTTTGTTCAATATTTGTACGTAGTTTTAGCCCCAAAAATAATAAATTAGTGTTTGGACTAAAAGCAATAAAGCTTGTTATCTTATCGAGCTGCCTACAAACCCCTCCGTTTGTTTAATTTCATGGAATTTTCTGTTTTCTCGGGAGCTTCTGCTTTTATTCCGTATATGTTTTCGTTTGGGTATGAGCAATATTATTTTTCTTCGCTTCAAGAACATAATACATTTATCCCACACAATCTATGGTGCCCAATCCATTTACGCCCGCATAATTGCGATTATTTGCATTTAAAACAATGTTTTAAAGTACCTTACTTTATGTACTTAAGTGGGGAGTAGTAGGTACTTATTACTGTTGGTAGAAGATAAACTACTTTTATGATTATCTCGAAACAAGCACCTAGTACTTAAAGATATTACATTACTCTTAAAAAGTTTGTGAATTTTTCATATGAATAGTTTAAAAAAAAGTTCGATATTTCATACCATGACAGAATTTTGAGGAAATCATGGAAGATACGCTGGCAGTGCAACAACTACAATAATCAATCGAAGTCTCACAATAATATTGTTCAATTATCAATACTTAGCAGGAAATAGTCGGACATTACCAACGGTATGAAGGGCAATCTCACGCTTAATTGAACCCCAGACATTTACAGGTCATTTTTTGTTGTAATATTTCTCTTTTATCGAAAGGTTAAAGTTGAGGGCTAGACCATCCAACGTTAAAGCTATTTTGATGATAGGAAACCCAAACTATCTGACATATTTGCGGTGAAAAGGGTAGAAGAATAATTTGAAAAGTGGCATTTGTGGGCGATATCACTACTTACACTTTGACCTTTTTCTATACATAACTCGAGAAGCAGCGATAGTAGCACTAGACACAATAGGCAGTCTATAGCATCAGAAGCTACGACGCCAAGAACCCTCTTAACACAGATTTGCTTGCCGCCAGAAATAGAGCACACAGAAAAAGAAATTTATTTGCATCTAAAGTTGAGAGATCTTCTTTGGTTAAGTCGGCACTTACTCCAAGATTACGCTCTTTCTAATTATGAAAATGCATCTTCAACATCAAGTTCATCTGAACTCAAATTTAACTTCATTCTAAGAATAGACTGTCCGAAATTGTCTCATTATGTGCAATTAGGAAACCGCTATGAAACCAACCTAACCGCGTTACTCTATCAGAAATTACATAGATGGGTTGTCAAGGTTGTCAGGGTCAGCGCATTTTTGTAACTAGGACAGTCAATCTGATTTTCTAGGCAATAAAACCTTAAGATATACAGGGTCTTTCATTAATAATTGTCCATAGAGTAATTGGAGAATGCTTGACCCAAAATATGACGATTTAACCTAAAACACTTAGATAAAATATTCCTCCTAATCGCATTTAAAAATACAACGATTAAAGATAAACGTATTTAGGTTTCATAAAAAATGTATTTAAACTATTTGTAACACAAAATAAAAATAATCAACAATATTATAATAAATTTTCAAAATGGACTCCATTGACTTCAATACATTTTTGAATTATTTTGTTAAAATTTGTACTAACCCTTAAAAATATGTTTGGTTGATTTCTAATAAAATTCGCAGCATTTTGTATTTGTTGCCATAATTCTTGTCGGGTATTAATCTCCTGAGCGTACACTAGTGTCTTCATATGTCCCCACAAATAAAATTCTAGGGGGTTAAAATCGGGACTCCGACTAGATCAAGGAAATTCACTTCCTCGCCCTATCCATCTATGAGGAAACTCATTATTTAAATAATTTCGCAGCACTAAGGAAACATGTGGTGGGGCGCCATCTTGCATAAACCACATATCTCTTCTTTTGTTTAATGGCAACTGTTCCATCTCATCAAAAAGCGTAGTTTGGAGAAATTGTAAATATGAATTACCATTTAAATTTGCAGGTAATTCAAACATTTATCTTAAATTCGTGCTGGAAGTGTGCCTGTCTAATGACATGTGGATTTTTAGTATCCCAATAGTGGCAGTTTCTCCAATTGAAAACGCCTCTGCGTGTGAAAGTAGCTTCATCACTAAACATAGTGTTGATAACGAAATTGTTATTTGCATCTGTCTTATCCGTAATAAATTGTGCAAATTCCATTCGTCGAGGGATATCTCCGAGTAATAGATTCTGCACTGGAGTGAAATGGTAAGGTCTTAAGTTTTTTTTAGTATTCTGAAAACTGAAGTATGGCTTATTCCATATTCCAGTTATTGCTGATAAGCGTCTGGTACTTAACTGGGGATCATCAGCAATTCTTACTAAAATATCATCTTGTAACAGTTTTTGGACGTCCTACATCTCGCTTTGGATGAAATTGACCAGTTTCCCCTAATCGGTCGCAAATATTCTTCAAAGTCCTGTAATGTGGTCGTCGTCTGTTGGGATATAATTGCAAATATCTTTGAGCAGCAGGACGCCCTCGATAATTTTCTTGTGCATAAACACATACCATATCTCGCATTTCTGCATTTGAAAAATTATTATAACGTGGCATTTTCACAAAGAAAGCTATTATAACAGTAACTAATCTTACACTTTTCAATGAAAATTGACTGTCTGACAGTTAAACATAAACAAATAACATCAGCCTACTACACCTTTATCAATAGACAAGAACACAATATTAATTTACTTAGAAAATAATGAGGAATCTACCTAAATACGTTTATCTTTAATAGTTGTATTTTTAAATAAAACACCCTGTATCTCGGTTAGAAAGAATATTTTATCAAGTGTTTTAGGTTAAATCGTCATATTTTGGGTCAAGCATTCTCCAGTTACTCTATGGACAACTATTAATGAAACACCCTGTATACTGACAAATGAGAAAAAGGCACAAAAAATTAATAGTCGACCGGAAAAACAAAACAATTCTAAAGGATACGATAAAAGCACCTACGGGCTGTCGAGTCGCACAAAAACTTCCTGTTGAAGAATAATCTCGCTGCCAGGGCCTTCCTCAAAGACTATTACTCTTGTTCTTACATTGCTGGAGTTATTTCCGGAAATCATCTTACATCACAATAGCTTGAAGGTATACCGCTTGACACATACTTTCTCGTTTTTCGGACTGTGGGCATACTACTCGAAATAAGAAAGTTATTTTTACTGTATAGCTTCGAGCATCGATTGTTGGGATCATTAGCTCTTCTAAACTTATACTATAACAAAGCCTGAGAACGTTCATAAGCACCCAAATTTCAGCAGGAATCGAACCAGGAGCCGTGACGAGTTGAGATGCCTCCACTAGAAATACTTTAAACCCCTCCCAAAAAATAAACTTGTTTCATTTTCTAATTTTGCAATTTATTTGTATTTTATACACTAGGAGCTATATAAACAACCATATTAATGCTCTTTTTGCAACAACAACACCGTACAATGACTAAGTAAAAGCAATTATGCTTATTTTACCTACTAATTAAACAAATAAACCTACGCAAAACAAAAACGATTGTAATATTAAATCGCCTTCTTCAAGGCAAACCTATTTCGCATACACTGTAAAAACACTTCATCAATTGTCAATATTCGTAACTTTTACTTGGGGCCCCAAATTTAGGGGAAAGACCAATCAATACAAGTGAACGTAACCTAGCCTAACCCCGAAAATTTTCCCCTAACCCACAGTGCCACTCCGTACTTAACTTCCCTTTACTGCGTTTCGCTGGAATTACGAACGAATGTTTATAGAAGCAAATTATACTTCGAATAAACGCAAACCATTGGCTACATTACCAGCGATACTACAGAAATATGCCAACATTTTTTGTACCGGACGTCACGCGAGTTCGTCATCCATCCGGTCCGCAGCATACTAAAGAAGTAAAGAGTAGTCTGGAGAACCGAAGAATACGTGTAATGTTACTACTTGGAAGCATATCGTTTAGTAAGAAGAAAATGTATGTCCTTCTTTCGTTGTTTCATTAAGATTAACAGCACGTGTACAAGCATCCTTGTTACACGATTTAAGAGGAGTCTTAATTTAATTGAATAAGTAGAGAAGTCGTTTCGTTTCGATTAATGCAACAAAATCGTTGTCGTGCAGATTATGTTAGTCATTATCAAAGAATACTGCTGATTTATTATTTACCCTAAAAACAGAGGAAGGAAACACGAAAGGTGACTGACTCATACTTAATTAATGTGATTCAGATTTCTGATAACTTTATTATTTGATTGACGCTACCACATAACAGATATTAACAATTGGTCCAGATCTGCCTTAATTCTAGAACATGAGAAAGTAAAAAAATAAAGAAACGAAACTTGTATAATTAATACCACCATTCATAATATTCTTAAGCCATTGTTTGATAATATTGAGCCCACTTTCCATAACAGGACATCCTGTAGTGGCTCATATGTCTTCACGGTTGAAGAGAAGAAAGTGATGGTAGATAACCGTTACAACTTCCTCAATTTTCAAAACGGACAAAAGGTCGAGTATGAAAACAGCCCTTTAAATTAAGTGGGAAGAACAATTAAATATGTTCATAAATATAATGCGCAGTATTATTCTATTAGCATGCAATTCTAATTAATGCTAATATCTTTTGTTTCTAATGCAATAATATGTAATTTAGATTTGCCGTAATCGGCAGAATAAATCTTTTATGAAGAAAATGAAATCAACCATGTAATTCAAATATCCGGGTTGAAAAATATATTTTACTGTAACATAAAACTTAATAATAACAATAGTAATTTTATTGTGAGGTACCTTTCTATCTGCTATAGTTATTATCATTGTAACCGCTTTTTTATTTCAACCCCACAAATGAATTGTATGTCCGTCCGTCCACCTACGGCTTGTTTATTATTTCTTCTTCTTTACCAGTAAATGTTTGTTTAATGTTTACTACCTAAACAGACATGAGAATGCGAAACATTTTTATAAAGCTCATAAAAAGTAATGCACAAGAATTTTCACATTAGAAATATGGTTTCGTTATTAATTTTCTATTTTACGGAAATTCCTATTAGCGATCCATTAACAATTTTATTGTTAAAGCTTTGAGTCGTAAATAATTTTAACAAATGAATAGGTATAGAATTATCTATAAAAAATACGACGAAGTTAATGTAAATAGAATATTTGCATTTGGAAACAAATTATATTCAGTTTTTTTTATAAATTCTTGCCAAATTTCCCTGTAGGCTATTCCAAGTTATGTTAGGTAAGTGTTAAGTATGTTAAGAGAATGCTAAATTATTAAATATTGATCAGCCTGAAAAAACTTATCGAGCATTTTTATTGTGCACATGGTGGAAAGCTACTGTTTATGCTCCCTGGAATGTTATTATCGAAAGCCTAGCAAAGTGCACACGTCTATAGGTGGGAACCAATAACAGAGCAGCATTAGTTATGATTGCCCTAAATGTGCAAGAAATGTTATTTAAATTGCTGAATTTTTTCAATTTTAAAATAAAATATTGAGCAAAATATCAACTCGCAATATGAAAAAACATAGTAAAACCTATAAACGCTTTAGCGCTAAATTATCACCTTTTTGTATATTATAATGAATTAAAATTAGACTCATAACCGGGTGTTAACTGAAAACCATTATCTTGTCTTAGAATAGAAATCTTAATTATAACATGTGGTTATAGTTATTTTGAATTACTCTATAAATTTAGATAGGTAATTTACCAACCATAACAAGATAGAGCCAGTCTGCTAAAGCAAAACATCTAAATACCCTTATTAATAAATTTGGTATGAAGTACCAAAGTTCCTCCATACGTGAATACAACTAACTTGATGCAACCTGCATTTTTGAGTCATTTTTTTAAATATTCGCCCAATTACATTAGGGAAAAAAATAAATATTAGAATTACCGCGAATTAATTATGTTATTATGTAAGTGCATGTATATGGCTATCTGTTACGACTGTTTTTTTTACTAATAATTAATTAAATACTGTAAATACATCTGCTGGTTTAATTTAAATTTTGAAGCTTAATTCTCGCGGGAGCAGATGAACGTAAAATTTGAATTTATGCCAAGGCAATCAAGTTAACTAAAAATTGTTATTAAAACTAATCCATATACATATATAAAAGCACTAAGGGTTTTCTTCTCCGGTTCCTCCAGCGGCTACCACTTCACCAATTTGGACCATTTTTTTTTTCAATGAAAGGTCTCTATCCTCAGATGGAACATTTTTATATTTTTATTCTACGTCGAATTTGCAATAATAATTATTTTAATTTATAATATATATGAAGGTCGGCTAGACGCGCGTCACTTTGGGCGCTATCTACAAAACCGCTGCGTCTCATTATTGAAACTAATGCATCACGTGACGTATTTAGGCGGGTCGACCAACGCGAGTCTGTCAGTGCATTGTGCGCTGTGGTCTCACTAGTATGAATAAATATCAACCGAGTAGTAAACAGATTTTTTTGATATTATGACAACTGCAGTTCTATGATTTGTTTTACCAAAAAAATGAACCAATCACTTCGCCTGTACTTTCCCATACTCATACAAAATAATTACTTTTGTATATTTAATTACAACAATTACAGCAAATCTAACTAAGAACAGTTTTGAGTTGTAGAGTAGTTGTAAACCCCCACTAATTCCTCATTGCAAGAAGGACAACTAACAACAATCATAAACTACCTGAGTAGACATTTTGAGACATGTGGCACGCAGCTATCCGGTCAACTATAACGTGATTATACAATGTTCATCTCTTACGCACTACGTGTTTCGCAATTTACCTCGCGCAGTCCAAGTTGTCATCGATGCTCCTATGCTGACTAGGTCGGAATCTTTTTTTTTTTGAGAAAAATTAGACTTTTTGGATAGATTCCTCAGGATTTAAAAATTGAAAAACGCAGGAACAGATTTGTTCGTCAAAATTAAACCCCCTTAATGTTGTTGCATTTAAAAATTAAGTTCTGAATCTTATTTTACTATTACTCCGGAGCAATGTAGTTTAAACAAAAAAATTTTATCGTCCTCCGTTTAATAAAAAGGGGGACATGAATTTTCTATTTTCCAAAATGCATAGAAAGCGTCGCAGAGAAATTAGCGGACTGGAGTGCGAACACAACTGTGGCTCATTCATAGCTCGATAAGAATACAAATTTAAAAAACAATTGTGTGACCAGTTTTCAAGCTAAAAATTTTTGAAATGTCCAAAATTTAATCCCGATCTGTTGAGTCGTTTTTGAGTAATAAGCCGAAATTTTCAAAACATCGTAGCGGCCGCCGTTTTAAAGCTAGAGTGCTTGGAAAAAAACTCTCGATTTGTCTCAACGATCTTTATCATATTCTGTTCTTTATTTATAAAATTCCATTTGCATAAGATATTATACCAAAAAAATATTGCTCCGTTTCCAGTTCATCGATAAAATAATTTTTGGCTCGACGAATTTGCGTTGTACCTAGGCTAGGTATACCAGAGACTTCGAGGATTGCACAAGATAGTTAAAGGTGAATTTAAAAAAAAATGCATAATGTTAGAATATTAAAACCAGAACCATTTTGTAGCGAATGTTTAAATGTATTTTTCTATTTCGGTTTTTTAAGGTTATTCTTAAAGCACTGTTTTAGCTGAAAAACAGTGTTTTAAGAGAGTCTTTTAAAGCATTGTTTTTAGTAAAATTTCACCAACAAAGATTGGTATTCATGATATATTCATGAACAAATTTGGTAAATTTAGTATGTATGCCAACATATACATACTAAATTTACCAAATTTGATGGCACCAATTTGAAACTTGCTGCCAACATATATTTATACTAAATTTACCAAATTTGATCGCAGCAATTTTTTATAACGTTTTTTCATTAATTCTCCTCAATAGAAAAAATAGTATAAAAAACTCGTTTCATAAGGCGTCTTGACGCACTCGTCCATTGAGAAACTCGGTCGCTACGCTCCCTCGTTTTTCAATCTTGGACTCGTACGTTAAGACAATGCCTTATGCAACTTGTGTTTTAATATACTATTTAGATTAGTATTATGTGGTTTAAAGGTACGAATAATTTAACTAATTAATTTATAAATCTAGTAAAGAGTACCAGTACCATGTGGGAAGTACAAATTTGTCTTTAGAGGAGTACTTTCCTAAAAGCAATGTTTTCTTTTTAATTAAATCCATAGATTGCCATGTGGAAGTATAATTATTATTCAATCAAGCCAACATTTTAAGACAAGAACTACGCATTACGTACATAAAAAGGCACTCCTATAGCGAAGTTCCAAGAAAAAAATATTTTGGGTACTATAAAGATACTAGGCTAACAAAAAGAATACCGTTACGAAAACACGAGAATGTAAAGGTAATGTTAAAAACCGGGTATTGTGTAAAAAAGTTATTTACTCAAGAACATAAAAGAAGTGAAAAGGACAGGTTTGCGACGGTTCAGATTTAAAGACCACCTGACACTGTAGGGTACAGGAACTACTTTTCTTTGGTTGAATAAACAAAATTTGCGCAAACATTTATATCTTGCGAGTATATTTTACCCATAATTTTCAAAAATTGACATTACTGATTTTAATTATTTATCTTTTAACGTAATTTTTACATATGCACTGTTTTTTGACTTTTGACTTGAAGATCTTATTCTCCGTGCAAAAATATACAACGACAACGCAAAGAATCGTATCCAACGGTTGTCGAGATAAATCAATTTTTTTGAAAAATTGAGTTGACTCGTAACTCTGGATAGGTATATCTTCAAGGTGTACAATTATTTTGTGAAAGTTAAAGTATCCCGAGTGTATAATAACACGTAAAGAGATACGTCGAGCATACCTCCCTTAACTACGCCCTTGGTTAATGAATTCGCAAGAAAACACGTGTAGTTGTAAATCACTAGTAAAGCATCCATACAAAATATGAATGGCAAACGGAAAAAAGTCACCAAAAAAAGTCTCTGAAAAATGTCACTCGAAAAATAAGTCGCCGGAAACAATTCTACCGGAAAAAGGTCGCCGGAAAAAGTCACCTGAAAAAAATTACCAGAAAAAATTCTACCGGAAAAAAATCCCCCGAAAAAAAGTCACCCGGAAAAAAGACCGGAAAAAATAGCAATTGTTTATTTTTTATAAATATTAAATTTCTTAATTTTAAAAAGTGTTTTATTATTTTCTGCATTTCAGTAGATTTTCTAGATGTTTTTAACGCTCAATTATTTTATTAAATATTTACATAAGAAAAGAAGATTCCAATAACAGTACAAGTGTATTATATTGTACACATATACACAATACAAATTAGGTTTTATATAGGAATAATACTAAATAATCAATTAATTACCTATTCTAATAAAAGTAACTAAGCTAAATTAGTTCGCTGTCGAATATTATGGTTTACATTAGCCCTTAAGAAGTTGGGAATATTTCGTGTTCTTTTTCGATTTCGTAAATTTGCATTTTCGGTTAAAATTCCAATTTCTAAAATTTTAATATTATATTTATAATACAGGGTGATTCTAAATATATGCGACAAACTTTAAGGGCTGATTCCTGGGGTTATTTTGATCATAAAAGTTCATAAGAATAACTGCCCAAAACGGCTTAGTTTTAAAGTAATAGGATGTTTAATAATAAATTAAGAATTTGTATAGTATAACTTACACCATCTAATATCATAGTTGGCTCAGCAAAAACAATCGTTTTGAAGTGTAAATATTTATTTGTCATTTCAATATTACTAGTGTTACCCCAGCACACAATGCACTGACAGACAGCGTTGACAGAACCGGTGAAATGTCAAGTCACATGATGCATTAGTTCAAATAATGACACGCGACGTTATTATAGATGGCGCCCCAAGTGACGCGCGTCTAGCCGACCTTCATATATATTATAAATTAAAATAATTATTATTAAAAAATCGACGTAGAATAAAAATATAAAAATGTTTCATGTTCCATCTGTGGATAGAGACCTTTCATTTAAAAAAAATGGTCCAAATTGGTGAAGCGGTAGCCGCTGGAGGAAGGAGAGAAAAAAACCCTTTGTGCTATTATATATGTATGGACTAGTGTTACCCCAGCACACAATGCACTGACAGACAGCGTTGATAGAACCGGCGAAATGTCAAGTCACGTGATGCATTAGTTCCAAAAATGACACGCGACGTTACTGTAGAGGGCGCCCCAAGTGACGCGCGTCTAGCCGACCGTCATATATATTATAAATTAAAATAATTATTATTATTAAAAAATCGACGTAGAATAAAAATATAAAAATGTTTCATGTTCCATCTGTGGATAAAGACCTTTCATTTAAACAAAAATGGTCCAAATTGGTGAAGCGGTAGCCGCTGGAGGAAGGGGAGAAAAAAACCCTTTGTGCTTTTATATATGTATGTATGGATATGGATTATTATTAAAAAATCGACGTAGAATAAAAATATAAAAATGTTTTATGTTCCATCTGTGGATAGAGACCTTTCATTTACAAAAAAAATGGTCCAAATTGGTGAAGCGGTAGCCGCTGGAGGAACCGGAGAAAAAAAACCTTTGTGCTTTTATATATGTATGGATTGTGTCAAAGCATTGGTTCATTAAAGTTTATTGCCAGCTTCTGTTCTTTAAAATGAATTACACAAATGCTGAGATGTGCGATATGCATTATGTTTACGGTCTTGCCAAAGGCAATTCACGTGCAGCTAGACGTCTTTATAAAGAACGATACCCGAACCGTGTAATCATGCATCATTCGATATTTGCCCGTCTGCACCAACGTCTTAGTGGAACGGGAAGTTTTAAAAAACATACGGCTGATAACGGACACCCTCGCATAGTTAGAACTCCACAAGTGGAAGAAATGGTGCTAAATGAAATCGAGGAACATCCTATTACAGGCACTAAAAATGAGCGAAACACTTCGCCTGGACTTTCCTATACTTATAAATTAACATTGTTTAATATTTTCCAACACTTTTGAAATACACCTGTCTAGAAACGCAAAAGCAGTGTTTTAAAAAAAACTATAAAATAAAAAAAAAATTTTGGCCCCAACCGAGGCTCGACCCCACAACTACTTATGCAGTAAAACGGCAGTACACTCGAACTCACCCGCATATCCAACCATGCTATTCCGGACCTACCCGTTATTGTTAAATAAGTGGCTATTGAATGCGTGCGCAATAGAAATGCATAGAACGTTTAGAACTCTAGTCACTTCCAACTGCTGTAGAAAGTATATGAAATTCTTCTAAGGACAAAAAGATTATTTAGGGGCAAAAAAATTCGATTTTTTGATTTTTTGTAAAAAGATTCTCCTAGAGCAAACAAAAGAAGAAATCAATTTTTTAATTTTGTTGCGAAAATTTTGGGGGGGAGGGGGAACAGTAGCCCCCCTAAATATTAAATTATCGAAAAAATATTATGATATTCGGATTTTGCTATCAATGATGAGCTATTTTGCTTTAACAGAAATATTTTATTGCCCCCCGGTAAATAAATAAAAGGGTACCAATTTTCAATTTTCAAAAAATCACAGAGGGCGTCACAGTGAAATTATAGCAATGCGCAAAAAAATAAATTGTAGAAGATTCTCAGCTCTATCAGCTTAAAAAGTTTAAACAAAAACGTGTGGGCAGTTTTTGAGAAATTTTTTTTTGAAAAATTCCAAAATTTTGGAGTGATGTCATTGCGATCGTTTTTATATTTTGAAAATTAATGATATTTCATGGTATAGTACCCTTGAAGGGCTACCAAACAAGATGTAGTTGATTCCAATCAGATAACTGGTTTTTGAGTAAATGGGCGTTAAAGTCGAAATTTTCAAAAATTCGTAGCGGCCGCCATGTTGAAGCTAGAGAGTTCGATAAAAAATCGTTTGATTTGTCCTAAGGCCTTCTTTAATCTCCACTATTAAAATTTCCAAAATTCCGTTTCTGAAAAAAATGCTACCAAAAAAATATGTCTAACTTCCGCTTCCGGTTTCGGATTCTTTTAAAAAGCTTATTTTGTCGATGAATTTTTGATATAGCTCTGCATTCCAATTTTCATCAAAATCGAAGTACGGGTTCGAGAGATATCAGCGAAATGACGTATCGTTCACGAACGCATTCGTAAAAATGAGCGAAACACTTCGCCTGGACTTTCCTATACTTATAAATTAACATTGTTTTATATTTTCCAACACTTTCGATATGCACCTGTCTAGACACGACTAGTTAAAGTAAATAGTTCTTATAAGTTGTAACATCTTGAAGCGGTTGAAGAAAGACCGACCGCTGCGCTCTGCACGCATAAGGTTGGGTAAAATATTCGGACAGAATCAACGGAAGGGCGGAAATTGATATTTGAAAATGTATTAATAACTCGAGAAGTATTCTTTTTAGCAAGAAATTACTCTTATTAATTTGCATTTAGAATTTCAAAACCTTTCTGATTTTAAAGCCAAAATGCCACGTTTCCATTTAAAAAAAGTTATTTTTTACCGTGGCCGCCATATTAAAATTGGAAACTCAAGTTTTTTTCTTAAATACGATCGAGAAGAATTTGCCCTACAACTTTGCTCTTGGGTTTGCGAGTCTATCTATTAAAATAAAAAAGTTAGCCTACACTGAACATTAAACTGTTGTAGAAAGTATGTGAAATTCTTCTAAGGACAAAAAGATTATTAAGGGGCAAAAAATTCGATTTTTTGATTTTTTGTAAAAAGATTCTCCTAGAGCAAACAAAAGAAGAAATCAATTTTTTAATTTTGTAGCGAAAATTTTGGGGGGGAGGGGAAACAGTAGCCCCCCTAAATATTAAATTATCAAAAAATTATTATGATATTCGGATTTTGCTATCAATGATGAGCTATTTTGCTTTAACAGAAATATTTTATTGCCCCCCGTTAAATAAATAAAAGGGTACCAATTTTCAATTTTCAAAAAATCATAGAGGGCGTCACAGTGAAATTATAGCAATGCGCAAAAAAATAAATTGTAGAAGATTCTCAGCTCTATCAGCTTAAAAAGTTTAAACAAAAACGTGTGGGCAGTTTTTGAGTAATTTTTTTTTGAAAAATTCCAAAATTTTGGAGTGATGTCATTGCGATCGTTTTTATATTTTCAAAATTAATGATATTTCATGGTATAGTACCCTTGAAGGGCTACCAAACAAGATGTAGTTGATTCCAATCAGATAACTGGTTTTTGAGTAAATGGGCGGTAAAGTCGAAATTTTCAAAAATTCGTAGCGGCCGCCATGTTGAAGCTAGAGAGTTCGGTAAAAAATCGTTTGATTTGTCCTAAGGCCTTCTTTAAACTCCACTATTAAAATTTCCAAAATTCCGTTTCTGAAAAAAATGCTACCAAAAAAACATGTCTAACTTCCGCTTCCGGTTTCGGATTCTTTTTAAAAGCTTATTTTGTCGATGAATTTTTGATATACCTCCTCATTCCAAAGCACATCGAAATCGGTCCAGCCGTTCCGGAGATATGAGCGTTACATACAGACACACAGACACACACACACACCCACCCACAGACAGACATTTTTTAAAAACCACTTTTTTAGGATCCTGGAAGCCCAAAACATGTATTTCCGTCAAAATCTCGATTTTGAAATTTTGCATGAAAACAATACTTCCCTATACTGAAAGTATAGGAAAGTAAAAATGAGCGAAACACTTCGCCTGGACTTTCCTATACATTTAAATACATTGTTTTATATTTTCCAACACTTTCGATATATACCTGTCTAGACACGACTAGTTAAAGTAAATACTTCTTATAAGTTGTAACATCTTGAAGCGGTTGAAGAAAGACCGACCGCTGCGCGCGCTGCAAGCATAAGGTTGGGTAAAATATTCGGACTGAAATCAACGGAAGCGCGGAAATTGATATTTAAAAGTATATTAATAACTCGAGAAGTATTATTTTTAGCAAGAAATTACTCTTATTAATTTGTATTTAGAATTTCAAAACCTTTCTGATTTTAAAGCCAAAATGCCACGTTTCCATTAAAAAAAAAGTTATTTTTTACCGTGGCCGCCATATTAAAATTGGAAACTCAAGTTTATTTCTTAAATACAATCGAGAAGAATTTGTCCTACAACTTTGCTCTTGGGTTTGCGAGTCTATCTATTAAAATAAAAAAGTTAGCCTACACTGAACATTAAACGACTAGTACAAGAATACAACTGCTGTAGAAAGTATGTGAAATTCTTCTAAGGACAAAAAGATTATTAAGGGGCAAAAAATTCGTTTTTTTGATTTTTTGTAAAAAGATTCTCCTAGAGCAAACAAAACAAAAAACCAAATTTTTAATTTTTTATCGAAAAAATTTGGGGGGAGGGGAAACAGTAGCCCCCCTAAATATGAAATTATCGAAAAAATATTATGATATTCGGATTTTGCTATCAATGATGAGCTATTTTGCTTTAACAGAAATATTTTATTGCCCCCCGTTAAATAAATAAAAGGGTACCAATTTTCAATTTTCAAAAAATCACAGAGGGCGTCACAGTGAAATTATAGCAATGATCAAAAAATAAAATTGTAGCAGATGCCTATCTCTATCAGCTTAAAAAGTTTAAACAAAAACGTGTGGGCAGTTTTGGAGAAATCTTTTTTTGAAAATTTCAAAAATTTTGGAGTGATGTCATTGCGATCGTTTTTATATTTTCAAAATTAATTATATTTCATGGTATAGTACCCTTGAAGGGCTACCAAACAAGATGTAGTTGATCCCAATCAGACAACTGGTTTTTGAGTAAATGGGCGTTAAAGTCGAAATTTTCAAAAATTCGTAGCGGCCGCCATGTTGAAGCTAGAGAGTTCGGTAAAAAAACGTTTGATTTGTTCTAAGGCTTTCTATAATTTCCAGTATTCCAATTTCAAAAATTCCGTTTCTGAAAAAAATGCTACCAAAAAAACATGTCTAACTTCCGCTTCCGGTTTCGGATTCTTTTTAAAAGCTTATTTTGTCGATGAATTTTTGATATACCTCCTCATTCCAAAGTACATCGAAATCGGTCCAGCCGTTCCGGAGATATGAGCGTTACCCACACACAGACACACAGACACACAGACACACCCACAGACAGACATTTTTTAAAAACCACTTTTTTAGGATCCTGGAAGCCCAAAACATGTATTTCCGTCAAAATCTCGATTTTGAAAATTTGCATGAAATCAATACTTCCCTATACTGAAAGTATGGGAAAGTAAAAATGAGCGAAACACTTCGCCTGGACTTTCCTATACTTATAAATTAACATTGTTTAATATTTTCCAACACTTTTGATATACACCTGTCTAGAAACGCAAAAGCAGTGTTTTAAAAAAAACTATAAAATAAAAAAAAATTTTTGGCCCCAACCGAGGCTCGACCCACAACTACTTATGCAGTAAAACGGTAGTACACTCGAACACACCCGCATATCCAACTACGCTATTCCTGACCTATCCGTTACTGTTAAATAAGTGGCTATTGAATGCGTGCGCAATAGAAATGCATAGAACGTTCAAAACTCTAGTCACTTCCAACTGCTGTAGAAAGTATGTGAAATTCTTCTAAGGACAAAAAGATTATTTAGGGGCAAAAAATTCGATTTTTTGATATTTTGTAAAAAGATTCTCCTAGAGCAAACAAAACAAAAAACCAGATTTTTAATTTTTTATTGAAAAAATTTGGGGGGAGGGGAAACAGTAGCCCCCCTAAATATGAAATTATCGAAAAAATATTATGATATTCGGATTTTGCTGTCAATGATGAGCTATTTTGCTTTAACAGAAACATTTTATTGCCCCCCGTTAAATAAATAAAAAGGTACCAATTTTCAATTTTCAAAAATTCACAGAGTGCGTCACAGTGAAATTATAGCAATGAGCAAAAAACAAAATTGTAGCAGATGCCTATCTCTATCAGCTTAAAAAGTTTAAACAAAAACGTGTGGGCAGTTTTTGAGAAATTTTTTTTTGAAAAATTCCAAAATTTTGGAGTGATGTCATTGCGATCGTTTTTATATTTTCAAAATTAATGATATTTCATGGTATAGTACCCTTGAAGGGCTACCAAACAAGATGTAGTTGATTCCAATCAGATAACTGGTTTTTGAGTAAATGGGCGTTAAAGTCGAAATTTTCAAAAATTCGTAGCGGCCGCCATATTGAAGCTAGAGAGTTCGGTAAAAAATCGTTTGATTTGTCCTAAGGCCTTCTTTAATCTCCACTATTAAAATTTTCAAAATTCCGTTTCTGAAAAAAATGCTACCAAAAAAACATGTCTAACTTCCGCTTCCGGTTTCGGATTCTTTTTAAAAGCTTATTTTGTCGATGAATTTTTGATATACCTCCTCATTCCAAAGCACATCGAAATCGGTCCAGCCGTTCCGGAGATATGAGCGTTACCCACCCACACACAGACACACACACCCACAGACAGACATTTTTTAAAAACCACTTTTTTAGGATCCTGGAAGCCCAAAACATGTATTTCCGTCAAAATCTCGATTTTGAAAATTTGCATGAAATCAATACTTCCCTATACTGAAAGTATAGGAAAGTAAAAATCGGTGGATAGGGTGACGAGGTCCACAACCGTGGCCTCCTCGGCCTCCAGACTCAAATTCTCTAGATTTGTTTCTCTGGGGTCACCTTAAATCACTAGTTTATACGACTCCCATTGAAAATGTTGATGAACTGAGAAAGCGCATTGTTGCATCATTTGAGACAAAACAGAACACCCCCGGCATTTTTGAATGTGTTCGCCATTCAGTACGACGGACAGAAGCCTGTATTGCAGTTGGCGGCGATCATTTTCAACTATTTCTATAAGTTCATTTTGTTTATTACCTACCCTTTATTGTATTCTTAATTTATTATTAAACATCCTATAACTTTAAAACTAAACCGTTTTGGACAGTTATTCATATGAACTTTTATGATCAAAATAACCCCAGAAATCAGCCCTTAAAGTTTGTCGAATATATTTAGAATCACCCTGTATATACTTTTTTTGCGGGTAACTATTTTTCCTGGTGACTTTTTTCCGGTGACTTTCCCTGAGATCCAATTTGCATAAAATATCGCAAAATATGGCGGAGATATTAATTCTAGTTTAAATGCGCCTTGATTTGCCTCTGCCATCTTTAGAGGACTGTCTCTGTCTATATCTCGAAAAGAGCGCGTTTCCAGGAACGTTTGCAGAAACTTTACGAACCAGAAGAACCCTAAGAATACGTATTTTCACTACAGTGTGACACCCTGTATATGAGATAACTAGAAATAATAACACAACACTTTTTGTGTATAAAAAGTCTGGGGCAGCAATGCAACTTTTCTTAATGAACTGGCTTAACCTGCGGCACTTTATACAAGAAAATGCACAGCATTATCCCGTAAATTAGCAGAATAATATTAAAAACAAGAAACATAAAATACATTATCTTTGAACAGTACCCTAGTATCCGGTCTTTACTAGGTTTATTGTATACTTTTATATTTAGTAGTGTCGCGGCTGCAGTTTATAAATAAAAAATATACAAAAAGCCTAACTCAAACTCGTAGTAATTCCCTATTCGGTTTACAATTTTCAAATGAATAAAATGCCACTCAAAATATCTTATTTAGTTATTTGCACACAAAAGCAAGAAAACCCGGGTAAATCCCCCCCCCCCTCCCAACTAACTTTTGAACGACTTGATATTTTACCACAACATTTGGTGTGCTTTAATGGGAAATTAAATACTATTTTTTAGCCAAAAATTAAATTTTGTATCATTCAAAATGGCGACTGAGCGCCATTTTGAATTTTTTTTTAAATAGAAAGGTGGGTCAAGTGGCACCTCATTTGAAAGGTCTTTTAGTTCTGCGTCTGATACTAGAGCTTCAAAGAAAAATATTCAGTCGTAACAAAATGGCGGATTTTAAACAAATGGACTCGCTCAGTTCAAAGTTGTTTTGATTTTTTGTCCAGTAGTCCACCTTTTCATTTGCAGGACAAAATTTTCCCAGAAATATCTCAGGAGGCTGGAAATAATATTGAAAACGTTATGTTCCAACAAGACGGTGCGCCGCCTCATTATTATAGGCCTGTTTCTGACTTTCTCAACGGACACTTCTTGGAAGATGGATTGGTAGGCGGGGGCCTATAGAATAGCCGGCTCGCTCCCCAGATTTAACTTCCTTACATTTTTTCTACGGGAATATCTGAAATCGAAAGTGTACAGAACCCGTCCAGAAACAATTGAAGAAATGGAGCAACGCATTACAGAAGTTTGCAGAAATATCACTCCAGAAACTTATGAAAATGTAAGGCAGGAATTTCATAACCGACTTTTTATGTGTCAAGAAGTGAATGGTAAACATTTCGAACACTTAATTTAATTTCTTTTTGCTTTAATTCTTAGTTTTTTTTAAATAGGCTTCTTTATCTTTAAACATTGTCATTTTGTTATGGCTGAATATTTATTTAATTTCCCATTAAAGCACACCAAATTTTGTGGTAAAATATCAAGTCGTTCAAAAGTTAGTTGGGGAGGGGGGGGGGGTACTTTATAAACACAGTGTATTTCGTATTGTTGAACGATATAAACTAACAAGGCGAGTGTTAACATGTGAATCTTTTGAACAACGATCTCAAATTAAGTAGATCAAATTTTATATATTCGGTATTGTAGAAAAATTATAAATTTACAGTAACACCGTACAAAATTTTGAATGTGAAAAATTTATACAGATATTACTTGATTTCTAGCCCGCAAATCAAGGGCGTGCCAGTGGCGTAGAAACAGGGAGGCCAGCTGCCCCTACTTCCGTGACCTTGGAGACCGAGTATCTAACCCCGCCTACATCTACCTTACTAACTGTAGTAAATAGAGGTAAGCACTCAACAACCTTTGTATTTCACCTTGTTTGTCCTTTTGGTTGACCATCGGGTTTGTAGTCAAAACAAAGGTTTATGTTTCCCTATGAAAACGCAACTGCATAGTCGTTAGAGAATAGATCAAAATGGTCGTTAATGTTGACTTGTCTCAAGTGAGTGTGTCAGAATCAGCGACAATAATTTGTGCTAGTTTGAGTAATTCCAAATGGAAACAAAAGAGTGAAACCTCAAACACAAATTATTTACAAATAAAAAGAGTCTGCTTCCGTTCGTTTAAAAAGATAGTTAACCGTGTGTCATGGCTATGATGAGTTAGCTAGCGCTGAGACGTCAGCCAACAACTTCAATGTAACGACGTCGAATTTTTTATTAGTGGTGTACATACGTTGTTATAATTTTTTAGTGTAGATAATGAAATGCTACCGGCTATGCTTTTTAGAATGTTTTAAATGGAATGGACGTGCCTGGAGCGTAGTGGCAGGCGAGAGCTATTGCAGCAAAATCATGTATACAGAGTAACTTATTAAATTGCATTACCTCATTAGCGAAATTCTTTTATATGTGCTCTATGGAAGCCCCCTCTCCCATTACCATCAAAATTTTATGGGGTTTGATTCAGGCTGTTTATAAGCTAGTTTACTCAGCGTTTTTAAATATTTCTGTAGAAAATAAATTAAAAACTTAAAACTTAAAAATGTATACGCGTATTCAAATTTTACGCATACTCAATACACACTTGTCCTTTTTTTTTAGTTGGGACGATTTTCACCAAAAGTTTATTAAAATTAGAACTTTCAAAGACGTGCGTAATCTAACAGTTAATTTTAAGTTTTGTTTGGAATTAACAGTATTCTTATATCAATAACACATTAAAGAAATACCGGTTATGGTAGCCGTAATCGAAACCGAAATTTGAAGTAGCATTAAACCCTAACCAAAAACATAACCGAAATTTAACATAATTTGAACCACTACCGTTACGTTATTTTACTTCTGTTCACGTCGTCATGGCTGTAATACAACACTATGACAAAGCTAGTACAAAACCAACAAAAAAATTGAGATAAAAAATGATTCCAAGGCTAAACAGTAGCTTGAACCCATCTAATAATTACTAAGCATGTACAAAAAATTATCTCGATTTCTATTTATACAAATATGAGGTCGCATAATTTTAAACGTATGAACGTATTACTAAAGGAGATACTTAAGTATGTACTTATGACTGACTAGGTGTTCATAGCTACTTCAAGGCTCCTTACATTTGATAAACTCACTATATTTCAATACAGCATTATGATAATGTAATCTAGAACAGAACTAAAAAAATTATTACTTCTGTTACAAACAAAATAATAAAAAATGTAAATAGCCAGCATTCGGTGACTCGTCTTTGACTATATTACCTTTAATCTTTTAAAACAATAAAATAGCACTCCTTAACATCGGCCTGGGGCAGGAAAATTAAATTACTAAATAACTTTTTGATTGAATCATCGTTTATTTTGTAAGTGTAGGATAGTATAATGATTAAATTTCTACACGTGCTCGTAAAGTGTGTGTGCAATCAGAAGCAGAACGCAACACATGCGACGACGAATGAACATGCTTTAAATAACTCGGTGATCAAAATACAGATTGAGGCAAATTACATCCTACAAATTCGTCTCTCTGTCTTCATCCTAATTCCACAAAAGTACGATGGTTACGTGATGTGAAAACTTAAGCAGGCAATGCTTGTTCTACCATTTCAGACTGCAGTACTCCTTTGGCTAATTTTTCACACTTGTTCGTGTTAAACTACATACTTCAATATTAAAACCTATTAATACGTTTTAGGTGAAATTATTTGCACTTCCAGTTTCACCAGAAGTAACTCCAACATTTTATTTCAAATGGAACACCCTGTATATTTCTACAGTTTTAAAATCAGGATCAAATTCTGAGGCCAGTAGTAAACTTCAACTGTTTTCCGCCAGATTGAAAATTTGTAATTGCAATTTTCTATTTTTGTTAATATTGCATACAATTGGTTCTATGAAGTTAACTTGTTACTTTAAAAATAATTTTTAATTTGAAGTTCATATTTGTGAATCTAGGCGAATTTTTAATGGAGCAATATTGGCTCGCTGTGGATTTTAAACGAATTTAAATGAACCATTACAATGATGCCCATTACTTTGCATTTTATTACAGTTTTAATTGAATACATTTAATTTTAGTCTTGATTAAAATAATTGCCATAAATCCACTCGCCCTATATTAAAAAAGCAAAACTAGCTTTGTTAATGTGGCGCAACTGGGTTTATTATTATTATTATTTAAATCAACACTACATTAAATCTAATTTGAATAACTCCGCAATAGCTCCATTTAAAAAACAATTTAAGACTTCTTTTATATGAGTTTGAAGTCACCTGGATTCACAAAAATACAAACATCAATGTTCAAAGTAACAGTTGACTTTATAGGAACAATTTTATGCAGTTTTAACGCAAAACAGAAAATTGCAATTTCAAACTGCCTAATTCTACTCCTAATTTAATCCCAATTAGAAAATGTAAAAATATTTGAAATAAGAAAGTTGGGGAAAGTTCGCTTCGGGCGAAACGGGAACTGAAAAATTGAAGTAAACGCCATATAATATTATAATATAATTAAAGAAAAAGATTATAAATTAGCCATTTAAAAAATTTATCCGAATAGGTACCCTAACTTCGTGCGATACAATTAAATATGTTTCGATCCCATATTTTGGTGACAAATCAGAAAAACCAGCTAAAATTATAAACAAAACAAATAAATATAAAGTAAGCTTTAAAACAACTAGAAACATCTTAAACACTTTGTTCTATGCAAAATCAAAAACAGACGATTTGCTTAAATTAGGCATTTACAAATTAAATTGTTCGCATTGTAATTCGGTTTATATGGGCCAGACAATTAGAAATTTTGATATCAGGTATAAAGAACACGTACGTTGTTACAAATACAGACACCCACATAAATCCAATTACGCTAAACACGTATTAGAACACAATCATTCAATGAGATCTAATAACATTAGAAATTGTTTACACTTTTGTGATGATAAATTAGATATACTAGGAGCTTTTGAAATTCACAAACATTTAAAAACTGTACCGTTAATGAATGAGCAAATTGATCTCTTAAATTCTCCTCTATTGTACATTTTGGAATAAGAAATCAAGTCATCTGCAGACGATTACCGAGATCAAGTCACCAAGTTCTATTGCTATAACAACACTAACTGTTTACTTATACAGATACCCATATAACATGGTTTTTTACGCATAATAAATTCCCAAAATCTTATTTTATTATTATAATAATAATGAAGGGCAACTTTCGTTGAAAGTTGGTATAACAATAAACAATAACCAATAAGATCGAAATGAAAATATCAACGTTTAAGCTTAAATTAAAATACAGAAAATTGAAAGTATCAAAATTCAGCAAGCTCGTGGGGAATCTGTTTCTATGACGACGTATTCTTATTAATCCAGACTCCGGTATAAAATTACTGGGTGGATACGTTCGCAGCTTTTGCTTTAATTAAATTATACACTACAAGAGAAAGATAAGTACATAATAGTACTACAATACTAGTGGCACCCGCCGTTTATTTGTTAATGTTTTTGGTAGCATAGCGTGCCGCGGATCGGAAGTCCTAGACTAGACCATATTCTATATTAAATCGGGACCCCTTCCCTCGTCCCAACTTTTAGTGACCGCGTATTGCTCACATCTCGACACATGTTATATCATTATATCTCGTTCAATAAATTGCCTACTATTGTGTGTAAGACAAAAGCGTAGTGCGTAGTCCACAGTTTCAGCTAGTTTTATAAATCAATTGCGATTGCTGTCATTCTGGTAATCAAAATTTTAGCGTTTGTTATTTTAACTGGAGCTCCCAATATTTGGGTCAATGAAGTGTCGAATTTGTAAAAATGATCGTCCACTCGTGCAGCCGCTAGACATGTTTACAATTTACCATTTAGGTCAATATTTATGTTCAAAATTACACATTTTCTATCTGGACAGTGGGCGTATGTGTCAAGAAGAAATATACAATAGTTCAATACATCGTTATGAAAGATGGAGGAAACTTTTGAACTGGATTTTACTGTTTTATTGAAACTCCAACAATTCCAACATCTGTAGAAGTACTTACGTAAGTACAGTATAGCCAACTATATTTTTGAAAAGCTCTTTAAATAATATCAAAGGCGACTATGATTTCAAAAAAATCTATTAAAAACATCCACAAGTAATATTTACAGAAATAAATGCGCTATAACGCCCAATAAAAATATTCCAAATATTACTTTAATTGTAGCTCCACAACAAAAGCATATTTTCAATTTTTGCTTCTACCATTGACTTCGTCTTAAAAAATATTAACCTAATAAGATGCAAACTGTTTTTCGTAACTTTCATATTATTATTGCTACATCGAAAATGAGACTACTTTATGATTTATTTTAATTATAAATCTTAAATTGTTTTTCTTATCAAAAAATTATCATCACTTTCACATGACGAATGACAAGAACTTTGCCAAAAACATGACTACCTACACACAAATGTTGTTTAACGACCCAGAATACATAAGTTTTAGGTCATAAGAACAGGTTTCTCAATTGTTTCAATTTTTATGAACCAGAGCTTATGGCGTTTAAATTTTGTAATAAAATAAACCCAAACAATTAAATATGCAATAAAACTAATAAGAGAATTACGTTCGTTCAGAGTTATGGTCAAGAAACATTAAATTTTTACGGTTGTTATTTTATGTTTCTTACTGAAAAGGATGTGTGCGCTTTATGTAATACTGTACATCCGAATCGTGAACCTGTTACGCGGCCACGTCAAAGATTTGGATAAAATTGGCCTGGCCGTTCAAAAATAGCAACAGACGATAAAATATTGGACATTGTGCTTACAGTTTTCGAAAATCCTCATATTCAACTCGACAATTAGCCCTGGATAATAATGTTAGTCAAGGAACTGTACTGAATATTTTACATACAGAAAAATTTCATCCTTATAAGGTTAAACTTGTTCAAGAATTATCAGAAGATGATTTTGATAGGAGAATTCAGTTTTGTGAAGAAATGATGGACAGGTGCAATAACGACCCACAGTTTGTGAATTCTATTATCTTCTCCGACGAAGCCACATTTTCTTCAAATGGAGCTGTAAATCGGCACAATTCCCGTTATTGGTCGCGACATAACCCACATTGGATGGAAGA
Source organism: Ctenicera cuprea (assembly GCA_958336395.1). NCBI lineage: Eukaryota > Metazoa > Arthropoda > Insecta > Coleoptera > Elateridae > Ctenicera > Ctenicera cuprea. Next base: position 27,272,656 of record OY284487.1, on the reverse strand, counting down.
ATTACACACACAGTATACACAAAAAGTAAATGTGTGGGCGGAAATTATAGGAGATAGAATTCTTGATCCTTTTTTTCTTTGATGGCACATTAAATGCTGATCGGTATTTGGATTTTTTTAGGTTGGAACTTGTTCCCGCGTTAGCTATTTTATTTCCAAATGCATAAAATCCGGACACGCCGAACAATAGAATTTGGTTGCAACAAGATGGTGCTCCACCACATTATGGCATTCATGTTCGTCAATATTTAGATGGAATTCTTACAAATAGGTGGACAGGAAGAAGAGGACATATTGAGTGGCCAGCGCGATCTCCGGATCTAAACCCGCTTGACTTCTTTTTATGGGGCCATCTTAAAAGTACAGTGTATACAAACAGACCAGACAATTTGGAAAATCTAAAAATTCGTATCCGCGAGCATATACGAGCAATATCACCTGCTGCAGTTCAAAATGCAGTTCGAGGATTTTCTTATCGTATTGCCCACTGTCAGGCAGTGAATGGCGAACAGTTTGAACATTTGCTTTCTTAAATTGATGTTAAATATGATTTGAAACTAGTTTAATAATTTGTGGACCTGCTATTGTCGTTTGTTTATCTTGCAATAAGTGTACCTGATGAAAAATGTTGCCAGTGACAAAAATAAATGTTTATCGTGATTTTTCTTGAAATTTTTATTATGCAACTGTATGATATTTTTACATGGATGTATAGAGAATAAAAAGCACTAACTGGTCATGCCAGTATAGGTTGCCATTTAAGAAAAATGCCGATGACGTCATAGCTAAAACATATGACAATTGAAAAAAAATGAAAAACGCCAAATTGTGGCAAAAAAACATGATAGGAAACTTTTGTTAAAAACTTTTTTTCGTAAAGTTATTATTTAAGGCTGTAGCATCGATGTTCCTTACTTTTTATTCGCCCTGTATATAATACAAGTGGGCATTCTGCTTGAAAACTGTAATTATTAAAATAATATGTAAATCAGACGTCTAATAATCAATTTAACTGTATAGGCTAGAAAGCGACAAGAATATTTTCTAATCCGGATGAGCCGAAACATCTGCAGTATTACATAATTTAGTTGAAACTAAAATAAGGAGAGCGCAGTACTGATTGCTTTGCATTTGCAAAACAAGCGGTTTAGTGAAGTCTAATCGAGGTCTAATACAATGGAATTTATTTGCAGGGGTAAATTCGTTGCTAAGAAACAGCTAGATTTGGCTAAAACTTCTAATGCATCCAAGGCAGTGGCAGCTGGTACCGGGAGAGCAACAGGGCACTGCCCTGACAGTTATTTGTTACGACTCAGAATTTTTTTTTTCTATTTTTACTGTGTACAATTATTACATAATTGAAAATTCAAGCAGAGTTGAGATCGTTAGTAGCACGAAGTTAGCCAAGTTCGGACCCAAGTGCTTCTCGTGAAATGAAGCAATGTTTCTAGAACAGGGAGTAGAGGCGGGTCATATGCAAAAGTGACATCCCTAAAGGAACTGCACGCTGCAGTGGGAGGTAAGGGGTTTACCACGTTTCTATAGGGTCACGTTGGTAATGGCAGGACATTAGGTTATGTTGAAAGTTAGTTCATATTCAGGTGGGGATAGTTCGTTGCGAATTGGCATACAAATGAATAGGGACAATTCAGTGAACAGTATCGAGTTAATTAGTCAAAATAATTTGAGTTATGATCTTAAAGTACCTAACGTTTAAAAACTAAGAACCTCCAAAGTCAGATTTCTTAACATCGCAATGACAAACCAATGCAAAGACAAATAAAAGTGTTACAAGAAAAATAATAAAAGGTCGTATGATTTAGCGAATTGGTTATGTGGGTATGTAGTGTGCGAAACGCATTTTTTTATTAAATTTGTTTGATAATGAACGCTCCGGAAAGTGATCGTTCTTAGATTTTAGAGGAAATAAAAGACGTTAAATATCTTAACAAAAAAACACATAATTTTGTCGTATTCTCAACGCTCGGCAAAATATTATATGTCAACGAAACAGCGCATATCGTAAAGAAAGACACATGGATTTTATTTTTTAACAAATTAATTAGGGTAAGTTATATGTCAGTTAAAAGCTCAAAAAAAAGTTAAAATGATCCAAAAAAGTTACCGCCTGTCACTGTAATATTCAAATTTTAAATTTTATTTCTGAATAAATGTAAAACTTTACAATATGTGAAGGATAGGTACTCTAAAATCTCACGTGCCCTTAACACGTTTAAATAATCGACGCCCACTTAAAAAAAATTATCTGCGGCGCATCTTTTCCATACTTTGGTAAATTACCCTCCCATTATGCCACACCACGAACTGTCACTAACGCAAGGGAATAGTTATATGTCTAATTAGAAGGTATAGAGTCAAGAAGGAATATCGGCCGTCCAACAACGAATCATACAAAAATGTGTGGCATCTGGTAAACATAACATCACCAGAAAACGTCCTTGGCAAAATTTTACGACCACCTCAATATATTTGAAAGATAACTAATATTAAAAAATAGGCGAAACACGTCGCTGGCCGTTTCCCATATTTTTTACGTTTTAATGCCAGTAAATGACTGAATAACATTGTTTTAAAATTAAAGAAAGAAATGTCAAAAAATTAACGCTTCAGCGGGAATTTGAGATTGCGATAGCCTGTGCAATAGGATGTTGTAACGTAGCTCGAGGCATAGTAGGCAGCGACTAAACGGCACAGAACTCAAAAGCAACTACCCTACGACTAATTAAGATATATTGCCCTTCAGACATCGGACAAAAATCGCTGTAAATAGTTTATTTGAAAAGTGGGCAAAAGTATGCCACGAGTAAAAAATGTATTTTTTAACTAGAACTAATTAATAGGCGTAGTTAATAAATCACGTAAAATCCGGAAAACGCGTTGTTGGTATTAAATAAAAAGTACCGTTTTTTTCTTAATTTTTAAAATAGTTTCAAATTATTTTTTATCCTAATAACCTACTTCAAATAGTCTATTGAACTGTTAGAGAAGTTTATAACGATTGGCGTTTGTATTTTTGAATAAATAATTAATCAATTTCAAGTCTTTCAACAATTCCTAAAGGGCGTCGGGATTTGGGAGATTAACAAAAAAAAACAAATTTGTAGTTCACTGCAAGCTCTGTCCGCTCACAAAGTTTACAAAAATATTGTAACTAGTTTTTGAGGAATATTTTTTTTAAATACTCAAAAAAATTAATTCCTGGCATTCTTACAATTATCATATTTCCACAATTATTTTCCCATAATTATATTTATTTAAGACTGTTAAATAATATGATAATTTGTATTAATTGGATATTTTGTTTTTGAGTGATCGGGCATTAAAATCAACAATTTCAAAAATTCGTAGCGGCCTTCGTTTTGAAGATACAGACAGCATTCTGCTAAAAAAATATTTTGATTTGCCTTTGAATGCACTACAACTGTATGACCCCACTTCAGTAAAAGTATGGGAAAGTAAAAAGGGTTTGGACTAAAAGTATAAAAAACGACTCCTGGCGATTTTAATAATGCCAAGCCAATATACTAAAGTCTTCCTAAGCCGGTTTCAACCAAATCCTAACCATACTGTTTTATACTAAAAAAAATTGTTTACACTCACTGCTGCAATAAGCGTAATATTTAATCACTAATCAGAGATAATTTGGTTCAGCAACATCAAGTACAGTAAAGGATGGTCGCAAAATTTTCATAAGCATTCCTCGGTAATAATCCACTATTACTTCAAATGGAAAGAGTTTTTTGATCTTTATCAGTGGAGGGTTAAAAATTAGTTAAGAAATTCAAGCGCAACGCTTTACGATCCGTAAAACGGGGCCTAAACCTCTAATTTCATTTTAAAAATAGATATTCGGCAACTACTGAAAGAACTAGACTGGCATAAAGAAAATTGTCCAGATTTCATCAAGCAACTGAAGTGGTTTCCTTCTTCTGCACGCCCACGTCTCACAAATTATTCTGTTTGGAATAAGACATCCTGCTGTATTTTATAATAATACAATAAACGTATTCAATCTAGATTAGATAAGGGATCCATGATTTCTCGTAAGTGTTGTGAAACTTCAAAGAATTCAACAACGAACGACAGAAAAATTAGCGCGAAATGTTTCGGCCTAACTTAGAGATCTTCAGACTACAAATAATAAGAAAGCATTTAACAAAAGTATTTACAATCTATTGAGGTACAAAGACAAAACAGTACAGCTATCTTACCTAAATTATTAATTAAACCATTAAATAATGACATCAATCCATGCGAGTAAAAACATTTTTATATTCAACCAGAGTTGGTATTTTTCGCTTATATGTAACTTTAGGATGGTTGAATATAAAAATGTAGATTAATCACACGCATTGAATTCGCTATTTAATTTTTTAATTAATTTACAGCGGCGGCGGTTGGTACATGGAGGGCAACGGAGCACTGCCCTCCCAGCTGTTTGTTACGATTCCGTATTTTTTCTCGATTTTTACTGTTTAAAAATTTTATATAATTGAAAATCCAAGGAAACAAATTTTGTTGAGATCGTTACTAGCAAGAACTTCGTTTAAATTAGCCAATATTAAACAAATGTTTTTATAACAGCAAATAGAGCAGGACCTATACAAAAAGTAACGTCCTAAACGCAACGATAAATAAACTGCACGAGCATTAGGAGATAAGGGGATTTAAGGCGTTTCAATAGAGTTACGGGCGCATTAAATAAGTTGCCGTGTGGGTTTGTTTATTATGCGCGCGGAATAGTTGACAACGAATTGCCACAAAAATGGCAATTCGGTAAACAGTATGATAGCGTTAAATAATCACAATAATTTGACTATGATGTTAAAATAATATTTAAAAACCGAGAACCTCCAAGGCCGCCAGATTGAAACGAATAAAAAGACAAATACAAGTATTACAAGAAAGTTTGATTTAAGATTTAACGAATTGGTTATGCGAGTATGATGTGCGTAACGCATTTTTTTGTTACATTTGTTTGATAATAAACGCTTCGGAAAGTGATCCTGCCTGGTTTTTGAAGAGAATCGCCGACGTTCATGCTCTTGGCGAAAAAATAAATATACACAAAGTAAGTGAAAGACATTCTTAAGACTGTATTTATGCAGTTTATCGTAGTAATTCCTTCTGAAATTAGCGAAACTAGTAATATAGCTTAAAAGCTTAAACAAAATTGTTAAAATGATCAAAACAGTTATTACCTGTCAATTTACTGCGCAAACTACGTACTTTTAATTTTACTCCTGAACAAATGTAAAACTTGGCATTTTTTTAAAGACACCCTAAAATCGTATGTGCTCTTAAAACACGTTAAAATACGCCACGCCTACTTGCAAAAAAAATTGGCTGCAGCGCATTTTTGGTGGAGTACCTGTAGAGTATAAATGTTTGTGTTTTTCCAAAGTAAAGCACTTAGTTTATCGGTTATAAAATCTTTATTTAAATCGTTGTTATTTAAAAAAATATCTTGATTTAAATTGCGATTTAAATCAAGTGGTTTAAATCAAGCATCGCCTGGATTTTACAGTGGCGGCCTGGTGAAACTGTTCTTGAATTTCTGGTGTGATTTTAAAGTACAACAACCTCTTCAAAATCCCTAAGCTACCTAATCAACTTCCACTAGGTTGAATTATACCGTGTGTTCAAAAAGTAATTACATAAGGGTTGACCATGGAAAATAAAATTTGTCTTTGCATGTCTTTAGAATTTAACTGTCATCACTCTGTCAGTGTCACTACAAATAACAAATTAGCTTAATCTAAAAATTTTAAGTGACATATCTTTTTGTTTAAATTCTAAAGCATGCAAAGACAGAAATTTTATTAGCCATGGCCAACCCTTATGTAATTACTTTTTGAACACACGGTATTAGTCAAGAATAACTTTGATCCAAAATTCTCCCTTTTTGTAACTTAAAATTGTGTATAAACTCGAATATAGTTTGCCAGTTGCTCGTAAATTCCATTTCCATTATTTAATGTTATGAAATTTCACTAAGTAACAACCACAACCGTCGACCACAAAAGCATTTCTCTAAAATAAGCCTACAAAAAGCACGCTTTGCACGAAGGAGCTCTACAGCATTACATTAGGGGGAGGGGGCAACGCAAAACATAGTAATAGTGTCATCCCAAAGTAAGTTTCTACTTAAACATCAAATTTTTTCCTCAAACAATTTGAACAGAATTGTTGTATACTATTTTCATATATTTTAAACTATTTGACAAGACAACTTCAATTATGCGGTAAAATTTCTGCATCATAGGCGTGGCAACACGAATGGATTTCGTTGTTAATCCCCAGTGGAAAAAAAAACCGCGAGGAAAATAAGCAAATTCCAGCACCATACAATTAAACCAAACTAAACCAAATTTTTCAATGTTTTGTAGGTATTCCCACCTCTTTTTTTTAATTACACATTTTTCCCCAACCCCTTTATAAAATGAACATAACTACGCCCATGTGTTATTCTTTCAAGTGTTGTTAAAGGTAGAGATTCGATGTACTATGACCGAAGTGACTAGGTAGGTACTAAAAAGTAAGCTTTTTCTACTTATAACCGATAAAAGTTTTATTAAATTCTGAAGAACATCTGCAATATCACATTAATCCGTATTAATAAAGGTTTTAACAACTGGCACTGCGTTTATTTATAATTATGCTCGTGCTCAGACACTAGAAAAGAATACAAATTTTTACACATGTAGAAAACTATAAATAAACATAAAACAAGGCTTGCACTATATCCCAGCAACCGGTCTTATCTTCTTGATAACCACATATCCGTTAACTTAACCGCATAATGTAAATCTCGAGTTTTTGCTATTTTCGCTTGAACACAAATAGATAATCAGATGCGGGTCTGTGCCAATCGGAATAAGATTTGACAAAATAATAACACCCTACCTACCTGCAATGACTGTATCGTCGAGGTTGTACTTGGAACATGCCTTCGGAAAATCTTTCAGCTTTCTATTACTTAACCTTAATTCACCACTTTGATTTGCTTCTTCTAATATTCTTTCTAACGATCTCGTTAACTGATTTTGTAAATGTCCACCTGCATTGGTCACCAGCACTGCCATGTTGCATGGCTTCTTCCTTCTATCACTCACCAGACTGAATTCTGAATTTGTTTGGGTTTGCGGGGCGAGGTTGTTGTTGTTCAGATGGCACCACCTGACAAACGAATTTTTCAGTTTGGAACTAAAAGGAAGTTTCACATAACCAAATGTCCTTTTAGTTACATACAGGGTGTTGCATAACTATATCGATGTGATTTCTAAGATCATCCTCATTCTAAGAGAAAAGTTACATAAATGTATGTAGTAAATTGTTCGTTTCAGATTGACAGGCTCACAAAGATGGAACAGCTTATTAAGATATTTAATTCAAATTATTATGAATATTTTACTAGTGATGATTTACAATTATTTCACTTTATTTATAAATTCTAGCTTTACTTCGTTGAAGTCCATATTTATTGATTATAGGTACATAACCTTATACCTATTTCAACATATTTACATGTCATTGTCAACAGTTATATTAAAAAGTTAACAGTTAGTGTTGTTACAGCAATAATAAAACTTGGCGACTTGATGTCAGTAATCGTCTGAAGATGACTTGATGTCTTATTCCAAAGTCACTAATAGAGGTGAATTTAAGAGATCAATTTGCTCATTCATTAACGGTACACTTTTTTAAATGTTTGTAAATTTCAAAAGCTTCTAGTATATCTAATTTACGTTTATCATCACAAAAGTGTAAACATTTTATAGCGTTATCAGATGTCATTAAATGATTGTGTTCTAGTAAGTGTTTAGCATAATTGGATTGTTGTGCGTGTTTGTATTTGTAACAACATACATGTTCTTTATACCCAATATCAAAGTTTATAATTTTCTGGCGTATATAAACCGAATTACTATGCGAATAATTTAATTTGTAAATGCCCGATTTCAGCAAATCATCTGTTGTTGATTTTGCATTAAACAACGTGTTTAAAATGTTTTTAGTTGTTTCAAAACTTGCTTTGTATTTATTTGTTTTGTTTATAATTTTAGCATATTTTTCTGATTTGTCAGCAAAATATGGCCAACTTTTTTCAGTACTAACAGGAATTAGGACACAAAACGTATAGATGTGTCATCAAAGAATGGCAAGTTTAATACTTTTAATATTTGAAAAAGCTAACAGAAAAATAGGAATATTTGTAAAAAATTAAAAAACAAAACTGCAATTAATTTTGAGATGTTTACATTAGATTTATTATTTTTATAAGAATTGTAATTTGGTTTACCTACGACTGCTTGGATAAGGACTTATTATGTCATTCATTTGCATTAGGGAACCAAGTTCATTATCTCACAAGCGAGATAATGGATTCATTACCTAACTCATTTTATTTATACAAGCAATAAACTGAAGCTTTGTTTATAGGAAAATTGGCTGGTTGCCATAGTACTGAACAAATCGAATCTATCTGGTTCCTTTGTTTTTAACAAAAGAATTTTAAAAGCGACTTAACAATTGCAAATAAATTAACGCGAAATGTTACATATTATTTCAAGCACAGAAATTCGATTCTTGAAGAAATGTTGAGCAGTCGTAGATAAAATTTTGTATGTCACACGTAGGATAATGCATTATTATGGCACTCGTTTGATTACACGACTCGGTTTACAACCTTGTCGTGGAACTTTCAAATTCGTGTTATAATAACGCCTTTATCCCACTAATAACATAAATAACTATTTTAGTCTTATATCCTAGAATATTGTTATCATTCACTTTATCTTTTTTTTGTAGAATTATGTGCTATTTAATCTTAAGCATTTAAATAAAAGTTCATGCAAAAACACGTTTTCCTGCAACCTCGCACCACCAGTATTTTTGTGAGGACCCCTGGAGTTTGGGTCTGGCTACAGCCCTGATCAAAGCAATAAAAAAATTTCTAATAAACATGGGCTGGCAACGCTTCCTTACGGAAGCGGGAACAGTTCTAACAGTCAAGACTGTTCCCCTTTCTGGATGCTATAAATACTATGAAAAAAGCTTTCAACAGCTTTTTTTTTATTACTTGTGAGTGTAAAAACAATTTTCATATTTTGAGGATACCTCCTTATATATACCTTCATGGCATCTAGATTTTTCTGGAAAAATTGATATGTATAAACTGTTAAATTTATAGAACCAAAGAAAACGCTAAATGCACTTAATAGATTTGCAACTCGATAAAATACTATTTTTGACGTTACCTCCATATTCCCTTCTTCATGAGAAAAAAGCTCGTCTGCGTTTGTAAAAAAAAATAAAATATTAGTCTAGGATATTTGGGCGCGGCCGTTTTGGGCACAGGGACGTTTAAGCGCAAGAACGCACAGAAGTTTGGTCAGAGGGTAGATACATTGCGGCGCAATAAAGAAAACTATTTGATTTTGTTTTTTCCCTAATTAACAATTTAATAGCCACTTTATTATTCATTAACATTTACAGGAGATCTAGAATTTTTACATAAAATAATTAGCAAAATTAACAACTTATAACAAAATGATTTTTAATTACAAAAAATTGAAAAACATATACATATACACTAAAATCCGAACTAGAAAAGAAAAGAAAGTGCTTGCACATACACTAAGAAAACCAAACACTGGTATTACAAATCATACATTAGACTACATCAAAAGGGAAAAAGAAATAGAAGACTTAACGACACATGACAAAGGAAGACACACAACAAAATTAGTGAAAAAGGATCAACATTGTATTAAATAAAAAAAAAAACAAAAGACAAAACAGAATGGAAGAAAACATGTAGTGTTGTGCACTGTGACAGAGTAAACAGTGTACAACCCTACACCACGAAATAAGTGATAAAAAACATATTGAATATGGTGCAGAATTAGCAACTCCAATGTCACTTAAGACTTTTTCCGAGAAAACGCCGAAGACAGGAGCTGTGCTTCTTATAGGAGCCAAAACAAGTTTCGATGATGATGATCTTGTTTCTTTAATGTCCATATTTCCATTTAGTACAGTAGTATTAAAAAACGTAAGATCTTCTCACAAAACGGGTTCGAAGTTCTTCGTTTTGACAAAAGCATTTCTATTCTAGCGTTTGATCATTCACTAATGTACCTAAATATTTGTATTTGTTAACACTTTCTATGTGGATGTTATTTGTTATCATACTGGGTGTTTCGAGATGACCAGATGGCCCCCTTTAACAAGCCTTATGGTTTATTATATAAACACTCACAGACACCATGGAAGGGCAGCGAGTGAAATACAAACCAACTTGCCTTTGGTACGGTAACATCAAAACCACAGACTATATCCACCACACTGCTGCCAGCCCCTATATAAATTTAGTTTGGCAGATTATTTTGATTGGAATTTATACAGAAATATTATTTTCCAGAAATATGATTAGCTGATCTTTAAAACAACCGTAACCAATCAGATTAATAGCTGAATTTAAATTTCCAGTATGGAGTCACCACATGGTTTGTAAAATTTTGAACTGTTTGATATATTATACTCTTTATGAAACCATTTTGTCGATGATACACACATATATCTCTAAAAAACAATTTATGCCCAACCTAAGTACTTAGCTTAATATCTATATTCAATCCACCTTAATAAATTAAAAAGCATATCAAAGCAGATTTGCACCTACATCTTTATTTAACAAACTGAAAATAAAAAACGTACAATCTTTTCTGTAAATAAAAAAAATTTATTATGTTCTAGAAAAATAATGTCACCAGACATCCTGTTTTAGCTGGGACAGTCCTGTATTTTAGTACAGTGCCGGTTGGTTGGTGGGTCAGGGAAAAGACCATTTTTTAAAGGTACATGTCAGGTATGTCCTGTATTATAAATTTAAGTCACAAAGCTCCTAATAATTTGTATTATCGTATACATACAGGGTGTTAATGAATTGTAGGGACAAACTTCTAGGGCTTGCAAAACACAACAAAGCAAACAACTTTTGTTAATAAATGTGTGGTCAAAAGTGTTTCCTTTCAGAGATAGAGCTTCTCAAAGATTCTTTAAGAAGCGCCTAAATGTATTCACACCATCCTGTGATCTGTGCTTAGTTCGAATTGGTTTATTACTCCTGTTTTAGTTACAAGGTTTCTGTCTGATACTAAAATGAAGTCGATTTCATTGCGGTACGTTCCATTCGGTGCTTTCCAAGTCCATTTTCTTCCACTTCTTGCCTTAAAGAATGTATTTGTAATAAATAGTCTGTTCCTTATTGCAAAGCTTAATAGCTCTCTCCCTCTATCATTTCTTTGACCATAACAGAACCGTCCTGTGATGTCACCATCTTCTTCTGCATGCTGCCCTATTTTGCTGTTAAAATCACCCATCACTATGATTCTTTTCGTTTGACTTCGTGCTTTCTCTAACGCTTCTTCTACTTTGTCGTAGAAATTCTGTATGTCTTCTTCAGATCCAGCCTCTGTAGGTGCGTAAGCTTGTATTATTATCAGTTTCTCTTGTTCATTTAATTTCATTGTTAACTTTACTATCCTGTCCTTTTACCTCTTCTACTAATTTTATTATGTTTTTATTTATATAGAAGCCGACTCCATTTCGTCCTCGTATTTCTCCCTTGGAATATATGTTTCCGTTCCTTCTTTGTATTGTGCTGTCACCCATTCTTCTTGATTCTGCAATCCCTATTATATCCCAGGAAATCTTTGGTGTTGCTTGTTCAAATTCTATTAAACTCTCCTCGGTTCTTAATGTTCTAACGTTAATGGTACATATTTTTAGCTTCTGTATTTTTGTTTCATTCTTACCATGCTTGGCTGCTAATTGTGTGGCTGTGGTTGTAGTTGCAGTTGCGGGGGGGTGTCGGTCTTGCACTTGCAGAGACAAGTAAACAAACAAAAAAATTTACAAAAAGCGATGGAATTTCAAGAATTTGAACAAGAATGTGAAATAAGAAGTGAATTTTCGGCTAAAGAAGTTATTCTAAAAGCAGCGAAAGAAGCGCCTTCTAGTTTCTTCTTCTTCTTCTTCTTGTAATAGGCCCGTGGCCTGTTTATTCCAATTATTACTCTTGCGATGCCGCTTCGGTGGTCTTCCTGGCAGTCTGGTGGTTTCTTATTTATTGTCCCTTGCTATTTTGGGTAGCCTGTTGTTCGGCATTCTCGTGACGTGCTCGTTCCATTCTCTTCGTCGTTTACGTGTTCATCTAACCACATCTTGTACATTACATGTTTGCCTTATGTCTTCGTTCCTAATTCTATCCTGAATTGTATGACCTGTTATCTGGCGAAGTACTTTCATTTCTGCAGTGCGTACTAGTCTTTTTGTGGCTGAGGTATCTGCTCGTGTTTCTGTAGCGTATGTCATGATAGGGCGAACACATGTTTTATATATTTTGACTTTAGATTCGGTGTTCATCTCTTTATTGTTCCATATGATGTCTCTGATGTACCTTGATGCTCTTGCAGCCTTGTTAATTTGTGTTTTGACCTCTGCGTGCAGTTGCCTGTTGCTTGAAGTTTCAATTCCCAAATATTTGAAAGTCATCGTTTGCTCAATTGTTTTGTTCTCGATTACTATTTTGCATCTTCTTGGTTCTCTAGAAACGACCAGGGACTTCGTCTTATCTACAGATAGTTCCATATTGTACTTTTTAGCTATTAAATAGAAGGTGTGAATAAGTCTTTGTAAGTTATCTTCGTTTTCGAACAGTACCACGGCGTCATCTGCATAACATATTATTTTTAGCTCTTGATTACCCATTCTGTACCCTTTGCTTGTGCTTTTAACTTTCTCTATGATTTTGTCCATAACTAAATCGAACAGAATAGGGCTCAGAGAATCCCCCTGTCTAATACCGGTCGATATTGGAACTTCTTCTGCTAATTTGTTGTTTATTCGGATTCTGGTCTTCGTGTGGGTGTTGAGCTGTTTGATGATGTCCTCTAGTTTGTTGCCACAAAAATCAAAAGACAGTTACGAAAAAACTTACAGCCAATTTTGCAAGTGGAGAAAGAAGAAAGAAGTGAAAGAAGCCGATGAAAACATAATGTTGGCTTACTTTTTTAAAGGTAAACGACAAAAACTACCTTCTAAATTCTTTATTGTAGGCTAAGAATTTGAAGGCGGACAGTTTATGGTCGATGTACTCGATGGTTAAGAGTACTCTGTAAATTAACGAAAATGTGGATATTTCAACATATAAAAAATTAACTGCGTTTTTAAAGCGTCAAAATGACGATTACGAACCCAAAAAGTCGAAAGTCTTGACAATGGAAAACGTTTTGACGTTTCTAAATATAGCATCCAATGATACTTTTCTATTAATAAAAGTAGTTTTAATCTTCGGTCTTAATGGTGCCTGCAGACGAGCAGAATTATGTTCACTGAAAGCTAAGGATATAGAAGACACGGGCTCAATTGTGGTTGTAACGCTGCATGACACAAAAACCAAGAAAAAACGCATTTTCACAATAACATCTGAATGTAACGGAGTTGAATATTATAGAAAGTAGGCCAGTTTAAGACCTAAAAAGGTTAGTCACAAGAGGTTCTTCTTATTTTATAAAAATGGGAAAAGTTCGGTCCAGCCAGTAGGCATCAATAGTACTGCTGGAATGCCAAAGAGAAGCGCGGAATATTTGAAACTTCCTGACAGCGGCAGCTATACCAGCCATTGCTTACGACGGACATCCGCCACCCTCCTTGCTGATAGTGGAGCAGATATCTAGACTTTAAAAAGGCATGGAGGGGGGGGTGGCATTCGACTAGCGGAGCAGAAGGCTACATAGAAGAAAGCGTCTCAAATAAGATCAGAATATCGAACCATCATCTTCTTTATGTGAAGCTCAACGGTTTTTGTTTCCTGAAGCGCAATCACCAGCTGCTCCAGTGAACGTCCAATCAAGTTCGGTTACATTTTCAAGTTTAAATAATTGTACTTTTAATATTTATACAGATAAAAAGTAAATAATTTCCTTTTGTCAAGAGCGTTTTTATGCAAAATCCGTTGCTATGCTGTAAAGTACCACTTTACAGATCGATTTTGAGTATAGAAATATAGTGAGTTACAATATAAAATGCGAAGAAATACATTAATTAACAAAATGTTTCAAAACTAAGCAATAGAAAAAACCAAAATTACAAAGCAAAAATCAACTATTTGAAAAATTTACAATAACTAATTCAAAAATTATCAAAATTATAGTAAATGTTCAAAAAGAAACGAATGCAAGAAAAGTAAAAAATCAGAAAAATATCGAATTGTGTCAAAATTGGCGTTATTTGAATGCATGTATGTCTAGATCGTTTTTTTTTTTCAAAATTCCGTGTGACCTGTGCAAAATAATTGAAAATGCAATTTGGGTTGCCTATTTTCAGGTACTTCTTAAAGAATCTTTAAAAGGCTCTATTTTCTAAAGGAAACACTTTTGACCACACATTTATTAACCAAAGTTGTTTGCTTTGTTGTGTTTTGCAAGCTCTAGAAGTTTGTCCCTACAATTCATTAACACCCTGTATATGAGCATTTCCTCGTCTAAAAGTATTGGTAAATAGGTGGTATGCGGTAGCTTGCTACTCGAAATTACGAAAGTACAGCATCGTACTTTTTCGTGGCGTATACCGAGAATGCTCGTTTCTAACATTGCTGTCAAATGTAAATCTCAAGTGTTACTGAGTTACTCCAGTACTTTAAAGTATATAGACAACAATAACCTTTTTGATGAAATCACTGCTGCCAAGAAATAAGGATACTCTGAAAAAATTTTAGAGTCGAATGGAAACAACGTTAAAATTAACAAAAGATGAAATGAAATTTTTCAGAAAAGAACATCGACCTCATTTAAATCTTCTCAATCTAGTACAGTATGCATTTTGCATACCAGGAACAAAAGCACCATAGACATGTTTTTAAAGATTTATTTATCTTTATTAGTGATTTGAATTACTATGTTATTTACTTATGTTTACTTCTTCAACAGCTTACTTTTTCCCCAGATAGGTAAGCTGTGGACATCTATGAAAACGCAGATTCAAATGTCCACAATAAGAGGGTTATTACAAAATATAATTATAGTTACACTTTCCAAGAATTACAAAATATGTTGAAAAAAAATGCTAATTTATTGCAACAAATTCATTGTTCTGCAAAACATAATGTAATTTAATTTTTATGTATTAAAGTGTTAGGAATACGTTTGTAGTAAGATTTTTTGTTCTACCTATGCATATGAAAAAGTAAATGTTTATAAATAAAATATCGACAAGTGTCCCGTTTTCCAAAATGTTGTACCTGGTCACACTATAGAACAGGCATGGGCAACCTACGGCCCGCGGGCCGTATGCGGCCCGCGTACAACTTTTATCCGGCCCGCCGGACATGTTTGATTTAACCACCAATCCGGCCCGCAAGACCGATTATTATTTTAAACTGATACAAACAGTAACGAATTATTTCTTTTGTTTGAGGAAAAAATGCCGGCTTTATGCATAAGTTAAATATTATGTATAGTTTTTACTTTTTGAATTTCCGCATTGTAAAAACTTTCTGTTTTTGTTGAATATATTTCTGTATACTTTTTTGTATTAATATATTTTAAAAATATTTTTCTAAAAGAATGTAGTTTTTTATCTTATTTACGGCCCGCGATACATAAATGGATCTTCAGTTGGCCCCAGCCACTCAAAAGGTTGCCCATGCCTGCTATAGAACAACCACTACTTGGCAAATGTTTCCAAATATTCAAATGCTTTTAAGACAGCAACTTGTGATGCAATTTCGTAGGATGCACCTTCAGCAAGAATTGTGAAAGGTACATCAGTATTCAAAGTTAGTGATACAACCAAAGGGGTTTCTTGTAATTCATCTATTATAAAATCCAGTTCTAGTTTATTAACCAATGATCTCAACGTCTCCTCAGTTTGCTGGCCATCGAAAAACTAGAAAATAATAAAATTGCAGGTTACTAAAATATTACACCATTGTTGTATTCACCATTGTCAAGTCATCAAAAGATACGTTTTTTTCTTTCATTAAGTTTTTTATATGAGAGTCATATTCTTCTACTTTAAGTGCCAAATTTGGTTTTGGCCTGTTAAATTTTCTTAATTCTGCATATTTTTCTACAGCTATAGCATCATTTTCAGTAATAGCTTGTAAACTATAGTTTTCGTTACATTCTGCCACTAACTCGGGAAGAACTTGCATAATTCTAAAATGTAACAGTACTAAATAAATGCAGCAACTGACATACCCATGTAAAATCAATGTAACACGCAGCTAGATATTATAAAATGTGTGTGCATACAGGATTCTTCATTCTAATGGGTGCAAGCATATATATGTTATAGTGAAAAAAATATGCTTCGAATAAAACTTGGTAGTGAACCAGGAAAGCCATGTTTCAAAATTATTTACAATTATACAGGGGTTCTATAGAGAGGGGTTTCCTAGGAAAGTTGAACTATAAGCACAATACATGGGAAATTATATTTTTCCAGATTTTATGGCCCCAGGATACTTCAGCTAAGAATTTAACAAGTATTGCTGTTATTATCTGTTATTAGTGCTGGTTATTCAAAAAATAATAATTTTTACATTTAAATTAATAATTCAAAAATCTAAATACATATTAATAAATTCAAAACCTGTCCTTTTAATCTGAGAGTAACAACAATGCTTTGATGCCGCTGTAGCAACACGCTTAAGACAGCTGGTTTTCGTGCAAAAAACCTGGGTTCTAGCCCTGGGTAGGACAACCTTTCTTTTTAAATTATTGAACTGTTTTCATCGTCTCATACCTATAATTTTAAAGCTTAATTATGTTATAATGAAAATTAAAAAAATTATGCATAATAATGATATAAGTATCAATTTAATTATTTCATTACATGAGGTATTAAAATTACAATATACAGGGTGTCCAAGATAAGGAGTGCATGCATGGGGATCTCGTAAACGGTAAGAGATAGAGATTCGGTTAAATGAGACACCCTGTATATACAAGAGCATTAATTTCTCTATTTAGCTAGTTATTAAAGTGACTCAAAAAGTTAAACGATCAGCAGCCGTTAAAGAGCGGTGAAGTAAAACTTTGCTATGAATTTAATATTTAAATCAGACAAACTTTTTCAAAGCGATCAGTACTATTTCAAAATCGAATACTAATAGAAAATCATTTCTTATTCTATTCAGAATATTTAGCAACCAAATTTGTTAAAAAAAAAGGATATTTCAAGCCATTTTCAGGAGTTTACTTGTATTTTATTTCAGATTTAGGATAAAACTTTGTTACGTCTTCTTTCCCTTACCGAGAAAAATGTCTTCTTTGGCTGAAAGAAAACTGGTTCTGAAAACTACACATAAGTTGACTCCTAAAAATAGTTTTAAATTATGTTTTTCGACAATGTTGGCGTCCATACGGTCTGAAACACTTAAATAAAGGCAATTTTCTATTAAATATTCAATTTTACTGACACTGACCACTTTGACCAAGTTTTGAGCTACTTAAATAGAAAATTGATTGCTAACTTGAATTTTTCTTTCAATACCCTCTAGCAGCTACCCGTTTAACAGCTCCACTATCTTTTATACGTGACTGAATAAGTGAATAGAAAATTTAGAGGTCTATCAGAATCTATCAAAAAATATATACTCTTATTTAAAAAAAATAAGTTGACTTCACTTTCGCTGTAAACAGAAGTAGCAATCTGTTGCTTACAAAGCGAATTTAATAGTTTATAAGTAGCATAGATCCTTGCACAATCTAATTTTGGCATCTTGAAAAATAGTCTAGGCTGAATCACCTGGTATACACATGGCAGTGAACGTGTTAACCTCCAAGGATAGTACAATATAATAGAACATTTTACTTTAAATTATTTAACAGGTAAAAATAGAAAATAATTTAATTTTGGCAACTAAAAAAAGTATAACTTTTTCTATAGAGTTGTAATTTGATAATTACATAATTTCCAATATTAAAAAAGCCAGCTAGATCAATGTAATTTATCCCTAGAAATGGCTTTATTTTATGCCATAGTGGTTAGAAGCACCCTGTATCAGTTCTATTGTATTGTAATTGGTCTACATAATGTTGCACAATGGTTTGAAAAACTTTGTTTATTTACACCTATATTTGAGAGCCTTATTTTAAGTTTTTCCATTCACTGACCTGCTAAATAATTTTGACCAAACAAAAATTAAAAGATAATGACATTTGCGCCAACCGAATATCTAATAGCCTTAATAATAAGTAATCTTGTATTTACAACAGATATTCTTATTTACAAATTTGCAATAAAATACCAACCTCTCCAACATTTCTTTAGCGGCTAATTGCTTGGCTTGTTTCTTAGTGCCTGCCGTTGCTCGTGTAACAAGCGAGGCTATCTGACATTGGTATGTGAATTCTTTACAATGAGGTGGCCCAACATCAGAAATTTCCACAAATGAAGGCATGGGAATTTTATTTTCAGCACACACCTCACCCAAGCTACCTATTGAGTTAATGTTCAGCTTTACCGGACTGTTTGGCACCTCGGATCGAGGCGCTTTAACAACCGTTTCACCAGGTCGATAAATGCCCATTGCTTCTAACATGTCTAAAGCTTTGCGTGCTGCGTCATGTTTTGCTACCTGTTTTGAACGGCCGATTCCTACGGCACTCACGTTTGCTGCAATAACTTGATAATGAAATTCGTTATCATGAGTTCCTTGTCGAGCAAGAATTATGGAATACTCCGGTGATTGCATGCCTCGTTTCACCGTTAATTCTTGTAATACCATCACCGGCGTTTTAATATTGTTCGTCATTTTAATCTCACCTACAAACAAATTGTTTCTAAAATTAAGGTAATATAAACAGTACTGTTCATTATTTCATGGTTATGTTTAGTATTTTACACCACGCATGCGTGAACCAAGAAACAACAAATATAATTTTACATTGGCGGCGTTTATTTAGATCCAACATTAAAAACAAACTAGTTATTCTTTTGAAAATGTAATAAATTAAACTCGACTCAAATTACTTAAAAAAAATACAAATATCAATTATCATAATAAAAAACATTAAATATTATTCTAATGATATGTTGCGTAAAGCAAAACGGACGTTCACAAAAAGAAGACGCGCCACCACTGGTGTATAAAATCTACATAAAAATTTGCTTCGGTTGTTAAGTGTAATTTCATATTGTTATCAAAAACATAATATTTTAAATTTATGTCGATCAAAGTGAGTTCTTATTAAAATGCCTCAGGAACTGCAAGTACTTAGATGTTATAGCTGTGAAGCATTTCAGGTAACAATTTTTTGAAGTTATAGTAGAATTTGAATTTTTTGGTAAAATTGTCCTTATGGAGACGACCTGTTAATAACCTAAAACCTTTGACAGGATGGCCACTTACAACTGCTTTTCAAATTCCCTGACTTTTCCCTCACTAATAAGGTTACCACATAAGAAAAGACTTCTAACAAACCTCGCCGACAAAAACTTTTAAAAGTTTCGCTTATGCCTTACCACTCGGCCTCCTAGATTAAAATTGACATGAAGTTGAAGGGGCCGTTGTATCTATAATGAGCTTTAAATTCAACAGTACCTTGCTTGGCTTCATTTGCTACACAAAGGAAGGTTCCAGTTTTATAGGCTAAACTGACTGAACACTCAGCTTCCCGCTTATCTTGCTCACTTTTATAACACGGGATTTTTGTCTTTAGTTCTTCATTGCATTTACACTTTCGCTTTGGCATTGTTTAGGTTGAGTGGGTAATAATAAAATTAAATTATTGAATAATTAAAAAATACGACCTGCTCAAATGCAGTGGCGGTTTCTCCAGTGGGTCAAATGGTCATTGACCTCCCAATGAAATAAGAGTAAATAAATAATTACCTTTTGTTTGAGTACATAACATATTATATACTATAATATTTAAAAAAATGCTTTATAGTTAACTTTTGTATGAGATTTCTATGCGAGAACGTGTGTTAAAGAGCTGCCGCAGGATCAGAAAATGTTTGAGTCTTTCACGCGCTATAAACGAATCTATGCGAGGGATCATTTGGCTGTCAGTCCCCAATTCAGCAATACGCCACCGAATAAAGCCACTCACTTAAAAGGCCTTTAAATTCATATCACACAAGCTAAAAAAGGATAGAAGTATCTGCGTATTAAAAACTTCAGGGTCGCGGACCCAGCACTTCCGAGAATTATGCTATCAGCTGTCAGTGGTAAGCGCATGCCAATAGCCATCTAATTTGCGGAATTCGCACGTACACGACGCGACGCATAGTATAAACGTCGCGTCGTGTACCTGTGAAAACAGTTGTTGGTTGTGTAATCATAATTTAGTGGTGTTGTACGATGTCCGTGCAAAATAATTTTGGATTGTAAGAAAATGCTTTCACTTGTTTCCACTGTCTGTTATTTTGTGATAATTCATTGTGTGATATTGACTGCAAACATTTAAAAACTAAAATTCAAACACATTAAAATTTTTGTGCATTTTGACACACTGGCAATGTGGGTACCAATTTACAATAATTTTATTAGAGAGTGCTTATCGAAAGTACATTAAAGACTTTAATGAAAATGTTGGTAAAAATAGATCATTTTGCCAACGTAAAGGATGGGTTTGAAATATAAGGCTATGTAAAACTTGGGTAAGAACAATGTTTTTCCAAAAAAACAAAAAAACACTTTAAATGCCTCCCAGTACACTACACCACGAGCCGCCACTGCTCGAATGTAACCTGTGCGGCGTAGGAAGTGCGAATGACTTGTGAGTGGGTGATTCCCCCGTTTGCGCTTAGCTCACCAGTAGCAGACCTCGCGCCCGCTATATAACGAGAATTCTTACATAGCGCAACGATATAACAGTCTCCATAAAAAGCGCGATGGATCGAATGAAATGCGACTATCGAATGAATTCATCTGAATAATTTCTTCGAAGGAATTTAACGGAGAACTCGCGAATACCGATAACCTACGTGCATAATAGATTTTTTCACGTAACTTTATGAACTTTTAAGGCTTATACTTCCTAGTATTTATAGAAGTCGCCGCAGCACCTCGCGAAATTGTACAGCGATTAACAAAAAGGCGCCGTCATCATTCATTAGTCTTGCATCACAACTTTTGCTTTACTTATCGCGTTCAGCCGCAGTGGCGTAACTACCATGGGGCAGAGGGGGCAACTGCCACCGGGCCGGAGGCCTTAGGGGGCCCTGCCACGATTTTGTATTTTTTCTATTTCTCTACTACGAAATTTTTTTAATAAAAATTTTTGATTTTCGACAGTCTTTATTTTTATATTCAACAAAAAACATTTCAAATTCTATGTAAGTATGTACTTATACAATGAAAAATACTGAAGTGAGATTATATTTAGTAATAACACCACCCATACTTTTTGGTACCGACTCAGACACATTAACTTCATAAAATTTAAGAATTGCCTATCTTAATTAGACAAGGCCACGGTCATAAAATTCTGGGGGTATCGATTTACAGGAATTCCAGGGCACCTGCATGCTGCCTGGGATGGATAACTGTATAATTTTTCTGTTTAATTATGTGTTATGGCTAATTATTTATCCTGGCTTGAACTGATTTCAGTTTCAGTCTGAACAAGTGAAGAAGTTTTTTATATTTGTAAGTATAAAATAAAATTGATCGGCCAATATGAGTGGGGTCTATACTGGTCTACAAAGAAGAATAAGAAACAAACAACCATTAGCAGCTTATGTCCATTGCGCAGCTCACAACCTCAATTTAGTTATAAATGATTCAGTGAAAGATATTAAGGAAATAAGAAACTTCTACAATGCTCTTCAAAGCTTGTATGCTTTTTTTGCCAACAGCATTAAGAGATGGCCTCACTTGAAATCTGTACGTTTGGTGAAAATTTCATTAAAAAACTGTGCTTCACTCGTTGGTCATCACGTCATGACTGTCTCAAAGCTCTCTACTTACTATATCCAGATATAATGAAATTGCTAGCACATATCTCTTTAGTCGGTCGAAACAGCACTGAAAAGAATGAAGCCTCCGGTTTATATGAATATTTTCAAATTTTTGATACAATTGTTATTCTTTCAACAGAAATGAGAATTCTAAATTCCTTAAATACAGTGTCCCAGCTTTGGCAATCTCCTGATTGTGATATTAGTCAAACTACAACTCTGTTGGGGAATAGCTTGACCAATTTAAGATTAATCAGGAGTAATTTTGAAGAAATTTTAATGTTTGCTGAAAATGCGCTTCATGGGGAGTACAACTAATATTTTACAAAAAAGACAAAGAAGGGTTCCGAGATTAGTAGATGAATTGAGTTGCAATGAAAGATTGTCGGATCCAAAAAAGTATTTTGAAACTCAGATTTTTTATCTCTGTTTGGACGTAATCATTGCACAACTAATAGATTTGAAGGAATGCGAGAGGTCTGTGATTTGTTTGAAACCAATCTTGCCTCAAAATATTTCTTCAGAAAATCATGAATATTTGCGAAACTCAGCACTCAAATTGGTAGATAAGTATTCAAATGACCTAACTCCGGATTTGGCATATCAACTTGTGGAGTTAAAATCACTTACTTACTTACTTAATCCTCTTCATTCCCATTGGAACATAGGGCATTCACGACATGTCTCCACCTCACTCGGTTTTGGGCCTCGACCTTGATCTGGTTCCATGTTTTATTGAGCGTGTTGAGTTCCTTGTGGACGCTTCTCCTCCATGTTTCCTTCGGTCTACCACGCTTTCTCTTGCCAGCTGGACTCCATTCTAGCGCTTGTTTAGTTATATCCCTCTGTGGTTTCCTTAGAGTGTGGCCTATCCAGCTCCACTTTCTTTTTCAAATTGTTTTGCTTATAGGTTCCTGGTGCGTGCGTTCCCATAGTTTAATGTTTGTTATTCTATCCGGCCATCTGATTCTTAGTATTTGTCTGAGGCATTTATTTATAAAACCCTGTATTTTGGATGTTGTCTTTTTTGTAACCTTCCAGGTTTCTGCGCCATATAAGAGTACACTTTTAACGTTCGTGTTGAATATTCTTATTTTGGTGTTTAGAGATAATTCGTTTGAGCTCCATGTTGTTTTTAATATATGAAAGGCATATTGTGCTTTACCTATCCGTGATTTGATGTCTTGTTCTGTGCCTCAATCTCTGTCCCCTATACTTCCCAAGTAGCAAAACTTTTCGAATGGAAGGAATGCGAGAGGTCTGTGATTTGTTTGAAACCAATCTTGCCTCAAAATATTTCTTCAGAAAATCATGAATATTTGCGAAACTCGGCACTCAAATTGGTAGATAAATATTCAAATGACCTAACTCCGGATTTGGCATATCAACTTGTGGAGTTAAAATCAGCCTTCTCCAATAATTTTGCTTTCTATAGAAACAGTAAAAGACCTGGCTAAACTTCTGATTGTAGACAATCATTTGTTAACCTCGACCTTCTCAGATCTCATTAGTGCATGTATACTGTTCCTAACAATTACAGTAACCGTGGCATTCGCCGAGAGGTCATTTTCTAAATTAAAATTAATTAAAAATTATCTCTGAAGTTCCATGACCCAAGTACGCTTATCTAATTTGGCCATAATATCCATAGAGAAAGAAAGGGCTAAGAAAATGAACACCTCAAATATAATTGCCATCTTTGCCAACCAAAAGGCTAGAAGAAAACTCATTTAAATTGTTTAAATTTAAGTTTTATGTAAGTACTACAAAGAATGTTACTCATAAAGAGAATAATGAATAAAAGGTTTTTGCTTTAATATATTTATTTTCATTTACTAGACTGCAACTAATTTTTTTCCTATTGAAGAAATTGTTCGTATTATCAATTACTTTATTATTGAAGTTGTTTTGAGGATGGGGCCAGGGCCCAAAATCTGAAATTACGCCACTGCTCAGCCGTCATTTGGATACTTTTCTATTATTAAATAATTCTAATAGTTGGCAACAATCGAACCCTGGTGGTTTTTTAGTCGAATCTCGGTGGGACCTAACTTGTTTTATCATTGATAGTGGTTTTTTAAAAAAATCTTTCTGATTTTCAAAGATGGCTGGGATTTATATGTCAGTTTTTGAAGCACCACTACAAAAATTTTTGCGAATTATTACAAGTCCTGGATTTAGAACTTCAATAAAAAAATCTTCAGTGCGGGTTCAGTGCGTTTTCGCGAAATCAGAGAGGCTTAGGCGTTGCTTCTTACTCTTATTACTGCACTTTCTCAGGCGTATCAAATGCCGCGCTATTGTCGCTCGGAAATTGGGCGTAATGTTAGGAAGGTGATTAAGGTAAGCGACGGCGATATTTTCACTTAGGTTGCGACAAGAGGCTCTATTCGAAGCCATTATCCATTTGTACTTAATCGATCGCTGTTATTGGGTTGATTTCTCAAGCGTATCAATGCGCGGGACTATTATCTTTTGGGAATTAGAACGTTTGAGACGCTGTTAGGAAGAGACCTAATGAAACTGAGAGTAACATGCACAAATAATTCTTAGACTTACATAAACTATCAAGCTCTTATACACAACTAGCTATATACAACTAAATATATTTCATTTTGAATATTCCAGGTCCATATAGTGAAAAAGAGTCCAAAATGGGAATGTAAAATCTGTGGAGAAAAGCAGTCCATAAAAAAAGTATTTAGTCTGAAAACGAATATATAAGAAACATACCTATTATTTTTATCTTATAGGTTTATGGCAGAGGATCAGGAAAAGATTGCAGACTATATGTACAAGAGCTAAATCAAAAACGCTTGGAAAGTAATCAGGAAACACTTGCAAGTGAAGCAGAAATCGAAAACTCTACTCTTGAAAACCATATTTGTACCAGTATAGAGTATAATGATGTTAAACCTAATCGGTGGGCAGAATTTCTACCTTTACCTGCAACTATTAGTTCAGATGTAGAAGAAGAAAATAAGAACTTTCCAAACTACACATTTGAACGACCTATTAAAAAACGTAAGCACACACCATTAGATAAAAAATGTTCAAAGACTAATGGAGAATCATTAATGAATGAAATAAATGATGAAGAATCATCTTCACTTACTCCAACAAGTAATAAAAAATGGTCAAATTGTACAACTCCTAGTGCAGTACAAGAAAACAAAGGCATTTTCGACAACCTACTTCCAAAGCCCTTGACAAACCAAAAATTTCTCGAGTTGAAAGAAAGTGATCAAAAAGGACACATAAAAGAAAAGACCGATGGGTATCTATTTTCAAGTGCCACAGCTAATGGAACTTCTGTTAGTGACAAATCTAGCAGGTGGGCAAAGTTGGTATCCACCACTGGTGCTTCATCGGATGAAGAATTGGAAAATCATTATTTGCCTCATAATACACTTGAGATACCACTTAAAAACCGTAAATGTTGTGAAGATTTAATTTCAAAGACCTCTGGAAATGCCCACCAAATAGTTGATACTGGCAGAAATCAAGTTTATCATACCCAAGAATGTAAACCTGAAGTTTCGCATTTTAAGTCAAGTTCCAGCAAGTGGAATGAATTCAAAGATGAAGATAAGTTTGAACACAAAGAGATGCTTACCAACTTGTCATTAAGCTGTCACAAACCCAGTCTCAGTGAAGGTAGCTTGAAGCAGGAAAAAGTATCAGATTTATTCAAAGATGAAGAAAATAATTTAGATTCAATATTTACTTTCTAGCTAATTGATAAATAGAATTAAAAATGCTTTTAATTAGTCGTTTTGTTACTGAAAATCATTAAATACTACTTACCATAATAAACGTTCGTTTTCTAAAATGTTTTCTGAAGGGAAATGTTGCCTAGTATTTTTTTCATTTATGTCCAATTTGCAACATAATGGCTGTGAGATTGTAGCAGAGACTTAAAAACAAAGTTTTATTGAAGATAAAAATTATATTACAATATTCAGATACAGTGGAGTATCTTCTGGCATTCGTAATAACTAATAAGTATAACTTACCAATTTTTTTCATATTAATTTGTCTTGTATTCGGAAATAATGTAACAGTAAAAAAAAATTGTAAAATAAATTGATGCTGAAATCAGAGCTGGTCCAAGCTACAGTCTGGCGGGGCACCAACCAACCAACCTAAGGCGCCAGATTATAAAGGTTGCAAAAATAATTGATTATATTCAACTATAAACAATAATATTAATGTATAAATAAGTAATTAATAACTTCAACAATATTAATTTATTTTAATCTAATATTTATTTCGATCTGTTATGCATTTAGGGGCTTTTAAGTCTACGGTATTCTTCGGCGCCAATATAGCTGCCATGGCGACAATCAATTACATTGTCCCTCGAGCAATTCGTTTAATGAGTGAAATATTCGTTTTTAAATGCTTTTACATGCTTTGGCAGCTGTTAGATAAACGTTCTCTCACAGAAACCTCAAAAAAAGTTAATGGAAAAATGTTTTGAACAGCTTAGAAAAAACGATCAAGTTATAGTATTGTTTAGGTTTAGTAATCAAATTCCCTACTGGAGAGTGTTTTGAGATTCACAACACGAAATGAGATTTTAGCTTAATAAACCATCTGATTTCTTATTTGTTTTAGATTGCAGTCAAACTTAATTCTTTAACTGTAACAGGAAATTGTTAGTGTAACTACCTACTTGCGCAGCCCTTAAAATAGGTTTGATGAAAAAAGTGGTTACTTTATTTTTTGCACTTCTGGTAGTAAAAGTACTAATTTGATTCCTTTTTTTTTCGAGGACTACAGTGTCACTTTTAACGCCGAAGAGATTAAATATTTTCAAAAGTCCCAAGGGATTAAATGTATATAAATTTCTAAGTTACCGAGTATGTTTTGTTGCGATCAGAAACTAGGATTTTAATTTTGACCTTTTAATAAGCTGGATTGTCAGGACAGCATATTTTAAAAATTTCGACTGTTTTGATTTCAAATTATTCAAGGTGCAAAAAATGGCATATATACCACAGGACTGAGGTGTTCCATTCAATCCCTCACTCCGCGAAGCTCGGGCAACAAACTTTTACACTCTGCATTAAATGAAGCACTTCAGTCCCTTGGTATATAATATACTATAACTTACCTAGTTTGTATTTTTCTCATTATTCCTGATGGTATCAGGGTAAAAATATTACCAATATAATCGTTCACCTTCTATTTATACATTTCACTTGTTTAATTTACTGACAAATTACAGCTAGGTAAACTCTCGGTATTCTATTTTGAATAATGATAAATGTAATTATTTTACAAGTACAATGTTTTGTACATCTTATTTAAGCAAAAGCCATTAAATAGTAATACAAATATCTAATACATATTGCTACACACAGAGATCACAATTTTTACAAATGCATTTCATTAACAGATTTTAATTGATATATTTACACAGTTTATGATTACCAGTTTTATTTAATATATTTTCACATTCAGTCTGACCTTATTATTCTTATTACTAATACTCTATACATATTTATTGCATCATAATAGAGAAACAAACCAGCAACACTGTTTTAGAGATGATTATCCAACTCAAGTAAACTCAAGTTCACTTGAGACTCTTAATGACAATGAGTTAAATATCAAATCTATTTATCTTTTCACTGTCCTCATGGTTTATTTTTGTACTATGATATATTATTGAGTGATATACTATTTCAGTTAAATATGACAATATAAAACTGTTTAGCAAGAACTACAAAAAACTAAATTTGAGAATCACTTTATAAGTCGCAAGTAAAGACAATTCTCACTTCGTTGTGCAAATTGTACTTGAATAAGAAGATAAATACATAGAATCTGTCATGAGCGTTTATAATTTGAGCAAAAATTATTTTTCACATCGCAATAAAAATATATGACCATTTGGTGCAAACCAAAAACCAAATATTTTACGTCAAATGTATCTACACATTTATGATTTCTAGGTGCTATAACGTAATTTTATCTAAGACTGCTTGGATAAGGACTTATGTCATTTATTTGCCTTAGGTAATGAAGTTTATTATCGCACTAGTGAGGTAATGAATTCATTACCTATCTCATTTTAATGATGCAAACAAAAACTGAAGCTTTGTTTATAACAAAACTGGCTAGTTGCCATAGTATTAAACAAATCGAATCTGGCTTGTTCCTTTGATTTTAAATTAAAAATATTAAAAGTGACCTGATATTTGCAAATAAATTAATGCAAAATATGTCATATATCATTTTAAGCAAAAAATAAACAAATTCTGAGCAGTTGTAAATAAAATTTTATGTCACACGTGGGATAAGCATTATTATAGCACTCTTGTGATTAAACGACTTGGTCTATGACCTCGTCGTGCAACTTTCACACTCATATTATAATAATGTCTTTTCCCACTAGTAACAAATAACTATTAATCATATTGCAAATTTCAACAGTAGACTAGCATTATACACAGCACCCTTCATATTTTTTTGGCTGCCTAAAACTAGCACACTGATTTTACTAATATATGATATTATTTCAAATTTGTGTACACATTTTTTTTTCAAAATAATAAAATTTACAATTTCTTTGGCATAGATGTATGTTTTACGCCTTTTCGTTCAGTACCTCAAATACAAAACGACCCTAAGCATTCAATACTCATTACGTTCCTAAGCAAAATAAATTAATTGTGGAATTGATTATAGGGATAGCCACCCCTTCTATTGGTACCATTTCTTCTTAAGAATTCCAAATGTCTGTTGTTCTCTTCGTATCTCACGTTCCTGCTTATTTGGTCGCCATACATTTGCCCAGGCTTTCCTACGGCGCCATCTCCTTAAAAGTAATAATATTATATAAAACTGCTTTTTGCAATTTCTGTCAATTTGCTTCACAACTACTTTAACAAACAAATTTACTATAACACACATACTGTATTACCAAGCTCACACATGCAAGCATAAAGCCATGCAATGCTAATGATCATGAAAAAGTTTCGTACAATACTTACTTTGGTAATTTATTGCTGCGAGTGTTGTAAAAAAATTGTTGTTGTGGAGACAACGACTGCGATACAGGTAGTGAACTCGCCACTGATTAATATAAATGAAAATGTAAATAAATGGTAATTTTAAAAATTAATCGCCTATGTTACATGTATTAGCCTTTTTGAAGACCTAAAGTGCATTTACACCCACTTCAACTAGAGAAGTCAACTGAAGATAATAAAAAACGTTATGCTTCATTAAAGTAGGTAGTGCATTCTTGAGAACTACGTTGTATTACTTTTATTAACTAATGTTTTTGAACAAACATTGCAAAATCATACCAAATAAACAAAACTAGTTTGTTGTCATGATTAGTACAATTTTAGCCAAATATAATACAAGATTATTATGTAATTGATTTATTGCTACATAATAATTATTTCGTGCCAAAAAATTGAACAAAATTTGTTAATAAGTATTCTGATTATATTTAATATGATATAAGACGTTCATTAACTTATAGCAAAACAAGGTATCATTGTGAGTTGTCACTGTTTTAATGGAAACATAGGCAGGTAGTGAGTGATACAAAGAAGGGATAAGCAACTAATGAGTGCAAAAAGAAAGAAATAAGCAAATGATGAATGTAACAAGGAAAGAAGATAATAGAGGGGCCAAGAGGAGATTCTCGTATCCATAGATACTTTAAAATGCAATTAAAAAGCTTTATGTATTAATTTTTAATTTAAAAGCTTCGTAGATACGTGAATCCCCACTTGGTCAGTCCATTATGTCTCTTCTTTGTCGCACTCATTATTGCATATTCCTTCATTGCCGTACTCATTAGTTGTCCATGTTTCCAGTAATATAGTGAAAATGCGTATGTATGTGCTAGATCAAATCTTGTTTTGTTCTCAAAGCTTGAATTTTATATTTCAATAAATTTTTAACTTAATTTACTATATTACGTTTTATTGGCTTTTTTCAAAATTTGTAAACATCGATTTCAAGTTAATCAGTTCTAACATGTATGTCTAACATTTTACAAATTATTATTAGTATTTTTATTTATTAACAATAAAATGATACAATTTTCAACTTTATAAATAGGTAGCAATATAGCAGAAATAATATTTTGTCTTATAGTTTTGCAATTGTGGAAAAATTAATATATACTTAGGTATATTGTTGGGTCACAGAATCACCCAATGCATGTCACAAGCATTCATAAATTTGTGGTGTTTATATTTTACATGTTTAGTTAGGTCATGTCAGTTAGATTGTTAGTGGGAATAAGACATGAACTAATATTTACTCAAAGATTATGAAGTAAAATAGTACATAAACATTGCAGGATAAATGCAACAAAATTGTGACATCATCAAATATCTATGACATGCATGGGCTGCCTGGACTGCCTGCCACCATACCCCAATTATACTAGCCAGACTCTTTCATTTTGGAAAATATCAAGTCGATTAAATGAAAAACAAACTGTAATTTTTCTCTTCTGATTACGATGGTCCAAACAAAAAACAATTACGCATTGTATTTTGTATCTGTTAAAACAACTTTTTTGAAACGAAACACCCTGTATATTTTTGAATATTCCAAAAGAAAGTTTAATTCTCAACAAAAAACTATTAATAAAATACTAGCCAAAGTGGATAATAAAAAAATTGGTGAAATACTTTTATGACCAACATCAATTTGTTTCATGGCTAGACATAATTTATTTGTTGCTAAACAACATAAATAATCGTGAATAACATTTTTATTATGCACTTTAGAATACTATTGCATCAGAACTTTTATATTTAGAATTCAATTTTCTTTCAGGATATTCAAATAAATCTATTTGGAATGAATTGGAAAAGAAATTTGGAATTGTTTCTTTATTTTCACCATCCTAATCTGAAGAAAACGTTACAGTTCTTTGCTAACTTCACCTACTTTGTATCTTTAAAAAAATGACAATAATGGCCCAGCTCCCACGATCACTCTGTATAGGGATTAAGAATTCAACAAACGGACCCACATGTATCAGTGTGAGCCAGTCGTTGGACAACCACAGCATCCATACAGCTAGCATTCCTCATCACCATATTGCTTTAAAATTTTATTTAACAAATAATCAGTTAACAAGCTACCTAGTTTAGCTTCGATAGGCCCAACCAAAGTTTTTTAGGATAGTCCATAGCATACACTTTTCAAAAAATTATGCAAACATGGAGGAGCACAATTTTAAGTGTTTTAGAAGCCACCACATGTTTATCAAGAAACCCAACCTGTTAAGATGAGCTCGAAATTACTTAATTATTGTTACTATGACTGTGATCCAATGAATGTACTTAATAAAACAATTGCTGATGATTATAATAAACTACACAACAGTGATTCCATCACCATGATCAATTTAAACAGTTAAATAAAAATACAACTTTACACTTAAGTGACTCGATATTGTCAAATTTCTATTTGTACACTCTACAGATATCAAACAATGAATAATGCATTTCCTATAAAATACAAGCACAACAGTAAAATTCGTAAATAGATATAAAAAGTTATTCTTACCGTTTCCAAATTCGTCTACAAATTTCCGCCTTTTATGATATTTTTGATTTTGTGATTGAGGTACAACTGAATGTAGTGGCAAAATGTTAGTCTTTGATCTTGAAGATGACCCATGATTTCCTCCAGTAATACATGATTTACCCTTACAGGCTTTTAGTCTTGCAAGTTGATCGTGTAGAAATGATCGTTCCTCTGATTTCAGCTGATTGATTCTGTTTTGTAATTCAAAAGGATCTGCAATTAATTCACTTAGAATTACAATGACACTTGCACAATAACTGTTTTTTACCTATTCTTAAATTATAGTAAGTAATTAAACCAGTTGTAAACTCGCAGTACAAGAAATTATGAGTAGAATTTATAGTTCTTACACAGGAGTATGTATTATTATTTGCATTCATGCAAAAACAGAAAGGACCTGCTGTCCATAAAGGTGCTGTACGCCAATGATCATTATCGTGACTGAAACAATTCATTTTTTCAGACAAACATTCTTTTTCTAGCTTTGCTTTCTTTCTTAGTTTCCTTTCCTTTTTCTTCATTCTTTCTTCTTTTAATTTACGTTTTGCTTCCCTTGCCAATTCCCTTTCGCTAGGTTTATAGGGCTCTTCTGATTCACAGTGGCAATACTCGTTATAATTATTACTATTTGATTCTGAACTCGTTGGAATATACTCGTTTGAAGAAGGTTTAGGCTGGTAAAAAAAAGCAAGTACAATAACAAAATTAATAATTTAATTCAAACAAACCTTTAAAGTTGCTCTGCTTTTATTTTCCACAGGTCTACTTGTTGTAACTCGAGTTCTTTCACTTGGAGCACTAGTAGAAAATTTGACCGTTGTTGGTTTTATACTGTTTGGAGTTGTATAACTGAAATATTCTTGATATCTGGAAGTTGTACCCTGATGTTTATGTCGATGATGATGCCTGTGATGATTTGTGTAGCTAGGTGCAACTGTTGTAATATTCTGCAAGGTATCGTAAGAATTTGTGGTAATATTAATATTATAGAAAGCACTAGAGTCTTCTGTCACATTAGTATTTTCAGCTTCTGTTAAATTCAAATAATGATGTTTTACTTTTCTTCGTCTATTTGGTTGTTGAATATCCTCGTTATCAGGTTGCTTCTTTTTTTTCTTTGTAGTTCTATTTGTTGAACCTTCAAAACTGTGACCTTCTCTTTCGGTATCATTTTCAGCCAAACTTAATTCCCCAGGTTGTTTATATGGAATCACAGTTTCCTCAAAATTAGGTAATGTCAAGTCAACATGTAAATGATTAAAACTTAATGGATCAGGTTTTATTGCAATATGTGGTTCATCATCATTATCTTCATCATCACCATCTTCTTCGTGAGAACCAGCAGGCTTGGCATGTTTCAAATGCCTTCTTATTTCTTTCAGGTTTTCCAGTTTTTGTCTCAACCTTTGAATTTCACTATCAATATAATGTCTCGACTGCCGCCAAGTTTTTCTATCTTGGTAAATTACAGTAGAACAATTTACTTTTCCAGATCTTAATATGACACAACCAGGTGTGCTTTCAAATATTGTATTTGTGTCCAGATTTGTTTTCATTGTATGTTCTTCTGGCAATGATGCATTAACGGCCTGAAAAAGGAAACTTTTATTTTAATACTAATACTTAGTTATGCATTTCAATATGGTTCTGTTTCAATATGGTGTAACCACTTATGGTTGAAATATGTTTATTGAATCTAAAATTGTCACACATACAATTAGTATCAACATCTGTTAACTGTTTGCTTTTAGTTTTTCATTTACAATTTTTTTTCTTAAATTCCGAAAACATTTGTAATACTTGCATTCCTTTATCAGAAATAAGACTGAAAAAAAAACATATGGACAAAATATACGTATATTGAATAAATGCTATAAACGCTATGTCCAAATCTACAACCCACATGTTTAAACAAACAGGTAATTTCAAAACACCTACCTGTAACCCATTTAACTGATCTCTAATATTTTCCATTACAGAATCAACATGTGTTAAGGTGTCTCTTCGTCTCCTTTCATTAAAATGCATTTCTCCATTACGTCTGAGTCGACTTGTTCTAAAAGGCTTTTTCATTGTAGTAACATTGACCTGAAAATTTTAACAGTAATGCAACGCAATAAAATAAAAGTAATTTATTATATGATGTGTTTTGTCTTTTATTTAATTTTTATTTGTAACTTTAAATTATCGTTTAGTGAAGTAAAGTTACTACATATTTTACTATGTAATTATGTGTTAAAAGTAACAAGTTTTCACAGCAAGACACGATCCATGCACCTGCTAAAAGCACGTTTGATAATTTGACACTGAACGACCATTTGCACAAACAATTGTCAACTTTAACAGCTTGTTAACTTCAGTCTTCAACAAAATTGTTTTTTTAATAAAATATTTTGGTAGATATTAATAAATAATATGGCAGAAAATTACACCGACCAAACTTATTAAGGCCACTGTAATTACCAATTAACACAATATTTTTAATGCACAACTTACTTTTGGGACCAAATTCTTAATTTAAAAGCCTATTTTTAAGGTTCACAAGCTGTTCAAGTTAAAGCGCAATCGTTTATGCAACTGGCCATGAATGTTTTGACAGACACAATGCAAAATATCTTGCGTACACGGAAATACGAACCAACAAACCTAACACGTCAAGGCGAGCTTTACTTTAGACCTTACCGGTATTTTTCTATAAACCAATCCTTCTGCAGTGAAGCAAGCACATTTCTTATAAGATTTTTTGGAATGAGGAATTGGTATTTGAAGTTTGCATTTGTGTTTACGCCATCTGCCATACTCATGTTGACAATACCACTTTTGTCCTAGCTGGCAAGGTAATTGAAATTCCTCCAGAAGACACTCTACTGCTAATCTCTCCAACTTATTTGATGGCACCCCAGATACTTGAGGTAAAAGTTGATTATCCAGCTGTAACTGCGATCCTACAAATATGAATATTTAAAAAATTTGATTTTAAATTTTTTATAAAAGGAATTTTAAACCTCTTAATATTTCCTCTTCTTCTTCTTCTTCTTCATTATGATCAGGGAGTTCATCATCGGCATCATTTTCATTTTCAAAGTCTTCATCATCATCATCTTCGATTCCACCATCATCGTCGTCGTCGTCATCATCATCAAATTCTAGCTCTTCTGTTATATCTATCTCTTCAGCAGAATCAACATCCGCTAAGCTTGGTCTTGGTGATGGTGTATAGACAGGCACAAATCCTGATGTGCTTGAGAAAGAATTCTCTTCAAAAATGGAACCTTGAGTAAAAAGCGGTGAAACAGTTGTTATATTCCATCTATCATTTATTGCAGGATGTTTATGAGCTTTTGACTTAGCATCAACTGAAAATTCACGACGTCCTGAACTACAAGAAGTAAATAATCACTTACAAAAACTTTTTAAAAATTTCATAGTTTACCTTTCTATTAAAAATGTATCTGGCCATTTTAGCCTTTTCCTTTTAGAATTTAGAAACAATGGCATCACTGAATGACCATCCATATGACTAGGAGGTTCAACACCAGCCATTTCCAAAAAGGTTGGTGCTAAATCTATGTTCAATACAATATCATCCACAACAGTCCCCGGTTCCACTCCAGGACCACGAACTAAAAATGGCACTCGAACATCGAATTCAAAAGGAAAGCTTTTGCCCTGATTAAATGCATGTAATTAATACCAATTATATATGTAATATAAACAATTAGAATATAGGTTACATTAATGAGTAATGTTAGAATTGCTAAAGTGACTTTCCGCTTTAGAAATAACTTTGAACTTAAAAAGTACAATTATGAGAAACTTTTAGATTTAAATTTTAAAAATATTAACAAAACAGTTTTGGTTTGATTTATCGAAACATTTCATTGTTGAAACCTTACAACACTTTCAATAGTTTGAAATTAGAAACATTTTGTAATTCTTACTTTTATTAAACCAAATTGTCCCAAATGATAGCCATGATCGGAAGTATACACAATGTAGGTATTGTGAAGTTCTCCCAGAGCTTCCAACTCTTCTACTACTTTTTCAACAGCAGCATCTACTGACTGCAAAGTTTGTAGACGTTTCGTCATTAACAAATCAGTGAATTGTTTATGTATTGGTTGCATTTTCTTTGTAACCTGTAAAATCCACTGCTTATCTGGATTCGGAGCGTAGTCATATGATGGGGTACTGAAACAAAAACCAGAATTAGTTAAACACTCTAACAAAGTCTTAAAATGTGAATTAACAAAATATTATTTTCAAAGTCAATTGGTCTTGACGATATCAAAAATGCAAAATAGATTAATAAATTGGAAACATCATGTTTTGAGTAGGCATAAAAAGCTTCTTAAAGATAATTTATGATGAAACGAAAATTTAATAAAACAGCTAACATAATGAGCACAGATTTCGGTGGGTCATAGACTAGACTCATGGGCTGGAGCTTCCCCCCCTCAGATTTAAGCTAATACAGAAAAACTGAATTGAACGAAAAATTATTTATTTGTACAAAAGGTATAAATTTGTAATGTATGCAAGGAATAGGAGTTGAAAACGTCACGATTCCATACTTTACAAACACACATTTACTAAAGCCTAAATTCAGAAAAAGTCTCTTAGAATAGTGCCGCAGCCGAGCCTCCCTTGGCGCCTATGGTCATGGCACTAACATAAAAATGTGTAAAAATGAACCCATTCATTCCACTATTAAATCTTAACTTTTTATTAGAACACCCTTGGTGACTGACCAATACCTATATTCTATACCTATACATTAGAAACGTATAATTGCAATAGTAATTGTAGAAGTATTTCGACATGTTTACATGTCATTATCAAAAGTTATAATAAAAAGTAAAAATTTCTAATTGGTTGGCCTATGTAAACCTAATTACAATGCGAACAATTTAATTTGCAAATGCCTGATTTTAACAAATCATCTGTTTTTGATTTTGCATTGAACAAAGTGTTTAAATGTTTTCAGTTGTTTTAAAACTTACTTTATATTTATTTGTTTTGGTTATAATTTTAGCAATTTTTTCTGATTTGTCACCAAAACATGAGATCGAAACACATTTAATTGTATCGGATGACCGATAGTTTGTCCTGACGAGCCATTTTTCTAAATAGACTATTTCATATGCAATCTGCACGATCCGTCCGATGTCGTCGGCAGAGGCGTCAGAATAGCCTTTCCGTACCCTTACGGCGTCCATCAGTACGTGTTGAAATGTAAAACATTATCTTTGTGAGCTATTTTACATATATCCTGACAGTCTGCCTCAGACAACCCTGGAGTGTTGCAATAGAGAACGTGCATTTTATGATACGCCAAAAAAATTTGTTAAAATTTATGAGATTATGAGTAATAACAGTGACAACAATTTTCTTATCGACACCGAAATTTAACTACGGTGATGCAATGGCCGACGTCCGTAGACGTATGACCTAAAAAGCCGACGCTGCCCAGCGAATTCCGTAGTGTACGTGCGTTGATCGCTTAGAGGACGTTTGTTTCGTTTGTGTGAATTAACTTGGTGATTTATTTACTGTACTTAATAATTATCCATGTATAATCTTCCGTTCGTTCAATGTCGTCGTCGTCGTCGTCGTAATCAGCCTTTTACGTCCCACTGCTGGGCACCGGCACTCTTCTCTGCCACATACTCTCCTTAGCGCCAAGGTGGAGTACGGGGGACCTACAGTTTAACGTCGAATCCGAACGACTAAATACCAGAGAAGGTTTCAGGCATTAAGACCCCACGGTTGCCTACACCGGATTGGGGAATGTGAGTGGCGGGTTGCGGCATAGATTTTTATTGCTGCATGGCTTCGGCGGGGAATCGAACCCTAGACCTTCAGCGTTAGAGACTGAGCGCCCAACCTCTAAGCTACCGCCACTCTCGTTCAATGTACTGTATGTTAAATGTTGATGTACTTGTTCATGTCTTGTTATAAAACCTTGGCTGTCAAATAAACATATACACATTATCCTGCATTTGTTAAAATCTTTTTATAGCAATAGGATGTACCCACAAGGATCTTTTTTCAGTAGTTCCTTCCAGTTTATTAATGTAATCAAACAAATATCCGCAACAGTGCTCTTGTGTACCCCCGTTGCAGTTACATTTTTAAACTGACCGCCCGCACCAATACCACAGTATAAAAAAAGTTGCCAATACCAACTGAAATTGATGTGCAAGATGGTCCTGACCGTCAGAATTATACTATGCCCACCTGCGTGCCCCCCCCCCGTTACTACACCTTTTAAGTTTGATGGCGCCATCAAATCATTAACATGTTTAAGAAAAAAATATATAAGAAGGGATTGTTAGGCACACCACCAAAACGCTGGCGAGACTGCTAGACGTCATCGTCACAGGAATCAGGGTTCCCAAAGAAAAAAACAAGTCTATGACCTACGTGAAGAAGAACAAAAATACAATTTCAGTTTATAAAAACTTTCTAAATTTCTACTAGAGTTGATGAACTACAATCTACACCAGATATTTATTTCTAAGACTTTTAGTAAGGAATATTTATTTGTTATAGACATAAACATAATTGCATTATTGCTAGTAAACTGTTTTTTACGACCTAAGTAAGATAGAACACCTTTGAAACGCAGAATATCAAATTACGCTTTTGTTAAGGCTAGCAAACATCTGTTAAAATTTGATAAAAAGTTCTCCTGTTATGCTTACATCACAGCAATCAACATCAACTAAAAAGCGCCAAATTTACAATTTTAGCGAAATATAAACAAATATTATTAAGTTTGTTCATAATTCCGTTTACAGAAACGAAAGGGTATTTTAAATTGTGCAAATAAGAAAAAATTTGTATTTTAATTGTCCATTAAAAACATTTTGTATTTATAAATTGTCTCAGCGATGTAATTTGATTTGATACATGCATACATACGCCAATAAAATATTAATAATAATGTCCAAATTTACTAAAAGTTGAAATTTTGAATAAGGCAGTTATATTTCTTTTTTTATTTATAATAGCTACTAGAATACATAGTAACACCCAACTAACAATTTTCTTTCGGTAAGGTAAAATTTTTCGATTTGGCGTAGCTATTGCTTCGATAGAGTTTCCATAGAGCTTGTGAGCGGAAGTAAGGCATTTTCGAAGTCATAGTTTCGTTAATAGCTTCTTTCAGACCTAAGGGAGGTAAGTCCACTAGCTTTATAGAGAGCTGAGGGGGTTTAGTTTCGATAATGTTTTGATTGGGCTTCCGGCAGGGCCGGCGGAAGGGCATGGTAGTATAGGTAGTACTACCCACTTGAAAAATTCCCGAGTGGGTAATTACCCACTCGGAAATTCTGTATTTCAAACCTATATCCGGGATATGATATTTGAAAAACGCGCGCTTACTTGGCACGCGCACTCGATACACGCCGACCAATTCTCAATACCTCGTTTCTACACTTCCACGCAGTCATTTGACGTCAGCGCGTCAAAAATGCTTGCATAAAATGTACCTTTACACTACGACTTACGAGTTAACGCATGTGTGCGTTAGCGTAGAGACGACGTACGTCACACTCCACGATTGAGTTCATTCATACGACTTTAACGTAAAGACATTTGCTAAAAATCAAAGCAAAGTGGGAAGGAGGGGGGGCTTCTCTACCCCACTACCCACTCGGGCTTAGCGTGTTCTGCCGGCCCTGGCTTCCGGGAATTTGTGTGTGGAAGTACGGGAAGTCATAGCTTCGATAGAGCTTCGAGTTCGAAGCCGAGTCGAGAAGTGTCTATAAAGCTTGTGACCTGAAGCTTTATCAAAGCAATGATCTCCCATGAAATCAGCAGCTTGCGAATGAAGGCTTCATAGAAGCAATAACCTCCCATGATTGTAGCCAAGAAACCAGCTTGCAAACGAAGGCTTTATAAAAGCAATAACTTCGGGATCTAGTCCGCCTAGTGTTATGATGAAGCGTGTGCCATTTTGAATTAAATGTGTCATATCCATCATCATAGATACTCATAAATTGACGCGTAATTTTGTTTTTTTGGAAATTGTTATTAGTTAAACTGATTATAAAATGATGAAGTCATGGAAAAAAGTGAAAAGGTCAGGACGTATCGTATTTTTCACTGCAGAAATGAGTTTTCAAGGAAAATATTTAGTGGCAATAGTTTCTATTGGAAAGCATTATTGAAGCTCGGTGGGTATTTCAAGTCAGCGGGAAGTGTTAGCGAAATTCTAACGAAGCTAATTTGACGCATCAAGTGATTCGTCTTGAATGCTACTACTAGCATATTACAGATTGGCCGAGTGGATAGCGTACTGGACTAGCATGCGAGGGGACCCGTGTTCAAATCCTAGGAAACCACAAGTAAGTAAAATATGATTTTCGTATGAAAAATAATAATAACGTATACTTTGTTATAGAATGAACAACTCCGGACACGATTAAACTAGCGAAAAAAAAGACTGCTGAAGATTGTAAATTTTATTTTTGTTTTCTTTTCGAATTTTTGAGCTTCGGTAAGGCTTCGGTACCAAAGCCTCTTACCGAAGCAATACTGCTTCTCTGCCGAAGTAATAGCATATGTAGCTTCTGTAAGGCCTACTAGAAGCAGTAGCTGTAGCTTCTGTAAGGTCTATTCGAACTGTTCAAGGTTAGCAATTGTTTCCATTGTACTCGCGAAAGAAGCCTTAAATCAGTTTAAATATTTGCGAATAGTTTCGCTAAAGCGCTCCAAATGTCTTTCGATAAGACTTCGCATAAGCAACAGTGCGGGAGGGCAATTAGCTTCGATAGACCCTTATCCAGGTTAAATTGTTAGTTGGGCAATTCATGTAATAACTAATAAGTAAAAACTTAAGTTTAAATGCATTTTTTATCAATCCCAGCAGTTCTGCAACAAAATTTTCTTTATTTTTTTAATGGATTTTGAAAAATAAATGATATCACTGGATTCTAAATGGGCTAATCTATTATTGGTATAAATATGTGTACCTATTTTAGGTATATCCACATTACTAATTGCTTAAAATACAAAGATTTTCTGCCGCTATTGTAATATTTAAGTTTTTCGTTTATTTTCCTGAAACCTTTATGCCAAATACATTTTTTAGTACGTCGGATCATAAATGTGAGGCACGTAATATCCCGATCTTAAAAAAGGAAAATGTGGCAACCCAGATAACGTTCGACACAGTTCGTCTTGCATGAATTTATTTGATTTTGTTTCCTTTTGGAGACAGCAGCATTCTGTCTTTTCAAAAACGACATTTTAAACATTTGTTTGCTGCTAGAAATTTTTTATTCTTTTACATAATAGTCAAAATAACAACGACTGAAGTAGTTAAAAGATGGTAAGTACCATTTTAAAGTATAACCTGAAACCCCAAATACCAGCATATCATAAAATTGTAATACGGTACACATATAAACTTCTGTGCGCTTGATTAGTAGTTGCATGACTTATTTAAAAAAATTAGGTTTTTAATGAAATTCCACGGAGCAAAAATAAAGCACAAAGTCTTATGGCTCCTCCAAACTTCGTTTCATTCTGCTGTCAGATTTAGTAATCCTTACGGCATGGCATGCCTTGCTGCATTTTGTCCGTTGCATTATAACAAAGAGGAAAAATTCTTTTCTCCTTGGGAATCTACATCGTTCTCGCGTACTTTCTCACACATTTAACTGAATTAACCATCCTTGCATCCTTTATTTATGATCAGAGAAGGATGTACAGTGTCATCTCATATCCTATGAAAATTAAAGTCATAAAATCGCTTCAACGGGCTGGCAACTTGACAGCAGCAAAGTTACTTTTGAAAGCTGTCAGCTGGACAAGTACCGAGATAATTAAGTTCTTGGGTTCTACATAACTACTTGACATAGTTTCGTATTATGGCATTGCAGTACTTTAAAAAAGTTGAGAAAACGCGTTCAAAATTAATTAGTTTTCGCGAAAAATTCAGCGCCTGCTTGTTAATAATTAATTTGAAATTATGATAAGAAAATTGAAACACAAGTCTAATTATCATGCTAAAAATTGTAACTGGTCTATTATTACATTCAGTCATTTGCATATTTCATTTTATATGTATACTAATATTTGCTTAATTTACAGTGCCGCATTTTAATTAAACCCTACTGTGTTCGCAATTAGCTTTCACCATTTAACGGAGCTGGTTTGCATAAATTTTTTTATGTTTTCCCCTTATGGCTGTTTATGTGCTCAATATAGATAAAACAATTACCAATGTAGTGTTTTTAGAAAAAAAAAAATTA
The DNA here is from genome assembly GCA_958336395.1 of Ctenicera cuprea. NCBI lineage: Eukaryota > Metazoa > Arthropoda > Insecta > Coleoptera > Elateridae > Ctenicera > Ctenicera cuprea. The sequence goes on along the minus strand of OY284487.1, from coordinate 27,230,810 downwards.
TATAACATTGACGTTATTTTAATCCCATTTGAATTTTTAAATTCAATTTAATTTTTTAAATAATAAAACACTGTTGTAAACTTTTTATTGGATTAGACATTTTCCAATAATTTAACATTTACAAACTAAATTATTTAGGTAATTTATTATTAGAACAAACAATTTACATTAAAAAAGGCATTATTTTATAACAGAAACAACTACTTAATAATAAATAATAACATAATAATAAAGCCTCGAACAAATGCTGAAAGTGATTTCTTTCTATCTGTCAATTGCAAGGCATTAGCCCGACGCGACGCCGCGCCCTTTAAAAACAATTTCACTTGTTAGAGTATACTTGGCCATTTCTTATTATTTTACACACATCTTGAATGCGCTCCAATAATTCTTGTATACTCACAGGAGTAACATAATATACTATACTGCATGTGGCAGCAAACTATGGATTGATCGATACAGATTTGCCTATCAGTTATCGGCAGTATCGTCAATTAACGGTATCGGCAAATATTCGCCGATATATTTTGCCAATATGGTTTCAGAAAACATAGTGAAAATGAAACCGAAACACATACTTAGTTTAAGAACGGCGGTATCGGCAAATATCTGTTGAATTTTAAAGGATTGACAGAGTAAGAAACTGCTAGTTTCTTTGTCATACGCAAAATCCTGCAAATTTCATAAGTTGCAATTTAAGATAACCATTATTAATAATTAGAAATATTTTATGCAATTAGATATTAATTATAACTATAACTATGAGAAAACGCAGACAATGAACTAATTAAATTATAAATTGATTTACTAGACTTAAAGGACAGCAACTTTTATTTAATTTTATGCGGATAAATTCGTTCTAAATGTAAATTTAAAATCAGTGGCTGTGGTTGAAACTACGTTCTAAATTACTCTTTTACGTTTAAGGTTAATAATATAAATCCTTTGCTGCATTAAAGTGTAATTATTAATAGGGAACGTTGAAAATTTTCACTGCACTATCTAATGAGTCATTTCAGACTATATTTCTATTTTATTGTAAAAAATAAAGTATTTTCTGTATTTTGGAAATTTTTCAGTTCCCATATGATTTATTTATAAGAAACAAATCGTGCATGCATGAGTAAAGCTATAGATAGTTCTTTTGATAGCTATAAAGGACTGTTGGTGTTTTGCCAATAAATTTTGATATAATCTGCTATTTGACACCCATATATTTATACGTGTACAGCTATGTGTCTTAGCGTTTACCAAAGAAGATTTATAAATGTGTTTACCCGGAACAACATTAGAATATTTAGTTATCTTCGTGTTGGTAGGTAGCACAAACGGAATTTTCACGTGAAGTAAATGTATTCCGACTGCATAGGATTCACAAAAACGAATCATACTTTAGTTTAGAAATTATATTGTGAGTTGAAACATGCTAACGGAAATAATTTACAACTGGTATACTATAATTCATTATATTGTCACGTGATAAACATCTAAAAAATGTATATTGCTTGGCAATGTTAAACTGTTTTCATGGTACTTAGTCAGACGCCCACAAAATCAAATAATCACCATTAATACGGCATAACGAGCATTGCAACAATTTTTCATTCAATATCCATAAAATAAATGAGCTGCTAAACAATTTAAACAATCAATTTACGTTGCCTGTAAAATCAGATAAAAACCATGAACAAACTAACTTGCTAAGTCGATCAGAATGTTTGAAGAAATCCAAATTTTAACTAAAAGTTCGTAAAACACTAATAATTATATTCATGAACATCATTCAAATTATTTTTTGATCATTGATATATTACGCAGATGTTAATGCAGTCCCTTGAAAACCCTTAACGATACATGTACCTTCATTCAATTTTTTTCTGTATTTGAATCATGCAAAGTGCAAACTCCAGTAGATTCACTGCTGTATTTCATACAGACTATAAAATTTATGAAACGAAGACCGTTCTAGCAGTTATATACGTCATGGATGAATACTTTATGAGTGTGCTCTATACCAATTTGAACCTGCACAGGTTGATCTATGCTAAACACAATCTCTTTGGAATGGTTTCGATTTATGTATGTATGTATTTATTAACACATTCGGTTCTATATTATTATAAAGTTTGAAAATTTTTAATTCACTTGGTATTAACTGCAAAGTGGCTAGGAAAACCCCAGCCACTTATCTTGCGGCGGTCAAGAGATGGCGCTTTAGTAAAGAAAAATTAAATTAAAATACTGGCAACAACGCAGAATCCAAGACGTTTTAGTTATTAAATACGCCCCCTATTCCATCAAAACAACTAAAACGTCTTGGATTCTGCGTTGTTGCCAGTATTTTAATTTAATTTTTCTTTACTAAAGCGCCATCTCTTGACCGCCGCAAGAAAAGTGGCCGGGGTTTTCCTAGCCACTCTGTATATGCTTCCAGAAAATAAAATGTGTAGGTATTGCTTTATCTGGCAAAAAATGAAATTTCTGTTAGGTATTGATATCATAAAATAAAACTGGAACATAGTCTATGCAACACAAACTAAAATCTTGGTAATATTTCATTAAATACTCTTTGTATTTATTAAATACCGTGTATCAAAATATACTGAATTTACAGACAACTGCAAATGTAGTATGTTCGGAAATCGTCGAACACAGTGGCGTAACAAGAAATTAACGAGTCCGGTTGCGAAGTTATTTTTGACGACCCCTTTTGGTAATATTAAAAAATACTATAATACTGTGAATAATATATACATATATTTAAAATATTTCAAACGGTCCAGGCGGCTGGCAAGGGTTGTACTATGAATTTTTTTATCATCAGATTTTAAATTTGTAGTCTCAAAATTCGCTTTCTCAGTTGGTGTTGGATAACCGAATGACTTTACTGTATTAGCTGCAAAAGTACTAAGTTTTTGGGCTGCATCTGATATTCTCGCTTTGCCTTTCGTTTGGCTGCTCCACTTAAACGGGACGCCATCTTCGATTCAAGGTTTTGTACCTGTTTTTACCAACAACTCGTAACTTACATATACACCAAACACATCAAAGTCAATACGACTAAGGATTGAAACTTGCGACTGACTAGAAGGACCGATCCTGCACGATAACAATTACAAGAAAATTAAAAAAAAAAACAAATTTTATTCACAATCTCTATTGTCTGTAGTAAGTCGGTGCTTATACTTTGTAATTATCGACAAGTCAAAACAAGGTATTTAGATGAAAAATCCTCCTTGCGTAACAAAATTATAATTTTAATTTAACGCAATGGTCTTTTAACAAAATAAAATGTTGCTGAAAGGCGACTGAATCACCCCCCCCCCCCGCAGGCCGTGGACCTGGGTACGTTGCACCCATGGTACCCCGCTAGTTACTCCCCTGGTCGAATAGTATATTTTTAATAACGATGGCACCAGCAATGATAAATATTTATATTACAACTGCCAAACATCAATTGTTTGAAAAAGACACTAAACAAATTTGCAACGATCGTCCAAATAAATTAATTGTTATATCGACTTTTATCTGCAGTTTCAACATACTCGACGCAAACAGCTTTTTCTAAATTACAAAAGTGATAAATTTAAATTTGTTTAATCTATTAAATTACCAAATAAAAATCAAAAGCAAGCAAATACGGAAATTATATGTTTGTTTCGACGAAATACAAAGAAATTCAAAAAAGGTTGTCTACGCCGTTCACAAAATGATATAAATCCCTTGTCAACAAAGATAAGTTGCATTGCAGCTTCATGAACAATTGAATTATATTCCAGAAACTCGCTCCAAGTGATTCCCTGAAATCTTTAAATGCAGCACAACTGCACTGTGTAACCAAGAAGAATAGCAAGTTAACGCTTCGATCCATTTTTGGAAAAAACTTACATCAAAGAAACCTTAGAAACGCTTAAAAATCACCCTAATTTTTAACAGATTTTAATTTCTAGCTCTGTAAACTTCACCAATGAAAGGGTGTAATTTTTATTGAAAATAAATTGATTACCAGATCTTCACCAGAATTACTCTTTGGTTGTCCTTGTAAAACAAGCGGGCTTATCAATGTGTTGACTATCTTGTCTATAATTTACTGTAGTAACAACTTATCACCAAAATAATACAATTTTGAAAATTCCCCAATCGTGCAAATCTAAAATCTTGAAAATATGAGCTTGCCTGGATTTTCCTATACTTTAATAATTATTACATTCACATTTCCTAAAATATTTTTGAATCAATGTTAGTAATTATATAATGCGTTTCTTGCACGCAGAAGACCACCTGCGTGTAGAAACCAATTTCTAAATTACTTTTGAGAAAGTTTTGTTTTTAAATGTTTTGGAGAAAAATTCCATGGGATTAACAAAAATCAAAGGTACAAAAATTCATCATGTGGGAGGATCCCTCTTAATATTACAGCATCTAAAAATTAAGTTGTGAATCTTATTCTACCATCACTCATGAGCAATTTAGCTTAAACACAAACGTTTTGTCGTCCCTCGAGTATTATCTAAATTGCTATGAATTTTCGAACTGCAAAAATTCGTAGACGGCGTTACAGAGAAATTACTAGACTGAGACATCAGTCAAAATGAAGCTCATCCCTACTTTTATGAGTCTAGAAAATTGAACCGAGAATTGAGAAAAAAAGCGTTGTATTTGCCTAAGGTCTCTTATCAGATTCCCTATTCAGATTTAAAAAATTGTGTTCCGAAATACTGTTACTAAACTAAACATGTCTTAACTTCCGCTTCCGGTTTCGAGTTTTTTGAAACTTATTTTGCCGGCGAATTTTTGATATACCCCACATTCCGAAGCTTGTCGAAATCGAACCACCGCACCCGTTCGGGTGTTATGAGATGTAACCTACCCGCAGACAGACATATATTAAATATGACTTTTTGAGTCCCAAACATGTATTCTCGTCAAAATATTTCTCACCACACAATTTTCTTCTTTCTGAAAATTCTCGTGCATAGCAACATTGTGTTTCTACAGAGCTATTGCAATACCAAATTAAAACCCAATCTGCCAACTCATTTTTGAGTAATAAGACGTTAAAGTTACACTTTTCAAAAAATTGTAACGGCCGTCTTTTTGAAGCTAGAGAGTTAGAAAAAAAAGTTGATTTACATGCAGGTTTATTATCAGATTAGGTTTCCAGATCTACAAAATTCCTTTTCCAAAAAAATTTAAGTAACTTCCGCTTCCGGTTTTGGATTCTTTATGAAAGCTTATTTTCTCGATGGATTTTTGATGTCGCCCTGAATTTATAAGCGCATTGAAATCTCCTCATCCGTTCCGAAGTTATAAAGGGCACACACATACACACCTGACAGATAAACAGACATTTTTAAAAATCAAATTTTTTGAGTTCCCGACGTGCAAAGGTACAGGAAAGTGAAAATTGCTAAAATGCTCGAACTGTTCCTTTGCAGAACTTTGGACTTTCCCATACTTTAAAAATGCACAATTTTAAAACTAATTTATATCGCAACGTTCTAGACGCAACAATTACTATCAGATCTATCAACGGAGTTGAGCACGAACTGGGCACGCTAGGAGTGCCAAACTATGTAGATACCAGGTCGTTGCTCATCGCATTCGCTTAGGCTTGGCACGCGTTTAATAATACAAGTGTGGTTAGAAGCAGAAAATATTGCAAGGCCTTCTCGAATAAAACTTCAAACTATACCTAGCTTTAGCTTACTAGCCTAGACTAAAAAAAAGTCAAAAAAAAATTATTTTGACAGTGTTAGACCGAAACAGAATAAGAAGATATGTACCAAAGTAATTTGTCATTAAAATCATGAAATCAAAAACTTTATGAAATAAATATTGCTTCCACCGGAAACATGAGAAACTAAAAATCAAAGTTTTATATCCATTTAGGAGCGTCTATTTGGAAATTTCTGCAAGTCAAAAAATGTAAATGCGAGGCATATACGTAATACGGAAAATATCTCTTCAGCCAACAACTTCCTTCCATTGTGATCTAAACGTAAATTGACAAAGTTGGAATACGGAATACATAAAATATGCTTTTATCCTAAAAACCAAAGAAATTTAGAACGAATAACTCCGCATTGCGTTATTCAAAACTTGTCGATTCCATTTATATTTAATACTCGGCATTATCTGAAAAGTTAAGACTTTTCCGTTCCTGGAAGTAAAACCTTACATACAAAGCGCAGCTTTTATCTAAAAAGCTTTCTCTCGGAGCGGCTTTAGAATGTCAATGAAAAGTTGAAGTGTCGTCTGTCGGATGACACAATCTTTGGAAATGGAGTTTATAAAAGATATATCAGGCGCGCTACTTTCTTAGATGACCTAAACTATGAATGAACCTATAAAAGTTTTAACAGAGTAGAAAATTACGCCTCACTTTTGAAGCCTACACCTTGCGGCACGGCAAGATCTAAAAAACCTTACTACCAATCAATAAAGCATAAATTCCTTGGCGCGACATGGTCAGACAGCGAACCATTAACTCCAACGATTTGTTTACGAGCTTTATTATCTAACCAGACCGCGTCTAGACTTGATACCCAAGATACAAGTATCTGTATCGCTCGATATCGCGAATTGACTCGTCATAACCAACTCGATTTTCTTCTCTGTGTGATTATTATGTGATTTAGGAGCTTCCCGTGGTTATGCCGCTGTATACTTGAATTTATTACAGGAATTGGAACACCGCCATCACAATTAATTCGAGAGTTGAAAGCTATGCGACTGATTTGCCCCATTAGGCATCAAGTAAACTATTTTGATGACTTATTAATTGGAGCACAAGAAAGCTAATTTTAATCTGTAAGAAATACCATAACGCTTGTGAGTTAGCACTTACGACACTATTTAAAAAGTTACAGAACAATCACCATTAATTCAAGTTTAATCAGCTGGAAAGCATTAAATTTGATTTATGTGACTGATCATTATGGCTTATAACATGTAGTGGATGTCTCATACAAAGGCATACTATTGCGAAAATATAATTTATTGTAAGAGTATTCAACTACAAAACCTGATTTTCTCCTCTGAAAATCAAAAGATTGTAACGCGTTATGGCAATTTGATTTTATGCAAACAATGGTTTCGCCCTGATTTCATATAATAATAAATATGTTCTGAAGTTGTAGGATGATAAACACCCAAAGGTGTTTTGGTAAATTGAACTGTAATGAGAAAAGCAGGAAAAGTCGTCTATTATGGATAGAAATAGCACAGGAAAATGATGTTAGTACAAGACGGTCAATTTAAACAAAAATGTCTTAACATCGACCCGACGATCTTTGGTTTGGACGTTCACACAATTTACAAATTCCAGAGTGGGGTTTGATTAATTGTATCACTTTAGTTGCAGATGATGTAGCTCTCAAATTAGGCGCTAGCGGGCTTTGTACGAAAATTTTGTTTGGCAGAATGTTTTAATAAGTAAATATATGTTAAGAAAACTAATTAAAAAGAATACTGCTGGGAGCAATTTACGATTTTAACTAACTTTGGTGTATCAAGATTTCATAGCCAGGAATTTTTGAAGACACATCATTAACCTAAACTTGTTGATTCAATTTTTAATACAGAGTTCAGTAACATTTGAATTCTACGCTGTATGACAGATAGGAATTAAACATTTAAACAAACATTTCTTGTTTAACCTCAAGGATGGTTTCGTATTCCGGCAATTATTATAGGTGTACAATTGAATAGTTTTGTATTCGAACAATTAGCTGAAGCCCAATATCAAGAGAATATCAATATCATTCTCAAAATTACATTTTACTTTTCAGGATAGAAGTAATATGCTCCCCCCCTCCTCATTCGCTAGTGGATTAAACTCGTATACGTATTTCTGATGTTTTTTAATCTTAAATCGCATATATACCTATGGAACTTAGAAGATTTCTTGGTGAAACTGTTGTCCAAAATTAAACCTTACAGATAAATGGCCGAAATAAAATCTTCCAGAAGTTTTTCACTGTGAATGATTATTTCTGTTATCACACCTGCATACCGAGTTTGAAGCAGAAATTTCTAAACTTTTTAAAAATTACGCTTTCCAAAAAACCGAATACGGTTCTCAACTTCTCTTTCAGGTTTACCAATATACAGGGTTTCCCGCAATAAAATAGCCATAGATCAAGGATATGTTATTTGGTTCAATTACAGTCGAAAAGGTCCAACAAATACGCGCTCTTTTCGAAGACCAATAATACCGCCGGTCAAAAATGTCGCCGTCGAAAAGAGCGCCGGCAAAAATGACGCCGTCAGAAACAGCGCCGGCAAAAATAGCGCCGTCAAAAATAGAACCAGCAAAGACAGCGCCGTCAAATTTATCGCTGGCAAAAATAGCGCCGTCAAAAATGTCGCCGGAAAAAACAGCACCTCAAAATTAACACCTTAAGAAACGTCGCCGTACAAATACAAATTTTGATAGTTTGATTTAATGTGTAAACCTCAAATCAAAATTTCACCAAAATAAAGTACTTGTATGGTGATGTTTCTCATAGCGTCCATTTTAAGGCGCTACTTTAGCCGACGACATATGCGACGCCGCTATTTTAGTCGGCACTATTTTTGACCGGCGCTGTTTTTGGCGGTGGTATTATTCAGGCGCTATTTTAACCCCCAACAAGTAAACGTTCCCCAAATTTTTGGTATCCTTTGACCTTAAACCTCGTTTATTCATCAAAATGTGAACATCGATTTGCAGACCAAATACAATATTTTCCTCCTGAGTATACTTCGTACATTGGCGAAGAAGTTAAAACATGCCAAATACCCTCTTAATTAAAACTGACTTAATTAAAGAATGCGAGAGGCATTTATGGAACGCCGGAACGTCAAACATTTTAGCCCAGGTGCTAAAAACCCCAACGCGATCAATCAATTTCAATTAAAACTGTATTATTACATTTACGTTCTCAATATTAATAAAATAATTTGCAGAGATTTACATTCTTCGAAATAAAAAAATTGCAACATCATTGGATCAAATAAAAATTTTAACATTTCATTTATTACTTTTTGAAGTGCGCTATTTTATTAAGTAAAATACCTTATTTAGTTGGAAACGTAGGCTTACAATAGGTTTATAGTGGTTAAAGGCGTCTGATCTGCGACATTTTATATATAGCTTTGGCAATCTGCTTAATATAAAATCAATTACATCAGTCAGAACGTGTTCAACAAGTGTAATCGAAATACCAGGGTCGCTACTGTTGCTACAATTTTAATTTATACAATATCACATTACAAATAACGTTGTTGCTTTGAATAATTTCAATTTCATAAACAATTTTTAGTTTTTTGCTAATAATTTTTACATTATGAGCCAAAAAAGTGGAAACTTTTCAGGTGTCGTAAAATTTACATTTTTGTCACAGCAAGCAATACTGTAAATTGAAAGCCGTCAGTCAAAAAACCAAGCACAATAGTTTCACAACTTTTGACTAAACTGATAATAAATAAAAATCAAAAAGTTAGCACGAAACATTTTATATCACCACCACATTTTTTTGCCCACCGTGTATATATTTTCTGCACGTTTTCGCTGAAATCTTCGTTCGATGGCGTATTTTCTACCTTAACATATTAATACTTTTAGTACAAATTCGTTTAGATGCTTTGGAATGTCGTATTTTAAATTAAATACAATTTGAGACATAAAAAATTGAATAACAAAAAAATTATCAAATCTGATTAAAGCCGCATTCTAACGGTTGCTCAAAAAATTCCTGATCAAGTATGCTGGTGTCGGATTTTGCTAACGTTGACGCATGCCCTAGCTTATTACTTATGCTTCATACGACATTTTCGGTTGTGTCAGTTGACAGCGGTTCTGTCAAATGTAGTATTGTTTTAAATTTGAAGCAAATGTTTATAGTGAAGGTATGCAGACAACAATAACATGAACTGCAAGAAGTGCGTTAGAAATAAAAAAATCTGGTCACTTGACCAGAATCTTTTCTGAACGCCCCTTACATTCTGCTTTGGTTTTCCACGCACAATCGTATACTTCGTTTGCCATTTCGATCACTTTAAACATCTTTCACTACACATTCGTTTATAATTGATAATAAAATTGCTGCCAAGCGTAATTAACGTCACAAACTCAGAAGAAATAGATCCAACAGAAAAACCTATAAACATTACATTAATTCTATTATAGATATTTAAAGTTTTAATTTCCAATTAAAGCGCCTTCTCTCTCTAATAAAGACTAAGCAAGGAAAATGTATTCCTGAATATCGGAGCCTAATTCCATAAGTACTTCTCATTAACATTCAATATTTGTTAGTGAGGATATTATGATTAAATTAAAACAGAAAAATGAAAACGGTCGCTTTGAATAAAAATAAATTCAACTTACAAATACAACGTTATTAGTGAATTACTTTTCAAATACTTTAGAAATCGTTTGAAGTTTACGATAATTACAGATCAATGTTTAAATTTAAATTCCAATGAAAAGCAGGTCTATTAAAGTAATTAAAACATTTTTTTCTATAAAAGGCTAGCTTAATCAAATTGTCAGCAGTGGACGCCAGGAAGTCTTGTAAATAACTAATGCATTGCTATTCTAGAATATTACAAATTCGAATTTGTAGTAATGTAAAAACAGGAATTGTTCTGTTTTTATCATATTGGTTTAGATATTTAAGCAAAATTCAATGAAATATAGAGATATTCTAAGAACACTGCAAGTGAAAGCTAAGTAATGGAAGAGAAAGCTACTTTATGTTTTGAAACAAATTAATTCAATATACATATATGTGCATTTTGAGTTCAAAAAATGATTGAAGTACCATGTACAGTACGAGGCAGATTTAATGTCGCCAATAATAGTTGCATATACACAGCACAAATTTGGGGCAGACATGACAATGTTAAGTTTTAAAGCAGTTGTCTGTTTACTTTTGCACTTTCACTGTCGCATTTAGCAACTAATTGCTCAGCGTAAGCTGGAAATATTTAGACGCTGTCGTTCGATTTTTTAAAATAAATTTGACATTACCATGTGCTGTTTATACATAACAATTGGTAATATTTTTATAGAAAATATAATACTACGAGCATTTAAAGAAAATGTAACTATAAAGCTATTATTTTTAATCAAATGAGCAAAGCACTTCGGCTGGACTTTCCTATAATTGCGAAACGTTATGTTTTCTATGTTCAAAGTATTTATGCGCAACGTTTAACTCCACAGCAGTGGCGGTACAAAACAAACCCACATTGATATTACTCCACAAAAGGAAAATGCAGCACGTCGTATAGATACTGGTGGTGCAACGAAAAAGACATAATATGACGTACCGGCACAACGAGCTATGCTATATCCACCACCTCACTGCTTGCGGCTGCTTCAGCGTAATGTCGTTTTTGAGCAATATTTGTTTGAAAAATCAATTTTGTGATTTTTTTCACTTCACCGTTTTAGTATTTCCAAAAATTCTCCTAGTCTATAACATTGTGTACCCTTAGGGCATTTTTAACATTAAATTTCATCCCGATCTGATAACTCGTTTTTGAGTAAATAAGCGTTAAGGCCAACATTTTTGATAATTCATAGACGGCGTCGCAGGGGAATTTTAGCCGAATCAAATTGTAGCTCACCCCGATTCTCTATGAAAATACACATATTAAAAAAAATCGTTTGGCCAGTTTTTGAGTAGTTTTTTTTTGAAAATATGTTTCACGTCGTAGTTTGTTATTACGAAAATTTTTGTACACAATAACATTGTGTCTCTATAGGTCTATTACGATAGAAAATTTGATTACGATCTGGCAAAACGTTTTAGAGTAATAAGGTGCTAAAGTGACATATTTCAAAAAATAGTAGCAAGTGGCGCTATGTTGAAGAAAAAAAATAGTTGAATTTAACCCTGAGGTCTTCTATTAGATTTAGTTTTCAGATTTGAATAATTAAATTAATAACATTCTACCAATTCTTCTAGAAAACACGTCTAACTTCCGCTGCCAGTTTCGGATATTTTAATACTTATTTTCCGATGAAATTTTGATATACCCTCACATTCCGAAGCTCATAGAAATCGGACTGGGAGTTATCGAGCGCACATACCCACATATCCACCCAGACACAGCCAGCCATTTTTTAAAAGCATTTTTTTGGGTTCCTGGGGGTCAAAACATGAATTTCCCTAAAAATCTCGATTTCGAAAACTTTGCATAAAATCAATACTTCCCTATTCTGAAAACAAAGGAAATTAAAAAAGAAATGCAATGTTTTGTAGCTAAAAAATAAAAAAATACTATGGTATGTCTGAAGACATACAGTGTCTCTTTTGTTAAGGGGAGTATAAAAACGTTATTTTTGTCGTCAGTTTTTTAATGAAACGTAAAACATTTGACTATAACTTTTTTTTTATTAATCGCGCTTATATTGTATTTTCTGTTTAAATCAAAAAATCTTCGTTTGGTTATTGGAGACGTAATAAACAAGTAGTTTCCCAAAACAAAAATAAAATATAAGCGAAGGGGTTAGACGACTCAACAAGAGTACCTTTTTGGTACGTACAGAAAATGAGTATTTTAAAAAAAGTTTAAAAACAATCAAAAAAGACTAATAGTGGCCCCCAGTTTAAAAGGACTTTGACTCAAACAATTTTATTTGAATTATTTCAAAAATACCTTAACTCCATTTTACTAACCAAGTCAGAGAGGGCCCGTCCGAAATTTTTAAGGAGGGCTGCGGAATTTGTAGTTACGCCTTAGCTCCGCTCCAGCTCTGGGCAAAAACCTGCAACTCCTCTCCAAAACCCTGCTTGAGAGCAAATAGATTTAAAAAAAATTCTAATAAGGGTCTTACATCGGGTCTACTTTTTAAAAATAATTTTAGTGCGCATGGAGTAAGTTTGATAATAATTTACCCATTTTACGTACTTCTTGCTTGTGCCGCGTCGAGATAAATTAAAAACTACAACCCTGAAATTTTTCTGAGCAAAATTGGATGGATGATGCTGAGAAATGAACCTACGCTGTTTGCGTAAATAGTTGCCTCCAAAACTATCGTTGATCAGATATAACCACACTAATTACAAAAAAAAGATATAATACTTTTACCTTTTGCTCCCAGTAGTCGGACTTACTTGGAGATTTTATTACACTATAAACAAACTTGTTGTATCTATCTTTCCTAATTTTATTTTTATAGTGTAATAACGTGAATATTTATTTTCCAAAAAAAAACCGTAATTGATACTACGCGAAAAATTCAAAATCGATAGTATTTTACGATAAGCCATGAAATATGCCAGGCAAGTTTACTAAATCATGGTTTGAAAGAAGGGCGAAACGCTGGTAGCTGAAATATGTATTTCATTTGCCGAATTTGTTAAAGGAATACACTTTGAATGGCTTTCTACGTAGACAATAAATATAAAACTTTACAATTCCAGAGAGAATAATAACAGGATTAAGTAGCGAGCTCATATGTTCTGCAATTCCCGGCGTAAAAATAAAGTTATTATTTATTAGTCGTTTAACATGGCCACTGCTAAAAAAACCGAAAAAAGTAAAATTGAGAAAAAACCACAGAAACGGGTTCCGATATTCATCAAAAACAAAATTAAAATTTTGTTATGTTACTGGACTATTGCATTGCTGTGATTTGAATTTCAGATACCTATTTTTGATTTAACACAGGTGAAGAATGCGACATTACATTTATGTTCTTGTCTGTTCCAATGATTTAAAAAAAATTAACCAAAAACTGAATTCGTTATTAGCGGTTTAAAACCTGAAGTGTTGCTTAACCTCAGAAGACAAGATCAATATATTCAAATCAGTAGTATATCGTACTGAATGGATTCTATAAATAGATACTTACTGATGAGTAGTGACGTTGAAAAATAGATGCGAATATTGGGGAGCAGAATCTTCTGGTCCATGGGGCGCCGGAAAAGACATAGTTAACATGACAGGCTTGTGTGCGCTGTTTTTCTTGGATTGCCTTAAGAATGCAATGGAGTCGTTTGCTATCAAATCCGAATAGTAATCCTGAAAAAATAAAATGTTGATTGATAGTGCGTGCTTTTAGATTTTGTTGTGTTAAATATGTTCTCGCAACTATAAAATACATAATCCCTCTCTAGCTAGTATACTCGTCTATCAGTTATATTTGAGAAAAGTCAAAAATCAAGTAGGTCAGGGCGGATAGCAAATGATTAAATTAATAAAATACAGCATTTAAACTTGAGATAATTGTGCTTGAAACGCGATCAGTAAGTTTCTATAATAGGCATACATATTTCAATTATTAATTAAAATTTTAAAACTAATTACTACATTTAAGACATTAATAATTTAATTAGTTAATTTTACAGTTAAGGTAGACTAATTTTTATGCAATTAAATTTTAAACAAATACCATATTCAAGGGTAATATAAAATTATAATTTCAAAATACGTTATGTCATATTTATTACATATAGTAAGAAATACAATACTGTGCATAATATGGCCAGTAAGTTTAGAATAAAATAGAATTACATAAAAGTCTTAACATACTTTTTCCACTACTAGCATTAAACGATATCATTATTTACTTTGTTTTAGAGCCAAGAAGATGAATTTCTTTCCTAGTGTTCACTAATATTTCATTATTAACTACTGGTTAATAATGAAAACAATTGCTATGTAGTACTCACATTGCCTATTTAAAATTATAAACTTTCATGTAAAAATCTTTTGATTTTACTAGTAATAACTGTTCACCAACACTTTCTGCACCTTCCCTAATTTCAGGAGGAGTGCAGTTTTCACTCAAATCATCAAAATTGGACATTTTATAACAACTATTATAAAATATATATTTTACATAAATGTCAATTGAAATTAACTATTCTCTTGTTTTCAAGCAAGGCTACTTTATTTTTGTGCATATTTGCATTTTTAATTTTATTTGTTATTAATGTAAAATCAATTAATTATAAAAGGAATAAAGGTGCTAGTAGTGGAAAAGATAATATATAAACCACGGTAGAGAAGACTTATCAGCCTCGCAACTTATTTCCCTCAATGCTTCGCATCTCGGGAATTAATTCTGCTCAGCTGAGAAAAATGTCTTCTCTACCTTGGTCTATAATATACTATTATTTATGCATACATAATAAAATAATGTTTTGCACAAATCCATGCATAGAAAAATTTAATTCTGCACAACAACCGGTTCAAAATCGGGAAGCCTCAGAATTTCTAAAAAATTCTGTGCCGTCCAGGTTGAGTATAAGGGGTAGATCTGCTGCATCCGTTATGTGCTGATCCAGGGTAGGTGATGAACAAAAACCACAAAGTTGTTTTTGTTTATATGCGAATCTAGGATAGTTCTTAAAATATAATAAAAAATAAGAAACATATACCGAACGTAACAGAAACCGGTTGACCTCCTTGTTTCGATATTTATTAAGATAAGCTATTAAAATTTTGAACGGTTATTATATACGGTGTCGCAGCCAAAACTTCCCAGCCTTATAACTGCTTTACTTGAAGAGATACAGTTTTAAAGTTTATTACAAAATATTTTAAGCGTTCAACACTTAATCCCAATCAACAATAAAAGTTTTAAAATGTATTGCCGTCTTTAAGTTGCGCCATTTTGAAATTGTTTTTTTTCAAATAGGACCGTATAATTCTAAGCATGCCATTGGAAAGTTCATTTTTTTTCTCTTTCAAAAGATGTATATCATTTTCATAGGCTTACATAATCAATTTTTCGCAATTAAGTGACTTTTGTAAAAATTCTTAAAAATATCTAAAAGTAAAATTTAAAAAATGAAATATTGATATTAAGAATAATCTGTTTAAATTAATCTGATTAAAGTTCATTGATTAAAATCATTTATAATGACAGTATTATGCTATAAATTAGTTAGGAACCCATTTGAACAAAATTACATAAACAGCAGGTATGACGTTAAACATGTCATAGCCCATAGGCTATCTGATAATAAATTATATCTTAATTTTAATCAGATTAATTTGAACAATTATTATTCAAAATAATATTTACGATTTTCATTTTTTTAAATTTAAATTTCATGTTGAATTTTTAATTTGTTATGCAAGCCAGCCGATAAAAATGATACATCACTTGAAAGAGAATAAAATGATCATTTCAATGGTATATTTAAAAATATACGATCCTATTTGAAAAAAAACAACAAATGTTAAAAACCAAATTTCAAAATGGGATATAACTTAAACTCGGCAATAGTAGTAGTAGTAGTATTTATTGACGATAAACCAACAGGTGTAGTCAAATAGTTACATAAAAACACATAAAGTCATCATAACAACAACAATACACTTTATTGTTGATTTGCATTCGGCGTTAAGCGCTTAAAATATTTTGCAATAACCTCTAAAACCGTGACTCTTCAAATAAAGAAATTATAAGGCTGGAGAGTTTAAACTGGGACACCCTGTATAGATGTAGCCCTAGTATCTGATGTATATTGCGACTTTATAGAATTTCCGATTTCGCCGACAGTGACACCAACTTTCTTATTTTATACGGAATACCCTATATATTTTGACATTCGACATTTGAATTCGGGATGACATTTTGCATACGACGGTGTTTTGTCTCAAACAAGTTAATTAAACACGCTATCGTGTGCAGAATTTCACCCTGAATTCAAAAATCTCGTGTTCCATTAAAAATACGAAAAGTGGTGTCATTTCCAGAAAACCGGAAGCCACAGAAAGTCGTACTCTACGTCAAATAATAAGTACCCATGCAACGATTACCCGTTCCAAATTTTAATTAATTATATTAATAAATAACAAAAAATACAAGAATATGAGGGTGAGAATGTTATACTTGTAATAATATTTAAACAAAAACACTTAATTCTGCAGACAATACGTTATTAGTTTGTGCAAGCAACCAAGGAATATTTTAATTTTGTTTAATGAACAAAGCTAATTTAAATCAAAGTAATCGATTTAAATGAAAAAAATTCGATTGAAATCAACAAAATCGATTTTTTTTATTTCTTATAAAAATCACGATTTTTTTGCACCCCATAATTACAATTGTAAGCATAGCGTTAAACGCACGGTAGCCCTAAAATATGCTCATACATTTATGCACTCAAAACACCTTCAGTATATGTATATGAGATTATTTACAACCAAATGCTGTGGCTAACACAAATAATTGTTAACGTAAACGGTGAAACCAAGTTATGACACTACAAAACAATTACTTAGACTATTGCATTCACATCAGTGGCGTAACTTCAGATTTTGGGCCCGGCGGCAAGATACCTGAAGAGCCCTGGCCCCATCCTAAAAAAAACTTCACTAATAAAGTAATTGATAATAAGAACAATTTCTTCAATAGGAAAAAATTATTTGCAGTCTAATAAATGAAAATAAATATATTAAAGCCGTGTCTAATTAAGATAAGCAAATCTTACATTTTCTGAAGTTAATGTGTCTGGGTCGGTACCAAAAAGTGTGGGCGTTGTATTATTACTAAATATAATTTCACAGTATTTTTAATTTCATAAGTACATACTTATATGGAATTTAAAATGTTTTTTGTTCAACATAAAAATAGTAGAGTCGAAAATCAAAAGTTTTTATTGAAAAAACTACGTAATAGAAAAATAAAAAAAATAAAAACTCGTGGCTCGTGGCAGGGCCCCCTAAGCCCTCGGGCCCGGGAGCCGTTGCCCCCTGTGCCCCATGGTAGTTACGCCACTGATTCACATGTCATGTGGCTGAAATCAACCGATAGCTTTCTTTATTTTAAAAAATGAACCAATCAACTTCAAATCATGGAGTAAAGGCATAAAACAGTATTTTCCTGCTAAAATATAAATACCCCCCCCCCCCTCCTTTTCACACTGTATTCCATTATGTTGCACTCGGACTCTGGGTAACATATTGGTATAATATGTATATTACTACAGACAATTTCAAATTTCAGTATTTTCACAATGATTTTTGTGTTATTAGTAAACATCAAAATGCGAATTCACCTTAATTTAGAAATAGTTTTATTAGAAAGTTTTCTATAAGGCACGATCTCAATATTATCTATTAAATAGAATTTTTTTTACAAAAGGGAATTATTATCAACGAAAACGAAAAATATTTTAGTAACAAAATTTTTTAGAAAAATTTTTTTGATTCTCCAAGAATATTATAAAAATATTTCTCGCTTGGAAAGGTTCTTTCACAAAATTATTTCTCTCTTGAAAAAAATACTCTTCAAAAAATCTTTCATAAAAAATATTTGTCTCTGAAAAGTTCTCGGAGAAAAATATTTCTTTCTTGAAAAAGTTCTTTCATAAAAAAAATCTCGCTTGAAAAAAGTTTTCTCATAACATATTTCTCTCAGAATCAGGGTTTGTGTATGATACAAAAAGATGGCGTTCCTACGTTCCGACCGGTGCTTATGGAACAGCGGAATAATGAATTATATGTAAAGCTAGAAAATCCGGCACCAAGCCAGAGAAAGACGGACACAGTAAAGGTAAACATGGTTTATACATAAACAACAAAGTCCGCTGTTCTAAGCATCCGGTCGGAGCGTAATAGCCCCATGATTTTGTATCACATGGAAACCGAGATTAACTAAGTAAAAAAGTAAAAAGTAAAATTTTAAGAAAAATATCTTTTTGATAAAACTTTTTTATGCAAGAAATTTTTTTATATGGGAACCATTTTCAAGCAATAAATCGAAATAATTCTGTAAAGAAATTTTCTTTTTGAAATACATTTCTTCTTTTCGCTGAAAAAAAATTCTCTTGTAAAATAAATCTGATCCAATAAACAATATCGAGACACGCGGCGTCACGACCTCATAGTTGTCTACTTTTGTTGAATAAATGTTTAAGAATGTGCAACTGCTAGGCAGGAATAGGGGAACGGGGGTTTACAAGAAAATGTTAAGACGTGGCCATTTCGCCTTAAGACGCGGTCATATAGCCCGGATGCATGTGTGAGATCAAAAAAAGGAATATATCAAACATATCCATACCTCCATTTATCAATATATCCCAGCCCTACTTATTCGTTCTACTATATCTCCAGTAGAAAGATATGGTTAGATATTTTTGTTTGTGTAAAAGAAGAAGGGAGTAAAATTGATTGCCTTTACAAAATACTAATCAATACCAGTTGAAAACTAACGGGGAATTAAACTAATAACGCCCTCTATTATGTGCGGCGAGAAAAAGTTGCAAAGCAACAAACCGGCAAAGTTGCGATCGGAACCTGCTAAGCAGGTATCTGCGATCGCACCGGCCTCTAAGCACAAAACACAGAAACGCCCGTGTGGCAAGAAATAAGAAAGAAGAGATTTGGTTTCAATTATGGCTAGAATAGACCACTACATGTTTCGTTCTTGTTTGAACTCATCAGGTGGACATAATTCTAACCATAATTGAGACCAAAAGCAAACAGGCATATATACGCCAGAAAGTATAAAACTAACGGGGAATTAAACTAATAACGCCCTCTATTATGTGCGGCGAGAAAAAGTTGCAAAGCAACAAACCGGCAAAGTTGCGATCGGAACCTGCTAAGCAGGTATCTGCGATCGCACCGGCCTCTAAGCACAAAACACAGAAACGCCCGTGTGGCAAGAAATAAGAAAAGATTTGGTTTCAATTATGGCTAGAATAGACCACTACATGTTTCGTTCTTGTTTGAACTCATCAGGTGGACATAATTCTAACCATAATTGAGACCAAAAGCAAACAGGCATGAGTTCAAACAAGAACGAAACATGTAGTGGTCTATTCTAGCCATAATTGAAAACAAATCTTTTCTTATTTCTTGCCACACGGGCGTTTCTGTGTTTTGTGCTTAGAGGCCGGTGCGATCGCAGATACCTGCTTAGCAGGTTCCGATCGCAACTTTGCCGGTTTGTTGCTTTGCAACTTTTTCTCGCCGCACATAATAGAGGGCGTTATTAGTTTAATTCCCCGTTAGTTTTATACTTTCTGGCGTATATATGCCTGTTTGCTTTTGGTCTCAATTATGGTTAGAATTATGTCCACCTGATGAGTTCAAACAAGAACGAAACATGTAGTGGTCTATTCTAGCCATAATTGAAACCAAATCTTTTCTTATTTCTTGCCACACGGGCGTTTCTGTGTTTTGTGCTTAGAGGCCGGTGCGATCGCAGATACCTGCTTAGCAGGTTCCGATCGCAACTTTGCCGGTTTGTTGCTTTGCAACTTTTTCTCGCCGCACATAATAGAGGGCGTTATTAGTTTAATTCCCCGTTAGTTTTATACTTTCTGGCGTATATATGCCTGTTTGCTTTTGGTCTCAATTATGGTTAGAATTATGTCCACCTGATGAGTTCAAACAAGAACGAAACATGTAGTGGTCTATTCTAGCCATAATTGAAACCAAATCTTTTCTTATTTCTTGCCACACGGGCGTTTCTGTGTTTTGTGCTTAGAGGCCGGTGCGATCGCAGATACCTGCTTAGCAGGTTCCGATCGCAACTTTGCCGGTTTGTTGCTTTGCAACTTTTTCTCGCCGCACATAATAGAGGGCGTTATTAGTTTAATTCCCCGTTAGTTTTATACTTTCTGGCGTATATATGCCTGTTTGCTTTTGGTCTCAATTATGGTTAGAATTATGTCCACCTGATGAGTTCAAACAAGAACGAAACATGTAGTGGTCTATTCTAGCCATAATTGAAACCAAATCTTTTCTTATTTCTTGCCACACGGGCGTTTCTGTGTTTTGTGCTTAGAGGCCGGTGCGATCGCAGATACCTGCTTAGCAGGTTCCGATCGCAACTTTGCCGGTTTGTTGCTTTGCAACTTTTTCTCGCCGCACATAATAGAGGGCGTTATTAGTTTAATTCCCCGTTAGTTTTATACTTTCTGGCGTATATATGCCTGTTTGCTTTTGGTCTCAATTATGGTTAGAATTATGTCCACCTGATGAGTTCAAACAAGAACGAAACATGTAGTGGTCTATTCTAGCCATAATTGAAACCAAATCTTTTCTTATTTCTTGCCACACGGGCGTTTCTGTGTTTTGTGCTTAGAGGCCGGTGCGATCGCAGATACCTGCTTAGCAGGTTCCGATCGCAACTTTGCCGGTTTGTTGCTTTGCAACTTTTTCTCGCCGCACATAATAGAGGGCGTTATTAGTTTAATTCCCCGTTAGTTTTATACTTTCTGGCGTATATATGCCTGTTTGCTTTTGGTCTCAATTATGGTTAGAATTATGTCCACCTGATGAGTTCAAACAAGAACGAAACATGTAGTGGTCTATTCTAGCCATAATTGAAACCAAATCTTTTCTTATTTCTTGCCACACGGGCGTTTCTGTGTTTTGTGCTTAGAGGCCGGTGCGATCGCAGATACCTGCTTAGCAGGTTCCGATCGCAACTTTGCCGGTTTGTTGCTTTGCAACTTTTTCTCGCCGCACATAATAGAGGGCGTTATTAGTTTAATTCCCCGTTAGTTTTATACTTTCTGGCGTATATATGCCTGTTTGCTTTTGGTCTCAATTATGGTTAGAATTATGTCCACCTGATGAGTTCAAACAAGAACGAAACATGTAGTGGTCTATTCTAGCCATAATTGAAACCAAATCTTTTCTTATTTAATACCAGTTGACTTTATTATGGCCTTAAGAATTGATTAAACTCGTAGATGCAACTTGTGTTCTTGGGATGTAGTAACTAGGCGTAGTTACTGATATCCCATTAGATTCCTTGTGACCTGCCTAACTGACACGCGTTAACCTCCATTGATCGGTTTAAGACTCGGTTAACCGGTATTAGCATCCCATTCTCTCTTACAGGATTTTAGGTACTTTGAGTTAGTGCACTAAAGATAATGTTATCATGCTTTGCCAGTGTAGTAATTACCTGCGAGCATTTTATGTTCATACTAGTAATATTCTGAGTGATAACTGATGAATGTTTGATGTGCCTGAGAACACTATAATTACGAGAAATACGTAACTAGAGCAGGCAGCATAGTGTTTTTCAAAAACGTCACCTAGCTGCTTTGGGGTATTTATTAAAGAACTATAGCCAAAAAATAACATACAAGCTTCAATCAGACCATTCACATTTTTTTTAAATGATAAAATAGTAAAATGAGTTAAAAATGAATGAAACAAATAGAAAAGTTATGTGAACTTAAATGCTATTTCACACAAAGCCAAGAACTTCAACTAAACTATCAAGTCAACTTCTAGTGAAAATAAAAACCATAGTTTTATAATAGACTGTAATGTCTTCTTGTTCGTATGAAGTTACCGACTTGTTTAATTATATAATAAGGATTTAATCTCCTTGTTATAAAATGAAAAGAGAAAAGGTTTTCGCGACATAAGCATGTATTTTTGGAGAAGGTACACCATAAAAGTTATATGTAAGAAGCCATCACAAAGAAACGGATATAATGCAATTTTATCAAAAAAAAATTTAAATATTAATTTCCTTATTTCATCAAACGTTCTGCGTGTCGATAAAGGCTCATAAAAGGTTATGTCCCAAGTTCTTATGCATTCATATTTCACACATGAAGGCACGATGGCCTACATAAAGTAAATGCATATTGTCTGATATTGCATGCCACAACAACCATATTACTAAATTCCTTCCACAATTGCTGAAGTGAATACTAAAACTTAAAAATACGCCGGCAGTGTTTTACTCTCCATGAATATATTCATATTTTACATGCTTAAGAAAACATTCACAATGCATCTGCATAAGGAAAATTTAAAAGCATAATAACCGTCGTAACTTTTTTATTTTTTGAGTTACTTAAAGAAGATACATAGGTACACATAAAAAAAATTGTAGAGGTACATTTTAGAGGGCTGTTGTGCAAATTTTGTGTAACTTTATATGCGTAACACATTTCTTGGGCAGTTTAAAATTCAGTCAAAATATATGTAAGTTTTAAATAATGAGGAAACTTTTATAGCGAATAAATCATTTTGATAGATCAATAATAAAAGTTTCTCAGGCGCATACGTCGGGCGACCTACTAAAAACTTACACAACTACATACTCGTAAAATAAAATTTTAATATCCTGTCTAACTTCGGCAAAGGTTGTAAAATTTTCCATCTACTTTATGGATAATTAGGTATATTTCAAATAGACTCCTAAATACTTCACTAATAATAATTTTTATAAAGTAAACAAAAAACAATAATTTTATGTAAATGTAATAATAAACACTTTATATTCGACAGTTGCTTTTTACTACACAGTAATCCCTGTAATTCTAAAGCAGAACTTAAATTTACTTCACAAATTGCCAAATTAATATTTGAGAAATTATGGTTTTCCTCAATGGAACAGTTTTTTGGATTTACGAACAATTTATTTAGCTATTTTATGCAAAGCTGCCGATTGGTGCAGCGGTCTAAGTGCTTGACTTTTACTAGTCGCCTAGGGTTCAATTCCTGGGCGAAGTAACAACGGATTTTGAAAACCGGTATGCTCCGTTGGAAGGCTTGCCTATAATAGCTCGTAGAACTCTTTGATGGTTAGCGGGCGTTAGCTTCACTTCTCACATCGGAGATTCGTCCTTGTAAAAGCTTCTCTGATGCTAAAGTGCATGCATGTCCGTAGTTCGGAGCTCACGTAAAGCTGTAGGTTCCTACTGCCCTCTGTCACTTTCAGCACCACACCGGAGAAGAGGTGAGAAGATATGCTACAGCTCGCAAGAGGTATGCAACCACAATAAGAAGATGTAAAAATTGTGAACACCCAAAAATTGTTTATTAAAAATCGTTTCCAAACTACTCTTTTAAAATATTGTAAAAATACGAAATCAAGCAACGATTGTATAAATCATAATACATACTCGTATAATACACAGCCAAAAAATTCTGATCATAAATCACTGACCATTTGGAATAAATACATCTCCGAAATAAAAAAAACAATATACATTGTATTTCAACGATCAATAAGATATTACAGAGGGCTTTAAAGTTTTGTTTTTGAAAGTTTTTGGATAGAACTTTCAGGCAAGGGATTACCCTCCACTAAATGCGTTTGCCGTACTCGGTTGAAAACAACAACAAAGTTAGAATTCCAAGTTCAACAAACTTCTAACTTTTTATTTGGGTGGATAGGGTTTTACCTCTGAATTTATTCTAATTACAATTGCAAAAGTTAAACTGCACTAAAACAGCTTTTAGGTTCATTATCGCCAATTGCAGAATTGGAATTAATTGAAATGCAAAAACTTGAGAGTTTTCTAATTTCTGCCTCTAATCAATCCTGATACAGATTTTCCGTTTCCCTGATCTGTCATCGTAACAAGTAAAAGCTTTTAGCTCTAATTACATTTTCTGTTAGATCAAAAATAAAATCTGCTTTTTCCAATTTAACGCCAGTCTACTCGACAAACTGATAGATTTGTCCATGGTTAAATTTTTAGGAAAAGTTTTACTCCATGGACGCAATTTAAAAAAAGGTTTCAAAATTATTTAACGCAATAGTAAAATTTTTGGTAGAAGGAATGCGAACATGAAGTGCAAAGTAAATAAGCAATAGCAACAGAAGCGTTCAGATTCCTAGTCTAAAAATATACATGAGAGTTATTTCAGTTATCTCTGAAATCCTAATTATCGAAAAGTTAAATTGATTTTATACATCTCGCGCCTAGAGCAACATAATCCAATAGATTAATTTAAAGATAAAAGTCCCTACGGGATTGTTTGAACCAAACAAGCAAGCAGTTGATAATTACTTTCTTTTTAAATTATTTTTTAACAACTTCAACTAATTCTTAGAATATAATTGAAGTGACTAAGCGGAATGCGTTGCTGCAGCAGACGAGATACAAATGTCTCGGAAGTGTAACTAACCGCTGCAACTCCAATATGGCTTTGCAGTTTTTCTGTTGAAGTGAAACTGCAGATCACGTTTAGCAATTACCGCCATCTTGACTATAAATTTTCCAGCCATTGGTGTACAAAGCGTGCGATCTTTTGCAGATAACAGATTAATCAAAGTGTTTCATGATGAATGCCGACCCGTCAATCACGTATCACTAACTATTAATAGACAATTTTAATCATCATACCTTGTATGGAATATGGTCTGAGGGTATTCGTTGACACCGTGATTAACATACATTAAATATGCAATAAGACAATGCGTTCCGTCAAGTATATTATATAAGCTAGACTAAAATCAAAACTATACAACCATATTATATTAACTATATCAGAACCATACATAATTAAACATTTTTTTCTGTAAAACGGGCAATTGAAATGTATTTAATCAAGAATAACTGTGATCCAAAAAAGGTACAAAAAAGAGAGAAAGAAATATATTAAAAACAAAGAACGGTTGGTTTTTATATTCAAAAAATGTTAAAGTAGTTCCTAATCCTCTGACGCTTCTTTTGAACATCAAAGTTTCGTAAAAGTCAATTTGAGTTATATGTCGATGTCATTCCATTTCACTCCCCGAGCAAACTTTGTATTGTATAATACATATAAAACGTTACACGTCTATATGTCTTATCTGTCAAAAGATTGAAGTAACGTTTCGTATTCTAAAGATTGGTACGTTCATTCGTCATCCACATAAACATTTATTAATCGTATTATAATAAATTTTCTCTGACAAGTGTTTGACTGATTTATTTTGAGGGCATATTGTTACGTCAGCTACGTTATACAGACAAATTTTTGGGGCTTTTTTACTTAAGATAGCGTAACGTGAACTAATTTATAAGTTTGTTGTTTTAAACAAAAATAAGTAATCTACAACCTACGAGAGCGCCATCCTAAAGAATTGTTAGTGAATCAACACCTAACTTCGACTAAATATGCATCTGATCCGCTTTAGGGTATTCGGCAAATTTCATACAGTTGCGGTAATTTTAAAAAGTAACAAATCTAATTTCAATAATTTTCCATAAAAATACAAATTGGTATGCTCGATGTTAAATAATTTCAGGTTCTCATTAAGGCTCGAAGCGATTTGTTTATGTTACCTCATGCGTTTGCTCCAAGGTGATTTAAGATAATTTTACTTAATTATCCAAGTAATTTCAAAATGCGTTAGACTTCAGGTGTTGCAGGTGGTTTTAATAATAAGACGTGGTATCTAATAACGATTTCCGGAATCTACTTAGAAATTATGCATACAACATTACCTATTTTATTATTTTTTAATCTAGTATGTATTTAGTTAACAGCAATAACGGTTTCTAATTTTAAATACATTTACAAGTGATTAAATACTGGTTTAAGGCAGTATCTTAAGTCATAACATTGTAGCACCACCAGTTGCTATAAAAATCACAATTATTATAATTTAGTTAATAAATTTAAAAGTATTTATATTCAATTTTCACAAATGAGCGAAGCGGACTTTCCTATACTTTAGAAGTATTATTGTATCAACGTCTTACTGTGTGACTCTAGATGGCACTACTGCTAGCAGACTAGCGGGAGAGAACCAAAGAGGAAACGGCAGGCACACCGGAGGCATCATCGACAGGGTCATGGTCAACATATTTTATTCTGAGGAAAAACCGAATCTATGATTTTTTCTACTTATGACTTATGAAAATTACAGAAAACTAAAGACCAAACCATCAAAGACGGATTTTTCCTCGGCTAAAAATTGGACGAGATAGAGAAAATTAATTTGTTAACCACTTTTTTGAAATTTTGAATACATCGCGTTGTAGTGCATCTAAAGACAAATCAAATGTTTTTTTTTTCAAATGCTGAATCTTCAAAATGAAGGCCGCTGCGAATTTTTGAAATTTTAACTTTAATGTCCGATTACTCAAAAACAAAATTTCCAATCAATACAAATTATCATATTATTTACTATCCCCTAATAAGTATAATCAGGTGATTTAATAATATTTTTGTAAATATGAAAATTGTAAGTATAAATATAAGTATAATCAAAATTTTAGACATTTTCAAAAATTTATTGTTCAAAAACTGCCCACGTCATTCAGACAACCACTTTTTACGTAAATGGGCGCTAAAGTCGAGATTTTCAAAAAGTTGTAGCAGCCGCCATTTTGAAGCTATAGGAAGTTCGGTAAAAAAGTTTTCGAGTTACCTTAAGTTCTCCTCTCAGATCACCTGCTCAAATTTCCAAAATTTAGTTTTGAAAAAAAACGCTACCAAAAAAACAAGTCTAACTTCCGTTTCCCGTTTTGGATTTTTTAGAAAAGCTTAAATAAAACTACAATTTTCTATGTCCCTCTTGATTTAGAATTTTATCAAAATCGGTTGAGTTGTTTCGCCTTTAGAGGCCACCCACCCACACACCCATTTGATATAATAAAAAGGCGAAAGGGAAATATGAAAAATAAATAGCAAACTAATACATGTAATTAAAAGTGTATACCAAAATGTAATAGCAAAAGTACAAATAAATGGGCAAAGATCAGGCCTTCCAAATGAAAAAAAAAGGTGAAACAACGAGACAGCCTAAGTCCACTTATATTTATTACAGTCCAGTGGTGGTCCGCCCTATTAGGCTGCCTACCCATAATTTTTTAAATAAAAAAAGTTTCTTTTACATACAGGGTTGACTTTAAAATTTGGACGTCAAAAAAATAGATCGCTGGGAACTCACAATTAATTTTAATCTCTTTACGTGTCGTCGTGGATGTTACTATCATGCTTTAAATAGTAAATCAATAGTGTATCAAGCTATAAAAGAGTTTCTAAATTTTCCAAAAGGTGAGCATCAAAATAAATTAATTATTGTAGACAATGAAAAAAATTATACAACTTGAACTGCATTGAAATTAATAACTACTAAAACATATTTATTTATAAGTTCGAGCTTTACTTCGTTGAAGTTCATTTTAATCTATTGCAAATAAAACAATTCTTAACTTCAACAGGTTTTTTATTTTAGCTTTATACGTATTTCAACGTGTTTACACGTCATTATCAAAAGCAAGATTAAGGCAACACCAACTGTTTACTTTTAATCTTGCTTTTGATAATGACGTGTAAACACGTTGAAATACGTATAAAGCTAAAAAACCTGTTGAAGTTAATAGTATATTATAATACTGCCCCGTTAAAAGGCACTCGGCTTTGCCTCGTGCTTTTAAACCCATCGCGCGTGCTTTAAAGGCTCTTATACACGTGTATTATACGCTATTTTTTATTATACCTGCACTACAATCTGAAAATTATAATAAAAAAAGGAAATTGAAATCCCTTTTTCGAAGTAATCTGTGTCATTAATCGTTGATATAGAAACGGTTAGCAATTGTTGTTGTTTCGTTGCTATGTATATTTATTAAAAATTTGTTGATTTGTGAAGTTTGTTTCGACTTTGTGTTCGTGAATTACAAAATGAACGAAAACTAACAATGAGCTGATTAAAGCTTCTGGTTTACAAATTTCAAACAACACCAATTGTACGTTTCATATTCATTTAAGTAAATAAAGATTAAGAAAGAACAGATTTGGTTTCAATTATGGCTAGAATAGACCACTACATGTTTCGTTCTTATTTGAACTCATCAGGTGGACATAATTCTAACCATAATTGAAACAAGAAGCAAACAAGCAGATATATGCCAGAAAGTATAACATTAAAGAAGAATTACACTAGTAACGCCCTCTATTATGTGCGGCGAGGTTAGAATTATGTCCACCTGATGAGTTCAAATAAGAACGAAACATGTAGTGGTCTATTCTAGCCATAATTGAAACCAAATCTCTTCTTTCTTATTTCTTGCCACACGGGCGTTTCTGTGTTTTGTGCTTAGAGGCCGGTGCGATCGCAGATACCTGCTTAGCAGGTTCCGATCGCAACTTTGCCGGTTTGTTGCTTTGCAACTTTTTCTCGCCGCACATAATAGAGGGCGTTACTAGTGTAATTCCCCTTTAATGTTAAATAAAGATTAGTTCTGATTACCTGTGTATTTATCATTGTTCAAAATTTGTAGGTGAATTTGTTGTTACCTAGGCAACTTTAAAGCACTAGTGCTTTAAAGGCCCGCTTTTGCACGCTTTTCAGTTTCAAAAACAGAGATTATGATTCAGGTGTAATAAAAAATTGTTTTATATACAATAAAATATCTATACCTTACTTTCAGTTCTACGTTGTTATGATAATTATATTATAACATGACGGCATAAATGAGAGAATTATCACTGTCAAACCGCCAGCAGTGTGTGAATGAGCTACGTAACGTTCTGAAAATTCACTACCTACCCCAGCTCAAGTTTTTTACGCTAACCCATTATTTCAAAAAGTAAAAAAACTCTAATTTCGAAATTCAAGGTGCCCTGACAATAAGTCTATGATTAACTTTAAAATATAAATAAAATAAGAACTACGATAAATATCGGCAATAGAATAGAAACTTTTTACGTTTGAATAGATTAGTGCGCCAATTACTACACCTGCTATAACAAAGTCAAAAATAAATAATCAAAAAACATCTATAAGAAACTACAGATGACTAACTGATTTCATGTTTTCCAACAAACAAGTGACTAAATTAATTAACCTTACCTTGTGATAGTCGAATCCGTGCTTGATTTTTTTGCCGTTCATGTTGATGGAATAGTTGTAATACTTGGAGTTCATGATTAACCCACCCCATTCCCTCCAACCTGGTGGAATGTACGATCCGTTATATTTGTTTAAATACTTCCCAAAGTATCCTGCAAAGAATGCAGATAATTATAATATGATGCACACAGAATGTCCAGCTGATGTTTTAAGCAGTTAAACAAAGTTACAGTGTCTTAAATAAAAATTGCTGTCAGTGAGCTGTGTTCGCTCTGTATCAAAGACGACAAGAACATGCTTACAAACTGGTGGAGGAATAATAAATCCCATAATACGTAATTTCTTCCAGAGCATGTAAGAGTGAACAATTAAACGATAAAATCAAACAGAATAAACGAGCCAGTAAATTCACACACGTTTTATTAGCAAAATCGATTAATCAAAGTATTTAAATGAAGTTCCAGACGAGTTTGCTTTTTACTAGTCTCGTTGTTCAAACGTTTAATTTAGTTCCAGGATACATTTATTTACAGAAATAGAACCAATGTAGTTATTTATGGATTCATTAATCTGGAGCGTTATATAATGCCTGCAATTTTATAAATCTAATGGAAGTACCTGTAAATGCTTTGCTTTTGCTTTATTTTGAATACCTCCATTAGTTGTATAGAAGAGTACATTTACCATTCCCTTCTTAGATTTATGTTAAACATTTTCTGTAGTAAAATATGTGCGGGCTTGGCTTAAGAAAAACTATTTTGCTGCAGTACGTTTAATTAGCGGAGGTTGTTTTTATTATGTTCTAAAAATAAAACAAAATCGCAACTTGTTCTCTGTCGAAGTTAAGCCGTGCCGATCAAAAGTTTGCCGAAATGGCAAACCGTTTGAATGTAGCTATAATTATCGCTATAAAGTATTTTCTTAGAAAGATTAACATGCTTTATAATCATAGGTGGGCCGTATTTACAATTTTTTCTGTCAAAATGAAGGAGCCATACTGGCGGTGAATCCAGACAGAAACTGTTTTTATTATAGTTGATTAACCTTAAGCGCATTGGTAATACCTAGTTCTTCTCGATTTCTAAAAGTTGATGAAAAACTTTGCACACAGTTAACTAACGTCCTTGCGCAGTTTTTACCACACTACAACTCGACAAGATGAATACTTACCATTATCACAAAAATGAGTTTCCTAAATATAAATGAATGAATAGCAGTTTTGCTGGTAAATTTAATTCAAGTAATCATTAAGCTTAAGTAAGTTTAGCATTTTTCTCTCGACAGACAAAATTTGTAATTAAAGATTTGTAGCTGGAAACAAAATTTCAATCCAGAACGATTTCGATCCTACATCGTAGATTTTAAACCATCCTATTACAAAAATAGGCTTTATCAACAAGTAATTCTTCAAGCGGGGCTTCTGACACAGACGCAATTATATTGTACATTTTTTTTATGGAGTGATAACGTGATTCTGTTCAAAAAAGTAAGCTCCGTACATTACCTGATTGCAGCAAGAAAATTCAGTTGCGATGTGATATCTGTTACGGTATATGAAGTTTGACTGCGCGTTCGTACCGTTGAATAGTGGCACGTCTCATTCTCACCGTAATGTTGGGTGCATGCGCAGAACAAAGCAAGTTTCTCTCAGTTTCCCCTCACTCCATGTAAATAAATTCTTTTGTTGTCACGAACAATAAGGATTATAAGTATTCTTTGTTGATGTGTTCAAATTTTGTTTTACTTCTAACTATAATGTAAGTATAACAGAATTCACCGATTTTATGCCTCCAACCAGCTTACTACGTTCTATCTGTTAACTAAACAATTACGCAAGGGGCGTAGTATTTTTGTCCTCAAAAGTAAATGGTTGCAAACGGCAAGGGAGACATTGAAATTTTGTTGTTCGCATAAACCTCAACTACAGAAGAAAAAATCTATATTTCGACGTTATTCGGACTGCGCGTTCAGAACCAAGTTGTGAATTTATATATTCAACAGTAAACATAGGCATCTCTTAGAAAATACCACACAACGACGTCAACTCAAAACAAGATACCGCCTTTTAACTATTTACAAAATATAAACAGTATTTCAGTTCAATTCCTAGTAGCTATATATAATTTAAGAAAAAAAGCAAAATTTAATTCAGGTTCCACACGATACAGAGAAAAACAATGTCAATATAAAGACAAGATCGGCCGGTAAAAAAAGTCAAACCCGATTTTAATTGGGTGCAATAACCCGACAACTGTAATATGCGCAAGTAAGTGATAACCTAATCTTTTCACTTTATTTAGATTCGAGTGCAGTCCAGTAAAAATGCCGTGGACTGTTCACCTTAATTATAATGTTTGTTTTATTCAAACGTCATTTAGTAAAGCTCATTCTTCGTCTAATAATCATAAAACGTTTTAATGATTTTCTAAATTTGCAATAAGTCACGGGGATGTTCGATAGGAAAGAAAATGGCTTTCTATCGAATTTTGACTTTTTTGCGGGATCTGGTACGTATTATGGGCACCAAAGATCAACTTTGAGGTCTCCAAAAATAACGCTCTGAGCAGTGTTTTTAAAGGCAATGATCAACTCTAGGGCAATTTAAAACAATCTCAGAACTCTAAACTTAACTTCAAATAAATAAATATTACAAACGTATGAAAGATTGTAATTCACGAGCGGGCGGTAAATTGTTTGACTTTCGGTTTGAATAGAAATTCAAACGGTGTGTCGAGTTCTCCGGAAAAATATTACCAATTCACGGGCGGGCGGGTAAATCTGTGATTTTCGGTTTGAATATAATTAATTTAAAGGGTTTGATGGGTTCACGGGACAAACGCATAAAAGTTTGTACTACACGAACAGAACGTTAAATTTAACTTCCGGATTGAATTAAAAATTCAGTCTTTGACGGGTCCTACGGCATTATTACAAACGAACTTCGTTTTCACAATATTCGAATTTCTAATCAGACTGGAGCGGGAGACCTAATGAGTTCTTTGGAGTTCAGGTAAAGAATTATTTTCTTTCTGACGAGGAAGTGGGAAGCACGTTTTATACGGAAAAGGACCCAGAGCGGGAAGTAATCCTACTCTAACTAAATCATAAGGTGCAAGCTCAAGCTCAAAATACACTGGAGTGAATTGGTTTGCGTTAAAATTGAAAGGTTACTGAACTAAACTAAAATAATATTTAACGTTGCAAAATAAGTTCGTTACAAGGTTTGTTTCTATTGTACGTTGCTATGCAATGGTGACTTCTGATTTATATTAAATTCGCCATCTGTAAAAATTTGTTTATATTGCTAAGCAACGGCGACTTCTGTTGTATATTAACGGCATTTAAAAACGGGTGTATAAATCACGCATTTAGACAGAATGTTTTCGTTTATTCTGCAGAATCGACCAGAGCGGCCCAAAGAAAAAAAGTCTTCCGTAAACTGCCAAAGGATTGAGCATTACCTTCCGGCCCAAGGTAAAAACAACTATACCCACTAGCTTTTCCAAGGGCCAACTAGCCCCAAACGCCGCGATCCCCTGGCGGAGTGAAGGAGCGGCTAGACCAGGTCTTGGCAAAGTTCCTCAGCACAGCAAACCAACCACTTTAAGAGCGAATCAGTAGCTACAACAGGCCTTGGAGAAACCCATCCCCCAACGATCATGAGCCACTTCAAGATCTACACAGGGGCGTCCCGCAAAGACCCCCACTCGGAGATGCAAGCCCCTGGTTCAGTCTCTACGCGGACCACAATCTTCTGAACATTAAATTGTTTGTGTAAAACTTGTTTGTCGTTCATATATTCTTACAAAGGTGTTGAGCACATATTTAATTATAGAATCTTTATAAACTTTTTTATTGAGTTTTAGAATTTTAACGTCATGGCGTCATTTTTAATGTAAACATTGACCATACATTGGGGACCATACACTCAAATTTATTGCGATTGTTGTGCCCTGTTTCAATAAAATTATTTAATTATTTAATGGTTTTGTACAAACTTGGTTTACAATAGAAAAAATGATTTTATTTATTATCAAATTGATGTCATTTATATTGTTATATTTACATTTATATTTCTTCCAATATTAAATATGATAATACTCGTATAACGTTTTCTGTGAAATACATACAGGGTTTCCCATGAAAGTTAAACCATATGCAAAATGCATGGGAAATTATATTTTTACACATTTTATGTCCCCAGGATACTTCGGCTAAAAATTTAAACTGTATTATTGTTATTGGCTGTTTATTAGTGCCGTTTAGTCAATAAATAATAATTTTACACTTAAAATAAGCCAAAAACTCTCCTTTTAATAATACTTTGCAATGTCTCCATAGCTACATGCTTAAAGCAGCGGTATTTCACGCAGAAAACCCGTGTTCTAATACTAGATGAGACATAGTTTTTTAAATTTTATTTTGTTATTTATTTATCACACCAGGCCTACAATAAAATAGTAAAAAGAACACGATTTGTACAGTAAATTGTAGTCAGGTAATGAAAAAATTAAATTGGTACCTATTTCATTATTATACCTAACACAATGAAACATTGAAATTTCAGTTAAGAGAGAATGAAAACAGTTCAAAAATTAAATAAATAACAAAAACAAATTTAAAGTTTGTCTTACCCAGGATTAGTACCCGGGTTTTCTGCAAGAAAGACAGAAGTGCCTTAAGTATGTTGCAACAGAGACATTACAAAGCAATATTGTTACTCTGAGATTAGAAAGACACGTCTTGAATTTGTTAACATTTTTTTAGATTTTTGGTTAATTTCAAATGTAAAAATTATTACTTTTTATTACTAAACATCACTAATAACTATAATCCAGTTTAAATTGCTAGCCAAAGTACCCTGGGGACATAAAATCTGAAAAAATATATTTCCCATGCATTTTGCATATAGTTCAACTTTCCTGCGCATATAAATTGTTCAAGTTCATGATTATTAGCTACGTTGGGGGCGCAATTACTATTGGTTTTGCCTCGAGAACAAGAGTACCTCGTTCTGGCACTGGTATAAACAATTCAATGTTGTAAGTTGCTAAATATAAAAAACTAAATACATATGTATATCAAATGGTATAAGCATTGTATCCTATTAAGGTGTAAACTTAGATAATGAAATGAAAATAGCACACCACTCAGTTGTTGTTTAATGCAAATTTTTATACACTACAAATAAAACAAAGACTAAGTGTAGATACACCTTGCTCTTTCAAGGACGATACCGCTGCAAGGTACCTATTACGGAGAAGCAAGTTTTCGCTGGTAGGGTAAATCGAGTCCAACTCTGTTTTGCTTGATGCATAGCGACATACAAGAATGATTTTATTTGGCGAACACGTTAAAAAACGTACAGCGTAACCAGTTTTCTGCATTATGGAGCTACTTTTGTGAGGTCCGCTGAAGACAGCGATTTTTGTAAAAAAAAATCAATCTTTCCTCCTGGTACTCCGACTTCTCTGAACAGGTACAACACCATTTGCAAGAAAGATAAATTGTAAACGCAAACATATCTAATGTACTTGAAATAAATAGGGCAGGTGTGTCCATGCAGTAATATCTTTACATAACTGGTTTGATGTTATTAATCCCGCGCTCAAAAGCGAAAGGTTAGTTAAAAACGCGTAGGGTCAACGTTCAACAATGTGCAACGCTTAGAGTCGTATTACGAGTTGGCTGCACAATCTGCAATAATAATACATATGTAATAAGCTGTAACAATGAAAACATTTATCATCCTCTTGCTAAGAGACAGCAGACGGCACGTGTTTTGACCGAGCACGTGGGCCTCAGGCCCGGGGACCACGGAAGTCACCCACGGTCGCCCACCGTTCAGTTTAATATCGTGACTGGGGCACGAATAATTAGCTCTATTACTGTTAGTTGGCTCACATATGGTTTATATATACTCTGTACCCTAACCTACTCTCACTATCAGTTAAAATTACTTAGGATTGAATAGTCCGTATAAAAAGTATGGAATAATGCAAATATCTCTAATACGACAACCGCGATATCGACAATATTTTCTACGTGAAGGTCCAACATACGGCGGATACAATGAAGGCCTAAACAGTTTGTTCGCTCGTTCTCCGGACCTGAATCCATCAGATTTCTTTCTGTGGGGACATTAAAAATGTAGAGTTTATACTGAACGACCAAATAATTTGGAAGAATTGAGACTCAGAATTGTTGGTGAAATAAGAAGAATTCCTGCAGAGCATCTTGTTAATGTAACTAAAGAATTTGTACATAAAGTCGAAAGAACTTTAACTTGGCAGGTACAAAGTTCGGTTTGTATTAGTATGAAACGAGTAACGACGTACTGTATTATTATCAAAGGGTACTTATTGCAGGTAAACGAGGGTCGCGTCCAGCAGGTAGTACGTCTGCGGAGTTAAAACTTGCGGAGATAATGAGACGCACTGTGTCGATAAGTAAGAGAGTAAAAGAAACAACTAGTAGCAAGTCGGTGGTTCAAAACATGTTCATGCTTTATTATTTTTACCTGAAATATTATAAAATATTATATTCTATGATTTTTATTTGCTTTATTTTTGTAAAATAGATGAACTAAACTGAGTTTATTTGATGTTCTAAAACTTGTAAATTATATTAATTGTCTATGAACCAATCAAAACGCATAACTTACTCGTTAGTAAACAGGGTGATTAAAATATAATTAGCACAGGCGGATATAAAGTGTTATCATTTGTTGGCGACGGGGTAGTTACAATTGTGATGGCTCAAAAGTTAGGTGTTCTGCATTTGCAGTCTACGAAATTAGCCCTTTATTTAATGAACTATTTTCAACGAGAGAAAGGAGCCGGCGGCCCTTTGATTTCAATTAGCAAAGTGATTAAACTCGCGATTGATAGAAAAACAGGCGACATACAGGTGGAAAAAGGCAGAAATCGCGAATGAGTGTAATTAAATACCGTTTCCACCAAACGCCTTAAAAAAAGAGTTGCTTGCCATTACAAAAGCGCATAAAAAATCAAAAAAATATGTTGTTGATAAAATGTGGCCAAAGTGGCGAAAGTGCGTGGAACATACGGAGAAACTAATTCAATCTTGGTGGCAACGTGAGATTATAGTTGATGATATTGATCTTATAATAATAAACGTAGGTGAAGATTCGTCAGATAGCTCAAACCAAGAAAGCGGCGATTCCTCTAAATAAATGTATTTACTTCTAATTTTTTTTTTATTTTAAACCATTTTAATTTAATATAGGAAAATTCAAAATACAAAAATTGATTTGATTATGACAATTAAATTTTTAATATTATAAATAGAATAATCAATACTTCTTCAACAGTTTTATTTTTCTATTATTATACGTCTTTCGGTATGTTACCATACCATTATCAAAGAATTTTTTGTGAAATTCTAACACTGCACGAAAATACTACGTTTAGATGTTGAGAACTGCTGAGTATTGGCTCATCTTAGTTCGGATGCAGCGTTAGCTTGAAGCGACCTTTGTACCTGCCAAGTTACAGTTCTTTCGACTATACACTTGGTTGTTGCCAAGAAGTAATGGTAGTCATTTTGAGCATCTTCTCAAGTGATATTATTTGTGTTTTTTATTTGTTTGTTTTTCATTGTTTTTGCTAGGTAATAAAACAAATTACGAATCATTATTGTTGGGTGTTTTGTTCAATCCATACATATATAAAAGCTCAAAGGGTATTTTTCTCCGGTTCCTCCAGCGGCTACCGCTTCACCAATTTGGACCATTTTTTTTTCAATGAAAGGTCTCTATCCTCAGATGGAACATAAAACATTTTTATATTTTTATTCTACGTCGATTTTTCAATAATAACTATTTTAATTTATAATATATATGAAAGTCTGCTAGACGCGCTTCACTTGAGGCGACATCTACACTAACGCCGCGTCTCATTATTGGAACTAATGCATCACGTGACATAGCATTTCGTCGGTTCTGTCAACGCTCAGTCTGTCAGTGCATTGTGCGCTGGGGTAACACTAGTAATTATTATAAAAAAAGGTGGATATCATTTCCGGCTAAACCGAAAGTAATTTTAAACTGCCCATACCTTCATTGTATCCGCCGTATATCGGAACCTTCGCGTAGAAAGTTTTGGCAAAATCGCGGTTGCAGTATTAGAGATATTTGCATTGTTCCGTACTTTTGCCCAACCCAAAGCTCATTAATCAAAAAAGCTAAAAGTACAACAGTTCCCACCAAAGATCACATATGAAGCGATAACAGAAATTATTTCAAAATAATTTGAATACTAATAAGGAAGTTTTTCCATTGTAACCGCTTTTAAAAAATTATTCCCTAAATTTAGTATAGGTAATATACGAAAATGAATATGGTCGTTGTTTGATGTAATTTCCTTAATCCTAAGCACTTATTCTACAAAAAGAGCGCAAGATAAGTCTGTCCGCACCCATTGACTTGCCTACCTGCTTCTTTTGATAATTACTACAATTTTTATTAGTTCATTACAGAGAACACTTTAAAACAAGATATAAGTACTTCGGGACATTTTTAAAGAGGTCGTTTGTAATATGGAAAGTCTTCCTTCGGGAAATACAAGGTGTTGAATTACGAGCGCCGGCCGTGCTCCAAAAGTTGCAACTCACAAGAGAATTACAAATTTCACATTTGAACTTCGTTGTTTAGATATGGAAAATAAGTGGAGTTTAGTTATGAGATGGTTAAATTTAAGTTCATCTTCGGGTTCATGCAAACAGCATATTTAGTGATAACGTAAAAAAAATTCAAACGTCTGAAAAACCATAGGTTTACAACTGTCTGCTCACTATTCAATATTCATTCATAAATTCTGCGATGGGAAAACTGGTGTAATAACTCAAGAGTGTAATGTGTTTAACTATTGACATTATTATGTTTATATTATTCTAAATAAAATAATTAATAACCTCAACAGGTATTTATTTCAGCCTTATACGTATTTCAACGTGTTTACTTACACGTTATTATCAAAGGCAGTGTTAAAGGTAAACATTTGGTGTTGGTATAACAACAAAAGAACTTGATGACTTGATCTTGGTTATCTATGTCTCCAGATAACTTCATAACTTCTAATAATGGCGAATTTATCAATTTGCTCATTCTTTAAAGGTACAGTTACAGTACATTAAATGTTTATGAATTTCAAATTTCTAATTGAGGTTTATCATCACCAAAGTATAAACATTTTATGGTGTCTGCCCACTTGCTCGTAGTCGTTTGCTAGCCACTGTTTGCTCGTCACCGATTGCTAGCCAAGCAAATTG
This sequence comes from Ctenicera cuprea, assembly GCA_958336395.1. Taxonomy (NCBI): domain Eukaryota; kingdom Metazoa; phylum Arthropoda; class Insecta; order Coleoptera; family Elateridae; genus Ctenicera; species Ctenicera cuprea. The sequence goes on along the minus strand of OY284487.1, from coordinate 27,191,995 downwards.
CTCGCAAAAGCCATTTGCTCGCCGGATAGTTACTCGACAAGCAAGCAAGCTGTTGTTTTAATTTAAAAAAAAATAAAAAATTTCAATATACTTAGATTTTTGTGACAATACACTGCTGTGATATAATAATCGTGGCAGGTATATAAAACCTGAAAGTTTAATAAAATATTAAACGGACACGTTGGCTGTCGACCAAACGGATGGCGAGCTAATAGTATTCGTGGGCATCTTGCTTGGCTAGTAAATGGCTACCGGCAATTAATGGCGAGCAAACTGCAGCGAGAACGATATAAATCGAATTACATAGTTAATCATCTGTTTTTTTCTTTGCCATTATCAAAATGGTTAAATTTTTTTAGTTGTTTTAAAATTGCTATACATTTATTTGTTTTGTTCGCAACTTTCTCACATCTCGCCAAAATATGGAATCAAAGCTTATTTAATTATATCAGATGAACTATTTGGATAAATGTTTTTCGAGCAGTTAATTTACAACTTTCTCATTAATTAATTTATCGGTATGTTGAGTATCAAGACCATTACTGTATGTAGTTCGTTTGATAATTGAAACTTCTTTATTATAACTGATTTGATCTAAAGCAATCGATAAAGCACTGTGTATCATAGACCTATACGCTGCTAAATTATGTGTTTTATAATGACATTTGTTTCTCTAAAAAGTTAATACAACTATTTTGATCTCTTAAGTTAGCCATTGTTACATGTTTTTTCGAATAAAGTATCAACTCATCTGCAGACATAGACAACCAAGATCAAGTAATCAAGTTCTTTTGTTGTTATCCAAAAATAACTGTTTACTTATCATCTTGCCTTTGATAGTGGCGTGTAAACACGTTGAAATACGTATAAGGCTAAAATAAGAACCTGTTGAATATATTAATTATTTTAATTTTAATATTTTAATATGAACTTCACAGTCAAGCTCGAACTTATTAATAAATACTAGCGGAACCCGTGGACTACGCTTCACACCGTTTTGCTAGCTTCTTTTTAAAAAATAATAAATCAGCTGTGTCGAGATGTAAGACATGTACTTAATGGATCCAGCAGTATTGTATATACTATATACTCAAATACGCAAGGAATTACTAATCTTTTAAACCTAAATTGAGTTTTCTGTGCAAAGATGAGAAAGGTAAACACATACGAGTAACAAAAATGAAATATTGCCATAACGCCCATAACAATGTTCTTATCGGCTATGTAAATGCAACATACAAAAAAGGTCCATTGTTCCGATAAAAGTACTAAATGCTTGGTAACAATAGTACGGTAGAAATAATAAACACTCTATAATAATCATAATTTCTTGTAACTACAAGAAATGGGCGATGAGAATATATGCTCGAAAAACATATTAACGGCTCGGTAACGTAGGAGTAATAAAGCAGAGTAAGAATAATAAGTGCATATTAAAACATTTACAGTAGTTTCTTCTCGGGCCAACATTTTGACAGTTGTGAAATGTTTACCTACGAAAATTTCAACGAATGAGAATTTCAAATGGGAACAGTAATATTTTTACAGAAACCAATGTTGATGTTGATGTTGATAGGTGGTTTACGCGAGGTTACAGTTAAGAACAGTTTATTTTTACAGAGAACAATACGAGAAGAAAATTGTTGTCTAAAACAATGATGTTGGTCCACGCGGTCTACGCGAGGTTCTGGTTAACAACAGATATACTTTTACATAAGACAACGCGAAAACAAATTCTATACCCTTAAATCAAGCGGTAAAATATCGGTTCTTTTTTTTATATTTTCATTCTGCAAAACTTATTAAAATAGCGAGCAGTGATTCAAAACTTATAATGCATTTTTTATTATCTATAGTGCATTTACTATTTCGTAAAATCTGCAAAACCTATTAAAATACCGAGCACTTTAATTACCAGCCAAAAGTTATTAATGGTAAAATTCATAACAATGCCAAAATTAATGCAGGAAGGGGCGATAAGAGATTTAGAAAAACGAATTGTTTGGGTTGTCACAGCCAATGGGGCGGCACTACGGGGGTCCTGAGCCCTTCCAGAATTTTACTGTGCCCCCCCCCCCACCCAATGACACATTTTAAGTTGCTTGCACCACCGCAATTAACATCAAGTAAAAAAACGCCAAATTAACAATTTTAGTGAAATATAAACATAAATATTATTAAGTTGATCATAATTCCGTTTACAGAAACGAGAGGGTATTTTAAATTGTCCAATAACAAAAAATTGTGTATTCTAAATTGTCAACGTCAAGTGAAACAAAACTGTTTGTGCAACGTAATTTGATTTGATACTTACTTGCATAAATAAAATAGCAATAATAATGTCGAAATTTGCTAAAATTATATTTTTAAATAAAGTAGTTGTAAAATTGATGATACAATACATCTGCTTTTAAATATAGTTTGAAACTGCGGTTTTAACTATTTTACTTCTATTAAGTGACATAATTATAATTCGCTCGCTTTTTCTGTAAGTTCTTGAACATAATTTGGTCTTACTAGATTTTAATTAATTATGCTGGATTATTATCAATGTCAAATTAATGTCTGAGTAATAACTTGTTAGCATTTAATATTCTGATAATCATAATTAGGCACTTCCTAGTAAATAAAAAGGTCGATATGATTTTTATCTTGCGACAAATAGATTTACGTAATTAATGAACCGAAAGTAATTAACAGAACAATTTATCGGACTCTTGAACACTGGTTCGACATACAACAGAATTAAACGACTATACAGAACGATTTTCTGTTTTGATACAAGATGTTTACAATCGCAAGTAATTGTTGTTTTTCCCAAACAAAAGTGATGTCAAATTGAGACAAAGATCATTAATTGGAACACGAAGAGAATGGGATATTACATTGAAAATTTCAAAAAACCTAATACGTACATACCGAAAAAACCGACAAAGACCTTGATGGAAAAATACATTAAACATAAGAAACTTTAAAATATAGTAAACAGCAAATGTTGTGGTAACCCAACACAGTAGAAAAACAAATATCAGAACAACAAAATTAAACTAGCTAAAACTAACTACCAACATAATAGTAAAAAGAAATTGTCAGAAATTTTTAATGCGCCTAAAGTAATTAATGCACAAAGATAAGAAATATGGAATGTTAAACATTTGTTGACAAACACCAAGAAAGGTAAAAGCAGACTTTAAAATAAATATCATGCTTCTGGTAGGTAGTTGGCAGAAACTAGCAGAACCCACGCTTTTTTATGATTTGTTTTAAGAAACGCACGCTTTTGAAATAAAGTGCCGCGTTGCCCTATGTGACTGGTACATAATCATCGGAAGCGGCGAACATAAACATAAATAAGCTGTGTCGAGATGTTCGTGATCACTAAAAGTCGAGATAGGAGCAAGGCCTTTGTATTTAGTATACAGATTGATTCACTGAGGCACAAGTGCTTACTGAAGTGACTTAAATGTTGCAAGGACCTTGTGAGTCTGTAAATCTAGGACAAAAGAAAATTTTGCGGAAAAACAGACAAAAACGGGGAAAAAACAGCAGCATTAAATTTCTAAAAAGAGAAAACCCCTGTTAAACAGCTCCACTAAAACCCATGAAAATATCTAATGAAAACCGCAGAAAAAATGCCTTGAAATAAAGCGGGATAAAAAGTTAGTTAAACTTAGTACGTTTCCCCATTTCCACGAGAGTGACTTACCGAAGAGTTTCAAAATGTTTTTGGAACTAATAAATACGCACTAAAACAAAATCTTGTTAGACGTTTGTATACAAATCCAAAATAAAAACCGCCTTCTTCATATAAATCGATAAGCAAGAAAAAACACGTATCTTTTTCAAGGAAAACACATTCTTACTTATACAGCATCCACCAGCAAGCAAATACACGTGCGTTAGAGGATGTGTTTTCTGTGGTTGTTTTTTTTCTTCGGGAAATTATTTTAAAGGGGTTGTTTTTCGCGAGACCCCTTTTTACTGGAGGATATTTTTACAGGAGCTTTTTCATGCGATTTTCTTCGGCGGGTGTTTTTTCCAACAATGTTTTCCCCAGAGAATTTCTTCTGGAACGTTTTACAGGGATGTTTTCTCCGTAAACCAAAATGATGCCATGAAATGTATAATAAAGCAGCAACACATAACTTATTCAGATATTTATACTTTCCAATATTTATATAAGGCCATCGCACGTCGCGGCGTTTAAGAAACGTGCGCTGGCATGACATTATTATTTAGTATTATTTTCCATGCAAATATTTGTTTTTTTGCGTTAAATGTATTAGACTAGTTGCCCTTTTATCTATATTACTCATTTTAGTAGGGTGGTAGTTTAAAATTAGCTAAATAATATTGTTTTTATAATAATTTAAACATTGGTCGTATAAACAGCAAAACTTAATGAAAAATAACGTTGTAAACCCGAACCCGCCGGCGTGCCGCGCATCTGCGAGGTATGAGCTGACAGGCTTCCAATAACACAAACATCTACTATGAACCTGAATTTGCTTATCTGCATAGAAAAGTGTAGCGGTCCAACGTACACACGAATCTGCGCCTTATATGATAGATGCGTAAATACGTGGCTTCTAGTAGTGGACGGGGGCTTACCACTAAAAGTTGAAATAGGTAGAAAGAATCCGGATGCACTACATACAGGATGTATCAAATTACGTGATAACTATGGAGATCTCGCTTATTTGAGGAGATACCAAGATGGTTAAATTAGAGAAAAGTTGTGGAATTTTATGCTCACTAATAATCTGAAAAGAAATTGGAGCTATATTGCTTAGTTTCTGAATAAACTAAAAAAAACTGAAATTTTGGATTTTTTGCTTTCGCCTATAACTCATTTGTCATTTATATTACGTATTTTTAGTTAACGCATTATTAAAACACTTTTTTATGCTGAATCTAAATTTTTGATCAGATTTAGTATAACTGTTACCATTGCTCATTTTCGACCGTCAACTTTTTTTTCTTATGGGCGGCATTTTAAATTTTTTCATATTTGAATAGAGTTTTTCATTCCAATTTCAACGATGTGTCACACTTTGCATTTTGTTTAAGTTTTGAGCATTTTATTACAGAAAATAAAAATTTCATACGAGTGTCATGGAAAGACCACGTCATTTAATTTATTTTGAAAAATTCTAGTAGGCCATGAACTGATGGAAGTAAAACAAAGCACCACTTTCATTTACTTTGGCCTTTAGATACGATAGAAATGCGAAAATTTCATGAAACATTGTTTTGAGCGTAGGCAGCAGATTAAGTTATTTTTTACAAAAACAAATAAATGACACAGTTACTAACACATAGCTTAGAAAGTTTTTTTATACGAGCTTCTGAACATGTTGTACAATGTTTCGAACATTTATTTAATAATTGTTTAAATTAGTGCAGTTCTAGTGTTATCTGTTGTATTTATTTAATCTGTTATTCAAATTTGTTATGTCAGTTGCAAACATGAAAACTGCAAGTAAAATTTTGAGTAAATTGTGTATGTTAAAAAAAATGTCATTGTTTTAATAAAAAATAAGATAACCTGCTGCCTACGATCAAAACAAAGTTTCATGAAATTTTCGCGTACCTAATGTATCTTAAAGACCACAGTAAATAAAAGTGGTGTTTTGTTTTACTTCCATCAGTTCACGGCTTACTAGAATTTTTCAAAATAAATTAAATGACGTGGTATTTCCAAGGCACTCTTATGAAGTTTTTATTTTCTGCAATATAATGCCCAAAACTTAAACAAACTGCAAAGTGTGACACATCGTTGAAATCGGAATTAAAAACTCTATTCCAATATAAAAAAAATCAAAATGCCGATCGTAAGAGAAAAAAAGTTGACAGTCGAAAATGAACAAGGGTAACAGTTATATCAAATCTGATCAAAAATTTAGATTCAGCATAAAAAAAGTGTCCTAATAATGTGTTAACTAAAAATACGTAATATAAATGACAATGAGTTATAGGCGAAAGCTCAAAATCCAAAATTTCAGTTTTTTTTAGTTTATTCAGAAACGAAGCAAGGCAGCTTCAATTACTTTTCAGATTATTATTGGGCATAAAATTCCACAACTTTTCTCTAATTTAATCATCGTCGTATCTCTTCAAATAAGCGAGATCCCCATAGTTAACACGCAATTTGAAACATCCTGTATAAGATACATTTTTTTTGCACTATTTTTTTATAGTATGCAACAAGTAATAATAATTGCAAGATATCCAAATACATACATCAATTTTAATTACAAAAATATACAGTGCTTTGCAAAAAAATATATAATTTCACTTTCACGTTAGAAACAGTTTTCTAATTGTAACCAAAAATACTATCGAATTTTCAATTTTCACGTCATAACGCGTTCTTGCAATGTATTTGCAAACATTTCCCAAGTGAACCACAACTACGCAGTAATAGGATAAATCAGTGCAATGGGTTTATAACTTCATCGATAAACTATTTGACTAATCGACTATTAATCAATCAAACGATCAATCAGTTGTTTGACAGGTTATTTTATTTGCTTATATGTGATTAATTGTGAATGTCGTTGAAAGCTTAATACAAAACAAAGTTTTCCATCAATTCGCGCTATAGGTATTTAGAAATTCTGTTTATTATAATCATCTAATTAGCGCTATGCGTAGCAGCTGATTAATCAGTTACAAGGACAATTAAATTATGTAATTAGTTACGTAGCTTTTTTAATCAAGGTCAAACGAACGTTTTTTCCAAACCATATAGTATCCAACAATATAGAAGCTTGAATAAATATAAAACAATAATAACAACAATAGGATGCTCATACGAGTAAACGGATATTTTACTAGAACTGATTTACAGATTCCTTATACTTGTTTTTGTAGTTTTGAGATTTTTTAACTTTTGAATATCTTATTCTCCACACAAGAATACACTAAAAACGTACTCTAGTTAAAAGTGGCTGGATACAACGAATTTCTTCTTCCAATCTTTGTGAAAAATTGAGTTAGTTGCCACGGAAGTTTAGGTCATGTGAAATCCTAAGTCAAATTTACCTTTTTACAATTACTGCTAAAACAAAAGAAGGCTAATTAAACGCGAGTTCCTTCTACACACGTTTAACTGAAGTATTATTCAACAGTTATGCCACGAGCGGATTGAACAGTAACCGGGCTAAAATCTACGCAAACTTGTGCAGCAACGAGTGCTAGTTTTGCTTGTAAAAGGTTCTAATGTTCTTAAGCAAAACAAATACGCGTTGCTACTCAGGAATTTTGAAGTATTTTTCAATTTACGAGTGATATATGATTGGGTTGCTTGATGAATAATATAAATTTTTAAAACTTACAAATAAAGCAAATCGGTAGTTTACTTAAATTTATTCGCAATAAACTTTTTTTGTACGTCATAAAATGTTCTTAAGTAAAACAGATTTGCTCTGCGGGAAGTATGAGTGTTCTACTCCGATTGCTTTTTCAGATTCAAGAGTGGTACATGTATAAGTGAATTATTTCTGGCATAATCTATCGAATTCCCAAATTGGACAACTGCAGAAAACCGACCAAATTGGAAAATCGATTTTGAAATTTCATGAGAGAAATATTGTTGCTATTAGGTAATACTATAATTATAAAATTTTCCAATTTAATATTATAAATTTGAGATTTTCAGATATAAAAATTAAAAAATTAAAATTTCGAAAAATTTATATTTTCTTCCGAGGGGTAACCACGAAAAAAATCTGGTGTATATACGCCATAGGAAATCTTTGAGAAATTCAAGAAAATCCAGGGAAATACAAGGAAATCCAGAAAAGCCTAAGAAAATCCCGAGGAAGTCCAAGGAATTCCCAAGTAAATTCAAGGAATTCCGAGGAAATCCGAAGAAATCTTAGGGAAATCTCAGAAAACTTCTAAATATTATAGAAGTTAATGACGCAAAATTAAAATTCGGAGCCTTCGCTAAAATAAAATAGTAATTACGCCACTACCTCAAATTGTATTGACACGCGTGCATTAAAATGTACGTTAAAACTCGACTGTAAACGTCATATATTGCAAATTTTCATACCTGTCTGCTGCTGTCACATGTACGGTATACAGCTGACAAATGCGTCATGCAGTTTTAGCCTATTTTTTAGGGAACAAGTGGTCAGTTATCTGTTAGTGGTTTTATCTGCTAATTCTTTGTATGTGCAACAAAAGTCAAAAATAAAAGTGTAATAAAAACTAATGCAAAATATGAAGTGCCAGAAAGAAATATTATAAAGCTTGTTATGTTTAAACTAAGAATTTTGTATCTGTTTAATGTTTCTATCCATAATTTATAATTGTCTCATAATTTTCTTGTTTTCCCATTTAATAAAACATTCTTTTGCTTCTTTTAACATAATTTTTAAAACTATTTAAGTCCTCTCGTTATTTCTTATTTCCAGTTTTATATTTTGGGCATCAGATGAAAATGTACATAATATGCTTTAGGGTACAAGAAAACCAAGATATTTCATGGAAAATCCAAGAAAATCCCTACGAAATCTGAAGGAAATCCAAGGAAATCCCGAGGAAATCCAAGAAACTCCCGAGGAAATCCAAGGAATTCCGAGGAAATACACGAAAATCTCGAGGAAATCCAAGGAAATCTTTATAAAGTGGTGTACACAATTATGGTCGTGATTTACCCCTAGGTATTTTCAATATTTTCGAATTTTACAAAATTTTTGAAAGTTTGGAATGTTCGCCATCTTCGAAATTTATGAAATATACAAAAATTGTAAATACGTTTTTCAAAGTTTTAAAGTTTATAAAAACTTTAAAAATTTCCGAGTCATCAGTTTCAGTGTTTTAAAAATTTTCTTACGTAATTTTGCAAGCTTAAAATTATTAAATTTTCAAAATTTTCGACATTCCAAATTTACGAAATATTCGAGTTCCAACATTATCAAAATTTAGAAAATTTTCGATATATTCGAATTACGGAATCTTCAAAATTATAAAAATTAAAAAGTTTTAAAATTTTGAAGGTAATATAATAGTTTGAACCAGAGAATAGCAATTACAGCAGAAGGCTTATGCAAGGAAGGTTACTTGACTATTATGCATTATTTTGTATGAACAATAAATTTTCTAATCAAAAGTTTCAGTGTGTAGAAACAGTTAAGCACCATCTATGCTTCCGGTTGATGGATTTGAACGCAAACCATCATTACTACTAAAATATTCAAGCAAAATTTAAATTAAACATCTCAATTTATGTCCGAGATACTAATTAATATACGTGATTTGCCTCTATCATCTTTAGAGACATATACCAATTCGACCTTATCGGAAATGAACACAAAAACACGTTCTTGATCTAAGGACATTGTATTGTGGGAGGGACGCCCTGTATAATTGAACATATATTTTCTAACTTTGTTTAACAGCCTCTGAAAAATTGGTAATACTAATATTAAGCATTTACTAAACATAAGGTAATAAATTATTAAAAACGAACTTTCGGTAGGTAATAATTATTTTAAACCCAAAATGGTAGGTATAACACCAAGTGCTAAAATATAAAAATAAAATGTCTGTCAACTTCCTAATAGCAATCCGACATTGCTTTTCTTTTTTCATAAATAACAAGTTTCATGTGCTGAAAAACATTACAAAATAACAAAATTTCGGTGGCAGTTTAGTGAGTAACGCCTTGATTTAAAGTTTGTTAAATGGTAAATGGAATTACCGAAAGGAAATTTAAATGTACCGATATGCAAATACTCCTGAAATAGCGTGACAATATCACGTGATGAACTAAAATTGTATAGCTGATTACAATCCAAGTGAGAATCATTGTTAAATTCTTAATTAAGTTTGTAACACGTATTACGTTTCTACCATACGTCAAATTAAAGCGGCGGGGTTTGTGCTGCTGTCACACATTTACATAAAATAGCAATCAAACACCCTTTTATAACAGTATGACAGTTCGAGAGTGATTTCACACATTAGGTGCATACTGGTTGGAATCTATAATAGTATTTCTTATGTACAGAGCGGCCAACACTTTTATTACCCACCTATCTAATTCTGAAACGGGTCAAGATAGAGAAAAAAATGCTATTAAAAGTTCTTTGGTAAAGTAACTACCTTACCATACAAAAATAAGTTTTGATTAATGCTGTAAAGTGTAAACGCTGTGCTAGCTATTTTTGCGCTTATTCTGTGCATATTTTTTCTCTATTCAACGATATACAATTTGTATACCATTACACAACAAGAGTTTCGAGAAAAACGCGAAAAACTTTTTCGTATTAACAATCACAGTGCTTTGAAATTAATTTGATTTCTCTTGGCAATCAAACACGGCCTACCGCATCAGGCATTTTCCAACAAATTCCTCGTGCTACAGAGGCGCTACTACCAGGTACATCTTAAATATCATATCCGCTGTTAAGTTAGTGATTAATTAGCGTAACTGAACATAACAAAACTTTCAAAAAAAATTCGATATACTTTCAAAGCTAGGGAATTAAACAGCAGTTTGAAACAATACCTGTAGTGCAGGTTGAAGTTTTTTTCCTCTTCTTTACAATCAATTCGACCATTTCAAGTATCGATACCATTTTTCAAACTATTTCGTAACACTACAGGCCATATAGCTGATATTAAACCACGTGGCTTGGCTAATCACTATTCATATTTTGTGGAGCGGACTAACATTCTGTTCTATTAATTGTTTTTGCTTGTAAAGAGAAATCAAATTAATTTCAAAGCAAAAAATAAAGAAAGTTCAGTGTCGCTTCATTCCCCGTAGAAACGGGCCGCTTTAGAGGTCTTTTGGACTCCGTACCGGAGTCCTAAGCCCCTATTCAGCCGAGACAGGATGGTAAGAATGAGTTGAAACAAGGAATTTAGACAAAGGAGGATTTCGGCGGGTAGTACTGTCCCAGTATTCGCCTTTTTGGACCACGAAAAACCGCGGAAAACCCTGAACCAAAACAGTTGACCGGACCGGGATTCGAACCCAGGCCTCCCGAATGAATGGTGGACGCGTTACAGCGGAGCCACCTCTCTCGGAATTCAAAGCACATTACTGTAATTGACTGTTGTTTGATTTCTGAGAGTACTTATACAAGGAAAATTTTGTTATGTAAAGATGTGCAAGTTTTATATCGTTAAATAAAGAAAACATTCTTTATCGACTGAGTGGAAACTACGGCTAGGGCACTATTAAAAAAAAAGACGATAGCCTCACAGTGCTTACAACATTGTTCAAAGTTTTTGTATAAGTAATCGGAATTGTTTTATTAATTATGAAACTTTGCCAAAAACCGTTGATTAACATTTTTTACTTTCCCATACTTTCAGAAGAAAGGTATTATTGCCATGCAAATTTTCGATGTCGAATTTTGACAGAAAAACACTTTTGAACCACTGTTGAACCACCCAGATGGTCTTTAAAAAATGTCTGTCTGTGGGTGGTCTCGATAACTCCCAAACAGATGAAATTGAGAAAATAATAACAATAATAAGCCGAAATGTACTTTAAACGTACATACATATAATTGTTCTTGTGACAACTAAAAAGATTTTTCTCATTAGTGGCCCAAACGGTTGGTCCGATTTTAATAAACTTTAGAACGTTGGGATGTATCAAAAATTCATCGGGGAAATGAGGTTTTAAAAAAATCCTAAACCGGAAGCGGAAGTTAGACCTGTTTTTTGGTAGCATTTTGTTCAGATATTAAATTTTGTAAATCTAAAAACGGAATCTGATAGAAGACCTCATAGCAAATTCTATGCTTTTTTTTTCGAATTTTCTAGCTTTAAAATAGCGCCCTCTACGTTTCTTTGAAAATCGCCACTTTAGCGCATGATTACTGAGAAACGAGTTGACAGATCTAAATCAATTTTTCTACTGTAATAGGTTTTTAAAGAAACATAGTATTGTGCACAAAAATGTTCGAAAACAAAATCTATCCTGTGAAAAATATTTACATTTTAGAAATTTTGTATTAATATTTCCTAAGCAATTGCTACAAGATTTTTTTAAATTTTGTAACCTAATAGAGCTGGGGAGAAGACTATAAAATTTAGTTCGTGTCCCAGTCCGCTGTTTTTTCTGTAGCGCCTTCTGTGAATTATTGAAAATTTGGTTTTAATGCCTTTTACTTAAAAACAAGTTATCGTATCGTTTATAGTGCCCAAACAAAATAAATTCCGAATCTGAAACTAGGGTGTATGTTTTGAGTTTGATAATGGTATTTTGTCCATTAACCAAAACTAAAGGCTTATTCACTTCATCACTTCTGATTATTTTATACGACTTTACACTTTAGTTTCATTCGAGCGCTTAAGGGTTACAACACTGCGCTGCAGGCGAACAAAATGTGAATGTTTATTAGTAAACTATATTGAATATTAAACACGTGGATGGTCCCGGTATTAATTTACTGAATATAAACACTAGAGAGAGGGCGTCTAAATGCGAATCTTGGTATTTCTATTAAACAAGTGCGTATAATACTTTATATATAAAGGAACACAAAAGAGTTTTTTGCGGAGAGGACGTGTCACTTTTTGTTCCGCCACTTTGTCGGAATGCTCTTTGCGGTAGTTGGTACGCCATAGAATTGCCAGCAGCAGTGTTACAAGTATTCTCATCTTAAAGTACCGTTGGTGCTAAAAATTTGATATAAAATACATTTGACTTGTTTGATTATTGAAATAGAACTGGTACATTTAGTTTTTTTCTTCTGTCGAACAAGCTTAAACCAAACTATGCAAACAAATACTGCTCTGGGAAAAATATTTCAGTTCCCATACAAATTCCTTTGTAATTAGTACGTCGGAGTTGGGTAGTTTCGAACAGAAAATACGATTGAACTTAAAATGTATGATCAATCCAATGAAAATGTTACTATCTAAGCCTGGAGAACATTTTCAGACTAACCGCCTACGGGTTTTGGTTCACTTTATACGACCCAATACAATGTTTACAGACCGATAAACATTCAGTTTCGGATTTCTCTTTTGAACCGATAGGTAATGTTAGATTAAAGAAGAAGATTAAAATTAAATACCAGCAATCAGAATTGTTTCTGTTAAGATATAAACAACACTTGTTAACGCATATCTAGACAATTAAATTAATTAATCACATCCGATACTTAACCAAATCAAGACTCGTTTACAAGTCAGTTTAAATCAAGCAAGCTTGTACTAGTTACTAGTCTAACCTTTTAATATAAACAATAAAAAATTAGAAGATACTTCGTAAATTTTATAGTGGATGTTAGAGACCAAACTAGGCTTAATTTTTACAGAAGTTATTAGAACTAAAACCAGAAATGACCAATAAATTCAAAAGCTTTCCTTGAAACTCTATTGTTGTTTACCATTTAGCTATTCTGCTGACCAATTTCGCATTGCTTTCGAAATGGCTTAAGAACTTTTTGCCACCAGTAGTAATATTGTTATGAAAATAGTTTTGAAATAGCATCTTGCTCGCTCTAGTTGTGCATAATTTACTGAAATTGAAGTAATGTCCATCTGTCAAGAAATTACTACAGAGCTATCAAATAAAAACTTAATCGCAGTCGCCTTTGAAACAAACACGTAATGTCGATGATTAGTTTGTAAATCGTGGAGCTATTAATCATAGTAGCGCGGTTTATTATTTTACCGCAATTGCTCATATTTAACAATTAGCAAGTAAGCATGGTAAATTATTTTTATCTACGAGTGCTTGGATAAGGACTTATTATGTCATTCATTTGCGTTAGGTAATTAAGTCCATTATCGCACTAATGTAAAATGAGTTAGGTAATAAATTTATTACACCTCATTCTATTTACTCAAACACAACTGAAGCTAGGATCGGGATAACTAAGTGCGAGAAAAACGATCGGGGAATACAATACAAGTGGCAGAAAATTAATAATACGAATGAAAAAACTGTATTATGAAATGATGACTTCTGATCCGAATTAGCTTGAAGGTTTAAAACCTTTCAAAGATAAAATTATCCTCTCAAATTTACTCCGAAAATTCTTCGAGAAAACTGTATTATGCACTATCCCTTTCGATAAGTAACAAAGTCGGAGTACCAACTCATTCGCTCATTTAAAAAAAACTAACAAAATTACTTTAATAAAAATAAGTTCCCCTATGCAACGCTAAAATACAGTACATGTTTTGCTTGATTTTGGCCTTATTTTCCCACTAAGTTTAGAAACTCGTACATGGAAGTGTTAATAGTAATTACGGTTTGTCTAGGAAAGTTGCTTTCTCGTGTCTTCATTGCCCTTTCAACTTTCCGTTCAATAATTTAAGGTGAACAAAACAAGTAACGCTAATAGAGTAAGTGCACCAAAGCTCTTTCAGTTAATGTTCGTGGTACTGCAGTTGCGGTAGTTTTATGACACTTTGAGTTAAGATAACTTTGATGTTGCAGCCAACTTCTGGTTATTAAAATAGAAATGCACATTAGGTTTTATGTTTATCTACCCTTAGGATATTGATTGCTTTAAAGACTTAATGATGGTAGATTCAGTCACCAGGTGTCAACGAAAGTAGTGTAACCTCTTTAGTTTCTTTATTTAATAATATAGTAATAAATGGGAAGTTTTTATGCATATAAAACATTACATGACGTCTGCTGTAATTTCTTTGCACTTCATATTTTGCCTGTAGTGAACTCAACTTTCTTATATAAAATGAAACGCCCTGTATATTACTACATTTGTAAGATCAGAATCAAAATCTAATTATAGTGGTTTCCTTCAATGTTTTTCTGGCAATTGTCACTTTAAAAATAAGTTTTGGAACTTTAAAGTTCATATTTGTCAATTTAAGGGACTACAAAATAGTGGCGTAGTCAGCATCAGCATCCCTTTCGCACCTGCAAACAATTTCAAGCAGTAGTACTTAAGTATGCATGAACGCTTGCTATTGTTTCAATAAATAAGACAAAAATTTTAACAAATTACAGCAAAAAATAGTATCTCGATGTCCGAAAATCGTCTAGGGCCCAAAGACCGGACTTTTAGTAGCAGAATAGCAGAAAATTTCGTTAAAATTCAATAAGTAAACAATAACTACATGCGTTCTCAAATCCATTAAGTTATACGTGAAACATATTGCACGATCTTGCAAGGTTTTTGCAATATTTTCTAAAAGTTAATATTGTAAAGTACCTGGTTTCGCGTGAAATGAGCGTTCCAAAAAAAATTAATAAGCAGGGCTTTATAAACTTTAACATGCATGTGCTTGTTATGATAGATACGGGACTTATTAAAAATCGTTTTGGTAATATTCCTAAAGTTATAACATCATTGGAAGCCAAATTGGCAATTTGGAATTCGGCAGAGAATTTGGTATCAGGCATCAGGCAAGTCGACAAATAATCCAGTCAGTTGGCCAACTTTTACAGTTTTGTTCCATTCACGAGTTGCGACGTTGAAAAATTATTTACAATGTTTAAAGGTACTTTGTGGGGCAAGAGAACTAATTTTTGGGTTCCTGGAGATCAAAACATGCATTTCCGTCAAAAAATCTCGAATTCTAAATATTTTATGAAATCAATACTCAAAGTAAAGTAAGAAAGTAAAAAAAGCGTATGGTGTAGGGTTCAACTAGTTCTTCGTAAATGCCAGCGTATTAGCATCAGTTTGCTGGTTTATTATTGTTATTAATACTTAACCTATTTTGCAACATGAGCGTAACTCATTTTTGAAATTACGTTAGAATAATTTGAAGACATACTACTGCTTATTTGTTTCGATCCGCCAGAATTAAAGTAAGTCATAAATAACCAAAATATACTAACGGCAGTGGCAGCAAGATAAAATTTCGCAGAAAACAATGAATAAACTGAGTCGAGATGCAAGAGCCCGTCGTCTTGTTACGGCGAAACAGTTGGGGATTTAATATACACTCTGTCTATAAAGTAACCCCCCCCCCCCCCCCAACTAACTTTTGAACAACTTGATATTTTACCATAAAATTTGGTGTGCTGTAATGGGAAATTAAGTACTATTTTCAGCCCATATTAAAATTTTGTATCATCCAAAGTGGGGACTGGGCGCCATTTAAAAATTTTTTATAACGGAAAGGATGGTCGAGTGACACCTCATTAGAAAGGTCTTTTACTTCTGCGTCTGATCCCAGAGTTTCAAAGAAAAATATTCAGCCATAACAAAATGACAATGTTTGAAGATAATGAAGTCTATTTAAAAAAACTAAGAATTAAAGCAAAAAGAAATTAAATTAAGTGTTCGAAATGTTTACCATTCACTTCTTGGCACATAAAAAGTCGGTTATGAAATTCCTGCCTTACATTTTTATAAGTTTCTGGAGTGATATTTCTGCAAACTTCTGTAATGCGTTGCTCCAGTTCTTCAATTGTTTCTGGACGGGTTCTGTACACTTTCGATTTCAGATATCCCCATAGAAAAAAATCTAAGGATGTTAAATCTGGGGAGCGAGCCGGCTAATCTACAGGCCACCGCCTACCAACCCATCTTCCAAGAAAATGTTCGCTGAGAAAGTCAGAAACAGACCTATAATAATGAGGCGGCGCACCGTCTTGTTGGAACATAACGTTTTCAATATTATTTTCAGCCACCTGAAATATTTCTGTTAAATTTTGTCCTGCAAGTGAAAAAGTGGACTACTGGATAAAAAATCAAAACAATTTTGAATTAAGCGAGTCCATTTGTTTAAAATCCGCCAGTTTGTTATGGCTGAATATTTTTCTTTGAAACTTTAGGATCAGACGCAGAACTAAAAGACCTTTCAAATAATGTGTCACTCGACCCCTATTTCTATTCAAAAAAATTTTTAAATGGCGCCCAGACGTCATTATGAATGGTACAAAATTTAATTTTTGGCTAAAAGATAGTATTTAATTTCCCATTAAAGCACACCAAATGTTGTGGTGAAATATCAAGTCGTTCAAAAGTTAGTGAAGGGGGGGCGGGGTTACTTTATAGACAGACGGTATAGATAGATAAAGAGGGTGAGACAGCTTTCGTTAATACCTGATATAATACTACATTTCACACTATAACAATTAAGTTAATTCAATTAAATTTAATAACTTTTGTAAATTCCTCTTTTTGAAAATTTTCTGTGTATGCTGTGTAAATCATCACATTCGTATCTTATCTTATTGTCAAATTGGTTTTAGACGTTAAAAACTTGAACTCTTGTTTTCCTTATTAAATCGTTAGCTATCATAAGATTGTAATTCCTAAGGTATTAAAAATCAAATAAAGGAATTACCTTCACCATATGCTTAACTAATTAATTAAACTTTCAAATACTTCGGCCACGATCTAATTGCAAATACACTAATATGCATCTATACATATTTAGCAGGCTGCAAAGTGAGCTGGTAACTCCCACATAATTATACCAGCGTCTTTGTAAATCCTACAGTTACCAATGTAATGTTTTGAAATACGGCGGAACACACTTTGTGTGGGTCAAAGAAAGAAGATTTTGTAAAATGTATGCATTTATAATTTTATGGTACTATAAAAGAAGGCAATGAAATATTTTCGACAGCCTGAGTTACGATTTTTTTAAAGATAGTCAGTTAAATGAGGAAAGAATTGCAAGTTCTTCTGTTAGGCTGGTCAGCTATTGAAAGATTACGTTCACATACTCAAGAGTGCTATTCCAATATCTTGAAAAAAAAACTCTCAGTACATGCGTTCTTCCGGTCTTAAGTGATGGAGCTGAATTATGGACAGTTACAGCGAGAGCTGTAAACAAACAGGGTAACAGAGCATAACATAGAAAGGGCATTGCTGAGAAAGACAAGAAAAAAACGTGGATAAGGGAGTAATGGATGGATGAAGAGAATACTCGAATGGAGACCCAGGACATATAAGAGGAGTGTCGCAAGACCGCTTATGGCGTGAAAGAACGGCATAGTGGGGATAGCTGGAAAAAATTGGATAAAGGAGCACGAACGAGAGGGATGGAAGGAGATTAGAGAAACCTTTATCTAGCAGCAGATGTAAATTAGTAGGCTGAGAAGAAAAAGAAGAAATTAAAGAAGGCTGGGAAACAGACCTTCCCACAAACATTGAAGAAAACAGTGCTGAGCCCGCTGCACATGGAAAAAGACAGAACTGATTGCAAAAAGTGCAGAGGCATAGCACTCGTAGATGCCACGTCAAGATATTAACAACGAACCTAAAGTGCAGATTAAGATATGCGGAAAAGGTCATAGAAGACTACCAATGTGGGTTCAGGAAAAACAAATCCGTCACTGATTAAATATTAACGCTACAAGTCTAAACCAACTGCAATGAAAATACCTAGAAAACTTAGATTTAAAGAATGACAACACAAAAAAAAACAGAAAACAAGATGAAAACATCTGAATACATTTTGAAGTAACAAAAGGTTTAAGACAAGGAAAGAACTATGTTGTATAATACTGTCAATATTACAATTTACTTTCGGCTTAGACCGCGTCGTCATTTGGGAACTACGCCCAGCATAATTAGGTAAGGACCGACCTGTAACTTGTCTGCCTTTACGAGCATTTGCTCTAGAAGTTTGAGCAATATTTGTTTGTAGGCCCTGCCTGCCTAAACAGGGCCGTGTGCTTAGATTATTTAAACCTTGGGGCGGACAAGGATTTGATCTTAATGTATTTTGTTTGCCAGGACAATAATACTTAATCGGCTTATGCCTGTTAGCTGTTTGTGCAAAAACACAGTGTTTTTATTCACTCTGAAGATGCAAGCTGCAATGTCTTGCGGCATAAGCCGATTAAGTATTATTGTCCTGGAAAACAATACATTTAGATCAAATTCTTCTCCACCCCAAGGTTTAAATAATCTAAGCACACGGCCCTGTTTAGGCTGGCAGGGCCTACGAACAAATATTGCTCAAATTTCAAGAGCAAATGCTTGTAAGGCAGACAAGCTACAGGTCGGTCCTTACCTGATTATGCCGGGCGTAGTTCCCAAATGACGACGCGGTCTAAGCCGAAAGTAAATTGTAATATTGACAATTCGAGAAACCGCGAAAGCCTCAAAGAATATATTGTATAATACTGTTAGAGAAAGTAATACGGGATACCGAAATAAATAAAAAAAGAACAATAACATATAAAATCCATCAATGTATAGCATCCACCGACAATATAATGCTGCTAGCCAAGTCACACAAAGAGCTGCAAAATATAGTAAGAACTAACAGATTAAAAATATGAAATTAAAGTGGAACTCAACGGACCTGATGATAGAAAAGGTGAAAAGTTTTGTGTAAGGAATAGAGGCAAGAATAATATAAGGTGACAGAAGTGCGGGAGCCATAGGACTGCAAAAATAAGAATATGCAAATCGGTGCTGAGGCTTACGGTGACGTATGCATGCAAAACATCGGTATTAAACAAACCAGACCAGCAGAAACTGGAGGCAAAAAACTGGAGCTAAAAATGTTAAGAAGGATCTATTGTGGAAGAAGAACAGGGGAGGCATGGTAGAAGAAAATGTACCTGTTTGCAGAACCCGGAAGTACAGAAGTCATAAAAGCACAAAGCATATGATGGCTGGATCACGTGGAAAGGATGATGGAGAACAGAACAACAAAAACAGTGCTTCACATTGAATCAATCAAAACCAGAACGAGGGGAACGGCGAGAAGAAGGTGGCTCGACGCAGTAAAAGACGATTTAAAAGAGAACGGAGTACAGGATTGTCAAGTGAAGGTTAAAGATAAACATCAATGGAGGATAAGATAGATATTACGTGTGCCCCTTTTTAACTACCCAGTGCAAATGAAATATATTGATCAAAATCGTAACTTAAAAATATAAACCCTCCCTAGGTTTTAGTTCATAACGTGCAATTTTGTATAAATATTGTTCATGTTTGTTGTACTATCATCATAAAGAATGGGGAAGATAAATAGTGCCCTTATGGTAATAGCACTGTACTAAATTAGTAAATAATAAGGGAGAGTAGATGTTATTAACATTACTCACAATCAGACCTACGCATAATAACAGTGTAGGACAAGTACCGTCCTTTTACGGGTTGGAAATAACCACTTACGATTGTCACGTCCTATCATAAAAACACACCAACAATGAGTGGGTTTCAAATTTTATTGATGGGATATGAATAAATTAGAATTGATGTTACTCCTAGGCAATTTAGTGATTTGATGATATGTAACAGTTGATTTCTATTCCACTTTTGAAATTATACCACACAAACACATTAGAAGTTTATTGAAAATGAACATCAAGAAGTAGTTGAATGTTTGGTTTGAG
This sequence comes from Ctenicera cuprea, assembly GCA_958336395.1. Taxonomy (NCBI): domain Eukaryota; kingdom Metazoa; phylum Arthropoda; class Insecta; order Coleoptera; family Elateridae; genus Ctenicera; species Ctenicera cuprea. The sequence continues at coordinate 27,171,720 of OY284487.1, read as the reverse complement.
CCTAATTCAACAACATGAACTAACAACCAACGCCGTTGCTACCAGCAATTAATTATACCTGGGAATTTCGTCAAATTAAAAAATTCATTATCTTACAACCAAAATGTCATCTTACAAAGTATAATAAGATACAGCATGATAATGATGATGAACACTGGCTAGTTTTACAAAACCTTATTTGGCATTTGCCGACATTAAAGTTTTATAGAAGCATTTTTCTATTTTCCACTAAACTTAACGATCGAACAACAACACCTATATTTGGGTTGTTAAAAAACAAGAAATATTAAAAAATAAATAAAAATCTTATTTTGCCTGTCTTCATGAGTAGTTAGTTGGAGCATCATTAAAAAAAGGTTATAATTGAAATTTTATTACGACGCGACGTTTTTCTGAAAATTAGATAAATGTCCAGTGATGATACAATTTCCCCGCAGTAACAACTATGACCTGTTGTACAGGAATCGTTTTAGAAAAGCACTTAATTAACAACAATTTCCAGTAAAAAAAGTGTATTACTCAATTTGCCAATTATAGTGTCCAAACTATAATGCGACTTTAATAAGTGGATCTACCTCTACGCTGTTTGAGCGTAAAACAGCTACATTTTTTTATATATAAATTGATGGTGTAATTTAACCGTTTATGGTCATGAGCGTGGTGCAGGAGAAAAAAGAGTGAAATTTTTTTAGCAACAGTGATCAAATAGAAGACACGATATAACTACTAAGGATTTAATAAAAACAGAAAAAATATACTTCAATTTGGCACTAGTTATATTGTGTTAAAAAAAGAAATGTGTGTCGAGCACGCAACGTTTCCCTTTAAACCTTAAGATATTTATTAGCTCTTTGCTACAAAGACAGCACCTGCACTAGCAAAAATTGCATTTGCACAATCAGATGCAAAATCTCTGTAATTTATTTTTTACTTGAACGGGGGGCAGGCATTACTTCTATACTCCTATACGTTCTGTATTGGCCCAAATAAACGTGAAAGATCGAAATAGCGATCCTACAAACTAAAATTGTTGTATCAGGTTATGTAAGGTTTATTTTCTTTATTACATCAACCAAACAATGTACAAATGTGGTTTTAATTGTCTTCTTCAGATCAAAATCATTTACATATTATATTGAATTGTAAATATTATAATTAGAAAAGTGAACATACGATACTTTTCTCTATGTTTGGTCTTAAAAAATATAAAATTTTACATTAAAGTGCCTAAAAACAAGCAAAGTTAATTCTTCTGTTTTTGGTAAGTCAAAACATCAGAGTACAATAAACTATGTTTACTCTTCTCATTAAAAAATTCATATAATAATACCTAAATTGTCATTTGTAATATACAGTGAATTACACCGGAGATGGGTCAAGGCAGTTTAACATGTAAAAACTGAATTAGCTGTATATTATGTCCCTAGAAGACTATTAATGCTTCCCGTCATTCCAAATAGAAAGATAACATTTTTTCACATCACCTGATGGTAATTTAGTTGAAAACTTAATATAAATAATGCTTTAAATACATTATTTAATAATAATCATGCCCGTAGTGCATTGATAATATCGGTTGCGAAATAAACCTTCAAATGTCTCGGTGGCGCACAAGTAGAGATTTTGATTTGTAAACAAGAGGCTATGAGTTCAAACTAGTGATGAGTTATTTCGAATAAAAATATTCGAACCGTTCGATTATCAAACTATCCCGAGAGGTTACAGAAACTCATTCGAATGATTTTACGATTTTTCAATTTTCGGTTTTGTCCATTTTGGAAGCTGGCGTTGAAACGATACCCCGTACAGTAGCCACGGTAGCCAACTGCCAATGCCAAATGCATATATACGATACGATGACACCACCAGTCGTGCTGTTATTCCGTGAATACATACAGTAATGGACACAAAATAAGTATGGTTTGACTTGAACATTCGGATATTTATGATATTAAAAATAACGAACAAAGCAGTTTGCACTGCACTGTTTGGTTTCTTGTGGTCATTTCAGCGCACGGTCGTATTTAAAAATTTTAATACTGCTCTAAAAAGTATGGATAATAAAAAATATGGAAATATAAAGAAATTTATTAATATTCGGTGGCTGCAACGCGGAAGGTCTTGGGTTCAAACCCGAAGACTGGATGCCTGGCGGGCGGCCTACTAAGTCGCTTTTTAAAAATTGGGAACCAAACCCCTCGAGGGGTGAGAGAAGTAAGGCAGCTCGTCTACGGCGTGGTGCTTACCACACCACCCCGTACTTCATATAAGAGTGCGAGACAGCTGGGTATCAGAAGCGATGGTCCGGTGGCCCTGACCCACCGCATTGCAGGCCAAACTCCTCATTGGAGTGTAGTGCCATCGACTTTACTTTTGTTAATATTTAGAATTATACTGTATTACTGTTGATAACAACATGTGGTACACTTCACAATCAAAATATGGATTATTTAAATATATAATTGAAAAAAAATAATTAATTTATGAAATAGAAAAATGTATCCACTTTTGCGGTTTACAAAATTATTACTCAGAAAATAGACCATAAGCAATGAAATATGATGAAACTAATAAAAATACTATTCAGAGCTGAAGGTTTAAGCCGTTTTGCCGAACTGTCCGACGAAAGACGATGAGAACGAGACTTTCTTCACAGAAGCATTCGAGCAGCAAGCGGAGAGAGTTTTTACTACTTTTTACCGCATAGAAACATCCGAATGATTTTATTCAAATGCATCATTAGATTATTAATTTCATTAGAATGACAATCATTTGATTGTGATAATAGTTCGATTATGCTCGTCACTAGTTCAAACTTTGATAAGGTCTGCTTTTTAATTATTTTTTATTATTATTGCAAAAAGACAATCAGGTTTATATTACTTTATTTAAAATTAATAATTCTTATTTTTAATGCTACATAACTCCAGTTTCTACCGAACCGCAGTTTAAAACTAATCGAACAAAACAAAAGGTTAACAATAAACTTCTAACAACTGAAAAAAAAAATGTACATTAACTGAAGCCTATAAATTACACTGCTATTCTACAACATAGCAAGAAGCAAACATTTAACTTGAGTCGACCACCAAAATGATTTAAAATCTACGTAATATTGAAAACAGTGTTCCACCAGGAACATTTTGTGAAACTGCAGATTGTTAGAAACTGGAATTATGTAGCATTAAAACACAAAGAATTATTCATTTTTAATTAAAAAAAATATATACTTGATTGTCTTTTTACAATAACACAAATTAAACATCAAGATTTGAATATTCTCTCGTTTACAAAGCAGAATATCCACCTGTGCGCCACCTACACTACCGAGGGTTCATTTCGCAACCAACTATAACAGTAAACTACAGGGGTGAATATGATTCAATAATTTATTTAAGCATTATTTGTATTAAATTTTCAACTAAACTGACATAAAGTGATGTAAACAAATGTATTTACAACAAATTCAGTCTTTACACGTTAAATAGCCATGTTCCACCTCAATTGGAATTCGCTGTACAATAAAATGAACCTTTAATGGGTTTTTAGAGTGATGAATACTCATCATAAGTTCTTTTATTTCTGTAAACGTAAACGCATATCCAGCATTTAGCAATAGCAATGGCATTATTTGTCGTCTGGAATCGAAGAAACTCGGTTGACGACCTGTGATCATGTTTCTTTCTTGAACTTTACTCATATTTTTAGATGTACGTTCGTATACAATTAGTATGAGCACATAAATCAGTCGCAAACACACGCTTCTCACTATTAAGATCTGCCACGCGGTCGAAAACTTCATCTTTAAAAAGCTTACAGCAGCTATAGAAACAGGTTTCCTCTATCAGATGTATTGATTATGTATTTTGTTTTTCTTGAATTCGACTAGCAATATAATAACAATACACTTAACAATTTCTGTTGTCTCTTTGACTTGGTAGTGAACGAGGAATTGACATGGACCTTAGCTTTGGACCATTTCCTGTACTGAATGGCTGATGAGATAACTCTTCTTTTGTTGCGGTATTAGCAGCTTCCGCTTTACCTCCAGCTATTCTCTTAAGCATTTTTGATACGATGTGTTCTTTAAAACACTGACTGTTGCTAAGATACACTTACTTGGTCTTCTAGATTCATAATTTTAAAACGTTTCTATACTTCCAATACTTTAAGGTTTTCAAAGAAATTGTGCTGTTTATGATCTTTTAAAAATATGAAACATTAGCTTTCACAAAAACTGTCCTTAGGCGCACTTCATAAAAAGAACACCAATGGGCACTACACTAGTTCCTGCAGTTCCCGTTATGCTTCAGAAACCTGATTTCGCTAAAACTGACAAAAAAATTCTAATTAACTTAACAAGTAATTTAAAAAAATGGCGGAAAGACTGCTTTGGCAGCAGCATAAATGCCTTACTTGAATTCCTTGACCCCAAAAACCTACACTTGGACACCAACATCACATTTTTACGAAAAAACATGAAACACCGGGTGATCATTAAAATTAGGGTTGCCGCGGGCACCCGGCTACTACCCGGTACCCGGCCAATTTTGGCAGATACCCGGTTTGGTCGGGTAGCGATCTTGTACCCGCCGGCCGGGTACCAGGTTCGAAAAAATATTTATATAAATAAACACTTTATTGTCTATATTTATAGACTAATGGGCATTAATTCTTTGCGGCGACCTTTTGTTTATAACCCATGCCATAAGTGACACAATTGCCCATCAAATATCATTATTTTAGTTCTGTTGACTATATCTGTACACCTTTTGCTACTCTCAGTATCCATCTCGAAAACTCAACGTCTTTACCAACGGTATCAAGAATCCCTTCTTCTAGCTTATGTCCCGTGGGTATTCATCGACGAGGACGACTCAGTTTAGCGGGTTTAGCCTACTGATGGGAAAATTGAATGATTGTAAAAATCGGAATGGGACTACTCGGATGACTCCCATAATCGGAATATTCATTCGATGTCAGAATCGGCGGAAAACACTGGAGCGTTCACTATACCGACTCGGTTTAGCTATGGAATTTCGGAAGTCCGAATATTCGGAATGTATTTGAGATGGCATTGCGGAAATGAATAAAATGCTATTTTAGTTATTATTTTATCACTGTAGCAATTAAAATTTATGCAAAATTAAATTTATAACCCAAATTTATGACCAAACATTATTTATTGTATCTGTGTGTAGTAAAAGAAAGAGGCCAATAAAAAGTTTACAACGTGTATAAGAATGAGCGACAGAGAATTTGTAACGTCATATAATCACAAGTGATTGGAAACATCGTACCTCGGTAAACGATCGGAAAATCACTTGTATCACAGTGCATTTATCAGCTTGTCATGTTACCGAGCACGACTGCATGCGCTCGCGCTGTCGAATAATAAAAATCATTCGGATGATACCATTGGGATACTTTTGAAACACTAATCGAAATATTCAGATTATTTTAAGAATCGAAAACTAGTATAATTTTTATTCGGATAGTCCCACCACTAGTATACTCGACCTGTTTCAACCAAGCGCAGCTCAGCATGTCTAATAACTTTAGCATCCGAATGTTGTGTCGGTATGAAAATTGTTCTGTAGACAAAAGTGCTGTGCAGCAAAAGCATTTCATTGCAAGACATCGAGAGCCTTTATCACCTCAACATATGCAGATATCAAAGGTGTGATTGAAACAATAACAACCACAATAACTGTAAACATATGCTGCGAATTGGAAAAAATTCTTTAGCAAAAAGCATAAATGGTAATTACTTAACTAATAATGATATAAAGAAAGCTCCAAACATCAAACTTTCTTAGCAAATCTTTTTACGTTTGGCTTGGTCAAAATTACTTACCTTTTAGACTATTAAAACCGAGTGGACACATTTTCGCTTTATTTTTCTCAAATCAGTTCTAAAAGAACGGCGTCAATATTTAAGACACACGGTATATTGTAATTAATTTCAACATCTTCTTTACTAATGCGATAGCTTAAAACTAGTTAAACTGAGTTATTGCGCCGTTAGTCTGGAAGGGAGTACAAAATATACAAGATGTGCAGTAGTAACATGGGCATAAAATTTCTAGACAAAAGTTATGCTTATGCATATTTCTGCATTGTATTCAAAAAGTAAATGGTGTTGGAAACGATTTATATACAATTTTGACAAGTTGATTGCAAGTTAACGTTGTCATTAATTTGATAGCTCATTTACAATCATGAGTGAATCATTGAATGGAAAAGTTGTATAAAATAAGAAGAAAATGCAGTCTTGAAACTAAAAATAGATAATATAGTAACAAGAATCACCACAAACCGAAATAAGATGAATGAAAGCGTCTTCATTCACAAATAAGCACACCAAGCTTCTATGAAACAGGAATTAAGTGTCTACTTATGTTTTTATTATCCTGCACCCACGCAATTTTAGATCAACAAAATAAAAATCAAACACCAACACATCCTGAAATCCTCAGCCTTATTAAGAGTCATGCTACCCACAGCCGCGGCATATTTATTCAACAACAATAAACAGCAAGTAGTAATTACGCCTATACAAGTTAACGAACTATGAATGAAATTAAAAATTATAAATTATTTTATTCTGTCTACAGTTGTTTGAAATGAACCAGAATCCAACCCAATTTAAAAAGGATGGTAACTTAAGTAAGCCTAACAATGCAAACTGTGTTGTTATGTGCTATCAAGTGTAGTAGGATTCAAATGCTTTGCCTTGAAATAAAGAATGGCACATTATTTATCATTACTACCAGTGCATATGTCTTATATTTACCTACATAAAACAGAGGAATCGTCCTTCGTTGTTATGCAATTTTTGTTTCGCTATTTGTCATTGTCAGAATGAAGGCAGATAATCCTATTAAACATTTATTTAATCCTAGTTATATTCATGTGACAAGTTAATTGAAAGTCATAGGTATAATAGCTTAGTATAGCTATGCACAATGAGCCGATTAAAACTGAACAAAAAATTAAAACATCAACAAAAATATGTACTATTTCAAGCATAATTCACCACTTCATTTTTGGAAAGTATATCAAAATATCCACCGTTCCTGTTTCCTCCAAACACAGTTGTAATTTCTAGCACGATAAACATTCCATTTTAAGATCGCCAATAGAATAGGTACTACCATATCTATCCTAAGTAAATTGCAGTGAACACATTCAAGGAAGTCGATGCGGTTTTTGAGAACCACTTCCATAAACTGACGACTGCGTGAATACCACAAGCTTGTCCCGACAAAAAAGATTCAAATCTATAGATATAGTTAGGAATTTATGTTAACATTACTGGTTTAATGCTATATTGCTGAAACGGAAAATTTTTTGCATCCACATCTTGATCTTTTCCATTTCTACTCTTTTCAACACTAATTAGTTGTCTTATAAAACCTACTTCGGAGCAAATAAGCATGCTACTATGATAAATTTTCTAATTTCTTGTTAAATATTAAACTATTGTCTATTAATGAGGAAAACCCCTTTAGTTCTCACAAGAACAATTATTAGTACGTTCAGATGTACATTTCGCTCCAAAATTGGCGACAGCCGTTATACAAGTCCTTTTGGTATCACTTTTTCAAACACGGAATATCGCAAACTAGAGAACCGAGTTTGAAAGAGAACGCTAAGGAATTGAAATAATTATTTGCATCCTTTAGAACTTTAAAATGCCGTACTCTACGATTTTTTGAAAATATTTGATTAACTGTATATTTTAAAATTAGAGACATATCGACATAAAATTTGGTATCGTAATAGCCCTAGGAAGACAGAATGTTATGTTAGCAGACACTATTAAAAAAAAATTCCAAAATGTTGTTACTGCTATTGAAGGCGTGCTTACAATGACACTTGGCCCATCTGATTAATATAAAATCAAATATGAAAAGAACTGAATTTGCAGTATCTCATTAATTATATCAAAGAACTCTTATGTTCATAAATATGAGCATGTTGTTATCACGTCACCTACTATCAAGTTCTAAACGGGGTGCCCGAAAGCAATTTTTTCCGTGGTATCCTGAACAATCCACGGAATTTCATTGCATATCAAATTCGCTAATTTGTTTTGTTACAGATTTATTGAAAAAAAATTACGTGAGATGATTGATATAACAGCGGTAAGGTTGGCAATTTAGTTCTACTTCACCAAACGTACGCAGTAATTCTAAAAAGGAAATACGCGGGCAAATCAGAGCGTCCGGTCCCCGCTATCTAGCAGCCATGTAGCGCAGGAAAGGAACCCAACCATCTCAAAACAATTCACAAAACTAGCGGGGTTCGAGGTTAGGACAAACCGTAACCACGCTGACGCTGCCCCAGTGGCTGTCTAGAAAGCCATAGAATGCCCCCTTCGTACAATGCCAACCGGTTATAGGCCGCCCAGATAAGTCGGTACTCGATCTGATCATAGCGACCGGTACCTGAGCAGGGTCTGGAATGAAAGCTCCCCAGAACGACACACGCGAAACCTCTCCTCTATGGCACAAGCCCTTATGCCGCCAGACACGCCGCGCCTTCCTAAGCAATACCTTTGCTTGCTTATCAATAGCCTCCACACTACCCAGTAGTATTGCCTAAAGGCTAATTTATATCCCGTAGGGTATCCTCGACATACTAGGACGCAAGCATATTTATAGCCACAGTACGGCTATTTCAGAGCAAAAGTACTGTCGCTTAGTAGTTACAACCCATTCCATGAGGTCACTATCCTAGTCCTTCATGGCCCCACTTAATGAGACTTTAAACATCTTGACATGATTCAAAAGTCAATATCCGCCGATACTCCACCGATCTGCAGCTTTGAATCTCCCCGCTACGAACTGGAAAGTTTGTTGAAAACGACAACTCCGCAGCAATTCGAAGTGCACCCTACGAACTCCGGTAAAGAAATGAAAGCGCCAGCCCCTTTGTGCGCGCTCCAGCAAATCAGCGCCCCGGAAGGCGTAGTCCAGCAGCAATACGAGTTAAACTTCGCAAAATGATGTAAGCCGCTTCCTATTTTTCACTCCACCCTCTGCATCACAATCCCGGTCTGACACACGAATCTCAAAAAATTAAATAGGAAAAAATAACAAAATATCTTACACAACTACGAGTTAAACGTTGGTGTATCAAATGAAAACCGCTGCTTATCTATTCTTCTCTTCCTCTATGTCACAACCCCGGTCTCTCACTTTCTCGCGACATTCTAAACAGTAATAACAAACATATAGCAAAATTCACATAGAGAGTTACAAAAGCGAGTGAAGAATGTTGACAGAGAACTCGTTACGCATGGCACCAAATAGTATAAAGCCAAATGCAAGAACGCAGTAAAATCAGTTTACCTTTACGACCGAATAAAATTGGTCATAAAATAAACGCTTGAAATCGATAGAGCCTACGGTTACCAGCAGATCTATATTCAGCTTCCGCCTTACAAATCCCCAGATCGAGCTTTGGTCATGAAATTGAGTTTCAGCCTCCGGTCACCAGCACTACCCCCAGATCGGGCCGTATCCTACGGTCACCGGATCGAGGTCAGCTTCCGGTCATGGGAATTATAGCCTCTAAAATCGTACGAACTACGCCTCCCTGCCCCCGAGCAAGCACTAGCTCCGGTCCGTCCACAACAAAGCATCAATCCGGAGGACCACGAACAGGAGATGCAAGCCCCAGGCCAGGTCACTATACGTAGACTGCAAACTATTGAAGCTCCAAACAGATCCACTCATTCTTTTTATCAATTAAATAAGTACATGCAATTATTGGTACAATTTTTCTTTCAATTGGCCTCTTCCGTCAAATATTTAATATTTTTTTCATTGCTTTTGGTGAATATTTATCTTTCACTTACTTGATATCTGTTTGTAGTCTGGTGTAATATATAATTTTGTTTTTAAATAAAACATTCTTCCAAGTACCATTCATATTCATTGGATGGTCTCACTTCTCTGTAGATAGGTGAACATACCAAGTTGAAAAAAACGCAAAAAGCGTTACAAAAAACACAAGCACAAGAGTTCGCGCTTCTTATAAAAATTAGGGCCCTTGCCCCCCCCCCCTCGCACGTATACTTAGATTTCCGGTGGTAAAATCCAGCCTAGGTGGTTGTGGGTTTCAATTTAAACGTTAGATGGGGGTTAACAAGCACAGTCGTTGACACGCACGTTGTGTGTGGTCTGAATTAAAAAATAACTAAGAATGCTGCTAATTGATTGTCTTATGTATATTGTGTTTTATAGATTATATTCTAAAAACTATCACATGCCTGCCGAAAAGGCAATCGTGAAACCCATATATGTTATCGTGCGCTACGGTATTGAACTAATTAATAAATCAGGCAGAAGCCACAAAACCTTATGTTTATTGGTACTTATATCAGGAGGCATGGAATATAATTGTATGCAAATTCATGCACGTCCAACCAAGCCATTTAATTATATGAACATATAAGCTTTTCAGCTTAACATGACGATTTAATTGACCCAGGAAACTATACACGTACAATGAATGTAACATAGCATACGCTACAACAAAATTTAAATTAAGTTTTCAAAACGCACACTTTTCAAGCGCTATATATTAAAAAAATAGGGAAATTTCTAAATAAAACAAGAAATGAGTCATTTCTGAAACCATAAATGCAAATTTTATATTTGCCTAATTAAAAAAACATATGGTGCTCTGCAATTTTTTTAGAATTTAATTAAAATATTTTATGCAGACGTCGAAAAGGAAATATCTCACCATTTCAATAACGTAAACTTGAAGAAATACTAATAAAGCCAGTTATGTAGCAAATTACATGAAATTAATAAATGGGCAGTCCTTAACATTTTGGTACTAGTTCAACTTGAAATTTTTATGTAGGTAGGTTAATACAGACCTCATATATTGTCATCCATGACATAATTTAGGGACGAGAAGTTTAAAAGACTGTGGCTATTTTATAGAAAAAATACAAATTGATTTAATAAAGCTCCGACGAAATTCAATATATTATGCCTTTATAAATTCAACAATTTGTGGAAGTACCTTACTTCCACAGAAAAACCACTTACATAATATGTAGAATGAAATAATGAAGGAAACTTTCTCTTCCTCGAAAATTCATTTAATATTGAATTGTTGTTTATCCTGGAGGATCACTAGAAATACCTGGATAAAGAAAAACCATACAACCAAACAGATAGGGTAGTAGAAGTATTACAAAAGGCAGGAAAATAAAATTTCGGCATATGTTCGGGTCTGGTTTCTCCGATTTATCGATTCCTAAATTGCGGTGGGTTTCGGTAAATAACACTAGTAAACAATACGGTTAGCCGCCGGCTTTCCAAGAAATCGGGATTTACTTTTGTTGATTCTTTTTATTTGAATGATTCAGTGGCGTAGGTACTACGACTACGAATCGTTGCAGTTTCCTTATATTTATTATCTTATTTACTTTCAAATTTATTGATTTAAATAATGTCGGCTTTATATGAGCAACGCTTTAGTTATTATGTATTTTTCTATCCTAAAATTGTTAACTTGAGTATATAAAATTTACATTAAGATTAAATTAAATACCTAGTGCTAATCTCAACATAATAAGGGTTCTAAAAAGGTTTTTCGTAAAATTGGGGCTCCGCCAAACATAAGAAAAAATTTCCATATATTTTAACCGGGACACTATAAGCATATTTTTACAATTGTGCTGTTTCCGTTTCGAAATGCAACACAAACATGATTTTTATCTTAGTACGACTTCAATAGATATACAACTTTTTCCATTATGATTGTTTTTCTGATTTCACTATGAACAGAGATATTTTACGTTAACGAAATTCTATTTTATCAGTTTTCCCCTCGTATCTAGCAACATTTATGGGTATTATAGCAGAAACAAAATCACCATTGAATGTTTACCCTAGTTATGCAACTTGTTGTTGTATCTGTTTCCGACATACCTATAACCTTAAAATAGACAACCTGTATACATACGTTTGAAAACTGGCCACACGATTTATTTTCAATTTTATAGGGTAATAGAGCTAAAGATGAGCCACAATTTAGTTTGTTCTCCAATTTCTCCGTGACGCCGCCCTCTATGAATTTCTGAATATTTTGGCTTTAACAACTATTTATTAAAAAACGTATCAGACCGGGATGAAATTTAATACTGTAAATGTCTACAAGAACTTTTGAAACTATCCAATTCTGAGGAGAAAAAATTTCATAATATTAACATTTTCAAAAAAATATTGCTCAAAAACTGATCTCACGGTTTTTTATCAATTAGATAGGCTAATAGAGTGTGGATCTAGTTTCTTTTCGACGCAGAAAATCGAAAATGCGTACATCTTTATTTAATTAACGGCAGACGACTGAATTGTCCTTCCGTTTTGAATTTTATTTAATACTATTGAATCTTTTTCCAAAAATACAAAAAATCGATTTTCTTTTCTCAAAAAAAATTACAAAACTTTCGGTTCTAACTTAGTCAGGTACAGTGACCCATAGCCCAGGTATTTCCTTGTTTACTGGTTTGCTCTGCGGCCTAGGCTCTCTTTATAGTGCGATAGTCGTTGAGATTTACAACCCCTAATGTAACGACGAATATTGTGCGATTTTAAATAATTCACAGAAGTTTCTCAAAAAAATGGTTCGGATTGCAAAAAGTACTTTGTATCATACTTCAAATTAACTCGATTCGCATACTCGACATACGGGAAAAGGCTGTTTAAAAATTAATGCATATTTTTCGCCTATCATGAAAATACATAAAAGGTTGATACAACCATATACAGAGTGTCCCAGAACTGGCGGAGGAGCTCTTGACTGCGAATTCTTTTCCTTAAATAGATTCGATTTGTCCATGAAAATTGTTTCCAACTAGAATACTTTTTGAGTTATTGCTAATTAAAGTCAACCAATCACAGAAGAATTAATTAACTAGTCGTGAAGGTAGAAAAAATTAAAATAGTTATTTAAGTAACAAGGAATGTAAAGACCTAATAACATTCGAGGTAGGTAAATATAAGCCGAGGCGAAGCCGAGGCTTGTGGCCTGCCGAGAATGTTAATGGTCGATACATTCCGTGTTACTTATTAAATTTTTCACGCTACAGGTAGAAATTTAATCATATTTTTAAAAGTTCGTTTTGACTGCTGTCATCGGAATTATTTTTTAAAAGCCCCATTATTCTAAGTTGCCTGTGCTTGTTCAAATAAAATATTGGAATCTGTACCTTGTTGCTTTAATTATTTTCCTAGGAATGTAAATCACACTATTAAGTTCCGTAGTCAAGGGCAAAAAGTAAACGAATGTTATTGGCCATTTTCATCTTTTGTAGCTATGGATGTATCGCCTATTTATCTTGCCTGTAGCGTGAAAAGGTTGTTTATATGGTAACTGAACTGAAAGCGTCATATAAAATAAGTCGAATTTTTATTTGGCCGACTATAAATTTTCAATGCCTTAGTGACAGACATTCAACGTGACAGTTGGTGGTGGACATTTTGAACACTTATTGTGATATTGTATTGTGTTGTATTGTATTTTATTGTTGTATTTCATTTTTTTTACATTTAAATTGTCTTCTGAATCTTTAACTGGTTACTAATTGTCTCAAGACATCACAAACCTGCGGCATTCAAATAAGGTATATTGCATGTGGGTAAGTGATTAAATGCCATTCATGTTAAAAACTAAAGTTGACCAGATGTTTTATACTAACTTTTGCAAAATCTAACAATTATTCTTGTTTCCTAAGAAACGCATACATTTGATATTTCTGCAACTATCTTCAATTAATAAACCGTCTCTTATTGGTCAGCTTCATTTCATTGCGGTTTGAAAACCATTGAGGGTAGAAATTTTTTTCTTGGTAAAGAAGTGTCAGTTTAAAGAGTAGAATCTAGAGTTGAGAGCTCCTCCGCGAGTTCTGGGACACCCTGTATAGATAAATGGTTCTAAAAACAGTTAAAAGCCATATTAATAAAATACTACTTCTACATAATTAATAATTTAAGTAAGCAAATTGAAGATCTAACCGCAGTTAAAGATTCACATTCACATGTTCAGAAATTAAAAAATGTATGAAATGAAGCAAAAAATTGTTTTTACCAAAACTCTACTCTTGAGTTATTCGGGTAGATATCAAAATATTTTTTTTTAACTTTGCATAAAATCTAGCATCTTTCTTCCATCAAAAATGTACGAAAATAGAATTTCAGAACCTAGGATAACAAAGCACTAGAACAAAAAACCACAAAAAAAAAGAAAAAAAAGCTGGTAGAAAAAAAAGCCACCAAACAAGTTTTTAAAAAAAGCTGTGGTAACTTAGCTGTACTGACGAAGGCGACTATAGCCTCAGGCCTGTTTACGAGTGGTCTCTGTGGTATGCCATCGCTTTGGAGTGCCGGTACAATGTTAAACAAATCTACTTTTGCAGGTACGGTAAGCAACAATATCTATGGCCAATTTAAAATTTAAAAAAACAATAAAATTTATTATTGGGCGCACTCGGCTCTGCGAATGTTTTGCTATGAATCATTATTTGCCAGACCAAAACGCTCAAAAAAGGCAATCTTGTTTAAAGTCGCTAAATCCAACAGTTTTTGAGATAATTCAGTTTTCGTGAAAAATCTAGTCGGCATAAAGGGTCGGCTATTTTCTTACGATACGCAAATTGTACGTATAAACATTGAAAAAACTATACATATCAAAGCAATAAAAAAAAGTTCCAATAAACATGGGTAGGGAAACGCTTCCTTACGGTGTATTTAGTTTAGTATTTAATCAAGTGCCTAATTTTCTTGTTTTAATGCAACGGTTACTGTTGGAACAATATTTTTTACTAAGTACTTAGAATTTATAAAAGCGTAGGAGCGTAATTTTCGAGGACAGAATAATTTGCATTTTCATACAAACGGGCTCAATGGGCAACATTAATTCTGTGTAGTATGCAGATAAATTATCTGAAGTTTTGCAAATGACCAAAAAGAGAAAACTGGAGTTTTTCGCAGATGAATCTGTCGTGAATGTGACTTCATTCGTGTATATGTATAATATGTGAGGCTGTGATAAACGGCAAAGAAAAAGTGGGTCGCGTCAGGAAGTTTTACTGAAATATGTAAATGCTCGTTTTCTCCGAAATATTCGCATGGGAATGTTTACTCTTTGTTACATACTTACACGAATTTTGCATGCATTTATTTATATATTAAAGGTCACTGTATTATGCATTTTATGTACATATTAGAACAACAAACAAAAATTTTGTTTCTCAAAATTTTCTAAGTAAACCGAATCTTATAGAAACAATGAACAATTTTCAGAATATACATTGCTTGCTTATACCGAGGCAAGTTTTTCTGACGGCTGCACAAACTAACATTTAAAAAAAAAGGGAAAAATACACATTCATGGATCATAGTTTTAACAAAGCAGGTATAATTTTAACACTTATGTTCTGACGCTCCGTTTGCATTAAAATTTTGCGTCTGCAAACCAACGGCCTTGATTAGCTTCAATGGTTTAAGTTATTGCATATTTCCCTTGCTGTAACTAATTGCATGCTAAACAATATTTACAGGGCGTAAATATTACAAGATGTGAATACAAATATGTATTTATAATTAATATAACATTTGAAGGGATTTAATTTCCTTTCGCTGTCAATCAATTTCAAGTTGTGGCAATACATATATATCAACGACTACCACATACTGCACATGCTAAGTGCAGGCTCCGATTTTTCTTTCTTTTTCCCATAATGACTTCTCAAGTCTATCAAACACCTTGAGTGCTAATGCATTTCACACAAAGTAAAGTTTCATGTACAGCCTTCGTCATGTTGTTTTATTTTGGTAGAAAAATACATGTCAGGACATCAATTTTGTGAGGAATAAATTGTATTGCGGTGCCGAAGTCTCAAGTAACAACTTATTACTGACAGTCCAACATTGAAAATAATTCAGGCATATTTTTTGGAAATAAATAAATTTCATTTCTAAAGAAAATATGAGGTGAAGCACTTCGCCTGGACTTTCCTGTACTTTAGAAATAGTTATCAAAACCAAAGATTTTTTTTATAATCCTCGTTTTATTACTAAACAAAAAAGCATGAATTTTCGATTTTCAAAAATACGTATAGCAGACGTCACAGATTAGGACACGAACTAAATTGGAGCTCATCCCTAGCTCTATTAGCCTATAGAATGAAAACAAAAATTGTGTTGCCAATATTTGAGCAGTACTTTTTTTGGAAAAAAAAGGCAAAAATTTGATAATTTTTTATTTCGAGGTATTGGAAGTTCCAAAATTTCTCGTAGCTTGTAACAGTGTGTACCCCTAGGGCATTCCTTCTATCAAATTTCATCCCCATCCGATTTTATATAAATCGGCGTTAAAACACAAATTTTAAAAAATTCATAATAGGCGTCACAGAAACATTATCGGACTGGGATACGAACCAGATTGTAGCTCATTCCCAGCTCTATATGTGTACAAAATTTAAAAAAATTCGTGTAACCAGTTTTTGAACAATATTTTTTTGAAATATTCCAAAATTATGAAAGTATTTTTCATTTCATAGCTCTTCGCTTTTCGAAAACTTATGCGCATTTATGCGTAGTTGTTTTTGAGTAAATAAGGCGTTAGTTTGTCGAACCACACTTATGGTCCGGCTCACACAAACCAACACCGTGCGAAATGCCGATATTCACTGAAAATCCCCCGAATACCATTTTTTACGCATATCAGATAACGTTATAAAATACTTCCGCTATATTTAATCCGCCGCGCCGTCTCGAATTTTATAATTTAGATCCTTGATTCATAAATATGTAGCCCCGAAATCCCACGAATACCAAGTTTTATGCAGTTCGTATAACGTTGTGAAATAGTTCCGCCATATTGAATCCGCCATCTTGAATGTTATAATTTAGATCCTGGATACGTAATCAGCAGCCGAATACCCTTCATATTAATTATTACGTAAAACCTTCAAATAATCATAATTTCAAGAAATGGTGGCGCGCGCCAGGTTAGCCTGAACTAGAATGTAGTACCTAAAGAACCAAGTTCATTTAACAAAGGAATATCCTGTAATTTTTCACCAAATTTCGTATACTAACGCGTCAAGAAAACGTGCTAAATACAATACGCCCTTATAAAAATGTTACAATATTATTTCAACATAAGTACCCTACGATATAAGTTTTTCATGATAATCCGACTTAATAGTATTAAATAATTAAATTAGCAGTTTTCGTGGATACCGTCCACTTGTTATTTTCAATGGCCGATGCAATAGTCAACTGTACTGTGAAACAGCACATTATAATAAAACATTTCGCTAAAATTTCGCGTTAATGAAAGCGTAAAAGCGGATGAACTTTTACGAAAACTCAGCTCACAGTTTCAAAAAGTAAGCTCTAAAAGTCGCAAGTATTTGAATGAGCTAAACGTTGCAAAAAAATTGCTGTGAGATTGTCGGTGACAATCCAGGAAACGAGTTTCAACTGAAACAAGAGTCATTCAAACTGTCATTAAGCGTGTTGGTGGCGTTCTCCACTATCTCTGTCTCTATTTTCATTGATCAAAGCTTAAAAATGTCGAATGACAGCATGAAACACGTGTTGCAGTTGAAACTCTTCCTCCTTGATTGTCACGAACAGTCTCGCGATCACTTTTAAACCAGTTAGCCCATTTCAATACGTGAGGGTTCTTGGGTGTACGCTCTTGAAACTGTGAGCTGATTGTGCGTAAAATTTCAGCCGGTTTGACGCTCTCAATAATAACAAGAAATTTAATTATAATACGGTGTACCACAGTACAGTTGCCGTTTACATCGGCTCTGTAGAATAGCAAGTGAACGTTTTTGATAGAAACGGTTACTGTATTGTTTGCAGTTTAGTATGTTGCTATTTTGTCATTACTTTACCACATTACTGACCACGAGAACATTTAACAACCGGTCATTGTCTTAATTTGTAAATTATTAATTCCAAATTTATTTTGGATAGTATACACATAAAATGCATATTATGACGTAAAACGGTGTTAATTTAGACTACCGGTTTAACCGGAAGTGATTGCAATTTTATTTTATTTTAATAGAACACTGTATTTTTTTGCATATTTGGATATATCTTTAAATTATAATGCTTACCTAATAACTTTCAGTTTTGGCCGCCAGAGGACGTCAAGCTATTTTTAATATCCGTTAGTAATACAATAATTTTATTTTTTCTTACTATTTTAAAAATAATGAGATATGTTATTGATATTAAATTAAAGTGAATAGAATGGCAATTTAAAAAGTGCAATAAAACTCAAGTAGGGGAATTAAAAAACAGTAAGTTATGACCGTTTAGTAATCGGGAATTCTTTTTTATTTATAAATATCTTCTTGGAACAATAAAATGTTTAAACAAATTAATAAAAAAAAACACCTAAAGTTCATTATTCTTTTGTTTTCAAAGCCAACTTAAAAAAATTAATTATGAGTATCATTATTAGGCATTTTAATTTTTTTTAAAAACGCTGTCTGGCGGCCAGTGTTAATGGGTAACTATAAAAATAGCTGTAAAGAAAATTTAAAGGTCTGTCCAAATATACAAAAATATACGGGGTGTTCCATTATAAATGTAAAAAAATGCTATCATTTCCGGTTAAACCGGCAGTCCAAATTAACACAGTTTTACGTCAGAATATGCATTATTATGTGTATATTACCCAAAAAAAATGGTAATTATTAATTAAAAAAATAAAAAACTTGCCGGTTGTTACATGTGCTCGTGGTCATTTGGTATAGTTACAGTTATATCATAATACTAATGTTAAATGTTAAATTTGTTCAATGCACTCGCTGATTAAAAGAAATTACTTTATATTTTCGTTCTATTTAATACTTAGGGTCTATTTTCAGTACATATGTACTTTTTATTAAAAAAAATGCTTTTGGCTCCTTTCAATCTCTGCCCCAATGCATTATGTACTTGTATTGGCGTAGTTACGTCACTGCCCTCCCCCTAGTCAAAAAATCCTTACGACGTCCTCGACAAGCATCGTTTCAGTATACAAAATTATTGAGCATTCTTTAAAAAACTCCACCGTAACATCGTTTACTGCAACAGATTTAAGCAATGCTATCTTGAATTCAACTTACCTGTTCTATACCCAGCATTAGAGAGATACGTGGCAAACGACCTGGTTTCGTGAGTAGCTTGCCAAAGAGTACTTGAACAGTTGTCATTGTTGGTAAAAACATTGTGATTGTGCACGTACATTCCAGTAAGAAGCGACGATCTCGACGGGCAACACATAGGGGTTGTAACGTATGCATGCCGAAATTCTGCACCTTTGTCTCTTATAGCACGTAAAGTTTTTGGCATAAAATTTAGAGAGCCAAGTTCAACATCCTGGTCATCTGTCAATATAAGGACAATGTTGGGTTTTCTTTCCCTTGATGATGTTATTGGTGATAAAACGGGTTTTCGATTTCTTCCACGTTGTTGCGCGAAAACGTCTGCTTTACTAAAGTTGCATAAAGTTCCCGTAATAAGTATCACATAAAATGTAACTGATAACGGACACATATTGCAGTGCTTTTTTCACTATCGGCGCTCACTGGTTTATTTTAAGATTACCTCCGACCCATTTTTATAAATTTTGTGAAAAATTTCATTGATTAAATTCATTATTTTTAGAGACACTACCACCATTGACTACACAATGCATTTGAGTATATTTGTTTGTAATTAATTAAATTAAAAAATTAATTAATTAATTATTTACTGGTCAAAAACCTGAAGATTGTTTTAAGGTCATGTGGTATAAGGACGAAACACCGACACAATTTACAGGAACATTTAAAATGTTTCTTCTTTAATCTGCATGTTGTTTGTGCTCACGGCTTACGTGCATGTGTTGCATTCTTGAGTGACCTGCAAAAAATAAATTGCCATTTACAACATCTTTAAACTGAGATTTGCAAATATAAAGTAGCAATTACAACCTACACTAAAATTTAAAACTGGAACTATCGTACGATGGACACCTGCTCAAAACGATGTCACCAGACCAACGTGAATGTTAAATTACAATATGCAGGCAAAGATCAGCAGTATTTAAATAAAAAGTGCAAATGACGCAAGTAACGCCTGCAAAACCATTATTTATACCGCCAGATACCGCTAATGTTGTTGAAACCCAAACCCATCAAGGAAATCTTTACTAAACAATCAGTCATTACGTAAATATCTGTATGCACTGGAAAAGTAAATAGTGTTGTAATAAAATTATTTTAGTGAACCACTACATTATTTACGATTTTATGACTAAAAACTTGACAAATTAGTTAAAAGAAAAATTTAAAAAAACTTGTACAGCACCTGTGTCTTTTCTCTTTACGAGTTCGACTGCAATTTAAATACCGATAAATGAGATAATTCGAGCATATGGCACAAAATATATTTTCAAAAAAATAAAGTAACAGTGTAACGCTAAATAATTACAAGATAATAATTATAAAATTGCTCGTATTTTTACTTTCCTACACCGTAAGAAAGTGTTAATCTCATGATAATTTGCGAAATCCGGATTTTAACGTAAATACAGGTTTTGGGGACGAAGGAAATCAAAAATAGTTTTTTTAAATGTCTGTTCGTGGGTGGAAATGTATGCGTGTGTAATGACTCTAAAGACGAAAGTACTGGACGGATTTTGATAAAATTTTAAATAAAAAGGTATATCGAAATTTGTAGTTCTAGTTAAGCTTTTCAAAAAAATCCAAAACCGGAAGCGGATGTTTTCTTAATAGCGTTATTTTTCAAAACTAAATTTTGGAAGTTTGAGCACAGGATCTGCGATAAAAAACATAAGGCAAATCGAAAACTTTTTTACATCTTACTGTACTTTTATAGACCGTTTTACGTCATACTTAAAGTGACCATTTATTTTTGTTTCAAAAACGGGACGTGTTTTAAAAATTAATAAAAATTAAATAAAAATCGATAAAAACACAAAATATTGTACGAAACACACTTTATTGGTTTTATTGTCAATAAAATATTAAAGAACACATTAAGTTTATTGGTTTATTAATGTTATACCTATACATATAAATGATCAAGAAAAGAAAAACAAATATAAAATAACTATCAACATTTTAAACTCATTTTTCTATTTTGGTTCTTTACTGACTACTTTATGAAACTCATTTGGGTTTCATAAAGCAACTCCTTAAAGAATCCGAAATTTTATTTTGCTAGGTTGGTGACAACCATGTGACAACAAAACCTTCACGCGCTATAAACATAACCTTCAAATTGTAAGTTCTAAAAATTAAGATTATTTAGCGTATTTTCCGCTACTTTGCGTAGCTCGGGTGGGGTGCAAGATAATTCTTCTTCCATCTTATCTTCAAATCTTAGGTATTTTAAAAATTAAATCCCTTTCAAACACAGTTTGTCTCAATTTTAATTTGACAGTAGTTTGAATTGTTTGAAATTGTCTTAAATGTCACCAACAGCCACAAAACCAAAACAAAATACAAAAAATTTTCCTAATCGATTATATTTTTTAATTAAAATATAAACAAGTAATAAGGTAATTTTTAACTTTTTTGGACCAAAATAGAAAAAATAGTATAAAATACACGTTTCATAAGACATTTAAGCGCACTTGTCCATTAGAAAACTCGCCGCAAGCGGCTCGTTTTCTAACTTGGACGCGTGCTCTAAAATCATGTCTTATGAAACTTGTTTTTTAATATACTATTATATTTCTCTGAAGAACAAATTTGTTTTAATAGTGCAGGTGACGACTTCAAATAAGTATAAAACTCTTGACAAGACTGATTTATATTGCCTTTAGTTATTAACATTGCTTTTAGATGAGTTGCGCCACTGCGAAATGCCAAATGCAATCTTAGCAGATTTCAGCATCGACTTATATGGAGCGCCAAGTGTAAAGTGAAAATTTGCTGTGCATTTCACGATATTTAAGACAATTTGTTCCAATATTTATTATACACACATTTAGCTAAATGCTTTTTATTTTAATAAATCGTTGTAGATTTAAATAAATCCTTTCACATTTGGTTTAAATATTCCAACATTTAATAAAGCATTAGAGATTTAAATAAATGTTAAAACATTTACTTTTCAAAATTTTCAAATATTTAGTAAATCTTTATGTATTTAGATAAATCTGCACATATTTGTTTTAAATCTTTCAATATTTAATAAATATTCGCAGATTTAAATAAATCTTTACCGATATAAATGAATGCTTGCAGATTTAAATAAATATTTCAACATTTAATTTTAAGCTGTCATATATAAAGTTAACTTGTCATATTTATTTTACCTTGGTCAAAGAATATCAAAATACCCAGAAGCGTCACTTGTGTCGGTTCCTTTGATGTTTTGAGCACAATTTGGGTGACCTTCGCCATATTGAAAATGGTTAACGTCAAAATTAAATGGCGCCAATTTTAAATATAACTTCTAACATACAACACAAAGAACTAAATAATATTGCTAAAGGTAATTCGCAGGAAACCGAAGCACGCATTAAATAAAGTAATAAGTAAAAATAATTCTGTAGATCGAGTAGGATTTTTATTAGGTACGTGAAATGCAAATTAAATTACATTGTTCAATATTTTGTAGTAGGTATACCTACCGCGTATTGTTACGTCCAAATGGTACGAGTATTTACCAGCGTTTGACTAAAACTGATTACTTTAAGTAAAATTCACAGAACGCAATTTACTGCTAAGTCAACCAAACGAACTGCTCCGTCTGTGATGCTGTTGTGGTATTGTGCTACATTTGACACGCTAAATAACTGTAATACCCTTAAAAACCTGCCATCGTACACTTTTAAATTAAATTTAAATCAGCGTCAGAAAAGGGTACGTCAAGTCGCGAACCACATCTGTCAGAACTTGACAGTTAAACCATTTACAATATGGCCGACTAAAGTACAAAAAATATCAAAGTGACGCTTCTGGGCGTTTTGGTGTTCTTTGCCTTGGTAGACCCAATCTACATAGAAGACCAAGACCGTTTAAACTAGTGGTAACGTTCAACAAATATGAACACGTTTGCCGTATTTCAAGAATTTATACAATTAATGTTAGTTCAATCATTAATAACAACATATTTAACAACATAAACATTGCGTAATTTATTATTCATACAATAAAATGTCCTCAACATTCCGTTGAGAATGTAATTTTCAGTCTGTTTTGTTTAAGGGTTGAACGCTTCCACCATGACCCTGCCTTGTGCCTTTGGCCTTACTACCGGTGCAAATGGTCTTGGTGTCCTAAGTCACCAAGGTCAAATAAAGATGACAGGTTAACATTAAATGTGACAGCTTAAAATCAAATGCTGAAACATTTATTTAAATCTGCAAGGATTTATTTATATCGATAAAAATTTATTTCAATATGCGAATATTTATTAAATATTGAAAGATTTAAAACAAATATGTGCAGATTTGACTAAATACATGAAAATTTACTAAATAATTAAAAATTTAAAATAAATGTTTTAGGATTTATTTAAATCTCTAATGCTTTATCAAATATTGGAATATTTAAACCAAATGTTTAAGAATTTATTTAAATCTAGAATGATTTATTAAAATAAAAAGCATTTAGCTAAATGTGTGTATATATAATAAATATTGGGACAAATTGCCTTAAATACCGTGAAATGCACAGCAAATTTTCACTTTACACTTGGCGTCCCATAGACTTACGCTTACTACCGAACTGGCGGTCATATAGTTTTGTTATCTGTATGAAAACATTATTGGCCTTCATTTCAATTTGCAAACAAATGAATACGGACAGTATTGTTTTAATTTTGCATAACGGGACATTTTTGCGTCCCGACTGATTTCTCGGGGACAACGGGACGATGACTTAAAAACGGTACTGTCCCGTTGAAAACGGGACGTATGGTCACTTTAGTCATACTGCACTGTACTGTAAAACGCGTTATTATAGTACAGTAGGTTTTCACAGTACTCAATCCAAAGCCACCTTTGCAGAACAAATTTATAAAAAACAAACAAGAAACTAAGAACATTTTGGTAAAGCAAAATTAAAATTAATGGTACAGTTTTCATTTTCACTTATTTGGATTAAAAGAATTTCCACACAATCAGGTAAGAATAGAGTATTAGTACCAAATACTTGAGTCTCAAACACGAGCAACCTTGACTTTACCTTGGAATATTTACTCCACAAAGAAGTACCATAATATTTTTTAGACTAGAAATGAAAGAAGTTGTAATACAAATATTTAAAATGCCAAAAAAAACTTGCCAAATCATACAAATATGCCAACATAAATAGCATCCTCATCAGTTTTTTCAGTATTATACGAGTTTTGCCGCCGCCATTCTGTAAACACGTCATATTCTTTTTTATACCGCCCTTCCGACTTCACGGGAATAAGATTAGCCTTTAACTTCTTTAGATTTTCGCAAAATGTCTTCGGAATGCTTTTCATTCATTTTTAATTTGTTGGCGGATGACAAAAGTAAACAAACTAAGCGTCCCTAGCAACCCTCTAGCCATGCCAACTAGCGGTTGTTTGTGTAAATTGGCGGAAGTTTGAATCAGATTCGGTTTATTATAATTTTTTTTTAATTTTAGTTTCAGTATGAAGTAAAATGCGTTACGTCATTCGTCCGGTATCAGATATTACGTACTCATTGCGCAATAAATTTGGGACTCGGCTTTGCCTCGTCCGAATTAATTACTTATTCGTACGTAATATCTGTTTTACCGGACTAATGACATAAATAACTATCTCTAGTTTCGAATGGCGGCCGCTAGGATTGTGGTAGAATGTCGGCTTTGACTGAAACAGTGGTTGTCTGATCAACTACAACTTGTTTGAGAGCCCTTTGTGGGTACAGTATACGAAAATTTTAAAACGATCAAAATTGCTCTTTTCCGCAATTTTAAATATTCTTAAAAACTGCCCATACGATTCCTTTTAAACTTTGTAAGCTCTAGAACCGCACATTGGCTACAATTTGGTTGTTTGCTGAAAGCTATAATTTCACTGTGGCGCTATCTATGAATTTTTGAAAATCGAAAATGGGTACCCCCCCTTCATTTGTTAAACGGGGTCCGACACAAATTTTCTTCTTATGTAGAATTGATCATTGTGACTAGCAGAACCAAAATCTAATGCATAGTTGTTAGATACTTTTATACTTGGTGTAGAAACTGTAAATTGCAAAAATTTTAAATATTCAAAATAATATTTTCTAAATCTGGCTATACGTTTTTTTTAATCTTGTAGTCTTATAGAGCCAAACATGGGCTACAATTTGGTTTCTTGCTGATTACCATAATACCACCATGGCACACTCCATGAAAATCTGAAAATCAAAAATTGGTACCCTTTGATTTATTTAATGGGAAACACTAAATAACTTCTGCTTAAGAACAATTTACTTATCTTGACTAGTACAACCACGCTCTGTTAGTGTTTAGAAAATTTTATATTTGGAGGGGCAACACGTCTCCCCCCTCTAATGTTTTGGCTGGCGAATTTAGGATTTGGTTGGCTACTGTACAAAATGTAAATTCCTAATATTTATAATTTAAAAAAAATTCTCGCAACAATGTTTGGACTTGTAAGCGGGCATCATTTTAGCTGACGTCACGAACTGACTGAGCTGTGATAGAGATTGAAGTATAAATAGAATAGAGGGTGTCCGGGAAAAACAGGCCTGGTAAAATAATTTCTCTACAAAAATCCCCGGGTAAAATAAACGGAAAATATACCCGGATAAAATATCCCCTGAAAAATAAATCCCCGGAAAAAGCCCCGTTTCAAAATACCTTTCAAAACAGGTAATAAGCATCCATCAGAAAAAAAACATGGTTTTTGCATAAATCTCGTTTAAAATGTCATTAAACAAAAGTTTATAAAATAAAACAAATTCTAAATATGATATACAAAACTAAAATTATTGCTTAAAAACCTACTAGTAACTTCAAATGTGCCATAAAAAGCTAATAAAACAATTTCTTTTGTTTTAAAATGTTAATTTCATTTTATAATTCACAATTATATTTTTCTTCTAATGCCATACCCTATGCAGGGCGTTGGCGACCTCTCTCCTATGTCTGTGTTTGGTGCGCGGAGGTAGATATTTTGCACAGACAGACATAGGGGACCTACAGTTTAACGTGGGCTCCGAACCACAGGAAGTGCATACACATTTTCTCCAGAGAGCTTTTCCTGGGGAAAATCCACCTCGCTGGTTTCCCGTTGCCTTGCGAGGGAGAACGACTGGGCCGGGAGTCGAACCCGAACCCGCTGCATTGGTAGCCCGCGCGCTTACCACTGAACTACGGCCGCTCCACAATTATATAATCACCTCTAATAATATAAGATCATTTGTTATTCAAGAATTTTACCTATTTATATAGTTTTGTTTAATGGCCTTTGAAGGAATCTTAGACAAAAATTCAGTTCGGGAGTTATGAAGGGTAATCCATGCTTACACATACAAACCCGCCCACACACTGACAGACTTGTTTTAAAAAATCTTTTTTTTCAAGCGATTTTTTCCAATGCTTTTTTTCCTAGGGCTTTTATTTCCAGAGGCTTTTTATCGAAGATTTTGTACCGGAGTTTTTATCGTGAGGCTTTTATTCCCAAGGGCTTTTATTCTGGGGATAGTTTTTCGGTGATTTTCTTTCGGGGATTATTTTCCGGATGTTTTATCCTAGATTCGAAATGGAATATTGCCTATATAGCTTGTTTTCTTCTATAACAGTCGGTGAACTGTACAACGTTATAATGATGAAATTTGCAATTTTGCAAATACGGTAAGTATTAATATCTAGTGTGGGAATGTACACTCTAAGTCAACACTTCAGTTTTTTTCTAAACTAGAACTACAAAAACATTAAAAATTAGTTTCAGTACCAAATTTGCATAAATGTCACACAGTATTTTTTGAAATCTGTAAAATATGACATCAGTATTGAAGGATAAGCAATGATAATAATTACGAAGAGTTTCAGCACAAATGAATACTAAATAAATTAGAATTACAACCATATACCACATCAATCTGTAAAAACCAACATTTTTTTGCCGCTAGGTCAATTGTGGCGCATTTATAATTTCCATTCTTTTTAAATTTGATTTCTCCATTTTTTTTCATATTTATACCTAAACTTTAGTTACTTCAGTTACTTAACATTGTTCAAAATATAACGACTGCCAAGACCTCGTTAACTCGACATAACTACGTAATTCCTTGCTAAAAAACACTTTTTTTAAATGCAAATACCTTTCTTAAAATAAAAATTATAATTTTCATACATCAAACGTTTGAAGCTTCTCGTGGAGCATTAACAAGTTGGAGAAATTTAAATAGCAGACAGGAAAATTCACAGAACATTACCTTGAAAGACTTGTAACAATATGTAACAACGCATTAATATTAAAATAAGGGGTTATTTCAATTAGTTCTCCGAATTTCAATCATAGATAAAGTATTAAGATGCGGAGCTACGACTATATTGAAGAACAATTAACATTGTTATTGTATTATAATTAGATAAAAGATACAACATATCGTAATAAATGTTTTATGGTTGTTTTCAAACGCAATTCAAATTAAGAACTTCTGTATTAATTAGAAGTTAAAAGTAGTAATATAAGTAGTACCGCTTTTTTTTGTAAACTATAGCTTTTCTTTTGTTACTACAAAAAACATAAAAATTGGGAATGTCCACCAGTTCGGGTATGTACGTTACCAGCGTGTGTCGCTGTATGCATACATGCTTTTCCAGCAATTTCTTATATACCGTCTGCCTATAAAGTAACCCCCCCCTAACTAACTTTTGAACGACTTGATATTTTACTACAACATTTGGTGTGCTTTAATCGAAAATGAAATACTATTTTTAAGCCAAAAATTAAATTCATTAAAAATGGCGACTGACATTTTTTTTAAATAGAAAGGGGGGGTCAAGTGACACCTCATTCGAAAGGTTTTTTAGTCATGCGTTTGATCTTAGTTTTTAAAAAATATATTCAGTCATAACATAATGGCGGATATTAAACCAATGGACTCACTCAATTCAAAATTGTTTTGATGTTTTTATCCAGTAGTCCACTTTTTCATTTGCAGGACAAAATTTTCCCAGAAATATGTCAGGTGGCTAGAAATAATATTGAAAACGTTACGTTCCAACAAGACGGTGCGGTGCGCCGCCTCATTTTTAAAGGCCTGTTTTTGACTTTCTCAACGGACATTTTCTTGGAAGATGAATTGGTAGGCGGGGGCCTGTAGAATAGCCGGCTCGCTCCCCAGATTTAACTCCCTTAGATTTTTTCTATGGGGATATCTGAAATCGAAAGTGTACAGAACCCGTCTCGAAACAATTGAAGAACTGTAGCAACGCATTACAGAAGTTTGCAGAAATATCACTCCAGTAACTTATGAAAATGTAAGGCAGGAATTTTATAACCGACTTTTTATGTGCCAAGAAGTGGATGGTGAACGTTTCGAACACTTAATTTAATTTTTTTTGCTTTAATTATTAGTTTTCTTAAATAGACTTCTTTATCTTCAAACATTGTCATTTTGTTATGGCTGAATATTTTTCTTTGAAACTCTAGGATCAGACGCAGAACTAAAAGACCTTTCCAATGAGGTGTCACTCTACCGCCTTTTCCATTAAAAAAAATTCAAAATGGCGCCCAGTCGCCATTTTGGATGATACAAAATTTAAATATGGACTGAAAAATAATATTTGATTTCCCATTACAGCACACCAAATGTTGTGGTAAAATATCAAGTCGTTCAAAAGTTAATTGGGGGCGGGGGGGGGGGGGGGGTACTTTATAGACACAGTGTATAATAGGATGTACAAGGTGTTTTACGACGACCGCTCACAAAGAATACCGTTTGTTTTTCTACAGATCTCCAACAAAATGTTAAAATCATTTGCATAATGAAGTGAGTGCTTTCTGTGGACACCACTAATATGCTTATATCAGTTCCGGTTTAACTGGAAATTATATACCTTTTTAAATTGCAGTATATACTATTGATGGTGGAAATCCATGGCTTTTTACTTTTCTATACTTCTACTGAAGTATGGAAAGTTATGATTTCAGGCAAATTTTCGGATTTCAGACTTACAGAACAGAATTACACGTATTGGGGTCCAAGGAACCCGAAAAGGCGGTTTTTATAAAATGTCTGTCTGTGAGTGCGTTCGTTCCTATATATCTCCAGAACCTCTTACCAATTTTGATGAAATTTTGAGTTTGGGAGTTTTTTAGTTAAATGTAGTTGTGTAGAGGGTTTTTAATCCGAACCGGAACCGGAAACTAGACATGTTTTTTGATGTTATTTTTTTAGCATTTTCTTGAAACTTTGAACATAGCGCTGTAGTAACTCTAATGAGAAATCAATTGTTTTGTTTTTCTCGAATGCTGCATCTTCAAAACTAAGGCCACTACGAATTTCTGAAAATTCTGACTTTAATGCCTGATTACTTAAAAACAACATATATCCAATCCATACAAATTGTCATATTATAATTTATAGCTCTTAATAAGTATCAAGTGCTGTAAAATACTTTTTGGAAATATGAAAATTGTAAAAATTCAACTGCTCCAAATTTTGGACATTTTCAAATAATTATTACTCATAAACTGCCCATACAACTGCTTTTAAACTTTCTAAGCCGATAGGGGTTGCAGTAAGCTACAAATTTATTTTTCAGTAATCTCCCGAATTTTGATCTAACGCCTTCCAGGAACTTACTAAACTAATGTAACCTCAGGTATGCAATTTTTGATGCACCGGTTAGTTGTGCCTCTGCAGCACGCGGCATTTGTTGGAAAACGCCTGATGCGACAGGGCGTATAGAGACTTCTGTCGATATTAATCCATGACCGTGGTCCGATTAATAAAGGACTAAACGAAAAGTTTTGTTTATTTTTGTCACTGTTAAAACATTTTTTTTACATACGTTTAAAAAAATCTAAGCAGTCCTGAGGAATGTTGTTTGTTCTCTTCTAAGAAAATTAGGTTTTACACAGAAATTGTTTAATGCAAGCATACTAAAGTTTTATTTAATCGAAAAGAGGAGCAGAAATGTAATCGATTATCGACATCAGAAGTATACGGTGCCTCAAATAGTCTATTGAACGGTTTAAAGTTTCTAACGATTGGATTTCCGTTTTTGAATAAATAATTAATAAATTTAAATTTTTCAAAAGTTCTGGAGGAAAATTTAGGAGATTAGTAAAAAAACAAAGATGTAGTTCACTGCAAGCTCTATCGACTTAGAAAGTTTAAATAAAAATGCTGATTGTAGTTCTTGAGAAACAATTTTTTTTTAATTTCCAGAATTTTGAGTAGCTAGAGTTTTTACAATTTTCGTATTTACAAAATTATTTTTAGATCACTTGATTATACTTGATAGGGGCTATTAAATAATATTATAATTTGTATTGATTGGATATTTTGTTTTTAAAATTTCAAAAAAGTGTTTACAACAAAATCCATACCAAAAATTTTCCGTTTCCGGTTCCGATTAAAAACCTTCTACAGAACTACCTGCTACTAAAAAATTTCCAAATACAAAAGTTATTCAAAATCAGTCAAGGAGCTCCGGAGATATATGGAAACAAACGCACCCACCAAACACCCACAGACAGACATTTAAAAAACACTTTTTTGGGTTCCTTATCCCCTAAAACGCGTATTTCCGTTAAAATCCGAAATTCGAAAATTTGCATACAATCATAGTTTTCCTTACTTCAGTAGAATAACTGGAAAGTAAAATAATACAGTCTAAACTAAAACATAAAGAATAACCTGCTACAGTGAGCTACACCCAATAAGAATTAGAAAATCCATAAAAAGTCGTTCCGTTTCTAAAAATAACATCATTCCCTTAAAAAAATTAATAATATCAAGAGTCACACCTTTAAAAAAAGGTCAACCGTTGCTAGGGCTGTGCAAAATAATCGATTTATCGGTTAGTCGATTATAGTCTGAAAAATATCGATTAAGCAATGGTTCGATTAACCGAACATTTTATTAATCTACCTTCTATTTAATCGATGCTTTGATTAATCCATTGTTAATTTAACCGCTTTTTTGATAAAACGTTAATTTTGTTATTAGGCTAATAAAATAATAGATTAATGCATATTTCGGTTATTGTTTAATCTAAAAATTATTTTACATTTTCGGTACACCTGTAGATAGATAATAATTTTACAGTAAACAAAAGATGGAAATAATTGAGAAAAGGAAAACAGTTCTCAAAGAAGGATTGTTTGATTTATCGGTTTTTAGAATAATCGATTATTTGATTCATCGATTGTTCCATCATCCGAACCGGTTAATTATTGAATACAATATTTTTTTTTTTTGCAATCGATTATTATCAGTGTTGTAGATACATTTATCTAGATACTACTTAAATATCCAATATCTGTCCCTAGATACTCAAATAAAAGTGTATCCTAAATCTGTATCTAGATCCTATTAGGTGATATATATTTTTTATTAAACAGTAAGCGATCCAAAGATGCAACAATTATTTTGTGTTTTATTAATTATTATCGATTTCTTTTAGTGTTTATTTCTCTAGATTACTATGGTTCTCAAATTAATAATTCTAGTATAAACGATTTGAAAATGCCTTAATACTAGAGAACAGCAAAGTATGAAATTTAAAGAATTTACACTGATCGCACTTGTCGCAACTTGCCTAGATGTTAGCAGGTAGTTTTAAAATCCTTTAAGTATTTGTGAGAAGATTAGGGTAGAAGCCTGACAGTAGCAGTTTATGATTGTAACTGACAGGCTATGTTCTGTGCCGGGCTGCCGGCAGTTATAGCAGCACGATTATCTTAGTTGAGTAAACACATTCATTTTCAATATCCGCAAATAACAATAATTCAAAATTCAAATGAGTCGATCAAAAATCAACCCAACTCGTGTATGTACTGTGCATCGAAAACATCAAATAAAGTTAGCAATCGATTATAGATAAATGTAATTAAAACAGCGTAAACTTTCACTAATGCTAATCACCTGTTTTCAAAGGTATTTTTAATTTTTCCGCAGATGTTTTTACCAGGGATCCTTTGTCCAGGTGATGTTTTTCCGGGTCTTTTTTTCAATCGTTTTTTTACGGGGATGTTTTTTCCGGATACCAAAAATTGAAATAAGCCATGAAATGTGAAAAGCGTGCCGCCATATGATTAAAACAATTAATCTACATTTTGGTACTTTGACGATGACATCATTGTTAAAGTGACCATACGTCCCGTTTTCAACGGGACAGTACCGTTTCTTAAGCCACCGTCCCGTTGTCCCCGAGAAATCACTTGCTACGCAAAAATGTCCCGTTATGCAAAATTAAAACAATACTGTCCGTGTTCATTTCTTTGCATATTGAAATGTAGGCCGCAATAATGTTTTTATACAGCAAACCAAACTATATGTTCGCTAGTTCGGTAGTAAGCGTAAGTCGACGCTGGAATCTGCTAAGATTGCATTTGGCATTTCGCAGTCGCACAACCGCGAACCGGGTGCGTTAAACTATTTACCCACTTTAAAAATCCATCCATACATAAGCTCAACGGATATTTTTCTCCGGTTCCTCCAGCGGCTACCGCTTCACCAATTTGGACCATTTTTTTTTCAATGAAAGGTCTCTATCCTCAGATGGAACATGAAACATTTTTATATTTTTATTCTACGTCGGTTTTTCAATAATAATTATTTTAATTTATAATATATATAAAAGTCTGCTAGACGCGCTTCAGTTGAGGCGACATCTACACTAACGCCGCGTCCCATTATTGGAACTAATGCATCACGTGACTTAGCATTTCGCCGAGTCTGCCGTCGAATTTCGGCGAGGTAACACTAGTAATAATTTAAATCACAAACACATTCGCACAATTATTGAATCCTCTCTAGTGGTGCATTGGTTCCAGACAGACACGTATATGGTGTCTGTCTGGAACCAATGCACCAGTAGAGAGGATATTCTTTTTAATGAATAAAATATGGACGACTGAAAAGACTCAATTACAATGCCTGTTCTAAAAGCAATGTTAATAACTAAAGGCAATATAAAGCAGTCTTGTCAAGAGTTTTATACTTATTTGAAGTCGTCGCCTGCATTATTAAAACAAATTTGTTCTTCAGAGAAATATAAATGAGTTTAAAATATTGATAATTATTCTATATTTGTTTTTTTTTTCTTTTTCATTTATGTAGAAGTATAACATTAATAAACCAATAAATTTAACGTGTTCTTTAATATTTTATTCACAATAAAACCAATAAAGTTTGTTTCGTACAATACTTTGTGTTTTTATCGATTTTTATTTAATTTTTAAAACCGTTTTTGAATGAAAAATAAATGGTCACTTTAATCTTTGTATACAGTATTAACTAGGCAGTGATTACGTAATATACTCTTATCAACTTGGCCTAAATCGGAAAGATTTGCTTTGTACCAGTGGAAAATCTCTTTATTATAAATAGAAATTTTGCAACTGTCGATACATGGCTTATTTACGAATCTAGGAAAAAAAAATCTTCGGAAAAATGTCACGAAAAAAGTCCATGGAAAAAAGTCTCCTGAAAAGAAAGTCTCCGGAAAAAAGTCCCCCAGAAAAAAGACTCCTGGAAAAAGGCGTCCGGAAAAAGTCACTTAGAAGAAAAACTCCGGAATAAAAGACCGGAAAAAAAATCTCTAGAGAAAAAACCTGAAAAGCTTCAAAAAAAAGCAAAACTCATAAAAACACAGAAATGCTTTTAATATAAAATAAGTTTATTTAAATATAAGATAAACCTGCATTTTTTATAGTGTTCATCGTTGGCAGTAAGTTTATTAAAAAGCTTATATTTTCATTATATCGGTAAATTCAGGGCTGGTGGATTTGCTAGATTATTATAACCTAATCTAATTTAACCATATATAAAAATTAGGTGAAAATCAGTGAAGACTCTTATACGGAGCTTGAATATCCAACACTTTTTTTGGAGACTTTTTTCCTGGAGACTTTATTTGGAGACTTTTTCCTGGAGACTTTTATTCGGAGACTGTTTTCTGAGGGACTTTTTTCCGCTCCCCCTCATTCACAGTGTTGTATAAGATACATTTTTTAAATATCCTGATACAGATACTGATACCCCACAAAAAATATGTGTAGATACAGAAAAATTAAAAACATATATTTAGATACATGTCAATTCTGTATCTAGCCATGCATCTAGACACTATACAACACTGTCAGCATCAACAGCTAACGCCAAGGTCGTGATCGCGAAATTGTCGTAACGCGAAAGCGTCAAGACATTCTTTTGACAGCGCTGTGTTATTTGATTATTGGGTGTTTGTTAATTGAGATGTAAAAAACACCCTTTTTCCACTTAAAAAAATTTCTAGACAGATGTGTCTTGCTTAGGGATGCGCATTGTAATACAAAAATCGATGTTAGAATCGACGCTAAAAAATATCGATGTTTTTTGGTCCACATCGATGTTCTCTTTCTGATATTTTATTTGTGCTTAATGCTAATGTTGCTTACCGTTAGATTTATAAATTAAACAATTGAATAAATACTTTTTAGTAATGAATTAATAATAATAGCGTCTAGTCTCTTCGACAACAATCGATCCCACCAAGGTCAGACTTTTCATTTGTGCATGTCTATTGCGCACGCATTCAATGGACACTTATTTAGCGATAACCAGCAGGTTCGTAGTGGCACAGATGAACATGCGGGTGTGTCCAGCTGTACTGCCGTTTTACTGCATAAGTAGTTGTGGGGTCGAGTCTCGGTTGGGGCCAGTTTTTTTTTAGTTTATAGTTTTTTTAAACACTGTTGTTGCATTTTGCTGTTTACGCGAGGTTATTTGTTAATAGCAGTTATATTTTTAAAGAAAAAATACGAAGACAAATTTGCATTCACTCACTGATTGACGGCATACTAACACGCAAGTCTGACCTTGATGAGGTAGGATCGATTGTGGCCAAGGGGCTAGATGCTAGTATTAATAATCTGTATACTATTGCGACAAAACAAAATTTAGAAAAAACTAACATCGAAATGTCACCATCGATGTTCGATGCGTATCCCTAATCCTGCTACAAGAAAAGTATCTAAATCCGACACAGATATATCACCTTAGAAAGTATCTATCGTATACGCCTATAAAGCATTTACATACTATACAGCAGTGCAGTGCAGTGCTTTCACATCGACTTACTTGTCAATTCTTGCTAAGAATATGTTCCCAATATTACGCATTTGTTTAAAATATAGACTCCGAAGTCTGAACAACAATCATCGTGGAAGTTTATAACAACGAACTTTTGTTGAGTCAAGTACCTCTACATCGATGGTACCTTTAGTCAAAACTCAAAAGTCTGAAGAGGTATTAGTATGGATAAGGGTGGAGCAACGACCTACAAGTTGGTAATTCCTAAGTTTATTACCAAGTTTACGAGGGAGGACTCACACCACGTCTACCGTGTGACAGGAATGTTAACTGCACTCGACGTTGCCTTCTAATTTATAGTTATTAGTTCATTTCTTCTTACTAGTAATACAAGCAGTCTTAAAGCTAATGGATATTAGACACATCCTAGACAATAAAAAATCGCATAAAATGACTATCTTGTTTTATGAGGACCCAGGACAGAAAATTTACAATATTAAAATTAATACCGGAAATTGGTATTCTATTTAATTAGGCTTTCTTTAACGTCGTATTTCATCAAAGTGCCAATTAAGATTATCCGGGCGGAGCAAATAAAGTTTCTTGAATACTTTTCTAACAACCAGGCGTAACTCCTGGAAATATATGGCATGTTATTTTTAAACA
The DNA here is from genome assembly GCA_958336395.1 of Ctenicera cuprea. Taxonomy (NCBI): domain Eukaryota; kingdom Metazoa; phylum Arthropoda; class Insecta; order Coleoptera; family Elateridae; genus Ctenicera; species Ctenicera cuprea. The sequence goes on along the minus strand of OY284487.1, from coordinate 27,135,771 downwards.
TCCTCCAAAGAACGACACGTACTATTGCCATTCATAAGTGGCGGTGTGTTATAGCTATTTTTGCATCCCGTTGAAAAAACTTACCGACGAACAAAACGTACCAAAAAATAATGATTTTGTCTGTCTATTATTACTGACTTAATATTTTCACATACTTGAAAGAAATACTATATTAGTGAATGTTTCATCAATAATATATGGAGTTGTAAATATAACTTTATTTTTGAAACTAGCAAATAAAATATATGACAAGTGTGCTTAAATTTATCCGCTATAAAATTTTGTACATCAAAGAAATATCCTTCAGCAAAATAAATGCGATTTGCTATGCAGGAAGTCTGAGTCACTTACCCCGATTGTTATTTCAGATTTCTGAGTGGTGTACGAGTAGAATATTTCTCGCATACAATATCGAATTGTGTAATTAATTGTATTTTTAAAACGTGCATAATCCAATCATATGATACTCGTGAGCTAAAAAATAACTGGGCTAAAAATTACTGAAAACAACAGCGCAGAGAAGAATTTTCAAACAAAACTAACACTCGTGGCTACACGGCCAGTTTTCGTAATTTTTAGCATGGTTACTTTTTGCTCCTGGTATAACTGTCGAATAAATTAAGTTTTGCTGTAAGTAAAGGGTGGTTTCATTTCGAAGGGATTGCAGTATCTCACCGACTATCAACGATAGGAAAAAAGTAGGCAAAGTACAGCACCTTCTATCAATTTTTCTAAAAAAATTCACCGATAAAAGTTAAACCAACGATAACCTTTTTAAGATTTTTTTCCAAAAATTTTTGTTTGGATGCTTTATTAGTTTCCTCCTACCGTTGATAGATAGCGAGATATCCTACAGTCACATCATAATTAGTCCACCCACATTTTGAAATTCCACGAAAAAACGTATGGTCAGTTTTTAATAAAATTTCAGTAATCGGCTAAGAATGCTCCAAATATACCAAAAAAGTAAAATGGAAATAAATAGTTTGCATTGAAAATAGAATGTAGCGTCCGAGATTGTTTCATCAGTTCATAAATATTGTCAAAACTGACATTTCGTTGAAAGTTCTTTGCTCAATTACAAATTTTTATTCTTCTTCTTCTTAATCGTTATTCTCATTTGCCGGACCGGTGTAGAGGTAGTCCCATTCACTCCGGGTTTGGCTTATTGCTATGTTCCGGTGGGTAGTGGGGCTATTGAGCCTTTAACCACTATGCCCCCTCAGCTTACGCCAAACCCTTGGCATTACATTCACTCGTCCATTTGCTCATTCATATATACTTTGAGGGAGATTCCAACCCCACTAACAACTGCCGCGTTGTTAATGCGACATCCGAGACCACCTATTTGCGTAGCATTCCGAGAGCACGAGACACCGTGTTGACTCGGCTTACGGTTTCGGACACCCATTCTAGTACTGACCAGGCCGATCTATGCTTAACTTTGCTGATCGCACTCGAATGGTTATTCTAACCGCGCCGAATCGGGACGCTACAATTTTTATATTATGTCTAAAAACTTTCGTGACTTATGAGTATTAAAAAAATATTTTTTCTCAATGAAGTAAAAATATTGAGACAAGAAATTTTACATGTAAAGCAGAAATTTTAAGACCAAATGTGTTGCTTAAAAAGTGAGACGGTTTAAAGAACAAAAATAAAGCCTACGAAAATATTTCTAGTTTATTTCATTACGCTATGAATAGATTTCACCGAACACATTAAGATTACTCCAATAAATCCATATCAGGGCCAAATAATCAAGAAGAAATTAATATTAACATATTGACAAATGTTATGCTGGTACTATTAATATACTAACTGATATAAACAAGCTTTGCACACACAAACTCAAGGGGGGTTTATAATACAAAATATGAGTGTCTAATTAACAAACACACAGTGTTTCCGAGTAATTCGCAGTATTTAATCATCAATAAATATACCGCTTACAGCATATTAAAAATTATTATTTAGTTCATCGTAGCACAAGAGAATACCATATTTATCGGACTACTGACTAAGTATTACAGCAGCAATGTACTATATCGAAAAATAGGGGTGTACAAAAAGAATGTACTACAATACTTCTGAAAACATCTATGGGAAGCAATGCGTTATTTTTAGAATTTTGCACTTAAATAGTTTAAACTTTTGGACAAATGTACCTCTAGGAAACTGAAATTATCCGGGATTTGGGATAATGCGCTTATGATCATAAATCATAAAATAATGCTTTGTACTGTACCTGTTCTTACAAGGTCGAAAACTAACACTTTATTATACCTTACCTAAAGGCGTGAATACGAAAATTTGTAAAATCTGTAAGTAGCTTCCAAACATTGTTTTCATGATCATCTCTATTTACCGTAACCATTACGACTCAAAATATTAAAACACAATTAATTATTTAGGTACTTTCATATACATAACTTCATGAGCATATTTACATTTATGAGACTACCTCAATATTGAAGAAACATTAAATGTCTGGCAAATGTGAGTTAATATTCATAAAAATAAAAAATATTTAAAGATTTATAGATTATAAGCTAAAATGTTAAATTATAAACTAAAACGTTAAATTTAATAATATAAATTAATTTCAACGACATAAAATTTAGAATTTTCTTCAGCACTATTTATATTTTACATTTTTACTTCCCTTCTTTTTTTTTAAATGTCTATGGTGGGTGTGTAATTCCCCCGGATTCCCTTAACCGATTTTAATCAATGGAAATTTTTTAGTTGCCGGTGGTTCTTCGTAAGGTTTCTAACTGAAAAAGGAAAAAATTTCAAGCAAATTGTACAATTTCAAATTTTACCGAAAATACACATTTTGGGGTCCAAAGAACCCGGAACCCCTTGACCGATTTTTTTTGTATGTAGAAGTTTTTTAACTGCCGTTAGTTCTTTGTAAGATTTTTAACTGGATCAGAAACGGAAATTCAACATGTTTTTTGGTATCAAGTTTTTTATAAAAAAACTTTTTATTTTGAAATTTTAAAAACAGTATTCTTTTGCATCTAAAAGCAAATCAAATATTTTTTTGAGCGCTGTATCTTCAAAAAGAAGGCCGATATGAATTATTGAAAATTTTGACACAAACGCATGCCCGATTAATAAATAAAATATCCAATCGTATCGTTTAACAGCCCTTAATAACTGTAATCAAGTACTGTAAAAATATTTTTAGAATTATGAAAATTGTAATAATAGCAGGTTCCCAGATTTTTTAAAAATTCAAATCAGTAGTTCTCAAATACCCATTTTTTTAAACTGTGAACAGTTTGTTTTATTACTAATATCCAAAATTTTACAGTGATTAATCATTAACTCAATAAGTAGTTTAGGAGAATAAAAAATAGTTTTCAATCATTTTAAAAATTAGGAAAAAGTTTCAAACTACTTAATATCAACAACGCGCGATCCGGAAGTTACGTGATGTTAACTACGCCTGTCGATTAGCTCTAATTAAAAAACATGTGTTTCATTTTTGACAACTCTTCAATTAAACTATTCATAACGAAGCGCAGTATCTACGGCCTTATGTGAGTAGATGTGAAAGTGCCAGCGACGTGCTTCGCCCATTTGTATTTTTCTGTACCTTTGGTATAGGGAGTTATATTTCATGAGATATTTTCGATTTGAGATGTTTTGGACAGAATAAACCTTAAAAAATTTGCATCATAAACTGAATTTTGTGTACTTATCAGTGGAATCTAAAAAAAGACCTCGAAGCAAATTAGTCTCTTCTTCCCGAACTCCCGAATTTTTTTGAAAACTTTGATTTTAATGCCTTATTGCTCAAAAACGAGTTGCCAGAACGCCAATGTGGTGTACGCTCCCGTTAGAATATGCGAGCAGTGCGATCTATAGTCACTGTCAGGGCGTAAAAATTGACGCAGACATCGGTTTGAAAATAAGATAAGCAACAAATACTAACGTACGGAAAGTTCTGACAAAGTGCTTCGCTTTATGTTTTAGCTAAATAACATTACGCGTGCTTCTGCGCATACTTAAAAATAAGTAAAAATTAATAAATTTAGAACTTTCATAAAATTGTCTATTGTAAAATCTCTGACCTTCACGTTTTTCAGGGTTTCCGTACGATCGTGAATACTACGACTTATTTTTAGTAGGCCAGGATTAACATAACTGTTGATTTTAAAAACATACAGTAAAGAAAAAATGAAATTTCACCGTTTAACTGGCCGAAAAATAATCTTCATAGAAAAAGAAAACTGCAAAGTGCAATTTTCAATACTTACAAAGAATATCTAGATAACGTAGTTGGTTCTGTTATTCTTTATGAAAAGCTGCCAGTAACAAAAGTAGGTAACTTATTCGTTTTCTAGGTAGACTATTAAATATTACATAATCAATTCATCAAGAAAAAAAACTTGTTTGGAGAATACGTACTAGCATAACTAATTGTTGGTGGGTTGTTGTTATACTTTCTCAATACGATTTGTTTTGCTGCTTTAATTGCAACTTGCAACCGCGATTGCAGCCACAACAAATGTGAACGTGCAATAAGTTAGTGAGCATACACCATTTTTTAAATACAAATTCCATGTTATAAAAAGTAAAACCTGAAAAAAATAACTAACACATATAAAACATTTTTGTGGGTGTTGATAATTCTATAGTAAATTATTTTAATTATTTATCCATCTATGCACTACTATCAAAATAAGTCATAAAGTATTAGTCAATACAAAGCAGTTCACGCTAAAATTTGACGCAGACTTAGCTCATAGTTTCCAAAAAAGTTGCAGGTATTTTAATGGACTAACCGATTGAAAATGGCCGCAAGGCTGTTGGTGGCGATTCACGAAGAGGAGGTTCAACAAGTGCAACAACATGAATGCCTGCTGTCCTTAAACATGCTGTTGATTTTATCTAGTTTTACAGTGCCAGTTATTCGACGATTCGCATTGATAAAAATTGCAATGTGTTTAATGACAGCAGGAATTACTCTTGATACAGTTGAACCTCCTCTTCCTGGATTGTCACGAATATCTTCACGGCCATTGTTGATTCTGTTAGCCCATTCAAATTCTTGCAACTTCGTAAGTGTACTTTCTTGAAACTGTGAGCCGAGTCTGAGGTAAATTTCAGCAGATTTGTACCCTTCACTGACAAGAAATTTAATTATATACGCGCGTTTATGTATTGTTGCCGGTTTAGAGCTTTTACGTTAAAAATGTGCATAACAAATAATTGCACGAATCACTACATCACGGTTTTGGAGTGAATTATTCGCGTATATCGAATATTGCGACTACTCAATCAGGAAAGCACAATGGTGGTAAATGATAAAATGTGAGAAATCTAGTATACAAAACTCTTGCATTTCTTAATTAACGCATTGCTACATTGAAATGTGTTTAAACATGGAGACTTAAACCAGAAACGCAATCTCGGATATAAATAATTTTAAAAACATTTTTTTTACATACATGGAGCCTTGCTCTATTAATAGCTATAATACTGGTTAGACGAAGAAGTAAAAAAACAACTAATGCGTATGTAGTTTACGCAAACAGGCGATCAAACAAAGTTTATTAAAGCCGCATCATGTTTGTTAAAAATAATAATATGTAATTACAATTACTGGTTAATTAACTCTTTTTATAATAAAAACACAACGTAGGCTATTAACGTAAAGTATTAATATTTAATTTATTGATGTAAATACAGTCAGAAATTAATGCTAGTCCTCGCCGAATTTGACGTAACTAACTACCAAATTGTATGTCATTTGTTACACTAGAAAGAACATGAGGCATTTAAAGGCGATTAGGGCCGCTCCTCCGAACAGTTAAAATCGTTCAAACTTTAGCAGGCCCTGTCCTGAAATAACTCAAGTGTTAAGTGTACAAGGTAATAATACAGTTTGAGTTAGGCGTTAAAACCACAAACGCCGAAACAGACTCCAACTACTCCAACTAGAGCTAACACCACCGGTCAGCAGTTGTAACAACTTCTAGTTTATCTTGCAAGATAACAGACCCTGTAACTTAGGTGCTAAATTTCACACCCTCTCGTGGCCACTACGGTGGCCCCTTCGCCGGAGGCTCGTAAAACGAGCAACTAAATACAGATATTGTGAAACGCTAAAATTGGGGGGTTCTTTTATAGCCTAAACAGAAATGACATTTTGAAGGAAAAGTATATAAATATTTATTTCTGAAGATGATTTATGAATGAGAATATAATCAAAAAGCTGATAATAGATATTAATATCTATCGTATTTGCAAAGGTGTAAATTGTATAAGTATAACGTTGTACAGTTCACTGGTTAGATTTCTAAGACAAAATGGATGGAACAGGTCGCATACTTTTTACGTTGTAAATATTTCAGACCCAAGGCGTAAGGCGCGTGCGCCGACTACGTAAAGGCGCTAGATATGTAATGCGCTCACGACCTCGGATCAACAATGGTTATAACAACTTTATTTATAGGGTTATCAAAAATATGCAACGAATAAAAAATACTTTTATTAGAGCTAGTTGATTCGCGTAGCTAAAATCACGTAACCGTAACCGGAAAACGCGCTGTTGATATTAAAAAGTATCGCTTTTTTCTTAATTTTTATTATGGTTGGAAATTATTGTTAATGCTAATAAACTACTTAAAAGTGTATACTGAACTGTTTAAAGTTTATAACGATTGGTGTTTGCGTTTTAGAATCAAAATTAATCAATTTCAAACTTTTCAAAAATTCCTGGAAGGCGTCACAGTAAAATTTGGAAAATTAGTAAAAAATCAAATTTGTAGTTCATTGCAAGCTCTATCGTCTGAGAAAGTTTATACAAAATGGCGTAGGCAGTTTTAGAGCAGTAATTTTTTTAAATTTCTAAAATTTTGAGATTTTTGATATTTACAATTTTCATATTTCTTAAAATATTTTGACATCATTTGATTATACTTATTACGGGCTACGAAATAATACGACAATTTGTATTGATTGTAAATTTTGTTTTTGAGTAATGAATCGGGCATGTATGTTAAAATTTCCAAAAATTCGTAGCGAGATAGGTTCGTTGGTGTGGCTGCCACCCACAGACCACTTTTTTGGGTTTCTTGGTCCCCAAAACGCGTATTTCCATTAAAATCTGCAATTAGGAAATTTGCATGAAATCACAATCATCATAGTAGAAGTACGGGAAAGTAAAAATGCCTCTATTCCATCTATACTGCAACTTTATTACACCTCAGTCAGTTCGTGACGTCAAGGTAAATTATGCCTTCTTAATAATCATACCGTTTCGAATCCTAAGTAGTCCAAAATACAAAAACTTTGCGAGAGAGATTCAAAAATTAGAAGGGGGACACGTGTGGCCCCACTAAAAATTAACTTTCTCTAAAAACTAACATTAGACTTTGATTTTACTAGTCAAGATGAGTAATTCTTCTGAAGCAGAAGTTATTTATTGTTTTCCGTTTTGTAAATAAAGAGGTACCAATATTTGATTTTCAAAAATTCATAGAAGTACGCACATTGGAATTATGGTATTCGGCAAAAAACCAAATTGTAGACCCTGTTCGCCTCTATAAGACTACAAAGTTTAAAAAACACGTATGTCAATTTTTGCTAAATATTATTTTAAAAATTTCAAATATTTGGAACAATTTCTACAGTAGTCCCACCAAGTGTAAAATTATCTAGAAGATAACAATCGATTTTGATTCTACTAGTCATGATGAGTAATTCTGCTTAAAAAAATTTTATCAGTCCCCGTTTAATAAATAAAGTACTTACTTTTGATTTTCAAAAATTCATAGAAGGCGTCACAGTGAAATCATATATTTCAGCAAAAAAACAAATTGTAGAAAATCTTCGGTTCCAGCACCCTACGAAGTTTTAAACAAATCGCGTGGGCAATTTTTGAAAAATACTTTGTTGAACAATATTTATTTCAAAAATTGTCATTGCGATTGTTTTCGGATTTTCGAAATAAATTTTGTGTTACGGTATACTAATTCGCAAAGGTCGCTTAAACAAGTTGTAGTTGTTCCCGATTAGACAATTACTTTTTGAGTAAATGGGCTTTAAAATCGAGATTTTCAAAAATCATAGCGGCCGCCATTTTGAAGCTAGAGAGTTTGGTAGAAAAGTTTTCCACTTGTCATATGTTTTCATCTCAGATCATGTGCTCAAATTTCCAAAATTTAGTTTTACAAAAAAAACGCTACCAAAGAAACATGTCTAACTGCCGCTTCCGGAATCCTAGATATCTCTTCGTTTAAAATTTTTATCAAAATCGGCCCAGTACTTTCCCCTTTAGAGGCGTCACACACACACACACCCACCCACAGGCAAACATTTTTAAAACCACTTTTTTGGGTTTCCTTAAGCCTCAAAACGCGTATTTCCGTAAAATTTAGATTTCGAAAATTTAAATAAAATCAATACTTCGCCATACCGAAGGCATGGGAAAGTAAATATGAAAATGATGTATTTAGAATTTCATAACTCACAAACGGGAAAACTGGTAACAATTGGTTTAGTAACCATACCAAAACGCAACTCATATGCAAGAACACACGCACGATATAAACGAGGTTTCCACATATGAACGAACATTACATTAAACAGATGATAAAGTGGTGTTGGCAGATGACTAACAAGATTTTGCCAAATTGAATCAACCCACATGAATAAAGAAAAAAACTGAACAGAGAAAAGTACTTCGCGAAAATGTATGTATACGAGTATTTACTTACATCAAGTTAGAGCGACCAGAATTTCCAATAAAGAAACTTGAAGCAATGTCATTCCAACTTAAATATGGTTTAAAATTGTTTTAGATATTTATTAACTGCAATAATCACCTGACAGCTGATAGTATACTGTGTAGCTATTGTAGAAAACCATAATATTGTTAACATTTCAATTAAAGTTGAATAAGTACTGCTCTGATTACTATAACTTAAAACAACATTCCCTACCTACATTTTCTGGGCGTAACAAACTACCGATCACACAACGCAACTAAAATGAAAATCGTTAACGGCTAAGCTCAAGCTCATATATAATCTACATTCTACACCGTAAATAAACTTAAACCTACTCAATATTAAAATTACAATATGTCAAAAGTCAAGGCAGTTCATGAAAAACACTCATTTACTGTTATAGTCCGATGTGGAACACATTTTGAAGCTACATTATGTGTATTCTTCCAAGAGAACAATATTGCTATTAAACTGATAGTTTTTGTACACCAATTTAATTACTTCATTTATGACATTTAATTATTACCTTTGGTTTCATCATTTTCAGAAGGTATAAAAGACCATCAGTGAGATTTTTAAGTATTCGAGATTCGAAAATCGACTTCTTCTGAATTATTGTCGTTTACATAAAAATAATACTCCAAGTTCTTAATTTGGTCAAGCAAATTCCAAGACGAATATCAAGTATAAAGGTCGTTCCAAAACTTTTGGAATTAATTATAAAAAATAACAGGGTGGCCACTTAAAACTGCTTTTCAAATTCTCTGACTTATCCCTGACTTCCCTGACTGATAAACTTCAGTTTTCCCTGACTCATTTTTATGTTACAAAAGCCAATTTCAACTGTTTTTTTTTTAATAAAAATTGTAACCGAACATAAAAATTAGCAAAGTAAACTTAAATTATTTTAAAGCAAATGTAAATTTTTCAACAAGCATAACAAAATACAACATCTAAACTTTAAGAAAAACCAAATGAAATAAATATAAATTTTATAATAGGTAACAAAATTTTCGAAAAATAAAAATATTAAAATAATTGCATTTTACAGGATTTTCCCTGACTATTTCATGAAATTCCCTAACTTTACGTTGAAATTGTTACAATTTCCTGATTTCCCTGACCAAAATAAAAAAATTCTAAAATCCCTGACTTTTCCCGGTTTTCCCTGTTTTCCAGAAAAGTGGCCACCCTGAATAAACCAAGCCTTTTCTACACCACTTAAGACATATTACTTAACATATTTTGAAAAGTAATTTTGTACTATCGTTTCAGGCGCCAACACGGATCATAAGATCGCACCACTCTTACCTCTGTACTGGGAGGGCAGCTAGATAGTAGTCATTATTACAACAATATACTACATTTTATTCAAATAGTATAAATATCGTAGAAAATGATAGTACAAATGTTTTGCGAATATTTCAATTCTTTCAATTGTTGCCTATAAACAGAAATCGTGGATGCGGAAGCTGTCCCAACAGGTCAAGGTAGGTTTGTTTCGGTCTCTAGGGTTCACAAACTTCAGAAAAAAATGTAAAATTGTTGGTATCTATAGCTACAAAACTGGAAACGTTTTTCGCAAAACAAAAAAATGTTTTTTTTTTCGAAAAATCGTTAGGATTAAAAAATCGGAGATCATCAAGAAAAAATTCGTCAGCCAAAAATTGGGCTAAAAGAGGCAAACCAACCCTGCTTCATACTTATATATCGTACCTACAAATCTATGCTACCACTTATTCATGACCAAATTTAGCTTAATCAGAAATGTTTTATCGTCCTCCGTTTATGTTTAGATTGTATTAGCGGACTAGGACACTAATCAGATTGTAGCTTAATCCAAGCTCTATGGGCCTATAAAATTTGAAAAAATCTTGTAGCTTGCAGTTTTTGAACATTTTTCACTTCGCAGTTTTAGTTCTTTTAAAAATTATGATGGAAGATGCTTAGTAATCGTCCTCGGATCATAACTTGTCCAAGTCCAAAACTGTTCGTGAGTGAGAAATTTTTTTTAAATTACGAAGGATTGGAATTTACATTTTCTGCAGTAGCCAACCAAATCCTAAATTCGTAAGCCAAAAAATGAGAGGGGAGAGGGAACGTGCAGCCCCACCAAACATAAAATTTTCTAAAATCAAACATTTGATTTTAGTTCTATACTAGTCAAGATGAGTAATTCTTCTTAAGCAAAAATTATTTATTGTTTCCCGTTTAATAAATAAAGGGTACTAATTTTTGACTTTAAATATTCATAGAAGATGCCACGGTGGAATTATGGTATTCAGCAGAAAACCAAATTGTAGTTTGAAAAATGTAATGTTGAAAATTTCAAAATTTAGAATATAGATTTTCTACAGTAGCCCCCCCCCCCCAAGTATACAAGTAATTAAAACTAACATTAGATTTTGGTTCTACTAATCCTGACGAGTAATTCTGCGTAAGAAAAAATGTTTAATCGGACCCCCTTTAATAAATAAGGAATCCATTTTTGATTAACAAAAATTCATAGAAAGCCTTACAGTGAAATTGTAGCTTTTAGAAAAAAAAAAACAGATTATGGCCAATCTTCGATTCTAGCAGCCTACAAAGTTTTAAAAAAAATCCTGTGGACAGTCTTTGAAAAACTTATTTTTTTTAATTTTTGAAATTTTGGTGGAACGCTGCTGCAATCGCTTCTGATTTTCAAAATTAATTTCATCGTATACTACCAACAAAGAACACTCAAACAAATTGTAGTTGAACCAGATCAGATAACTACTTTTTGAGTAAATGGGCGTTAAAGTCGAGATTTTAACAATATCGTAGCGGTCGCCATTTTGAAGTTAGAGAGTTCGGTAAAAAAGTTTTCGATTTACCTTAAGTTTTTCTCTCGGATCTTGTGCTCAAATTTCAAAAATTTGGTTTTAGAAATAAACGCTACTAAAAATACATGTCTTCCGCTTCCGGTTCCGGTTTTTTTGAGAAGTTAACTAGAACTACAATTTTCGATATACGCCTTGATTTAACGTTTCGTTAATATCGGTCCAGTACTTTCGCCTTTAGAGATATTATACACCTAAACCTAAAACCTAAACCTAAAAAACACTATCTTAAGTTCATTGAGCCCCAAAACGCGTATTTCCACTAAAATATCGATTTCGTAAATTAAAAATCAAATACTTCCCTACAGCGAAGGTATAAGGAACTAAAAAAGGTATAAATATTCAATTCCAACAATAAACAGAATCCAATGATACCATTCATTTAAAAACTCATTTTCAGATATTATTAATTAAAAAATAAAATTATGTTAAATAATTTAAAATTTTGTTTGAAAACTGCCGAAATTTATAGAAAAAGCATTTTAACTCTACACAGTTATTATATAATTGTAATTTTATTCCAATGTTGCAAAAACCTAAAAACATACCATGCAGGTGATAATTGATAATACAATTTTTGTACGTCAACATTTTTTACTTTCACTTTCAGTTGTGGGTTTTCTTCCGATAACTTGTCTTTGGACTCAAATTTTTATTATTAACCAGCAGCACTCAAACTAGTTTCATTAATTATATTCTCGCACTTTAAAGGTCCCTTTAACAAACAAATGTTTTTTCTGGTTTGTATACATACACTGTGTCCATAAAGTAACCCCCCCCTCCCAACTAACTTTTGAACGACTTGATATTTTTCTACAAAATTTGGTGTGCTGTACTGGGAAATTTAATACTATTTTTCAGACCATATTAAAATTTTGTATCATCCAAAATGACGCCTGGGCGCCATTTTGAATTTTTTTTAATATAAATGGGGGTCGAGTGACACCTCATTTGAAAGGTATTTTAATTCTGCGTCTGATCCTAGAGTTTCAAAGAAAAATATTCAGCCATAACAAAATGGCGGATTTTAAACAAATGGACTCACTCAATTCAAAATTGTTTTGATTTTTTTATCCAGGGTCGAGTGACACCTCATTTGAAAGGTCTTTTAGTTCTGCGTTTGATCCTAGAATAACAAAGAAACATATTGAGCCATAACAAAATGGCGGATTGTAAACCAATGGGCTCACTCACTAAATTTTCCCAGAAATATCTCAGGTGGCTTGACATAAAATTGAAAACGTTATGTTTCAACAAGACGGTGCGCCGCCTCATTATTATAGGCCTGGTTCTGACTTTCTCAACGGACATTTTCTTGGAAGATGGATTGGTAGGCGGGGGCCTGTAGAATAGCCGACTCACTCCCCAGATTTAACTTCCTTAGATTTTTTTCTATGGGAATATCTGAAATCGAAAGTGTACAGAACCCGTCCAGAAACAATTGAAACACTGGAGCAACGCATTACAGAAGTTTGCAGAAATATCGCTCCAGAAACTTATGAAAATGTAAGGCAGGAATTTCATAACCGACTTTTTCTATTTTGGTTCTTTACTGACTACTTTATGAAACTCATTTGGATTTCATAAAGCAACTCCTAAAAGAATTCAAAATTTTATTTTGTTAGGTTGGTGACAACAAAACCTTCACACGTTATAAACATAACCTTCAAATTGTAAGTTCTAAAAATTAAGATTATTTAGCGTATTTTCCGCTACTTTGCGTAGGTGTGCAAGATAATTCTTCTTCCATCTTATCTTCAAATCTTTGGTATTTTAAAAATTAACTCACTTTCAAATTGTTTGTCTAAATTTTAATTTGACAGTAGTTTGAATTGTTTGAAATGTGTTTTAAATGTTACCAACAGCCACATAACAAAAACAAAAAACCAAAAATTTTCCTAATCGATTATATTTTTAAATTAAAATATAAAATAAGGTAATTTTTAACTTTTTGGACCAAAATAGAAAAAATAGTATAAAATACACGTTTCATAAGACATTTAAGCGCACTTGTCCATTAGAAAACTCGCCGCAAGCGGCTCGTTTTCTAACTTGGACGCGTGCTCTAAAATCATGTCTTATGAAACTTGTTTTTTAATATACTATTTTATGTGCCAAGAAGTGAATGGTAAACATTTCGAACACTTAATTTAATTAATTTAAGCTTTAATTCTTAGTTTTTTTAAATAGACTTCTTTATCTTCAAACATTGTCATTTTGTTGTGGCTGAATATTTTTCTTTGAAACTTTAGGATCAGACGCAGAACTGAAAGACCTTTCCAATGAGGTGTCACTCGACCCCCCTTTCCATTAAAAAAAAAAAATTTCAAAATGGCGCCCAGTCGCCATTTTGGATGATACAAAATTATAATATAGTCTGAAAAATAGTATTTAATTTTCCATTACAGCACACCAAATTTTGTAATAAAATATCAAGTCGTTCAAAAGTTAGTTGGGGGGGGGGGGGTTACTTTATGGACACAGTGTATATTGTAATCTAGCATGGGTTTTACTATTAGCACCTATTTTTGATATATCCTGTAGAGTGACAATTGTGTTCTTTTAGCTCTAGGGCTACTATAATAACAAATATTTTGCTGGTCCGGCAACTAGTTTTACAGTCCAAAATTTCATAAAATCGTAATAGCGATATTCGTAAAAAAATCCCAGGGATCGCTCCAATGTAAATTCACAAAATTAAATATCTGAAAAAATTCTATCCAAAAAACACCCACTACCGCTTTTGTTAAATTAGTTTTAAGCTTGTTTTGTCGATTAATGTATCCGATAATATACATTTATTTAATTAATGGTCTGCTCCTGTATCACCATTTGAAAAAAAATTATAAAACGTTTTAAAAGGACACTTTGACTTTAAAGATAGTATTGAAAACGCTGGCCAACGCTATAAAAAGAAATATAATGTTAGTAAATCTAATAAGAGAGGTGTCATAAATCTGCATTTGAATATTGTAATTATGATCACGATTCGCAAAGCAGTTATAATCAAATGCATTACTGCATAATAATACTTTTAATAACTACGTGAGCAAATACAGGTACTAAAACTTACAGGATATTTCATTGCCATACGTTCATATACAAAACCCAATACCGAAAGCTGCTTGTCACTTTTGTTAAGTTATTTTTTTTCATATAATAATTGGTAAACACTAAACACCCATCTCTCGCTATTTTGTTACCCAAATTTTTATTTCAAGAAGGTTGCTAAGCACAAAACAGTGATTTAACACATCAACATTCTACTAGCAACTAGCATCGTTCCTGCAAATTGCATAGTATTTAAATAATTTTATACTAGCGGAATCCGTGGTCTACGACCCACGCTTTTTTCTAATGAAATGTAATGTAATAAATAAGCTGTATCCAGTTGCACGACATGTACCGAATGTGTCTTGCAGTATTGTATATTATCAAATACATTCGTGTTTTTGAACTGTAAATAGCAATTCAGTACTCGAGGGGGATAAAATAATTGTAGGTAATAAAACAACGTTTCCAGATATTTGCTGATATCTCTTGAAATCTCAGCAGCAATGCAATTTGTAAATCTGGTTTGAGTTCTTTAAGATTCAGGTTATCTTCGCGCACAGCACCGTTTGCATGATCTGACCTGCATTTCTCTGCGTAGTTTTTGGTAGACTTTGGATCTGTCCCTAGTCTTGCGATAAGTAAAAGTCTAACCAAAGAAAAAGAATATCTAACCCATAATGTGTATTCCCCGAGGAGTCTGACGTGGGATTGCCAACTATCGCCAGACTAAACCGTAAACATTAAATTTTGCTTATCTTTATCGAAAATTGTAGCGCCCCGCCGTACCAACAAATATGCGCCCTATATAATAGACGCGTCAATATGTGGCTTGTAGTAGCGTGGCGCCCTCCCACGTTGAGTCAGATGGAAGGAATTCTAATTAACATAAAAACCCGTGGGCTATGCCCTGTTTCTTTTTGTTAACAATAAATAGGCGAAAAAAGTAGGTAGCGTAGCGAACTTATAGTAAACCCTGATCCCCGCCCTTTGTCTCAACGTTTAGTGACGACGTATTCAGTAACAATATTATCGACGCACCTTATTAATTATGTTTACGGGTTTCAATGTTTATATAACAGTCAAGCAGTGTAATTGGTGCCATGAAGCTGCGATTTGCTAATAATTATTTGAAAAGAAAAGCTGGTTGCGTAGCCCACGAGTTCTGCTATTAGTAATAAAATCAGCCCCAATTGGCAATTGTTTGTAGAGAAAACGGTGTGGCATAGTCCACGGGTTCTGGTATTTTATTGTACAAATACGCGCTTAACAAAGAAATATCATATTTAATTAGCTAAAATCACCTGCAGTCAGATAAGCAGTCGTCTGTAAAGAACTTTTTATAAATTAATTTTTTTGCTATAATTCTTCCAATCTAACTGCATCCCAAAATATCTGGGTCAATGAGTGTTTATGAATTCCTATCTTACGGATATTTGTAACCACAACCGTCATTGTTATTTCATAGGAAAAATGAATAATCTGTACGCAGAAGTACCTCTTTTATCAATAAAATAGTTTATGATGTTCGATGTATTAAATATTAGAAAATTGAAAGTAAAGGTTAGTGTTTGGAGAGACTTTAAATGATGTGTTCGTTTAGAAAAGAAAATGCGGTGACATTCTGGTAATTACAATTAGACAAACTAAACGTAAAAGGACCTCTGCTTTTTATTCCACGCTCTAATTTGGCGGGCCCCTAATCCATTTGCGCCTGGGTCCTACAAATACCCCAATCCGCCACTGGGGAACATAGGATTATTTTTATATTGTTGGAATTCGGTAATTTCCCCAGAAAATAGCCCACCGGACGTTATAAAAGCCAGGAATATAGGAATTCTTAATTTTTGAGTCGTCTTAGTTCTTAGAATTACACATTAATCGTTTACTAACGCAACGTATTATTTGTACCTTACTTAACCAAAAGAAGTAAATTATAATGAAACCTGTATTTGTAATAATTTAATAAAATAATCAATTGTTTGTAAATATTTTATCGCAAGGCCTTGTTGAAAACATTTTGCTCTTACAATAAACAATGTCTTCTCCAATCAAACCATTATTTATTTAAAATTTTGATGATAATATTAAAATGCATTTGTTGGTTCGTAAATGGGTAAACATTTTTTTTAATGTACATACATACCAGTTGTCAACGAATCTATTAGACAAGTCATAACTTCTAGAATATTAGGTGTATCAAAATGAGATTTGGTATAGGTAAATGGTATGTGAAGAGGAGAGTTTTCGCATATTTTTCACTTTCCGGTCACTTCCGGTTTCACCGGAAATGGCTCCGGTTTTGAATTTTTAAATGGAACACCCTGTATATTGTAACATTTTTGGATTTCTGAGACAATTCTGGATCAGAATGTGACATTTTAAAAAGTTTTTACGCCTACTTCATTTTTTTAGAGTCACTTTTAATATTGCATCTAGGTGGCCGTGATCGGACGTAAACTAATCTGAGGACCTCAGGTGATGTCAGAAAATTACAATCGCAAAGTTTTAGTGACTAGTATGATAGATAGGAATAAGACAAGTTGGCAAAATTACATTTTCGTGTCTAACTATTATTTTTCAAATGTGGACTATTTTTTGACAAGCACTTTCCGAGAAAAGTATTTTTTGACGAATCTAACGATACTAATTTATTTGCGATTGGGTTAAAAATAAGAACATAAATTAAATATTACTAAGGAAAATACTGGATAATAATTTATTTACTTTTGTCAAGTGTGTCATGGATTTACACCTAATATTCTAGAAGTTATGACTTGTCTAATAGATTCGTTGACACCTGGTATACATATGCAACGAATTAAAACTCCGAACGTTCTCAGATAATATTTATAATAGCAACAAAAAAAATATTATACCTGAATCAAAACTGAAATTCTTGCATCAATAATTAAAATGTAAAATTTACACGCTTAACAAAAGCGTCGAGAAAAGCGTACCGACCTGTTTTACCAAATGGGCGTAGAGCTTCCGGTATCGTCTTACAAGTCACATCACCTGTTAAATTATCATATGTGAATATGACACACGCGTTCACTTTTTGAATGCTCACGTTCAAGATATTAGTCAAGTATACATGAATGACTGTAGGATGAATTGCGTGGGTAGGTTATATCGATTCAGGATTTTCCAAGGTACAATGAACATAATGATGTTATTTTAATGGTCTGTTTAATCTGTTTTGTAGTATAGTAAATTAAGTTGCATAAACATTAAAAACTAAACGCTCAGAACTGTTTTAATCTTCAAATAAACTGTTTTAATAGAAACTTTGGAACAAATAATGTTAGAAGAACTTGAGAAAACCGTCTACTGTAAAATTTTTATTATTATTATTTTTAAAGATTTTTTACTTCCGTATAGTTTCACTGATTCAACGAAAATTTTCGATTTACAGATTTTGACGGAAATACTGTTTTGGTCCCCATGAGTTGTACGTGGGTTACGCTTCATAACTCACAACGTCATAACATACAGTCCGATTTCGATAAACTTCGGATCCTACGGGGATATCAGAAAATCTGCTTTTAAAACAAATTCGAAACCGGAAGCGCAAGCTAGATATGTATTTTCAGAAAATTTGCGAATTCATAAGCAGAGTTGGGTAAAAAATGAAGAAATTTTCATGCCCGGGCCCGGCAAGTTCAGAAGATGGGTTAACCCGGCGCGACGTGTACATGATTTGAGAACCGGCTCGGCCCGACAAATTCAAAAACGGGCTGGGCTGGCCCGGCTGGAAGGCCCAAGTAATGAAAAGTCGAAAATCTTTACGTTAATAATAAACAAAAATCGATTTTTCTTTGTCGAAAAAGATTGTCCCGGGGGGACAAAGGAAGTCCCGAGACCAGAAAATAAAATTTAATCTAAAAAATGGAAGGGGAATTAGCCGTCAATGAAATGAGAGAACAAACATACGTGCACGAAAACACATTTTCAAAACCTTTTAATTTTACCTTAGCCCAAAAGTTATTTCTTCGTCAAAAGTTTAAAACGAGAATTTTCGTAGTCAATATTTCTATTCCCTATAGAGAAAGCAGAAAACAAAAATTGAAAATTTCCTTTCTATTTTCTAAAAACTTTCTGGCTGCCATCTTTTCCGTGCTTTTACCATAAACTTTTTTCGGCGACTCAATTTTTACCTGCTGTCAAAATGTTAAATTTCAGGCTTGTAAAATAGTACCTAATTTTCCATAAACTTATAAAAAAGTATTCATACCGATTTTAACTTATGACGGACCGATCTCGATTTCGAAAAGTTGCATAAAACGATAACTAATAATAAACTAGCGGAACCCGTGGTGAATGCCTCATGCTTTTTTAACAATGAAATAACCATTAGTGTAGCGTACCATGAATCGTGGTCCTAGTTTTATAAATTTTAATTCTAGATAAAGCGAATTTGAAAAATTTGTTCGGCAAAATTAGGGAGGGAAAGTTCAAGTACCCCCCCCCCCCCCCCAAATATTGCTGCACCTAAAAATTAAGTTTTCAATCTTATTCTACTATTAATCATAAGTACTTTAGGTGTAACAGAAATTTTTAATCGTCCTCCGCTTACTAAAGAGGGGGGCATAAATTTACCTTTTTTTAAAAATTCCTAGTGGGGCGTCACAGAGAAATTAGTGGACTGGAGGGCGAAACAAATACTACCCCCACCCCTAGCTCTATAAGCTTACAAAATTTATAGCCAGTTTATGACAAAATGGTTTGGCAATGTATGAACTTTTAAAATATTTTCGCTACACATTTTTCATTTGTAAAAAAATTCTATCGTATAGTGACATTGTGTTTCTCTGGGGTTGTTGTAATCCAAAATTAACCCCGACCCTTCAACTAATTGTTGAGTAATAAGGCGTAACAGCCGAAGTGCCCAGTAAAACTAGATTTGTCTTAACGCCCTCTATCAAATTCAGTTCTTACATTTATAAAATACGGCTTGTGAAAGAAATGCTACCCAAAAACATGTCTAACTTCTGTTTCCTATGCCGGTTCGTAAAATATAACTTAATATCTCTAAAACAACTTTTCGTTGTACCTATGTATATCAAATTTCATTAAAATCAGTCCAATAGTTCCTGAGATTTCGGCGACACACACACGCACACATTAAAGACAGTTATCTTTTAAAACCATTTCTGTGTTCCTGGAAGGCCAAAACATGTATTTCCCTCAAAACTTCATTTTCGAGATCAGAAAAATTTCCATACTGAAAGTATGGGCAAGTACACAAGCCTGCGAATTCAGCTAGTTCGCTTTAAATGAGTGCTAGCAATGAACACGCTGCAGTTTTTTTTACGGCTATATTTTAGCCGACATTTTTATACGCTTGCCAGGCAGCAAGAAACGAAAGGGTTTCATTTTCACATTAGGATTTATGACATATTGTGCTTTTAAATAAAATATTAAATATTATGGTTATTGTAGTTCTCAATATGTAAGTCAATAGAGTGTGGAATGCGCAGTGTATATTCGCTTATTTTGTAAAATGTCGAGAAGACCTTTGTTGTGACTGTTTTCCAGCAGCTTGCTAATAATAAAAATGGCAATAATTAGCAGCCTCAGTAATGAAATTTGTTTGTCTGTTTTGAAAGAAATTGTATAAAATATGCTGCGCGAGATGCAGACATCGGGCAATAAATACAAATTTCCGACCTGCTAGAATAGTAAATAACCAAATTATACCAGCAGAAGTGACAACAAACGTAAATTTTAACTGAAAACAGTCAATAAAATGAGCGACATACAAGCAGTCGCATTTGTGTTATAGTGATAAGTCTTTCCGAGTTGTAAGATTTAGTAGTATTGCTATGGTGAGACAGTTGCGGATTTAACGTATAGATTACTATTTATTGCTAAATACTTATCAGTATTTTTTTAATCCACATGCTGACATGCTAAAATGTCTTTTCTTTCTTCCTGTAGTAAAAAGTCAAAACCTTTAAATGCTATTTTTAGAAATTTTTAATAGAATTTCGAATAATTTCCTGAATAAACAAACAGAACAGGAAGTTATAGCATTCATAAAGTATCTGCTGTTGCAAAAATTAAAATTAAAATCGATTGTAAAGCTTTCTATGAGACTTCCACACTCCGCAGCTGTTAACAGTTTTATGATTTTGAAATTTTATATATCTATAACTTAAAAACAGCTTATGCAGTATCAAATTCTTGGGATTCTGCATAGCTCAACATAAATAGCTTTAATAGTAGTTGTCACATTCGCTTAATTTTGAAACCGGTACTACATTAAAATTTTAGTTTATTTTTCAGAGATTATCACCATTTTCTATTCGGTAATCGTTACCTTGTCACATTTAAAACCTGAATGATAGCCTTTCCGATCAATTATTTGCATTAGAGTTTCATGTTTTCATTAAAAACTAGCATAAAATTTTGTTCCAAAAGCCCTTAGGTATAATCGAATTCTAATTAACGGTTTTAGAATATATTTTATGCTGCCATAAAGCTAGCCGCAGAGGCCGCAGGAATATCATAACTGTTAGCTGGTTTATTTATGCTGCTCTAACAAGCGTAGCATACGTCCCATCACACACAATAAGAAACTTAATACAACACAATAGTGTCTGTGAACAATTATTCACACCTAATAGCCATTAACGGAATTTTCAGACAAGCATTGCTGTGTCATGGCGTGAGCTTTTTACACCCCAAGAAGTCTGGTGAATACTCTTTAATTCCATTAATAATCGTCTAATCTTGAAGCAGCTATAAATATATAACGCATTCCCTGTAAAGTAAAGACAGGATGACAGGATCTGTCGGCAACATATACCACTAAAACCATTCGTTGTTTTACTGTCGGTAGTCGCATTAGAACTTAACTGCATGCTGCTATATGTTTAATGTACGAACATTAACTAATACTGACTGCTACTGGTAATATTTCGTTTAGTTTTAACCAGAATAGTTTATTTTTATCCAGAGCAACTACTTTTATCTTAAAACTGTACTTAAGTGAAGGATGTCTACTTCATCAACAGTAATAAATTTAAATTCAGGATGTATACATTTCTTGCTGAAGAAAGAATTATCAAATAAATGCAGTGAAGTTATTAAGACACTTAAACCCGTCCAATTAATACTTTTATATTATTAAAAACCTCAGATAGCTAGGCTGCGTTGTGAACACAGAGAACACTTTTCCAATTTTTTAAGCACTCAAAAAGTGTGAAACTTTTATTAAACGTAATTTTGTCTGAACTATACAAAGCGTTCAACGACCGCCTAAAGGTCACATAAAAAAATTAGAATTATCCCAACAGTCGACATTAAATTGCGACGTAGGTGTAGATTTCAGTTGGAATTTTAATGCTGTTGATCCACCCCCATTTCTACCTTTTACGTTGTTATTAATTCACGCCCATCTTGAAATTGTGCTTAGGTGTGATTGACAACGCTTTTCAGTTCAGTTATCTTATTGATGACAGATGTAGATTTGGTAAATAAAATATTTTGCATTGTTGATCAAATACAGATACAGGGTGTAGTCTGTAGTGACTTGAATTGTCTTACATATTTCCAATATTATCAAGATACAAATACAAAACAAATGTACAGTATGTTTTCCTTTAGATGCAAATTACCTTACATTTCTTATTTACATTTCATTATGTTAAGTTTTGTAGTTTTGTTGAATAAATGTGGCATTTGTCTAAGAATGCGTTAAAAGTTTAATTGGCTGACTACAAAACAGCTACAAACGATGGTGTTGAAAATGGGCAGGGTCCGTTCGGACATACGAAATCAGTGGAGAGAGCAAAGTTGTAGGTCACTAATTACGAAAAAGCCGGAAACGGCGATCGCAATGTGCTTGAGTGTTACCAAGAAGAAATTTGAGTTAAAAACGGAAAAGTGTTGCATTGCTATAAAAGTGGCAATAGCATGTTTGTTGTATTTAATTGTTCAACGAAGTGAACGTGTTTGGGTATCAGTGATATAAGGCTACTGTTAATAATTCGTTATTTACGTAATGTCTGATGTGTTGGTATGGTTGTTCTTCCTCCTGTTATTGCTGTTATTGAGCCCAAAATAAGGCTTGATAAGGCCCATCAAGACAGCTTGCTATATTCCTGAATTCGAAACAGTTCGGCGGGACCATTTGAGAGTTAATTGATAATATGACTTGTTGCACCAAAGAGCATCAACCAGTAATCCTTAAAACTTATGTCTTGGTGTAATATACGACGCTCATTTACATGAAATTTGTGCGACTCGTGCCTTTCAGTAGAGATGGATCTCGAATGGTAAGCCCATTGATATGAATGCGATTTCCATTGATCCGGTTGACAATTGGTGAACCAGTACCCGGCGCAATAATGTTCACATTCTTCCCTTACAGGTGTTTATTTAGGTCAATTTAGTGCACCGAAAATAATGGTGCAATACATTCGAGGCTTTTTGGGATTTCCAAGCGGTGACATTCCTTCACATGTAAGTAATATATCTTGATCACGCTTTGCTAGCGCAGTAATGCATATCTGGTTGCTTTTCATGTTAATACTGGTGATATGAATGCCGAATGTTTGATGCGTCTGAGAGCAACATATTTACGAAAAGTGCGTAACTTGAATAAATACGCCGACAACAAGCTTTTCGAGAATGCGACCTGATTGCGTCGGTAAATCTATGAAAGATCTCCAGCGAATAAATTTAGGCTTTACGTTGTATCCGTTATATTTCAAAATTGCATCGCACTGTTAAAATTGATATGATTCACAATTGGTGCCCGCGATCCGCCGCCACATTAGCTTTAGATTCGCACGCTACGAAGACTGCAAAATCCCAAGAAACTCCACTGCTCCGGCTCACAACCAATGGTGGTCCAGGAGGCGTGGTCTTGCACAACTACGAATTAGACTTCATAGATTGGCCGATACCATTTTTCCTTTCCCTCACTTTTTCTTTGAGTCACAACCGCAGTCTTTCCCACTCTCTCTCTCTTACAATACTCTACAAATTAGGCAAAACAAATAAAAAAATCGCACCCAGGTTTACTAAAACGCGGGAACGTTGTGTTTGTGTTGTCAGACATTTGTTTGTATTGCACTGAGTTTGCTTAGCAACGAAATCGTGTATAAACAGAGCGTTTACGCAGAAGAAGCAAGTTGGTTTTCCAAATACAGCAAAAGCTTCTGGTCATAAGCTACCCCCAGAATCGATACGATCTTCTGGTTCCGGAAAAGGCAACCACTCCACCAGCTGAGCCTCTGAAGACGCAATCTTCCTGCGAAACAACCAAAATGCATTATTTCTATCCTCGTTTCCAAAGTTCCCCAGTTAAAGCTACGCCAGAGTCATCCATCCTCTCCAAGAAAAAGAGTCTACCCGTCAGCAAGCTGACACGTTAGTCACATATCGCGGTTTGAACCCGGAGAGCTTTGTCCAACTATCAAGTCGCCTCCCACGAGTCACTTCTTAACTCGCTTTCTGCGACGCCACGTCACTCGCCCAAAGAGAGGAAAACCACGACCTAGCAGCCCCCAGCCCAACGCGGTCCAACCCCTTGTAAATACATTGGGAACTCCAGGAGTACAGGAAATTCGTGGTAAAGTGGTTCCTCAGCCCTAACTCGTCAGCCAGGGTGGCGTATCCGAGGCCCAGACACCCGACCGAACTTCGGTGTAATTGTTGTGTGCGCCCTCTCTACAATAAATACCTTAAGCAAAGTTATCAACGGTGCTAAAAAAAGTAAACCCCACACATAAAGTGATATTTTAACTAATTTTTGTAAAGACAAGTTTTGGAAATTAGTGAGTTTCTATTTCGTAGAATCTGAATAAACAACTTTTAACAAAAAAAAATATATTATACGCAATGAGTTTTTCCGATTTTTCCCACCCGTTTCCCCATACTTTTCACAACAAAATAACTATTATGTATATTTTTAGAACAAAACGTAATATATGAAAAAAAAACTAATTTATGCCTCAAAAGCTCCTTAGTCGGTTTTTACAGGAAATTCTTCGTAATTTTTCTTTAGCACGCGTAAAGCTATGTCTTTAGAATATAAATCTCCAAAATGTACTACTTCCAACTTTTGTAACTACCGAGGTAAGTCACGCTATAATTCTCATACATTTAAAATAATCCTGTGTATTACCAAAACAAAAACAAAAATTAAAGAATCAACGCTTCGAAAATATTTTGAAATCAATCATAAACCAAACAGGATCTTCATTTTGTTAAAATATGCAACACTTCAGTACCGCGATAAAACCTAAAAGTATTAAAGAAGGAATATTGGCGCTTAAAGGCCATAAAATTGCAAGTATTCATTTTGTAACATTAAACGTATAATGGCTTTAAATTCTGCTTATTTCGCTACAAAGATTAATGCTGCAATACACGTCTAGGTGTATATGCACATATTTATAATTAATCAAGCACTCGTGCAATGGTATAATGCATGATATGCAATTTTAAACCCAACATAAATATTACCTAAGTTATCTTGTACTTGTTTATCTTTACACATATTCCTTAGTGTTCAAAGAAACGTTACGCAAATATTTTAACAACTTTGTTGGTTTATGAATACTTTATGGATTTGAGAAACCTGAGCTTTATAATATATTTTTAATGCGAAACAGAAACTCAGAGCACACTTATTACCTACTGCCACAAAATTCGCAACATGCACAGTATTAAAATTCACGTTAAAGCGGAAAATGTCGCTACCACCGCAAAGAAGATTAGTCCAAGAAATATGTGCAGAGACATTAATAGTTCTTCCTGTAACTATTAAGTTGTTAGCGAAAAGTCGGTATAATAAATACATGCGAAGTCGTTCACTCCATTATATTTTTAACAGACGGAATCTCAAGTCTAGACGGACTGCACTGATATATCTTGGTATCACACTTTCGCATTTGCGGGCGTTGTCGTCATTAATAAAAGTCCAACAAAATTTGAGGTAACTAAAGCAAAATCATAATACTGTATATCTTTACACACACAATACATGCGATTAAAAAAAGTATGCTAACAAAAGACCAATTTTTTAAGTAAAATATGTAACACGGATGTAGATTAAATGTGATTTCCTGATTTCTAAACAGCTTCGGTGCAGTAATGCTTTCCCAATTCCAGTGGATGTTACGCGCTAGCACCTTATAAATGCCATACATTATTTTGTCATTTGTTAAAACGAAATTGTTAAATCAATAATACATAATTCTATAGTTTAGATATAAAAAAACTGTACTAAAACCAAACCAAAATAATCAATTGTGTTTAGACAAACTCGTATGTTTAAAACTACTAAAATAATCCTTTAGAGAAATCAAATAGTTTTTTTAGGAAATCGGAGTAATGTTTTTTCAAATAGTTATAACAACTAATATAAAAGAACTTTTAATTTATTATTTTACTCTAAAAAGAACTTTTAAAATGCATTCAACGTGCCCAGTAGCGTTTCAATCTGGGAAATTTCCTGGCCATTAACTTGAATCAAAAATGAGCGAAACACTTCGCCTGGACTTTCCTATACTTATAAATTAACATTGTTTAATCTTTTCCAACACTTTTGATATACACCTGTCTAGAAACGCAAAAGCAGTGTTTTAAAAAAAACTATAAACCCCAACCGAGGCTCGACCCCACAACTACTTATGCAGTAAAACGGCAGTACATTCGAACACACCCGCATATCCATCCATGCTATTCCAAACCTGCGCGTTATCGTTAAATAAGTGCCTATTGAATGCGTTCGCAATAGAAATGCATAGAACGTTCAGAACTCTTCACTTCCGTACAAGAATACAACTGCTGTAGAAAGTATGTGAAATTCTTCTAAGGACAAAAAGATTATTAAGGGGCAAAAAATTCGATTTTTTGATTTTTTGTAAAACGATTCTCCTAGAACAAACAAAAGAAGAAATCAATTTTTTAATTTTGTAGCGAAAATTTTGGGGGGGAGGGGGAACAGTAGCCCCCCTAAATATTAAATTATCGAAAAAATATTATGATATTCGGATTTTGCTATCAATGATGAGCTATTTTGCTTTAACAGAAATATTTTATTGCCCCCCGTTAAATAAATAAAAGGGTACCAATTTTCAATTTTCAAAAAATCGCAGAGGGCGTCACAGTGAAATTATAGCAATGCGCAAAAAAATAAATTGTAGAAGATTCTCAGCTCTATCAGCTCAAAAAGTTTAAACAAAAACGTGTGGGCAGTTTTTGAGAAATTTTTTTTTTGAAAAATTCCAAAATTTTGGAATGATGTCATTGCGATCGTTTTTATATTTTCAAAATTAATGATATTTCATGGTATAGTACCCTTGAAGGGCTACCAAACAAGATGTAGTTGATTCCAATCAGATAACTGGTTTTTGAGTAAATGGGCGTTAAAGTCGAAATTTTCAAAAATTCGTAGCGGCCGCCATGTTGAAGCTAGAGAGTTCGGTAAAAAACTGTTTGATTTGTCCTAAGGCCTTCTTTAATCTCCACTATTAAAATTTCCAAAATTCCGTTTCTGAAAAAAATGCTACAAAAAAACATGTCTAACTTCCGCTTCCGGTTTCGGATTCTTTTTAAAAGCTTATTTTGTCGATGAATTTTTGATATACCTCCTCATTCCAAAGCACATCGAAATCGGTCCAGCCGTTCCGGAGATATGAGCGTTACCCACAGACACACCCACAGACAGACATTTTTTAAAAACCACTTTTTTAGGATCCTGGAAGCCCAAAACATGTATTTCCGTCAAAATCTCGATTTTGAAAATTTGCATGAAATCAATACTTCCCTATACTGAAAGTATAGGAAAGTAAAAAATCAATTGCAGAATCTCTTATTTAAAATTAGTTGGATACTATTCGCACGAGGCGTTATAATGACGATACAAAGGTGTGACACTTTACCCCCGCTCTGTAAAATTTTGAAGGTCTCTCAGAAACGGGATTACATTATCTTGCAGCACTACACGGATCTGCTAAAAGAAAAGACTCATCTAAAGAGAAACAATAAATTGAAAGTTTACCCAATGACGGCTTAATGTAAAATCCCTTGTCGTGCAATACAGGGTGTTAAGAAAATACTGTCTCCTAGCAAATGCGCATATTGTACGTTAAAAAATAAGACGAAACGTCCCATAAACAGTTTCCAAACATGTTTGGAGCCACAGGCGGTTAAAGATGACCTCTAACGTGCAGATTTTCTTCAATAACTGTTGATCGCTTTGAGCTAGGTACTTCAAATTTGATATTAAGTCATTCTTTACAGGTTGCTACAAACTGTGTAAGTTTTATCATAGTCGGTTTCATGGAACCGGTTAGTTCAAGATCACCTGAAAAAGTTCTAAAGGGTGCAGAAATTACGTGACTTTTAAATAACCGTTTCACGATACCGATTATAATGAAAATTACGCAGTATGTAGCAACTTATTTAGGATGCCTGCATATCAAATTTGAAGTACCTAGCTCAAAGCGATAAACAGTTATTCAAAAAAAGCTGCAGCTTTAGAGGCCATATTTATTTCCTGTAATTCTTCAGAAAAGCATTTTTGAAAACATGTTTCGAGGAGTTTCACGTCTCAATTTAAACGCGCAATATGTCCATTTGCCAGGACAGAAATTTCCGAACACCTTAAACAAGTGATTTTAATTTAATCCAAGCAATTTGTGGTGCGCGCCGTCATAAGCTTTTTAAAGTATGCCCTAATTTCGAACATATAAGAAAATTGTAAGTTAACGGCATTTCCTACAAAATAATACCCTGCCGAATAAATATTAAATATAAACATTTCATTACAAATCAATATACACTGCTTTTATAGAGAGAACCTGTATATGTTGATTCATATCGTAACATATAGAAAGCCCTTTCATTATAGATTCAGAATTTCAAAAAAAATGAAAAACGTTCCTGTAAACATGGGCCCGGAAACGCTTCTTAACGAAGCTGCCGCCTCCTGAAGACGCACCAATCTATACACTTTTATGTAGATGACTTTCTCAGTAGTTGCAGTAAAATTTCGAAATTTTGTATAAGCATTACTCACTTAGAATAGTAATAATTTATTCCAAATATTTTAGATTTAAACAGTTTTTAAAATTTTTTTTACAATATCTTATTCTCTATACACAAAAAAAGTACTCTTGCTGAAAGTCGCTAAATCCAACAGTTTTCGAGATAATGCAATGGTTTTGTAAAATCGAGTTGCCATGAAGGTCAAGTGTTTTTTCAAGATGGTCAAACACTTTTTACAAACTTTGAGGGCAAGACCTACACATCAAAACAAGAAATTCGTTCCCATGAAGAGAGTCCAAAAAATCTTCGTTGCAGAGTTACAGCCTACGATAGTAGGAACAGTATTGCTTCTTCTAGCAGCTGTAACTCCTAAGGAAACGTTTCCCGGCCCATATTTATATGATCTTTTTTTATTACTTTAATGTGTAGAACCAACTTTCAAAATTTGTGGATACTATTTCAGCATCTTAAACACTTAGACCTTTACAGCAACTTGATTGTACAAAAACCTTACACTATTTTTGAAAACGGTTAAATTTGGCGACTATCAATACAAGTTATTGTTTGGTGTATTTTTGTATGGAAATAAGATTTTATACCCTACACCAGCCGCGAAAGTTTTCGATCAAAAAGATATTAAGACGGGTCCATCTTCAAGAGGCTGTAACTTCGCAACGAAGTGCTTTCGGAACCACACTTTGCAGAAACTGTTTTCATTATTTTCAGATTCTGAATTTATACTGAAAGGGGCCCACGTGTTATGAATCACCCTGTAGAGGCTCCCAATACCCTATGTTGCTCCAAACACTGCAATCACTTTACAACTGGATCGCCACAATATTTAACAGAAAATCTAATAGAATATTAGAAACATTAATTCCTCCAAAATTAAAACGCTTAATTAAGTAAACTCTGATTTCATAAAAACGTGTTGTATATTGTACATAGCCGCAACTATATCAAATATGCTCCTCATTTTCGCCTTAAGGATTGTGAAGAATTCTACTGGTATCGGATTATTCAAATAACTAACTTAAGAAATATTTCGTGCTCTAATGGAAGGATGCTAATTGGACGATAGCACTGATTAACGTTTTAATCTGACACGAAAGCGCAATTATTTTGTAATAAGACGGGAAGCAATTATTAATGCCAATAATTGATACAAAAAGTGTCGAGCTTCTTAATGAAGGTTGAGAAACGTCACCATATATGAACGACTACAAAACAGTGGCGCTCCAGAGGTTCAAAACTTGAGTAGGCAATGGCAAAATGTTTACGGCACATTTGCAAACACGCAATAGCTGTACGTTGCATTCAACTGCAGATGACTGGCGCAAGTAAAGTAACTACAAAGGCCGGGCCTTTGCCGTGCTTATTACCTTCTGAAATCCCTACTATTTCTCTGCATCTGTCCATCTGATCATTGCATTATTTGTATCTATGTGCATGCAAACGTATTAGGAATAATAGATTGGTTGATTGTGTCGTAGCTGGAATCATTTAGCCCGATAAGCTCGGCCTTCGCGTATGCGACTCTGTGTTTAAAGGCAACGGTGTATTTGCTTCATTTTTAATGTTACGCGGTGGTGTTAAAAAGTAAAAACTGTGTAAAAATAACTTTTCTTTATCGAAAGTTAGAATTTGATTTTTTTGAAGTTATAGGTAGGTACTGCCTACCCTGCCCAAAGAACGGACCGCCACTGCTACAGAAATCACTTGACTTTGATAAAACAAAATCATGGTATCGTCTCAACCCTCTGATGGAAACAAATCTATATTTAAATAGAAACACAAAATAAAAAAACATCTTAACATAGCTGTTCATGAACAGGAAATCACATTTACATTTCAACAAATTAAAAAACCAACGTACGTTTTTTAGCAATGAAAATATCAACACGAGTACTTAATACTTCTACTAATTAAAGTAATGGATCGCAAATAAAGCAGTCGTACATAGCAACTATTTTCTGATTTAATGGCAATGTTTGTATAAGATTTAAAAATCATTAAGAATTATTTTAGTTGCAGTATAAAAACTTGCCAGACATTCGCATTAGTAAAGAATGTAGACGCAATTAACTCCGTTAATAAATCCTTTATTGAAATTTTTAATTTATTTAATCATCAGTATAACGATTTTAAAGATAGATAGTCGGAGCATAGAACAAAGACAGAACAAGCCTGATTTCTGCAGTCCTGATAACATTAATATTTATCGCAAACGACAAACTCGTACGTGGGTCGAGCTGTTAGAAAATCAATTTCATAAATATTTGCGGCCAATCTAAACCTTCATCTGTAAATAATAAGTGCATAAAAATAATACATAGTTAATTGAAATCCATAAACAAGGCGATTGCGCAGCTTTAAATCGTTGATTTTATGTTAATTTTATTTTAATAAATTCCTGAAAGCAAAATGTTTCATTTCTAAGTAATAAATTTCCTTTGGAGAACATTGACATACTTGACGTCAATTCCATGTTTAAACGGTTGGGTTCATGTTTTGCGCCAATGTTTTAAATCAACTACTAGAAAGTATATTGAGATTCAGTTTTTAAAAATTCATAAAATAGAACCAGTTGTAATTTCCAACACTATTTTATCGATGTACTCCTTTATTTACTTTGAATCAATAATTTACGTTGTTGATACTTACAATATGTAATTTACTACATGGATTTTATCATTACATTAAACTAATACTTTCATTTTAGAAAAAGGGGGTAATTATTAAATAACAACACTAATCATAATAATAATAACAACTTACTACAGATTAAGGAAAAATACACATTTTTAATAAGCTCATTTCCATCATCATCCAATATTTTAGTTTTTCTTCTTACATATACAGGGTGGTCCAATATTTACTACTGCCCTATATAATTTTATAGAGACAAAAAATGTTAAAAGTTTTTTGGTAACGTTTCGCCTACTTTTCTGCATACCTAAAAAACACTTTTAACCAATGCTGTAAGCGCTTTGGCGCGATCATCGTTTTTTACATAACAAGATTTTTGAGAAAACAGCGAAAACTTCCGTCATATTAGCAGCTATGGATTCAAACGTTTGAATTGAAAAAAAATATATAAAAACATTTGGCTGTGAGCTGAATTTGAACCGCTGCACTGTCAGTTTTATTTTATAAGAATATTTATTATTTTTTTACATGCTTTTTGTTTAAAAACATTAAATTTTACAAATTATATTCCTTTTCATAAAAACCATATTAGCTCCTATAAAATAAAACTGGCAGTGCAACGGTTCAAATTCCACTCACAGCTATTTGTTTTTATTATTCTTTTAAATTTCGAATTATCAGTTTTATTTTATAAGAGCTAAATATTATTTTATACGTGATTTTTGTTTGAAAAAATGTTCAATTATACAAAAAATTATACTTTTTTAAGCAAAAATCACGTGCAAAAATAATATTTAGCTTTTATGTAGGGGACCGTCTTGACGCTAACTGGCCACAGCTGACATATTTGCATGAAAATGTATACCCAAATATGTAGTTTAATTTTTAGGAATCGGTTCTGATTTATTCCGTATTCAACTTCCGTATGCTTTAAGAAGTTTGCTTGTTTATTGATTCAGATTAACATGGTTATATTATATAAAATTGTATTAGCGTTAATGGCGATCTGTATCAAAATCACTACGTTCCAACACTTATAAAATAAAACCGATAATTAGAAACTTAAAAAAATAATAAATACAATTGGAAGTGAGCGGTGAGTTTTATTTTATAAGAGTTAAATATTATTTTTGCATATGCTTTTTCTAAAAAAAAAATGATAAATTATTCAAAAAATTATATTTCTTTAAATAAAAGGCATGTGAAAATAATATTTAGCTTTTATAAAATCAAACTGAAGGTACGAAATTAAAAAAACAATAATAAAAAAATTGGCTGTGAGCGGGATTTGAAGCGCTGCAGGTTCGGTGCCGTTATTGGGTCGCAAGCGTGCGCAACACCCGTTCGCTATTTGCGCTATGAACAGACGTATGCGGCGAAGCGTAATTTGGAGTTATAACTCCGAACTTGTTCATTGTTTAATTAAAGCCGTAATTAAGCCGGAAAAATATGCGTTCTTTATCGTTATGCCGTCTGAAATTGATGTGAGCATTTCAGGAAGATATTATACGAGATTTTCAATTTCCCCATGTTATTTGCCTATGTTTAACTAGTTTAAGGACACATGGTATAATATAATTTGTATTGCATGGCTTACTGTAATTTATGATACAACAAGCTAGTTTTTTATATTGAATAACGCCCTGTATATTCTTACATTTTCTTAAAAAACAAACTTATTTTTCTCTATCCGAACGTATAAAAATATTATGGAGTTACATAAGAAAATTACACAGTAATAAGTAATAAATACATTTATGACGGAGAAAAGGGCATGTTAAAAGCAGGTATAGGTGGATTCTACTATAATTTATTATTGGCTCAAAATTATTTCCGTTTTGATTTGTACAAGGTTGTAAACGCATAACATAATACCATCTAACGTTATTTAACATTTCAGAAGTAGTAGCAGTAAACGCATTTCTAATTTTGTTCATAATGTCTTTTGAATTTGTGGCGCGTGTTTGTTAAAAAATGTTATTTTTATATTCTTACAGGAAAAATCTATAAGTGTTAAAACAGGAGACCTTGCGTGCCAACCTTGTCACTAGATTACCGTTATCAAGATATCTTGCTCGATGTAAACGTTTTGCTGTTTTGGCAACACAATTTGATTCACCACGTATTAAAATCATATCAACTAAGCCATTTTCTAGAAAACAAACGTTTATATCTATTGCATTAAGCAACAACTATTGTAGCTTTATATTACAAGGTCACAACGCTTACAATGACAACTACTTTCCTTAATTGTTGGGCTATTCATTTGATTTCATAACTTTTTTTCTTGAACGATGTATTAATGATTAATTTACTTATGGAACACTGTGGCACTTTTATACAATCAGATAGAGAAAAATAATATCTTTTTAGAAAACTGAAAAAATATACAGGGTGTCATTTAAAATAAGAAACGTGCATGTTGCATCTTGAATCCCACTAAGCCGTGCAATGAAAAAATACATAGGTAAGTGAATACAGTATAATATTCTCAACAACTTAATTCAAGAGGTTTTTGTAGTAAAAGCTGTGCTACTTGACTTAGAAGCTGCAATTGCATTACCGGGCTATAACCGCTGCGATTCACCGACTTTTCCTGCTCAATTGCATAGAACTTCATCAAGGCTTTGGTAACTGCTGCTGCTAGGGAAGAACTGGTTTGTTCGGGCAGGTTTAAGTTGTGTTTCAGTAGCAGCCGTTACCAGGGCCCTGGTGAACTTTCCTGTAACTAAAGACGAAACGTCGGCGAGTCGTAGTACAATAACGCGGTTGAAACCCGAAATTCACGGTGTCATTTTTGGAAGACTAGATTCATATGAATATATTGTTTAAGAATGTGAGCTTTTAAGAAGGTTTTGTTAATTATTATCTATTAAACAAACAACTAAATATTTAAATTTTTGGTGCACCCACTGTGAAAACCAAGTACAAACCAATAAGCTTTTATTTATTTTTAATTTTAATATTTATTAAAGTAAAAGTGGTATTTACAAAGTAGCACTAGAATTAATGAAGTTACTACAGCAATTATAACTATTTATGCGAAGTTTCCGTATTATAATTTAATGTTAATTAGTATTAGTGTTTTTCTCATCTGCATAATGATTAGTAAAGTTAATTTATAAAAGAGGATAAAATGCAAATCTAAATACCTAGAGGTGAAGCAAACTCTTGTATGTAACTAATACTAATATATGTAATTATTATTACGTTTTTTTCTTTTCTGCTAGAATGTACTTGTCGTGCGATAAACTATTCGAGATCAAATTAAAAAAAAACATAGTTCAATGCAACTTTAACTGATAGAAAATTATGTTGCTGCAAATTCTCAAAGTACAATTTCAATTTATTGGACACATTCTTTAAAAATAGCAGTCGATGTTAAGAAAAATTCCCTTCACTTAAGTAATTGATTTACCTTCTTGAAAAAAAAGCTATTAGGGTCAATGATAAAATCATGAAGGTCTCGAAGGAAAATGGATACAAATGATTGCTTTTGAAACCCCGGTCGTCTTGATTCCTTTTCGTGATTACTTTTGCAGTCATAGCGTGTCAAATTTATGTTCAAAAATGACATAGCGATTAACCAAAGGTAAAACGTCACGAACTCTTTTATATCATTCTATTTTAAGAGGAAAAGGGAAAGGCGGAATTTATTTTATACATAGAAATTCGCCGGGGAAACATAAATGTACCAAACGAAAGTGCATGGAATGCCGGGGTACGTCGTACAATGCCCAGCAAAACCACTTAAATAGATCTGTCAGTTGTCGTTCAAGCTACTTGTTATTCTTTCCTCTCATCGCTGCTGGAAAGGCATTGTAAGAGAATTCTTTGAAGGAGCAAAACCACGGCACCACGTATAAACAGATTACCTTAGTTGGATCTTTGAACCAACATTTAAGGATGTTGGGTATGGTAATGTGATGTGAATTCAATGTCTGTACGATACACAACCGCTTCTAATGATTGCAATTGCAATACGTAAAAAAATTATGTTTTTCAAACCAGACACCTACGTAATGTGTTGCTTCGTTATGTACTAATTGCTCGCACTATCCCACAATTATTGCGGGAAAAACAAACAAAAAAACTTGTTTATATTAAAAACATAAGTTCTACTTTTCAATTTTCCAGAAGTTGTTAATAAGTTCTTTGCTCTCTTTTCTTCTGTGTGAACTAATTTTTTAAGATCTTGACTTAAGAGGTTTTTCTATTAAACATACAGTACTCGTACAACTTTTCCGAAGAGAAAATACAGAAACGTAAATTAAGCATCTGAAATGAGTAATTTAACTACTATATTAGTATAATAAGTATCTG
Source organism: Ctenicera cuprea (assembly GCA_958336395.1). Classification (NCBI taxonomy): domain Eukaryota; kingdom Metazoa; phylum Arthropoda; class Insecta; order Coleoptera; family Elateridae; genus Ctenicera; species Ctenicera cuprea. Next base: position 27,100,124 of record OY284487.1, on the reverse strand, counting down.
CATAGACCCTTCCTACTTTTTTAACTAATCAGTTGAAACTTCAAAGCGTTGTAGTTTGCAGCACAGAAGACAGACGCATCAGTTTGTATTGTTAGAACATAATCTGCTGATAGCTGTCATTACGAAGACAAACTCGGAGGAGGATCACGCGACTGCAAATACTGGCGGGCTAGCCTTCACTTATTTTTCTTCTATTGAATACGACTACTTTTAAGAGTTGTACTGTGTATAAAGCTAATATTTAATAACAGTTATAAAATTTAAGACTTCATAATTATGAATTAATTAAGTTTGTTTACTTGCTATTTTGCTCGGTTAGGATGATGTCGTATAAACACGCACGGGAATATCACAATACGAGTGGGAAAGTAAATTCCTGATAAGATTAAGTAAGATTTTCAAAATGCATACAAAAAATTTAAAAATATTTTTTTGATAAAGTCAATATTTTGAAGTGTTTTCACTACAGAGGTTTAGTAGTTGCAATAATTCTCCTAGTTCATAACATTGTGTGTACCACTAAGATATTTACATTTCAAAATTCATCCCGATCTGCTAACTCGTTTTTGAGTTAGGCGTAAACAAAAATTTCAAATAACCGTAGCGGCCGCCATTTTAAAGGTATAAAGTTCAGAAAAAAACGTTGGATTTGTCCTAAAATCTTCTACCAGATTTAGTTTTCAAATTTATAAAATTAGGTTTCGAACTAAACTACTACCAAAAAATATATTTAATTTCCGCTTCTGGTTTCGGATTTACTTAAAAGCTTGATGAACTTTTTGAGAGATACAAAAGCGCATCGAAATTGGCCCATCCTTTCGGGAGATATGAGGCGTACATACACAGACAAACACTTCTTAAAAACCACGTTTCTGGAGGTCTAAAACATGTATTTCCTTTAAAATTGCAATTTTGAAAAATTTTATGAAATCAATACCTCTACTAAATGTATAGGAAAGGAAAAAATCACAAAAACTGATTATACGATTAAGTAAATAACAAAATGTAGAAGAAAAAGTAATCAAGTAGAAGGAGGTTACAGGGTGGCCACTTAAAACTGCTTTTCAAATTCCCTGACTGATAAACTTTAGTTTTTCCTGATTCATTTTTATGGTACAAAAGCCAAATTCAAATGTTTTTGTTTTAAATAAAAATTGTAACCCAACATAAAAATTAGCAAAGTCGACTTAAATTGCTTTATAGCAAATAGAAAGTTTTCAACAAGCATAACAAAATACAACATTTAAACTTTAAGGAAAAACCAAATGAAATAAATATAAATTTTATAAACATATACCTAGGTAACAAAATTTTCGTTTTGCAGGCAAAAATAAAAATATTAAAATAATTGCATTGTACAGAATTTCTTTCCCCTTACTACTTCGTGAAATTCCGTGACTTTACGTTGAAATTGGTACAATTTCCTGATTTCCCTGACCAAAATAAAAAAATTCTAAATTCCCTGACTTTTACCGGTTTTCCCTGTTTTCCAGAAAAGTGGCCACCCTGGGTTAGCCAAATACAAAATAATTGTTACACATAATCACCACGAACAATGAAAAAATCGCAAATATAAGGATGGGAACAACACTCATACTTTATTTCGTATGAAAAAAAAGTTAGGAGGAGGGGTTAAAAAAGTCCGTGGAATGAAAATGCAAAACAGAACTTTGCCGTTTAAAATTACGTTTATTTTTCAACATAATCCCCTGCCACCTCGATACATTTGGACCAGCGATGATCCAAAGCCGCTATGCCTTGATAAAATTGAGAACTGTCAAGTTCTTCAAAATAGTCATCCACAGTAGCTTTAACATCGTCGTCTGTTAAATATTTCTGACCTGCTACGTATTTTTTCAGACGTGGAAACAGGTGGTAGTCCGACGGTGCTAAGTCTGGTGAATAAGGCGGGTGTGGCAGCAAATCGAATCCTAATTCGTGAATTTTTGCCATAGCAATAACATTCGTGTGGGGCCGTGCATTGTCCTGGTGAAAAATGATTTTTTTCTCTTGGCTAAACCAGGACGCTTTTCATTAACTTTTGCTTTAATTTGTCCTAAAGACTCGCGTAGTATACGCCTCTGGTGATTTGGCCTTTTGGAAGGTAATTAACCAGAAGAATACCTTTTGCATCCCAAAAAATGAAAGCCTGCAGATGCACCAGCCTTTGGCTTCTTTGGAGGAGGAGAATCATTGTGCCGCTACTGTTTAGATTGTTGTTTTGTTTCCGGCGTATAATGATGGGCCCAAGTTTTATCTGTGGTGATAAATCGGCGAATAAAATCTACTATGTTGTTTCGAAAACGCTCCAAACACTCACGAGAAATTTGCAGACGCACCAATTTTTGATCAACACTGATCAGTCGCGGCACCCACCTCACGGACAGCTTCTTCATGGCCAACTCTTCATTCAAAATGTACGTTGCGCGTTCTTTGGAGATGGTTACAGCCTCCGCTATCTCAGACGTCTTCAACCGTTGGTCCTTTCACACCATAGCATGCACCTTTTTTAACAATATCTGGTGTAGTGGCAGATTTTAGGCGTCCACTACGGGGTACATCTTTTACACTTATACGACCACATTTGAACTCAAGAACCATTTATCAACAGTGGAAAGTGAAGGAGCCGAGTCCTTCAAACCATCCTTTATCTCATTATGAATGTCGGTTGTTGATAGGCCTTTCACGAAGAAGTACTTAATGACAGCACGAATTTCAACACTATACATCTTGTCAAAAACTCCGACACGCTCTTAATTAAACTGCTGTCAAAACGAAACTAATGAACGCAACGATCTGAAATTTGACAGTTGAAGGTCTGAAGGAGTGAACTTGCCAGCGCGCCACAAAACTACCTGAAACAGTGCCATCTATCCGTCATCCCACGAACTATTCAACACATTCTCGTACATTTACCAAGGAAGATATTGAGAAACCTAAAACTTAAATCCTTCAAAAATGTTTAATTTTCTAAAGTACATACACACATACGAGGTATTTATTTCTGAAAATAATGATAACGATTGAGAAATTTACAACACCCAGACTACTAGGTTTCAACCTATGATGTGAATCAACAAACCCTCACGCCCTCAAATATTTCCATAGACATAGCTAAGTAATCTATTTGTCACGATCCTGTACTTCTATATCTACATGAGTAATATTTAAGTACAGCGCATATGGGCAATATTATTAGTAGAGATGATTTAAAGAATGCATGTAAATAGTAACAGAATCACAAACCTTGAACAACGTTCCATAAATGACTGAGAAGAATTTACTAGATTATGTGCATACATTGTGGAAAATCAACATATAAAATAAAAATTAACAACGAACTAGGAAATCTTTTCAAAACAAGCTACCAGGTAATGTTAAAAAAGAGGATATCAGTAGACATTATCTCCTCAGCTTTATTTCTCTGAGATTACTTAGTTGACTCAATGACTCAAGACAACAATCCACAAACGAACTAAATATAACAAGATTTGCTTAATATAAGGTAGACATGTAAAGCACGGAACAACAACCTTGAGCATCAAGCCGTCAAGGTTGTTTTTTATCTACAAAAATCTACAACTTTCCGACACAAGAACATCTTGTCTCATAATCATATTATATGGAACTATTTTCTAGATACACATGTACGCTGCATAAAGAAACTCGAAGTTCAAATCGCTGCATAACACGGAAGTAGAAAAGGTGGTAAAAAACTAATAAATCTGAATGGTGATTTGCTAACCCTTTTGTTTCCACTTACAGTAACATTAGTCTTATATCTGTAAAAAAATATATCTCTGTGTCAGGTCTAAGTAGGCGTGGTTATAGTGACCTACCACATTATAGCGTTCTACTTTCCTACGCGTTGTTACAATTAAGTTATTGTCTCAATTAAATCTTGTGTCAATTATCCTTATATATGTAAATATGCGTTGAAGATTTGAATACCAACACTATTTTATGTCCTTTTCTTAAAATATGAATGGTGAATGTTCCATCGAATATTCCAAAAATGTATTTCTTGGTGCAATTTTATTACTGGTTTGCTTAAAAAAGTGGTGTTTCCCACAAATTATTTGCATTTATTTAAGCGGAGACATTAAAACCAAAAACAACAATTTCTAGAACTCCTCCGGCGATGTGTCCTTAAGACTACCTGCATTTGCAAGTCGTTCTCTCTTCTTTCTCAGCGTTTTGCACGTTGTGCATATTATTTTAAGTGGGCTGTAACGCGGTACTTTTATATAGCTCAACATATTTTATGGTTCTACACGCGACCATTAATACAAAATTACGAAGTAGTTAGGATATTCACACACAAACTGATGTGGCAGTTATACTAAATTACGGACGTATTACTGAAGATTCAACCGACGTAACGCTTACGAGGATTAAGTCATTATTATTGCAAGCTGTTTCAAGCAAATCGCTTCCCATAAATATGGAATTTAATACCGTTCCGCTGCAATATGTTTTATATTGAAATATAAATGCTGTAAAATATTTAGGATTCCACTTTTAACACAAGTGGAGGTTTAGAATTTAATAATCTCGGTAAAATTCGAAAACAATCATTTGGTAAAGTCCTAGTTAAGCAACATTATCAAAACGGGTTGATCGGTTACACTTTAACAAGCAGTCATAGAATAGAGCAATCATGAATGTTCAAGATTTTGGCATTTATAACAGACCTGTCTCGTGGTTCATTACCAACCACCCTATTGTAGTATTACGCGTAAGCCACCTATACTCCTATTTACATCATTTGTATCAAAGAGAGTAAACTGTGGAAGAGATGAAGCAGATGGCGCAGAATCGCAAACAATAGAAGAATTGGCTAGTCAACCTAACTCCGACGCAAAAAGGGCAAATAAAGAAGAAAAGAGAAACAAGTATTTATATTTTAATTTGTTATAATATACTTTTTTGCCTTGAACTTGCTTCTTATAGAAAACGTTTAAACTGAACGAAAATTTACGATACATAAATCTACTTAACCGAATTAAAAGTTTTGCACCAAATGTTACATTTTAAATGAAAATCAATTTATAATTTAGCGTAAATTATTTTTGATAAATAAACAAACAAGTATTGATTTATCTTGAATACATTTTATTATAATAAAAGATGTGTTAATTATTTTTCTAAATACGTATATTAATCTGCTAGATAGAAATTCATTCATTCAGCAGAAGTAATTTTAGAGTTTTACCTAAGAATTCCAATTAAAAAGATCTCTGCATAAGCAGAGTTTTAAAAACACCATAGCTACCGCTTTATTTTTAAGTTCATTAAAAATTTAAAAAAAACTTAATTAAATAGTGCATACGTGTCTTTGAAGATTAAAAATCTGTATTTTTCGAACATGAAAATAAAATAACATATGCATTTCCAGAAAATAAAGGTTATCTCTTCACCCCAATTAGTTATATTTATTATTAATCTTGTGAGAAAAACACTAAACTTTATAATTTCAACAACATTGTTTTTTGCTTTCATCGCAAGCTAATATTTCCAAACAAAAATTAAAGAAACACTTTACTGCATCTATAGTCCGTCTGTGCCATATTATTACATCAAAACAATTACACTTATCGACTCCTCCAAGCTGCTTACCACAATAATAATAATTATATACCCACGCTTCCTTTTGGTAACCTCTCTTAAAAAAAAGAACACTCGCCGCGCGCCGCTTGGATTGATTAATTCCAGCTGCATGTATATTTCCCTCAAGTTGGGACAAGTCGAAGGGATCCGGATTTACTCTATAAATTTTACATTAATTTTCGATAAAAATATATGCTACAAATTACTGAATTAATTTTTGTAGCAGATACTTTTAAACAAAACCGAATACCACGAAGAAGTACTAATTAATAAAAGCTATCCACGCGTAGCAAAGTGAAAATAGAAACAAACCTGCTGCAAGAATTTGATGTAAAACATACATCACGTGACTAAACGGCAGTTGTCAGTAGTGGTTTGTAGAGTACCAAGGAGTTTCAGCCTATGCAGCATATCAGTCTATTTATCGTGTTAGTTAGTTTATACACCTTCCTAGTACGTGAAATTTTGATAAAATCATTAATAGACCTTAATTAAACAGTGATAACCATTGTAACATGACCGAACGATCGAAAATATAAGCTTTAATCAGCTGTGTTCAGTGGGGACTGCAAAACAGGTTCACTTTTAATTTTGTATTTTTGCCACTTCTTTCAAAGATATACAAACACGTGCGGCTGAATGCAATGTTTATCCTACACACCAAAAGAGCGTAGTAATATCTGAGCAAGCTCTGACGTCACAACGGCATGATGTATGGCGTTAGGCAAAGTAGACGTCTGTCCTCCACCCTATTTAATTTAATCTTAGAAATATGTATGGAAACAATTGAAGAAAACCCCGGCAGAACACTTTTAATATATCTAGAACTAGAGGAAGCCATAAGAGCTACTCTGAAAATAAATTAACAAAAAAAAAAAAAAAATGCATATAGATGCGAAGAGATTGTGAATAACAAAATACACCAATAAACGTATTTGATGAAGTAATTTTTTAGGTACCTAGGTAGTGTTCTGACCAAAAAAAAATGACTCCAAAAACATATAAAGGCTATTACGCTTTATAGATCATCCTGTAACGTAAGCACATTACAAAATGCAAAAGTTAAAATATACAGAACTATAATAAAATCTATAGTAACATATGTGCCAGAAACATGGATACTTACGACAAAAGATAAACGTAAAGTAGGAACATTTGAAAGTAAGGTGCTATGGAAGGTATATGTATCGGTGAAGGAAGGTGTGTGGAGGGTACGAAGAAACCAAGAGTTAAAACAACTATACAACGAACTTAGTATAATAAATATAATAAAAAGGCAAAGTCTACCAACGAAATCGAATAGAAAGCGGAAGACAAAGGAGAGGTAAGCCAAAGAAGAAATGAAATGACAAAGGAAGAGAGAACGAGGCCGTTGGGGAGAAGAGAGTGAAAAAGTTGTTGACAAGGCCAAAGCTCTAGACTGTAGGTAGAGACAACCTTGCTCTTCCGCAAGTATGTTTGTTTATACAATAATATAAAGACAGTGATAAGAGCTCAGACAAAACTGACTTAACTGAGCGTAAAATAAAACACGCCGACGTTAAATATATATTAAAATATAATAACTTACTTTGTTTGCCCACACTGCCTCCGTTACGAGCCGCCACTGAATATAGGTATAAGTTGTAGCCAATAAGACTTAAGTAATGCATAAGACCAGATGCTTCTGACATGCCACTAGTCGGCTTTGCTGTTCTAGTCGCTACAGTCATGACGCAAGAAAACGCTTGTTTTACCTTATAGGTGTAGTGGATACTATTTTATAAAATTTTCACAAAGAAAAGATTCTCAAGACTGCTTTGGTTTTTATGCTTTTAAAACTTCTAGTACATTGTACCATAAATTAAAATTTTTTGTTAGTCTATGATTGTAGCATTGTGTCAATCAAAGTTTATGTCGATCGGGCAAAAAATCGTACGGTTACCATTTTAAAGCTAGTGTTTGAAAAAGGTTGTGATTTGCCTTATTAGTGCCCTTGTAGCAGCATTTGTATTTAAACTTCTAAGGTTCCGTTCCGGGACCCTTTAAAAAACTTTTGCAATCGATAATTTTCGATGTACCTACCGAGTATTTCAAATTTCATTAAAATCGGTTCGGAAGTTGTTGAGTTAACGAGCTTTACATATATAGACAAAGGTACTTTTTTTAACGTTTTTGAGTTTCCGAAAGTACGAAATATGCATTTCTGTTACTCTCAAAATTCAATATTTCACGATTAGGAGTCATTTCCACGTTGAAATTAAACTGAGAACAATGGGTAGTTAAAACAGTTTATTTAAATTTGTACACCTGTCCGTATCAGAAATATATTTATAACTGCTATTTAGTAAATTGCTTTAGCATTCTCTTAGACTTATGCATACAATTCGAGTTTTGTTAAATGTTACATGTTGCTTATTTGTAATTTATTATTTGAAATTAATAAAACTATGTAACACATTAAGTGCAACTTTATTCCCTATACAGCTGCGCAAAATTTAGTAAACTGCTTGTTAAAGTACATACTGCTATTACTACAATGCGTTCTGTAACAGTTACAATACAACATCTGCTACAGCAGTAGGTACGATGTGGCATTGTAGGCGCACAACAACCAAAATAGTGTTAACAACGGTTTAGGATATTTGGAAGTACAACCAGTATGGTAATGGTAAATCAACCAAGAAATTTAGATTAACTACAAAGTATGGTAGTGGTAGTCGTACTAAGTTAACAATATCGGCATAATATATGACACTATATAGAAGCACTGTTTCACTTTTAAACAGAAATTCTCATTAAGATAGGCACCCAGCGAGAGTAATATCAAATAATAATCATTAAAATAAATGTATTAAAATCATAATTCTGTTATTTAATTATATATCTACAACATTTTTAGTAAATGTACCCACTTTTCCTTTAAATTAGCGCTGCTTACTACTGTTTTCAATTTTAAGTTTTACATTTTAAAACTGCAGAAAATACACCATTGTTGATATTGTCCATATCAGAATACAGGCTCTGGTAAATAAACTCTTAGTTTATTAAATGTCTGTCTTTGTTCCCTATTAAGAGTGATTACGTATGCTAGTTTTATCGAAAATTGTTTTCTTTTAAGTGTAAACGGTAATCCAGAACCGGAGGGTGATAAAATTATGTCTAGGTAAGAAAACAACATTGCCAGACATCTGCCCTGTTAAAATCTCGGCTTCAGTTAAATTTGTAAGCCTTATATTAGTTAAATATTATTATTATTGTTATTGAATTTCAGTAGTATACATATATAGGACAACTTAATGAAAGATTACAATCACGCTGCATGCCATTGAGTTAGCATGTTTCCTGCTCTGAGGTGGTTTCGGTAATAAAAGCTAGCAGCAAAGCCAACGGATTGCGTTCCAATGGTACTAACATAGAGTGTAAACCCAATTTTATTATTTGCATCGAGAACTCTACTGGTCCAATGCATACCAGTACATACGAATATGCGCCTTATATAATGAACGCGTAAAGATGTCGTATAGTAGATAGTGCTGGTTAGTCGTCACAAAAGTGAGACAGTTGAAAGAGATTCGGATTTAATATATAGATAGATTCAGTTAAAAGTACAATATACGCAGAAATCAAAAAATATAATTAATTAATTATTATTTTTTTGGGTAAACTCACATGATTGAAAATATATACAGGGCGAGTCAAGCTATACGCCTTTTTTTTAGTGAGTTTATTATTAGGAATTCATTAAAATTATTTGGTATGCATATGTTTATGTGGCGCAGTCAGTTTTTTGATTGGACGTCAAATGTCAAAATAGCGATTTTCAACTGTTTTTTTTTTTTTTTTTTTTGATTGGACGTCAAATGTCAAAATAGCGATTTTCAACTGTTTATTTTTAAATGGAATGGTACGACTTTTTTTGGCTTAAACGATGCTGTACGATGTTTACAATATGATCCTTACTGAATTTTTTCACAATTTTTACGATTCAGCTGTAAAATATGCATTCATTATGTTAGTCTAGTAGGCCGGTAAGTACGCACGCGTCACCATGTTTTTGCGTAAAATAAGTGAACTTTTGATGAAACTATTGCAATCGATGGATTGGCCGTGGAGGTTCAACTGCATGGCCACCAAGATCGCCCGACTTACCACCCCCAGATTTTTTCTTGTGGGGTTATATAAAATCTAAAGTTTACATTGAAGAGCCTACAACAACACATGATATGAAAGAACGAATCCGAACATGTATTCGACTGATACCTGCTGATATGGTTTTGCGACTGTGTGCATAGAATAGGAAGGAAAACATTTTGAGCATTTTTTATAATTCACTGAAACATTTGTAACATGTAGAAATTTTTGTTGGCGTTCTTTTTGCACTATTACTTCGTTTATTATTTTCTATCATTTCAGTTTAGGTGTTAGGTTAAACAAAATTATTATTCCGACAAATAATTGTAAACTGTTAATTCCATTATTATTCTTACAATGCGTTTTATCTTGGCTCTGTTCTAGTTACCACTGCGGTTTCCTAATATTGAAGTAACTTTTATTCAATGTAATCTAAATACCTGAGTTTTTGTTTCTTTATGTTTATTAAAATAATGATTTCACTATGTATCCTGACAATCAATAAATCCTTTTGTGCAAATACATCAAAGTACGTTCCGCAGGTATCGTTCCATTTAAAAATAAACAGTTGAAAATCGCTATTTTGACATTTGACGTCGAATCAAAAAACTGACTGCGCCAGGTTGTAGAGCACCCTTCGAAACATATGCATACTAAAAATTTTTAATAAATTCCTAATAATAAACTCACTAAAAAAAAGGGGTATAGCTTGACTCGGCCTGTATAAGTACTTTTTAAGTTTTTAGCTACAAATCTTTTTGGAAAATTCAAATGGTAATTTTGTGTATAACTTGATGTACAACATTAGCATGTTTACGTAAAATATGTTTTGCCACATGCTCTGCAAAATACTTTGTCGCCATTCAATACAAGTTTCGGGAAGAAATTTAAATAACGGTTAACGGAATAACTCTTCCTCAGAATAGTTTAATCAGAATCCCGCACGCCTTTTAGCACTGTTACTGTACTTATTCATAGATAAAATGACATATAAAATTACTTGAAAACAGATTCTCAACACCCCAAGTTTAAATTAAAAAAAGAAAATACGACCAAGCGTCCACAAAAACTGACAAAATATATAAAACACCCATTTATTATAAAAATTTGCTGTAAATCGCCCAAATATGCAAAACAGGCACCAAATTGTCTAAATATGCAAAATATGCAAATTATAGTTGGTGTCAAACAACTGTAATTAACGTAATTCGTAACGAAACGAAAGCATTTTGATGTCATATCAATAATGCAGAATATCAATTTTGTATAAAAAAAAACGAGCTTTACTTGTAGCAAAGTAAAGTATTTTAAAGTCTGCAATTTTTAACGATGTTATTGACAAACGTGTTCTTCGCATAAAACATTTTAAAAGATCACGAATTAATTCTTGGTTGTAATTCTCAGAGCCTGCTCTATTATCGATTATTTTCACAGTGCTAGGCTAGCCGTACCTGTGCTAAATTCGTTGTTTCTAAATATAGAGATACCGCGATACCAGAAGCAGATATCCTTTTATGGTCAGGCTATTTCATTTCCTTTCTCATCGATTATGTCCATTCTAGTTAAAAAAAACTGTATTTGTAGAAAAAGTTTGTATCTAGTTATTCTGCTGCCTTTGTGTCTGAGAGTTTGAGAGAAACTTTCATATTGATTGAAGTGAAGCACAAAGTTCAAAAGTCCAAACTGAGTAGATTTAGTGAAGTGCTAAGCACCCCTTGACATAATATCGCACCCTAAATCTTTCTAGAATCTAGAGTATCGGTAAACTGCTAAAATACCTGTATCCGCCCCTATTTCACAACATTCATTCCTAAGCGTAGGCAATTCCTCCCTTAGATTAGAACCAGTGGCATAGCTTGCTTCAACGCTAGGTATTTTCGGTATTGACATGTGTGCAAACTGTAGAAACGTATTTTGGTAAAATGCCAAGAAGTGCATCTAAAATTATGCACTTTAAAATTCATGTTGCTCGTAATGTGAAAATGCGACGTCTTGCACAGAACTCGACTAAACGGCAATATTGACAGGGGTTTAACAGTAAACGTGGCAAATAAAATAAGAAATGTAAAATTTCTCGATAAGCACATTGCAGTTTCCAAAGCTTTATATAAAATCGACTAAAAAACTTTTAAATGACAACAATGCTAGCAGAATATATGCATTGTTTTAATCACAGACTTCAATATTACTACAAATACCTCCTTACGAGCCGCTACTGGTGTGTAAACTACAGTTAATGATACCTATGTGTACAAAAGGGACGCGGGAAAGAGGCGTTAAGGCGCCTTCTGAAATACCTACATCCCCGGTAAAGCCTCTCCCCTCAACATTCCTCTTATTCCGTTATGGGTACCATCTTCAAAATGAATGAAGTTTCTCTAGCCCCCGTTTACGCGGAACGCTGAAGTGCCACAGATTTCAAAGAAATGGAACTCCGAGAATTTCGAAGCTGCAAAAAATGTAACAATATCTTGAACGGCTAAGAATTTAAAAACAATTTCCTGTAAAAAAATATTCCTATACTTTGTTCCATATTTAGATGAGAATTTCTACATAAGATGATTAAAACATTTTTGATTGGTGAAATACACGGAACTTGTTATTTTTTTTATAGAATTGCTACTATCTTTTCAAAGAATTAATTATGATCGTGTTCTTAGAAGAAGCAGTAGTTGGTTTTCTGTTTATTTTAAGAAATCTGGTAGGTTTCATTTACAACTAAATCTAGAACGACTTCTTGCCAGTTCTTTTGTTTGATAAAAGGGTTGTTTTACTATTTAGTCAATGACTAGTAAAACCCGTAGGCTACACCCCCGCTTTTTTGTTTATTTTTTTGGTAGCGTAGCGGGCCGCGGATCGAAGTCCTAGTTTATATTCTATGATAAATGCGGACCCCTTCCCCCTGTCACAACTTTTAATGACCGTGCGTTCAGTAACACGTCTTCCATCTCGACACAGGTTATTTATCTCCTATATATTAAATCCGGATCGCTTTCCCTTTCTAAACTTGTTAGTAGCCGCGGATTCAGAAACATGCCCTACATCTCGACACAGGCCATATCATTATATCTCTTTCAATAAATTTGCTAATATTGTGTGTAAGAGAATAGTGGGGCATAGTCCACGGGTTGAGCTAGTTTTATAAATTAATTTGCGATTGCTGTAATTCTTGTAATCGTAAATATTAGCGCTTGTTATTTTAACTGGAGCTCCCAATATTTGGGTCAAAGAAATGTCAAATTTGTAAATATGATCGTCCACTCTTGGAGCTGCCAGCTATGTTTACAACGTTCTAAGCAAAAAGTTGTTTTGCATAATCTAAGGACCCGCTCAATTAATAAACTGAGCGGCGATGTCGGGGGGCGTCATCATGTTATGGTGATAAATTTTGTCGAGATGTAAGAGCCCGTTGTCATGTTATAGTGAGACAGTGACGTAATTACTGTATAGATACTACTACTACTACTACTACATAAAAGGCAAAATAAATAATCACGTGGCCAAAGATTCCGTCTAGCTACCAACTTGGTTTCGAATAATCAAGCGCTATAGTCGAAATCTTGCTACAATTTCCGGTATTTACAAAAGTCTTTTTTTCTGTTTTGACTTTCAATAATATCTAGTTGGATTCCTAGCATCGTTGGTATCAAATACAAATTTCCCGCGGCGTATTCACCATCTTGGGGACCACTGACGTTTGAATGCGATGACCTATCTTTCACGGCAAAGTTGATTTTTTACAGACTTTTTTTTCCTATTCCTATTTAGTGTACAAAACTGTTTTAAGAAATGCCGTGGCCGTCAACCTGTTAAACCTTCGATGGGGGCGGTACCTATCGGAGAGTACATCGCGACGGATAGTCACATTTTTGGTTATATGCCATCAGGGTTGCTCGCTGCGCTACTTTCCTTGTTCTGGCTTTAGTTAGGCGCTATAGAAAGCGCCTTGACAAACATACCTACATACCCACCCACACATCCACTCACAGACAACAAGACATTTTTGAAAAATCACTTTTGCACTTCCTCTCTGTCAAGATCTCGAAATCTAAAATTTTCCCAAGATCAAGACTGAAAGTATAGGAAACTAAACAACGGTAAGACTGGTTTAATAAAATTCTGAGTCCAATTCATTTATATCATAGTACGATCGGCAAAACTTTTATCTACTGCCAGATATAAACAATATTATATAAAATATTTTTGAATATATAAAAGTGCGAATTGTTTGAAGTGTCAGCGAATTCTTCTATAATTTTCCGACAATTACACGATAAGTAGTAGATATCAATTTCATTATTTACTTTTGAACGTTTCATAATGAAGAAGTGAGGAATTTCGCTTTTGTTTCCTATAATCTACAAATAAAACAGAATAAAGAGGAATGAAATTCTACATTCTAATTCGCCAACAGCTGATTATTATTTTCTTTTACAGATATATCAATTCCAAACTATATCGAGGCGTTTTAGATAAAGTATACTCAATAAAATTAAACGCAAAAAACGACATTAGAGAACAGATAAGGGCTTATCTTTTACTTCTATGAAACGCCAGTAATTCCAATAACACCGATTTATTCAAAACCAAAACATCACGCACAGAATGCATTAGGCAATAAGAAAAAGAATAAAACTGCGTTCTTAATACAAATTTGGTAAAGCTACTGCTGATTAAATATTTCTTCTAAATTTAGATCAATATTTACATCTGTATTTGAGTGTTTTCTTTATTTTAAAAATCATTGCTTTTCGAGATAAACAAAGAATTTAAATACTCAAAACTACTAATTCAAGGAAAAAGGTTTCCGTTTGGTAATAATAATTATTAAACCGTAAGGGCATCGAAAGAAGCATATAACAGTAATCAATTATCATTATTACACGCACTGTAGAAACAAAGACATAAGACAGCTAAAAAACGGATGTGGAAATCTTCGGTCATATTTTTACATCACCACAATTACGGAGTCGGTGTAGGCGTTTTCTTATTCCAAAAATTAAGCTTAACGTCCAATTGTCATTTACTTCCTTATGTTCTAATAATATGCATAATGAGGAAGTAGTCTAATGGTCAACGTATTCAGCGTCGAGATTTTGAGGGTTACCTACGCACAATAAACACATAATTACTAGCTATCATTTTATGAACTGATCATTAATCAAGATAAAGGAATTTTCTCAAATAATAAGAAAGGATCTCCTCCCACAGGCTGTAAGAGAATTGGGCAGGGGGACTTTATGGAACCGGCCCTTGCATTATTCTAAATTTAAAATAATGAAGAATTGTAAAGGTTCATATATTTTTTAAAGTAACCCAGGATTGGCTATTGGTATGCGCTATGGATGATGATGATTAGGTGACTAAAAAATGCATCAGCAGATACCCAGTTATCCTAAAAATCCTAAATTTCTACTCTTCTTCGATATCTTCTTTTTTGTGGTTGATGACTTATTTTAGTTTTTAACAATGTTAATTAAAATTTATTGTAACAATAATTTATTGGAATTTTATAGAAAACTTTAAGACAAATCCGACATTCTAGCTTTAAAACGGCGCGGCGGCCGCTACGATTTTTTGAAAATTTTGACTTACAGCTTATTTACACAAAAAACAGGTTAACATATCAGCAAATTTTGTATCGTAATAGCCCTTAGGAAACACCATGTTACTGTGCACAAAAACTTGAAAAGCTTAAAGCTATGAAGTGAAAAATATTTTCAAAAAATATTGCTTAAAAACCACGCAATTTTTTTTATTTTTGTAAGCTCACAGAGCTGATAATGAGTTACAACTTGGTGTCTTAGCTCGCTAATTTATATGTGACTACTGTATGATATTTTTAAAAATTGTGTTTTAACCCCCTGTCTCCCAGAGCATTAAAAAATAGTCCTTAGTTCCTCAGCGGTACCCGCACTGAATTTTCTTTATTTCCATACATTAACAAACTGCTGCTTCTGCACGAGCAATCCTTAGGACTTCAACTGTGCCTGGTATATAAAGGTTGTGACAATTTTAGAATTTTAAATACCGCTGGTAGACAAGGGGTTAACGCGTATTTATTAAAAATTTAGTAAATCAGATCGAGATGAAATATGATAATGGGAGTTTATATCGGGAGTTTATTATTTTGACTTTTTCAAAAATAGATTGCTCAAAACCTGGCTTAAAACTAATTAGGGCTAATTTAGTTTGTGTCCCAGTCCACTAGTTTATCTGTGACGCCTGCTATGAATTTGTAAAAATTGAAAATTTATGCATTTTTGTTTAATAAACAGAGGATTATAAATAAAATTATATTTTAAGTAAGTTGTAAATAAAAGAAAACCTAGAAAAATTCCCGTTTCTAAATACAGTAAGTCATACGCCCAGTCAAAGCATAAGTTTAAGTAAGTTGACACTGTATGCTTGGTGTGTTAGCATATTGATCCGCTCATGATCGGTACGGAGTAGTGTTTCTCTCCGGTGTGCGGAGAGAATACATAGCCAGTTCTGTTCGCTTGTAGTAGACCGAATGTATATTAGTAAAAATTTTACAAATTGATTTTATTTTGACATTGTTGGCTCGTAAGACGTTAATGCTCAAATTATAAAACTGAAACTATTTCTAAAGTATAGAAAAGTCCAGGCGAAGCGCGTTGCTCATTTTTGTATACGTTAATATTATTAGTTTCTCATGGAGAAGATATTGCAATTGAACAGAATTTGTTTTTTTTTAGTTTTCTTGGTGACTTCTGTAAATTTTGCAAGGACCCTTAACACGTTGACTGCGCATGGCGGTAATAACCGTCATGGGCGTTCTTTGGCGGGCGCGCATGACGGTAACAACCGTCCTGTGCAGTGACTGTTTCTATAGCTTAGTGTGATCTCAGCGTTGGTGGTAGGTGGTTGTGATTGCGTGAGCGTGTTCAATAGTGTTCAGTACGATAGAAAAAAATATTCGTGGACTTAGTGATGGCGGATAGCGAAGCAGGGCCCTCCAACCCTAAAAGGGCAAGAGCAGCTAATAGGCGAGAGAAAATGAGACAATATGATTTCAGGCATAGTGTCTTAGACAGTTTGGTTCCTGAAAAAACAGGTCAACCAATAAATCCTATAGATAAAAGGCACATCCCTGCAAAAAACCCACTAGGTGCTAATGGCAGAATTATCAGCAGAAGGTGTATCTGGTGCCACAACCATCAAAAGAAAAGAAAGGAAACGACGTATCACTATCCAGCATGTCCAAATAGGCCACATTTATGTATCGGGCAATGTTTTATCAACTACCACAAAAACATGTAGCCATTTTGTTAATTTTTTTATGACACAATGTAATAATTATCCTTTTGTTTTAAGTTTTCTAATTAAAATATACTTCTAATTGGTGTTTCATTGCCGAATCAACACAAATCTGATCAATTATGCAGTTTAATTACGTGACGGTTATAACCGTCATGAGCACCTAGCAACAAATTTTAATGCTATGTGCGCGTGACGGTTTCTACCGTCATGGCCCTTTTGGCACTTATATTTGCAACATACTCTTACTATGGTTCATTACAAGGTATTGAGCAAAAAAATACGACAAAATTCGCTAAAAAATGAGCTAAGCACCTAGGGACGTACACCATTTTTGGTGTAGCAGTCAACGTGTTAAGTTGGTCACAACACCCCAAGTTGGCTCGAAACCATTCGGTTCTGTCATTGTTTTAGACCTATCAATGTTCTCTTATAGAATATATGAGAATATTAAGTTTGTTTATATATTAAAGTCAAAAATGTGTCTTCAAGTTTTGCTACTTTTTAAAATACGCACGAATTGCTGACAAAGAAACAAATCATCTTAGCATGTAGAGCACAGCACAAGAGCCGGTTTACCTTTACACTTTCGACAGTTATCGAACCAAGTCAACATGTGTTCGACATTTAAAAATCAGAACGCGGTGGTCCATACGTCAACTATTTTTTACATAATATTTGCAATATAGTAAACCTATAAACAGAAAACCATTAAACCTGTATGTATTGATTTTAATTTTTGCTTGATTAAAAATACATATATGTAAAAAAAGTCCTAAAATCAAGTAAAATTTTGTTCTAAAGATCCTTAAAAAATATGGAAAAAACTGCCAGGATCCCTGCATCAAGCCGTTTGTTGCCTGACTTTTTGTGCAAACTTAAGGAGCACATTCTTGGTCATAATAAATAGAAAATTAATGAATAAACATAGTCCCGAAAACGATGCCTTACGGAGGTACAGCCTCCTGAAGATGGAAGAGTCTAATCACCTTTTAATTAATATATCCGCCATATTGCGAAATACGATTCAAATGTACTATGATGATTTATATTTTTGACCGTTTTCATTTAAATTCATTAACCAGGAGCGCATATGTATTTGTTACGTATTTTGCGCAGCCTCTACATCTACGCCCCCCCCCCTCCCGTGAATAGAACGAAAAGAAGTAAAATATTTAAATATAATGTAAATCGAATATCTCAATTTTTGGCAGAGATATTAACTAAAGCGTGATTAGACAGTCCCATCTCCGAGAAGCTGTAATTCCACAAAGAAGCGTTTCGAGACGCAAGTTTATTAGACAGTGGTTTTTAGCTTGTACAGAAAGTCATGCAGCACCCTCTATAATAGGGATTGAACGCAACAAAACTTTATAAAATAGGAACTATTTGTTTTTTTTACTTCTTTAGTTTCGCTGTATTCTACGTACATAAAGGAAACGATAGTCCGACACCAGTACTGAACTACAGATACCGTTAAGACGTACCTTCAATTTTTAAGCAATAAGGTTACCACGCTGCATCTATCGTTGATGGTTAGATGCAGCAAAACCGGTAATTATCAGAACAACAATTTGCCATATCGTTTATTTACGACATCGTCTGCCTATTTTTAATTCAATTCATCTGACCCAAATCTAACCTCCGAGAGGTCCATCGTGAGGTCGTTCCAGCTAAACTGCCTGCAGGGTCAAGAAGGCACTTTTGCAATTATGTGCAAAGAAGGGAACTCTGCGTGGCGTTAATTATACTCTCTGTTTACTACTCTTTTGTTTTACATACTTATCACAGTGGGTCCAATTTGCTCTTATTTTGATTGAAGTACGTCAGTGAATCTTCATATAATTTTCGCTGTTCGCCAACATTAAGAGTATAACGCTTGCTGATTAAAAAAGCTAAATACAGATAGTATTAATATAAATAATAATTACTAGTTTGTTTTATTTACTGCAATGCATAAAAGATTACAATATTAAAGTGCGAGTTTGTAAAAAATACAACTTAAAGAAAATACAGTATGATGTAATGTTTTTACAGTAATAAAGTAAACATAGACTATCCAAACCAAACAGAGTTTATAATTAATGAAAATAACAAAATTAAATGAAAACATTGCATGCACCGAAAATTTGACGCATGCTTTTTATAAATTCGTTTACCTCTACTCAGCGCTGCTATCTGTCTCCCCTATATGAATATTGTTGAATTGTCACTGCCACCTTCTTTGCAATAAGCAACTGCTTTTGGATTATCCTACTACATTTATCGCCTGACGTTTGACCCTTAAATAAAAACGAAAAAAAAAACGATTGAAATAGGATGTTGCCCACAGCAACTTGATCCAAGTGAAGCCTCATCCAAGCAATCTCACAGTCAGTCTACCGTGGCTTCCTATAAAGCTTTTACTTGAAACGTGTTCCTGCCTTCGTCAAAACTGATAGGGTTTATTTCAAGGTAAAAAAAATATTTTGTATGGTTCACAATGAAACGCGTCCTTTAATACTTTTTGGAACCACGTTATTAAAATGACAATGATTGCCATTACATTTCGTCGTCCACTAGTTTAGCATGCACAATTTCCAATAAGCCGATGTGCGCTAAATGTACCTCCACTGGCTGCAATATTGTAGACATTTAAATTTTAAAGTCATGCCAGATTCCCACCAATTGTTCTAACTTTACGGTAATACAATATAATGATGCAGTTTATGAAAATAGTAATAAAAGCCATATCAAGCTTACTTTAAATCGTCGTTTCCATAACTTTGCGTTGTAACAATGAGCTGTTCTTAGTCTCCAACTAACGGCATTCACATGAAATTTAGATATAGATATAGATCGCACTAACCCTATCACTCCAGCGGGAGCGGCAGCAGTTATCGTATAGTAGTTGTCAAGACTATCCGCTTTAGAACCAGAATTGCAGAACGCATACTCTCACAAGCTGCAAGCTGCATAAGTCGGCTTAAAAGTACGTAGTGTATCCACGTGGAATTCAATAGAAATAGTTAATAAGAAAAAACGCTTCTCTTAAAGGTTAGCTTGCAGGAGTTATAAGCAACAGGTCGTACGACCTTTAAAATACTAATTTCAAGGTTATCTAGAAGCCGCTACAATAACTTGACATTGGAAGGTTCTTATGTTTTCCTGGTTACAAAATAACCACGACCTTAAAAATGCTAATTTAAGGGTCACTTCAAGACCACTACTAAATGTCTAATAATGTCTAATTGGCAGGTAAACATTATTTTCTTGTCTGAAAATCACTGTGCAACTTGAAAAAGTGTAGAAAGTTATTTTTACATTTTTTTTCACCGTCTAAATTCATCTTAAAGGTAAATGTTTTGTAGAACTTTAATGGCAAGTTGAGGGTAGTGGGGTTTATGTTTTTACAAAGACCCTCCCCCTTTCTTGGGCAGTCTAAATTCCTTTCCCAAAAAATTCATCACGGGCTCTACTAAACTATGAATCCTCGTTTCATTTTACAGCATATATAATAGATACATGCATATGTTGACAGGCACACGACACAAAATTAATTTTCTTTTTTATCTTTCCAACATGCATAGTAGATATATTAACAGATATATGACGACTAGCATTACCAGCTAAAGCCGAAATCGGGTACAATCTAATTCAATGTAAACTAGCACAACCCGTAGACTACGAACCACGCTGCTTTGAAAAACTTCTTTAAAAAAATTGCTATCAAATTTATTAACAGAGATATAGTTATATAATGTAAGATAATTAGCATGTCATTCCCGAGCTCCTATCAAAAACTCTTTCGACTTAATAGTTGTAACTGTTGGTGCATGTAACCTTACAAATCCCAACAATAATGAACACAATAAGTTTATAACAACAACTCTACGCAAACTGTTGAAATAAAGTGCCGCGCAAGGTCAGAGTGTATGACTTTACATAAACATAGGCGTGTTTCCTCCTTCGAGTTTGTTTGCGTCGTGACAACCAAAAGCATATTATGTTCCAGTAATACAAACAAATGGTGTTAAGCAAATTTTCTTACTTGTATCGAAAACTGCACTGGGCCGATAGAGAGCAGTACATAGGAATATGCGCCTTAATTAATGGGCTTGTAAAGCTCTGGCTTCGCGTGGGGAAGGAGGGGGCTCGTCGCCACACAAATGTTAAGACAGGTGGAAGGGATCCGGATTTACTATATAGATAAAAAATAGATAAGTTCCGGTGAGATCGGATAAGTAAGTCGTACATTAAGCTAGATTCACACACCGATCCATAAATTTAAATTTATTTAAGATCCGAAAGTACCCTATATTCGAAATTTATTTGACAATCTAAATTCATTCAAAATTCTAGGATCTTCTGACGTAACAGAAGTATGTTTACACCAAAAAATGAGTCAAAATTATAAATTTTTTTAATTCAAAGTTTACCCCGTAATGGGTCAATATTTCTAGGGGTGATTAATTTAAATTTTTTCAAAACTGATAAATACACTGATAAGGTAGTTCACCGGCGACGTCGAGGACATGGAGAGCCAGGCAAGAACCTTTTGCGGAACCCACGTACGAACCAGCATCCAGGAGATAAAATGTCGGACGGTCAAGGAAAGATCTTTTGTGAAAAGCACAGACGAGCAAGCGGGGTAACGCGACTTGCAGGGTGGCCGACAGAAGCAAGAAAGGGTTCCCCTGACTAGTAGCAGGAGATTGTCACCTTTCGTGGAAGTTAACGGATCGGCACCCAAATAACTTGGAGGTGTTAAGTGATTAAACGGCCGCGGCAGTTGAACAATCATTAGTGAAAGAAGATTTTGGTGAGTTAGTGCTACGCCGTAGAAAAGAATGATTTATATATAAAAATAAAATAAGTGCAAGAAACAATACTGTGTTTGTAACGTCTTTTGTTTCGGGTGCAAATCAACACCCCAGGAAGAGCCAGCCAAATCAGAGTACGTCGCGAAGTTTCGAAGTTCCGGAATTCGCAAATCACACCAGAGGCAGAGAGTCGAATCCACCCCAGCGATCTAGCGCGATCCACGGTGGAAAGACCACCGGTCCAGCGCTAACACCACGACCCAGCTCTCAACCGCCAATTCAGCTAAGTAGCGTAAGTATTCGTAATTCCGATTGTAAATACATATCATTTTATTAATTTTGTATATAATATTTTAGCTAAGTAGGAACGGAAGGCTTCGGATCGGATCCAATGTCGGTTCGAATCGGAATCCTAAACTGGTAGGTCGGAGCTTCTCGGACAGTCTTTAATTTAAGTAATGAATATCGGATCGGATCTAAAATAAAATACTTCGGATTGAATTCAATTTAATTTAAATTCCACCTCTACTAAGAGCATCACACTGTACTTCTGTTTCAATTATAATATGTAGTAGGTACGTTATGTATACGCAAAAAAAAAAGTAAAAACAACCAAATCTGAAATTATTCGTTCAAAATTATGATGAGTTTTAAACAGATTAAATTTTCCGAGATAATATAAATCAGCAAAATTTCTTCTCTTTATCCGTTTTCCCTAGTCAATTATTCAAAAGAGGCTTATTTAAAAACCGCGTGCAGTTTACGACCCGCTCGTTTTGAAATTCGAATTGTTTAGACCTAAATTTAACATTCAGCCATTTGATTACTTGGTATTAAAATTTAAAATTTAGCGAGGTCTCTGAAATAAGCTTGCTACGCTAATAGAATAACACAATTGATAATTTAACAGTTTTATCGTTACATTTTTCCCGATCACAGCCTGTCATTGTATTTATTTTTAATTAACGAACTATTGAAGTAGTTAATTTGCAAGAATTATAAATCTTTAAGAAAAATTAAAACTTATTTTTTACCAACCTTACTATTTCTAATAGAAATTCGACCTTATAATCCCTACTCAGCCAAATATCTATAATTAAACTTTTTCAAAATCAGCATTCAGTCCCTTGACACCGTTATTGATTTAATTTCTTAATTGACGTGTAGAATTGGCTTTGTGCAGGACACAACGAAACATCAATAAATCAAGGATGTAGGAAATCCTTTACGCAGAAAACTCTCTATTTAATAAGGAATTGAGGAAGGCGTCCCATTCTTTCACTAGTTTCATAAGACGCAAATTCACTTTGGAGCAGTGCCCATGGCGAATACATAAATAAATATGCAATAAAATTATTTTTAACTTGTCATAAAATGCTTTGGGGAAATCCTATGCATAATTCCCACCAAGTATTACCCATAATTATGCGGTTCAAGTACAAAATATCTTGCGGTTTCGCTAAATTAAACGTTTACAAAACTATAATTGATTAGGTAACGATATAATCATTCGGCACTTTCCCAACCCAACAATCAAACCTCAAACAAATCATACCAACACATAATTTTATAATTCACGGACTGTTAACTCGTATTATTACTAGCTTCTCATACCACAATGTGATGGACACTAATTTTCATAAGAACTATATAAATGGTACTTTCGATCACAAGTAATGTGAGAACGAAAGTTTATGAACTCTAGATCCCACACTGTTGATTTACTTGGGTATTGTGCTAGAATTGCATGGCTACTTTAAATTATTGAGAGCAAGGACGAGAAATAAAACTTGGCTACATTGTCTCGGACAAGAATGGGTAACAATTTAAATACGTTAGCTGCGCGATCGAGTCTCGTCTTCTCGTCACTGAAATAAATACAAATAGCAACAGTTGATCGAACAAAAAAAAATAAACAGGATTGTATCGAGTCAAAATGCAAATGGAAAAGTAAAATCAACACTATTGTCTAAAGCAGTGTTTCTCAAACTTTTTTCATGCAGTACCTACTTTTAAAGTACCCAAAAAAAAATTATGGGCATACCAGTGTGCTATATAGATAACTAAATAAAAAACTGGTAACTAGTTTTTTTTAGTAACTTAACAGTAACTCAATTACTTTCTTATTTTCAGTAACTGTAACGGTAATTATTTAATAACTTTTTAACTAAACTTAGCGAGTTACTACTTATGCTAAAAATTTTAAAAAATTTTAAAACCTTCCCATTTCTTCTTTTTCAATATTTTGAGACAAATTAGAAACGCTCTTCAAATATCTTTCTTTAAGAAAGAAATTCCAATACTAAATATTAACCCTTTTCTGTATTTAATTTAAGAGATTGTAGTATAAGATGAACGATTTTGAATGAAAATAATCGAACATTCGATTATCAAAATATTTCGAGAGGTTACAGAAAATAATTGAAATGATTTTAAGACGAATTATTATCGGGTTTGTCTATTTCGAAAGCGGGCGTTGAAGCAATACCCCTTACAGTAGGCAACTGCAAAATTCCCAATGCGATGGTGGTATTATGATGCGAATACGCAAATCGAGACGGAATTTCTGCAATGCGAATGTATAAAGACGACCTCTCCCGCGCAAGCGCGGCATAAGAATGTTTTGGCATTACTATTATTAAGAAATGCAAACACAGCAGTTAATAAAAACAAGTGGTACACTTCACAAAAAACTAAAAATTGATTCTTTATATAACAAACAATAATCGCAGTGTTTTTGTCCCAGGTATCATTTAAAAAAAATAATTGATTTATATAACAGAAAAATGTTTCCACTTTCGCCGTGTATAGAAATATAACTCAAAGAACAAGCTGGAATTAGCGATGGAATTAATAAAAATACTATTCAATGCTTAAAGTTCACGCCGAGTGGCCCGAAAAAACGATGAGAACGAAAATTCCTTCATAAGAGCATTCTACATAGAAGCAAGCGGAGAGCGATGTTACTACTTTTAACCGCATAGAAATATCCGAATGATATTATCCGAATGAATTGTTCGATTATTAAATGCTATGAATGGCAGTAGTCCGATTATAAAAATCATTCTATTATGCCCTTTACTAGTTTACGACTTTACTTTTAATTTGGTACCTGCACATTTTCTCCGCAAACAGCTTACTAGAAATGTCATCTGCAAGGCATAGCGCAGATTATTCAGACTATGTAGAATTTTTATTCCTTTGACTAGGCTAATACCGCCTATCTAATAGACTTAACCCTTTTGTAATAAATTGAATCCAAATAATTTTATTCTTCAGTAATATAAAAGACAATTATATAAGGAAAACCTTAATTATTTTACTCTCTTGCGTTTATTACTCATTGTCAATCACACATAAATACCTGCTACTTATTTCCCACCCAATGTCATTAATTGAATCAAATATCTTAATTTACGGCAGAGATATTCATTAAAGCGTGAATGTATAGTTCCATATTCGAGAGAAAGTAAATTCGTAAAAAAGGGCTTTCGGGTTCATGTTTACATGAACTTTGCTTAATTTGCTTTGATTTGCTACCCGTCCTCAATATATGTATCACGATTTTCGAAACACACGGTATAACTGAATTTTTGTTTTATAGTTCGTGATTTGACAGAATAGCCGCCAGTTATTAGAACCTAGAGTATTATAATATGCTGATGCTGGTGGCACTGGCGGCTTCTAATAAACAAGCAGGACGAGCGGTACGTTTATACGCCACCATGTTTCGCACTTTGGCCGATTTCAAAGTTAGGAACTAACAAATGACGAACTATGAAACAAATAAATAACGACGTGCTGTCAATAGCGTGCCACTGCTTATCCGACGACGTTCAAAAACAGTTTATAATTAAAGATTTTTGAATTGTTGGTTTATTTTACTGTTTTTTTTTTGCATAATCGATAAAATCTTCTTAAATTGATAGGTTTGCACACAAAACACGTAAACACCCGTAACAAATAAAATCCAGACTGAATAAGCTCTAATTGTGAGATTCAAGGCTGCTGCTATTTTGGGCGCAGCAACGCTAATTGGCAAATCACAAAAACGAGAATAACGAAAAACATTGTTCGTTTCTTTCATAACTTTCTGTTATGTCTGAAAATTTTACACAAAACTGCGTATGTGTATGCTGAATGTAAACAAGAAAAATAAATTTTGAACAGTGATGTAAAATTGTTGTTACTTAAACAATATACTCACTGTTCGCTACAAGAATAAATTAAAACAAATGAAAGCGATTTAATTAAGAGACTGTTGGAGTAAGCTAACAAATATAATTTATATACCGTTTTAATAACTAGTGATTTTCACCAAATTATACACTTATCGCGTACAATTAAAACGCCATTTTTACTACAGAAATTGTTTATGTTTTAGGTTTCAGGCCCAAAACAAAGCAAGGAAAATAGCATTTTCGACTTGGCTGGTTTCAGATCGTTTCGTCGATAACATGCGAGAAATGTTCTTCCATACATGAATACAAATCCCAACATCATCATTAAATTCATCAAAGGACGCATCGTAAGTCTTAAATTTTTATTAATGGACACACCTTCAATACACGCAATAAGCATGCATACCAAGGTGCAATTTGATGCGTTATAACTACCTTTCCACTTTACCTTCGATAACAGAAGCTCAACATCGATTAATTTAATGTTATCGAGATTGTCGATGTTGCTAATTAAAGTAAGCGATGGTAAAAAACCACCAAGCCACATAATTTGCCATTTAAAAAGTTAATAAGAAGTAAACGAATAATTAGTGTTTAACACTTTTTGTATCAAACAAGAACAAAATGGTCAGCTTCTTAACCAGCAGTTGTAATTTCGACCTACGGCGAGGTATGCAGACAGTGTTCATTTTGAAAGTATGCAGCATTCCTTCTTCTGCTCCCAGAGTATGCCACCATGGTGAAGTGCATACCGGAGTCATTCTTTTTGTTGATACTTGACAGGATTCTCGTGGGTTAAAGGAGTCTTTAGACGCCGTGCAATCTAGTAATTGCTGAGTTACAACAAATATCAATGAATAGCATAAGAATTTATGTAAATATGGTCGATGTTTCTTCTTTGTATTGTGATACTTACTGCAGTATCTCACGGAAAAATGCAAAAATAATTTAAAAAGCGCGTTTAAAGTTTCCATAGATTCTATATTTTAACATAAAATTCATACTACCTGGGTAAGTTGACATCACTCCAAAATTTTGGAATTTTTCAAAAAAATATTTCTCAAAAACTGCCCACACGTTTTTGTTTAAACTTTTTAAGCTGATAGAGCTGGGAATCTTCTACAATTTGTGTTTTTGCGCATTGCTATAATTTTACTATGACGCCCTCTATGAATTTTTGAAAATTGAAAATTGGTACCCTTTTATTTATTTAACGGGGGGCAATAAAATATTTCTGTTAATGTGAAATACCTCACCATTGATACCAAAATCCGAATATAATAATATTTTTTTGATACTTTAATATTTAGGAGGGCTACTGTTCCCCTTCCCCACCAAAATTTTCGCTACAAAATTAAAAAATTGATTTCTTCTTTTGTTTGCTCTAGGAGAATCTTTTTACAAAAAATCAAAAAATCGAATTTTTTGCCCCTTAATAATCTTTTTGTCCTTAGAAGAATTTCACATACTTTCTACAGCAGTTGTATTCTTGTACTAGTCGTTTAATGTTCAGTGTAGGCTAACTTTTTTATTTTAATAGATAGACTCGCAAACCCAAGAGCAGAGTTGTAGGGTAAATTCTTCTCGATTGTATTTAAGAAAAAAACTTGAGTTTCCAATTTTAATATGGCGGCCACGGTAAAAAATAACTTTTTTTTAAACGGAAACGTGGCATTTTGGCTTTAAAATTAGAAAGGTTTTGAAATTCTAAATACAAATTAATAAGAGTAATTTCTTGCTAAAAATAATACTTCTCGAGTTATTAATATATTTTCAAATATCAATTTCCGCGCTTCCGTTGATTCAGTCCGAATATTTAACCCAACCTTATGCTTGCAGCGCAGCGGTCGGTCTTTCTTCAACCGCTTCAAGATGTTACAACTTATAAGAACTATTTACTTTAACTAGTCGTGTCTAGACAGGTGTATATCGAAAGTGTTGGAAAATATTAAACAATGTATTTAAATGTATAGGAAAGTCCAGGCGAAGTGTTTCGCTCATTTTTAGATTAAATATGACAGTATAGAGCGATCTGTCAATTAGTTTGTGTTTGACAGTGCGCCAAAGTGACCGTAAATTTCGTAAATAATGGAAAAAACTAAGTTGAGAGCAGTGATAAAGTACTTTCACTTGAAAAGCTTAACACCAACCGAAATTAAAGCAGAGTTGGATTCGACATTTTTGAAGTCCGCTCCTTCGTTTTCAATGATTAAAAACTGAGTTGCCGAGTTTAGGCGTGGTCCTGTGAGCACAAAGGACGAACCCCGCAGTAGATGCCCAAAAACGGCTACTACCCCGGATATGATTGAAAAAGTCCTCCGTATCGTATTAGATGACCGTCGAGTAAAAGTGCGTAAGATAGCAGACATAGTGTGGGCCTCTCAAATAACAGTGTGCACAGAATTTTAACTGAAGAATTGGAAATGACAAAATACTCCGCACGTTGGGTGCCGCGTTTGCTCACACCGGAGAAAAAACTAAATCGTTTGATTGTTTCTCGCGACCTTTTGGCACGTTTTTGCCGCAATTCGAAGGACTTTTTGCGGCGTTTCATAACCGTCGATGAAACCTGGGTCCACCATTACACTCCCGAAACCAAGGAACAGTCCAAACAATGGACACACAAAGGTTTTTCGCCACCGAAGAAGGCAAAAACGGTTTTGTCAGCAGGAAAGGTTAGGGCAACTGTATTTTGGGATTCTCATGGAATTATCTTCGTGGACTACTTGCAAAAGGGGAAAACAATAAATAGCTAGTAATCTGCCAATTTGTTGCAGCAATTGAGCAACAAAATCAAAGAAAAACGCCCTTATTTGGCGAAAAAGAAAGTGCTTTTCCATCAAGATAACGCACCTGTTCACACGTCTGCAATAGCAATGGCCAAAATTCATGAATTGGGATTCGAATTAGTGCCTCATTCGCCCTATTCGCCAGATTTGGCACCCAGCGATTTTTATCTATTTCCAAACCTGAAAAAATGACTCCGCGGTAAAAGATGTTCATCCATTTCCGAGGCAATCGCTGCAGTAAATAGCTATTTTGAGGACTTGGGCTCATCAACCTACAAAGACAGCATTGCTGCTTTGGAGCATCGTTGGAATAAGTGCGCTGAGCGAGCAGGAGACTATATTAAAAAATAAAATGATTTTTTGTTAAAAAACGTGCGTTTTCTTTGTTAGGCCAGGTACATTTCGAACGATTCTCGTATTATATATTATATTACGAATTTACAGACTTGTTAAGAATATTATGCTATGCTTTTCTATACTTCAGTGTGGGAATATATAATAAGTATTGCGATCGGGAAAAACACTGATTTCGATCTCTTGAAAACAGAATTCCAAAATGCTGTTTTTAAAAATGTCTGCCTTGACGTATACGTATACACTTATGTGTGTGGCATCCAGTTTTCTAATTCAAATCGAATATATTTTTCCAAACTTTCTATCATAAAACTTTTATGGGCTTTTACGATTTTGTGTAAATTATTACTGTTACATCTGTTTACTTCAAAACATTTTGGGAGATCGGTAAAAAAATAGTACTGCATTAGTCACAGAAGAGTCTTCGAACCCTGATAAACCGTCAGCATTAAAAATTCTGAAGACATTTAATAACGGGACCGCCTTTTTTTTATTTTGTTAGATAAAAGAGCCAAAGACAGACTTTCATTTCATTCTTTAACATGGCCCTAATTTGCAAAACTTGGATATTAATACCTCTGTAATCAACAAACGCGGTCGGACAAAAAGTTAAAACCTAAAAGTGCTTTTTAAAAAATGCCTGTCTGTTTGTGGGACTGTGGGTGCACCCCATTAGCTCCCGAAAGGATGCTCCGATTTCGATGAGCTTCGTACTATGAGGATATAAACAAATCACGGACAAAATTTAAAAACCCGAAACCGGAAACGAAAATGTTTTTTGTAGCATTTTCTTGGGAAAACGAATTTTCTAGCTTCAAACTGAGAGTTATCAATTTTTGAAAATTTCGCTTCAGTGCCATATTACTTGGCATATCGGAATCGCATTTTCTATTGTAATAGCCCTAGAGACACAATGTTACTATGCATACAATTTTTTGAGAAGATATGAACTATAAAGAAAAAATATTTTCAAAATTTACGAATATTTCAAAAAACAAATTAAATTTCGTAAGCTATGGATGGGCTATAATTAATCGAGTGCCAGCCCGCTAATTTCTATGTGAATTATTATAAATTTTGGTTTTAACGCCTGTTTATTCAAAAATAGTATCCGATGTATCTCATCAGTTGTGAAATTGTAAATGCCCCATGGGACACAATATTCACACTACGAGAATTTTTAAAACTACTAAAACTGAAACACGAATGAAAAATATTGCTTAAAAACTGGCCACACGATTGTTACTTTCTCATACCGAAGTATGGGAAGTTCTGATTTCATGCAAATTTTCAATTTCCATATTTTAACGAAAATACCCGTTTTGAGAACCAAGGAACCCAAACAAGTAGTTTCTAAAAAATTTCTCTTCATTTTTTTTAGAATATTAGGACAAAATTTTGCTCGATTTCAGGACAACTTTTAGAAACATATTTCTTCTTTTCAATCGAACAAAGGATATCAACAAAGGTATTATATATTGTAGGAGAACATCAATCAATAGGTCTAAAATCCGTGGTGGAAACGATACTTTTTAAAACTTTTCTAAGGAAGACGGACACGGATCTGAAAATCGGGTCTGTCCCTACAAAACCGAGACGTATGTTTACCGTAAGTGTATTACGTAACATAAATAACGCAACAATTTCCATTTTTTTCTGGCACTCTTCGCAAGAGATTGTAACGCTACATTCATTAGATTAAAATGAATAAATTACAGTAAATTTAATCTCCTTGGCCACAAATGAATGTTGTTACACTGAGTGTTTGCGTTTTCTTTCCTGAAACTTTCGTATCTATATTTTGTTCTTGATTTAGATTTCATTTTATTATTTCAAACCGTGCAAAAGTTAGATTTTTTGCCGACGTTTGGACATTTAAAAAGTACCGGAAAGAATTCTATTCTTCAATATACAAAACTTTAAAGATCTTCAGATTACACATTACAAATTATTATTTAAAATGCCAAAACTTTTAACAATATCAAAGGAGAATGTATAAAAGGTGGATCGAAGGAATAGTTCGGGTTGTCACTGCATTACCATTTGCAGTCGATTCCATTTGCAGCAACGGTAAACACAGTTATAATTTATAAAGATTAGATTCTTCAGGTAATCCACCAAGCTAAAAAGGTTACATAAAACAGAGCAATAAGTAACAGAAGTTGGCAATTTTCTTGGCAGTTTATAAATTGAAAAATGTTTTCGTTATTTATTTTTTTGACATTTATAGTTTTCCGGTAATTCTTAAACAACGTTTTTGGCATTTTAATTGTAGTTACTCAATTTTCTTATTCGAATTCAATTGTCTGATTAATAAAAAAAAGAAAAACAAACTTCAATCAGGCACAGTAAAGATAGCGGAATAAATACAGCGCATTAACAACAGTTAACAGGAGACAATTAGTATACGCCTCTGATATAAGTTTATCGAGAACACAAAAAGATTAATCTATTACAGGATGCCTACTTTGATTGGTTGGAGGTAATCTGGTTTTGACAATAAAGGAATAACATATAAGAAATACGATTCGTGATTATAAATTTGCGTAATAAATAGAACGTTTAAAAGAACAATAGCAATATAATTAAAACTTGCATCTACATCTCATCTGATAATGTCCTAATAGTTCCAGAAGCGTGGTTTCGTCTACGATGTTGGAAATTGTGCATTTTGAAGGTTATTTGTACAAAAAAAAATAAGAAAAAAAAACTAACGTATTAATCACCTAAATACGATAACACGCCAATATATTTTGTTTTACATATCCTACTACACAAAAATAAATTTACTAGAAAGTAGATAACAGAAGTTGATTAACTTCTTGTAATAAACAGCTATGTTATGATTCTGAATATTGCTTGTAATCGCCAAGTCGTAAAATTGTCTTAATATGAAAACTTTAGTTAGTCAAAACATTTACTTTAACTGGTTGCTGCTAAATACGATTGTCTTATCGGAAAATTTGACGTATTTACAAAAATGCCCTGTTATTTGTACATCTTCCATTTGGAAAGCCTTTTAATCTTAAATAAAATAAACAAAAGTCAATTTAAAAACACAATGGTAATTTCAACTTGAAATGCATCCCATTATTATTGTAACACTATCCGAAAAATAGATTATAAATCAGATGTCAGAGCACAAACTATGAAGTAGAAGAAAATATTGGTACCTTCTGAAACATATAGTACTTGTATGGGTGTAGGAAATATAGAGTAAAAATAATAAAATTTGCCACTGAAAATATCAAGTTACGTTAGGAACTGGTTTAAACATTAAAAAATGTTGCCATTTTTTTACTCTTTAAGCACACTTTAATAATTTTTTTTTACCTTAAGCAAACTCCACTCTAAAATGATGCCTAAACTACATTAACTAATAAAACACAACAAATTTATTTCAAATTATGATTTCTGTGCACAAGAAGCAGCACAGATGACGTGTCTGATTACAATCTCGCTCTGTTCTTGGTGATTATCTATGGGGCGCCAAGTGTAAAGTGAAAATTTGCTGTGCATTTCGAGGTATGTAAGGCAATTTATCCCAATATTTATTATATATACACACATTTAGCTAAATGCTTTTTATTTTAATAAATTGTTGTAGATTTAAATAAATCCTTAAACATTTGGTTTAAATATTCCAACATTTAATAAAGCATTAGAGATTTAAATAAATCTTAAAACATTTACTTTAAATTTTCAAATATTTAGTAAATCTTTACCGATATAAATAAATCCCTGCAGATTTAAATAAATATTTCAACATTTAATTTTAAGCTGTCATATTTAATGTTAACTTGTCATATTTATTTGACCTTGGTAGACCCAGCCTACATAGAAGACCAAGACCGTTTACACTGGTGGTAACGTTCAACAATTATAAACACGTTTTCCGTATTTCAAGAATTTGTACAATTAATATTAGTTCAATTATCAATAACAACATATTTAACAACATAAACCTTACATAATTTATTATTCATATAATGAAAGTTTTCTGAACATTCCCTTGAGAATGTAATTTTCAGTCTGTTTTGTTTAAACGTCGAACGCTCCCACCATGACCAGCCTTGCGCCTTACTACCGGTGTAAACGGTCTTGTTGTGCAAAGTCGGCTGGGCTCACCAAGGTCAAATAAATATGACAGGTTAACATTAAATGTGACAGCTTAGAATTAAATGTTGAAACATTTATTCAAATCTGTAAGAATGTATTTATATCGGTAAAGATTTATTTAAATCTGCGAATATTTATTAAATATTGAAAGATTTAAAACAAATATGTGCAGATTTATCTAAATACATAAAGGTTTACTAAATATTTGAAAATTTAAAATAAATGTTTTAGGATTTATTTAAATCTAGAATGATCTATTAAAATTAAAAGCATTTAGCTAAACGTGTGTACATATTATAAATATTGGGACAATTTTCCTCAAATACCGTGAAATGCACAGCAAATTTTCACTTTACACTCGGCGCCCCATAATTATCACGGCTGAAAATTTCCTTTCGCTGGCTACTGATGTAGCAGGAATCGAGAACGTGAACCGAAAAAAAATAACGTTTCGGTTTTCGGTTACGGTTCAAATTTTTTTTCAAAATCGGTTACGGTTTACTGCTACTAAAAACTTCGGTTTCGATTACGGTACCGGTATTTTTTGGCTTTTCTTGGTGAAAAGCAGAGAAACTTATCTACATATTGAATAAACCAAATTATGCCATTGCCATGCAATTCAAAAAAAATTTGAAGTTTTCACGAACAAACGTCGTGGCTAAAAGAAAATCGTTTTGAAAAAAAAACTGCTACTGGGGTTAAATCAAAAATCAAGTAGCGACGGTCTTCGGCTCTATTTATAAAACAGACTGTGTGTCGTACTTCTTTGACGAAATCCGTCTTTTCAGAAAAACTGGAAACATTGTTTCAAAAAAGTTGTGAAAATGTAAATTACTGTATGTGACCGAGACCATGCAGAGGCTTTTCATAAAATGTTCAATTACACTATCTGCCTACGACATATCACAACAACTAACCGGCCGGCAACATTTTGCCGGTATACGCATACCGTCCGATAATGTGCAGCATATTTTACCGACAATGTACATTTTAGCGTCGATTATCAGCACACGCGGTGGCTCAGTGCAAGAACGCGTGTACAACGTTGTGTGGCATAGGTTAGTCGAGAGATCAAATTCCCTGCGGGTTACATTTAATAAATCTTAACTTCACTACTATTAAAAATTAGCGTACGTAGGTTATCATTATTTATTGTTGTTGTGTACATAGTGGCACGCTACTGTTTATGTTCCCTAGAATTTTTAGCGATGGTAGAAACAGCAGTGTGCACACTCTCAGCTCGCTGACTACCAAAACGTCATACCTGCAACAACTTTCCATTCGCGTTTACGTCAGTGGAAAACATGAATAACTCAAAATTCTTTTGGGCTACAATCAAAAAGGCTCATCATGCGGAATGCGAAAATTAAATAGTAAATACTGTTACAATAAACAAATGTCGGTTCCACATTTGTCGGAAAGAATTACGGTTACGGTTTTCGTTTACGGTTCAAGAAATTTTTAATTTCATTTTTGTTTCGGTTAGGTTTGGACAAAATTGCGTTTTTTTTTCGGTTTTCGGTTATGTTTCCGTGCACGTCCCTAGCAGAAATACAAAAACACATAGTTTGTTATACACAGGTACTTGTTTTTATTATTTTCCACCAACTAAGTGGGTATGATTTCCGGTTGAATGGCGTTTGTTTCACTTGAAAACAGTGTGTACTGATTTTTTTTCTTCCAATATTTTGAAAGTTTTCGGCTAATTATCGGGTAACGGGTAATTGATTATTCTACGTGGTACCCGTTGTCATTCCTACTAAACAGTGGAATATGCAAAAATTTACAAAAATTTGTAATTAATAAATAAAACACGTTAGGAATTAAACTAGATTTTACTCAGTTATTAACGTAAATATACTTTTATAAATTGGATTCGGTAGTTAGTATTTGCATACGATTGCTAACAAAGTTGTAAACGAGATATTTTTCTGAATTATCTGGTGTAAAACTTGCCTTTTGTCGGTCAGAATGTGTTTGTATTTAGAAAGCCATTTTTCAACTTTACATGATATTACTAGGGCTGCTTTGGCAACTTTCTCACGCTTATTTTACAGTTACCTGAAGCAAAGCCACATAAAACTTCAGCTATTTCGCTTATCACAAGAAAGCCAGAAGTTTCTTTTTCTTAAAGTACTGTTTAATTTGTCATGGGCTTTTTAGAACAACCGCACCTGGTGCATTTTAGAGAGACTTCTTAAAGTTTTCAATTCTTTCGCAATTCTTGCCGCGTGCCACCTTATGTGTTTAGAGTTTGGATTGGCTATACTATTATTGTAAATGAACTTGAAATGGGCGAGCTCCTATAATTAAATAATTTACTTAAACTTATGTTTTGCCTGGGGGCATGTCTTATGGTATTTATTATTTTTTGAGTTAAAAAAACTGATTGTTTGGGAAAAGTTTTCTTGCGATTTATAAAAACTAAAACCAAAAGAACAAATACGTTCCCCAAAAACTTGGTAGGAGGTGGAATATTAACTTCCCTACATATTGCTGCACCTAAAAAAACTGTGAAACTTATTTTACTATCACTCATGAGCACTTTAGCTTGAAGACACATTTTTTTTATCGTCCCCCGTTTAAAAAACAAAAATGCATTAATTTTTGATTTTCAAAATGCACGAAAAGCGTCACAAACATACTAGGGAACTGAGACTATATTCTAGGTCATCCATCCCTAGCTCTATTAGCCTATTGAATTAAAAAAAAATTGTGTGGCCAGTTTCTGAGCAATATTTTGAGAAGTCAAAATTTTGATATGATTTTCACTTCACAGTTTTATTAGTTCCAAAAGTTCTCCCTGTGTGTACCCTTAGAACATTAACAATACCAGATTTCATTCGAATCCAATAACTCGTTTTTGAGTAAATACGCGTTAAAACGTCGCCAGATCTATGAGCTTACAAACTATTAAAAATAAAATCGTGCGCCTAGTTTTTCTGCAGTATTCTCACTTCATAGCTTTTGGAAAATTGTTGTGCACAGTAACATTGTGTTTTTATAGGGCTATTACAATAGAAAATGTAAACCCGATCTGTAAACTCACTTTTGAGCAATAGAGCGCTAAAGTCAATATTCTGGAAAAAATCGTTAATTTGCCCTAAAGTCTTCTATCAGATTCCGTTTTCAGATTTAGAAACTTTATCAAAAAAAATCCTACCTAGTAAACATATCTAACTTTCGCTTTCGGCTTCGAATTTTTTTAAAAACTTGTTGTATTGGCCAGTTTTTATGGGGCGCACCATGTTTTAAAAAACGTTTTTTAAGTTCCTGAAGATCCAAAACATGTATTTCCATCAAAATTTCTAGTTATAAAATTTTCTTTCCTTTACTGAAGGCATAGTAACGAAAAAAACAATAAATATACAGAAAATATGCACAGCCGCACAGAAAATACAAAAAGAACTGGCAAGTAGCTGGTAAAAACATGCAAACGCATATAAATACGGCCTTTACTGATCAGTACCAGCAGCATGTTGCATGTAATACAAAAACCTTTAGAAATTGGGCATTAAAATTGAATTTCGCCCAATATTTATTTGATAAATTTTCAGAAATCCTTTAGAAGTGTAAACGATTCTCCCACTCGTTCAAATAGGTCGTGGGATGGAAAAATTATTAAAAGCGGTTTTATGTTGATAGAATTACCAGTGGGACTCATTCAGTGGCGTAACGAAAACGGTAAGCCCCCTCCCCCACAAAGGTTAGTTAATAGCTAACTTTGCCTCGCTGCTCTCCCAACCAATAGTTTTGTTATAAAAAAATTAAAACAATACATCTACGGTTAACAGTCACATACCAGAATTTGTATAAAAATTTTTAAATTTTAAACTATTACACTTTAGCAGGTAAGCTTACCTTATTTTCGTGGGTGATAATCTTGTGCGGTAAAAAGACAAATTTTGTCTCTGAACAACTTTAGACTATAGAAAACAACTTGCAAGTCGGGTGTTCGGTATTTTTTACATTTGTTTTAATTTATTGCCAGGTTTTACAGTAAATTGAAAGTACAAAGCCAAAAACGATCTTTCCTTAGCATCTTTCATAAAATTATCCTGTGGTTTGCAAGAGCTGATTTTAAAAATGTTTGATTTGTGTTCACTTTTCCGTGCTTAATTGTCTCTTTCGAGCGCCACTTAGTGCTGTAGCTAGATTTATAACTCACATATACTTTAAAATTAAACCGCAATTATATTTAAATTTTTAATTCACGATTGAAAGCGAAACTGAAGAAATTGTATCTAAATCCAACTATATAGTTACTCCGCTGACATGGGCCTTTGTGCTTTTATTTAGGCTGCAGATTGAGCCCGTCAGCTGACTGAGGGTGAGATCATACATTTCGGTAACGCATCACACGGGGCCGCAAAAAAGTTTGACACCCCTCGTTGCAACTTACAACAGTTCTTTGTAGACAATGTTTAACGTGTGGTACGTAATTCTTAAAACTGACACCGGGAAGAAACAGATGGTGCTGCAAGAAGAAAGCGTAAGTTCATATGTGTTTGTTTAAATTAGAGAATTGATATATTTTATTTTATTTTAAGCTGTCGGATTTTTGTGCACATCTACACAGTAATAGAATTTAATTAAATAAAATGATCAAAATCGGTGTAGTAGTAGAACTCTGAGAATTGGTGTCGAAAGAATCCAGTACCAATCTTTATAATTAATTTTCAAAATTAAAGTAAATGTAGATGGATCGAGTACAATCACAATTAAATAATAAACGTAAGCAAGTGTGGTCATTTATTTTTAGTTTAGTTACTCCAAAAAAACGAATTAACGACTCTACGAGTATATTCACTTAAAAATTCATGTTGAAATTCTATTTTGTTATACCAACATTATATTTCAAAATAAATTAAAACAGTAACAAACCTAACCGTAACTTATTACCTAAGTTGAGAATAATTTTACTCTAAAAAGTAAATACCGCATCTTGTGGTTGTACAGAAAATACACTACAGTTTGCAAGTTTTGAAAAAATACATTTTATAGAAACATCTGCATAAAAATTGCACGATTTGTTTCAAAAACAATTTAGGAACAAGGTCAATTCATGATTCATTCTTCGTTCGGCTTCAATTAATGTGTCTGAAAACCGACACCGGGAAGAAACAGATGGCGCTGCAAGTGGAAAGCGTAAGTTCGTATGTGTCTGTTTAAATTGGAGAATTGCTATATTTTATTTTATTTTAAGATGTCGGATTTGTGTGGACATCTATATAGTAATAGATTTTAATTAAACAAAATGATCAAAATCGGTGTAGTAATAGAACTCTGCGAATTGATGTCGAAAGAATTAATTACCAACATTTAAAATAATTTTTTTAAATTAAAGTAAATGTAGATGGATCGAATACAATCACAATTAAATAATAAACGTAAGCAAGTGTGGTCATTTATTTTTAGTTTAGTTACTCCAAAAAAACGAACTAAGCACTCTACGAGTATATGCACTTAAAATTCGTGTTCAAATTCTATTTCTTATACTAACATTTTATTTCAAATAAAAAAATTTAAACAGTAACAAACCTAACCGTAACTTATTACCTAAGTTGACAATAATTTTACTCTAAAAAGTAAATACGGCATCTTGTGGCTGTACAGAAAATACACTACAGTTTTGAAGTTGTAAAAAAGTATATTTTATAGAAATTTCTGCATAAAAATTGCAACATTTGTTCCAAAAACAATTTAGAAACAAGGTCAATTCATGATTCATTCTTTGTTTGGCTTCAATTAATGTTGATTGAAATGAAACGAACTGATTGTTGTTTATTTAATTTGCCGCATTACAAAAAAAAGTTATATGCAATGCCATTGTAGTAACTATAAGAAAAGACATGTTTTGTTCTACAGCCAGCTCTTGATTCCAAAAAGAACAACTGGACAATGGACATAACGAAGTGGAAGTCTACAAGAACTTCATGGAACAAATAACATAAAACAACAGACACTGATATCGATATCCTTGTCATTCTTGCGCAAAGAATCGTCCTATTTACTTATTGAACTCCGATGCGGTTTTATGCGAGTATAAAACACAATAAATACTGGCCTTTTATCTTGATATCCATAAAACTGTAAGATGTTGCAATAGCAACCAGCTTTCCTCGCAACTCCCTAGCTCAACGTCTGCTATTACCAACCGGCTTTGTATGGAACTCAGAGAACTCGACCTTCCAAGGGCGCATATTTATTAGTCGCATAAATTAAACCTGTCGGTTGTAATATATTTCTAAAATCTTTTAGTATATTTAGAAACGGCAATGCGCCGCCTTATACTCATCTGCGGGGTCAAATATAAATTTTGAAATCATACTATTGATAGGTACAGTAACATGTTTTGTCTCTATCTTGCGATTGCGAGGAGGTTGATGAACGAAGGAACGTATGAAAATCGTACGAAGTATACAACTTAAAACCTTTAGATCAAAGGTCGCATTTAAAAACATTTAACACAAAACGTGCTTGAGCAGTCAAAAAAACTGGACGCATCTGTGTATCGACCCCTATATTTTAAAAGCGATTTAGAGTAATGGTAATCCAAGGTAATTCAACACGGGGTAGCTGGAATAGCCCATTACTTTATTTTTGGGGTGCTTCCAATAGGGTAGAATGATTTATAACACGTAAAAATACATACGTAAGAGAGTTGGTTCCCTTGCCTTTTTAATCACTAACAATATTTAAAAAAAAAGTCAAGTATCAGTGGCGGAGTCAATGTTGGGAGCGCGTTATAGGGTAAAGCAACCTTAAATATCGGTAGCTCTCCATATTTTTCTATTAGAAATTTATTTTGAAGAATGTCCCATAATTCCGTCGAAAAACAATCACCAACTTCCTCAGGCTCCAAAAAGTAACTTTAATATTTTCTGGGGCAACTCGACATGGAGATTATCTAACCCCTTATTCGAAAAAGGATTATTTTTATCAAATGGCATACCTGACGTCGCCCGTAGGCACTGCCTACCCTGCCTAATAGAGCGAACCCCCACTGCTTAATACTTGCCTAAATGTCTTTAAAAACACAGCACCCTTCCACATAAGTAAGTTAATACCAGATCCGTATTTTTATAGCTAAGCTATCATCATCATAGTGGTACACTGACAGTGTTAGTAGTGTCACTTACCCTAATGGTGATAGCTTAGATATCGAAATACGCATCTGGAATTAAGTTACTTGTGTAGAAGTGTGATGTTGTTTTAGGTGTTATGACTGTAAAGAAAGTACAAAAAAAACTGAAGTGTAAACTTCGAGTGGGCTTTCGCATACTAGATATTAAATACTTGCCGTATTTGCAAAGGTGTAAAAACGTTTTCGATTTGCCTTCAGTTCTTCTCTCATTTCGCCGTATGTTGTTAGATTTCTACGAAAACAATTTATATAGGCAACCCTGCGATGTCGCATACCGTATAAGGATAGTAAGAACGAAACCGGCCACCCCACAGCTGATTAGATGTGCTTCAGATTTTAAGCAAAAAATCGATATAAATGGTTTATTTAAGGAGTTATCAAAAATATGCAAAAAATAAAAAAGATATTTTTTAACTAGAGTTAATTGATTGGCGTGGTTAAAATCACGTAACTGCCGCAAAACGCGTTGCTGATCCTTATAAAGTACTTCAAATAGTCGATCTAACTGATAAAAGTTTCTAACGATCGGCATTTGCGTTTTTGATTAAATAATTAATCAATTTCAAATTTTTCAAAAATTCCTGGAAGGCATCAGAGCAAAATTTGAGAAATTAGTAATAAACAATTTTGTAGTCCACTGCAAGCTCTATCGCCTCAGAAATTTAAAAAAACATCGTGTGGGCAGTTTTTGTAAAATGTTTTTTGGAAATTTTCATAATTTTAAAGCGGCGCCATTGCGATCCTTTCCGGATTTTCGAAATTAATTGTACTTCATGGTATACTAACCACAAAGGGCTCTTAAATAACTTGTAGCTGATCCCGATCAGACAACTACTTTTTGAGTAAATGGGCGTTAAAGTCTAGATTTTCAAAAAGTTGTAGCGGTCGCCAATTTGAAGCTAGAAAGTTCGGTAAAAAAGCTATCGATTTGCCCAAAGTTCTTCTCTCAGATCCCGTGCTCAAATTTAAAATTTAGTTTGAAAAAAAAACGCTAACAAAAAAACATGCCTAACTTCCGTTTCCGGTTTCGGACATTTTTGAAAAGGTTAACTACAATTTTCGATATACCTCTCGATTTAAAATTTCATCAAACTTGGTGTAGTACTTTCGCCTTTAGAGGCGTCACACACCCACCCACAGACAGACATTTTTTAAAAACTACGTTATCGGGTTCCTTGATCCCCAAAACGTGTATTTCCATTAAAATCTAGATTTCAAAAATTTTCATAAAATCAATACTTCCCTGTACCGAAGGCAACTTAAATGGACCACTGAATATAATTCAGTAAATTAAAAAAACACCAAACCAAAATTTTACGACTGCAAGTAAAACTACTGTCATTTTATTAAACAATTATACCACGAGTGAATTGAAAAACAGCCGGGCAAAAAATTACGAACAATTTGTTGGGTGGCAAGTAGCAACGAGTGTTAATTTCGCTTGAAAATAATTTTTTGTTACGCAAAACACAATTGAGGTTATTTTAGAATTCACGAGTGGTAAAAGGTTGGATTATTTTATTTCACGAATAATATATCGATTTGTCAAAATAATTTAATTTTTAAAACTAACAAATAAATAGTTTGCTTGTATTTATTCGCGACAAAGTTTTGTACGGCAAAAATATAGTTTAAGCAAAATAAACACAATTTGCTATGCAGAAACTTTGAGTAACTTACCCCGATTGCTTTTTCAGCTTCACGAGTTGTATACGAGTGGATTACTTCTCACGCATAATGTATACGGAATTGTCAAATTAATTGTACTTTTAAAATTAACAAATAAGCCGAATGAAGAGTTGCTTAAATTCATTCGCGATAAAATTTTGTACTTCAAAAATATTCAGGTTAAACTTCTCTATCGGCTGCTAAAACGACAAATGCAGCGTACTGACTGGTCGTCGAATAGTCGATGTAAAAGCAATGGAAAAATCAAAGGCTCTATACTCTTTTTGGGTTATTACGCCAACAGAAAATTAAAATATCGCACGGAATTTTAAACATAACTCAAAGAAATTATTTACAAAATAAATCAAAATGAAATAATTCAACCAAATCCAAACCAAACTAAAGGACAGGGTAAATAGCGGCCTTAGAAGTTTTACTAAAGGACAAAGGACCAACTGGATAAATAAAGGAACGTTATTTGTAATAAAGGACGGTTAGCAACTATTATCACCCCTATCTACATCTAAAATATGTGATTTCTCCCCAACCCTTTTATAGGACATTAGGAAGTTAAATATTTTGGGTAGAGCAAGAGGGGATGCTGGGTCAAACGTCAAAACAAGCTCTAGTTGTTTAATAATGCTCTAAACGAGACAAAAATATCTTATGTTAGGGAAGGTTGAAGTGTTGAACAACATGCGAAATTTAATTGCTCTAATGCAGTTAATCCAAAGTCAATAGTCCTAGTACCTGTCTGATAAATTTAACTTATGTAAATGGCTATATCGCGGGCTTAGTTTTTTCTGCGAAATATAAAAAAACCAATAATATCTAAATTCCTTTTCTTAATTTAAGAGTT
This sequence comes from Ctenicera cuprea, assembly GCA_958336395.1. NCBI lineage: Eukaryota > Metazoa > Arthropoda > Insecta > Coleoptera > Elateridae > Ctenicera > Ctenicera cuprea. Next base: position 27,057,201 of record OY284487.1, on the reverse strand, counting down.
TCCTGTTTGGAGAGGTGGTAATTTTTTCAATTAACAAATTGCTTTACAGTTTCATGTTGAACAGGTTTCAACCTGCTGATTTTACCAAAGAAGTAAACGTGTATTTTCCTAAGGTATCATAAATTATTCTAACTCTGGTGGGTTGTGCAGTTGTATTTTGTTTTCACGCAATGATAGGTTGTAGATGACATAATTTTCTTGTATGTGAGAAACTAACACAGAGAAATATTGAGTTTTAAAAATAAAAGGGCGCTAAAAAATAAACCAAGAACAAATACCTATGCTACTGCTATAACCAGGGAGCAAAAAAATCAAGACTTTTTTGTTTAAATAAAGATTTTTTTGTTTAAATCAAGATTTTTTTAATTTAAATCAATTTTTCTGGTGTCTTGAAACCTCTATATAACAGTACATGTTTTTCAATGTTCCGTCCACATCTGTGCATTTGTAATACGTGTAAGACTAATATGTTTAAATATGTATACCTAAATAAACAAAAAATGAAACACAAACGACAATTTATTTTGTACATCTGTACGTTACAGAAATTAGTTTTAAACCGAAGACTTCTGCCTGGTGTTTTTATTGTTATTTTAACAATAAGTGTAATGTTGTATTTGACGACTAATTTTATGCTATAAGCATGAGCCATGTAATCCTTAGAATTGACCATTTATTTTATGGTTAATTTGTTTTATTTTCAATAAAAAATCATACATTTGCGTTTGATACTAAACTTGTAATTGCTTATTCACATTTTTTTGTTTTACTACAATAAACATTCGAAAAATTGACGTTTTTGATTTAAATCATTGATTAAAATAAAAAAATTGCAACGATTTAAACCGCGATTTAAATCAAGTTGATTTAAATCTTCGCACCCTGGCTACAACTTGTACTTTGTAACTCAAAAGTGTTTTTAAACATTAATTTAAAGATTAAACAGAAGCTAAATGTGTATTTGTACAACATTAAAAGCAAGAGTTTTAAATTTCTTAAAATTACAGGCAACAACAAAACATACAAAATAATATTACCAAGTTCCGAATGCATTAAAAAATCCATTACGTTGCTAATGTAAACATAGGGCAAAAATATTTCAAAATGTTTGCACAACAAAGAATAAGTGCTACTTTGCTTCATCATATTTGGTACAACTTTTTCGATTAATTGTTTTAATCAACACATAATAAAACGTAGATGACGCACAGTACTTATCGCAGAAAAACTGCATTCTGTCCGGTCATTGTAACCGTAAGTGAATTATTAAAAAAATTATCAAAACGAAATAAAAATGTCTCTTCATAGGCATAGGTACAAATTATTTTTTATAAATTAAATACACCTTCACAACGAATCGCGTTTCTATTGACTACAGCTACAACATAAATAATATAAGGGATTCACGAAATCTTATAATTGACCATACGTGTTTGTTCGCTTTAAATGAAAATATAAAAAATACATACCAAATATTCAACAAAAAAGGTGGCAAGTTCGTATCAAAAACGCACGAAAAGAAAACACGAGGATTGAAACTTATAATTGAGCACACGCGATATGAAGCCAAAGCTAGAAGTATACAACTACCTCCTCAACGCGCCGAATTCGAACTAAACTGAATGCCCAAAGCCGAAGTTGAAGCTCTAGGAATTGCCGCGGAGGCTGCAGGCGGCTGGAAATGGTGGCGGGAAGTGGAAGCGTTGCAGATTGCAATTGTAAATGCATAAGCGCAGTTGCTGCGAAAGAAATTGCAACTCCACATACCAACTAGCTCTTGTGTTATATTTTCTTGACGTTGATATGGGTTGTCGAAATACACTCATTTGTTTTGTTAATGTAATACAAATTCATTTGAACAATATTAGGCACACATTCTTTAGATTTATTGAAGTTTAAACAGCGGTATCGGTACGTGCCAAGAAAACTGTTTGTGTTCAAGTTTTACAGTTTTCACTTTTCCATATTTTCATTGAAAATTTCAAGTTCCAAGTTTTGCTGACAACCGATCCCAAATAAAAAAAACGGATAAAATCGTTTTCTAAATATATCTACGGGCGTGTCTATAAATTTAACAGATTCTAGGGACAAAAATAGTGCAATATTCTTTTATACCGCCTTTATCATTAATTTTAGAAAGAAAAAAAGTGTATATACAAAAGACGTCTTGTCTTGCTTAGCTGCATAGTCTAAAATTATTGTCAACTATACCGGGTGTCCCAACTTTGCGAAATTCTTCGATAACACCTTTGTTAGTGAAGTTATCAAAAAGATATTGTACACGCAAGCCACTTGACAATTTTTGCACGTTCTAAATGATTTTCGTTTATACATGGCGTTCCACATTAGAAGGGCATACCAAACTTATGTTTATTTAAACTGAACACCCTGTATATTTTTGCATATTCCTATTGGCCGTTTAGTTGCCTCTATAAATGTATTTTGTTTTTAAAATTCTCTTGAGGTGTTGCCAAGTTATTTCACTTTTCCAAGCAAATCAAAAAACCAGGTAATTTCTAGAAGTACGGACATCATAGCAGGCATTGACACCTGTTTGTTTTTTGTTTTTGGAAGAAACAACTGCGAACATTGTTTCAATTCATGTAAGAAATTAGTTTTTTATAAATTTTGAAATGTTAGATTGCCTAATCTTCCATATTTTAAATTTTAAACTAAGATGTGGTTTGATTGACCTTTGCTTAAAACTTATTTGAAACAAATTACAATCACGTTTAATAAGTATTCATACTGAAGTTTTTCTAAGCTTAAACACAGGTCCAACTATGTACAAATATTTAAGGTGTTCTATTTAAAAAAATCGAGTTATTGTACATAAAAGTTGTAAGTTTTTGCGTCGTTGCAACAAGCGCTCTGTATATATAACCAATATAAACTTTAAAATATCTGTGGAATAGTACATGGTGTTGACTAAAACTTAGCTAACACATTTTGTTTAAATCTATGTAAGTACGCCTTTTATTAGTGACGTCTGCAAACGTCAAATTTGTTTAAAAAAGTGGAATAACATGGCAACGCCGCAAGGGAATTTTGTAAAAAAATACATTCCTAGAAAAGTAAGTCAACAGGCATATGCCAATTAAGTATTATTGTCCTGGCAAACAAAATACATTAAGATCAAATCCTTGTCCGTCCCAAGGTTTAACTAATCTAAGTACACGGCCCTGTTTAGGCAGGCAGAGTTTACAAACAAATATTGCTCAAACTTCTAGAGCAAATGCTTGTAAGGGTAGACAAGCTACAGGTCGGTCCATACCTGATTATGCTGGGTGAAACCCCCACATTACGACGCAGTCTAAGCCGAAAATAAATCGTAATATTGACAGTTCCAGAAACCGCGAAAGCCTCTAAGAATATAAAATAAAATATGTCTGTACAATTTTGAATAATATATAATATAGCGTCTACTACAAGCGAACAAACTAGCGTTGCATTCTCACCGAACACCGCAGAGAAACACTACTCCGCAGCTATCTCGAACGCATCAATATACGAGCTAACGTACCAAGCAAAATGTGTCTACTCATTTAAACTTATGCTTTGACCGGGACCATGTCTTACTGTATTTAGAACGCAAACTTTTCCTGTTTTTTTTTTTATTTCCAATTTACCTAAACAGATATTCTGTATAAATCTCGGTTTATTAAACAAAAACGCACGCATTTTCGATTTTCAAAAATTCATTGCAGGCGTTACAGACCAACTAGCAAACTGGGGCACAAACTAAATTATAGCTCATCCCTAGCTCTATTAGCATAAGAAACTAACAAACATCGCACGTTTTTGAGTAATTCTTTTTTGAATAAGTCAAAACCTTGTTTCACTTCGCAGTTTTAGTAGTTCCAAAAGTTCTTGTAAATCATAACATTGTGTACCCATAGAGCACTCCCAATATTAAATTTCATTCCGATCTGATTATTTGATTTTGAATAAATAGACGTTAAAGCAAAATTTTTTTTTAATTCACAGCTCATTCACGTTTAAATTAGCGGGTACCAAACCAAATTTTAGCTGATTCCAGGCTCTATCGGCTTATAAAATTTAAAAAAATGTCTTACCAAGTTTTTGAATATTTTTTTGAAAATTACCAAAATTTTTAAAATATTTTTCACTACATAACTTTTAGTTGTTACAACTTTTTGGGCGCAGTAACATATTCGGAAAAAAGCGTTCAGTTTGTCCTGAAGCCTTGTGTAAGATTTTAGTTTTACCGAAAAAAATGGTACTAACAAAACTTCCAAATTTATTTCCCCGATAAAGTTTTGATACATCTCCGCATTCCATAGCTCATTAAAATTGGACACAGGCGCAGATACAGGCACAGACTCAGACACAGACACAAGCACAGGCATAGACACATGCACAGACACAGGCACGGACGCAGACACAGGCACAGGCACAAGCACAGGCACAGGCACAGCTACAGGCAGAGACAGAGGCAGAGGCACAGACAAAGGCACAGGCACAGTCATAGGCACAGACACAGAAACAGGCACAGACACAGAAACAGGCACAGACACAGACACAGGCACAGGAAAAAGGCGTTCGATTTGTCCTAAATACTTCTATAAGTTTCCGGTTTTAGATTTAGATAATTCGTATTCTAAAAAAAATTGTACCAAAAAAACTTCCAAGTTTGTTTTCCCGATAAATTTTTGATACATCTCCATATTCCATAGCTCATTAAAATTGGACACAGACACAGACGCAGATATAGTCACAGACACAGACACGGCCACAGCTACAGGCAGAGACAGAGACAAAGGCACAGGCACAGGCACATGCACAGGCACAAGCACAGGCATAGGCACCGGCACCGGCACAGCCACAGACACAGGCAGAGACAGAAACAGAGGCAAAGGCACAGACACAGGCACAGACACAGGCACAGACACAGGCATAGGCAAAGGCACCGGCACAGCCACAGCCACAGGCACCGCCACAGGCATAGCTACAGGTACAGCCACAGACACAGGCAAAGGCACAGGCACAGGCTAAGCCACAGGCACCAGCCACAGCCACAGGCGCAGGCACAGCCAAGGCACGAGCACGAGCACAAGCACAGATACGGGCACAGGCACAGACACAAACTCAGACACAAACTCAGAGGCAAATGCAGACGCAGAAGCGGCGCAAACGCAGACGCAGTTACAGATGCAGCCGTAGACAGAGATGCAGGCGCAGGTTCAGACACAGGTACAGCTGCACAGAAAACCAGAATCTGGATGGAGCTTCAGTAGGTTATGGTCCACGTAGTGACTGGACCTGGGGCTGGCCTGGCCTGTGGGGAGGAGTTACCTCAGACTCAATATGGGTATTAGTTCGTCCCACTGTAGAGAGGCCCTACGAAGATAGTTCCCGTGACCAGAAGGTAGTGTTCGAAGGTAGTGTTCGAAGGTAGAGTAGTGCTGTTGACCAGAACACGTTCTGTGGGTAGTGCTGGTGACCGTGAGTTGGACTTTGATCTGGGGTATTGCTAGTGATCATGGTGACTAGAGGCTGAAGCTCGATCTGGTGACCGTAGGCTAGAGCTCGATCGTTCTCAAACGTTTATCTTGTAACAGGTCTAATCGATCCTAAAGATAAACTGATTTATCTACGTTCTTACGTTTTATTTTGTACTCTTTTATTGCCATAGCTGACGAATTCTCTGTTTACATTATTCCCGCGATTTTGTAACCCTCGGAGTGTGTTTTGCTACTGTTTTGTTATTTTCAATTATATACAATTTTTAAAAAGTAATAAATAACGAAATCGTAACAAATAGCTCTCCCCGTATTAGCTGCCACCGAGATTTACAGTCTGTAGGTAAGATGCTTTGAATAGTATTTTTGCATTGAACTAGAGAGGAATACTCTCTATTTCAATGTCTTTTTGCAATAAACCATTCAGTAAGTGTTCTACAGACGATTTATGTGCCGTCTGTTGTTGCAACAGATTCAGCTGAGTAATCATACTGGTATTTTAATCAGAGGCTTTTATCTAAGGATGTATTATAGATGTATGTATTAAAAAACAGTATTTGGGATGATTCATATTCATAACTTTTTGCCTGAATAACTTGATAGGTAGGCAACTCAAATAGCACTGTGGGAATTATGTAAACCCCTATCAATTGTAAGCTTTCGATGCCTATTTAAAATAATTTAAGATTCTAAGGACTATAATATAAATATTGCTTACATTCTCAAGTTTTTAACTAGTGTAAAGTTATACCCATAAATAAACATTGTATTATTAACAAAAATAATGTTATGTTATTAATAGTCCTACTACCAATCACAAAATAAATTCGTACAATCTGTGAAAACTGAAATTTTCTGTTATATAGTTTATAAAATATAGTTTTATATAGTATTATTTCCACTAACAATAACAAATAAATACACAAACAAATAAAATTCTTGATTTTGTTTTTTGTAGTTCCTGATGCATACAATGTCAAAAGTTTCCTTATGTTTTTATCAAAGAATTTTTAGGGGCATTGACTTTTTTATGAAGACACAAATTGTACAATAGAAGACAGTTTGAAAAACATTTATTTAACCTTCTTATCTATTACCTAATTTACTATATACAGAATTGTTTCACATTATTTGTTTACATCTAGATAATCTCAATATAGTATAAAAGTTATTGGAATTGTGTATACAAATTTCCCACAATAAATTCTTCCCTGTTCAGTTATGTGATGTAGATAGCAAAAATAGTGTAAAACACTGATATATGTTGTAATAAATACCTAGTAATTCGTAAACACTTGTATGTTGTCGGGTTACATGCTCTGCGGCAATTAGTTGCCGCAGCGTGCAGCTATTGTGTGTATATTTATTTCATACGTAGTTTGCAAATTTGCAGTAAATATAGAAGTTCTCGTTGACCAGCTTTTAAAAGAAAAATTTAATGGATACTCTTACGGAAAACAAATAGAAATAAAACATCATGGGCGGTGTACTTCAAAATGACTAGGACCGTTACAGACAGTAGGAAAAAAACTAGATCGTTTAATACTGAATGGAATAAAAGAATGGACCGATATTAAAAATAAACTATTTTGCTTGAATTCCTTACTGTTTTCATCTAGGGTCTCTATCCTCAGATGGAACATGAAACATTTTTATATTTTTATTCTACGTCGATTTTTCAATAATAATTATTTTAATTTATATAATATAAATTAAAATAATTATTATTGATCTAGAATCAAAGCCGGCAATCTCCCTTTCGTCAGTTTTGAGATATTGACGAAAAACCGTTACGCTATGTTGTAATGTGTATTCTAAAAATCTGTAAATGCTGATATGTAGCCTAGTTGGTTATAAATGAAAAATGATAACAGTTATACCTAAAAACTTGTTAACTTTTGTAAAATAAAACATTAAAATCTGGAGATTGCCGCTTTTGTTTTTGAATAGTGGATTTTGCCATGTTTGTTACCAAACATTCAAAATTTTTGAAGATTTATTATCAAAACAGGCAAACAATCTCTAAAATTAGACACAAAAAAGGACACCAGTGTTCAAAGAAATTTTATTAATAGAAAACAGAAAGAATAATACAAATTTACACCAAAGCAGAAGGAATATCTGGTACAAATTCGCAGAGATTATTTTCTTCTTCTTCCTGCTCTTCCTTTTCATTTGCGACATCCAAATCTTCTGGAAGTAAATTTTTATAATATGCAAGATCTTCATACTTTTTCCAGAATGTTCCAAAATGTTTAATTAGCAACATATTAACATCCCTCAACTTCAAAGGCTTCACATCCACGCCACATCTTATTAATTCTTCTGGGTTTATCATCCCAATGGTTTTCCCTTTTCTAACGACACCTTTGTAGGTGCCCAAATCAGTTTTGTAATGCAGCTCACCTTGTATAAGGACACTGCCACTACTTCGGCTCCTTCTTATTTTAAAGCGTTTTGAGTTTTTGAATGGAAAATGCCAAGATCCTGGTACACCTTTAACAGAATCTTTCCAGTTGACCACTTTACAGTCTTCTCCTAAATGACAAACTGATCCAATTCTGGACATAAGTTCTATGTAGGTTTCTGGCTTGGTAATCACTTCCAGTTTCTTAATATCTTGCTCAATTCGTCCAAACACTCGATCCGCTGGCCAGAATGAATGGCCAACGACGGGGAACACCAATTCAATACTGTCAACATTTTTCGGTGCTTCATATGCCAACCATTTACAACGCATACCAACTAAAGTGGTGTTTTTATTTTGGCCACTACATCCATGAGCCACCAACCTCAGCGTTTTTGGAGTGTTGCCAAAATCAGTTTTCTTCAGCCTATCATGGAGTGCAGAAGAAATCTCATTGGATCCTTTAGGATATTCGTTTTCTGTCCAGTAGTAACAAAATACACTTCTAGGGTTTAATGAAGATTTGGAAGTTCCTTGTACAATCGTAAAATTGTATAGGTAAAGCTGTCTGGAATAGTAAGCTGCTTGATCGGGTACTTTTGGTAGTACCTGATTCTTTTGGCAGTCAAAGCTCAATATTATTAAATCGTCCCTATCTTCCTTCAAGAAGCCAAAGAAAGCATCTGCTTTCAGTTTGTGTATTCTTTTTTCAGTTACCAGTTGCTGCTTTTCGTCATCACTTAACGAACGTTTAAGTCTTTCGCTAAGTTCTAGACACGTAGAACATACGTCCGTGCGTGGAGTTTTGAAACTTAAATTAAATCTTGTATTGAAAATATACCTAAAATAGGACTCCTTAACTTTTTCTTCGGCAATTGCTGTTTCGTTGTACATCCTGGACATTTTTTTGATAGATAAATCAGACGGTAGATATAATCTTTTCGTTGTGGATCGACAGTAATGAACCTCCACGCATTTAAAAGTAGATATGAATTTTTCAATGGCTTTCTGGTTATTGATAAACTTGGCGGTTTTACGAACCCCCCTCTGTTTTCTACAGGAGCTTGTCCCGAAGCAAAAAAGTGTTTCATGACATAGCTAATTCAGTGTTTCGTAATACCTAGTATTTTCTGAAAAGTAGATTGGCATACTGGGATCATTTCGTTATTGGATGAGTTTCTTACAAAACATCGTATAGTGGCTGTTTTAGAAACATGGGTATTATTCTTTGGACGTCGCCGTTTACAAGTTTCAGAGGTAGGTACAGTATTTGAGAATGAATGCATCTTGTGTTAACTTTTTTTTGGACGCGTAAAATGCTTCGTGGAAATCTTTGATGTCTTTCATCCTCAAAGAAAGGCATTGGAACGCTGCAGTTTTGTGTCCACAAACAGGATATTCCGGTAATGATTTTGTCGAGTATCTGTAAAAGTGCATATTTTAATCTTAATCACAAAGTTTTTACTACATAGCTTCGAGTATTGTGCTTAATTAAATTTTAAAAAAACTTATCTTAAGCTGTATGAAAATAAATTATTGTTACTCACCTTAGCCTCTTTGCTGTATTGCATTTCCATGTTGCTCGGTTTCTCTTTTGTTTCCGTGCTTTATCCGGCGTAACAGGAGTAGCGCATACTTCCATGACTTCTGAGGTAACAATACTTTCGAACAATAATAATAAATTATAACAATTTTTGCTTTTATTTATTAATTTTTAACAAACCACTTAGCACGTTGTGTTCACTCACAGTAAAAATGACAACTGAAAACAATCAGGAATGGTCTGAGATGGTCACATGACAGAAATGACGTGTTTTAATTGGATAAGAACGAGTTTGCCGTTTTTGATACTAATACACCCGTGGAGATTTCCGGGTTTGATTCTCAGCACATATTTTAAACATTATTTACTATAGGATATTGCCGCTTTTGATACAAACCAATTACATAGGCTAATAGAGCTCAAAATTACGAATGTTTTGATATATCTAACTCATTTTGGCCATTTTTGAAGATTGCCGCCTTTGATTTTAGACCCCTCATATGAAAGTCTGCTAAACGCGCTTTACTTGACGCGACATCTACACCAACGCCTCGTCTCCTCATGGAACTAATGCATCACGTGACTTAGCATTTAGCTGGCTCAGTCTGTCAGTGCATTGTGCGCTGGGGTAACACTAGTAGTAAATTAAATTGTCATGAATAAAAATACCAGCAAATAGATACTGTTGTTTTACATTGTATATTATTTCAAAATCTATCTCTAAAAATATGTAATTTTTGGCTGAAATATGTTTGACTTTTAGAAGAAAAAAAAACAAGTAAAACACATCTTTTTTATTAAACAATTACTTTGTCCAAATACAATACTTATATCATATTTCTTCAAATTAATAGTTACTACAATAAGAGTTTTATATAAATACGAAATAAATTATTAGGTAGGTAGACATTTAACCTAAACATTGCTTGCGTTATATATCAGACTAGGATTGGTAAAAATTGCTTCTGAAATTCAACCAATTGCAACAATTAAAAAAGTTTGGAACATCAAGCTTGTAACATGTAATATACAAATTTGTATGTGTATTCACTTACTTTCCTCAACGTTTTTAATCGTACATATGTATACATCTAAGGATAACCTATATTGTCATTCATGTTTATCGTTTCTATGCCATTATTTGAAAAAATCATTCTGTATTTAAATATAAATTGTAGCAGTATAAGGTAACATACAAACAGGAGACGAGTAATTAGCTTTGTACAATTTGTATGAAGGCTATAGGGTACATATTTGCATGTTTTGGTAATGCAGGCAATATTTACACAAACTCTGCTTCATTTTAATGATGCTGGTAAAATTATCACTTCAAAAAAGAACTTGGGTATATATAAAGAATGACCCAAAAAATTGCCAGCACAAAGGAAAAAATTTATAAAAAACAAAACATAATCATTAAATTATTCAGGCCTACAAAAATATTCTTAACTAACATTTCCAACAAAATACATACTAAACATAATTGTAAAATTTATTTAGTAAAATCGATCTCATTTTGTATCAATGTGATTATTTCTATTCAGTCATTCAAATAATAATTTTTCAGATCACCATTATACATTTAAAACATTTATTATACAGTATAATTGAGTTACTTTTAAATTCATTTACAGCAGGCTTTTCTCAACTCTTTACTGATAGGATTGCTGCCTGAACATTGATGATATTTCTTCCATTGTTTTGTTTTTAGTTTCGGGTACCTTTTTATAAATGAATAAGACGCTTAATGATGTGAATAATATGAAAAATAAGAATACGTATTTGCCGATTACTTCCTGTAAATTCAAAATGTGTTAGTACATTAATTATTCTAAATATGCGATTGTTAATGTTACCTCTATTAAAGGAAATCCAAGACCGACTAAAAAGTTAGCACCCCAATTTACCATTACTGCTATAGATGTTGCCATAGGTCTAGCTGACTGATTAAATAATTCGGATACCAAAAACCAGGGTATGGATCCAGGTCCACTGGCAAACATTATTATGTATACCATTACCAATACAACACACATAAAGCTCGCAACTTTAGAAGATTCCTAGAGGACAAAAAAATTACCTAAGTATATGAAAAAATATAATCAGGAATAATTATAACATAAAATTTATTCCCCCAAAATAATAAAATATCACAGATCAAGGTAAAAACCTCAAGATATGTAACTTGTAGGTTATAATATTTTTATTTTAGTGTGTAGGATATGTACACAGTTCTTTGTATATTACATACACAAAAAACGGGTATGAAAAAAAAGTACATTATTTTTAATAAATATACAAGATGGGTGACACACTATAAGATAGATGGATAACATAGTTTTTTATATCTATTATTAGAAAAACGTATTGTCTATAAATTACTTATTTTGATGTTTTTACACTAGTTTAATAGTTTCCAATACATAAGCAAAAACAAAATTAAAAAAGAAATATTTATACTGTTGGAGACAGTTTCTTCATTGCCTTTTTTTTTTTTACTGGAAACAAGTTTAGGTGCTGAAAACTTACCGCATTCAGTAGACAAATTAGAAGGAGAAGCAAATCAATAGCCATGCCTGAAAAACCAACAAGAAGTAATGTTTTCCGGCCAGCTTTCTCTACAAGTACGAGAGAAACAAGTGTCATGATCACGTTGATGGCACCTATACCCAGAGTGGCATATGTGGCATGTTCTTGAGATATATTTGCTGTTGTAAAGATACTTGTCGAGAAGAAAATCACCTAAAAAATATAAATATTTAATACTTTTCGTAATTGTTTAGAACTGTATAAAATTTTAAGATATTTTGTAGTAATTGAAGATGGAAAAAGACACTCAAACACCAAAAAAATGTTATTTTAAACTGTGTTATATAGGAAACTACTAAGTTACAAGAAAATTAAAATAACATTTCTAAACATTTCTAAAATATTAATGGTGCAGAATTTTGTTTTGTTTTGAAAGGATTCTTATTGATTCGCTTATTTTTGAGATGTTAAAAATGTTGGAATTAGATTTAAAATTTTGGGATTATCGATAGCAAAACTATGAGACGCTGTTTATGTCACGCTTAAAAATAAAAATAAAACGGGTTACTTTAAAAAATAATTAAAAATAAAGGCGCGATGGCCGGTTGAAGTGGTGAAGGTTATTGGTACACGCTTTTAGGTAAAAACGATAAACAAAAAGTTTGAGCAAGTAAATTATCTACTTCACCTATAACCGTGCACCTTCGCGACTTTAAATTTTCACGGGCACACAAGCTAAGGCAGGGCCTGCTGACCACATGTGATCTTTACAACGTTGCTAAATGTTGACTAAACGTAGCAAAGTAAAATGCCATTCCGCCATCTGTCGTTAAAAATTATTTATAACAAAAATTTATACAACAAATTTATTTCTCACAAAACATTTTATCTTAAATTTATTAATTTACATTAAACTTGCATTTTTCAAAAATTTAGTTTACATACATTTTTTAATACATTCAGCAATGATAATCATCTTTTGTTTTCAAGTTACGAGCCAAAATTGAATTTTTTCAAAATATAAAAGTGTCCTATATTTCAGTTACTTGAAAAGACAGAAGCAATGTGTTCAGACACTTTTTGCAGATATTTTTATAACAAATTTAAATACGTAAGAAAATCTTAAAAACATTTATTTGTTTTATGAATACACAGGGTGGCCCATTTTCGATGTGATTACATACAAGAAAAAATCTTAGTTATCGTAACAATTTTTATTTCCTTTTTACTTTTATGCCCAACGTAAAAGGTGCCTTACACAAATCAAACTAACAGATTTTAAAAAGTTTTTAGATATGCGAGTCTAAATAGAGGAATCTAATGTACAAAAACCTTTTTTCTTTGTAAGTAATTTGGTAGAGCCCAGAGGAAGCTTTAAACATCTTCCTTTACAAGTAAGATAGATTACAATGTACTAAATTGAAACCAAATGTTCTAATTTTGATAGCATAATAAAGTTATTACTGTAGGCCTTACAAAATTTGCCATTTTTACTTTCTTACACTTTCAGTATAGAGAAGTATTGATTGCATGTAAAATTTAGAATTTCGAGTGAAGTTCGAGTTTGATGGATATAACATATATTGGACCTCCAGGAAAATTAAATGTTTTTAAAAATGTCTATCTACGAGTGGGTTGATATAGGTCCAGAAGTGATTGTCCGACTTGCGTTTTTGAGTTCGGAGGTATATCAGAAATTCATCAAAAAATACAAACAGATATAGCTCGCAACTTTAGAAGATTCCTAGAGAACAAAGAATTACCTAAGTATAAGTCTTAATAAAATCCGAAACCGGAAGCAGATGTTAAGACATGTTTCTTTGGTAGCATATCTTTTAGAAAACGAATTTTTTAAATTTGAAAACGGAATCTCATAGAAAACCTTAGTGCCCATTCAACGCTTTTATTCCGAATTTTCTACCTTCAATATGGCTATCGCAGTATTTTTTAAGTTGTTCGTTTTCGGAATTTTCGAAAAGATGAAAACTGTGAAGTAAAAAAGATTTCAAAATTTTAAATATTTAAAAATTATATTACTGTAAAACTAGCATAAGATATTTTTAAAATTGTCTAAGCTTATAGAAATGGAGTGAACTACAATTTGCTTGGAATCCCAATCCACTAATTTCTCTGACGCCTTCTGTGAATGTTTATTCAAGCACCTTTATTTAATAAACCACGGACAATAAAACATTTCTACTTAAGCTAAATTGCTCATGAGTGATAGTAGAATACGATTACAACTTAATTTTTGCGTGCACCAATATTTAGGATTAATTTTCCCCTTCCACCCAATTTTTGGCTGATGAATTTGCCACCAAATAGTATTTTTCCAAAAAAAATTTTTCTCACAAAAAAAAGTCTGATCCGAAATTCTAGCTGCAGTTGTAGCTGTGAAAGTGGAAAACGTTAATGTCAATACAAAAATAAGTTTAAAAATATGACAAGCAACAATCTACAAGTGTAGGAAAATCTAGAAGTACTTCGCTCATTTTATAAATTGTAAATGTGTAAACATTAGTAGTAGATATTAGTACTCTACTTAAATCAGTGTTACTAGTTAGCATTTAAAAAAATATATATATACAGTTAATGTACTATAAATATTATTTATCTACTTACAGCATTAATACCACTGAGTTGCTGCGCCAGCATCATAGTGAGGGAAATGATCAGAGGGATACGAAGTGCGTTGTTACTAATTAGTTCCCTCAAACTAACTTTGGGAACAAGTTTTACAGCTTCATATTCAGAACGCATTTCATCCATTTCTTCGTGCACAGATACGCTGCCTCTTAGCCATGTCAATGCTCTTTGTGCTTCCAACTCTTTTCCACGAGATAACAACAAAAATTTAGGAGATTCCGGACAAAATGGTAATGTGATTAGCTATAAAATAAAATCGTGTAATGATCAACACGTAATCTCACCAAAGTGTCCTGTTGTATACATACTTGATAAAGTGCTGGTACCGCTGTCATGGCTAGTAACACAGGCCAATTTTCACCCAAGATAAATTTTAGACCAAGAATTTGGGCAATAAAAATTGAAATAGTGATTACTAGCTGATAGACTGTGCCCACAGCACCTCTTAGATTGATCGGTGATATTTCTGATAAATACATGGGTGCAAGACCAGCATTTAAGCCAGAATTTATACCAATTATAAAACGACCTATGATTAGCAGAGGGTAATAACCAGCAGATTCCGCCGAGCATTCGAATATAACAGCTAAAACTACTAGAATATTGTTGAAAAGAAGTCCTCCCTTTCTACCAAACCTATCTGCAACTATACCTAGAAATAAAAAAACAGGGGTGTATTTTAGGATGATTGACACATATATTTAATTTGTAATAAATATTTTCTTAAACTCTAGTTTCTTACCAGTAAGAGCACCACCTATCATTCCACCAAAACAAAATATTGAAACAGTAATGGACCATATAAGTTTTATCTCCTCCTTCGATGGCCACTCGTTTGTTCTATTGTGTGTGCTGATGTTAACCCATTGCTTCATACTCTAAAATTTTATACTTTATGTAAAATAAATATAAGGGTGTTTATTTTGTACAGGAATTACAATTAGTCAAATGCCTACATTAACAATAAAAGGACAACTACTAGCTTTTAAAATAAATAAACTCGAAATTAACCATGTTATTCAGTTGATCTAACAACCTACGATTCTTTCTGTTCTAGGATACATAATTCTTTCAAGAAAGGCTGGTAACATTAAAGCTGACTGATTGAAATTACGGTATTTTAAACGTAACTATTTAAAATGGAAATTTTAAGCTTGTTTTGAAAAGGTGCCATCTTGAAGGAAACGTATTTAATAATATGCATATACTTAAAAAAAATTGCTGTTGTCAACTCTAAATGAAGACTTATTGATATGGTTTTACATGTTTGAAATTACTCAGTGTAGAGCCCAAAAATACCTAGTTTGATGTTGACGCTAAAATCTATCCAAGTTATACTAAACTTTCTTTACACTACTGTATTGGAAGAACTCTCACCTCTTCAGGATTATTCAGTACTCCTGTATTGTAACCATGTTGGAAGGAGGAACCAAAAGCGGCGGCTGCAATTGCAAATACCAGTTTTCCATTGAAGCCCTGTAAAAAAACAATAATTTAACTAAAATTAATTTATTATCATGTATTGGGTAATTTCGATGATTTATTTAATAAAGATACAATTTTGTAATTGTGCTCATGGGGGCGTATAGAATTTTTTGGGGGAATGGCAAGTCAATAAGTCTTAATTGTAGGGGCTGCAGATCATCCCCATGGAAGAGGACCCCTGCCCGTGAAATTTATAGAAAATTTCCATTAGAATGTGCAATTTTACAAAAAGAATAGATTTTTCCACCTCTATGGCTCTATGCAAAATAAATACATACAAAACATCACCGCGATACAAACACACAACATTTTCAGTAATGAGAGGTTTTTCAAGCTATTTCTGAAATCAGCCGCAATTCTACTATATCAACACTTGCAACAATCACATCTTAAAAACCAGTAGGCTTGGATAACAGTTTATAATAAATTGCATGTACAATATGTCTACCGCACCATTTCACTAACAATCTTAATGAATAGAGCGTGCTGCTGCTCGTAGTCAAGATAAAAAAATAGCCGTTAAAAAATTCCCACACAAGGTAATAGCAGGGGTTCCAGTCAGGACTACAGGGTGGCCAAAAGCTTCCACAACTATTTCCGGGAAATTGTTCAAAATTAAACAATTAATGAGCGACTAGTGAAGAAAAGTCAAACAATCCCCTGCAGTATAAAGTGTAATTCTATCGTATATGAAAATTATGTGTTTATGTCTAATCCCTTATGCCACAAACATGGCAAAATATTATTTTGCACTCTGTTTCTGTGTTCAATAGTCAAGCGAATTGTGATAACTGTATAAAGGAAAAGTATACAGAATATTAGTTATAAGTTTTTCCAGACCATATTATATTTTCCTACTATAATACTTGGCAAATTACTTGTTGACATTTGAAGAAAAGAAAACTAAATGGTTGATCATTACGTGGGTCACACTGTATGTAAAGTCCATTCATTTTTGATCTTAATTGTCAATATCAAGATTTAAATAAATAGCACCCTTTATATTTTAATTAATATTTTTAGCACATGCTGTAGATAGTCAGTGTCAAAAATGTAACTGATGGGTTAGTTTTAGTTATGTTGGTAACAAATTACATGGATAATGCTACTAACAAACGTCTACTTTGGTGAATAGACTTTAGGAAGTAGGTATTAAAAAAATGCAGGGCCTTGTATGAAGGGGAGCTTCTGTGGATCAATAGGAGAGTGACTTCTGTGCAAAAAAAGTTTCCATGCTTGTTTCTTTTTCAGTTGTAATTCCGGTGTGGGGAGCAATTGCCCACTCTCGCTCCCGCCCATGGTTGTGCTCAATATGATATATAACTATACCGGGTGGTAGCTTAGGAAACGCACCATAGGGATTTCAAAGACATGTTTTTTATATTAATTTTTTTGTTCCCTAAATATTTTGGCACACTATCGAGTATCGTTTACAATTTTCCAATTTCCAGAATGGGCAAAATCAAAGAAATGCAATTGCTATTTTTATAAAAACATGATGTCTTGGAAGTATCTCGACAAAGAAATGCAGTTACACTTCTCTGTTGTTGTATCAAATTAGGCGTATTGTAAAAACATAATTGTAATATAAAAACAAGTTTTAATTTTTCCAGTTTCCGGAAATTTGAAAATTGTAAGCGATAGTATGTATGGATGCAGTATTTTTTTCTTTACAAAACACCGAATTGCGGTTTAGATCTAAAATAATTAGGGAAGCAATTAATTGAACATTGAAAATATACCATTGAAATACATATGGTGTTTCTTAAATCATCACCCGGTATAAAAATGTAGTTTTTTTAATTATTTAATTAAATCGTCACATCACAACTAAATTGCTAAAAGCATATATTCTTAACAAGTACATTGTCATTTAACTAATTTGATGACATCAACTAGTACGAGACAGTTGCGGTTACTGTCCTAGTTTTCCACAAATTGTGCATAATAGTATTTGTGTAGATATAATTATACCAATTAGATTTACAAACGCCACACATTAAATGACTGCAGTTTAATAGAAATGAACTGCTAGTGATCATCCCATTCATTAACAATCTTTCCTCTGACGGTTGCAGGTCTTCGAAGTGCATAGATTTAACATATGTATTAGCTTTGCCAATCTAATTAATTTTAAATTGATTAAAATTGTTTGGTATGAGAATTACGTAACCGGAAGGAGTTTTGTGGTTGATTAGGTTTGGTTTCTGAAAGCGTATGGAGAACTTCATTCGGATTTAAAAAATAGTGAAGAAACCATTTTTTACTTTTTTTATAAGTATGACGTAATTCTTATTAAGATATAATTTAATTTATAAAATTAAAAAAGGTTGTGTTATGTAGTAGTATTTCCGGCGACAGATTAATTTACTTCCGCTTCTATTATCGGTTGTATGTGTGTGAATGTAGTCCATTTCGTGACAAAATATTAAGAAGATTAGGACTAGTTACCGATAACTCAAGCGCTAACTATCATGACATACTTTCCTGGGATGCTAAACATTTTTTATATAATTTATCCATATAAAATTACGTCATATATTAATATTAGGATCGAAAGTGAAGTGTTCTTTTATATTAGTACTTAGGTAAATATAAACATTTGGTTTGCAATTTTCTAAGTACTTGAACATGTGCGTCAGGATCAAGATAGTTATTAATAATGCAAACAAAAAATCGCGTGCACTATCGCAGTTATTGTGCAACATCAGCAGTTATTACAGATTGCTATTTAAAAACAATACCTGTTTAATGTATGTATGTAGTACCTACATATGTATGTGTGTATGTAGGTACTGTATATCTATCAGCTATTGTTCGTGATCAGGAGTGAACCATGAAATGAAATTCTACGCCCACAAATTTAATATATTGTTCGTTCGTATAATTGTTGCCGTGGAAACTGTTATTCTGCACAGAAAATTTTAGTTTGCCAAATTGTCAAAAGTTAAATGCGCAGTTGTGGTGGTGCAATAACAAAAGTCAATATCAATTTAGATGTTTTTTTTTCAAATTTATTTTTTATTACTACAGACTTTCAATTTGGTAAAGCCAGATTGAGCAATCTCTACTATAGAGACTATCAACCACCAGAGGAGGGCAATACGACCAAGGTTAGTTGGTGGAAGCGCTGCTCTCTGGTGGTTGAAGAGCTGATGTGCGACCATTTAATAATATAAAATCTTTGACAATCCTGTTAACGTCAAAGTTATAGTGTTCAAAAAATTAAAAAGTAATACTCAACGGCTGCTAACTTTAACAATTAGTAACTGCTATAACCTTTAAGCCATATTTTTCTGTGAATCCCCAAAATTTAGGAACTTTCATTCATGGGATTTAATAGCTAACAATATTAAATATGTATCAATTATTTAAAAAAATGTTTTAATATCTGTTGACTTTTAGTGTAAAACCATACAAAACAAATCTTGAAAACCGCAATAGACTTACTTCAAAATTGTTGCATTATTGATTCCTTAAGATAAGGTTATTAACCAAGTTACTTATTTAACAAAGTGTTAGTTGCATTATGAATGCCAAAAATATGTTCGAGATTGACAGGGTTAAAAGTATAACGAAAACCTTTAAATAATTTAATTTAATATCTATAATTTTAAAACTGGTGAAACGATTAAGCTAACTAGATATTTCTTATTTTTTGCAGTTAAATATAGACAATCACAGCACAAATATTCTTTAAAATGACCCTTTAACACCAACAGCAACTTGCCGACAAAAACGTAGCTATTTACTTTTCTTCGGAGGACTGTAATTAGAGGCTTAATGTTCTTTTTGTCATCTTAACGAGCCGAATTGAATACGGAAACCGTACAATTAAAGTGTAGTAATCGACACCTCTCTAATTTCGTAGGAGCATTACTTAATTGATTTATTTAGTTTAATTTATTGCGAAGACGAAAATTTCACATCCAATAACATGAGAAATTTGAAAATGGGTTTGCTCTCTTAATTGCTCTGCAATGTTGTAATAACTTATTATTAGTAATTATTATATATGGGAATGGAATTCTTTTAAACGTCACAGTTTCGGGACAGATTTCGAACTGCAGGTACTACATACTTTCAAAATTTGTAAATTCACCCAAAAACCTTTAATTTTAAATTTAATTATATAACATAAATTAATTAGTAAACCCTAAACTTAAATTTAATAAAATATAATTTCCATGGTACATGGGTTATTATATTCATATGAAGAACTAGTTACGGCTCGATACCTGTAAGAAATTAATTTTAGCCTGACGGTAGTATTAGTAATTTCATCACACCCTTGCCATTAACATTGAGTAAACAGTGAAACTTGACCTCCATCGTATCCTAATAATAACAGCAAGAGAGCGATGATAATATTCTGAAAGCGAATTTACTTGTTTTCCCTGCATTGTTTACTTGTATTTATAACAGTAGAACTTTTAACTTTAAATATTTATTTGCGATAAGAAACAATAACTGTCATGAAACAGTTACTCATATTTTAATTAGACAAGGTGCAAATTGTGGAATATAAAGGTTCAAGCAGAAACGTGATCGGCGAACATCAAAAAAGTCCATGGTAGTTTTGTGGTTAGAAGTAATTGAGAACTTTAGAATTAAATGAAATGCATATTTTGTATCAATAACAAATAGGCCCTGGATAGTAGCTACGAAAGTGTGCTGTGGTGCTGCCATCAATAATAATATCCATGGGAGCACAAGTAGTAGCGTTCCGCCATGTTGGACTCAATAAAAATAATTACTTTTTACTAATGAAGCAAAAATAAAACCCGTTAATTCTCATAAAAACTTTTTAGTACATTAAATTGACTAAATGTACCCTACATTTCGACTGCTAAGCAGTCATCATCAGTAGAAGAAGAGAAGAACCCCAAGGAGAAAATTATAGCAATGAAGTAGAAATGTTTTTTAAGCCTGGTGAATAGGAAATCACGAATTGCCGATAGATTGATCCCTGGGGTAAACCGCGAGTGGAAGTAGGTGTACAAGGTAGTGGAAGTACAGTGGAAGTACGTGGAAGTACAGTGGAAGTACGTGGAAGTATGTGAAAGTATATAGAAGTAAGTGGAAGTATATAGAATTATCTGGAAGTAAAAGTGAAATATGTGGAATAAATAGAAGTAAGTACGGTGAAAGTACGTGGAAGTAAGTGGAAGTACGGTGGAAGTACGTGGAAATAAGTAGAAGTATGTAAAAGTAAACGAAAGTGGAAATACGTACGTGGAAGTATAATGTAACTATATGGAAGTAAGTGGAAGTACGGTGGAAGTAAGTGAAAGTAAGTGGAAGTAAGTGAAAGTAAGTGGAAGTAAGTGAAAGTATGTGGAAGTAAGTGAAAGCACGTGGAAGTAAGGCGGAAGTACGTGGAAGTATCTGTGTTAATGGAAGTACGTGTACAAAATCTTTAAGCGCGCTTTACCCCTCGAGTAAATCGGGAGTGAAAGTACGTGGAAGTATGTGAAAGTATACGGAAGCATGTGGAAGTATCTGGAAGTAAAAGTGGAAGTATGTGAAAGTACAAAGAAATAATCACAATCATTATTATGACTTCCATCTTTCTGCTGCCTTGCAGAATTGGCTGATTATTTATTTCCAACCTGCTACTATTCGATGCCTTCAACTTTTTTTTTAATTGCACGGTATTTTTTTCTATATATAATCTTGTCAAGAATTTTCTTTGCCTTGCATCAAGAAAAACCAAAAAACACCGGTAACCGTAACCGAAATTTTTAGTAGCAGTAAATCGTAAAAAAATCTGAACCGTAACCGAATTCTTAAGCAAATCTTTTATGAGGACGTTTATTACGGCAAGTTGGTAACGCAAAATAGTATTTTTGTATTATTTATACAAAACGATTTCAGGGTATCAAAATATGACCATTTACTAACACTTATTAATAATGATTTTTACAAATTCTGGTATCACTTCATAAATTTTATGACGTCATAGCATCGACGAAGAAAAGTTGTAAATTTTCAGGTTTCAGCTATGAGAGATAAACAGGTGGGATTTAAACTGGTTTGTGCTTTTCTCACCCCATTACTACTTTGTGGAAACTTCTAAGGTCGTGAACTTCACTTGAAAACCTCAATCTAATACTGAATTATTTAAAGGAAATATTTTAAGTTATTGATCAATTATGACAAAATTACGCTTCAATAAATGATTAATATTTTACTTATTTAAAAAAATACTTTTTTCATACAAATACTTTGTACCAGGCAATCGCAATCGACAGCCAATGGTATATTTTCCTCGCATTGCAATAAGGATTTAAGCAAGATATGAGGAATTTCCAAAATTCCTAATTTATTTTGATTATATTTATTATTTCAACAGAAATGCATGTTTTATGCTTTTATGCTGCTGAAATTTTAAGAAACATATGAACACGTCCTGTATTACAGCAATTATTATTAACGCTACATTAAACTAAAATTGTATTGGAAAATTTCATAATTTTAAGGAATAAAATTACAGAAAGAGGAACAGGACAGCATACCTTTAAATTCCTTTCTATTACATGGGTTGTTTAATTTGCAATGTAAGAATTTGGGTAATTGGGTAGTTTGCAAAATTGAATAATTCATTTTAACGAAGTAAAATATTGTAACATATTAAGGTCACGTAAATTTTATTAGTTTTCGAATTATACTGGTTTATCATGTGGCAAATAGTCTAATTGCCCCTAGGTAAAGTTTACTTGTCTTCTGCACGAATACCCACTTAGGTACATTGCAATAAATTGTTACTGACTTATTGTTTGATATGAGAAAAATGTTGGTACATACATAGTAAAATAATGTTTATTTTTATTCTACTGTACTTGCTTGGGTACTTGCAGAATTAATTAAAATATTTAAAATAAAATTTTAGATTTAACTTCTGTTTGTTAATTAAATTATATTTGAACTGTAACTGTGTGTCGCAGCTAAAATATTCTAAATTTCTCAAAAATGTATATTTGGTCTGTTCTAAAATAAACCAGTTTAAGATGAAAAGCAAGTTCAACATGGTGGTGCCTACATTTACACATTTGCAATTTAAAAACTGTTGTTTACTGTGTATCATATAACATATCAACCAATACACTTTTTATGCCGATACGTTGACCTTGCCAAAACTGGTGTTTTCTTG
This sequence comes from Ctenicera cuprea, assembly GCA_958336395.1. Classification (NCBI taxonomy): domain Eukaryota; kingdom Metazoa; phylum Arthropoda; class Insecta; order Coleoptera; family Elateridae; genus Ctenicera; species Ctenicera cuprea. The sequence goes on along the minus strand of OY284487.1, from coordinate 27,033,955 downwards.
CAAAATAAATTTACGTTTTTAAATAAAACTAAAACGTTCTCAAATAGTGTAAATTTTAAAAAGTAGAACATAAAAAATATGATAAGATTATTTAAAATTATCCTAATTTGTTATTTGAGAAATAATATACTGTTTAGATTTCTTGAAAATCAAAAAATATATGTATAAAAAGGCTTATAGACACAAACCTCTGTGCTAAATCCCATTTTGACGATCTGATCAGACACTAACTTACACAATCGCACAAATTTTTTGAATAACTAAAAGTTTTGTTAAAACTAAAAGCGTTTAAGTTTTAACACATGTTGTCAATGGTTATCACAGTTGTATTGTACTAACAAACTTGGAGTTATTTTGCGTTTAGAATTAAAATGTTCTTTACTGTATATAAAAATCACCCCTATCGAATGACGCCACTACACTACGGTAAGACGAGGGTCAGGTAACAAAATCGAAGCCTCAAAACTCGCAGCTTTCGCAATATTACTACCTACTATGTCTGTACAGCAGCGTAGGTTGTATGACCAGAACGTGTTGTATACAGACAGAAAACGGAGGGGTAATGTAACTTCTAGACACCAAACACTAGTCCGCAGGGGGCCGCGACGAATGTCGGGGGGCATAAACCCATGGCATACCGTGAGATAAGTTACACTGTGCCACTGGATTTTACTATCGCAACAAATGTTTTTAAAATGCTGTAATCTTAGTTTTGCGACTCCTAAATTTTGCCTTATTACGCAACTTTTTTTAAATATTCACAATCCAAATTTTCTACTTAATATTGTAAGAGCAAGTATCTGTTGGTATTTTGGCGTGGTTTTATATTTCGAGGAAATCGTTATTTTTATGCATCCGGTTTGAGTCATTCGTTATCTTAACGGAAATATTGGGAATTTCTTATGATTCGTGAAAGAGATTTTTCAGCCGTCAGCAAAAAAGCACGTAAGCTGGAGTGTATTATACTGCAATACTGCATGGTACATAGGCGTCGACTGCGGGGTGCTCAAACACACCTGAGAGCTAAGTCAGGGGTGCTAACCTATAGAATGACACTTTCATTTCTTTATTACATAATTAATGTCAATTTCAATGAAGCGGGGTAAATTTTATTGTTGATTAAAATACGATCAGCATGAAAAGACAGCTAGGAGGTTATATCAAATTTAATAGTTGTATATTTTATATACTTATCTTTAGGGATGCACCGAATATTCGGTTAGCCGAATAATTGGCCGAATATTCGGTTAAAGTGAATAATATCAATGGAAACCATTAAATTTAAACAACCTACTCTTGTTAGATGTTAAAAGCAACACAGTGGATAAATGTAATAATTACGGATGGACCGAATAACTCGCTGAATATTCGGCATGTTGCGCAGTAAATGAAAGCAGTATCAAATTGCAAATTTTTTTGTAAAATTTAATGGTATAGCTAAGATTAAACTACATTTAAACAAATTATAATTATAATTTCGGTAGCTTAGCCAAACAGGGACGCTATTCGCATATGTAACGATACTAGAGACGCGTTAATTACGAGTAAATATTCGGCACTTAAACGAATAATTGGCTTGACTTGGCTAATATATGGTACTTAGCAGAACAGTTGCCTTGATATGTAGTAGTGAGTCGAATATTTAGACGAATGTTTGGCCTAATATTCGGTCATTAGTCGAATAGTTGGTACTTGGCCGAATATTCGTTATAAGATCGTCAGATTCGGCCAATGACCAAAACTACTATTCGGTAAATCGATCTAGTGGTTTTCAACATTGGCCAATGCCGAATATTCGCCTTTCACGGTCTAGTAAGGAATATTCGGCCAAGTACCGAATATTTGGCGAAAGCTGCTACACAGAATACATAATACCCTTTTAATAAACAATCTCTTAGTCCATAAGACAATAAAATTGCGGAAATTAATTAAGTGGGAGAAAATTGAGTTTCTGCATTTAGCAATACAACAATTATTTGATTTATTTTTGAATACTTTATTAATTGTTTTTTATTATTAATATTAAACAATTGTTTGTGTAAGTTTAATGAATTGAAAAAAAAAACTATGCACTAAAGTATTTCTCAAGAAAATACTTGAGCACCTCCGAAGATTTATAAGTCGGCGCTTATGACAGGGTGGGTGGTAACTACCTACAGTCCTACACAAACAAAATTACGTAGAGCAGTGGCGAGGGCAGTGGTTTCAAACGCGTCGACTGTAGACAGAAGGCGCTGTAAAACATAAATATGTATACAGAGTGATTCAAATTACGTGGGACGCCTCTTGCAGGACGAATTCAGAATCTGAAAATAATGAAAGAAGTTTTTATGCACATTGGTCCGGAACGCTTCGTTGCGAAGTTACAGCCTCCAGAAGATGGAGTAGTCTAATCACTTTTTTATCCATAACTTTTGTAAGTAATTGTACTACAATTTTGAAATTTTATATCTGAGCTTTACTCATGTAGCTTAGTACTTCTACTAATTTTTGTTTGAATAACTGCACCATAGATGTCTCATAAAGGGGAGTCACGTAATATTTTACCTAAATATTATAGGTTTTTACCGTTTTTGGAAATCCTATTTTCCATGCAAGAATACACAAAAAAGGTACAAGACTCTAAACTCAGCATTTGTCGAGATAAAACAATGTTTTTGTAAAATCGAGTTGATCTGAAGGTCTAAGTGTTTTCGTAAGATGCTCAAATAGCTTTTACGTAGTTTGACAGTAAATTCTGCACATCAAAAAAGTGAAAAAGTTTTAATCAACATAGACCCGAAAACGCATCCTTACGGCTTTTAAATATTCTCAAGAGTGCTCAAATATTTTCTTACAAAATTTCTTGAGTACATAATTTTCTTCATAAATTAGTAAAACGGCAAAAACTAATTCGCTATTGAAAACAATAGAATTTTGTTTGAAAATTCCTCGTCGCCAGAAAATTTTCTTAAACAAAACAGACACGTTGCTACGCAGAGAGTTTGAGTGATTTTTTTCTGATTATTTTTCAGTTCCCGAGCGGTATAAGCTTGAATTATTTTACGAATAATATATTAAACTGTCAAATTAATTTTACTTTTAAACTAACAAACGAAACAAACGAGTAGTTTGTGCTTAAATTTTGATTTCGAGAAATTTTTTTTATGCAGAATTAACACGACTTGCTATGGAGGAAGTTTGAGTAACTTACGCCGATTACTTTTTCATATGCACCTGTGGCATATAAGTGAATTATTGTATCGAATTGTTTAATTAATTGTATTTTTAAAACTAAAAAATAAAACAAATGAGCAGTTTGTTGAAATTTATATTGATATTGTTTATTTAGAAAATATATGTCGGCTTCTTAATTTAGGAATTTAAAGATATGGTAATTGTGGATAATTCTATAAATTTCAACAATATTTAAGTGTGATTTAAAAGCCGTTTTCCTGAGGGGTGCTCAGCACACCTGATTGAGCTCTTAGGGATGTTTAAGCACCCCCTCAGTCAGCATCTATGGCTACGGAGTTACAGCTGACGAAAGTTGGAACAGTGTTGCTTCTTCCAAAGCCTGTATAATTCGGTGTAACTGAGTTACAGTATTTGCATAATGATAGCTCAGCTGTCAAAATACGTATCTGACATTAAGTTACATGTATGGAACGGTCTTGTTATTTCAAGTACTGTTTTTAGGTTGACAAAAAAGTGAGTTGACTGGTCCATCTTCAGAAGGCTGTAACTCCGTAACAAAGCGTTTCCGGACCCAAGTTTATCAGTACTTTTTTCATTGTTTTCAGGTTATAAGAATGTATCCTGCAAGTGCGCCCCACACGTTATGAATCATCCTGTATATGGAAATAAAGACAAACTGTATAGTATATAAGCTTACTACTGTTGAACAATGTAAAAGATCGTTGATTACTACTAATACATTCATTTCTACCAACTTTCCCTAGCTTCTTATAGAGTAAAAATTAAATAATCAAGAACAGCTTCAAAAACCAACAAATTAATTTAAATAAAAACTCTCAACAGAATTGTCTTTTTCAAAAGTAGTTTTAAAAGAGGAGCTTTTGAGTGTTTGCGAGAATAATAAATTTAATTTATTGTAAATAACAGTTCTTAACTTCCTTCAACAGGTTTTTTTATTTTAGCTTTTACGTATTTCAACGTGTTTACAGGTCATTATCAAAGGCAAGATTAAAAGTAAATTTAATTTGTTTATTATATCACTTTATGTTTATATGGGTTAAATCTTTTGATATTTCGGTAATTTGGTGGTGACTACTTAACTAAATATATGAATCAATCAACCAAAGAATTTAAATAAATCCGAAGTCTTAGTCTTTACGTATTTGAAAAAAAAAATTTAAACAAAATGCTGGCCTAAAAACAGGGTTTGTTGTAATTTTTCTAAATAGTTGCTTGAAAAATATGGGGGGAATTGAACGGAAAATTTAGATAGATATAGCGGAGTAATTATGGCCAGAATTGTAGTTTTCTCTGTCAAAGCGAGCGTAGGTAGGGAAGCCGGACAACGCTGAATATATCTACTAATAATTAAAACAACTAGTGTTACCCCAGCACACAATGCACTGACAGACAGCGTTGGCGTTGATAGAACCGGCGAAATGTCAAGTCACGTGATGCATTAGTTCCAAAAATGACACGCGACGTTACTGTAGAGGGCGCCCCAAGTGACGCGCGTCTAGCCGACCGTCATATATATTATAAATTAAAATAATTATTATTAAAAAATCGACGTAGAAAAAAATATAAAAATGTTTCATGTTCCATCTGTGGATAAAGACCTTTCATTTAAAAAAAATGGTCCAAATTGGTGAAGCGGTAGCCGCTGGAGGAAGGGGAGAAAAAAACCCTTTGTGCTTCTATATATGTATGGATTATACGAGTCGACAATTAGAATTTTACTAAAATTTACCTACACATGTTTCGTCTTACAACTATATGGTCCTGGTCAAATGTTCCTTAATTAAAATAAATTCTCATCAAGTAATAAGTTAATAATGCTAAAAAATCGTTTTGCTATGATTGTATTTAAGCCGAGACGTTTTTCTTTGTCAAAAGAATTGTTATTAATAATTTCATTATAAGTTAACATAATTTGCAGTTTTAAATATTTTTACAATACGCTTAAGCTAAAACTATTACTACAAGATAACACAAATATCATTTTCGTAATTTAAATTGGGTGGTGGTTCCTGGTCGTTGACATTATTTTTCGGCAGGTGCTAAAATGGAAATACGATCTAGATTATAATTTACAATAATTAAAAATCGGATATATTTAAAATAAATGAATATACAGCAAAAGAATTAAATGACAACAGTCAAGTCAGTGCAAAGAATGCAAACTTCAGAAAAGTTGTATTTTAGTATTGCATAAATTTGAATGCATTTATAAGGACATTTGAATCTACAAAGACGGATTAATTACATTTGCCAGCAGGCAATAATTGAAACGGAAAATGTACTTAATTGATAGTAGCTGTCCTTGAGATTCTTGGAAATCTGCTAGAGTTTTATGTCATAAACTGTAATTACACATTTAAATTATTTTTTAACGTTAATAGTTAGTAGATAGTTATGGTGATGATTTTATTGTTTTAGAATATGTTCTTAAATTTGTAGTATAAATTTAGTCAAAGTATCAATTTTAATTCCCAGTCATTTCATTTTTTTTATAATTATGGTATATTCTAATTTTAATTACAAAAAGAATATTTTACTTATATGGGTTAAAGTTAAACCCTATAATTTATTGTTAGGTAGCAACAAATCGAAATTGAGAGAATATATCGAACTAGATGTTAATAATAAGTGAACTTATCTCTTTTTTTTTCTGCACTTAATCCGTAATGTTTTTCCACAATGATAAAACAACCCAGTTTTTTTAACTTCGTCGGCGAGTGTTGTGTATGTGCATTAAAATGTATTTATAGTTTACAGTGTGTAAACGAAACTAGGTACCTATACCCCTCCGTTTTCCCTACAATTTAAAAGTTAATGAAATGAAACTTGCGGGATAGTTATTTATCACTAAAAAAACGTATTATATAACACTTCCGGTTTAACCGAAAATGACGACAACTCTATATTTTTTAATAGAACCCTGTATACTGTATATATTTTTAATAGATTCTTATAGAACATAAAATTCTGTTTTTATTTGCTTTTTAACATATATAATTGGTTAATAAATTAGAGTGAAAGTGTTTTTTTCTGCAAGCAAATAGTCATGAAATTAATATTTAAGTAAGCAATTTTTAACAAGTAGGCGTCGTAAATTATTGAAAACATGTTATAGTAAATTTATAGTACAAAACTCGTTTAGATCAATAGTCGATATTTTTTTAAGTTTACTCAAAAATACTAAAAAAACTTGATATAACATGGTTTCTTTTAGTACTACCCACTATTTTGTTTTCTTATAAAGAGTGTTGAAATACGTTCTAATCAGGCATTTAAATCATAATGTTAATGTTAAACTAAAGGATTGCAAAAAAATCGATCTTCTATTAATTTAACAAACACTAAAGACCATAAAATAATTACGAATTTTTCCTATACATATATTTGTAGGTTTAAACTAATATCGATTTTGTATTTTAAATTTAATATAGCATAATTTCAATATTTATTGTTTGCAAAAAATATTAACAATAATTTCATGCCCATCCTGCAGAAAAATACCTCATTTACTAAGCAATTTCAGATTTGAAAAAAAAAGAGATAATTTTACGCTCTAGAAGAATCTATTAAAATGTACAAACTGCTATTAAAAACTAAAGTCGGAGTCATTTTCGATTAAACCGGAAGTGACGTATACGTTATGTAATGCATTTCTGTGAATACCAAACATCCCCAAGTTTAATTCCATTAACTTAAAAAATTATGAAAAAAAGCGAGGTGTACTCGCATTATACAGAATGTGTCAAAAATAGGTACAACAATTAAAACGGTAGATGACAGTATACACAAACCAGAAAAAACATTTTTTTGTTAGTGAGTAAATTTGCCCCAAAATTGCTTAAGTACTGCAGGATAATAACAAAACTTGGAGTTCAAGGACATGTTATGGATAGAAAAACAAAATTGAAAAGAATTGTAAGATATGTTGATCTACAGACAGTTTCTTATCCTCTGCAAGGTAAGTTTATAGGTTTTTGACACATTAAATTTAATTAAAATTGATATAATAACCTTGTAGAGTTGGAATGCATTTTCTATCAATCGCAGTAGTTTTCAATAAATTATTACTTTATTTTTATATTAAAAAATTCAAATGATTTTTGAAACATAAGTGGTACCAGTCGTACTACTGGATTCTACTTGGGCTAAACTATTATTGTTTGAATATTTTTACCTATTTTTGGTACACCCTGTAATATGTATGTATTAGGTCTGGGAATCGTATTTGAATAATTTGAATATACGAATATTTGAATGTTCAAAATAAATTGTTTTTCAACAATATTATTCGAATATTCAAATATTCAAATATTAAAACATTCAAACATTCGAACATCCGAACGGTAGAACATTCGAGTATTCAAATTTTCAAATATTCGAATGTTCGAATATTCAAATACCAACACATGATAATATTATTTTTACCAGTTAAACTTTTTTGTGATTCTTTTTGTTCCGTGTGAAGGACAATTTGAGGTTTTTGAATAATTTATATTTAAATATTTACTTTATTGTTGATTTATTAATAAAATACTTTATTTTACTTCAACAATGTTTATTTATTTTAACGTTATACGTATTTCCACATGTTTACATGTCACTGTCAAAGGTAAGGTTAAAAAGTAGACATAATGAGTATCTGTATATAAAATACTTAATCACTTTAACAATATCTATTTATTTAAACCTTATACGTATTTCGGCATGTTTACATGCCATTGTCAAAGGTTATATGAAAAAGTAAACAGTTAGTGTTGTTATAGCAATAGAACTTTTTTACTTATCTTGGTAATCGTCTGCAGATGACTTGATTTCTTATTCCAAAATGTCCAGTAGAGGAGAATTTAACAGATCAATTTGCTCATTCATTAACGGTACAGTTTTTAAATGTTTGTGAATTTCAAAAGCTTCCAGTATATCTAATTTACGTTTATCATCATAAAAGTGTAAACATTTTATGGTGTTATTAGACGTCATTGAATGATTTTGTTCTAGTAAGTGTTTAGCGTAATTGGATTTATGTGGGTGTTTGTATTTGTAACAACGTACGTGTTCTTTATACCTAATATCAAAATTTCTAATTGTCTGGCCTATATAAACCGAATTACAATGCGAACAATTTAATTTGTAAATGCCTGATTTTAACAAATCGTCTGTTTTTGATTTTGCATTAAACAAAGTATTTAAGATGTTCCTAGTTGTTTTAAAGCTTACTTTATATTTATTTGTTTTGTTTATAATCTTAGCAATTTTTTCTGATTTGTCACCAAAATATGGGATCGAAGCATATTTAATTGTATCGAACGAAGTTAGGGTATTCGGATAAATTTTTTGAATGGCTAATTTATAATCTTTTTCTTTAATTAATGTATCAATAAGTTTAGTATTATAACCATTACTGTATGCAATTTGTTTAATAATTGAAATTTCTCTATTATAATTAATTTCATCTAAAGGGACCGTCAAAGCCCTATGTATCAGGGACCTGTATGCTGCTAATTTATGTGTTTTATGGTGACAAGAATCGTGTGGTATTGTAATGTCTGTTTGTGTAGGTTTTCTATAAACTGAGTACTCAAATTTATTAGTTGAATTAATTTTTATGTTTAAATCTAAAAAGTTAATGGACTTATTTTGTTCAGTTTCTAGTATAAATTTTATGTTTGGGTGCAAGCTGTTAATAAAAATTAAAAATTCATTAATTAAATCAAATGAACTATTAAAACATGCTAAAATGTCATCAACATAACGAAACCAAAATATAACTTTCTCAGATTGATTTGATTCGAATATTTGATCTTCTAGATTTTCCATAAATATGTTAGCTAAAAGAGGTGAAATTGGACTTCCCATGGGTAAACCATCTTTTTGGAAATAAATTTTATTATTAAAAGTAAAATAATTTTGATTGGTGCAAAGTTCAAATAATTGAATCAACTCAGTCCGTTTTATTAACTCAACATTTTTGTTAATAAGAATATCATTTAACAAAGGAATACACTCTTGAGGAGGTATTTGGGAAAACATATTAGTAACATCAAAACTAACTAGCTTGCTTTGTGGTGGTAAATGTAAGTTAGACAACTTTTTGATTAATTCGGAAGAATTTTTAACTGAATATTTTGGTTTATAATCAAAACTGGTAACTATATTATTTAGTATTTTTGCTAGCATATGGTTGGGTGCATTTACGTATGATACTACTGGTCTAATGGGCATGTTGGGTTTGTGTATTTTTAATAAACCGTATAGTTTTGGTGGTTGTGGATTTGGATTTATTATTTGTCTTTTTTGATAATCTGTTAAACAAACCTGGCAATTTTCTAATGTTTGTTTTAATTCTTTTTGATAATTTTTGGTAGGATTACTAGTTAAAGTTTTTAAGTTTGAATTGGTTATGAAATCATTAATTTGTTGTAAGTAAATGTCATTGGGTAATATAACTAATGTGTTTCCTTTATCTGCTTTAACAGAAATCAGATTCTTTACTGAAATTTTTTCTTTAATCGATTTAAGTAATAAATTATTTTGATTATTTATTTTATCTTTTGATTTATTGGTATTGATTGACATCTCTTTTAATAAATTAGCAATTTGAAATTTTACATATAGGAAATGTCTTTCTTTAAGAATCAGTTCAGAATTGACTGCTAAAATTTCTTTAATATTATTGGTGAATTTTGGAAAAGGGGCAAACTTAAAACCCTTATTTAGGAATTTTATCTGTTGGTCATTGAAATCTGTGTTTGATAAATTTAGAAAACGAGGATGAAAATTTATTATTGTGTCAGGTTTTGTGTGTGGTTGAAGTGCACGTGTGTGTTGTTCTAATCTGGAAAGTTTATTTTTCTGTATTGTGTATTTTATTTTAAAGTGATTAAGTATTTTATATACAGATACTCATTAAATATGGACTTTAACGAAGTAAAGCTGGAATTGATAAATAAAAAGTAGACAGTTGACCAATATGAACTTCAACAAAATAAAGCTAGAACTTATTAATAAAATACTTGATTGTTACTATCTTAAAGTAAGTTTAATAAGTAACACATATATGGCATACTTATTACTTACTACAACTGTTTCACAAATTTTTGAAAAATTATTTTGATACACCTGAAGTTGAAACTGTTGAAAGTTGTCTAATAACCGAGAAAAAAATTGTAACCGCTTGATCAGAACTTTTAGCTTGTTCTTTTCTAAACAATACTATATTACAATTTTTGAATATTCATATAAGTAATGAATATTTAAATATTCGAATAATGAAACACGTTTAATTATTCAAAAATTGGAATATTCGAGTATTCAAATATTTAAATATTTAAATAGACAAATTATTCGATTATTCCACTAATTCGAATAAAAGTTTAAATATACAATTTGAAAAATTCCCAGCCCAGATGTATTATTTTAAGTAGTTTCAAAAATTGCAATTCATGAATATTTAAATTATGTAAAAATAAAAACTCTAGATAACAATAAAATGAAGTTTTTATTTTAATTTAGTAACAAAGTTGGGTTATTTATAAAAAAACAGTTCGTTTTCTCCAAAACAAAACACATAGTCTTTCTTGTCTTTGCAGCAACCAGTAATTTACTAAATTGGAAGGTATTTTTATTACATCAAATCATTCTTAAATGAGAAATTGCAGCACTAATTAGACAGTTTGCTTTGCTTATTTACAGCAGAAATGACTTTCTCCTCCATGTAGGCACATGTTTCTTAATACGATACGCCTTCCCTTTTGTAATGTAGGCATATGTGAGATGTTAGAGATGTATGATGACTTTTTTGCGCTGCTTATTCATTATGACAATGCCAGTGTCACATGATCTTATCGTCAATTGCCTGCATCCTTTTTTAATTGAATAAACATTGTGTTAGAGACATTTCCAGATGTAATGTGTGTTGACCCCCTTTTGAGTTATAAAAGTATCACTTATTATTATATTAATATGTTTTTAGGAAAATTATTTATTTTGGCGAGGCGCGAGGCAAAAAGAAAATTATGAATTGCAGAAATAAATAAGGAAAAATAGGTATTTTTCCAATTTTGATTTGGTATACTAAAATCTCGACATCATCATAATGAAATTTCCAGTTGTTAATTTAAAATAATATTCAGTGGAAATTTCGAAACCTCAGCATGCTTTGATACAAACAGTGGTGGCTTCTGACCAGGCCATTAACTACGGGAGGGTGGCACAAATTTAAAACAAAAAATAGTACCTTTTTAATTAACAGTGCTACAAATGAAATCCATCTACTGAATGGTCCGTCACTAAAAGTCATTTTATTTGAATGAGTTTTTTTCTCTATTTAACACACTACCCACTGAAGCACACTGACTGTCCTACTTTATAGTGTTTATTGTAAATGCTTTTATACGTTTAGGAATTGAATAATAACGCACTTTCGACGGGTGTCGTGGGTATGGTACAGATTATTTTTAATAATTTGACCGATTCCTGAAATGTACTAATTAAATTGTTGACAGTAAATAATTGTAACACTGCCAAGATACTACCAGCTCCTGCAAACTCTACTCTGTTATAAATGGTTAAATCTTGTGTAAGCATTTAGGCCCGTATGATATGCGACCTTGCAATCCCACAGGAACGTTTGTTTATTCAATAACATAAACATCGCGATAACCACGTAGACAAAACTGCAGTTTGCAGCGTGACTGCTGTTTTTTTAAATGATTTATCTCGTTTGTTGACATAGCCGAGGTCTGCTTTCAAACACAACGTTTTTCGTCTAGAACGCGCATATCTGCAGTTTTGCCAGCTTACAATCCTTTATAAAAACATCGCTGTTATGTAGCATTTTACGTGTTAGAAAAGTGGAGTATGCTATGTAATATTGTTTGCTGTGTGTGTTTGCTGGGAAAAGCGCGGCTACGTTGCCTACCTTAAGAGCTGATTACAAAGCTAACTGTTATCTTATATTAAAAATTACAGTGTTACTTTAAATTAATAAAATAAGTGACTTTGGGACTTCCCAGTTTTATAACTCAATACCTAACAGTAAAATTTGGTAATTAAGCTTACTTACCGGTTCGTCTTTTGCAATTGTAGAAGCATTAGAGTTTGAATTATCTTCTCTTCGTTCTAATCCTTTAGTCTGCCGCATGTGTCATACAAATAAGAATTAGTTTAATTTGAAAATTAATTATAGTGTATATAAAATCTTCTCAAGATTCTACGCAACATACAATGTGTTAACCTTGGACTATTGATAATTATGCAATTATTCTTTATAAATAATAAAACCTGTTTGTAATTAAGGAAAACCTACAACTTTAACGGTTAATATTTTGTATTATATTAAATTAAACATATAAAGTTTTCGTGTGTAGAATTTCTAACATTTCTCACCTCTGGATCCATGTTGACACCAAATCCTGCGAAGCAGCGTGAAAATGAAACTTCCAAATAATACAGAAATGTACAACATATTGACGTTGTGAACGTGACGATTTTTTAAATTAACTGCAAGCTACTTACGAACAAAAAAATAAGGTAAGGGAAAGGAAATGTATTGAAACATGTTATTTTGTCATGGCAGAAGTGATTTTCTTCTCAGGTATTTTTTAGAAATTCCCGTACACCTTAAATAAAAGTGATTTAACAGTGTTGCTTTTCGATAGTTTTGAAGTAATTAAATTTTATTTTTTGCGATTATGTAATGTGAACATAAGTTAACAATAAAACAAAGGTACTATTTAGCACCTGACGCTTTAAATTTAAAAATAATGATCTAATAAAATTTGGACTACTAAAATGGCAAAGGCTGAACTAAATAAAGAGGTTTTGCAATGGATTATTCATATCTATTAAAACGTTATGTGACTTTTAAACACTGCCACACTTAAGTCAACTTGTTTCTTCTTATGTAATTCTCGAATTTAAATAACTGAGACATATCTAATGCAAGGTAATTCTACATATTATTTTGTTTTTAATTTTTTTGTAATGGTTTTGCTTATATTTTTGTATAGTTTTGTATTATTAATTTATTAAAACAAATTTAAAGTTTTGTTTGTTGACTCAAATTACTTTTTCACGGGAAAAAGTAGAATACGTTATTATCTACTTATTACAAACTTCAATGTCAACGTATTTAAGGGCAACAAATTAAATTCATTTATTACTATTCGCTAACAATCATTAAATTTTCTTCACAGCTTTATAATTTACGGTATAAATAAAATGATAACGTTTTAGCAAGTTTAATGGCAATATGTTTAAAACTTGCCATTTTTAAATTTTTTATTCAAATATTCAAGCTAACTCTTCTTTTGCAATGCGTGTTTATTATTGTTAACTTTTATAACCAGTTTATAAAAAAGAAAAGTGAAAAACGACGTCTTTAGCCATGCATAATAATAGGTAAGTGCAGAAACGCTGCCAAAGAAAGTTGGCACAAACTTAAAAACTAAAACCTCTACCATTATACTTTGATACGTCGCAGCCACCGGGGTGTCATTTCAAAACGCTTGTTGCATTTGCCCTTAACGTTAAAATGACTGTTTTTCTTTCTTTTCCTGTCTCGCAATAAATCATAGTCTGAAGTACGGCTCCACAAGACACTGTGATTGCATTCATGTTACTGATTAGTGATTACTGTACGATGTTCGTTTGTAGTACAAACTAGCGGAACCCGTGGTCTACGCTCCACGCTTTATTTGGTGAATTCTTTTGAAAATTGGTCTTATCTAAAAATACTGTATTTCTTAACATTAAATAATTATTTATGAGGTTGATAAAGTAATTGTAGATAAAAAACACCTTTTACTGATATATGCCCTCTTGAAATCTCAGCAGCTATTTATTATATAAACCTTATCTGAGTTAAACATGAATATCATTTCTCTCCAGATTCGTTTTTGGTACAGAGATATCCCGGATCTTACCGTAGGTAAAAATTTAGCCCGATGAAACGGATCCGTAAGCCCAACATGTGTATCCACCGCGTAGTTTGATGTAGAAGCACCAGTCATACCAATCATACACACAAACCGTGGACATACAATTTCGCTTATCTTTATCGAAAATTATTGCCTTATATAATGGACGCGTAAGGAGGCTCCTCACTACTAAATTTTGAGACAGGTGGAAAGGATCCGCATTTAATATATAGACAGATAGTGAGAACGCGTGGGTTATGAACCCCGCTTTTTTGTTTATTTTTTATTAACAATAAATAATAATTAAGTAGGTAGCGTAGCGGACCACCACGGATCGAAGTTCTAAGTCTAGTCTAGCTTAGATATTAAATCAGGACTACTTCCCTCCGTTATACTTTTAGTGACGATGCAAGCAGGAGCATGTCTTACATTACATCTCAATACACCTTATTTGTTATGTTGAGGGTTGCGATATTTATTTAAAAAGTCACGTACAGTAATCGGGGCCACAAAGCTGCGATATCTACTGAATGCATTAATTACATCCATTATATCTCTTTTAATAAATTTGTTAACAATTGTTTGTAAACAAAGCGTGGGGCATAGTCCACGGGTTCTGCTAGTTTTGTAAATCTTTGCGATTGCTGTAATTCTTGTGATATATTAACTAAGAAGGTTTGTTATTGTTTCTAATACTTGGGTCAGTGAGTGCGGTTTCTGATTAAGAATTCGTAGCTTATTTGTAAACATGACCCTAACATCATCAAAACACGACAAACAAAATTTAAACAGGTCCATTCTCATTTGATAGCCGCGAGTAAATCCGAACTGGCCAAAACTATGAGCAATTATCGTTTGTGATGTTGCTGAATATCTGTTTGTCTAATTACCTGTTCATATCTATTTTTCAGTGATAGTCTATGGCATTTTGCAATATATTTTTTTTAGTGCGTATCGCCTCGGCCACGGAGCAGTGAAGATCTGCCTGCCGGCCGGTAGATCCAGCTTGCGGCCGTGATACGATGTGTCCTCGTCGGAGTTTGTTTTTTAAATGAGTTGTCAGCAGCTTGTGCTGCAATTATACAAACAAATAGTATACACCCGAACTTGCTTATCTCTATCGAATGCAGTATCGGTCCGATGTACAAACGTAAGATACGGCTCAGATGCATCCAATACGATAATCAAAAACTGTTTAATGTTTAAAAACGATGCATTTAAAAAAAATCTCCATTACTGTGTTAGTGAATAAATCACAACGAAATAAACGCTTGGTTCCGAGATGTTTGAAAATTTTTGAAACGACATAATTATATTGATAGTATATCTAGTGATCCAATACCCGGAAATATATCATACCCCTTTCCTTATTGTTTCCTGGATATATTTTTTTGGCAATCGTAGGGTTACTACATTCGTGTATTTGAACGGAATTATACAGGGTGTTCATTTGAAAACTTCCCACCCCCAATATCTCGGTGCACAAGGCTTTCTGAAAAAATCGCCGAGACACGTCAACAGTATTAGCGAGGGGGACATATTTTTACATAATAGTGACATAAATCGTTTCATCCCCCTACCCCCCAGAGCCGCCCCCTTAAAAATTTTAAATGGCAAGGGGGGTTATGTGATACCTCATTTGAAAGGTCTTCATATTGCCTACATTTTGGAGTTTTGTTTTTTAAAATCGGTCGATTCGTTTTTGAGATATTAAGGGAAAAGTGTTTGAGTTTGTTAAAACAAAAAGGAGCGTGTATACTTATTGATAACATTTTTATTTATAATCAGTATTAAAAATACAAATAATTATTGGAAGTAAAAAATTATTTGGAATGTTATTATCTTAATAACTGCTCAAAATGTTGTCCATTGTTGGCTAAGCAACAATATAACCGTTGTTCAACGTGTTCCCTGACGTTTTGGAAAACATGTCTTGGAATTGATCGACATTCTTCAATTATTCGTTGACGGAGCTCGGCTATACTTTGCGGTTGAGGCGTATAAACAACCGATTTTAAATGGCCCCACAGAAAAAAATCTAAGGGAGTTAAGTCGGGGGACCTAGCTGGCCACTCTATAGCTCCTCTTCGACCTATCCAATTACCGGGAAATGTATTCTGCAACCACTGCCGAACCGGTAAGACATAATGAGGAGGGGCACCGTCCTGCTGAAAGTATAGTTGTTCCTCATCAAGTAGTAAATTACCATCTGCATCACGTTGATTTTCAACTGCTTCAGTTATTAGTGGATTAATAGCATTTTCCAACATGTCCAAATACACTGCACCATTCAAATTTCCTTCGATGAACAAAGGTCCAATCACTTGATCTCCTAAAATACCTGCCCACACATTAAGTTTTTCGGGATACTGAGTATGTCCTTCTGTAAAAATGTGTGGATTTTCGTTACTCCAATATCTACTGTTATGTCTATTTACAAATCCATTTAAATAAAATGTGCATTCATCACTGAAGCAAGTATTCTTCAATATTTCATTATTATTATTAATCATGCCAGTCATTTGTTCGCAAAATTCAATTCTCCTGTCAAAATCGTCTTCATTTAGCTCATGGCAGATTTGCATTTGGTAGGGATGAAATTTATGAAGTTTTGCTACTTTATGAACTGAACCTAATGCATGTCAGTTGCGGCGGCAATTTGGCGGAGCGAACTTCTGGGGTTTATACCAAAATGTCCTAATATCTCAATTTGAGTGGCCTGATTTAAAACTCTGGGTTCAGTACGTTTTCTATTCGAAACAGATCCAGTCTCAGTAAATTTTGCTATAAGGTCTAGGACATACCTATGGGACGTGGACTTATCTGGATGCCGTTCATTAAACGTAGCTGCGGTTTGTCGAGCACATTGATTTTCAGCCCCATAAATTAACACAATTTCAACTTTTTCACCCAAAGTGTATCCCATTTTTAATAATTATCAAGAGAACTTTACAAATTTACTAAATATCAATACGCGCCACACTAATTAAGCAGTTTAAACAAACACCAACTATTAATGCCAAACACTTTGACAAGTACTGACAAGAAAAACATCCAATAGTGCATTATGACAACAGCCTACTATGCGTTTTACAAGCTCCTTTCTGTTTTAATAAACTCAAACACTTTTCCCTTAAAATCTCAAAAACGAATAGACCGATTTTAAAAAACAAAACGCCAAAATGTAGGCAATACGAAGACCTTTCAAATGAGGTATCACATAACCCCCCTTGCCATTTAAAATTTTTAAGGGGGCGGCTCTGGGGGGTAGGGGGATGAAACGATTTATGTCACTATTATGTAAAAATATGTCCCCCTCGCTAATACTGTTGACGTGTCTCGGCGATTTTTTCAGAAAGCCTTGTACACCGAGATATTGGGGGTGGGAAGTTTTCAAATGAACACCCTGTATAAATATTTGCACAAGGTGGTACGCGAATCGATTTATTGCAAACGTTGCTCAGCTCACGTAGATGCTCTAATTTGTTTTCACTCGGAATTTAGAAATTTTCAGGAAATAAAGTAAACTTTAATCTACAGTTGCGAAAACTGGGATACCCCTACGTCGACGGGAAAAGTTTGTTTGACGCACGAAAGACGAAATACAATAATCGTACAATGTATATTATTTAATTTTTTAATCTCGGTATAATAAAATTACGATACTTCCCTTTACATTTACTCGACGCAATTTAGGAAAGTACGGCAATTAGCAATTTCCGGGATTACTGACTATAATTTACATAGGGAGCCCAACAGCCAACAGGGACTGTTTCGTTTTCCGGAGGCTTTAATTAAATGAGGAAGCGTTTTCGGATCCATGTTTAGCAAAACTTCTTTTATTGTTTTATTTGTAGAACTTATTCTAAAAAGTCTGTACAAACTATTTGCACAGGTTAAGAAAACACCCGGACCTTCACTGCAAGTCGATTTTTACAAACATTTCAAAAGGTAGAAAACTATAAAAGAACACGTTAAAAAATACGTAGAGCGTCCCTTCCTATCTACGCTCCCGGTTAATAAATTTAAACGAAAATAAGTTTTAAGATTTTGAATCAAATATCTCAATTTATGATGGGCATAATAATTAAAGCGTGATTAAACTGTTTCATCTTCGGGGGCTGCAAATCCGTAAGGAAGCGTTTCTAGATCCATGTTTATATGAACTTTTTCTAATGGTTCTCGTTCTGGTATATATCCTCAAAATGTCACACTGTAATAGATTGGGGTTTGAGATTGGGTTTTTTTAATTTACACCCCCTATCCGAATCATTTCCTGCGAGTTAAAACCCAACCAAATTTAGATTAAAACAGGAAGGAAAATGAGCTACAACTTCAAAACATACAAAATATTATTGCTGGGATACCCTACATGACCAACCTTATTTAAGATATTCTTGGAACACACGCAAACTGGAAAAAGAAATGCGAAGGCATGTGAATACCAGTACGAAATGAACATCTGTACACACTAAGTTATGCGAATGATCAGGTGGTCATCGCACAAGACCGGACTTAAAATAAACTTAAATAAAACATAATATTTAACAACAACAGAAGAAGCAGTCAAAAATTTAGAAATTGAAGATAATCTAGAAATAAAAGGGACAAATAAATTAAAAACTTAAGATTCATCATATCAAAGAATGCAACAACAGAAAAAGAAATATAAAACAGACTAGGACAAACCCCAACATGCATAAAACAGTTAAACTAAACCCTCTAGGATGGACACATTACCAGAAATACAAAAACAAGAATTTATAACTCGATGGTACAGAGCACAATAACATATGGAGTGGAAAATTGGGAAATAAATAAGAAAAGCAGAGATAAAAACAATGAAAGGATGATGAAGTTTTGGAGACGATGGTGCGGAGTCTCAAGATTAGACAGGGGTACCAAGGAGGGAATCCGAAAGAGAACAGACGTCAAGAAAGATGCGTTTAGTTATATAGAAAAGAAAAAGCTGTCGTGGTATGAACATGTTCAAAGAACACACCAGAACAGATGAATAAGAAGTCAGAAATGAATTACAATGGGAAGAAGGGGAAGGCTGAGAAGATCGTAGAGTGATGAAGTAGATGAAGCAATAAAAAGAAAGCCTAGAGGATGGAGAATGGGAAGACAGAGATAGATAGAAAATCTGGTTGACGGCAGGAAAGCAGCATCAGCTGTAAAACCCTAATAATATATATGAAATTCATGTGTTGCAAATTAAATCAATACGTTCGCTTAATTCTTATTCAAAAGAAAAAACATGGGAAAACGGAAATAGCAACGACTACTTAAAAGTAGTCATAAGACTAGTTGATTAGACCAGACTAAAAATGGGAGATGCAAACATGTAAATCAGGCATGGGCAACCTAAAGCCCGCGGGCCGTATGCGGCTCGCGTACAACCTTTTTCCGGCCCGCCGGACATGTTTCATTTAACCACCAATCCGGCCCGTGGGACCGATTATCCATCCATATCCATACATATATAAAAGCACAAAGGGTTTTTTTCTCCCCTTCCTCCAGCGGCTACCGCTTCACCAATTTGGACCATTTTTTTTTAAATGAAAGGAGTCTATCCACAGATGGAACATGAAACATTTTTATATTTTTATTCTAGGTCGATTTTTTAATAATAATTATTTTAATTTATAATATATATGAAGGTCGGCTAGACGCGCGTCACTTGGGGCGCCATCTACAATAACGTCGCATGTCATTTTTGGAACTAATGCATCACGTGACTTGACATTTCGTCGGTTCTGTCTGTCAGTGCATTGTGTGCTGGGGTAACACTAGTTATTTTAAACTGACACAAATAAACGACAGTAACAATTTTGTTTTGTTTGAGAGAAAAATGCGGACTACGCCGGCTTTATGCGAAAGTGAAATATTCAGTATACTTTTCTGAATTTTTATATTTTTAAAAATATATTGATTTTGTCAAATTTGTTTTTGTTGATTACGTTTATTAAAAAAGCTTTTCCAAAAGAGTGAAGTTTTTTTATCTTATTTACGGCCCGCGATACAGAAATGGATCTTCAGTTGGCCCTAGCTACTCGAAAGGTTGCCCACGCCTGATGTAAATGAACAATTCAAAAGGTTATTTATAAATCTACTAAAGCAAAAGAGTAATGGTGGCACATTAGTACCGCCAAATTGCATTCAATAAAATATTTAGACCCTATTCCATAATGTCAAGAATTAGTTCGTATAGTTTTGTTAAATTTGCAGTTGCCACTTTAGATTAAAATAGTGATGTAATGAAGACTCGTGTTTGCACTCTATTCAATTGCTTTCATCTCTAAACTTTGACAATCTCAGGGCTTCTTGTAAATTTTATCAACAGATGGCGCAACTATAAATGTCAATTTTATTTTAAAATAAATTTGAAAAGTAAGAATTATTTTTATTTATTTATTACCACGGTAATATTCTAGGTAAAAATGCCAAAATACTATTGTTTGCGCGGCTTTTAGAAGGCGAAAACAAAGATTTATCATCATTTGATGTTCCGAAGGTGAATTTACCTATTTTGCCTACCTATAATTGCTAATTATATAATCAGTAAATAAATGGTTTGTATTAGAATTATGCTTTGTACTAAGTTTATGCAGTGACTGGAAGTTTCGTAATAGTAAGTAACGAGTTCTATTATTCTACTGACTACTTCTGCTATGAATACAGTTTGCTTTTGCACTATAAAACCAGCTTACTGTGGCGACTTGATTGTTCAATATTGTTGGTTGTTGGTATTATTTGGATTTTAGTATCATTATACCTTTTTTGTAACTAAAAAACCCACCATAAAAATAACTACAATAAACTATAAACATTACGTAAAAATGCAGAATAAATGTTTCACTTATTTGCATATTTCATTAATATAAGTAAAAACCAAAGTAACTTATTAAACTAACCGTAGTAAATAAGTGTTGTATACAGGATAGGTGTCAAAAATGGTCAAGTAGTGATATAAATAATTTATCAAACCGCGCCAAATTTTAAATATATACCTTAAATTTGAAGTTTTAAGAGCGTCATCTATGCGCAAATTTCATAAAGAGTCCTGAGATTGTCAGACTTTTAGGATGATATTTTATACAGACAAATGGTAGGAGTTGCAACACCATACTTTTCCTTACATCACTATTAAAATTATGTAAATAAAACATAGTCAAGGCGGCGCGGCGTCCAAAAATTAATTGCATTAACATTTATCTGTCATCAATTTCTGAGTTATGATATATGAAGATCAATCAATGTCAAGCCATCTGGCTTTTTTCCTCGCTTCCTTGATTAGGTTATTTGCTCGCTTTCTATTTGCAACCCCACTTCATAATGAGAAGTTGCAATTGTATGTTTTAAATGAAGATGTGTAGGGCATTTTGTTAGAGATATCAGCAGATATGCCTCTGAAGTTTAGCTTTTAATTACTTTACCATAATCATTGTAGCGAATTAACCGAAAATTTATCTAAACCATAGCTGACTTTATTGGGTACTGAACTGAGTTTAGCTCTTGGCATTTTGAAGAAAATACTATAAGATATGCGTTCATACATGAATTTAAAAGAAGATTATTGTTTCGTCCCTAGTAGTTGATCAAAGGTATGGGAAAGTAAAAGGGTAACGACAAAAAACCAACCTTGTGAAAAACGTTTCGTACTCAAATTAATGCGTAAAAGTTTTTTTGCAAGTTGTAGAAAAACATAATTATGTGCGCATGTTTTGTTTATTTGCTTAGAAACATTGCCGAACGAATAGTGAAATGGAAAGTTAAATGAAACAAGTAAAAGAAAACATAAGTAAAGTATTAGATAGTAGCAAAGCAATGAAAACCGAGTGTAAAATATTTGCATTAAAAATCACTAGATTTTCTACTACAACTGATAATGAATTCCTATTCCTAGTTATAAAAAAAATGCTATGATTATGCATTTTGTTAACTACGAATTTAGATTACATATTTTAATAGATAACGAATACAAAGGTTTTGCAGCTACTCTAAGTAATTTGTTCGTAGTTATTCAAGAGGAAATAGAATAAAATTAGACCTTTTGCTATTTCTACTGTAAATATCTATTTATGCTTTTAATACCTGTTTTAGATTTTGACACTTAAAATAGTAAAAGTGCACATTAATACATACGTTCTACACATTCATAGATTTTAAACATTTATTTGTTCATAGATGACACCTTGAGTGTTCTTTTTATATTTGGTGCAATGAATTATACGGCCACCTTTGTTGTAAATGTTTTCCAATTCTTCAAAACTTCTTGTGAAAATTTAGAACGCTGACGAATTTGTCTATTGTGGAGCTTTTGAGTAGCTGAAAATTATGATTTTACTTTAAATACCTTCCATAAATGTTTTGTTCTAACGATAATTTTTAAAACTTTCGATTTCGAACTTATGAACATTTACGACATCGAATTTGTACCATATTATCAATTTATCCTTCACTCTTCAACAAGAGAGTTTAATATTCATAGTTAATATTGCCTAATATTTTGCTATAGATAATATTTGTTAACTTTACTTACAGTTCATTTTAACGTAGTTTATCGATTGTAAAAGTTTTAAATTATTTGACAATAAAACGAATTTAAGATAGTTTAATTAAATGCTTATGTACTAAATACGAAGGTCTAACGAGAACTTGACATTAATGTAAATGACAATGTGGTAATTGATATAAATGCCTTATTTACCTTGCATTTAACATGTATCAGTTGCGTCAAGGAAAGACATATTTAAATATATAATTAGTAAACAATTATATTGAGTAAATTTTGAAAGTTTTAGAAGTATTAGAATAAAGACAAGATAACAAAAGTAATACATAAAGATCAAGCAACACAAATTTTAAATATTACATTAAAATCGTCACAATATGTTTACTATCCATGACTAAAAACACGTGATCTTGACAGGACGAAAAGTACATTTCACTATTTTACTATTTACTAACCTTTTACTCCGAAGAAACCCTATCTATAAACTTGGTTTGTTTCTTCAAAACGATAAACACACCCTGTTAATTATAAGACTTCTTTCAGCAAAAGATGTAATACTTAAAGCTCAAGTAAATCGCGAGTGATGTCAGCAAGCTATGACCTTAAATCGTCCTAAAGCTCTCACCACTACGCAGGTTCCTATCCGTAACACGTGGGGGTGGAAATGTATAGATCAGTGGTAAAATTGTGCAAATTTAGGTAATTCCTTAATAAATCTTGCACGTATAAGCTTGGGGTTTTGGAATATAGCCTAAGTGTTCAGGTTGATGTGAATATTCTATTTTTGTCCGTTCTAAAAGTCAATGAGGGGTTTGCGCACTTTAAAACCGAGCGCGCTATTTTTAAAATCAATAAAAGGCTCGGCACGTTTCTCGCTTTCCTATTGGCTTATTCCGCGGGTGTGTCGAGACCGTGACTTTCAAACTGCACCTTAAACAATGTTGGACGTCAGAAACTTGTGTTTTGATGTAACGTTTCGCAACATTCCGAATAATTGCAGATTACAGTTATATCAGTAAAAATGTGGTGTAAACGGTCAATATTTGACTTGAATCTGTTTTTGCTGATGAATTCTTGGCAGTACGATTTTATGTTCAATTTTGTTTTTTATTAGGTTCAGGTTGATTTATTTTAAGGTACGCAAAAAGTTGCAAACTGCCAAGTCGTTTACAGAAAATTTGCTAATTTGTTCCCACGCAATTTACTTCTGCTTTGCTCGTACTACAGTCGAAAAGCGCAGTTTTTACCGTCTGTTTCTGTCACTTTTTTTACCAAGTTTTGATAAAGTTTGCAAGGTGTATTTCGTGGTTTGAATAGTTCTAGGAATGCAAGCTAATTTGCAACAGCAGTTTCCAGTAACTCAAAATTCACTTTCAGCTGTAGGTCCTCTTGGTTTAGAGAAACACTAGTAGGTAGGCATAATCTGCAGATGCAGTGACTCCAAGAGGCGCAACGAAACATTACTAATAGCTACAGAAAGTATGTTTTAAATCACTTAAGCAGTTGAAAAAAAAATTGAAAATATTCTTTCAAGTGATGAAGTGAAGCTGACAATAAAATTTTAAATTACTACCTTGCTATATATTTTTGCTCTTTTTAAATTCATTCCTTAACAGAGTGAAAGCTGGATTTTGATCAAATTAAAGCTTTTTATGCATATCATCAACGATTAAAGAAAACTTATTATAAACTGACAACTAAACCAATAGTTTGCCAATTAAGATAAAATAAATTTTATTAGAGCGGCGTATCCTGCACGTCTCTTTTCATCTAAAATTCTCACTTTGCAAACTCTATGGGCGATTCATAACATTTGAGATTTACTTCTAGAATTAATTCAGATTTCAGAATCTGAACTGAAAACAGTGAAAAAAGTTCCGACTATTATGGGTGCTGAAACGCTTCCGTGCGGAGTTAAACCTCCCAAAGATGAAACATTCTTATAACTTTTTTATGTACCATAACTTTCGCAGTTTTTGCACTCAATTTTGAAATTTCCAATGTGAGTAGTAGTTGAGCGAGCTTTCTACAGAGGCATCTGCTTCTCGCATCCTACACGCCATCTCTTGCAATTCTCTAACCTGCATATTTTCTTTTATTTCTTTTTTCTAACTTTTCCTGGATCTGCCTCGTTCTCTACCTTTTGTTGGAACCTATTGCCATGTTTTTTACGGCCATTTGTTCTACTCTAAGTGTCCGTACCATGTTAATAGTTTCTTTTCTATTTCGTGTCTTAATGTTTTTTTCTTCGACTTCCATAATTTCCCCTACTCTTTTGTTTTTCTATGCTGAAGTTTCGATATACTACACCTCCTTCACCAGTAGTTACTCCATCTCTAAGGCATTAAATCTGGATTTACTACGGCTATTGAATACCCACGTTTCTGCTCCGTGCCTTGCTGTACTTTCTATAGTAGATTTGAATACCATGTTTCGTCCTTTTTGAAATTTATTTTCTTCAAAGCACTAAATTTATTTCTCTTATTATTTTTATTCCTTGTCCTACTTTTTGGGTTGTGTTTTTCTAGGTGTTCCTTCAGTTGTCAAAACCATCTTAAATATTTATACTCTTTACATGTTTTTAATTTATCGTTTTCTATATGTATATCTTGTTCTTTTCGTTCCGTCACTAGGTACTTTGTTTTTCAAGTTTACTCTTAGACCCCATTTTCCATATTCTTTAGTAAGTTTATCGTCAGCAAATAAGAGCGTACACAAATGATAGTTTTCTATTTCCTTTTCCATTCTTCTGCAATTTTTTCCCTCAAATTTAACAGTTCATTCAAGTATATTTTGAACAGCGTCGGTGACATGCAACAACTTTGCTTTAGGCCTTTGTAGAGCTAGATATTAAATTCTGCGGATAGTGGGGACCCTAATTGGGTATCTTGTAACCACTTTTTTATTAAGTTTGTGGAAGTTTGGCTAACTCTTGTATTTTTCAGGGCTTTCCCTAATTAATTTAATGCCACTTTGTCATGTGCTATTTGCAGATCGACAAATATTAGATGCGTCTCCCTTCTTTTGCATGCACTTTTCTTTTCAATTATCTGCTGTCGGCAGAATGTATTATCCATGCATGATCTTCCGCTCCGGAAACGCTTTGTTCTTCGGATTCGTTCACTGTAATTATTCTTTGTTTTATAACTCGGGCAAGCAGCCTTCCTATTGAGCTCAGCACACTAATTCATCTATAATTTGCACAATTCTATCTAACTCTTTTTTAAATATTGATCTTACATGTGCTTTTTTTCCATTCTTGTGTTATACCACTTCCTTCTAGACGCTTGTTAAATAAATTAGTTATCGTTTCTTGTTGGGGCATTTTTAATGAGCTCCATAGGAATATTCGCCCAGGACCTACTTATTTTCCATTCTTTATGCATCTAAGAGCGCTTTTTACTTCCTCTACCGTAATTTTCTCTAAACGTTTCCCTGCTGTTGTTTGCTCTATTTTATAATTTATACCCATGTACTCTGCTTTACTTCAACAATTCTTCTTAATAGTGGTTTCATTTTTCTATGTCTATCATGTTTACTCTTACTTTTTCACTTAAGTCATCTTTTATTTATCAAATAGTCTGCCATGGTTAACTAGCTTTAGTACTACCCATATATTTATCGATTTTTGCACAGTTTTGTTGCCAAATTTGGATTTTAATGTTTTACTTTATTTCTTTTTATTTCTCTATTACTTCTTCTATATGCTTCCGGTCTTCGAGATCAATAGTTGTTTTTCTATAACAATCTGTTCCACTACTTCATCTCATCACAGTCTTTTTCCTGTGCTGTCTTATCGATTTTTCGCCCAGTGCTTGATGTATTGCGTTCTTTACTTCAGCGTATATTGTTTTTGTGCCTCCCGCTATTGGTTTATTAACTTTTGCAGCTAATCGTAATTAATATAAAGATTTTGTTAATCTTCCCTCAGTTTTTCTACAATGTATTAGGTACTTGTATGTTTTAGCGTGATTCTAACTATCTTATCTATGGCGTTATACGTCCTATGTGGTATTGTAATTTGGGCTTTTAATAGATAGTGATCTGCGCCACAGTCTGCTCCCCTCTGGACTCACATTTTCACTTTAAAGTCTGTAGCTTGTCTTATTAATACATAATCGATTACTGAGTTCAGGTTCCTAGTGGGTTGCGTTCAAGTATATTCATGTACATATTTATGCCTGAAGAAACCATTCGTTATTCGCAAAGAGAATTGTCCGCATGTTCCAATTAGCCCTTCTCTGTTTGTGTTTATTGTTTCTTCCCCCATGACTATTAACAAATCCAATTATAGCTGAGTTAATCAAATAAAGCACCCAGTCAAAATTCAGATGGTATTTTATTTTATTAACATTTCATTTCATTTTGAGTCCACGATGAATTTCAACCATTAAGCTTAGTATTTCCATTAATTTTTGTTATAATAAGTGTACCAGAGGTGTGTCATATGGGGTGGGGGTTTGGGGGCTTCTCGTATATATCTTTTTAAATGTTTTAAATTTTTACTAAACCTAACAGCTTTTGAGATAATTTAACACGTTCGCTGCCATTCCCGCCTTTAGGCGTCATCGGCTACGTTGCGCAGGTGCCGTTCCCGCCTTGGCGCGTTTAACAGCAACCTTAAATGTAAAAAAAAGGAACGGCCCCTAGGGGTAGTGTCATGTGACAGAGTGGCAGCGAACGTGTTAATGTTTTGTAAAATCGAGTTGCCACGAAGGTCTAACCGCTTTCTTAAAATGCCCCGATCTATTCTTGGATGCTGTAACTCCGTAACCAAGTGTTCCCAAACCTACGTTTTTAGAAATATGTTGTATTGTTTTGTTATAAAGAGCCTAATATTAAAAGTTGTGAAAACTATGTGGCACAAATGATTAAAATAAAACCTAACACCACTTCCAAGTCGACAACCATTTAATAGTATATTAAAACACAAGTTGCATAAGGCATTGTCTTACCGTACGAGTACAAGATTGAAAAACGAGGGAGCGTAGCGACCAAGTTTTTCAATGGACGAGTGCGTCAAGACGCCTTATGAAACGAGTTGTTTATACTATTTTTTCTATTGAGGAGAATTAATGAAAAAACGTTATAAAAAATTGCTGCGATCAAATTTGGTAAATTTAGTATGTATATGTTGGCAGCAAGTTTCAAATTGCTGCGATCAAATTTGGTAAATTTAGTATGTATATGTTGGCATACATACTAAATTTACCAAATTTGATCATGAATATGTTATGAATACCACTCTTTGTTGGTGAAATTTTACTAAAAACAATGCTTTAAAAGACTCTCTTAAAACACTGTTTTGTAGCTAAAACAGTGCTTTAAGAATAACCTTAAAAAACCGAAATAGAAAAAATACAGTACAACTTAGTTAATCCGGGCATGCATCAATGCGATTACTCCAGTAGTCCGTTCACGTCTATAATTCCAGCTTTACAATCCTGATATCAAAGCAAAAGTGAGCGAAGTACTTCGTCTGGATTTTCCTATACTTTATACAAAGCTACTCATTGTGTTTCAGGAGTGTTTCAGTACTAACGTCTTATGGGCCAATAATGCCAAAATAAAATCTGTTTGTCAAATTTAATAAAAAGGAAGCTATACCTAATCGTTATCCCATTTCTTACGGGACACCCATTATACAGGGTGGTCCAACATTTATTACGCCCCTATTTAATTCTAAAATGGATCAAGATAGAAAAAGAAGTGCTAATGAACGTTTTTTGGTAACGTTTAACGCACTTTTCTGCATACTTAAAAAAAAATTATCAAATGCACCAATTCTTTGCGCTTAATGGATAGAGAATTCTCCATTTTTACCCATTTTTTTCGAAAATTTAATTATGTAAGGGTACCTATATACAAATTTTCTATTGTTGAAAAGAGAGAAAAAATCTTTTTTAAATTACCAAAAAATTTGACAGGTTGCTATTTAAAAAAAATGGCATCGCGTCACAGCGCCTACAGTCTTGGTTAAATTTTTTTCTCAAGTGTGCAGAAAGTTAGGTTAACCGTTACCAAAGAACTTTTATTTACATTGTTTTTCTTCTCTATCTTGATCCGTTTCAGATTTACAAACGGGCGTAAAAAGTGTTAAATCACCCTGTATATATTTTGCAAACAATAAACTTTGTTAGAAAAATAATTATGATAGAGTAACAAAGTCTCAGAAAAATAATTGCGAAAAGATAATCTTATTATTTCAGTATCATGACTTATGAGCAATATACAGAAGATAAATTTAAGTACACTTACATTCTTTTATTATAAATCGATTGTCTGCTATACACCTACATAAAACGGCGGTATAAAATGATATGAAATGTAGTTTTTTTCATCA
Source organism: Ctenicera cuprea (assembly GCA_958336395.1). Lineage (NCBI taxonomy): Eukaryota > Metazoa > Arthropoda > Insecta > Coleoptera > Elateridae > Ctenicera > Ctenicera cuprea. Next base: position 27,004,980 of record OY284487.1, on the reverse strand, counting down.
CTCACGTGTATAGATATATTAGTGAAATGTAGAACACAATTTGGTTTGCAAGGCAATTTACAGCAGTGGCGGATCTTGATTTTGTGGGGCCCCAGGCGCAACCTGATCTGGAGGCCCCCTATTGACCCTTCTAATAATGGGATGGTTCACTAAAATGAACAATGCAGAAAATCATAACGTTTTTTATTTTTGGAATCAACAACACCATAAACACATAAAAATAAGATACGCAAATAAAAAAATATTCTCAGGTACAAGAAAAAAATAATGACATTCCCATTTAAAAAAAATCACATTCTCAGGTAAAAAAATTTAATTTTGGTTTTTAAGGATAAGGCACCCAACGATTCTGAGGCCCCCGCTTTGCTGAGGCCCCAGGCACGCACCTCATGCACCTGTGCGGTAATCCGCCACTGATTGCGAGATTAATTATTATTATTATCATTATTATTATACCATAAAATATTCCTGTTTCAGCCAAGTCGCTCATCAGTAATAGTAAAATAAGACTATAATAGCTATTTATGTAACCAGTTAGGAAATGCATCATTTTGTGTAACGAGTGAGATGTTTGCGGGACGACCGAAGCGAGTTCCCGCAAAATCACCCAAGTTACACAAAATCGCATTTCCTAACGTGTTACATACAAAATTTTTTCTAATTTTGATAAACAGAAAGTTTCTTTAAACTTTAAATCGGGGAAATTAATTTCATGAATTGTATAGAAAATCAAGTAGGTACGCTTATTGTGTTTGACAGTTTGAAGTTTATACAGAAGTGTGTCGAGTTAGAAAATATCCGAAATGTCTGATTCAAGTTCAGATATACCAAGCGATATCGAAGAGGCCGCACAAAATGCGTTATCATCCGTGATTCTGATAAAATCAAAAGCAAAATATGATTTTTCTAATTTTGACATGTAAAGTGTCACTTTTCAAAATTAATTGAATTTTTCTTAATTTTGTGTTTTTTTTTTCGTAACTGGTGTTGAAATGAATTTTTCATCACTAGTTGTGAAATATTTTACTTTTCCTAACTGGTTATGAAAAGTGTGACGTTTCGAAACTTCAATTAATTTTGAAAAGTGACACGTTACATGTCAAAATTAGAAAAAATTAATTTTTAGATCCTTTAATATTAAGAGGGACTAATTCTACGCCTCGCCCCAACTTTTGAACTATTATTTTGTCTTTTCTGTAGTGTTTTTCAGTTCCAAAGCAATCTTGCCTAAAATAATAAAAAAAACGGTTTAGTAGCGGCTTTGTTGCGACATTAAAATAAGGCAAAGATCCGGCGAAAAGCTTTGCCCATTTTTGCATAATTTCCTTCAGCGGCATTTCGCTATGAAGTAAACGTAATTCGGAGAAAAGCAGTAAAAAGAAGGTTGCCCACAACAAATAACTTGCAGCTGCAGCGGGAGAAGCTTCTTGCGGGTTAAATAATTGGCGTTGACAAGTTTTATTGCTTTTTAAACATCTACATAACAGGCGGAATTTAAACGAAAACAGTTTTTATAGATAAAAACAAGTAATATAATTAACTTTTAAAAAAAAGAAAACCGACTTCAAATAAAAACACAAAAGTGACATAAGTTAACTAAAAAGCAAAAAATAAATGTTTTTTATACAACAGTTTAATACTTATTTGTTGTTCCGTTTAATGTAATTAAGAAATTGTTGTTTATTATATAATTATTAATTGTTTTATAATTTTGAAGTCGGTGCCAAGTAAAACAAAAATTATATACCTTGCTGCAATAACAAATTAGATTCGAGTTTTTATGTTTTACTTGGCACCGACTTAAAAATTATAAAACAATTAATAATTATATAATAAACAACAATTTCTTAATTACATTAAACGGAACAACAAATAAGTATTAAACTGTTGTATAAAAAACATTTATTTTTTGCTTTTTAGTTAACTTATGTCACTTTTGTGTTTTTATTTGAAGTCGGTTTTCTTTTTTTTTAAAAGTTAATTATTTTACAATTTTAAGTGATGGGTAGACTTAGTAATGGTGCTTCTCAAATGAGGAAACTATTGCTAGTTGAAACGGAAGATGAAATACGGAAACACTAAAAAAGTCCGTTAAAAAAATAGATTTTGAGAAGTATCTTCGAAGTTCAAGCTCCAATACCAATGAAATTATAATGGGACCACCTTGGAACTATACTGAACCCAACACCAAAAAATCATTAAAATCGGTTGATAAACAAAAAAGTTATGCCCGAACATACATTAAAAAAAAAATAAAAAAAAAACAACATATATACAGACGAATTGAGAACCTCCTCCTTTTTTTGAAGTCGGTTAAAAAGGTTGTTTATCGCCCTATCGGATATTGGCCGCTCTTTGTCCATTAACTAGTGATAACAGGCGACTTTATTTACGACATTTTTTTAAAGTAAATATAGCTAGAGATTTATGAAGTGAAACTTCTTCAAAATGTTTGTAAATAATTAACTTTAAAAAAAAAAGAAAACCGACTTCAAATAAAAACACAAAAGTGACATAAGTTAACTAAAAAGCAAAAAAGAAATGTTTTTTTTATACAACAGTTTAATACTTATTTGTTGTTCCGTTTAATGTAATTAAGAAATTGCTGTTTATTATATAATTATTAATTGTTTTATAATTTTGAAGTCGGTGCCAAGTAAAACATAAAAATTCGAGTCTAATTTGTTATTATTGCAGCAAGGTATATAATTTTTATGTTTTACTTGGCACCGACTTCAAAATTATAAAACAATTAATAATTATATAATAAACAGTAATTTCTTAATTACATTAAACGGAACAACAAATAAGTATTAAACTGTTGTATAAAAAAAACATTTATTTTTTGCTTTTTAGTTAACTTATGTCACTTTTGTGTTTTTATTTGAAGTCGGTTCCCTTTTTTTTTAAAAGTTAATTATTTTACAAGTTTAAGTGATGGGTAGACCTAGTAAGGATGCTTCTCGAATGAGGAAATGACGGCTAGTTGAAACGGAAGATGAAATACGGAAACACTAAAAAGTGGGTTAAAAAAATAGATTTTGAGGAGTATCTTCAAAGTTAAAGCTCCAATACCAATGAAATTATAATGGGACCACCTTGGAACTATACTGAACCCAACACCAACAAATCATTAAAATCGGCTCATAAACAAAAAAGTTATGCCCGAACATACATTAAAAAAAAAAAAAAAAAACATATATACAGACGAATTGAGAACCTCCTCCTTTTTTTGAAGTCGGTTAAAAAGAACCTGGGGGTTTTAATCAATTTTACTTGTGGGTAACATTAAATAATGTGTGAATTAACATTTATTTCATAAACATTTTAGCACTAAATCTGAGAGAACTTAGGCAAATCGAAAACTTTTTTCCAACTGTATGATATATTTACATGGCTGCATAGAGAATAAAAAGCACTAACTGGTCATGCCATAAAAAGTAGTATAGGTTGCCATTTAAAAAAAATGACGATGACGTCATAGCTAAAACATATGACAATTAAAAAAATGAAAAACGTCAAATTGTGGCAAAAAACTTGATAGGAAACTTTTGTTAGAAACTTTTTTTCGTAAAGTTATTTATTAAGGCTGTAGCATCGATCTTCCCTACTTTTTATTCACCCTGTATAGATTTTACGTCATACGAAAAAATATTAGGTTCGGAAAAAATAATATATACGAATACCTACTTGCATGCAGTTCGAATAACTTTATGAACTATTTTTGCCATATTGAATCCGGCATTTTGAATTTTATAATTTAAACCCCGAATACGTACGTAATTAGCGGCCACGAAACCCCACAACCCCCAACTATCTTTGTGGACGTAACCGCTACCTTTGTCACAACTCTCAATTATTATTTTGGGCCAGCGGGTGGTCTAGTGGTTAGAGTCCCAACCTCTAAAACTAAACTCCCAACGGCATTAGGTTCGAATCCTCTGCCCGTCGGAAATTTTTCTGAATAAGTTTAATCCGGCGTGTCCATATGTTGGGTTGCATATCTTTTCGGGGTGGGGCGTGTTAGACCGGTGTATAGCGCAAGTCCGCTGAGCCCGGGTAAGAGAGTGAAATGAGAATCATGGAGTCGTGCTCACGCCCGGCCTCATAATCCTTTGAAAAAAATTATTATTTTGGTCACTATGGCCACCATGCCTAGAACAACTATTTTTGTTTTGATGAAAATCATTTGATCAGCTTAGAAGCGCCTACTATTATTGGTACTGCTGCACATCCACCGCAATACAAATATTAATATAAATAATATAATTGACATATTTGCTAAAACCAAATAAAGAAAACTTAATTTTATAGTTTAGACAACGTAACTTGTTTAAAAAACACAACACCTTTCTACACAAGTGACTTAATACCAGATACGTATTTCGACAGTTATAAGCTATCATCACCAGTGGTAAACTGACACTGTTAGGTTACCACTATTGATAATAGCTTAGCTGTCGAAACACGTATCTTGTAATTAGTCACTTGCGTGGAAGGGTGCTGTGTTTTTCAAGTGTTGTTATTCCACAGTTAGAGTGTGTTCAAGATAACTTATATTAAAAATTATTTATTATTAAGTGATTACAGTGTATACCTGATAATCAAAGACTGGACTTTTAGTCCCAAAGTAGCAAAAAGTTTCGTTAAAATTCAATACTTAAGACACATTGTTTGGTTCATTGTTTTATTGTTGATTAACCTGATCTGGAGGCCCCCTATTGACCCTACTAAGAATGGGATAGTTCACTAAAATGAACAATGCAGAAAATCATAACGTTTTTTTATTTTTGGAATTAATAAAAACATAAACACAAAAATAAGATCCGGAAATAAAAAAATATTCTCAGGTACTAGAAAAACAAATAATCACATTCCCATTTAAAAGAAAAAGTCACATTCTCAGGTAAAAATTTTAATTTTGGTTTTTGAGGATAAGGCACCCAACCATTCTGCCCCGCTTTGCTGAGGCCCCAGGCATGCGCGTCATGCGCCTGTGCGGTAATCCGCCACTGATTTACAGTAATAATAATTGCTAAAAAACGTTCTTTTTAAAGAACTTAACCGGCCAATAGCATTCCATTGAAAAATAAACTTCAAAAAATTGATTACCTACTTTTACTTGCATTAATTATTTGAAACTACCTTATTAATTAATTTTCAAAATCAATAATTTAATATTCATTATTTTTATGCGACTTGTACCAATAAAAAAAATAATTACGGCAAATATAATTTATGCCTTTAAATTTATTTAAAGAATGCTAACATACTCAGAAACCATTTTTTACGCTCGGTATATCGAACGAAACATTTGAATACAAAATATCAGTTGACATAATATGAATTCATTTTATATTCTTATTTACATTTTTGTTTACACCTTGTTATGTTGCTATATGAACCGAACTCCCTAACAATAATGAGTTACCTACTAACTTGATACTTTTTAATGAGGAGCAGGAGCAAGGGTTCTTACTGAGGTAGAAATAACACCAGAACAGTGGCGGCTCCATATTAAACACGCAAAGCAAACCATATTACATATTAAGATGCTCCACTTTTCTAAAACGTATAATACCGTTCAAGTTTTACTGCAGACGAACGAAGTCTTTATCACGAATAATACGCCCACAAATTTAAAATCTGCGCGTACAATACAGGCAACATTGTTTTTAAAAGGATGCGTATATAAACAGATGAGAAAAAAATACAAAAATTCCCTGCTATGTTGGTATTTACGTCGCGATTGCCTAACATTGGTTCGTAAGACACAAAAGAAGTTATTGTATTTCAATATTTATTTAACGCTGCGCTGGTCTGTTTCATTTCGCAGTTTTGTTTAGTTTCTTATCACAATGTTTACTTTGTCGTATCCACCTTGTCCTAACTCACGAATTAAAAAATAAGCAATAAATCTGCAGACTGTTCCTTTTATTTATTTAATAATAGATTGTGGTATGTGTCTTTTTCTGCGATCTGTGTTAACGATTTAAAATATTTAAGTGTAACGGTGGAAACATCATTCAAAATACCGACAATTTTGAAAATTTAAAGGAAAAGCGTATTGATTTAATTTATAGGACTGCGTTAATTAAAAGTTAAACTTTTTTTGTTTTAAATTTGTGGCGCCCACCCATAGTAAATGTTCACGAGCGGTTGCAAACTATGCTTGCAAAAAAGTAATAAACATAAGCTTTTTGCTGAAGATTAATTTTAAATAGTTTATTTTGGTCGTATTGTATAGGCAGTTAATAGTTCTTACATTTATTCCTGCTATTTTAAATTTTAGAGTGTTGCTCATGTTCAAGGGCGGCATCCAAGCATTCTTATTTAAAGAAAAGCCACCATTTTCGCAACAGCTTACAGAAGAAAAAAAAACGATTTTTGCCAGACATCCTAAGAAAGAGTTGCGAAAGTATATTCTGTGTGAAAAAATATCAGAAACATCATTGGAAAGCACAATGAGCAGACAACAATTGTTATCAGATAACTTTCTGATGAGAAAAATGTTTTCTAGTACCTTCGATTTGTAGCTCTTTTTAAGAAAAACTTTTTATCTGTTACATTAACAGTTTTTTTCGAGTTCCACAAAAATTTGTATCACCAGTGCTTATTAACTCATATAGATTGCGCTGCAATTATTAACTTTAAAATTTGACTTTGAATTTAAACTATTTACCAAAAATAATTTGATAATATTTCAAAAATTTGTAGTCTAGGTTTGTTTAACGTTTTTATTACTTTCAAAGACATTCTTTAAAACACCTACTCCAGGTAATCTAATTTTCGTAATACAACTTTCCTTAAATTTTCGAATTAATTCTGTAGGTATTTCTCTGCATTTCGTAGAATTATGAGCTGCAATTTTATGCATGCAGAGAGACTACCAACTCACGAGGGCCGTTGATGAGACTTCGAGAAATCACTTCTTACAATGAAGTATACCGTGGTGCTTAAACCGTTTATTTATGTGCTGTGCTTATGATCGAATAAAATTAAAATTCAAGTATTTGGGTTTTGAAGGCGTAGTTTTCAGCATAATATTCCATGTATTGCACGATTGCACTTATTATTTGATGTGCGATATTTGGCACCTTTTGCTAGTTGTGGACATAAGATTAGATAACAAATTAAACAGTGATTTTGGGATGAACTATACTCGTATTTATGTAAATATTGATTTATTGGAGGTTTATAGAAATGGAAGTGTTTAAATATAAAACAAAGGGCAGTGCGATCGTTACTGACATCACAAAATAACTGATGTTGAGTCTTGTCATAACGTGTGACCCACCATCAGATACGTACACACAGAGAAATACATTTTTAAATCAAGTAAAAATATATTCTTAAAATTATTTGTTTAATTCAAACAAATAAAATTTTGAATTGAAAATGTAGGCTTAACTAAAGAATTACAAATTTCTTAATTCAAGAATAATATTTTCTTAAGATATTGTTTTGATTCAAAATATTGTATTTGAGCAGAGACAACTATTTACTAGAAGAGAAATAACATATTTTTTCAGCTTTAAGAATATATGTTTTTTTAAATCAAGTAGTAGATGGTGTTGCAAAATTCACTTTAGCAACAGCGGTTGTTGTGCTTGGTTTGCATTATTGAACAGTTTTTCTGGTGCAAGAAAGTGTAATACGTATCAGATATAAACATTGGGGCTCGGGGGTTCCCCTGATCGGTTTTCGCTGCGCAGACGAACGGATATGTGATTTGTTCGGTAGTCACGTTTTTAGATTACAACAGTGGTCTTGTGTAATACGCCGCGAATTAAGCTGCTGTAGTTATTTGTGTTTTTCACTCATCTTAACTAAGAGTATTTTGATTTAATCTTATATACCTGTCATGGACGAGTTCGTTAAAGTGAAATTAGCGGAGTGGAAATTAGAAAATCTCCAAGCGGATTTTCAACGTAAGTACCTACTTTATTGTTTAATACAGTGCCTTATAATTTTAAGTAATGTGTAATCGCATGTTTGCAATTAGTAATGTTTATGATGAAATCGTAGGTAATTGTGGTTAGATCGATAAATCTCTTGATCGCGGCGACTAGCCCTTAAGGGTCCGTAACCTTCTACCATTGTATATATAATGCGACGGTGTTCTGCAATCTCGCAAATTCGTTCTTTATTTATATGATCGCAAGTCTAAATTTTGTGTAGTAGGTACTTTCTGTTCTATAAATTAGTGTAACATCGCACTCGCACTAAGACCAAACGAATAAAGTTTTTCGACTATTACACATTTACTTCAAACCCATTCCATACTAAACGAAGTACTACCTAAGTAGTTCAGTATTTCAGCGGTATATTTCTAATCTAATTATATATAAATTGTTTAAGGCAATCAGATTGATGAGGACATATTTAACAATCTAGAAGAAAAAGAGATTCAAGAACTTATTCCTGTTTTAGGATTACGTAAGAAGCAATTATTCCAATTAAAAGAATATATTCTAATGTACCCACAATTTTGCATGTATTAGATGCCGAAAAGTTTGTATCTATGTCAAAAATGACCTAAAGTTTAAGGTAGACATAATGTTGTAGTTCTTATGAATGTAAACAAATAAAACGTTTGAATTACTTGTATTTTTTTCATATAAAAAATTACCTGTAAATATATCCCACTAAAAAATAGAATGCAAGTATGTAATGCCAGTTTTCCGTTTTTAGGTTTTCTTTCCTTTTAGGTGATGAAATTTCTGGGGAGTATGTATACAGATCCAAATATTCAGTTTGTTGTACAATATTAATGCAAAACCACAAGTGTAGTTCTTTTCTTAATTTGTGGGCGATTGTTCCTCAGTTCCAAAAAATCGTGTTTTAAAAGAATACGAATATCAAAATTAATTAGATCTAACTAAAGACTATTTTTTATAAAAACAAAAAACTTTTGACGGTGACATGTGGCGTCAATTTGACATTCAATAAGTTCATTCTATGTATAACATTAGAATAGTACATTAAAACAGAAGTTTTATAAGACTGATTTTGGAGCACGCGTCCAAGTTTGGAAAACGAGCCGCTTGCGGCGAGTTTTCTAAAGGACAAGTGCTCTGAAATGTCTTATAAAACGTGTATTTTATACTATTTTTTCTATTTTGCGCTTTTTGTGCCCTTTTAAATAAAAACTTCCAGTTCCAAAATGGGGATTTTGCGGTACTTGGCAACCGAGCTATAAACGCACGCGTTTGCGTGCGTTTATAGCTTTCTTAAAGAACCAAAATAGAAAAACAAATTTTTATAGGAGCTGAGGTACAATTGCCACAAACCAAGAAAAGAACGGCGTTTTTGATTTTAAATCAATATTTGTGTTTACTTAATCTAATCATGTCTTATTGCTTAATTTAAACAATAGCATTATTTTCATTTAAAACTAGCTACTCGGTCTAAGAAAGTTCTTTTACCACGGCAAATGTTGGCACTTACTTGCTGGAATGATATTTATATTACTTAATCCAAAGAAATAAACATTTTCTATTTAAAACTATTGAGCTTTTTGTTGTAAGCAAATAATATTGCTCACAGCAAATATTTTTTTTTACTTAGTGCAATTACACCTTTTTTACTTAATCCAAGCAAATGGATATTTCTCATTTAAAACTATTAGCTATTTAACACAAGCAATTAAATTCAAGAGTTTTATTTTCTTCAAGTAAGATAATATTTACTTGTGGATATACAAAACAGAGATATTCTTGATCTAAGATTATCCTATTTGAAACAAGTAATTGTTTCTCTGTGTGTAGGTAATTTCTAGGTAACATGGCCTTCTAAATTGGGAGCTTCAATTTAGAAGGCCATGCGGAGTAAAATAAATAATATTGGGACTAGTTGTTTTGAATGAGTTATAGGTAATTAGTCTGCTGTAGAAATAAGTTAAATGTTTGAAAATAAGATAAGTTAAATTGTTACTAGCGCTGCTTTATTTTGGATTAACACAATTTGTGAAAAATTGCTTCTGATTAGAACGAAAAAAGTTTTCGCGCAGTGCTAGGTAATGAACTGTTGAAATACACGCTTTTTTTGAGAACGTTCAAGTTCGTCTATTTTCATAAGAATGTAAAATTTTTGAGGGTTGTCTTATTAATCAACGTCAAATGCCTGCAAAATTTGTTTTAAAAACTCCTATTGTTTAACTGTTGACTATTAACCTGGAATACCTGGATTTTCCACGCGTTTTTAAGAGGAAAATTAAACTTGAACCCGCAACTTTAAGTATTGATGATGTAGCTGAAAACAAGAAATGCAAATGTTTAAAATTTTGCAATTTCTCATAAATAATTAAGTACTTATGTACTACAACCGTTATCACCAATTGCCTATGTTGGAAAGAAGGGGAAAAATGAGAGCTACATCATTATTGTGCTTGGTCAGTTCTTTAAGCATATTTTATATCATATAGAGTGTAATTATTAATAAGCAATTCATTGGTGAAGTTTGTTTTTGTAATTACCATAGAAAACTTTAGGATTATCCAGTGGCGGCTCGTGATGTGGTGTACTGGGAGGCATTTTAAAGAATTTGTTGGGAAAAAATTGTTCTTATCCAAGTTTTAGCTAGCCTTATATTTTAAATCCATCCTGTACGTTGGAAAAATGATCTATTTTTAACAACATTTTCATTGAAGTCTTTAATAGGCTTTCGATAAGCACTTTCTAATAAAATTATAGTAAATCGACACCCACATTGCCAGTGTGTCAAAATGTAAAAAATTTTTCATGTGGTTTACGATTAAAAAAATGTGTTTGAATTTTAGTTTTTAAATGTTTGCAGTCAATGTCACACAATGAATTATCACAAAATAGCAGACAGTGGAAACAAATGAAAGCATTTTCTTGCATGGCATTCACAATCCAAATTTATTTTGCACGGACATCGTACAACATCACTAAATTATGATTACACAACCAACAACTGTTTTCACACTACTACGTCGTGTACGTGCAAATCCCGCAAATTAGGCGGCTATTGGCACGCGCTTATCACGGACAACTGCAGCATAATTCTCGGAAGTTGTGGGACCGTGACCCTGAAGTCTTTAATACGCAGATACTTCTATCCTCTTTTAGCTTGTGTCATACGAATTTTACCGCAATGAGCTTTCTATTTCACTCTTATTCATCTGAAGGCCTTTTAAGACGGCGGCTTTATTTGTTGGCGTATAGCTGAATTGGGAACTGACAGCCAAATGACCCTCGCATAGATTCGTTTAATGCGCGCGAAATACTCAAACATTCAAACGTTTTCGCGGATCCTGCGGCAGCTCTTTAATAAACGTTCTCGCATAGAAATCTAATACAAAAGTTAACTACAAAGTATTTTTTAAATATTATATTGTATAATATGTTATGTACACAAACAAAGAGTAATTATTTGTTTTTTTCTTATTTGATTGGGAGTTCAATGACCATTTGACCCAATGGAGAAACCGCCACTGGGATTACCTAACATTTACTTAAAATTAGTGGCAGCATATCACTAACAAATTAAAATCAATAATGTTATAATTAGATAGATATATTAAGAATATTTCAAGAGCTCAGGTGTTCTTTATCAAGAACAAATTTCTTATATCCACAAAAACACTTGAATCCAGGAAAAATAATTCAAGAAAAGCAGTCCACGTAAAAAAAACAAAACAGTTCCAATGAAAGAAAATCCAGAGGAAACAAAAATACATAAATAAGTACCGTCCTTTATTTCTAGTATCGAACAATTATTATTTATAAAAATAGAAGACGTGTTGTGAATTCAAAATAAATATAATAAAGTTAATGTCTATATGTAATAGGTGATAGGTAAATAAAATTTAATATGTATAATAATTATTTACAAACTGAAATAATGCCGAATGCAATAACGTCGAAAACAAAAATATAGAAAGCAATTCAGTATCAGAATTCGACCACTGTACGTAACGTGTTATGCCTTAGTAATAAATAATAAAAAAACTAGCAGAACCTGTGGGTTACGCCCCCCGTTTTTTAAACGTTGCGTTTTAATTGTGGCAATTATATTGGGATCCTTATATAGAGTTTTTAGCGTGTGGTTCGTTTTTATCCTTCGTTCCCCTGCGTCTAGATATGGGCCATATATTTTCCTTTGCACTTTTCTTTCAAAAACACTAAGTAGGTAACTAGTAACTTCTACTGTCCGCTATGATTCTAGCCTTATATCTTGGCTTGTCTTATTATCCTGTGTCATTGTGCTGCCAGGTATTTAAATTGCTGTACTTCTTCAAACCTGTAGTTGTTTATTTGGAGGTTTCTAGGTTGATCTCTTTGCACACGTGTCATTAGCATATACTTTGTTTGTTCGTTAATTGCTAGTCCAGCCTTTTGTGCTTCTTTTTCTAACTCGCAAAGTGCTGTCTTCGTTGCTTCTGTTGTTCTTGACAGTATCAGTGCATCATCGGCGTATGCCATATATTGACACGATCTATTGTAAATTGTTCCTCCTAGATTTACTGTTATTTTCCATGTATATCTCTCGAGCACTAGGTTAAAAAGCTTAGTTGATAATGGGTCACCCTGTCTGAATCCTTTTTCTACCTTAAATTCTTGTGTTTGTTGACCTCCAACTTTTACTGTAGGTTGTCTGAAATGTCATTTTTGTTAGGCTGATTAGCTTTTGGGGTATCCCGAACTCTTTCATTGTGTCTTCCACATAGCTTCTTTTGGTGGTATTATAAGCTTGTCTGAAGTCAATATATAACTAGTGCACGTCTATGTTATACTCGTAGCATTTTTCTAAATTCAGCCGTATATTAAATATGTGGTCTGTTGTTGATCTGCCTTTTCTGAAACCGGTTTGATAGTCCCCTACAGCTTCTTCTGCATAATGTATGATTCTGTTAGCAGTTATTACACTCACTATTTTGTACACTACTCCCAACAGAGATATGCTTTGGTAGTTTTCAGACTCAAGTTTCACGCCTTTATTTTTATATATCGGGCATATTACTGCTGTTCTCCACTCGTTGGGTTTGACCTCTTTCCACCATATTTCTTCTATTAGTTTTTGTAGTTAGACACAAAAGATGTAGAACAAATAGGAATACAATGAATATAGCCCTATATTTAGCAACAGCGGAGACATTGAAGAGGCGAACAACAAAAAGGGTAATAACTGGTATGACCAGGTGTGCAGAAAGGCACACGAAAAAAGGAATGCCGCAAGATAAAGTATGCTACAGAGAAAAACAAGGGGAAGCACAGAAAATTATTAAGAAAAAAGTAGACAAGCCCAAGGCATATGCAGAAGGAAAAAGAGAGAATATCATACAAGTAAATTAGAAGAAATAGAACAAGAATATAGAGGGCATAAAGTACGGAGCTTCTACAAAAAGCTGAAAGAAACTAAAAAATGACTTCCAAACAAGAACAACTATGTGCAAAAACAAAAAAGAGAAACCATTGGGGGAAGAGGGAAAGATATTGGGTAGGTGGAAGAAATACTTCACAACACTATTAAACGGTAAACCAGATGAAGGCCAGAAAGAGGATGAAAGTGAATCGCGCCAATATTACGGCCCCCACAGAAGAGAGAATCAAAATACAAGTGCAAAAAGTAAGAAACCATAAGACACCAGAAGGGGATGGTGTATTAGCAGAATTTGTCAAATATGAAGGAGATCTTTTGCCCGGGATGCTGTTAATTGTCTAAATTCCGCTTTCGCTTCCTGTTTTGGATATTTTTAAAGGTTTTTGACATCAGTCCATCCGTTCGGGAGTTATATTGCGCCGAAACATACTCAACTCACCCACCCACTTACAGACGTACTTACATTTTTTGAAAGCCATTTCCGTCGAATTTTGAACATTTACCTATACTGAAAGTATAGGAAACTAATAACGACCTGCATTGTATACATATATTCTGGATTTTTTCCGTGGACTCTTTTTCCTCTGGATTTTACCCTTTGGATTATTTTACTATTTAACGAACATTTTTCCAATACTGCATTCAGAAATAAGAATTGGACGTGTCGAAAATGCAACCCAAATTGCATACTTAAAGTCTGGCTATATTATATATAGGGTGTTTCAGAAAGGCATGTCTTAAATTTAGTAGACTCTAGGGACCAAATCAAAACGATTAAGCTTGTCTTACCTACATCCACAACTGTCTCTCTAAAGAATTATAGACTTTCAAACTACCCTCAAATATTTTTTGTTATAACTTGGACAGTTTGACATAAAGCGATAACATTTAGTTAAAAATCGGTAAACCGGTGTGGAAAAATCTGTCTAAAAGACCGGTCTAAAAACCCGGCCTGCAAAACCTGCTTTAAAACCGGTCTGAAAAAAACGGCTGAAAAGACGATCTGAAAAATCGGTCTGGAAAAACCGGCCAAAAAAAGGGCCTAAGAAAACCGTCATACAACACCGTTCTGCAAAACCTGTTTTAAAACTGGTCTGAAAACACCGGTCCGAAAGAATTGGGCTGAGAAAACCGGTCTAAACAACCGGTTTGCAAAACCTGTCTTACAACCGATCTGAAGAAAACGGTCTGAAAAAACGGTCTGTAAAAATCAGTCTGAAAAAAACCGGTTGGAAAAACCGGTTTAAACAAACGGTCTGAGAAAACCGGTTGAAAAACCGGTCTGCATGACCTGTCTTAAAACCAGTCTGAAGAAACCGGTCTGAAACAATCAATCTAAAAACCCGGTCTGGAAAAGCAGGTCTAAGAACCGGTTTTAATAACCGGTCTGAAAATACCGGTCTGGAAAAACAGGTCTAAAAACCTGTCTGAGAAAGCCGATTTAATAACCGGTCTGCAAAACCTGACTTAAAATCAGTCTGAAAATCGGACTCAATGCGCTAATTACACTTGTTTTTACGTAATCATGATCTACCTCAGCAATTTTTCTTCATATGCCAATATAGATCAAAACAATTAAGTTTAATTTAAATGATAAACAAATAAAAAAATAAGTATGAGGTATAAGTGGGTATTTATTACTAATTTCCAATAAGTAGAATGACATTATAGTTGCTAAAATTAAAATCTATTTTAAACATTTAGTGTTTAGTGGAAAAGGAGATGGTTAGGTCTCCTTTTTGACTCTTCACAAAGATTAAAACTTGATGTTGTGTATTATTTATTATTGCTTGTTATATTTCAAATGGTATTCAATCAAACAGTTATTATAGGTAATATTAAGATTTGAATGCGGTTTTCAAACTAATTTCGGATCGGTTTCAACCCGTTTTAAGCGGTTTATTAAACGGTTCTTTTCATAGGTACCGGTTTTTCAGACCGGTTTTCAAATCGTTTTTTTATACCGGTTTTTTAGACCGGTTTTTCAGAACGGTTTTATCAGACTCGTTTTTCGGACGGCTTTTGCAGACGAGCTTTTTAGACTGTTTTCAGACATTTTAAGTATTTTAAGTTGTCGTTTAAATTTTGTTTAAATAATACGTAAAACTAAAAGTCGTCTTTAAGAAAGTAAACTAGGTTTCATTTATTAGATTATTACCGTGGAATTTATATTCATGAATAGCTCCAAGTAAGAAATAAACATATTGTAGGAATATTTGTCAACCCAAGTTACCTCTATATCAAAAACACGAATTCAAATTTATTTAATAAATCCTATAAATGGCAAAAAAGAATATGATTTTATTTTTAGGTTGAAATATTTACTATTCTGAAACCACAGTGGTTCTTTTTTTACTGAATTTGATTATATGTATTTAATTTTTTCGGTAGCTCTTAAAAAGATGGGAAACAGATAGCGTCTACAAAGTTAAGGTTTCAAATAGACTAGGTACAATATCTAATATTAGTAAAACCGGATAAATATTTGCACAAATGCACACCAATAAGTAAACGGACATCGCAGACGTTCTTGAAATCACGTAGCTCATTTTACTAATGTCGCATCAACGTCACGAGATCTTCCTTGCAAACATCGCGTTCTCATTAATTTGTCCCCATAACAATTTTTTGTTTGTTATCTTCCTCGGAATTTTCTTTGTTTTATTTCGCGTGGACTATATTGACCGCCAGTCGTTTGGGCTCCAGTTACACATGACTCCAAATGAATTACGCTATAACAATTTTTTAATTTAAACCTACCTTTTACCTCTTATACCAAGCGAGATCCCCCGTAGTAGGCATTGAAAACGAATCACTCTGTATATTATAATATTACTACAATAGTTGCCGGATTATCTTAAATATTCTTAAAAGTATAAAGTATTTAATCTTCGTTACATTTATACTTTCAACGGAAGGAGGCGATATATTTTCGTTTTCTTTAACCTCCAAGTCTATTTATTTGTTTTAATTACAAAATTAGTTTTTATTTTTACATTTTATACCAAATGGTGTTTGTATAATGAACTATTACATCTGGTAATTTCATACCTTTATGCGACCGTTTAACAGTTTGTGCGCGGGACTATATTGACCGTGGGCCGTTTAGGCGTTAGTTTCATTAATTTAATATTAATTATATTATCTTAATACATTTTCGGTATGATGTATATGCTCTTTTGCTTTTTAACATATCAAATTTAAGATCTCCACAGTCTACTAAAGTAGATAAATTATGCTGATTTGAGCATAAAAATCCCGTAAGGATTACATGGAGCCAAAATCTACTGTTTTACTTCCGGTCTACGCAAATTATCCCCGAAACCAACAACAAACTTATTGGACGGTTTTAAACGGTTTTTGAACAACTTTTACTTTAAACGGCCTTTGAAGAGCTTTAAACGACTTTTGAACGGCTTCGGAACAGCTTCTAATCGGCTTTTAAACGTACTTTGATAAAAGCCGTTTAAGGCTGTTCCAAAGCGGTTCAAAACCGATCAAAAGCCGTTTAAAGCTGTTCAAACGCCGTTTAAAGCCATGCAAAAGCATGTGTTGTTGGTTTCGGGAATGAGTTGGCGCAAACCGGAAGTAAATCATAGATTTTGGCCTTATGTATTTCTTACGAGATTTTTACGCTTGAATTAGCGTAAGTTTTCTACTTGCTTGGAAAACGAAGCACCCTGTATGTTACAATATTACTACAAAAATTGACAAATTAACTTAAATATATTCTAAAAGGTAAAGTACGTAATCGTGTTTTGAAGTGGCTTTTTCACAAACACATATGACGATTTTTATTACTAGCGCTTAAACGTCACGCGCTTCCAAACGGTGGCGGTCGCCCAAACGGTGGCGGTACGCCCAAACGTCCAGCAGGCGCTCAAAGTTGCCCAAACGTCCTGCTTCGTAATACATCGTTTGCGAAAATCGACTACTTTGCTGCGGTGGAATACGATTCTGAACTTACTTCCCTATTTTGTGGAACATCAACTTAATTTCTCCGTGGTTTTCATTCGAAGAGATTATTTTGGTTTTCAATGTTCATATTTTAAGATTAACTGCTAAATTTGGTATATAAATTGTAAATTTGTAAAAAGTTTATAAATGATCACTAATCATGATGAGCATTGAGAGTAAAAAGTAATTTTATAAGGTCAAGTGGTGTTGCTTTGTTACGTGTGTAATTAAGTTTAATTACTTGTTACATTATTTTATTAAGCGTTTTTAAAATAGTACTTTGGGTTTTAAAAATTAGATTCTAATTAAAACAGGGCTTGAAATGATACGTTTTAAGAACCAGTAATAGTAATAAATAATAAATCTATTTTAATATAAAAGCGCTTGTAATTATCTCAATTTTCTGTTTTAAAAACGGGTAATTACATTCAACACATAACACAAAGTAATCTTACAAATGTTATTATAATTAGATTTTAAAAAACTTATATCTTAAACGACGGTTATTTATGTAGTAATTAAGGAGTCGGTGGCTTTTTACTTATGGCAGTGAAACACGCAATGGTGACTTGCGTGATGTGAAAAATTTAAATATTAATTTATAAATTAAAAGAAAACGTACGATTTTAGGTAAAAAATTAAATAAAATTATTTGTCTTATTTGTGTCTAAATTAATGTGGTATATTTTATGTAAAACGACAATTGATTACAGTATCTAGTGTAAGGCTCAATTCAACACGCCCAAAGCCGTCGTATAAAATTGGGTTGTAAAACAATTAAAAAAAAAAAGAAATGCGTGCCGAGCACGCAAGTTCTAAGTGAAACTTCTTAAAGTGTTCTCACTGCAAGTGTTTTTTGAATTCCACGATTGAACAGAAACCTAATACGGTTTTAGTTACAAATCTGGGATTCACGTAATTTTCCAAATATTAATTTAGAAATTCCAAACAAACATGGATAGACCTTTGCATAAAACAGGGCTGAAATGCTGCAGCGAATGCAATTGTAAAGAATGTAACAATACTTTAGTAAGGTCACTTGACGATCCTGATTCAAAAACAGGAGAAATGTATTAAGAAAATTGTATTCGTTTATTTACACAGTTAATCATCGAAGGAAAAATTGAAGGTGGGCGAAAAATATAGGTAGAAGAACATCAAATAATGGACCGGAATGAATTTTGAAGAGCTTCAGCATATAGCAGCCAATAGAGAAAAATTTAAAGAAGTCATTCCCAAACTCTGAAATCAGAGACGGCACCCGAAGAAGGAGACTTACACAGCATTATTTTTATATTACGTCACATACATGTGCTACTTCTTTCCGTGTTTTATTAATAATTAAAGAAAATGTTTAACTTGCTTGGTAAAAAAGTTTACTACATCGAAAGCAAAAAGACATATTCGTGATTTCATTGGGCAAAATATAATTGTTTTTCGGAAATTAAAATGAAGATGAAAATGAATTATAGACAGCGCTGATGCATCTGCTTTAAAAAAACTCAAGTTGATAGGCCAAGTACTTCTCGAGATATTACGTTATGTATAATTTATTTAAAAAAATGAATTTCGGTGATATTTCTGTTTTTCTGAAAAAAATTTATGCGCAAAAATTGGCAAAGCACTTTGCCATGACTTTCCCACACTTTATCAACAATTATCTTTTACGTTTTCAAAACGAAATGCAATCGTGGGACGAAACGTAAAAGGAATACCGAGGCTGCAGCATATACCTGTAATAATAAATAACACGCATTGCAATTGCTATGTAAAACTAAAAAGGCTGGCCGAAAATAGAAGACGATGGAAACAGATAGTGTGAAGACCAGGAGCGGACTGGCAGTAACTTAGCAAGCCGCCAGTGAGCCTGTCAAGCCAGTGGCATGGGTACATTTACTATACGTTTTTAGCATTTGTGATTAGCCAAAAAAGTACATTTATTGATCTTTTCAACACAGATAAACTAGCTTAATATCTTTATTTTTGCCGGCGGTATTTTTGCCGGCGACATTATTGTCTGGCGACATTATCGCCTGACGACTTTATAGATAGGCGATATTTTTGGCGGCGACGATTTTGCCCTGCACTATTTTTCCAGGCGACATTTTGTGCAGGCGCTATTTTTTCTGCTCGCTATTTGTAATGGTTCTATTTTTGGCGGCGCTATTATATTATCGTATATCTCTTTTCTACAGGCTGTAGACTACAGCCATCAACAAAAAAGATTTAAGATTTCTCTTACTTAGTCTATGTTTCACAAATTTTAGGGTTGAAAAACACAGCTCACGTCACCGTTGGCTTTTGGCTTTCTGCGTTTTAAAAACAAAATGATTCAGCGGAGCTGAAATGCGTCTTGCTGTGTTCATGTTCACATATACACCGATGAATATGTTTCCAGTCATTCATGCCCTTCCAAAATGAAGTTTCCTTACAATATTTCGCAAAATAGAGGCAGAAAGTGCAATACAACTTCGATGTGATTCAATCATAACTAAGCCAAACGGTATATGTTAATAATAGCGCCGACAAAACTAGCGTCATAAATAATAGCGCCCAGTAAAAATAACACCAGGAAAAAATGTCACCGGCAAAGAAAACGCTGGTCAATAATGTCACCGTCAAAATGTCGCTAACAAAAATAGCGCTGACAAAAACGTCGCCGGCAAAATTAGTGCCTCAAAACGACAGCGCTGTTTGCCAGCGACATGTTTGAGGGGCTATTTTTGCCTGGCGCAATTTTGCTGGCGACATTATTGATGGGCGTTATTTTTGGCGGCGGCATTTTGTTCGGCTACATTTTTGCAGGAGCTGTTGTTTTTGCAGGCGACATTTTGTCTTGGCACTATTTTTACTGAGCGCTATTTTTGGCGGCGCTATGAATGAGGCGTTACTATGTACCGCTGAGTCAGTGTTTTTCTATTTGTACTTATTTTATTTAAAAGGGTAGAGCGTAGGCCAGCGACGCAAAATGCACCGGGCCACCAGGATTGGTTCCGGTAGCCCGGTGGGCCAGTCCGCTCCTGGTGTAGACAAAGCAATCTAGAGGATTCATAACCGAGGAGGAGAAACGAAATACAGATACGAGCTTTTGTATCGACAAGGCACTGCTGTCAACAGAGAAAGTGCTAAAACAGCGCTCTCGTTGCACCAATAAATGGTGCTTGATTACGCAGCCTGTGTTTAATCAAACGCGGTTAGACTTTTTGCTTCGGTTTGCAGAATATTTTTCACAGGCTTCAGAGAGAGATATAAAATACACAGGTTGTGCTGACTAGCATAATGCGCTAGGACATCACCGATAATCTCGCATTGGAAATTTTATAGTTAGAAACTGAAAGTATACTGCGAGACCAATATCGAGTGTTGATTTCTTGCAAAAATATTGTTTAAGATTAAAGCACACGAAAGACTAAATAGCAACTTCATCAACCTGAAATTGAAGGGAGAGGGAAAATATGAGTACCACTAAATATTGCTGTGCCTAAAAATTAAATATATGTTATTCTACTCATAAGTAATTTAGTTTTAAAAGCATCGTTTTTTAGATTTTTAAAAATTCATACAAGGCGTAGCATACGAAATAGGGGATTGGGACCCCTAACTTTATAGCCAAAGTAGCAGGATACAGGATCTGAATTTCACCCCGTTTGTTATACACAAAAATAATCTTAATGATAATCCGTATAATTTAAATTTTTGAGCTATAAAATTGCGGAGCGCTTGTGATGCTGATAGATGTTCGCACGTTAAGAATCTTATTCTGTAGAAGACAGGCGTTCGCCAAAATTCCTAGGTACGCTCTGTGGTGTTGGTGATAAGCCTTAGCAGCAGAAGTAGGCTCGTGCTAAATAAATATATACAAAACTTGGTAAATTGGTACTATTATTACTATTCATTACTTGTCACTTGCCGCAAAATTATAGCAAAAATTAAAGTGGATTAGAATTCCACTAGCTGATGGAACAGAAACGCAGCTGTTGGTATATTTTTGTGAAAATGTCTAACATGCCATTTAATTTTAAACAGCATGTAAGATATTTTTTTTTAAATTTATTGGAAAATAGTAGCACTCTTACATGCAAAGAAGTACTTCCTTGTTTTTAACAGACGGTACGCATAATCACCACTTAGCAATTAGTACCGTTAGTTTAAAGACAAACTAAAATTTAAAGAGCAACTTTTTTTTTGTCAAACTCATATACGTACTCCTTCCACGGCACTACACTCAGACTTGCAATTTGTCATCTAAAATCCAACAGCTTACATAAGCGTTTACTTACCCCACTTACAGCTCTAGGTGGTTTAGTTGTAAGGGTGTCACCAGAATAAATAGGAACATCCATATCTGTAACACTGGATGATACACTAGTTTCCCTTTGTGCCCTGTCTCTTGAAGGAAGCTTCAAAAGAGGCACAGCCTGTTTTTCTCCAGCTTTCAGGTAGTGACTATCTGCTATGTATCCGACTCCATCGTCGTCGTCTTGATCCATGTTTGTTAAGTTGTAAGAATCCGATGAAAATCTAACCCGCTTTTCCGTACTTTCTTATTATTACCGTTTTCTTAAATGTATGCTCGGAAATTCACGTAACCGGCTATATAACTTAGAGTACAGTTACGAACGTCAGAATTAACACGAAACCACTTGTTGATTTATTCCACTGGGATTCTCCGCGCGCAATTTCTGAAAAATATGTCGCGAAAAATAAGGAACTGGGATTGATTTTAAGTGCGGCTGTATTTTTGAAACGGCGCGAAGGCTGCACGAAGTTGACTGCGAGGACTTATGAAAGACGCTCTCTCGTCTCGACGCCCTGCGTCGACTTATATTTAGATTCATTACGTAGGTAATGTTTTATTTTTTTTATTTGTCGCGTTCTCGGAGGAAGTCGTACAAGACCTAACGAAAGTGATTAATGTAGGTTCACTACTCTCTGATAATATTTCCAGGCATTCTGATGTTATAGGCGCGATTTTACACATTTCAGGTATCCGGTTACGTATTTTATGTAAACCTCTAGCTGCAAGCTGTAAATTAATTGGTACTTGTAGCAGGCAAGAAGTTATTTGTAAATTTGTTTTTAGCTTAATTTTTTATTAAAAATATAATACGAATTTTACATCTGTAGTAATATGTAAGATACATTATTTGCAAATATTAAATTACTTGCTTTCGTATTTTAGCACTTCAAACATGTACGTACTTGTAACTTAATACTTAATTAATTTAACAGTTCTATGAATTAAAGCCATAAGCCTTCTCTTTCTGATTCACAAAATAGTCAATCACTAAGTGATTAAAATTCTCGTTGATTTGATTTATGTAGTTTTACCTTGACACTTAAATAATTTAAATATTTATATAATATCACTGTGCAGAAAAAGACCTACACCGCGATCCATTATTAGCTAAATAAAACTAAAATAGAACTCTTATCATTTCGCACCCGGAAATGCAGTCTACAGATTTATACATATATAGGTTAGATACATTAAGTTAAATGTATCTAACCAAACAATTTTACAGCTGTCAACATTTGACAATTGGCTTATATAAAGTATTGTCAACTTTAACAGTTCGGTCATGGCCTGCTCTGAATAACTTTTTTTACGATCACCCGGTACTTTACTATTAAAATATAATTTTATAAATGCGAACAGTTTGCTGTGGGTATGACAGTCCCCTGTACATAAAATGTCAAACAAAGATGCTTTTTGAATCCACAGCAAACTGTTGTCCTTATTTATAAAATTGTACTTTAATATTGAAGTTACCTATGATATGCAACGTGTGTTACCTACTCTGAAGAGTCAAGGGGTTACACGACAAAATGGGCACCCTGTATTCACGTGTTTTGGAAGCTATCCTTCCATTGCATCTTCAGCGCCGCGCCGCACCATCTAGAAAGAACAGAGAAGTTGTAGCTTCCGTAATACGTATACACTGTGTCCATAAAGTAACCCCCCCCCAACTAACTTTTGAACGACTTGATATTTTTCTACAAAATTTGGTGTGCTGTAATGGGAAATTAAATACTATTTTTCAGACCATATTAAAATTTTGTATCATCCAAAATGGCGATTGGGCGCCATTTTAAAATTTTTTTTTTAAATGGACAGGGGGGTCGAGTGACACCTCATTTGAAAGGCCTTTTAGTTATGCGTCTGATCCTAAAGTTTCAAAGAAAAATATTCAGCCATAACAAAATGACAATGTTCGAAGATAAAGAAGTCTATTTAAAAAAACTAAGAATTAAAGCTTAAATTAATTAAATTAAGTGTTCGAAATGTTTACCATTCACTTCTTGGCACATAAAAAGGCGGTTATGAAATTCCTGCCTTACATTTTCATAAGTTTCTGGAGTGATATTTCTGCAAACTTCTGTAATGCGTTGCTCCAGTTCTTCAATTGTTTCTGGACGGGTTCTGTACACTTTCGATTTCAGATATTCCCATAGAAAAAAATCTAAGAAAGTTAAATCTGGGGAGTGAGCCGGCTATTCTACAGGCCCCCGCCTACCAATCCATCTTCCAAGAAAATGTCCGTTGAGAAAGTCAGAAACAGGCCTATAATAATGAGGCGGCGCACCGTCTTGTTGGAACATAACGTTTTCAATATTATTTCAAGCCACTTGAGATATTTCTGGGAAAATTTAGTCCTGCAAATGAAAAAGTGGACTACTGGATAAGAAAATCAAAACAATTTTGAACTGAGTGAGTCCATTGGTTTACAATCCGCCATTTTGTTATGGCTAAATATTTTTCTTTGAAACTCTAGGATCAAACGCAGAACTAAAAGACCTTTGAAATGAGTTGTCACTCGACCCTGGATAAAAAAATCAAAACAATTTTGAATTGAGTGAGTCCATTTGTTTAAAATCCGCCATTTTGTTATGGGTGAATATTTTTCTTTGAAGCTCTAGTATCAGACGCAGAATTAAAAGACCTTTCAAATGAGATGTCACTCGACCCCCCTTTCTATTAAAAAAAAATTTCAAAATGGCGCCCAGTCGCCATTTTGGATGGTACAAAATTTTAATATAATCTGAAAAATAGTATTTAATTTCCCATTACAGCATACCAAATTTTGTAGAAAAATATCAAGTCGTTCAAAAGTTAGTTGGGGGGGGGGGGGTTACTTTATGGACACAGTGTATATAATACGTAGGGAATGCCGTTTTTGAAAATTTTCCTTTTAGACGCATTAAAATTGCCATGTACAATTAATTTAATTTCTAGAAGCAATGTCTGTTTAAAATGTTGAAGTGAAAATACAATACAGAAACAGAATGGTTTGAAAAATGTTTTAAAATAAATAATAAACAATTTAATTTTTATTGCGAATTATATTTTTATTTAGAATATTAGAAGACTAAAAATGCAATCATTTTTTATCATTACAATTAAGATAATTACAAAACATTGATTTTGGGGCAATATACAATTTCAGTTAGAACACATTTTTTGTTTTCCCGTAAAAATGGATTTAAGACAAAGACGCTGTATTTACAAATCCGCTTTCTACTTCCAAGTAATTACTTTCACTCTTAATAAAATGTGGAACATTTCTCTGTTTCGTAATTCATTTTCATGACGTAGTAGTAAGTTGTGAAAAGCCAAATGAATATTAAATTACATACAGAGATTTTCTCATAATTATTTTAAAAATATTAAAAAATAATGCAGTTTAACTGACCAATTTAATTTAATTACAATCTCTTGTACTTAAATTTTACCCAAAGGAACGTCTTCTTACTTGGCGCCTGTTTTATAAATAAAGTATTCATTTTCAGCCCACCATCATGAAACGTAGATTGTAAGCACTGTATTGCACTACAAGCACATGATGCCAATCGCGTAGGTAACTAATAATACTGGTTCAAAAGTCAGATAGGAAAGAACAACAAAAATTGAAATTTTAAACGTCCTTTTGTTGTTTCTCAAATATTTGGTATTGTTTTAATATTAATTATTATGCGTTAGATATGTTAAAAATAAGCATGACGAATGTATAAAGTAAAAATTAGTGTTGCAAAATTATTAAAAGCTTTACACTGTTAAAATTAAACTTTGAAGGTAATAGACACTTTAGCAATTTTTCAGTTTTAATGTAAATTAATCAAAAAATATTTACTTAAACTCACTAAAATCAAATTTTTTGTTTTACAAGTATTTTGACTGTTATATTCGTTATAGTGTTTTTAAAATACTATTTTACTTATCTATTTCTGTAAGCACAATGCATATTGACAGATTATTATCAAACGATGATTTATGAACAAGTTCAAGTCGGTTCAAGTACTCTTTTTGTGGCCAGAACTCGTGCAAATGAAAATGTGTATAGAAATAGATTAAATGTAGGTATACAAGTGTTATATATTTAGAGGTGTGTCCCTCCACGGAAAGAAAAGCAAAATCACATGGCTGTGGTAACGTCACGATTGACGTTTTTAGGCGCCCGTCGTCGTTGACTTGTACGCTATGCAAACAAATACATGTTAAAATATCGGCTGTCGGATATTCTGCCAAATATAATTTTAAGTTACGCATACATTTCTAGTTACGTAGGTAGATGAACTTCATACAACATTTTATAGTTGATTTGTTTGTCTTATTTATTTACTTTTTACTGTTTTTTTCCATGACATATGCGTGCTGTTATTTGACCATTTAAAAAACTGAGAACAGTTTTAAGCTGATCGTAACAGAATGGTATTGTTTTGCTCTCCTTTACTATCTATTGTATCCGAGATTCTTCTAGTTCATATTAAAAAGAAAAATATCCCTGTAGGTATATGCAGTGGTTGGTAGTATCTAAATATACGTGGTTAGATACTGTATCTAAACTCTATACAGGGAGATGCGTACCATTGGTAACTTGGAAACCATATCAGCTACAAAGTCCGTTAAATTGGACAAGATGTATACAGGGTGATTCTAAATATATGCGACAAACTTTAAGAGCCGATTCCTGGGGTTATTTTGATCATAAAAGTTCATATGAATAACTGTCCAAGACGGCTTAGTTTTAAAGTTATAGGATGTTTAATAATAAATTAAGAATACAATAAAGGGTAGGTAATAAACAAAATGAAATTATAGAAATTGTTGAAACTGATCGCCGCCAACTGCAATACAGGCTTCTGTCCTCCGTCGTACTGAATGGCGAACACGTTCAAAAATACCGGGGGTGTTCTGAATTGTCTCAAATGATGCAACAATGCGATTTCTCAGTTCATCAACATTTTCAATGGGAGTCGTATAAATTAGTGATTTAAGGTGACCCCAAAGAAAAAAATCTAGAGAATTTAAGTCTGGAGACCGAGGAGGCCACGGTTGTGGACCTCCTCGCCCTATTCACCGATTTGAATATGCACCGCCCAAAAACTCACGAGCAACTAAACTGAAATGTGCTGGAGCACCATCGTGCATAAAATACATTTGGAATTTTAATTGATATGGGACTTCTTCCAACAGTAGTGGCAGTTCCTCTTCAAAAAATGGCGGTATACTTCTCCATTTAACCTCATCGGCAAAAAATGTGGACCTATCAAGTGATCTCCAACAATTCCGATCCACACATTAACAGAGAATTGGTGTTGATGACGGCCATCCATTGTTTCGTGCGGGTTTTCTTCGGCCCATATGTGATTATTATGGAAACTAATAATAGCGTTTCTAGAGAAAGTAGCCTCGTCGGTGTAGAATACTTGCGCCAAAAACTGAGGATTTTGTGCGCTTTTATGTTGCATCCATTGACACAAAGCCACTCTTTGCGGGAAATCGGTTGACAAAAGTGCCTGTACTCGTTGGATGTGATATGGATACAACTGTTGACTTCAATATCCTCCAAACTGTGGGCTGGCTTATGTTTAAGGCAGAGGCAATTTTTCTAGTGCTTGTAGTAGGATATTCCTCGATTTCATTTAGCACCATTTCTTCCACTTGTGGAGTTCTAACTATGCGAGGGTGTCCGTTATCAGCCGTAGGTTTTTTAAAACTTCTCGTTCCACTAAGACGTTGGTGAAAACGGGCAAATATCGAATGATGCTGGATTACACGGTTCGGGTATCATTCTTCATAAAGACGTCTAGCTGCACGTGAATTGCAATTGGCAAGACCGTAAACATAATGTAACACAATTGAAATGACAAATAAATATTTTCACTTCAAAACGATAGTTTTTGCTGAGCCAACTATGATATTAGATGGTGTAAGTTATACTATACAAATTCTTAATTCATTATTAAACATCCTATAACTTTAAAACTAAGCCGTTTTGGACAGTTATTAACTTTTATGATCAAAATAACCCCAGGAATTAGCCCCTTAAAATTTGTCGCATATATTTAGAATCACCCTGTATATTTTAGAGCATAGCTTAGCAGCGTTTTTGTAATTTTGAAATAATGCAAGGCTCACTAAATATTTGGAAATAACGAAATAAGTCAACTTTGTTTAGACTGCCATATCTTTGTTAATAAAGAAAATAGAAAAAAAAAGTTAAAGAGGGAATTTTATTTATAAGTTCGAGCTGTACTTCGTTGAAGTTCATTTTAATTTATTGTAAATAAAATAATTCTTAACTTCAACAGGTTTTTATTTTAGCCTTATACGTATTTCGACATGTTGACATGTCATTTTCAAAGGCAAGCTTAAAAGTAAACAGTTGGTGTTGCTATAGGAACAATAAATCTTCATAACTTGATCTTGGTTTCCTATATCTGCTTCCAGATGACTTGATTTCTCATTGCAAAACTTCTAATAATGGCAAATTTAAGAAACCAGCTGTTGGATTGTTGTTAAATCCTCCTCTAGATTGTATTGCAAAGAAAAACATTTCAAGATGGTGCTGACTAAGTTTATAAGTCAACAAATATTTTAGATCATTACTTGTAATACCATAATCTGTTACAATATACTACACATATCAATTAAAAATTCCGTTTTTAGTCTTGATAAGCTCAGTTTCTGACCATTCATGTCCAATAAACCTCCAAAATACAGTTTAACTTAATAAAAACAAATCTGTCATGAAAGGTAGAGTGTCACCTGACAATGCTTTTCTGTAAAAACTTTCAATTAAAGCATTTCTGGTATCGAAAACTCTGCAAAAATTGGCTGTTCACCTTGCGTTTTAAACTCTTTCTGTTTTAGATCCAATAACAAATAGTCTAATGCATCTGCCATGTGCACTTAATGTTTGGGCTGCAAGTTTTACCTTAATTTTTTCATTGTAATAATTGGTGATCTTTTTTTAATTGGTTATTTGTAAAGTTGTGCGGGAAAATTAAAAACGCTTGGAACTGTATCACACTTTGATGTTTTTAGACCGAAATTAATAATAAAGTCGTTTTCTACAAAATAAGCAATACACAATCTACCGTTTGAGCTTGGTTTATAATGAACTCGTTTCATTGACGCAATCCATAATTTCTTTAATTGCTCATTTTTAGGAATACTAAATAAAAAGCCTGTTTGTTATTATATTGTAACATTACCTATGAAATGACGAACCACCCTTTTTATAGTTATATAACTCGAACATGACATAACTATTTCCGTTTTGTGTTAAATTTAGTAGGTAATTAACGACATTAAAACAAACGCGAACTTACAGAACACTTGTATATTATACTAAATTATTTGTAAATACTATTAGTAAGTTTTATCAGAAATCATGTGTTACATTGCTATGCACTAATGCCCGCCTATGTTGCTTTTTGCCCCTACCCATGTGATTCACCACTTCCATCTCTCTCTTTAGACTGGGTCAATCCTTAGAACTGCAGTTCTGTCTATTCATTATTACGTCTATGAAAACCAGGATGTCATCCTCAAAGAACTCTTGATAACTTGAAGTAAAAAATCACAGAGATTTGATGACACCAGAAGTGTGTAAAAAAAAACTACTAAATACAATGCCACTTCAAATAAATCAACTAAAGCTGAAGGAGATGTTACACAGTATTACCACTGATTGTTTGAGCTGTACGAGTATTTAGTTGACAAATAATTTGTATAATTTTTTCAATAAATATTAGTTTCCTAAAAACAATACCTTTCTTTATCTAAACATTTTCCTAAACGTAATCCTATATGGTATAGTATTTAAAATTGTTAATATAAATTGTGTTCACTAATTCTGCATCTCATAAAATTACTACATCGAATAAACATCAAGTGTCCGAACCTACAGCTGTTGAGGCTCGTACTTGATATTGTTTAATAAATGCATACTCTTGAGGAGCAATTTGTGAAATTAGTAACATGTAACTAGTAACTTACTTTATGGTGGTAAATTGAAGTTGCACAATTGATTAATTCAGACTTTTTAATGGAAAATATTGGTTCATAATTAAAACTGGTAACTAATTTAGTATTTTTGCTAGCATGTGGTTGGGTGCATGTATGTAATGGGCATGTACAGTTTGCCTTATTTAACGAAATTAAATGTAGTATCGCACAATTAATAACCAACATATTTGTTCTTACAAAATTAGAAAATTTATTAACTGAAATACCTTACACAACACAATCATGAAATTACATATACACATCATAATGCATATTTTAAAATTTAATGTGATGCAAGTTCCTACTAACAAAAGCTGAATTGTTCACTTACATTGTAGTTTTGGTCCTTATTTTAATAATGAAACGTATATGAAAATTATTCCAATGTTTAAAGTACTAGCAAACAAAGTAAAAATGCTGCATTAAAAATGTAACAATTTTTGTTCTTTCCGGAGCAGGCAAGATTGAAATTAAATGATTAACTGCTGCATTTTTTAAAGACTTACAAACCTCAATATCAGTTAGAAAACAAAATTACTTAATAACAGTACATTAAAAAGGTGTTAGAAAATTCACAATGACATACGTTAATAATTCATTATTTAAATAACTTGTTACTTAATAAAAGTGACTTTATGCACCAACAATTTCTTCTTTACCACTGAAAGTGTAAGGATTGAGTAGGAACATGTTGTGAATGGGTACTTCTTTATGAGATACAGCTTTAATAACTTCTTGGGCGATAACACCACCGACAATTGCACAGATAGGTGCAATTTCACCAAATACCAAATGAAGCACATCCTCTTTCATTTTTTCTTCATTAAGTTGATACTTTTGCAAAATTTCTTCTCGTATTTCTTTTAATTTTTTGAGATCACCATCTTTGTTGCTGTAAGAAGGATCTCTACCATTTTGATCACGAAACTGAATTAACACTGAAAAGAAATACTTGATGTAAGAATGCTTTATTCATGATACACACAAAATTACTATAAAAATTGTTAAAAAGTAAAAAAAAATGAGCAAAGCTTTTCACCTATACTTTTAAACAAAGTAATTATTTTTATGTATCTCAATACAACAATTACAACACATGTAACTAGGAACTGTTTTGAGCTGTAGGGTATTTAAGTATAAAACCATGCTAATCCCTCATTGCAAGGACAACTAAACCATCTGCTGGGTAGAAATTTTAAGCTCATTCCTCAGGATTAAACAACAACGAAAAACGTAAGAAAAAATTCGTTTTCCAAAAAGTAAGGAAGGATAAAAATTAAGCCCCCTAAATATTGCTGCACCTAAAAATTATGTTGTAAATCTGATTCTACTATTACTCATGAGCAACTTAGCTCAAACAGAAATTGTTTTTCGTCTCCGGTTTAGTAAAGAGAATCGCATCAATTTTTGGTTTTCAAAAATTCATAGAAGGCGTCACATAAAAAATAGGGGACTGTCACATGAACCAAATTGCAGCTCATTTCTAGCTCTATTAGCCAATAAAATTTAACACGTTAATCGCCATATGGCACACCTGGTGTGCCATGCATTTATTTTCAGTAGGGCCACAAGACACACGGTCTGTGCCTTGGTGTTTCATATGCATTTGAGCCAGCTGGCACAGCCGTAGTGCCGGGAATGCTGTGTATTTATACGGATACTGAAATAGAGGGGCCTGGGGGACCCAAATATTGTTTTGCCCCAGGAAAATTTTTTTCTTTTGTGTTCTAGAGGACTTATTATGGAAACTCGTTATTTATTTAATACAAGGCGTATTTTGTTTTCTAGTGATAATAATAAACCTGATATTAGGGTATTATCTAAAATAACGTTTCCACATATTTCCCTTTATTTAGAAGGGACGGGTGTGATGGGTATATAATATTTGCAGCTTTCAAAATCAAACTTAAGTTTATTATGAAAAGGTAAATAAAGATTACAAGTAAACTAAACGCAACATTACGGTGATAGGTATATAATATTTGAAGCGTACAAAATTGAACTTAAGGTTATTTATTATAAAAAGGTAAATAAAGGCAATAAATAAACTAAACGTAATATTACTTTGTGACTCTGTGCCTCTCAAAGAAACAAGTTATACAGAAATGATGCAATGAGCACTGAGTGCAAACCACCTGTGATGCACTCCAACAGGAATCAACTTGCAAGGACCTGCATATTCAGGCACGACATTTGTGCCTTCCGGCCTAAACTGGAAAAACTTATAGTTACAGGCCCCGAGGCACAGATGCTGTACCTGAGACATTTTTTTTCAAAATTAGCACTAGAAAATGCTTTTTGAGCAAATTTGTGCTCAAATAGTATTTTACTAAAGAGCTATATAAAAAATATAGCGAATACAATTTTGGCCCCAGCGACCCCCATTTTTCTCACCATTGGACGATCAACGTGTTAAAAAAATCGTCTAATCAGTTTTTGAAAAACTCAAAATTTTGATTTTTCTTCATTTAAGATTCGGTAGGTCCAAATGTTCTAGCTTCTAATACCAAATTTTATCCCAATCTGACAACTCGTTTTTAAGTAAATAGGCGTTAAAACACAAATTTTCAAAAACTCATAGAAGGCGTCGGAAATATGAACCAAATTGCAGCTCATTTCTAACTCTACTAACGTATAAAATTAAAAAAATCGTATAACAAGATTTTGAGCAGTATGTTTTTGAAAAACTTAAGATTTAGTTTCTTTTTCATTTCAGTTTTGGTAGTTCCAAATGCTCTAGTACCTTGTAACATTATGTACCCTAAGGGCATTTTCAATATCAAAATTCATCCCAATCTGATAACTCGTTTTTGAGTAAATAGACGTTAAAACTCAAACTTTCAAAATTCATAGAATGCATCAGAGATAAATTTGCGAGCTGGGACACGAACTAAATTGTAGTTCACTTTATAGCTTTTAACTTTTAGAAAATGTTTGTTTACAGTAACACTGTGTCTCTATACCTATAGGACTATTAAAAAATATTTGAACATGATCTGTCAACTTGTTTGTTGAGTAATAAGGCATTAAAGTCAAAACTTTTAAGAAATCAAAAAAAAAACAAGTGTAACTTCCCCTTCCGGTTTAGGATGTTTTAAAAGCTTATTTCCAATAAATTTTTGATATATCCCCACATTCCAAAGCTCGATGAAATCGGACCATCCATTTGGATGTTATGGAAGGCACATACCCACCCACCCACAGACAGATTTTTTGGGTTTCTGGAGGTGCAAAACATGTATTTCCGTCATAATCTCGATTTCGAACATTTTCATGAAATCAACACTTCCTTCCCTATACTGAAAGTAATAAAGTAAAGTTAACTAAAATGTAAACTCACATCGCATTAAATAATAAAGCTCATTGCGCCTCTTTTTCTTTCCTACAGTAGATGGTTTTAGGATTTTTTTCTCAGATGTTGGTAACACTTCATCAAGTGCAGGGTAAGTAAGCTTTCCTTGAATTTTTACAGTAGTAGTTTCAGATGAAGTACTTGCAGGTTTTCCTTCATGGGTACGCTTTTTTTTGTCAGGTAATTTGACTTGATCCCTACATAACAGTTTGTTAATAGTAAGACGGTTCTTAGCAATAACCTTTAATACATACTCATAATAATCGTGTTCTTGGAAATCAGCCAAAGTGTAACCAAACATACCAAATACATCACCACATATAAACTGAACGTTTGATTTTCTACATATGGAATCGATATGTACGAGCTGTTTTGTTTTTAATCCAGTTGCTATGATTATTGTGAAATCATTGAAATATTTCTCAGATTTCTCTGATAGCGACTGTATATCGGCTGTAATTTTTACTAACGGATTTAATGCTTGTGCTTTCGATAATATGGCTTCAGCTACCTGTTAAAAAATGTTTCATAAGAAGGCCCAATAATAATAGACAAGTAGAGCTAGTGGCTTGTATAATTTACCTTGCCTCCTAAGTTGTCTCGGCTTAACAGGAAGTTTTTTTGCAGTTCCTCGTCTGTAACCACTCCATCATCTAAAATAGTGAGGGAATTGATACCTGACAGTAAGAGGTTTTTGGCAATTTCTGAACCTAAACCTCGTGCGCCAATTAATAAAACATTAGCTGCCCGCAACCTGAAGAAGAACATAACCTCAAATACTTCGAATTATCCTACACCAGTTACACATATAATTCGTGTTGTAATAAATATTTAAAAAAGTACTATTGTTGTTCTGCAATTATTTATGTAGTGTTGTTGCTTACTTTTCTTGCGATTCTATTCCCCAAAGTCGAATTTGCCGGTCATATAATTCTGCTTCAGCAGAGGATAACTCTTTTTCGCCCATTTTTGTATGTCGACAGGAAATTAACGAACTGGAATAATTAAACTGGAAAACTGGTTTTCTCCCGAAACTGTTACAAATTTGTTCGAATAAACCAAACACTAAAAAAAATATACAAACTTTACTCAGAAAGCTTTGAGTTTGAGCGGTCAGCGGTGTTCGTTTAAAGCGTTTTGTGCACTCCGGTCGTTTGTTTATCTCTTTTATGTACGTTTGCTGATGAAAGTAAGAGAGAGTAAAAAGAATGCACTGAGCATTCCAAACATCTTAAGCAAACTTAGCTTTGAATTACGCGAAGTTGGCAATGAAAGCGAACGTTAAAAGCTAAAATGACGTTTCTTCTGCAACATAACAAAAACTAACAAATTGCATCAATAAGCGGTAAATTCAAAAAGCGTATTGTTATAAGCCACAGTTGTAACTGTGGGTACGTCCTAGTTAATGGAATAAATTACACTAGAGACTGTTAAAGACCCTTTTCTACTTGCGTTAGATAACAGACACTTTATTTCACGTATTTGAGTTACGTAATGAACTCCATTATTTCACTCAGTGAAATAATGAGATCATTTGGTCAAATCGGGCATACACAATCTTGATTTTTCGAATTGATATGTAAAAGCCATTAAACCTTAGCAAAATGTAGAGATTCTTCTTCGTCACTCAATTTCTACTAAGGATTTTAACACTGAAACCTCATCGGTAAAATGCTTTAGGATTTTACTTTTAGTATTATTGATAAATAATATATTAAATGGTGGTGTTTAGGATTTAGAGTATTCTGAAATGAAGTAATATACAGAGTTCATATTGCCCACTAATCAAACATTTCAGTTTATTAGATCACTACCTGTTATACACTGATACTGATGAATTGTCTATTCACTTTTAATTGTTTTTAGAAGTAGCTTTGTATGGAAATGATGCAATTTGTATGTACATGAATGAAATGATATCTTTGTATGACTTTAAGTAGACAAGCTTGTCCTATACAATAAATACCAAAAGTCTTAAATAGAAATAAACAAAATGCACCCTTATTATAAAAATATATTTAAACATGAATAAACATGAATATAAACAGTCGGCTTATTCCTAATTTATAATTCTTAAATTTAATAAAGTTGGCCCATATTCACTGGACCAAAATAGTGACTGGCCAAGTATATATAAGGTGCTACATAAAACCGCCAATATAAAAATGAAGTATGTTCTAGAAATCAAAATAAGTAATAAATTTTTATGTACTAGAGCTCAAAGTGCTTTCTGTTGAATTTACCAGTAGATAAAGTTTAACAACAACAATACTAATACAACAATAAAAGTTGAAAAGAACACTAAACACTATTCATTCTTCTTGCCATAATAATTTGTTGTCTTACTGAAACCTTTTAAAAATAAATCAGTAACTGTAAACATTTTCATCTTAAAATTACCCAAAACCAAGTACATCATCTTTTTTTGAATGCCATAACTAAATCGGGGTTTTAACTAATCATATGCATAGTAGCATGTAAGGAGATGAAATTCTAAGCTGCATGAATTTGCATTTGCAAAAATTTTTGTTTCCTGTAAAATATGGATAGTTATTGGTTTAGGAGAGCTCTCTTGATGGAATTCTATCAGCTCCAGTTGCGAAACTTAAAATATGCTGTAGTTTGACATTCACTGTTCTTTACAAAATTAAAAAAATCTAAGTAAATGTTGTTTGGAACAGATAACAAAATGGAAGAAGTATTATTAAGAAAATATGAATATGTTTGAATTAGAAATCAGAAAATCTTGAAAGAATCCGACTGTACGATTTTCTATGCCTCTTTTATTAGATCCTACTTTACTGAAATTAATTCCACATATTTCATTGATACGAAAGCACGAAACAACACTAAATAAATTCTTAAATAATAATGGATATGTTGAAATCGAATCGTAAATATTTAATATGATTAAATCATTTACCGTATGATGAATATCAGGTCTTGCTCTATGTCTGGTAAAAAAATAAAGTTTTTAAAATGAAAAACAATAAATTTGCAACCGTTTATATGATTGTGGATGCAGACCACCTTTAGTGGTCTGGATTATTGCAAAAAATTTTCCTTTCACGATTTCAAACTAGCTATTGGCGGAATGCACACCAGCATTGGCTTTGCCAAAGCTGTTACTTGTAAGTAAATGAGATTTTGTAGCAACCAGAAGCGAGGGGGAAACGGAAAAGACGAGGATGGGGCATATGCTATGAGAAAAATTTAAGTTTGTCTTTTGCTTACAACCGTATAATTATTCTATGTATATTTAAAGAAACTCTAATTTGTGACGAGGAAAGAGATGAAGGTGCAAATAGGGGACGCACGTGAAGAAGGGGCGTGCTATGTGAAAAATGCAGGTGTATATTGTGTTCTTGACTCACACATAGAAATCTGAACGTAAGGGGGGGGGGGGGGGGTTAAGCTAAATTACTCATGAGGCAGAGAAAAATAAGATTGAAAGTTAAGTTATTTATTTAATACAATACATACCACAAAAATTGGCATTTTTACAATAGTTTTAAACATATTCGGGACTAGATAACCATTTTGTTAATATCTACCTCAGCACTGCACAATTTAATTATGAGTTTGTGAAGTAATTTTGTTTCTTTTTCGAACTTTGTTGTCCAGCTTTGCAACACCTGAGAAATGATCTGTAATTTCTTGTAAAGTTTTTCCTTCCGTTTCGGGTAGTATAAAATATAGAATTAGAAAACCCACGAAACTCAGTCCTCCGTAAAACCAAAACACTCCGGGCAAAGTTAAGTTAGAAACCATTTTTAGGAACAGTTTGTTGGATAAAAATACGAAAGAGTAGGAAATGGCGGTACTTATCCCCGAACCGGTTATTCGCGTTTCTATAGGGTAAACTTCTCCTATTAAAATCCAAGGTACAACTTTTAATCCGCTGTATGATATAAACGCAGATAGGTTTAAAAATACCAATGGAATCCACCCATAAGTATCAAATTCTGAAGCTGGCGAAATATTACTACTAAAGTACTTAATATCTTGTATGTATGCGTAGGTAGCTACTGTGATGAAGCAGGTTCCAGACACAATCGTGGAAATGAAAGCTGTTTTACGTTTGCCCAGATATCGTATCACTATGGTACATACAAGACATCCTAAACAGACTGAGGTACCCATCATAACTGTTGCATAATATTCGTCTATTGGAACTCGAAGTGTAGCAAAAATCTTCACCGCGTATGTTTGTAAGGTTGCTGTGCCCGTAAAAATAGATATGAAGAACATAAACGACAGCAATGATAATGGCAAGAGAAAATTTTTATTAGCAAATTTCCTAAAGAATTGCATTTTTGAGTTTTTAACTTCAGGTGGGTTTGAAACTGCATCTTCCAAATTGCTACGACGTAATAGTTCTTGAAACTCTGGTTCAATTTCTTCCAAACTAGTCCAACCTCTTAACCACGCAAGGCTTTTACGCGCGTCCTCCAATCTGTTTTTCATTATTAACCAATGAGGGCTTTCTGGTATTAAAAATAGTAGGCAAAAAGCGGTTATAGTAGGTATGATGCTCCAGAGGGCGATAGTTCTCCAGTACAAGAACGTCCCCAATAAGTATGATATTAGATGTCCTAAAAGTAGTGCTAACACTGCGGTAGCTGCAAGCCCTCCCCTGAGATGAGGTTGCGTAATTTCTGTTA
The DNA here is from genome assembly GCA_958336395.1 of Ctenicera cuprea. Lineage (NCBI taxonomy): Eukaryota > Metazoa > Arthropoda > Insecta > Coleoptera > Elateridae > Ctenicera > Ctenicera cuprea. The sequence goes on along the minus strand of OY284487.1, from coordinate 26,967,365 downwards.
CATATGTAATTAGCTGAAACATTAAAACAGTTTAAAATTGTAAACCAATAAAATGTGTTACGCAGTGAGAAAACATTCAAACATTTTATTTTTGGTAATATACAAGATGTCTACTTTTACTACTCTTTACTTGTTGTTGTAAACTATCAGTTATTATATTTAATTATAATTCAGACATCCTCTACTTATAGTTTTTAAGATGAAACTTTATTGTTTGTAATAAAACAAATTAAACAACATTATAACACATTAAATGAAACTCACCGGTGCCTCAAAGAGACCCCCGCTAAAACCTCCCAAAGAGAGGGCAAAATAGATATGCCAAGGGGCTGTCGAAAATCTGTATAATAACCAACATGCTGTTAAAGGTATGCTCATAATTTGCATTGCTATTTTTCTTCCAAATGGTTTAGTAGCAACTCCAGACAGTAAGCAGCCTACAGGAACCCATATGGCAGCCAAGGCACCTGGTAAGAAAGATTTAATTAAGAAAGTAAGAAATGTTGTATGTGTATGTCTGTATTTTAAGCAAATGTACTAGAAAATGTTTGTTAAAAGCAATATCATCTTTATTATGAAGATGTAAATAGAAAGGCGTACAACGTTTTCTGGTCTTTCCCATTCTTCAAAACTATATTGCGTTTCATATCTTCAACAACATTTGATATCAAGTTCTAGCATTAACATAAGGTTAAATTATATTCTTGAGATAACCAGGGCGTACTTTGTTTAAATTAATCAAACTCCTTTGCTGACACCTACATATTTCGTAGGAGTAAAACTCGTTCGTAGAGATGGAGAACGGAGACGAAAATGAGTCATGTTTTTCGACGATTATAAGCTTTAAAGGAAACAAATTTCTTGTAGGGTTGTAGTCTTATTATTTTTGATTGCTACAGCGCCATTTTTATATTTTTATCGGTAACAATAAAGTCAAAAACAAAATGAATGTAAAATACTGGAAAAATGACCACACTGTAGATCGATTAGCCTCTAGGCCCCTTCTCTACGTCTCGTCTATACTATGCGTACGCATTGACGTTGTATTTGACTGAACGGGGGAATCATATTATCTATGCTAGCTAACAATAACCCACAGTTGGGGAGAGAAATAACTGTTCGGTAATGCAATCTAACATTAAAATAAGCTTGAATACCACCACTGCGTATCTATCTATATATTTATACATCAAAACAGAGTCCGCAAGCCCCTCTACATTGTGAAATTTGTTATTAAGGAATACAAACCTAAAGGTTAAAACTATAAGAAACCTACAACTGAGATAGATGCGACATAATAATACTTACATATATGTATATTAAGTTTTAATGTAATTCACCCACGCGCATTGATGTTTTTATAGCGATTCCCACAACTAACTCAAACTTGACATAACCGTTTCCGTTTTCTGCTAAATCATCCATACATATATAAAAGCTCAAAGGGTTTTTTCTCCGGTTCCTCCAGCGGCTACCGCTTCACCAATTTGGACCATTTTTTTTCAATGAAAGGTCTCTATCCTCAGATGGAACATGAAACATTTTTATATTTTTATTCTACGTCGATTGTTCTATAATAATTATTTTAATTTATAATATATATGAAGGACGGCTAGACGCGCGTCACTTGGGGCGTCATCTACAAAACCGCCGCGTTCATTATTGGAACTAATGCATCACGTAACGCATTTAGACGGGTCGGCCAACGCGAGTCTGTCAGTGCATTGTGCGCTGGGGTCTCACTAGTACATCTTAAATTTCACGTTTAGTGAGAGCACGTTAAGAGGTTTCACTTAGAATTTGTTGCTAGACACACATTTCTTTTTTACAAAACATCTATTTCCGTTAAAATATAGAAATCGAAAATTTTTATAAAGAAAAAGGAAAATCGCTGTTGATTCATTCCTCGTGAAGAGGTGGGCCGCTATAGGGGTTTTTCGGACTTCGCAGCACAAAAGCAGAACAAATAAATAATTTAATTTAGTTTTCTAATAACATAATACTACCAACCGACGCTAAGGGTGGGTTCGGGCAAGGTAGAGATTACCTAAAATTTGATCTTATGTTTAAAAAACCATTCCGTTCTTTGTGGATCATAGAAAAACTAGTATGTGCCAATGCTAAAATCAAGTCATTAACACAATTGACTTATTGAAGGAGACATCAACAAAACAAGGTCGTGTACGGTTTTTGTTACCCCCACGGATTTTTAGCTCACTTAGGTTAAAAACCAGGAATATTATAACGTGGGGCTGAACGGGGTCATTATTTGATATATTATCTACAATCTATTTCTATATATTATTTACTTAAAGTAGTAACGGTAATTGCATCGCAAAATTTACCTTTTAGTATTTAAATTTATTTTATACCAAGCCTTAAATTAAGTATGAACGACCGCGGTATAGTTTCTAAGCATCCATTAAACTTCAGTTTCGAGATGTTGGCGAACTCTTCCGATAGGTCCGCAAATATTAAAAAAAAAATAATAAGTTATAAATATTTCAAGTTGCTAAATCTAGATTATTGCAACTAGTGCAATTTCTGGATGATAACATTTGCCTACTCAGTTCTTAAATTATTTTGGGTGGGGTTGATATTAAAAGAGTTTCAAAATTTTGATTTAAAAATCAGCCACTTCACGATAAGTACTCTAATCAGTGGCCATAATGCTTTTTTTAAACGTTGCATAACAATACCATAAATGTCTGCTAAAAAACGGCGACGTTGGACAAAGAGACGTAGAAAAATCTAGTTATAGTTAATATTGAAAGAAATAATAACAATCAGCTGTTTATGTGCAGTAAAACTGTTTTATAGTTTAGTCATAAAGTAAAGAAAAAGTTTTGCACTTGATAAGAACAAGTCATCCACGTGGTCGGGCAAATATGTAGATACACATATAATCTTCGGAACAAAGTTGTGCAACCTTTAAATGAAAATTTCTACATTGAGGTAATTTTATGGGTATACGCAGACGAAAGTGTTTGTTACACATTTATTTTCTCATACTATGTAAAACAAATTTCTTTCTGTAAATAACCACTGTTCTATTTTTATTATTTTTTAGGGTTTTTGCCCATGAGCAAATTCCTAGTGATCCATTTTGCATCTTTAAAATGTAGTGATCAAATTGATTGCCTTTGCCAAAATAATTTAGAAAAAATTGCAGTTCTGCATAGACAACGTTTCCAATAAAATAGCAATAACGATCTGTGTGCAATGCTTTTATTATATTAATTGTCTGATATTGAGAAACATTATATCAAATGTGCTGGGTAAGATTCTCGACTTGCCAGAATGAAGGTAAGCCATAGATAATTTAATTATAGCAACAGTAGTGACAGCAACATAAATACTCTCCAAAAACAATCAATAAGCTGACTGAAGATGTAAGGTGACATCGTCGTGTTATGGTGATAAATTTAATCGAGATACAAGAACTCCGCCGTAGTGTTATGGTGAGATAGTCAAGGATATACATTAAAATTGACTAAAAGTGCAGTCAGCGCTCAGTTAATATTTTACCTGGCAACTATGTTTTGATTTTATTCAATAACTTAAAAATGAGTGTTCAAATTCAAATTCTGCTTTTTACCCATAAAATAATTCCGTGGTGTAAAGTAAATTGTTAATAGCAATTTAGTACCTGAAAGTGATAAAAATAATTGTAGGTAGTAAAACATTTCTAAATATATGCCGTCTTAAAATCTCAGCTGCAATGTAATGCGTAAGCCTTATTTAAGTTAAATATGATTATTTCCGCCCGCGGTTTGTTTGAATGATCTGCTGTATATTTCTCTCTGAGTTGTTTAAAGCCCGACAGCATATGTGTTTTCCGCGGTGTCCGATTAGCAAATGCGAGATACCTAACATCGGATGCTGTTCTAATCATACATTGCGTAAAGCGTAAATTTAATTTTCTTACTGGCGTCTCTAACTATAATAACCGACTGTACACCAGTGTACACAAATGTGCGTTTTATATAATTTACGCTTATAGATACAAATTATGATGGCGTGTTCGGCGGCAGCGAATAGATGAGACAGGTGGAAAGTATCCGTATTTAACGTATAGAATGATTAAATCAAGTGAAATTAGTCAGTTTTAATAATTTAATTTTAAGCTGGTGGTTTTAAGGGAGCGCATACATTTGTGTATGTAATTGTAAAAAAAAACAAAAGCTGAAAAATATGTGTTGTAGGTGTACCAATGGGTTTGCTGCTTATTTGTAGAGATTAAGACTTGCCAAAATGGAATTTAGTGTTTTACGCTCTACGATTTTAGAGATTACGGAAAAAAGTGGGTTTTAGTGATAAACATAAATTGGGGTGACTTGACACTTTTAATCATCACAAATCTTCAAAGAAATTTTAGAGCGTTAGACAAAATTTTATTGTTAGGTACTTCTAATCAGACCAAGAATAAAAGAAGGTGAGGTTGCAATTTAATTGGCAAAACAAGTAATTCCGGCCTTTTTGGAGGTTGGATATGAATTTTAATAAAATTGTGTGTTTCGTGACGAAAAGGGATCAATCTCTCTGATTCTGAAAGATTATCTAGATCGCTGAGATCTAATTGCTAGTTTTGAAGCCATACTGCTGATCTTCTGTTGAACTTACACAATTTCAGAACTTAAAACTTTGATAAAAATGATCAGAGTGGTTCGTTCAGGTGTAGAATCCTTACTCTTGTCACTTCAAGTTTTAGGTATATCACGTGGCGCTATTGTGCTTCAGATATTAGGCGTAACATTGCAGTTCTGTGAGAAAGGAATCTGATTGAGACGAGAGACGGCGCTAAAGGCTATTTCGGCCGTAGTGGCGGCAACACGCTTTTTTAGGGCACTACTTTTGCGTAATCAATTGCTGTTACTGGGTTGATTTCTCAAGCGTATCAATACGTGGAACTATTGTTTTTTGGGATTAGGCCTAGCGTTTGAGGCGCTGTTAGGAAGAGACCTAATTAAGCTAAGATTAATACGTACAAATCAGCGATAGCACAGGACGTTCCTGTTAAGTTACTAATGTAATATATAAAACTCGTTCTATTAGTTAGCAGTCCCAATGAATAGAAGTATCATTATAAGTAAAAAATTGGGATAAGAAACTTCAACTTGATAGATTTATTTCCTACGGCTAACGTGCAAATTACAGATTCAATTTTGCACCGTCCCAACAGTTATATCTTCGCAGCACAAATAGATAAATATTTTAAACAATTCTTTTATTTATACGATATAGACATCTCCGTTTTGAGCTCTTTAAAAACAGGGAAATCAGATATCAACAATAAACAAATCATAACGTAGGTTCAACGCCAATTATCGCCAATAAATAAATGATCATATAAGCGGTTGATTAATAATATGAAATTCTGCTATTGCGATTTACGCACAAAAATATCTCATAAATTGCATGATCACGGTATGGTATAGTGATAAAAACTAATATCCTAAATAAAAACTAATATCCTAAATATATTTATGATTATAGCCATGTTAATTCATTTTATTATTGTCGCTCTGTGCTTTTTTGTAGCGTCAAATATTCGTATTTGTTTTGACACTTAGTTAAAATTTTGAGAAGTGTATTACTATTACGTCTTACGTTATGGTATATTATTATATTCTATTTCTATGTATTTCTTATACAAACCTATCCATGATATCTGTTCTTCGTCGAAGTATAATGGCTCATCTGCATTTTGTCCAGAAACATTAGGAATCAAAATTGTAGGAAGTCCTGTACTCATGCCAAATGAAATTAAGAGGAGATTTTTAACCATAACTGCAGACACTTGAGATAGTGCCTGGCGAAATGATGATTTTGTACGGTTTTTATGCGCCATGTAGGGTGTATTTTCCGAAGCTTCTGTGCTGAAATTGTAAACCAATATTTATTATCATTAAAATGTTATACATGTTTTTCCTTGCTGTATTATAAAAAGATACTAGACAGGAAAGTGTTGTTTTTACTTTTGACGATTCCAGGCGGTAAATAGACACAACATTTATTGTAGATCGTCTCTTTGATACATTTAGATTGTTACTATTTTTGTTTAAAATTTTTTAAATTACAGTTTTTTGATATTAAACAATTTCAGTTTTTTCATGCACATGAACATCACCAAATAGAGAAAATAGAATCTATCAATGGATACTGAAAATTATCCAGGGTGTCATTTGAAAGTATCGATGACGTCATTATCATTTGTAATGTATCACGTTCATGCAATATTACTAAATATTCCATTTACATTGTAACAGCTAATGTCAGACGTTTATTTTCAGGCTCTTAACCAATCGCATCCTTACTAGTCGCAATAATACTTTTTTAGGAAGCTCCGGTGTTATCGCTGTTGTAACCATAGCGATCACATCAACAACATTTTCTTATTTAGCATTTAATAATTAAATAAGGCATTTGTACGCCAGCAACTAACAAATAACTATACCAACTAAGTGGTTTAATATTAGTTCGTGGAATATTCTAAAAAATTCCCCACGTGAGTTAAAAATTTTCTATAATTCTGTCTTTCATTGACCAACTTAATTGTGTTGATGTACGCCAATATCACTCCTTCTCGGAGTTGTGATATCTCCTAGCAACAACCCAATTTCGTTGCCAATGAAAAACATAATTATAGTTAATTTCTAATTCACTTGTGGTATTGTTGTTGAATATTCCACTCACGTTGTATAACCATAGCAACACGCCAACAAAAGATTTTAATTTTTGCATCTAATACCTAAATAACGCGTTAGTACATACTAAATAATACATTTATTTGTCTGTTTGCGGAATATTCTAAAAACTCCCAGTCGCGAATTAAACATTTTCTATTGTTCTGTTTTTCACTGACATACTCAATTGTGTTGATAAACGGCAACATCGCACGTCCTTTGGATTCGCAATGTTTTTTAACAACAACCCAATTTTGTTGTCAATAAAACAACAGAATTATCGATAAATAATTATTATCTAACTTGTGAAATTGATTTTGGTAATTCTACTCACATTGTAACAACCAATGACGCCTATTTATTTTAAGACTCGTAGCCAATCACACCTAGAATTACCGCAGCAATCGTTTCTAGGAAGATGCGGTGTTGTCAACAGCAATACCACAGGTGAATTAAAAATTATCGATAATTTTGTTGCTTCATTGACAACGAAATTGTGTTGCAGCTAGGCAATACTAAGAGTCCGAAAGACGAGTGATATTACCGTGCATCAACACAAATGAGTTTATTAAAGACAGAATTATAGATAATTTTTAATTCCTGAGTGATATTCCACGACCAAAAAAAGTTAAATTATTATTTAGTATTATTATTTGTTATGTACTAACGTATAAACGCGTTATTTAATTATTAAATGCAAAAATAATAAATTTTGTTGACGTGTTGCTATGGTTATACAGCACCGATAACACCGAAGTCAATTAAAAAGTGTTGAAGTTGGCAATACCTAATATAAGCCAATTGTCAAATGTTGACTGCTGTAAAAATTTTTGGTTAGATACATTTAACTTACTATCTAACTAAAAATTATATTAAGTATTGCCAACTTTAACACTTCGGTATTATAACAGCCAGTCAGAGTCTAATTGGCCAAGAGCCTGCAAATAAACGGCTGCTATTGGCTGTTACAATGCGAGTGGAATATTCATTTATAATTTACGTGTAGGATTGCTGTTAAATGTTTTTCAAATTCACGGATGCTGTTGTGGAAGAGATATAATCTGCTCATATACCATGTGATTCAGCCTAGATGTCCCAAGCTAAAATTTTAATTATTTTTCGAGATACGCAAATACGCGGTTGCAAGCGCTTATGGTATTTAAAAACCTTTAACTACTTATATTAACAAAGCATTACTACTTCCGGAAGCGAAACCAACACAATTTTTTCTTAAAGAGAAAATTATATTTTTCACGATATATTTTGAGCATCTAGTTTTCCTTGCAATCATGTATAAAAATTACGCAAAACATTTAACGGGCTGCCACTAGAGGGCGTTGAAGAAAAAATTCCAATAAGCAAGGAATTTCATATTTAAATCTGCCAATACTATTTCAAAGTGGTCAGTGTTGTTACAAAATTGATTATTTTATTGAAAATACTTTTTACTTATACTTTTCAGACTGTTTAGTGGAAAACTTGGTCATAAAACTTAATTGCAAGCCATTTTCAGGGGTTTACTTAGGTATATTTTTTAGGATCACTTTTCTTTCGACCAAAACGGGCTTGATTCTCATTAATAAAAAGAGAAAGAACTATACTTTTATTGTAATGTAAATTGGCAAAGTTTGTTTTTTGGTTTACCATGTCAAGTATGTATTTATTTTTTGTTTTCCTCGCTTTAATTAAGTTTGATGGAGAAGTAGTCGATTTTCAAGGAACTTTTTCAGAACAATACTTCTTTTTATGGTTTAGCATAAAAGTTTGTTATTTCTTCTTTCCCATAGCGAAAACGTGAAATTATTCTTCAACGTCCCTTAGCGGCTAACCGTTTAACTATTTTAATGCTCTATGTTGCTTATATAGGAAATTTGATAGTATGTAAGTACTATAGACGCTTCCATAAGCTAATTGTGCTATCTTGAAAAATAAATGTAATATTAGTCTGGGACATCTATGCTGAGTCAATCACTTGGTATAACTGGTGAATCTGAAAAAACCCTCGCGGTAAGTTACTTAAACTTTCTGTGTAGCAAATCGTGTTTATTTTGTTAAAAAAATTATTCTGACCTACAACATTCATCGTGGATAAATTTATACAAACTACATATTTGCTTTACTTGTTACTTTTAGAAATAAAATTAATATAACAAACAGCTCTGTATATTATTTTAGAAATTATCCAATCATATACCACTCGTGAATTAAAAACAAACCGGGGAAAAATAGAAAAACGTTTTGTGTAGCAACTCGTGTTTGTTAAGCATCAAGAATGGTTTTCAAACAAAACTGACACTCTTTGTTTCGGCATAGATTTTCGTAATTTTTTGCCTGGTTAAAAAAAACATTTATTTCAATTCAAACGGTATTAACAAGTTCAATTTATATTTTTTTCACACTAAATTAGCAACCATTTGACGGAAGTAGGACTTTCTTAGTGTGCGTCATTTATTTGTCTGCCATACCAAACAAACATTAGCAAAATTAGCTTAGCCCCAATTTGTAATGCTAGTATATTAATAAATTGGAAACTTACCTGAAATTCATATTTTAAATGCGTTTACAACCAAAGCATACAAAAAACTGATACAAAAATCAATCTTGGTATTGCGTTATCTTCAGAAATTTTCAAATGTACACCTATCTGTTCTAACTACATTGGTGATTGGTTTGCTAATACGTACAATAAATGTTAACTATTTCACGATTAACTTACCTGATGCAAAAAGTCCTTGAATTTGTCATTTTTTTGTCGACCAAAAATTCCCCCTTTACTCAATTGTGTTAATATCTACTACTTAATTATTCTCATTTCTTCTTTAGGAGTGTTAATACTCACGGTGTTGAAGAGACAACTGTTCAAGTTCAAGCATTATTACTAATAAAGCCATAGCAAATAGTAAAAGAAATACCAAACCTGTTTGCTGTTTCGTAAAAATATGTTTGATCTTAACGACACACTATGCTAACAATAAATATTTGTATTTGGATAAATTACAGATATAGGAAGATTAGTCGCATGTATTCATGCAAATTCTTAATAGATAATCGTACCTATAGCAAGTTTAAAATTCTTTTTTTATGAAAGATAAGAGGTAAAAGATTTACCTTTACCATATGGGCCATGGTAATAAACTGTTATGTTCTGGTCTTTAGTATTTTTTATTGTCAATGCTGTCTTTTATCGCAAAAACAAATAATAAATTTCTGTTTTTATTGAGGTGTAATGTGTGATACTGTGGCGAGTCGCAAAGTAAAATATTTTAATCTTTTAGTAACTGGTAGTTCTAGAACGTTTATTTAAAATATCTTTAAAAAAGTAAGAAGTAAATATTGTAAACTATGGGAACATGTAGGTGAAGTACTATGCTCATGTTTCAAATGTTCAATTGCTTATAATTAGGAAAGGAAATTATTGCAGTAACTTTTATGCGTATACCAGCCGCAGTTGAAGAAACAAGAAACTAACACTCGGCGGGGTGTATGAAAATTAGCATCAAATTAAAAACAGTATTTTGAGGCTTTTTGAAGATGTTGTTCTTGTGGCCGATTTTGGATGTAGTTTTGTGTTCTGAATAAGAATTGCGCGGATTATAGTCAAAAAAGAGGGGCGGTTAACAGAATCATGGCCGCCTCCGGCTCCAATATTTTTTTAATAATTCGAAACCAGTCGTGTTTGGTATCACATGAAACGCCACAATTTCTACTTTAGAAATATGTGCAATTCTTTATTCTTAAGCCTATTGCATATTGTCGATGAATTTTTGATATACTCTCACATTTGGAAGCTTATCGAAATCGGCACTTACGTTGGGGAGATATAAGGTGCACCGTGCACATACCCACCAATAGCTAAATATTTTTAAAAACCGTTTCGATGAGTTCCAAAACGTGTCAAAATATCGAAATCGAATGTTTTCATGAATAGAAGTTATACGTTACACGTTTCCCGGTAAATGCTGATACATAACGGTAAGTTTAGAATTTGCGGAGCACAGGGAATGAACGGACGCTATAGAAACCTTAACTGCCGAGTCGTTTATAAAGTATAATAATTATTTTTAAATTTTTGTTTTACAAAATAAAATTAATAAATCTAATAATATTAGAAGTTGTATTTAAACTATCTATTTTACATTTAAAATTTTTTCTCTAACTTAGACACCCCTAAAAAATGCTTTGTAATTTCCTGCAAGGTTTTTCCTTCAGTTTCGGGCAGTGCAAAATATACAGAACTAGAACTCCGAAAAACGCTACAGATCCGTAAAGCCAGAATGTTCCAGGCAGTGTTATATTAGAAACCATTTGTAGGAATACTTTGTTAGAAACAAACGCAAACAGGTAATTTATTGCAATGGATAAACTAGAACCTGTCGAATTTGCTTCCTTCGAATACACCTCCGATGCTAAAAGCCAAGGAAGTGGAGTTAATTCAATAGACGATAAGCAAGACGAAAGTATAACACAAACAAATGGAATCCGAGTGTAATCATCTACATAATCATTATTAGAACGGGTTTCATTTGAAAGAACTGTTGAATTTTGGAATGATATCTAATGTCCCATATACAAAGCCTTCATTAATTACTGATACCGACGTGACCACAAAATATAGGCAACCCAACTTATACTGTTGGTAAGGCTTTTATCTAAAAATTCCCAAGCCGTTTGTTTTATATCAAGGCTGACTTGTTTACATACATAACCTCACTTTGAGTGTTGACAGTGACACAGGGAATTTTTAGTTACCACGAGTACCAATTCTGAACTGACTTCAACATCTAAATCTAAAACTCCCCAAGTCACTGCGGACACAAGTGGGTATCAGTAATTAACGAAGGCTCTGTATAACAATAAGTCGTAAGGGTGACAATACAAAGTCCACAGCCAATTAGCAAAGTTAAACTTCTTGGAGTATCATTTCCCTCGATGAGGGCCTGTGTCAATTTCGGGATAGTCTGTAGTCTATCTGGGCGTCTGCGAATTCGTCAGTCAAGCAAAACCCACACGTTCTCGATAAGATTCAAGTCCGGAGTTAACGCCGACCGTTCCATGACCTGAGTTCCACGATATAGCAGGAAGTTCCTTGCGATATGCGGCATGACATTATTCTGAATTTTATTAAAATTAGGACCCACACCGTATGCATATCAAATGAATTTGCGTTATCAGTAAGGGAAATGACATGAGCAACTTGTACTCTGTTCCTCAGCGAGTGTTGACCCAAAAGAATTGACATTTACAGTAATTTGTTTTATAATAAAATAAAACTCTTGGTAATTGTTTCACAATTTGTTGGTTTTTATTTTCTCGACTTAAGTTTCAACCATCACGGTTATCGTCGGGAGTTTAAATCAAACTAAAACTAAGAACTTACAGATGTACAATACTACCCTACCCATTTCCGGAATTTTGTCGTCGCCGCCCTGACTCTAAGTGGTAACACATGTGTTTTTATGCTTTGTATACTGTAGATCAAGGAGGGGTAAATTGCCTAAATCAGTGTGGTCGTTTACTATATTTTTATTATTATTTATTGCCTTTTTAATTTCTAATTCAAAATATTAGAATCCAAGATTAGTTACGTTACTTATTTTGATTAAAATAAATGCCAATCAAAAATTCTTAGCTTCATTTTTATAGATAAAAATTTCGTTTTAAAAGTTAGAGATTTGGAGAAGCGGTTTCCTAATTTTTTTGAGCAGCGTATCTACATCTACATCTACATTGACGTTTGGAAGTAATGTCGTAAGCATGGGTCTTATTGGTTCAGAGACTTTGTAAGTTAAGATATAGGTTTGCTGAGAGTAGTGGACAAAGCTAGTAGGACCTCTTAAAAGAGATCAGGTAAAATATACAACTCTATTGTGGTTGTATGAACAAAGCATGCTAACAAAATTGTTTTATAAGAAACTTCCACAGAAAAATAGTCAATTTTACCTAAAGCTGAATGATACTTAAATAATGTATTTGTAATACCATTCTGTTTACAGTTTTACTATATTTTTTTATTATATTAATTTTTTAAACATGCATTTATTCCTCTAATAAATCAAAATCGCAAATTTAAATTATTCACTAATAAAGTTAGCACGGTTTAGACAATGGGATATTACTATGACTGAGAATGGAAAGTGACAAGTCAAAAATGCAATAGTATCAATTTACCACAATTTAGCATAATGATTTTTGCTTTAGAGTTTGAACTAATTGAATAAAAAATATTCGAAATAAGTGCATACTTATAAAATTAATAAAATACATTGGTTGTTACCGCTATTAAACGTTTATTTATATTTTAAATGCTTTACACAAAATTTAGGTTTAGAAATTATTGAAAGTTTGTTGTGAAAATTTAATTTTTGATGCCAGTTCCTATAATTCTCACCTTTCTAATTTCTAATTATTCTATTTAATGCAATATTTTATTTCCTAACTACGTTGCTAGATTACGTTGTTAGAAAAGGATTTTCCGTGTTTAAAGGTAGAACGCAGCGAATTACATAGTTATTAAAAATAAACTACCCAATAGCGACTATAGTGTCGTTCGGCTTACAGGCAGGATGTGTTTGGTATCAGCAAGGAAATGTCGAAAATATCATAAGTAATAATTTATAAAACATAAGAAGAGTTGCTTTGCGCATGTTTGATACTTTGCGGAAACTATTGTTGCACCTTCCATAAAGCAACACTGTTCATGTTTTTAGAATTTATAAAACTGATTGTTGTTGATGGTCTACATTTTACAATAGTTCTCAATTTTTTGCCTCTTTTTTAATTGCTGAAAATGCTTGACATTTCTAACTTCTATATTGTTTAAAAAATGGCAAATAAACGACGAATTAAAAAAAAATGGCGTTGGCGCTGAAGAAATAAATCCATCTAAATAAATGTTGATAACTAATAAGAATTAATAACAGAACTGTAGTGCATAGTTTCTTGGAAATAATGTTTACTATAGCAAAGATTGTAGAGAACATTCTTTCAGATAATGTAAACGGGTTCATTCACTTATGGAGGGTATTTAACAAGCTAGAAACTTAAAAAAGCAACTCGTAACTTGCCGAAATGCTGCAATATTAGTTGCCTATGTTACAGGATTTTTTTCTCATTTTGTTTGAACGTCATTGTACATACAAATGATTACGTTTTGCAGTGTTTTAAGAACAAAAGAAGACAGTGTTAAAATTGGTTGTTCTTAGGATTCGTTACTATTCTAAAATATAAAAAACCAAGTTATAATCAACCACTTTCCATTTTTAAACAATAAACGAATTTTCTTAAAACCTACATTTAATTTAATGTACAGTTACATCTAAAACAATAATAATAATTATAATAATAATACGTAAGTACACATCACAATAATTTAAAACAGTACTCTAAAATTGTTCTAATGGTAAACACGGTTTAAAACTTAATAAATCACAGTCTGCTTTCTATATTCTCATTTTGATTGATTTCTGGCACTTTACTATCAAATGCTGAGTTGACTTTTCCTTCTAGAGGAATGCTTTTACTTTTTCTTCGAACTTTATTGTCCAACTTTGAAACTCCCGAAAAATGATCAGTTATTTCTTGTAAAGTTTTACCTTCTGTTTCTGGTAGTGCAAAGTATAAAATTACAATTCCAAAGAAACTCAGCGATCCGTAAAACCAGTATACGCCAGGAAGAGTTAGCAATGCAATCATTCGTAAGAACACTTTATTCGCGGAAAACCCGAAAATGTAAGAAACAGCCCCCGATATACCACAACCAGTAGCACGCGTTTCTTTTGGGTATATTTCTCCAATTAGAATCCATGGTAACACTCTCAAACCACAGTGCGATACAAACGCCAAGAGAATGAGGAAAACCAGTGGGATCCATTTGTAAATTTCCAAATCAGGGTTTGAAATAACTTGCTCTAGTGTTGGAGCATTTTTTATATTAATATATTTTACGTCTATTATGTAGGCATAGGTTGCTATTGTTATAGCACAAATTCCAGTTCCAGTTATTGAAATGAATGCCATTACACGTTTACCAACGTAATGGACCAGTATGACGCACATTATGCAACCTAAAAGCTCAGCCACCCCTAATAGAATTGTGGCGTAGTATTTGTCAATAGGAGCCTGGAGTGTTGCAAATATTTGCACAGCATAGGTTTGCAAAGTCGTTGATCCAGTAAAATGAACTAGGAAGTATATAAAAGACACCATAGATAAGGGCCAAAGAAAGTTTTTCTTGGTAAAATTCTTAGCACTTTCTAACTTGGAATCTGATTTTTGAATAGAATCTCGTACTTGATGTTTATCACCTATTCCATTAGCGTTACTTTCAAAGGCAGGATTATCTACTCTTGTAGTATCTTTAACACAGTGATGAGCGCATAGTTCTTGGAATTCGGTTTCTATTTCTTCAATGGCCGTCCAACCTCTTAGCCATGCAAGACTTTTTCGTGCATCTTCCAGTCTATTCTTCATTATTAACCAATGAGGACTTTCAGGTACAAAAAGTAAAAGACAAAAAGATATAACGGGAAATGTACAACTGACTAAAGCTACGGTGCGCCAGTTCAAGAACGTTCCCAGTAAGAATTGTACAAGAACCCCGACAATTATTGCTAGAGAACTGGTAGCTGAAAGCATTCCTCGTAGATGTGGTTGCGTCACTTCTGCGACATATGTTAGAACCTGCAATAAAATAATAGAAAATTAAAATTAAAAAACTATCAGCATGTACTTGATGAAAATGATTAGGTTTGCAAATGACCTCATCTGATTGTATATTAGAAGGGTGGTTACACAAGAGCTGTTACAAGACAATTCTGTTGTTATAAAATAAAAATTAAATTTTTGTAAAGTTAAAGTTGGCATCCTAACAAGATGGACCGTGTCCGGGGACTCCTAGTTTCGTGGGGTTTCTTTTGTGTCGTATACGCTTGCTTTTTAGTTAACAATACGTTTCATGTGAGCAATTAACATTTGCGCGCCCAGCTTGTGTGACTGTCGCTTGCATCGCTTTCGCTATTTTTTTTGTTAAATAGTAAAACAATAGTTTCATACTAAGGACAATTGGGGGGCCCAAAATATTACATAGCTTGGATGGTCATGAAACCTTAATCCGGCACTGCATCGTAAGCATTAATTCATATACGGTGTTCTTAAATAAACGTACAAAACGGAGTACATTTGTTTTAGTATACAAAGAGACTAGTGACTAATGTCACGCAACCAAACCCCGAAATAGA
This sequence comes from Ctenicera cuprea, assembly GCA_958336395.1. Classification (NCBI taxonomy): domain Eukaryota; kingdom Metazoa; phylum Arthropoda; class Insecta; order Coleoptera; family Elateridae; genus Ctenicera; species Ctenicera cuprea. The sequence goes on along the minus strand of OY284487.1, from coordinate 26,951,443 downwards.
ATTGTATATAATGGATAGAATTGATTTCTTTGAATTTTTTATTAAAGGCAAATAAATAACCAAGAACCCTTTATTAATTAAGCTATCAAACTATATAGGGTCTTCTCGTCTTTAAGATAAATTTAAGCCTTTTAACATACACAATTACATGTAATAGGGATCAAGGACAGACATTCATTTCTACAGTTACAAGAGTTTCTAACTTGAAAACTAAAATTAAAACACTAACGAACGGGGCGAATTTTAAGGCAAAGTGGGTAGATTTATTTTAAAAATTTTGTTGGTTTTGACGGTTATTTTCCAAAATAAACAGTAGTTCCTGAAAATTCCCGTATTGGAATTATTTTATGAACGAGTAAATGAAATAAGGCTTCTTCTTCCTCTTGTTATAGGCCAATGGCCTGTTTAATACCCGTAACTAGTGCGGGTACTGTGAGCTCCCTTCGCACGTATGCCAGGCAGGAGGCTGGCCTTACCCTTCGAAAGGCGAAGAAGTTCCACTAAAAGGTTTACGATTGCCAAAGATGTAAGGTTGACAACCGGGACCGACGGCTAAACGTGCTCTCCGAAGCACGGTTGGTTGCAGATATACCCCTATATTGGTCACCCATCCGAGTGGGGACCAGCGCGGACAGTGCTTAACTTTGAATACCGTGTGAGCGGCATCCGCATGCAACCAACGAAATAAGGCGGTCGTAAGTTATTGGTTAGAGCATTGGGCTGCTATGCTTGCGGTCTGGGTTTTAATTTCCAGAACTGGAACAACAAATGTTTAAAAATCGTTCTCCCTCGCAAAGCAATGCAAGCCTGTGTGACTCACTATGAGATTTGTTTTTTTATAGACATAAAAGAAAAAGTCACCACGTTCTGTCGAAAGCAAAGTACTGAGGGGGAGACGAAGAAGGGCGAGCAAGAGTAGAGAGTCGATAATAGCGGAAAGAAAGGGGGAGGATAAAGAGAGAGAAAAGAGAGGGAGGGAAAATTGTAAGGAGAGTAGGAAAGAGTAACAGCGGGAGGGCGGGAGGGTGAGAGAGAAAAATACGGACTTATGCGCGAGAAGCGATTGCATGACCTTTATTCTCCTTCACTAAACCATTTAAGATTGTCATTCCCAATAGAGGACTAGACTCAAATTTAAAACCTTCTTAAGCATGCGGTTGTACTCTGGTTCACAGACGGATCAGGGACGGTGAATGGTTCCGGTGCAGAAGTTTATGGCGATAAGTCTAAGACAAAGATTTCATTTGCCTTACGCAGACTTGGATCACATGTTTGGGTCAAGCTATATTGTGTGCCTGGGCACAGTAACATGAGTGAAACGAGGAAGTCAGTTCCAGGATGGGCTCCTAGCAGTCCCTCTTTGGTCCAAAACCGGCCTCTAGACTCCCCAAGACTACTGCAAGGCAGAAAATTGAGAACTGGTCTCGTTCCCAGTTCAAAATAAGGAGGATCTTGCACCAACTTTTAAGTAGGAAGTAACTCAACACTATTTAGTAGTTAATGACCCCAAGATTAGGTTTTGTGGAGAACCCATTGCCCCAAGCTATCGGTGCTGAGGCACAAACATGTCAATGCAAGAAGAGCAGTGGGATATTTCCATCAGCGAGTAGCTAGCCTTTGGTTTAGGCATTGGTATGTATGAAGATATTCTTTGAACAAGCGGCGGTGGATGCACAATTGGCACTATACCTGATTGGTACGGCTTTCCGCACCGCCCGCGCCGTAAGAAGAAGAAGAGAGAAATGAAATAAACCATGTGTAGCGTTAGTTGCATTGAAAAGTTAGGCCACTCGAAAGTACATATACTGTGTAATTATTACCAAGCAAACCCTACTATGAAAGAAAAACTACTTATTTTGCTGTTTTCGTACAAAATGATTGAACTGTTTTTGTTATTTTCAGCAAAACCAAGGTTCAAAAACAGAACAAACAATAACAGACAATTATTTTGAAAATTAATTGATACTTCTTCTTCGATAATTAAATACTCAGAATATTCTTGTTAGTTGTACTACAATTAAGATTGTCAGTTTTAAAAAACGCATCCTCTGAAAGCTGCCTTTCTAATATTGTAGTTAAAAACAGTTCAAATTTATAAAAGCCAAATAAATACGCTTCAATCACACATATTTTTAGAACTTTTGTATTAATTTAAGATGCTTTCATTAGTTGTCAGTTTTTTGTGCACGTTCAAATTATTCAAACTTTGTTTTGAGTGATTGTGTTACAGGTAAATTGACGAACAAATACTTAGAAAAAAGTTACTCACCGGCGCTTCCAGAAGTCCTCCGAAAAGTCCGGTCAATGCTAAAGCAAGATAGATATGCCAAACTTCGCTGGAAAAATTGAATATTAGCCAGCACATTATAAGAGGAAAGTTTACAATCTGCATGGCTCGTTTTCTACCTATCGGTTGAGTAGCGATTCCGGAAAAGAAGCAACCAAGGGGGACACACATCATGTTGATTGAACCTGTTAAATTTAAACAAGAATTTTTGATCTTTGCACAGAGTGGATAGGAAAACCTCGGCCACTTTTCTTGCGGCGGTCAAAAGATGGAGCTTTAGTAAAGGAAAATTAAATTGAAATACTGGCAACAACGCAGAATCCAAGACGCTTCGGTTGTTTTGATTTAATATGGGGCGTATTCAATAACTAAAACGTCTTGGATTCTGCGTTGTTGCCAGTATTTTAATTTAATTGTTCTTTACTAAAGCGCCATCTCTTGATCGCCGCAAGAAAAGTGGCCGGGGTTTTCCTAGCCACTCTGTATAATTAATTATTTGCATGTTTTGTTAACATCCGAATTTTTTTAACTCGTTCAATAAACTTGTCAAGCATGTACTTACTTATCCAAGATATCTGTTCTTCGTTTAGACGAAATGTGTCATTTTTGTTTTGTCCAGAAAGCCCTGGAATCAGTATGGTGGGATATCCGATGGTTGTACCATACGCAACTAAAAGAACATTTTTAACCATAACCGCCAACACTTGCGGCAATGCCATACGAATTGATGATCTTGTATTTTTGCCATGTGTTGTGGTTGTAAGTGAAGCAACGATGGATTTTCTGAAATTAAGATGGAAATAATTTAAGATGTAGTAAAGTATAGCAAAAATAAAACTATTGGTTTTAAAGCAATTCTTTTTAGTTATTTCTAGGTACTTTCACAATTCATTGGAATTGTTTGTTACACTGTTCATCGGTGCTAATTACAATGCATTGTGAAAGTTAGGAACTGCCACATTTTTTATTTGTTGCTCCACAAAGATGATAGAAATTTGCACCTGGAATTTTAATTATTTGTTTCGAAGATACCAACGAGGATTTGAACCGTTTGATGAAAATGGGCGAAGCACTTTGTGTGGAATTTTTAATCCTTAATGAATTATTATTTTTCATATGTTTAATAATATTTTTGCCGTTTGAGACGTAACAGTTAGTGCACGATTCGACCGCTCAACTACATCGGCAAGTTGTGAGTATTATCAACACTCGTTTAGACTCGCAATGCACAAATGAATACAATTAATAATGTAGTTAGAAGCCAAACAACTTTTAAAATCTCCAAACCGATTATTGTCAAAAATAATTTGAGATGATGAACAACAGAGACCTAACAGAAAAAGTTGTGAGTCGAAAAATGAGAGGAGCGAAAGAATCAGCCCATTATAAACAATATTGCATTCAAAATAAGTTTGAAATTTTATTCTACTACTACTGCTGGGCAATCTTTGATCATGGATTTCGTATCGGTTCTTTATTGAAGAAAGAAGTAATTTATAAAAGTAAAAATTCATAAAATCCTAGGGAATATTGGAAAAAACAAAAATTAACCCGGTCTGTCAGCCGATAAAATTAACACAAAAATTACATGCCAGTTTCTTAAAAATAATTTTTTGAACATTTTTGAATTGAAATTGTTTACTAATTCCACAGACTGTACGGTTTTTTGACATAACATTTTAACCTTCTAGGACTGTAATAATACGTTTAAATAAAGCTAATATTGGTAAAAACTCGTTTTGGTCCCGATTTTGAATCTAGAGTACAAATAAAAACATTTCTTTAGTAATATATCATATGATCTGCATTTGTATTCACAAAATTATATATCTATATTGAAAATATTGATATACAGAGTGCCCATTTTAAAACTCCGAGCCTAAATTTTTTTAAATAGGCAACACACAATACAAGTCACTGCCGACATGTATTTTAAAACAAAATATTTCTATAATTAAGATCAGGGCAATCATGTTTGCATTAACTTGACAGTTTACTAATCAAATTTGTTAAGCCATATTACTTGAAAGGTACAAAACAAAGGATATCGATCACTAATCTTTGGTGCAAAATGTATTCCAACGCTGACAAAGTGGACATGCTTCTAATTCTGGGTGAATGTCGAAAAAATGCTGCCACCAGTACTTTGTATGCGCAACGCTTTCCAGGTAGACGAATTCCAACAGACAAAACATTTAGAATGCTTCTTCTGAATTTACAAGAGTATGGGCAATTTTCAAAACCAAAAGTAAGGGCACGGCAAGTTACGGTTGAACATAACGAAGTAGCTGTAATTGAAATGGTTACGGATAATCCCCATACAAGTCAAAGAGCGATTACAAATGCCTTAAACATTAGCAAAGGTTCTGTTTTCAATATTCTTAAGGCGAACAAATTTCACCCCTACCATGTTTATACTATCTTGAAGATAGGGATTATGAGCATCGTGTTCAGTGTTGTCAATTTCTTAGACGGCAATTAAACGGCAATGCGGAATTTTTAAGTATGATATTATTCTGTAATGAAGCTAGGTTTTCAAACAACGGCATGGTTAATCGACATAACTGTCACTATTACGCCCAAGACAATCCCCGCTGGATCAGGATAACTCATTTTCAGAGAATTTTTTCTCTTAATGTGTGGTGCGGTATTATTGGCGATTTTGTAATAGGTCTACATTTCTTTAATGGAAATTTAGATGGTGAAATGTATTTAAATTTCTTAATTAATGAACTACCGGCTCTCCTCCAAACAGTTCCTCAAAACGTACGGAATAGCATGTGGTTTTTAAATGATGGTGCACCTCCACATTTTCATAGGGATGTGAGAAATTATCTTAACCAACGTTTTGAAAGCCGCGTAATTGGACGAGGTGCATTGCATCCTTGACCTGCCCGTAGTCCCGATTTGACTCCGCTAGACTTCTTTTTGTGGGGCAAAAAAAAAATGATGTCTATGAAGTGCCCATTCGAAATGATAAACATCTACGCGAAAGGATAATTCAATGTTGTCGCTCTATCACACCGGAAATGTTAGCTCTTGTTAGAGGTTCGATGCGTAGAAGAATTATACTCCGCGAAAACGAAGGGGGAAGGCAATTTGAACACCTGCTTCGTTAGTTTTTGTATTATGTTCCAATTAAATTATTGTAGTTATTGTTGTCAAATATTAAATTTGAGTTATTAAAGTAACCTTAAATTTGTACTTAATCATTAGTAGATACATGTACTGTAAAACTCTGATCTCAATTTCAAAAAAAATGGTAGACATGCATAGTGATCTGGGGTTGCATTGTGTGTTGCCTATTTAAAAAAATTTAGGCTCGGAGTTTTAAAATGGGCACTCTGTATCGAACATATCAATACATCGAATATATCGACTACACTGATTACATTGAACATAGCGATTACATCAAATAGATCGATATATCAAATTTATTGATTATATCGATTACATTGATATATCGATTTATTTGAAACATTGAATATATCGATTATATAGATACCTACATTAGAACATCGATATTTTTAGAATTCCATATCGTTATGCTGTATATAGTAAAAATTTTAATATATAGAAAAAAAATCTAGCCCTATTCAAGATAATTGTGTATAAATACTACGGAAATTTAAACGAATATGGTGCTGGCTTGTGTTTTATCAGTTTTCCGTTAACTCGTGATTGACTAAAATCTAGGAGAGCATCCACAGTGGAGCAGGTGGTGTAACGCAATATTCGTTGATGTTTGTCAAGAAATCGACAAGAGTATGTATTAGGCGCGTCGCGTAGCGAACAGACACGAATGATAAAGTAACACCTTTTGATGAGAATTCGTGTTATATTACGCCAGTGACGTAGCTATCATAGCGACAATAGTCGCAAAGCCTTAAAGATGTATTATACCGGTAGACAAATCAACTGGACAGCCAACAGCAACAGCGGTACACTTCAAAGGGCCCGGTATCGGCTGCACATAATGACTCACGACACACAACTCGTGTGGGCGGTACGCACGCAAAAAAAAATTGTCTGGAAGTGGCCCCTCACCTATTTCGCGATCAGTCCAAAAAATCCTAGCTACGCCACTGCATTACGATGTTACGTTGCGGAGGAATGCTCAAATGTTTACAGGCACTAAGCTTTCGATTACATGCGAAAAAAATTGAGAACTGTTGTTCTAAAATGCTAATTCTTATTCGGAAGCACGTTGAACCAAACAAATAAATTATTAACAGATGATAAGTTCTAGTGGCGTTCAGTCAATTGCGGTCATAAAATTGTAATCTAATTAGCAAATGCATGTTGTTTTGTTTTCACACTCTTTTATGGAATTTGTTGCCGTCTCGCTGCAATAAATTGATAAGAATGTAATTTATAACAGCGTTTATAAATATTTCCAAGTTATAGCTATTTACCAACAATATTGGCGGTAAGCACAAAATGTGTTTCAATCGCGACTTAATCAGAAAAAGCTTATACATACAATCGTGTAATTACAGATAAAAGCGAGGTGAATAGCTAAAGCAGTTACATTTAGCTGTACATTTTTTACTACAGAAATAGCAGAATGAAATAAACTTAAAAAATGTAACCTTCAAAAAGTAACAAACATTTTTTTTACATTTAGGCCTGTACTAATTGTATATTATGATTCTTAATTTTTATAGCACAATGTACTTTAAACCATGGAATTTCTTTAATTTAGAAACTGACGAAACAATGTTTACTATTTAATTAAACTTAATGTAAATCGTCTCTTGATATCCTTGCAACTTCTATTGACCGAAGTCGACTGGACTGCTTATTTTGTTATGTTAAAAATAATTAAAAGTCAATCACTTTAACATCACAATAGATTGTTTTTAGCTTTTAATGAGAAGATTGCACATATGCAATTGCATAAATATGTATATAATTAGAAATAAGTAAAGGATAACGTTAATTTACAATTCTTGCCCTTCTTGACCTACTTTTGACAAATTTGCAACTGTAGATTGTATGTAAGTTATAATAAATTGTGTAGGTTGTCTGGAAATTCAAAACGAATGTCTGTTGTTTCCAAAACCATATTTTTCGACATCATTTGGGGTATTTATCGGGGAGAGAAAAATAAAAACTGCACCCAGGTATAATAAGTAAATAAAGCACATTATAGAACAAAGTATAATAATTAAACCAAAAATTAGCTTTGCTAAGATGTGCACTAACATGCTAATATGGCAATGACAGCTTCTAAAGATGCAACAGTTATTTTGCTTTGTACGATGATTGTACTCAACATTGTTTCCACGTCCCAAACTAAAAACCGCGGACCGTAGCCCGCGAGTTTCCCTAGTTTTTAATTTAAAACATTTTTCCGCGTGGTATAGTGAATAAAGAATTATTCAGATTAGTAATATATTTTTTATACTTATCATTACTGAAATATGCTTGACGCACAGTTCCTTTATCGCAAAACTATTTCCTTGTAAAGTACTCACTGATATGGACTAGTTATGAATTCATCGGTTAAACATTGCAATTACTATCAAGGAAATTCAAAATATTTTAGTAAGTGAACGCAACTTGTTAATGTTTTGTTATGTTTGGGTTAATTCAGGAACAGTTTAGTGTTTAAATATCATATAAAATAGTTATAAAACAATCATAATAATTATCTGATAAGTCATATTGATATGGATTATAGAGGAGCTTAGCATTTTGAGGATAACGTGTAAGGCTGTTTATAATTTGCGAGCGAAAAAAAATTCTAATTTATACAAACTTGCTCATTATTTCATCAAATCAGCCGTAATAATGTTATTGGTTTTTAATATTTAACTACAGGAACCCATGGGCTACGCCCCACGATTTATCTTTATTTATTTTTCGATGATAAATAAGCTATTTAAATAGGTAAAGTAGCGAACCCCAGATTGAAGGTCTAGTTTTATTAAATATTTAGCAATTGCTTTAATTTTTTTAATTGTATTCCAAAATCTGAACTGGTTAGTTTAAACGCAGCGACAACGAATTGTTTGTTGTCTGCCGGGAACATCGGTTTGGTAATCAAGGGAAGGCCTTTAGCTCATTCCGCTGCAGTCATCCAAACAACCAGTTTAAACCTAATTTTCTTACTTATATCGAAAACTGTAGTGGTCTGATATATACCAGTACATAGGAATACTCGACTTATAAAGGTTGTTTTGAAAAATATGGGTCGCCGTTCAGAAGCAGATTGCTTACCTAACAATAAGACAGAGTTTTTTTAAATATGTGTTCGCAATAGCTTAGTTTTCAAGTTGTGTTGCATTTTTTTAATAATTATTTCAAAATATTCCAGAAACGGTGTGGATTATTTTATTGCAATTTCTCATGTCTTATACCCTTTTTGGCTATAATTAAATTTCAAAAATGCACTAGAGGCGTACGTGTGGACACAAAAAAAGAACATTACAAAAAAACAAATCACAAAAAAATAAACAAAAATTTAAAGACAGTTTTAATTCAGATTACAATAACGATTTCAAAACGCGAATAAAAAATTAAAAACCGTGGTGGCGTTCATGGATTTTTATTTAGTTTTTGAAACTTTTAAAATAACTTTTAAAAAATGTCAACACTCTACCCTGTATTTCGGAAACTAAACTGATGCAGACACATGTTTGTAGAAAGTTTTGCTTATTTGAGTTAATCAATCTGTCTCTGAACGGAACTTTTAAACATCCTGTATAATGAACGCAAAGATGTGGCTTCTAGAAGCGGGGGCCCGTCGTCAGCAAAACGTGCGACAGGTGAAGGAGATCTGTGTTTAATATACAGGGTGCCCATTTTATGGTGTAATTCCTTGACGTTTCAGAGTCGGCAACACACGTTTCATGTCATACTCTGCTGTACTATTAAAATATGATTTGATAAAATGAGCACCCCGTATAAAATACATTGTGTCATTTAACATGCGAAAATATGAAAGCATACTTATTGCAGTAAAAACAATAACGTTTCTACCCAACGATAAATAAATCTGTAGTTCTGATCTAACTGTTGAACTATTCTTCTGTATTAATTATCAGTGGTGACTCGTTGGTTTAGAAATGGAAGAAGCGTGTTTAAAAACCTGATGGTACACCTGGAGTGAAACCCACGCAAAATGTTTTTTCAAGTGGGCGGCTTTAACACTAACAAGAGTAGAGACCAACAAAATTGTTTATTTAGACAATAACTGCAACATAACTACTGATATTGTTCGCACCAAAAGCAAACCAAACTGCTACAAAATGTAAAATACATTTTTTGCAGTTTGGTATGCCGTTCTTGTTTATACATTTAACGCAGGCATAGGTCTGTCCATCCTAAAAACTTCCTTTCTACTCTCTTCTTTAAATGTTACACCCGGCTAAGTGAAACTGAAAATCTGCAAGTCTGCAAAGCTTCTAATTGCCGCCTCTCGGTAGCCCAGCATTAGGGTGGGCCTGGGGGCCATGGCAACCGCATTCTGTTCCATTCTAGAGAGATACGGTTTACAAGTTGAAGTTATAGTCGCATCATTTCAATATCAGCTTGGTTGAACGGTAGTGGCTAGTGTATCGCGCCACGAAAATTGAATTTTTATTTACTATTGAATTATTATATTTATTTTTGTACTTTTGTTGATAGCCATAAAGTCATAAAAAGCGGCGCAATTAGGTAAAGCGCAGCCGCATCACTCTCTTCATCATAGGAGCCGCTACTGTTACTTATTACAAAATATTTTATTAAAATAGAAAGAAAAACATTTTCAATATGAAAAATAAGGAAAACCGACAGTTTTGGCCGTTTTAGTAATTAATAATACCTGACGAAATGTTGAATGAGTTTTTTTGTTACTTTCCTGTGCTTTCTGTATATTATTATTATTTTCTCATACCTTCGGTATAGGGAAATATTGATTTGCCTGAAAATTTTCGAAATCTAGATTTTAACAGAAACACGTTTTGGGGATCCAAGAACCCAAAAACCCAAGAAGCGCAGAATCTGAGAAGAAAATATAAGGCAAGTCGTACACTTTTCACCGAACTCTCTAACTTCAAAATGGCGGCCGCTACGGAGTTTTGAATATCGCTACTGTAACGCCAATTTACTGAAACAGTAGTCGTCTGATCGGGATCAAATACAACTTGTTTGAGAGCCCTTTGTGGGTAGTGTACGATGAAAAAAATTAATTTCTAAAATCCGAAAACAATCGTAATGGGAAATTTGAAAAGCAAAAATTGGCACCCCTTTATTTATTAAACGGGAAACAATAAAATAACTTCTGCTTAAGAAGAATTACGAACCTTGACTAGTACAACTAAAATCTAATGTTAGTTTTTAGAAACTTTTATATTCGGTGGGGTTACACGACTCCCCTTTCTTCAAATTTTTTGGATGATGAATTTAGGTATTAGCTGGCTACTGTAGAAAAGGTAAAATCCAATTATTCGCAATTTAAAAAAAAATTTACAAGCACAAAACACTTCAGCATATTTATTGTTTGTATTTTATGTTACGTAACATATCGTTTATGGTTGATGACAAAATTCAGATTTTTTGCTTTAGGTCTATCATCAAACCGTTTCGTGGTAAAACAAATTTAAAAGTTACCGTGACCTAAAAATTACGTAAATTTTAAGTCACAGGGTTTTCCAGTAAAACTGTGTTAGCAGACGTTATAGGAACATAAGTAAGAACTAAGGCCGGGGAAGTCCTCTGTAAAAATTACTAAACCTTTAATTTGAATAGCACATACGAGTATGGTAAAACTGGAATACGGTTGGGTATTTTTGAAATGTATTTATATTAGTTAATACTTAAATGTCATACAAATTTTCTTATGAAAATGAGATGTTAGTTTTGGGGTAAAACCTACAGCAATTTTAAGATTCTTTTTACACAATTTTAATCAACTAGATTGTTTTAAAAATTTAAAGAAATAGTTATTTAGATCTTCAACACGAATGCGTTATATTGACAACATTTAGTCAAATATATTAGTATTACTTTTACGTTTTAGTTCTAATGACGAGCGTTCATTCAGTGCCATCCAAAACCTACTCGACCCTGTTTTTTTGAACGCATGCTACTAATACTAATAAGTACGGTATTTTTAAGAAGCTACCTTGGCTGCTTTAATTTAAGTATCTCGTCTGTCTTTACATTAAGTGTTACAAAGTACTATCGGATTGATATTTGCATTAACTATTTGACTAAAATTGATTTAATGAAAGGTTCCTCACAAAATAGCTACTTATTCGAATATATCTTGTATAGTTTGTTGAATATGCGTAACTGCAGAGGATATTGTAGTATGTAGTCAAGGGAAAATGCCCAAAATATGTACTGAACCCTCGTTTAACGGCTAAAAGAGGTGAATTCTGATGTAGAAAAGCTCGCCTAATTCGAATTTCTATAAGATCAAAAACTTGTCAGTATTTACGTTTTTCTAACATTTCACTAAATCTTATAATTTCAAAATTTTATATTTTAACTCAACACCAAAAGTTTAGTAATGCGTCTTTGGACTTGTATTCTGAAGTTTTGCGATTCTTCTACTGCTCTATTAATTTGCAAGTTCGTTTAGTTAAGAGTACAGGAAGGACAAGCATTAATATTTTGGAAAAAATACACTTTACCTCGCTTACCTTTTAACGCCATTATCTTAAGCTAAGCCCCCTCTGTACCTGTGAAATAGCAATTGTACGGTCTATACGGCAACTTTTTCCTTCATGGATTTTTTTGTAAACAACCAATTTTCAGTAATAATAATTTGTGGATGTAGTTTTGACATCACGTATGCGACCATAATATAGTTTTGTGGCTATTTCACTTGTACAATAAGCGAGGAAACCATGTTACGTGTAAGTAAAATACTCACAGAACGTATATAAAGTCATATAGACCGTGATCAACGGAGAAGTTCCTGTCAAAAGTATTGAGAAAAGTTGTATCAAAACTACATCAACGAGTTAACTGAAAAATGTAAACAAACATGCGTTACAATTTGTTTTTTTCTCAATACCATAATTCCACTGTGGCACCATTTATAAATATTTGAAAAGCAAAAATTGGTACCTCTTTATTTATTACACGGGAAACAATAAAATAACTTCTACTTAAGAAGAATTACGGACCTTGACTAGTACAACTAAAATCGAATGTAAGTGTTTAGAAACTTTTGCATTCGGTGGGGCTACATGACCCCCCTCCCTCAAACTTTTTGGCTGATGAATTTAAGTTTTATCTGGCTACTGTAGAAAATGTAAAATCCAAATATTCGCAAAAATGTAAACAAAGTAAGAAGTATGAGTTTTCTTCTTCATCGGCTATTAAATGAACCAAATTGGAAATTAATAAAGTACAGAATTTTTGCATTTTGAAAGCCCGACAAATGTGAAAAAACATCATTTTTGGAAATTCTAATTATAGTATATCTGTAAGAGCTTTTTTATCTATAAATTTAAATTCGTAGAATTTTTTGGTCAAAATTTACCTGTTTTATGGGCACCTAAAGGAAACCAAGTTCAGTTTTGAGCATTTGTCCCCTAACTAACTCAATGTGAACGCGGCAATAAAATTGATCTTTAATATTACTTAATACTATTAAAAATTTGCAAAAATTCTAACATTTACTTGTTTTGGTACTCAAAACTGTTTAAAACCTTAAACGTGGATATTATGGGTTTCTTGCTGCGCTCAATCTCTGCATTATACCCAACTGCATACTGCTATTTCAACAAGGTAGGTCGTTATTAAACACTTCTTATAGCCCATGTTCTGTGACTTAGATAACGTAAAAGACAATAATGATAAGTCATCTGCAGACGATTACCGAGATCAAGTCACCAAGTTCTATTGCTACAACAACACTAACTTTACTTTTTCATATAACCTCTGACAGTAAACATGCCGAAATAGGTATAAGGTTAAAATAAATAAATATTGTTAAAGTAATTAAGTATTTTATATACAGATACTCATTAATAATAATAAGAACTAAAATTATAACAGCTCATTAACGATAATTAATATAGTGCATTTTTGCAACGTTGGCGAAATATTCAGCTTATGAGTAGCGAGATAAGAATGTGTTTATGAACGTAAAAAGATATACACTATCTTCCTGACAATAATTTTGACATAAGGTTACAAGATCTTCGATCCGGAATAAACCAGAAATACAATTTTATTCGCTTGTGTGCCCTTAATTACAGTTTCGATAACATAAACCAGTACCCTCTACGATAACCCATTATGTCTTTTATACCCATTTTTCTAGTTTTTCTTTTTTTGAAACATTAAATATATCTAATTAATAAAATGTGGAACAGATTAGCTGTTGCTCTCTTTTCATGTATCACGTATGTGTGTAGACTATGTCTCTGCGATCCTGCTAATATTAGTTCTTTTTTAATAAAAAAATGTTGTTTTTCGTGTATTTCTTTTCGTTTTATTTGTTATCCATAGCACGCCATCATATACCATGTTTACTTTATTTGTAAAATCACGATCAAACAAAACAGGCTGTCAGTAACACAGGAAATAATATTACGTTATTACATTCATATCAGTAACTAAAAACACAATACACGCAATTAGCATGCGATCTATAAGAAAAAAAAATAGCTAGTCATTTCAGTATTTGGTGGCAGCAAAATTAAGGTTAATATAATTAAATATTTCACTTTCCATTTTGAATCTGTATTGTACAACACTATACCAGTAGATCTAATTGTCCGTGAGTTTTTTAATAAATAGTTTGTTATAAGTAGTAATGTATCGTATGGCATTAATTCACAAGTACGTACATGGTTCAGAATTTCTATAAGTGTTGATGTTTAAAAAATAAATGGAAGCACATAAAATACATGAACACTTAGATAATTATAAAATATCTAGAAGTTTTAATTTTTTGTTAGATAACCAGAGGTGGAGGTGAGGGTCAGGAGGCAAGTCATCGTACTTTAAAAGGAAATAAAATTCAATTAACACGGAAAACTATTTTTAAACTTTTCTAACATATTTCAAATGAATGTTTAAATAATAAACTTCTTGAAACTATTAAATCACAACTCTTAATTTATTATTGTTATGTAACCACTGTGGTTTGAAGGGATATTCCATGTTACGTATTACAAGGAAATTACCGATAACAATTAGAATTGGTAGAGTACCAAGTTCATTAAAATGACATACACAAAAACGTGACTAACACAGTGCTGATTTTGATTTAAGACTTAGGACTTTACCATCTAAAATTAAAATATTGCGATTATTAGCTCCCCTGAGCAAAATAGTCGAGAGATAATTAATTAAGCAATAAAAACTGCGTCTAATGCTTGAATTACTTTTTCAAATGTGAAAAGTTGTTTAAAAAATAACCCAAATTAATAAAAAAAAGCAATAGATTGACAGATTTATTCCTTTGTTAGTGGCATTGAAAAATTACACAAAGAATGTACAAAATTTTAAAATTAAATAATATAAAACACAAAAAACAGATATAATACTAATCAATACATCAGTGCTGAGAGCAGGATAGATGAATACCAATAACCTCAATTTTACTTTAATACAAATTTTTCAATTGTATAAAAATTATTGCCCGTAGGATACACTTTGAAAACTGCTTTAAATTGCTTATAGTTTTTTATGTCTTTAAGAGAAAGAATTAAACAAGTATGATTTAAAATAATAGAATTCCTAGGAGTGCCACCTCGTTTCACGTGTTATAAGCTATAAATAACACTTATAACTATGTAAATTTGAGTTTTGTTGAAAACTTTCATAAACGAACAAACCAAAAACATTATTTTTTGTTGTATGAATACCGGCCGTACCAAAGACTATTCTTATCGCTTTCTTTTGTATTTTTAATATATTTTCTAGATGCGTTGAATTTTACCTTAAAATTATGCCATATCTAAGAATAGATTTAAATTGGTCAAAATATACAGTACGAAGTGTAGACGTTTCACATATCCGTAGATCTCGTCGGCAGAGCCATCGGGATAGCCTTTCCGTACCATGTACTGTCAGTATGTATAGAAAACATTATTTTTATGGGCTATTTAACAATTATCTTGACGGTCTGTTGCAGACAACTCTGCACAGAACACCTGTATTTTATGACTCGCCAACAAAATTTGTTAAAATTCATGAGATTATGAGTAGTATCTAATAGCGACAACAATTTCCTTATTGACAAAGACATTTTAATTACGGTGAACCTAAAGCGGACGTCAAATATGCAGGTCTGCCTGATTTTTACGTCACTAAGTAACAGGAACTTTCGTTTCTTGGTACAGTCGCCACGTCTGCAAATATTTGATCGCTAGGCGACAACGACTTTAGCTTTAGAAAATATAAAGATCACTCCGCCTGCCAACGTTTGTTTCTATTGACATGTAAAATTAAAAAACAGGCGACCTCCGGATCGAGCGCAATCTAACAGTCGCACTTAGTTTTCAAGATCGAAAGCGCCTAAAAAACTAAAATAACTAGAAATAACTGCTGCTGAGTCGAGCACAAGCTAACGGTCCTACACAGACCAACTCCCACTGCACGCAGCTCCTTTCAGAGCTACGATATAAATAACCCTGCAACACCCCCAGTTCTTTCCAGAGCACCGCAACCTTAGATAGAGTCTGCAAGACCTGCCCGTTTCCTATCCGACGCCCGATAGGCATACGATCTAGAAACCGCTGCGACTCATCGAATTACGTAGTGTACGTGCGTGGATCCCTTAGAGGACGTGTGTTTCGTTTGTATGAATTACCTTTGTGATTTATTTATTGTACTTAATAATTATCCACATATAATCATCCGTTTGTTCAATATACTGTCTGTTAAATGTTGATCTACTTGTTCACGTCTTGTTGTAAAACATTGACTGTGAAATAAACATACACGCATTACACTGAAAAGTTTTACAATCTTTTCAAAGCAATAGGATGCATCCACATGGATCTTCTTTCTGTTGTTTTTCGCGGTTCATTAATCTAATCAAACAAATAGCGGCAGTAGTGCTCTGTCTACTCACTTGCAGGTAATAATAAATAAAAATAGAACTTTATTAAATTTTTCGATGACTTGATTACCATGTTTCTTCCATTGATCAATTATCAGAAATTATTCCCACATGTTTGGCCGAATGTACACTCTTTAAATTTATATTATTATTAGGTATTATAAACAGACAAGCAGTCGCCGACGGCTTCGTCATTTAAATATGGCAGGAAACAGATCTTGTCAATATTGATAAGGAATGTTACATTCGTACTATTTTGCTCTAAAATAGTTAGAAGAGCCAATATTTGCAATATTTTAATTTAACATGGCAAAGTCGTATAGCTCAAATACTAATAAAATATATTGTGAATAACAAACCATAATTCTGAAGTAACTTGAATTTCGCTTATTGAAGGTTGTTGGATTCAGTAACAATCATAACCTTCTTATCTCTACAGTATTTACGAACACATTCTTAGTTGTCAGATGCAAAATGTGTATAATTACAATTAAAAACGTTGTAATTAATATAATGAGCAATAATTAAGTATAAATACTGTTAAAATTAACTGTGTTTGTTTAACATGAAATGTACAAACTAGTTAATAAATAAAAAGTATACATCACAATGTCGACGCGATTTTGATGATAGTTGTGTGTTTTATATACACTCCAATAGTTAACAAAATATTTTTTTATTGCGTGACGAAAAATTTAAAAGTAATTAATAAAAGAATCTTACATTGAAAAGAATTAGTATGCGTTTAACCTTGAATAAATTATACAATCAAGTATATTATTTTTATTAAATTCTGATGTACATAATACACTAAGTTGTTATTATAAATGATTTTCTATTCTAAAAACATTCCGAAATCTTGTTGTTGTTATAGTCATATATCAATTAAAATCTAAGAATAGTTTTCAACGAAAAATGGACCATATATCGTATATTCCAAACTCGCTAACTAAGGTCAGCCAGATAGTGATAGAAAGTAAGTTATTGACAAATTGTGGAAAAAAATTATTGTTAAAAAGTCAAATTCATCAATGTCAAACCTAAATAATATCGAATCTTAAGACTATAGAATATTTTAGTAACATAACTTAAAAATATTAAAGAACGCTTGATTTTTTAATTGTGTTATTTAATAAGGTTTAAAAATACCGAACAATTTACAAAAACATTCACATTTCGAGCATCCATTGACCAGTGTGCGTCACGTCGTAGCTACTACACTCAGAAAACAGTTACAAAATGTCATTGTCGATTTTATTTAAAGATTTCTGAATATGTCCAAGACGCTGGTCAAAGCTTGCTGTGTATTAATAATATAGTTTTTCTTATTGTGTACTGCTCGGTATATCTGCTGTAAGCATGTAGCAGTATTTAATTACTGCACAGATTTAAATATTTTGAAATTAGCTTATTTACTTGCGTTTATTGAATATGAGATATATTTATTAATACGACAATGCGTTGAAATTCAATCGTGGAATTGAGGAGCTTACTGCAAGAAGGGGGTAATTCCAAAAAATTAAATTTTTGAAAAAATTGAAAGAAAGTGTTAAGATTCTTCGTTGCGTTTCAAATTGAGCAGTACAGTGTCGCTATCTGTGTTACTAGTGACGATAGATATACGGATAAATCCGCTTTGAAGCGGCCGCTTAAGCGAAGGGACGTTTGAGCGCAGTGACGTTTAGACGCAGAACCGTCTGGCCGCAGGGACGTTTGGGTACAGAAACGGTTTGGCGCGGGCCGTTTAGGCACAGGGACGTTTCGGCGCAATAAGAGAAATTATTTGATTTTATTTTTTTCTTTAATTAATCAACATTTTAATAGCAACTCAATTATTTATTAACTATTAACACAAGACTCCGAATTTTTACATAAATGTAACTACCAAAATTAACAACTTAACTGACACAAAATAATGTTTTAATTATAAATAAATTGGAAATGTTTCACTGTTTCCTACTTAACATAAAGCCCCCCCCCCCGCGCACTCACACACAAAGACCATGTCGGAAACCTACCTAAAATTGTGTTTACCTATTGCCGTATTGCCGTGTTTGCCGTGATTGCCGACTTGATTGCCGTGATTGCCGATGATTTCCTAGTTATTTCCGTGATTTCCGGGTTGTTGCCCACTGATTGCCTTGTTTGCGGACGTTATTGTCGATTATTGCTGCGATTTTCGATGTATTTCAATGATTATTCTGATTCTGTACAGCTTTCATTAGCTGGAACTTTTTGTGTTATTATATTATTTCTATTTTAAACTTTGCCTAGTTCATCAAAAACAAGAAGGTAATTTCGTTTTCGATTATAACA
This sequence comes from Ctenicera cuprea, assembly GCA_958336395.1. Lineage (NCBI taxonomy): Eukaryota > Metazoa > Arthropoda > Insecta > Coleoptera > Elateridae > Ctenicera > Ctenicera cuprea. Next base: position 26,932,817 of record OY284487.1, on the reverse strand, counting down.
TTTTGGTGTTCAACTTGAAATCTTGTACATTTCTCATTGCAATTTTATGTAAACAACATTAATATTTAGTGGGTAGGAAAAACCATTATCTAGTATTACCACAAAAATTGTAATGGTATTAGGTGTGATCTAAATTTCAAGACAATACTAATAATTGTTACTTCTGTATACTTTCTGTATATTATATTTAAAATTGCTTCATAAAATATTGTGGAAAATATGGGATGAACATTGGGTAAACGAATATATAAATGCATTATACTGAATACAAATTATATTGAAATTCAGAACTGAAATTATAATCGACATCAAACTAATATTTTTTATTGTCTCTGCCGGTTTGGGTTTTGACTTTTCTCTTAAGTTTCCTGAGGAATTTTGTCTCGGCGTTTTTTTTATCAGAAGGGAAATGTCCTCTAAAATGCCAGTGAAAATTACAAAGCACCCATTTTTTGACATACTTTTCTGGACGTAGTTAATTTTGCCGCGTAGTCGCACATGAAACAGATACTTTTAGCGTGCAGAAATCGCTGTCAATTTCTACAGATAGGTCGCCAGCTTTTTCTACAACTACATTTAAAACATCCCATTTCGAAAATTCAAAAACACTTTTTAAATAATTTATTGCTACGGTTCGTTTATGGTCTACGCCGAAAGCTTTTGGCGATGGTTTTGTTTGTTCCTTATTGGTTGATGTATCAGAATCGTTTGAATCCCGTTTCCTATTTTTACTTTTCCATACTTCTGCTGAAGTAAGTAAAGGGATGATTTCATGTAAATTTTCGAACTTCAAATTTTAACGGAAATACGCGGTTTGGGGTCCAAGGAACCCAAAAAAGTTTTTTTTAATGTCCGTTTGTGGGTGGGTGGGTGCGTTCGTTTACCTGTATCTCCGGAACCCCTTTCCCGATTTTTATATGGTACATAGCGTTGTAGTGAATCTAAAGACAAATCAAATGATTTTTTCCAAATGCTGTATCTTTAATGCACGATTATTCAAAAGCAAAATATCTAATCTACACAAATTGTCACATTATTAAATTTTGCACATTTTCAAAACATTATTCCTCAAAAACTGCCCACACCATTTTTTTGAACTTTCTTAGTCGATAGAGGTTGCAATGAACTACAAATTCGTTTTTTACTAATTTCCCAAATTTTACTCCAATGCCTGCCCAGAAATTAAACCTTTTGTTTTTGGTATAGATTTCTTTATAAACACTGTTTTGAAATTTTGAATACATAGCGTTGTGGTGCATCTAAAGATAAATCAAATGCTTTTTTTCAAATGCTGTATCTTTAAAATGAAACCCGCTACGAATTTTTGAAAATTTTAACTTTAATGCCCAATTACTCAAAAACAAAATATCCAATCAATTCAAATTATCCTTATTTTGGAAAATATGAAAATTGTGAATATACTAGCTAGGTTCAAAGTTTTAAACATATTCAAACAATTTTTCTCAAAAACTGCCCACAACATTTTCTTGTAAACTTTCTGAGCCGATAGAGCTTGCAACGAACTACAAATTTTTCTTTACTTTGACACCCTCTAGGAATTTTTGAAAATTTTGAAAATTAAGGAAAAAAACGATACCTTTTAGTATCAACAACGTGTTTTCCGGCAGTTATGTGATTTTAAATACGCCTATCAATTAGCTCTAATAAAAATAAATATTTTTCATTCTTTGCAAATTTTTGATAACTGTGTAAATAAAGCTGTTATAACTATTTTCGTGAGCGCTTTAAATATCTTAGCGCCTGTCACGTCGCGTCGCGTCGTAGGAGCGCGCGCAGCCCGTAATTAACCAACGTCTTGCATCTGCAGCGGGCTTGTACCGGCTAGATTAGATGTAAATTTCCATCACTTCTTGCGAGAATATTTAAAACGTAAAAAGTATGGGAATGTACCAGCGACCTGTTTCGCCCATTTTTTCTGTACATGAGCAGCAACAATCTAACGTTTTGTTGGATATTTTTCTTTTTGCTGGCGCATTTGATTTTATACAATGGCTTAACCAACAATTTTTTGTGGCCAGAAATATCGTTATAATCGAGGCATATATTCCGTAAAATTCCTTATTTTTTCTTCATCTAATATTAAATTTGGTGAGTATTCCTTTGCAAACCTTTCCATCTCAACATCTTTTTCTTGGAACTTACTTAGGGAATGTATGTTATCAAATCTCGTATAGATTAGTAATTGTGTTAAATATTTTGGTAATAAGATATTACATTCACTTGAAATTTGATCAAAAAATACATTTTATTCCTGAAAGGGAAGATCAAGAAATCTTACGATGGTTAGGCTATATACTCCTCAATGTAAAGCACACAGTGGTACACTTTCATAAGTATATTTAACTATCTAAATGATATGAGATATGAAGATTAATAGCCCCACATAAAGTTTACACACATTATGTTATTTTTTTAATTTGTTATTTATCTAATATTTGCTAGTAACTAAACAATAATTATGTAGTAAACTAAGTAAACACAAGCTAAATAATAATTAGCTGGGAATTACGTACTTTTTGATTTCGTCCTAAACGGGAACAAGCTTGGTTTTAACTAGTTCGCATTATCTATGTACTGTAATAGTAATAAAAAATACAAAATTAAGACTTAGCTTTCGACTAGCTTCGATTACACCCGCATATTTTCGTTAATCGTTTACTTACTTTCATTGATTTCCGTTGTATTGCCGTGATTGCCCCGTTTGCCGAGTTATTGCCGTGTTTGCCGAAATATTGCCGTGTTTGCCGAATGATTACCGTGATTGCCGAAAATTTGTACACCTATTGCCGCTAGTGAGACACCCCTCGAAAAAACATATATGAAAATAAATCAAATTTTTGTTTTTTTGGCCACTGTAATATCTGCCTTTTATGTATACTATGTGTAGCGGCGGAAAAGGCAAAAAATGGTTTAAATTTTTCACTCACGGTATATGCATTTTTTTCTATGTTTTTAACAAATATGTGAAAAATCGGATTTAACTGCAGAAATCGTCCTTAGATCTTCCAATTATGTCTTGTATGTTAAACATTCCATTGGAATTAGTACCTTGGCTCTTCTTAATGTCGCGGCGCTATATCACATTTGCTGTATTTCTAGGTCACCAACTTGACAACTAACATACTTAACAGGCGCGCGCGAGGTGCAGCTCCTAATATATTTTAACAAACTAACATTACCTTCGGTTTTCCGATAATAACTAATAATGCGTTTTTCTGGTTTAATGATGCAATTAGTCCATTGATTAAGGCATTCATATTTTTTTTAAATTAAGGTGTCACTTCAAAATTATGCATTTTTAAATACTAGGTATTAAAGGAACTTGCTTTGTTAGATATGATACTATCATAATAAATATCTTCGGTGAAAATACTATTTCAAAGATGATTATGTTCGTATTTGCACTTTAAGCGGCTTTGATTTTGATATTAAATTATTTCTCTACTTTGTTTATTTAGGCCTCTTAATTGGCTTCCAAAAATTAGCTAATAAGTTAAGGAACTACGTGTATTTAAGGCAATTATTTAATTTAAAGAGTTTACCTTAATTACCAAATCAGTGAGGTCGTAAATTGCCTCCCCCCCTTCCCCTACTAAGGTTTGAATGGTTTGATGTGAAGCTACAAAATTTGGGTTATTATTATTAAAGAACAAATACATTTTTTGAAAAACAAATGCCAACTTAAAATGCACGGGGGGTTGAGTGACCGACTCCTCATTTGAAAGATTTCCTTGAGTAGAGTATAATCCTAGATTTTGGAAAAGTTTTGTAGATTCAAAATGCAAATTACAGGCTTTTAGTTTATCTGTTTCTGATATTAAGCAAAACTTGAAAATGTAGTAGGCAAAACAGCAGAAGTTGAAACAATTAAAAGCATTATTCTTTTTATTCTGACATTCTATTCAGTTAATGTGTATTGCTCATTTTTGAATTTTTACTGTTAAAACCGGCGATACTAATAATTGTGTAGTGATGGAGATAATCGAATGATTGCCATTCGAATGCAATTCGAATGTTTCTATGCTATAAAAAGTAGTAGAAAATGTTAGAAACGCTCGTCACTCGATTCTCGAACGCTCCTATAGAAGTATTCTCGTTCTAATCGTCTTCCTCGAACCGCTCGGCAAAACAGCGTAAACATTCAACTTTGAAGAATATTTTAATACTATTGTTATTAATATCATCACATTTAATCGTTAATTCCGCTCTGTTTTTGGGTCATATTTCTATAAACCGCGAAAGTGGATACATTTTCCTGTTTTATAAATCATTTTTTTATGAGACCAAAGACAATAAATATCAGAATGTTTATATCAAATCATTATTATCTCGTCCTCTTCCGTACTTGCATAAAAGCGCTCGTACACCGTCTATTATTTCGGAATTCGGAATCGGATAGTTCAATGCTGTAATTAACTGAATCCTGATGCACATTCATGTACTGATGCACAACTAATTGTATGATGGGCAGTGGCTACGTTTTATGTGACCTCGGGCTTAATGCTTAGTAGATTAAGCACAATCTTGTTTATTTACGTACATAAAATAAACTTCCGCCTACTTCTTTAATAGTAAAACAACATTAATTTTTACAGTAATATAAATTTTCTTACATTTCACGTGCGGCCTATTTTTAAAACAATATTTTTATATATATTATATATGTATATATATGAAAAGAAATACATTTTTCTTTTCTATAAATCAATATTTTTTTTTATGAGACCAGGAATAAAGGCATCTGTTGTTTAAAACTATTTCCCAAAATATTCGAACAATAACTTTGGAACATGCAACAATGAAATTTGTGCGAAGAAATTCAATTTTTTAAATATACAACCAATTTAAGAAAACATATTTATATTTTTTAGAGCAACATTAAAATGTTCAATTACGACCCTGCGTCAAAATGATTACAAGAAACAATATACAGAGCAGTGGAAATTGCTGTGTTTGTTATTCCTTAATAGCAATCAATAATATCAAATGTGCAAGTCAAAAATTCTTATCCGGTTGTGATTCTGCGGCTAAGCTAAAAACACAGCCGAGGTGTCTTCCTGTATTTGCATCATAATTCCATAATAGAATGCCACAACTAGTAGCGTCATCGTATCATGTATTTGCAGGAGGCTACTGTACGAAGCATCGCTTCAACGCCCGCTTTCAAAATGGACAAAATAAAAAATTTTAAAATCATAAATAATTCGAATGATATTCTGTAACCTTTCGAAATATTTAAATTATCGAATAGGTTCGATTATTTTCGTTCGAAATATTTCATCACTGCAATTATGGTATAAGATAAGTTTTCTTAAGTTGCGTTTTAAAATGTTGTCATTTGTTTCTGCATCGATAAAATTTTTCTAAAATTTTGTATTATACATCTATACTCAAAGAAACCTTTTAAATGAGGGGCCATTTCCCGCTTCCCGCGCGATTTGCTATTTGTTTTAAATGGCGCTTTGTCGCCATTTCGTATATTTAAGTCGGCATTTGTTTTCTAAAACTAGTACTCTAATAATAATAACGGAAAATTTGTACCTTCACATCAAGCCATTTACATGTTAGTAAGAGGTGGGGCATTTTACGACCCCACTATAGTGTGAAAAGATGATACGTTCATTTAAAAAGTATTTGCAAAATTTAAAAAGCGCACTTATTTAAATGGCACGAAAACATTGAATGCGCATTTTTCAACTGTTTCGTGGTAATTATTGTAAATGAGTAATTAAGCGATGCATACACATATCCTTCTCTTATGTAGTTTCATTGCAAATTCCTTTTTGTTTACGCCTGCAGATGAAATTTGGTAATAAAATAACAAAACCACCTGCTTTGTGGTCACCGTGTTTTGGTTGCGCATGTTACAGAATCTTAACTAACATAAATGTAACGTATTTGTTATTAAAATTTCTTTAATGACCTTCCAAGTAAATATTTTGAAGAGAAATTCTTCTCGAGAAAGCATACCTATGATTTATTCATGATATTGTGTAGTTGTTCTGATTAGTGCTAACTTTTTAAAACCATAACTTTACGGTTTTTGTTTTATTTCAACGAAAAGTTTTATACGTATTAGGTATTACACCATAAAGTACTTATAACAGCAGCTGACATACTGTACTAAACCCTTATATCCGTTTTGAGTTCTAGGTCGAGTAAGGGTTTCGGTTGAATGCAAGGCTACTGCGGTTTTTAAAAAATATATGTTTTTGTTTGCTTTTAATTATGTACAAAATAAAAACTTGATTATATTACGTCCTTTGAATTCTTTGCTAAAATTACTAAATAAACTAATTATTAGTAAACATTTATTGTTATAAGCAGTGGACACGGAGTGATTAAAAGTTACGCTAAATGGCCAATATGTCAGATACACGATAAAAGAACTGGCAGAATGCAGCTATTGTAACTAAAATGTTCAAAATGGTAACAATATACGAGGGCGGAGTGAGAAGGCTGGTAAAAATTAAAACGAGGAATAATTTATTCGACCAAAAAACAATTCATTTTTCAACGTAGTCTCCTTTTAGGTCGATACACTTAGTCCAACATTTTTCCAATTTTTTGATCCCTTCCCAATAATACGATTTCTCCAACTCTTCAAAATAGGCGTTTGTTGCACCGATGATCTCCTCATTAGAGCCGAATCTCTTTCTGCCGAGTTATTTCTTCAAGTTCAGAAACAGGGAATAGTCGCAGGGGACTAAGTCTGGAGAATATGGTGAGTGTAGAAGCAATTTAAAGCATAATTCATGGATTTTGGTCATGGCGACTACACACGTGTGCACCCGTGCATTGTCTTGAAGGAAAAGAACTTTTTTCTTCGCCAAATGCTGTCAATATTTGCCGTTGATTGTTTTTCACTTTTCAAGGTAACTTTAAATTTTGGCCGCTAGAGGGCTTAAAAAAACAACATAATGCCTAATAATGATATTCGTAATTAATTGTTTTTAAGTTGGTTTTGAAAACAGAAGAGTGTTGCACTTTAAGTGTTTTTTTTTATTAATTTGTTCAAACAGTCGACAGTCCCCAAAACTTAGCAGCATTGGAATTTCAATTTCTTCTCTTTCGGAAAACTTTTCGATTTTTCAACAGGAAATGTTTAAAAAATTGTGAAATGAAGTGGGACAGAATTAATAACAATATAATCTTGCTATGAAACGTGCGACAGAACCAAAATTAACAATATTGCTTCTGCCGTTTGTTTTACACGCACTGCATTGCTGAGCTAGGCTACTTCGAAATAAACTTTTTTACGTTATTGTTTTTCTAAAAATTTCATCATGTAAGACTATGAACATTTAAGATAGTTGAAAAGAGAAAGAAATTCTCCATCCAACAATATCAAGAAGTCCTTATGTTCACATATAAAAAATAGTCCATGACGCCATTGATCTGACGTCATCAAAATAAAAACAATTGCTATCCCCTAAGATGATTTTCTTAATGATAGCAGCTATTTAGTTCCTATGCCCAAACCTGTATATCTTTGCAATTTTTATATTTTTTGTTCTAATTAAATATACCTATTTTCGTATTGCTCTTATTTTTTTGCATTAATAATATATAAACGAACAGCAATTGTGATGGGTTTTATCAACCATAGTAATTGCATTTCGAAAACAATTAATTATTTACGTTAATAATTACCACCAGAATCTTATATACGTATGCTATTTCTGACAATTTCTACTATCATTTTTATATTTTAATTAATTTTGTTTAGATAAGAACAAGCGGAAAATTGAAAGTGGCAAATAGTTTTGAATGGAATTCTAAATTCTAGGGCAACCGTTTGACTTTGCTCTCATTTAAATATCGTTGCTGCATAATAATTATTAAAACTTTCTTATATCTCAAACTAACTTTTTAATTACTACTGAAAAATATGTTTACATAAATTAAGAGTAAACACATTCTATTTATTTTTCTATCACTGATAATTTTTTAGTGATGGGTGATAGATTGTTTATTCAACTGATTATTGCTGATATGCCCGAATATCTTAGACAATTAGTGTTAATTACATGTGGTTAATTAAATTTAAACTTCCATTTTATGTACGCACTAAAAAAATATGCGTAGATATTTGCTTTAGTTTGATGAAAATTAAATAGAATTAGTGCATATTTTGTTGTCTATGGAAATTTGAGCATAGAAAATGTAGCTCTTACAAGTCTAGTAAAATTATGAATTTCTAAATAAATTTTACATATCAGGTGCTTTTAGTGCGACCATGAATAGAACCGCTAATGCACGTGAATCGTTTCACTCTAACTTTAACGGCAATTTTTATAAAACGCATTTGTCGCTGTTTGTATTTATGAATGTTTTACTTGATTTACAAACTGATACATACGTTAAACTACATATTATTAATGAAGGTACTAAAATTAGGAATCCTACAATAAAGCGTCGGCATGAATTTGAAAGAACCAACATTTATCAAGTTCACATAATATAGGTAGGCTCAACTTTAAAATATATAATGTATTTACTATTTTTTCAATCAGACTTTCAGATCGACATGAAACTCGGTAGTGTAGTGCATATAATCAAAAATTGTCTTCCTCTATGATTATTAGAATGCGCAAATATTTGCCGACTGATTGTTGAGTAACACACTTATAATTTCCAGAACATTGTTGCAGCCGCTGTTTTGTAGCTTGAAATGTTTGAAGAAAAGCATTCGACATGTCTTAGCGCCTTGCATCAAAATCTACTTTTTAAAAATAGTTTAACGTTACAGAAAAACATCTAACATCTTTTCCTATCGCGACCTCATTCCTTTTTTATCGTTGATGGTTAGCGAGACAAACCCTGCAATCCCATCAAAAATAGTTCACTCTGTATATGTAAGAAAACGAAAATATTATTGCCTATTACTACGTTTTAATGTGATCTTTTGGCTTCCCTATATCCACCTCCACAAAATTTTCAGAAGTTTTGTGCAGGTTGTTTATTTGCAAATTTGCGAAACTTATTTAAATAAATAATATGTTGTAGAACAAATTTGGCGAGGAAATGCTTTAAAAATGTGTAACACCATGATTTGCACACAAAAAATTGTTTTATAACTTGCTACATTTTTATTAGTCGAAAATTTTGAAATGTTTTGTACCAAAATATTGGCGAAAATCTTGGAAAAGTATAACTGCTAATTTAAAACTGAGTTTACCATCTAAAAACAATTTGGCTGTCAAAATAGTATTGTTAAAACTTCTGAAGAACGGTCAAATATTTCTTACAATATAGTAAGCTTTGATTAATTTCGCTTTACCTTGGACCTTTCTTACATTAACCTACGTTTGATATACGAACACTTATTCCGTTCTTTATCATCCTTATTCTTTTTCTATATTTAATACCTGCACGCTATTCTAAACATGGTAGTTCAAGAGAAATTGTACACAAAACAATTCGCAATTGGTCGAGATTGCCGATAAGCAACGGTTACAACCAAAAGAGCGTGTTTTCATTTCAGCCATCTATACCAAACTCGCTGAAATTTTGAGTCTTGTTTATGCTATTACTTTTGGCGGCACAAACAAATTAACATAAGTCTTATGGAAAGCCACAACTATGTAATAATGTACTTTAATACTCAATTTTTTTCAGTATACCATGTAACAATAACTTCTTGATGTTCGGTCAAACAGAACGAGCTTGCTCCTATGGCCACAACTATAAATACCTAGTTATCATGTACCAAATCTTAACTCTTGTACCGTTAAACGGTATAGAAACCTCTTTTGAAGTTTGTCCATACTTTCCTACCGTGCGCTAAATGTATCGTTGTATGACAGTTAAATTCATTACTCTAAGCACATTCTTATTGTTATTTTATACTAAGTTGTTCTCGGTCTCTCCCTAGTTGGTCTACCTTTTATTTTAATTTCCCATAAAATTTTTAGATATTTGTTCTAAACCATTCTAGCCATATGTTCGAAGCTACGATGCGTCGATTGCGTTGATTGAATTCTATTAATTTTATTATCTACACTCCTACCAGATTCTCTTTCTTTTTTTTAATTTCCAACTCTGAACTATATGTCAGGGTGGCGACAAATATCGATTTGAATACTCTTGAATTACCTTCATCTGTTTAGATACCACGCGTTTATAGAAAAAAAAAATATATAGTACACAAGTGTGGTTGCCATTATTCTAATATCTAATTTTATGATGCCTATCTTCCCTTATCGTAGGTATTTGACAGCCGTAACTTATTTAACTTTATCCTGTAGTAATTTTAACTGTAACATTTTGATGCTTTCTGATTTAACCATTACTTTTGTTTTGGCTACGTTTACCTTCATGTAGTATTTTTTATCTTCTCCCAGATTTGCAGATTATATTGCACATTCTTTTATTGATATAGTTTCCATTCTATGATACTCATAACGTATTCTTTGTAGTTCCTTCGTGCATTTTTTTATTACATCGTCCATCAACACTGAAATTCTTGCGATTCTTTTTATATGTTCTGACATAATTTTTCTTTCTTCTGTAGAGACTTTTAATATCTATTATGAGACCTCTACGTAGCTGGTCTTTCTCAATATTTGTCAGGTTGCATCCCTCGGTACCATATCGAAAGCCTCAGTAAGATCCGTAAAGTATTATTGTAAAGATCTGATCTTGTGTACGTCTCTCAGGTCTGAAAGTACCTTGGGATACCTTTAACGTATTTCATAGTGTTTCTTTCAGTATCGTCATATAAACTTTCTTATGTGAACTCAGCAGAGATATGTCCCTGCAGTTCCCATATATTTTGCTACCACCACTCTTAAGAATTGGCAATAATTGGCATTGCGACTCCCCAGTCTCTTGGCACTTGTTCACCTATCCTCGTTCTGTTCTAGTAAGTCTATTTAGTAGGACTTCCATATCTTCCTTATTTCTTCTGCGGTTATGAGTAGTTTATCGGTTTTGTTTACAGTTGTTTAAAAAGCCATTTTTTTCTAAAGCTTTTCAGCATTCGATAACAGTTTTTAGGATACTGGCGGTTTTACCGAAATCTTCCCATGCTTACTTTTGGCTTCTAGGACTGGCTCTTTATTTTTTATCACTTACTTTTCTTTTATCTCGTTTGTTTATCTTCTTCTAGGAGTTGAAATTCGCATCAAACAATGTTATCATAACTCAAAAATTTCTAAAGTTTGGTTAGTATAAAAATACCTCCGAAAAAGATAAATATTTCTGCTGTTTAGTATCAAACTTGTAGTACATTTGACATTGCAAGATATATGAGTATACAATAATTATTTATATGATTTAGTCAACATCAATAACATACTGTTGTGGAATTACCTGTTCAAGGTAATATTAGATGTGAATCCACAATTTAACAATACTTCCATTATATGACACACCATATAAAAATTGCGAGTCCAGTAATGCTTCAAGGTTATGTTTTTTTTTCAGAAATGCAGTTAACATACACAGTTGTATAGTTAATGGCTGATTTTATTTAGCAGGCACATGTATATTATTGAGCAATAATAGCGCTGTAAATCCCAATTGCTACCTGTTAGGTATTCATACATCTACGCCGATATTATTACCGCGTAATTGAATAGGCGATTATGTTGCGTGGTACACATTTCGGAAATGAGGTCTTAATTGCGTGATTCCGTCCGTAAATCATTGGCACTAATGGTATTGTAGTGTTGGATTAATAATCATTTTGTTTGCTAGCAATTCACCGTAGTAGAAAATTTGGCGACTTCTTGTTAAAATGAGCTGAAGAATTACAAGTTTTTAGAATGTTGAAGGGCACTGTAATTATCATTTGTAGTCGGTGTTGAATAATAATAACAATAAAATGAACTGCTAATGTCTTTCTAAAAATATTTTTTAATCGGAGTTATTAACTTGTTAAATAATTTCCGCGAAGCAAATCCTTTCCGTGAACTTTAAAAATAATAACTGTGCTTGATAGGTTGAAACACTTTCAGAGGTATTTTGAACTAAAATTTAGATTCACATAAAATCAAAATTTATACAAATTTATTTCAAAACCTGTATGCAACCAACGTTTGAGGTACTTGACCCCGATAATTAGAATGTCATCAAGAGAGAAGTACCGGTTATCGGAACTATCTGATAAAATCGGTATCCGGGTTTAGTCCAAAAAATCCGGTAAGTGAGTATTTATTTATAAATGCGATATCCGCATTTATCTCATATTTAGGTGTAATGTTGAATAAATCTACTGTCATAAATTTGCTCCATGGATAAACCAGGTGTACATCTTAAATGTAATAATGTGCTAAATGTGTAATAATTACGTTCATCCTTGAAACTTTAGTTCTATCCATAAATTTAATTTTTCATTGAAAGACAATAACCTCTAATTTTAATCATTATACATACTCTCATGTCATAAATAAAAGGCCAAAATCTATAGATCAATGTTTCGAAAAACCAGTTGTATGAAGTACTAAAACGCTGAAGCTTACTAATTTATGTATAAAATTGCTAATCAAGCCTGACAGTTTCTTTTCTAAGTTAGGTCGTTGTATAAATGCAGGGTAGTAACTCTACATTTACTCGTATTGTTTTTTAGTATTCAGATTTCTACTTTAAAACAACCTCAAAATCGCCCATCGTTTGTTACATTACTAAGTTAGAGTAACAGTAGTTGCAATATTATTATATCCATTTGATTTTAATAAATGGATCATTCGCTACTTTGTACGTGATTAGAAAAAAAACAACAATCATGTTAATGTCAATTTTTTTAAATATTGCTATGGTACCTTGAACCCGGTTTGTTTGAACTGGAGTATTGTTTTTCTTAATGTCAGTCTTTGGAATGCTTGTTGCATTTTAGTTTACAATCACAGATTTGTAAAGACAGTAAGTTATTGGTATTCAAAGTTTTAAATTTCAGGGATGGTTATTTTTGGTATATTTTCTTGTTTGAAATTTAAATAACGTGGTTAATAAAAATCATTTTTATTTGTCAACATCTGTGGAGTTTGTATTCACTGAGGAACACAATCAGACTGGTACGATTGTGGTTTATGTTAATTTTAGTTATGAATTAGTTTAGAAATGCTTAAGAGTTTTAAGATATAAGCAGTTTTAAACTTACTTGTTTTGTGCATCGTTAAATATCATTTTTGGGGGTTATGGATGTGAATGTCATTTTGATACTTTGACAAGTGTAAAATAGAACATTCGTTGATCATGAGAATTATTAGTTTCAAAAAGGCAGATCAAAGGAAGAAGCCAAAGGAAGAGGAATTTTGGTTAGTTACAGCTCGTCTTGTAAACAGAGGCGCAGAATTTTGGACTCCTAAAAGAAAAGAGAAGCAAAACCAGTCTTATTGAATGAAAATAGTGTTTTCTAGTTAGATAAAATCTATAACAAAACGAATACAAGTATTTTGAATTACATTAAAGGTATTCAAAAGTAAGAAGTATAAAAGCAATCCAATACGTGTTTGAGGCTACAGTGGAGGAAGCTGCGAAATTAAATTAACGATCTTGAATAAATAAATAGTAATAAGATTGTTTATTTGGAATCGAGTGGTGTTTTTTTTCGTGAAGAAACTAAGATAAATGTTTGTTTTAAGAAAGGTTTATTTTAAAATTTTTTTAATCCCCTATAAATTAGTATAACTTCAAAATGACATTTAATAAAGTCCTTTGTAAGGTGATATTTGGTTGTGTGTTTCTGTTTCAATCATCTTATCTTATCATTTTTTCCTAAAGCTTAATAACAGCCCTGAAATTAACATTATATTCATCACAACTAACATTATATCTTAAGTTCCATAGTCCGGATGTCTAGTCTGTTATTTATTCAGTATTTAAATTATGAAGCTATAAATTTATAATAAATTCCCGCATAATTACTATAAATAATGTAAATATATACTTGTCGCTTTAAGTACTTTTAAACGAATTATATACGAGATTATTACAGCAACGCAACTATATGTTTAACCTTGTAGTTTGTTGAGTAACGAATTATTTGTTTGTCCAGCACGTTTATTATTTGCAGTGATTTATAAGCGTAGAATATGAATGGTCACGGGTTTTAAAAATACTACACAAAACAATTTTATGAATATGTCATTTTAATCGATCCACTTTTTATCTAATACCATTTCTTCCCCACTTCACATGTTTCACGTATATCTGAATGGATTAGAGTACGCCCATGGTTTTTGTTTACATATTGAATTTTAAGGAAATGTTTTGCTGTTCTGGGACCAAAAGTCCGGTCTTTGCATAATAAAACATAAAAACAGTTTGAATGAACTTTAGAAGTTCATTCGAACAGTTTTTATTACTTTGGTTCACAAAAATTTAATTATATCGTAAACCGGAAGAATAAGCGACTTTTGAAAAGGGTACCTTTTTTTTGTCTATTTTGATCTACAGGTTGATTATAAATTCAAGGCCGATTGATTCGCTCATTTAGTATTCGCGACAGAAAAAAAATATGTAGGTTAAAGTTATACAGTTTACGGTGACGAGTATTTTGTGCATACAAAACTAAATAGCCGACTTCTGATTACAGCGGAAGCATCTATATCATTGTTTTTTTAAATGTCACACAATGTAATTTTTAGGCTAGTTCGATTGCACAATAAATTATGTTTAAAAAACTGTTATACTACTATAGGACTTAAGCTAATAATGAGCGAGATTTAAGATTTAAAGCTACGTATGTAACCAATGGAAATGGTTCTTATTCAAGTAATCTTAACGCTGTTCGTAAAAAAAATGACAAAAACAATAACTAAACGTGCAATTCATGTTAATTAGACGTCAGTTGGTTTATGTTTTAAGAATATCTAAACAAAAAATCTATAGGAGTTAGGTCAGGTGATCTAGGTTGGCACCTAAAAGCGCATTGATTGGAAAATTAAAAGAAAAGTGCCTTAGTTCATTCACAAACTTTGTTGTCGCAAATGATAAACGTTTGTTTATCGCTTCTATTATTTTCGTAACAACAGCTTCCTACGACCAATTGCAACAGATTTATAATCATTACTATTGCTTACATACGGTGCTTTAAATAATAAAAAAAACTCGTTTGGTATTAACTTTAGGCTTACAGTTGTATTATAGTTTCTGAAACAGAATTTATCACAATCAAACATATAAGGTGTTCCATTAAAAAAAATAAATATATAATTGCTTCCGCTTAAACCGGAAGCCAGCCATTGTATTTTCTTTGCCCAAAACATTCGTCACTATAAACTATTACTAATACATTTTTTTTGTCGCCAATATTAAATGAGCAAATTAACTAGCAATAAACTTATAATCAACCTGTATAGTATACGCTTTTTAAGTCGAAAGTTAGAAAATTGTGTGTTTAAGATATATGGTAAGATATACCTCGAGCACCCTCTACATTTACGCCCCTGGCTGATGAATTTAAACAAAAACGAGTAAAAATGTAAATCAGCAACAGTAAAATATTTGTACAAAATTTAAATCAAGTATCTCAATTTAGGGCGGAAATATTAGTTTCTGCGTGTATTCTCTTTAAAGGGTTTTATCTGAAAAAGGGTATTCTACGCATACGAAAAAATCCACGCCTGGGGCGCGATATCTCTACCATTAGCCAATTAAAAAATTTACAAATTTCGTCCAAAATTTGGAATGAATCTGTTAAATGATATTAGGAACAACTTTTTATTAAAAACACCCGTAGAGGGTTCCGTTTGGTCGTTTACAAGAATATTTTAATTAAGTGACCCCCCAAAAAGACCATTATTCGCAAATAAAGCTATCATTATGAAACCATAGGACTCTGTTAATAAATGAGGGGCGGAGTGCGAAGGCTATGCTAATATAGGCGCACTAGAAAATGAAGCTTGTATATATAGTTTACGCATACTAACATGCACATTTGTGCGAACGCGATGTCTTTACCAACCCTAGTCACCGCCACCATTGACTATAGGGACGCTGTACTTCAATATACACTCATTTAAATAAGCGCTCAGATTCGTATTCTACGGATTTTAAATAGCAGATCTGCGCAAGTACAATATCCCTATTGCCCCCCAGTCACCTCCTCCATATGGTGGTGTCAAGTGAACATATATACATAATCTCATTAAGAAAAGATCTATGGTAAATCCCCTATTTGCCGTCTAGCACTGTTTAATTTTTCTCTGCAAACCTTTGCCTAGGTCACCTTTATAATTGTTAAATACCTGTTGGGTTTTGTCCTGTCTGTCTATTATATTAAAAATACTTTGTTTTTGTAATTAATACGCCAATACATAGGATATTATTAATATTCATGTTGTAATGTTTTTACGTTTATTGTATTTAACATTATTTTGAAATAAAAGTAACAATAGTATATTTTGCAACAAGAGATGAAAATACCGTTCTTGCCGTGAGCGGACAGTTGGGGCAAGTTGGGGCAACGTATTTCATCTCGAGTAGGAAATGCTCTTTTTTCTACGATGTTGCAGTTTCAAGTTCAAAACTTTCAAATTCAAAACTTTCAAGTTCAATTTAATTCAAAACAAACTGTCACAATGCCAATTACTGAAATTACTGTTTGTGAAGTTGTTTCCATAGCAATAAATGCATTCTTTCCATTAAATTTGTCATACTTATTTTCATCTCTAGATGTGAAAATATTTTCATCTCTAGAGTTAAAAAATATCTGTTTCATGTAGAGTAAGCCGTGGAAAAATTGCTATTTTCACATATATGAGAAAAAAAAATTTTCTATACTTAAGTAGGTATATTGAAAACAATGTTTTAAATTTCACGCAAATACACGTAATTGACATAGTGGTAACCGCCAACTAGTAAATCTTCCTCCATACTAGGTCTCGACCATTGGTTTACGCATAACTGGCTTAGAGACATCTAATAAATTTCGAAAAAAGCTGGTTAAATCAGCATCTAAATATTTATGCTACAGCAGAACAAGATAAATAAAATTTATAATTTTGTAAAATTATTTGAAACATGTTAAAATTACACCTATTAAAACTGAATTTAAAAATATCTCAGCCGTAGAAATTACGCCAAGGTCGTGTATTATTATAAAGAATGAAGTTTGATTACTTTTTTTAACGAACTAACAAAAGATGTTATTTCGTGCACAATGGACACTGTTTGCACGTATTAATTTTACAATTACTCCGTATCGTTAGCGTGACACGCTTCATTGTTCTAATTTATCGTAATTTGGTTATACAGCAGGAATTAGATAAAATTTTCCATGTACTGCTTAACTCAATGATGCAATCAAAGCCACTTACTTTTATTTTTATTGTTACTACATTTTTGGTAAGTTAATACACGGCCCCCGCAGCCTCGAAAGTTTCTTCCCGTGTGTACGCGGGAATGCTCCCGGAAAGAAAATCCAATAAAAAAACTGAACAAAACAGGAAAACAAACCCACAAATAACAGATCCGAAAAAAATTGAAGAAAGTAAAATCTCCAGGAAAAAAATACCCCAAAAAAATCCAGTCATGGCACCAGGAATAATTTAAATAAATGCGGAAAAAAGTTAGTTACACTTAGCATTTTTCCCTATTTCCAGGAAAGTGCCTTAACGCAGGTTGTCAAAATGTTTTTGAAGTGATAAATACGCACTAAAACATTTACATATTATTCTAGAATGACATTCGCCCTTATTCATGTAAATCGATTAGGAAGAAAGAAACACCTTTCGTTTTCAGGGAAAGTTCTTCGTTAATTATGCAGCGATCCACTAGCAGAAAATAAACCTGCTTTTGTTTAGGAGATGTTTTCCTGATGGTTCTTTTTTCCGGAAAATTATTTTATCAGAGTTGTTTTGTCCGGGGATTGTTTTCTCCGTACACCAAAGATGACTCTCATAAGTAAAAGCAATTTTAACCGCATGTTATTAGTGTAGCCGCATTTTGGAGGAATTAATGTTCGGAGTAACTGGTGGTGCTGACGTGGCATCTGCGAGAGGTCGGGACCTTCGATGTGCAAGAGAACATTTGATTGATACAGCTGGCAGAGAGAGTATTTAGCGTTCGTCTGTGTTACATAATACTGTGTAATATAGTAAGTAAATATTTGCTAGTAAAGTTGATGTTTTTGTATTACGTATTAATTAGTTCTTTCATTAGTTAAGTATGTTTATTATTATTACCGCACGCACTTTGTATCTTTAACAACTCTTCCCAAGCTAGTGAAATTTAGTGTCGCGCAGCCATTTACATAAACAGCCGGTAACTCGACCTACATGTTTCATTCTTTCATTCAGATTATATTCTAATATTACAAACAAAGCTTATACATCCGTTTATATTTAGCTTGCTTGAATACTGTAGCGGACCTCTGCACATAGGAATTTGCGCTTTATATACAGGACGAGCAAAGATGTGGCTTTCAGTAGCGGGGGTTCCTCACCACTAAAAATTCAGGAAAGATTCAGTATTTAGTATATAAATTATTATACAGGGTTGCTAAAAGGTTTAAAAACACCTCCGCATCTCTGTTATTATTAGCTTTAGAATAAAATCCTCCAATAAAAGTTACTCTTATTCTAAATGTTGTATATAACGCACTACATCTCATGAACAACGGTCTACCGAGATCGAAGCACTATAACACAACTTAATTTTTCAAATGACACTTTGTATTTTTGAATCGTTTTGTGGAAGCCCTCTTTGTTCTGCATCTGAATGTGTGCATAAAGCGACGGAAATCTTTATTTTCGTTTTCATCGAAAATATTTTCCCGTGCAACCCTTTAATGTTTTTACATTTTAAATATAGAAGAAAGGTTATTCCACAAAAACGATTTGAATATACACAGTGCCCTTTATAAAAACCAAGTTGTTTTATACAGCTCAGATCCGAGTAGGCTGTACATGAAATGTATTGCATTACGTAGAACACTTAAAATAATGTAATTGTTATTTGAATAATTTTTTTTCAAACGCTTATGACCACGGAGATAAGATGTTTCCATTTTTTTTAGAAATCCTATCTTCTATACAGTAAATTCCCAACTGTCTCATTACAACACGAGGACGGGATTTTACATCGCGACATAGTTTAGCGGCCGTGTTTTGGTAATACATTTTTTGTTGCCTTAGACGAGACCACGTGCGGCAAAGTAAAAAAATTAATCTTTTTACATCATAATTAAGAAAGGGTTTACTTTGAAATAGATATGTGTTTTTCCCTTGCTGTTCTATTTCCATGAATAAAGGCGAATTTAATTTTGGAATTACATGCGAATGTCTAACAAGACCTTTAGTTACATTCCAAAATCGTCGTTAAAGCACAGTCATGGAAATGAGGAAAAGTAATAAGGTTCAGTAAGGTGGGTGGGTTATGATTCTAATTCTGTCTTGATTTTTTTACGGGGGTGACTTTTTCGGCTTTTTTTCGGTTTTTTTGTCGTGGCTATTTTTTCGCGTTTTTTCGTTTTTTTTCACGGGATTTTCTTTCCGGGAGCGGCTCGCAATCCCGAGACCGACTCAGCGGAGAAAACATTCAGTGACCAGAAAAACGGATGGCGTAGCTCACGGGTTGTGCTAGTATGTATTAATAATTATGGGTTTATCTGTTATTGTTGAAGGACTAATTTGATTTAGTTCCGAGGCAGATTTTTCTATTATATTATATAAATATAATCTAATGGCCATACTGAAGTAAGTACACAAAAATTCAATATTAAAAACAACAAAAGTTAGTAGTTATGAAAGCAACGATTTTATAAGAAAACAAGCAACAATGTTGCTCTTGTTTGCATGATAATTAGTTTAATTACTTTGTTTAAATGAACTAGATTGCAACATTAGTGTGCTCTTAAAAGTAAAGCATGTAAACAAAATATCTACTGATAACTTGCAAATATAGAGTTTGAATTGTTAGACTTTAGACAATACATTAGTCATTTTCTAAACAATTTATGAAAAGTGAATAACCCTCGAGAAGGTAAAAATGTTAATGTTTGGATTATTAATTTAATAGGTTGTTTTTCTACGAAAGTGATGTTGCTTTGTACCCTTTCCGGTATCAATTATAATCTTGATATGAATAGGTTCAAGTTCTTGTTGTTTACTCACTTAACTTTCAGAAATTGTTTTCGTCTTAAAACGTTTTTTTCATGTAAAAGGCCTTGTAAATTTGCTTACATCAAAAATCGTTATAACTTTAACCTTGATATTACGGTAAGTGCGGTTTGATTTATGATGAAAAGAGTGCTGGGGTTTAAAAAACAGATATCAGAAAATACGATTAAAGTACTCAAGAAATTTGGGCGGGGGGAGGGGAGAAAGAGTGATTTCACAAAAACTAATGAATTTGACGATTTACTTTGAACGGGAGGTTCTTTATTATCTCTAGTTTATTCGACGTAAAAGCCTTAATTTACAATGTTCTAAATTCATAGAGGACGTCACAGATTCCACAGATTTCAGTGAGGGATTAGATTAGATATGTATGTGGTAAACTATTCTTTTTGGCTACTAACTGCACTTGTATTTTTATAGTCCGAGTTTGAGCGTTATGCTAGTAATCACTCATATAGCGAGTATTCTGTTTTTAAAGTAATGATTGGCAATAGGACGTTACGACAAAATTTTTCTGAAAATTAAAATCGAACAACTTTTAAGGTAAGAGAAAGTCCAGAGCAAGGTAGTCGCTCATTTTTACTTAGTATTAAAATGTCTTAAATTCTATTAAAATGCGACCGTGAAAATTTTCTAATAAACGATTTTAACAAAATACCAAGCGCATGCATTTATTAATTATTAGCACTAAGTTTACGGCACTTGGCCGAATGATTGCTAGAGTTGGCTGTTATTTAGTAATTGTCTTAATATTCAATACTTGGCCAAATATATGGCTGAATATTTTGTCAAATATTCGCGGAATAGTTGAACGAATAATTTGTCATATAATTACCGAATAGTTCGTCTAATACGTGACAGTTTTTCGAATACATAACCAAATAATTAGTCGACAATTCGTCACTTGGTTGAATATATTGCCGAGTAATTTGTAAAATTTTCGCCGAATAGTTGGCTTAATATTTAGCAGTTACTCGAATATTTAACTGAATAATTGGAGTAATATTCCGCAACAGTCGGTACTTTGCCGAATATTTTGTTAAATATTCGCTGAATAGTTGGCAAAGTATACATTATTAGGCTATGAAAAAATGACCGAATATTTGGTATTCGGTCAGTGAACAAAATTTCTACTAGGTGAATCTCTAATAAAAATCAATTATTTTTAAAACCTGTGAAACTCCAGGTAAAGTGCTTTGGTACTTGATCGAGTATATTGCCGAGTAATTCATCAAATATTTTCTGAATAATTGGTCTAATATTTTGCAGTTGCTCCAATATTAAAACGAATAATTGGAGTAATATTCCGTAATAGTCGGTACTTGGCCGAATATTTTGTTAAATATTCGCTGAATAGTTGGCCAAATATTCGTTATTACGCTGTGAGAAACTGATCGAATATTTGGTATTCGGCCAATGAACAAAATCTCTATTAGGTGAATTCCTAATAAAAATCAATGATTTTTAAAACCTGTGAAACTTGAGGTAATGTGCTTCGGTACTTGGTCAAAAAGTAATTAATTAAAAATATTTGTCGAACAGTTAACATAATATTTAGCAGTAATATTCCGTAATAGTCTAGTATTCGTACAAATAGTTTGCCAAATATTCGTTGTTACGCTGTGAGAGACTGATCAAATATTTGGTAGTCGGCGAGTGAACAAAATCTCTAATAGGCGAATCCCTAATAAAAAGCAATTAATTTTGAATCCTGAGTAGCTACAGGTAAAGTGCTTCGGTCGAATATATTGCCGAGTAATTAATCAAATATTTTCCGTATAGTTGGCCTAATATTTAGCGGTTGCTTGAGTATTTATGCGAATAATTGCAGTAATATTCGGTAATAGTCGGTACGTGGCGGAATATTTAGTACAGTATTCGCACAAATAATTTACCAAATATTCGTTATTAAGCCGTGAGAGACGACTGGCCGAATATTTGATATTTGGTCAGTGAATAAATCTCTATTAGTTGAATTCTTAATAAAAAGCAATTATTTTTAAAACCTGTGTAACTTCAGCTGAAGTGCTTCGGCACTTGGTCGAATATATGGCCGACTAATTCATCAAATATTTGCCGAATAATTAGCCTAATATTTAGCAGTTACTCGAATATTTAACTGAATGATTGGAGTAATATTCCGTAATAGTCCGTACTTGGCCGAATATTTAGTACAGTATTGGCACAAATAATTTACCAAATATTCGTTATTAAGCCGTGAGAGACGACTGGCCGAATATTTGATATTTGGTCAGTGAATAAATCTCTATTAGTTGAATTCTTAATAAAAAGCAATTATTTTTAAAATCTGTGTAACTCCAGGTGAAGTGCTTCGGCACTTGCTCGAATATATGGCCGACTAATTTATCAAATATTTGCCGAATAGTTGGCCTAATATTTAGCAATTTCTCGAATTTTTAACCGAATAATAGGAATATTTCGTAATAGTCGGTACTTGGCCGAATATTTTGTCAAATAGTTGCCCAAATATACGTTATTAAGCCGTGAGAAACGACCGAATATTCGATATTCGGCCAGTGAACAAAATCTCCATTAGGCGAATCTCTAATAAAAAGCAATTATTTTTAAAACCTGGGAAACTCCAGGTGAAGTGCTTTGGGAGTATTTCATTTAGAAGTCAGATGCTAAAGTGTATAAAACGAGAAGGTTAAACAAGACTATTTTTTCCAAGGGCATATTGGGGTCGTCCGGCACTGTCTGGTTTTTACGTAATTTTAACGCAGTCCTCAAAATGTTTTTGTAAATCAATATAACTGATTTTCGCAACAGAAAAAATCTGCTGCTAAATTATTAGTTTGAATTGGTATTTCATTTTAAAATTTGAAATACAAATTATTTGTTTTTTGAGGTTAACGCCAAAAAAAGACAGATAGAAAAACAACACATAAATTGTAACGAATAGTACTAAAGTACCTAAGTTGGTATTAAAACCTTAGCAGAAAACACATGCACGGGACTACACCAATATCTATAAACTAAGCATTAAATTTCAAAAAAAATTCCTAAAATAAACAATTATTTTTCCATAGTTTTACATTCACTATAAACGAGTATGCTAAATTATTTTCAAACTTTAAACGGTGATAAAGGAGACAAACTATTTTATGATAATTAGGTAGTAAAATTGCTGCATATTTAATTTTGTACCGGAAATGTAATTTAAAACAACAGCAGTCACCCTTACATTTGTGTTTCTTTATCTTGCTGATTGCTGTACTTAAAAAGCTTTTGGCAGGTATTAATAATTCCAATTCTATGTTTATTAATTAAATGGGTTATGCTACACATATTAAATGGGATAATTTTTGTTCCGAAATATTTTCAGTAAATTATTACACACTTACCCATTTAAAGTCATGTTGTATTGTTTTTGGACACTGAATTCAAGTAAATAGGAAGATTATTTATTTATGTCACACAACAAGGTCTTTTGTACACATAAGTTTATCTGCAAGACGAATATAATAATGTTTAATTATACATCAACTGAAGCTGCTAATGATGCTCTTGCTTGCCCCTTATTTTATTTAAGAAGACGAGAACGAATATGATAACTATTTATAACCCGAGATTTATCTGCATCTGAACATTTCATTCGAACTGATCAAGTCTCGTTTCATTTTGGATTTAATTTGTCACACTTAATTTGCTTAACATTCCGTATCACAATAATTTTGTTATATATGCCTCCGATCGTAAATCATTTTGCAAGAACAACCGCGATGTTTGCAGTCGACAGGTTGTTGCGAATACTGATTTAGGTGAGCACCGCGTTCACTTTCTAAATCCTTTGACGATGCTAAATCACTTAGTATCCCACTCTTTAGCATTAGTTGGTACCGGTTAAAATTTTAATTGAATTATCTTTGTTAATTTTTTTTATCAGTATAACGAAAAATGTAAACAACTTTTTTGCATGTTTAATAATTAGTAGTATTTAAAAGGATAACAGATAAACATGTGGAAAAGACGTAATTTGCAAACTTTACACAGCCAGCTTTGATATTGTTATTAATGGAAAAAATATCACGCAGTGTTTACATTTTTGTAAAATATAATAAAATTTAATAAACAAAAAGAAAGAATTAAAGGTTTAAATTTTATTCTATGACTGTTCGCATAAATGATGATAAAGCAAACTATGATGATTACAATGAGCATTTATGAACATACGAAGTTTTTGAAAAATTTCGTTGCTTGTATCACCAGTTTTTATGTGGTAGTGCGTATTTTTATGTAATTTTGAAACCGTAAAATTAATAATAATATAATTAAGTATTTAAACAATCTCCGCATAAAACTGATTTTATATCACCAAACTTTAGCATATTGTACAAGAGTGCTATTATCAAAAAAGATTAATTAGAATAATCAAATTTATTGGTTATGTCTCCATAACATATTACCAGGCTCATGAGCGCAACACTAATTGTAAAGGGTCCTGTACAACCTTTTACTAGGTGATTACCATTGAACTTCGTATTACCTTAGATAAAATAAGACTTGGAACAAGTAAAAATTTTTTTAGGTGTACACTGTTTTTAAAGTTCAAGGTTCTTTTGTCATGAGTGTAGTTCGAGTTTCACTGCACTTTGCGACCTTGGTCAATTTGACCTTTTTTGTCACTTGTATTTCCTACCTCCCTCCACTGATTCAGCACTTCTCACATAAAATCCAGGATTAAATTTATTGCAATAATAAATAAATTCACTTTTGCAGCCGATACCAAGTTTAAAAAATGTTGCTGTAAGAAAATATACATTTATACTTGTTTTTCTTCTTTCAGGATATTCTTTTGTAAGCTACCTTTGGCTTTTTTCATTAGACCAAATTTTTCTGCGCGAGTTTTTTTTATTTAAGAGACCCGAGCAGACACTGCTAAGACGAAACAGATGCTACGCACCACGGAGATGAACACATTAAGAGCAATTACAGGGAAAACAAGACAGAATCAGAAACAGTGTCATAAGGGACCAATGTAACATCACTGATATAGCCCGATTTGTGAGGAAACGGAAAAGAGAATGGAATGACCACGTGAGCAGAGCTGATGAAAGCAGAATTATCAGAATAGTAAGAGACCAAAAACCACAAGGAAAGAGGAGTCAAGGCAGACCACAAAAGAGATGGGCCGAAAGCTGGATTTCCACGTCGATAGAAACTCCATAGATAATCAAACGATGCGTGAAGAAAAACAGGCTAAGCCTATATAGAAGAAGAAGAAGAAGAAGAAGAAGAAGAAGAAGAAGAAGAAGAAGAAGAAGAAGAAGAAGAAGAAGAAGAAGAAGAAGAAGAAGAAGAAGAAGAAGAAGAAGAAGAAGAAGAGTTTTTTTTATTTAAAAGTTCGAGCTTTACTTCGTTGAAGTTCATT
The DNA here is from genome assembly GCA_958336395.1 of Ctenicera cuprea. Lineage (NCBI taxonomy): Eukaryota > Metazoa > Arthropoda > Insecta > Coleoptera > Elateridae > Ctenicera > Ctenicera cuprea. The sequence continues at coordinate 26,907,335 of OY284487.1, read as the reverse complement.
TTAATTTATTGTAAATAAAACAATTCTTAACTTCAACAGGTTTTGTATTTTACTCTTATATGTATTTCAACGTGTTTACACGTCATTATCAAAGGCAAGATTAAAAGTAAATAGTTGGTTTTGCTATAGGAACAATAAATCTTCATAATTTGATCTTGGTTTTCTATATCTGCGTCCAGATGACTTGATTGACTATGCTGGTGCATACTATGTTTGCATTTGAAAAAATATAATTAGCTGTTAAAACAAATATATTTAAAATTGATCTAATATTACAATTATTTTGAATTCATAACTTCTAGAATGCCACTGCAATCGTAACCGGCTATATTAATCAACTTATACGGTATTTATTTGAAACAAAAATATTTTCATGAGTTAACTAAAAATAATTAATCCTGTAATAAACAAATTAACACGTTATTGTATTTTAAATTTTGGAGGAGTCCTTCAACGTTTACACCGTCCATTCAGCCGCGGATTTCGGAATCTTGGGTAATTAACGGGGTGTAATTAACGTGGGGGTAGGGAAAGAAATCAAAATTAGTTCAAATTTTTCAACGACGAAATTAACCATTTTTTAGGAGTAGAAGCGCGTGAAAACCATCACGGCTAACGTCAAGTATTTAGGTTAGGGAATACGGTTAGTATTTATGATGCCTGATTCTGAATTACATTTGACTGTACTATTAAATTCGGATTGGCACTGATGCTAGCTGAATTCTGCTTCTAGGTTGACGGTCCTAGGTGCTGGTGCCTAGAGATGTTCTGGTATTTTTTTCGGACTGGTCTGGTCGGTTTGGTAGTGGACATACAAACTGTACCCTCTGGCTAGGTTGTTGTCGACCTACAACTCGGCAGATTAACTTCCCAGAGGACTCGTGGAGTGTCCCTGGGTCTGGACTGGTGCCGGTTGTTGTTTGAGGAAGTAATTTTTCTATCACAGAATATTGACTAACTTCCACCCTTTGGGTCATGTGAGGTCGTTATAGTGGGAACGGTTTACGAAGTAGGGATGCCTGCGCGAGGTTTGGCGTGTCGTACCAGCGCGTTAATTTGCAAACAAATAAATACATATTTGCTGATTTTAAATATCATGCTTGTTCATATTCATTTATTTTTTGGGATCTGAAAATATCAATACATGAGCAGCTTGACTGTTATTAAATAACTGATTTAAAACCTTATTTGCATTAAATAAATTGCCATGCGGGGATGTAAAAAATGTTATCTTTCTAATTAGCAAGTAGTAAAATTCTTCTAGCGATATAATACTAGTACACCACAGTTTTATATTACCAAACTGTAGTGTTCTACCTAAATTGGAACTCACTGTATACAAATCGATAAGAAAATTATGATTTAACGTGCAAACATCTCTTAATTACACCGGACACGTACCTTCCGAAAGATGACAGGATGACAAATGCATCTCTCCGTGCATTTCACCAGCCTGCTGGGAATCAAATACCAATCACCTCGGTCTTAAAGTAAGTGTGTAAATGTTCGACGCTTAAACAAAACAGACTGAAAATTACATTCTTAAGGGAATGTTGTGGAAACTTTCATTGTATGAATAATAAATTATGCAATGTTTATGTTGTTAAATACGTTGTTATTGATGATTGAATTAACATTAATTGTACAAATTTATGAAACACGGAAAACGTGTTCATAATTGTTGAACATTACCACCAGTGTAAACGGTCTTGGTCTTTTATGTAGGCTGGGTCTACCAAGGTCAAATAAATATGACAAGTTAACATTAAATATGACAGCTTAAAATGTTGAAATATTTATTTAAATCTAAGGATTTATTTATATCGGTAAAGATTTATTTAAATCTGCAAATGTTTATTAAATATTGAAAGATTTAAATAAATATGTGCAGATTTATCTGAATACATAAAGATTTACTAAATATTTGAAAATTTAAAGTAAATGATTTATTTAAATCTCTAATGCTTTATTAAATGTTGGAATATTTAAACCAAATGTTTAAAGCTTTATTTAAATCTACAACGATTTGTTAAAATAAAAAACATTTAGCTAAATGTGTGTCTATATAATAAATATTGGGACAAATTGCCTAAAATACCGTGAAATGCACAGCAAATTTTTACGTTACACTTGGCGCCCCATATATTTATACAGGGCGATAAACATCGGTACAAAAACAGTTTGTTGCAGAGCCTGCACATGAAACAGTTTAATTCCTTTTTTGTCAACAATTTAAAAGTACGTGCAAAAAATTTTGATATTCTATTATATCTGAGAATTATTCATTTTTAATCTATTTTAAACCTTGACAGTTTTTAAAGTTTTGTATTTAAAACTTTATTTTCATTACAAAAATACACCAAAAACATATTCTTATTGACAGTCGCTAAACCTAAGGTTTTTGAGATAATTCAATGTTTTTGTAATATCGAAGTTTGCGGTTATATTCTACACGTCAAAATAATGAAAATAGTTCCTATAAACATCGCCTCGGAGACATTAGGGTACGGTGTTCTAGAAGCGGTGAGATGGAACCAGAGCAGGACTTTTGGGCGACGCCGTTTGAGTGCTGCCGTTTAGGCGACCGCTGTTTGGGCGCCGAGCGTTTGGGCGCTTGTAGTAAAACAAAAACATGCGTATCGTGAAAAAGTCACTTTAAAATACGATTAAATAATATACCTTTTAAAATAAAAAATTTTGTGAATCAAAAAAGAAAGACGTATGAGTTTAATTTATAGAAAAGTTAATTGAAATGTAGGATTTTTTTGTTGTAACAGTGGGTCACTCTCTCGTAGTTAATGTTCAAGAGCCGGCATTAAATTATTGAATTTATGACATACTTGTCGAAATAATTTTGCTATTTGTTCCTGCTATTGCAAAATAACGTTTAACTGTTCTTATTGTATTGTTTTATTGATCATGCTACCAATACAATGACGTATACAATAATGGTAACTACCACGTTTATAAGCAAACATTTATAAACTATTTACAATAGTTTCTAATACCTACTTTTAATTTTTAATTTAACGCGAACATATTTCCTCTGAGTCGTAAGCAAATATGTTTTAGATTATGTGTTTAGCATAAATTATACAGAGTTGTTGAGACATGGTTCTCCTCCCCACATCAATATTTTGGATATGTTTTTGAAAATAACCCTAATAACCTTATATATTCGTAAATGGAATTAAAATCACAAATCGGTGGCAAAGGTTTGTCAAAATTTGTTTGCGTTAGGTTGGCGATGTTCAACTTCTGTCAAATAGCATTATATGTATTTTTTCAGTTATTCGGATAGAGTTTTTTATTTTCGCTTTAATAGTGTAACTAAATACTGTTACATAACAAAATTCTCAAGATAAATGCAATTAAATGTTCAAGAGTGCCAATAGCCATGGAAACAAATTATATCTACAATTTCCTCAAATAGACATTGAAAACAACTACACTGTGTCCATAAAGTAACCCCCCCCTCCCCCAATTAACTTTTGAACGACTTGATATTTTTCTACAAAATTTGGTGCGCTATAATGGGAAATTAAATACTATTTTTCAGACCATATTAAAATTTTGTATCATCCAAAATTTAAATTTTTTTTATAAGTGGAAAGGGGGGTCGGGTGACACTTCATTTGAAAGGTCTTTTAGTTCTGCGTCTGATCCTAGAGTTTCAAAGAAAAATATTCAGCCATAACAAAATGACATAGTTTGAAGATAAAGAAGTCTATTAAAAAAACTAAGAATTAAAGCAAAAAGAAATTAAATTAAGTGTTCGAAATGTTTACCATTCACTTCTTGGCACATAAAAAGTCGGTTATGAAATTCCTGCCATACATTTTCATAAGTTTCTGGAGTGATATTTCTGCAAACTTCTGTAATGCGTTGCTCCAGTTTTTCAATTGTTTCTGGACGGGTTCTGTACACTTTCGATTTCAGATATTCCCATAGAAAAAAATCTAAGGAAGTTAAATCTGGGGAGTGAGTCGGCTATTCTACAGGCCCCCGCCTACCAATCCATCTTCCAAGAAAATGTCCGTTGAGAAAGTCAGAAACAGGCCTATAATAATGAGGCGGCGCACCGTCTTGTTGGAACATAACGTTTTAATATTACTTCAAGCCACCTGAGATATTTCCGGGAAAATTTAGTCCTGCAAATGAATAAGTGGACTACTGGATCAGAAAATCAAAACAATTTTGAACTGAGTGAGTCCATTGGTTTACAATCCGCCATTTTGTTATGGCTCAATATTTTTCTTTGAAATTCTAGGATCAGACGCAGAACTAAAAGACCTTTCAAATGAGGTGTCACTCGACCCTGGATAAAAAAAAATCAAAACAATTTTGAATTGAGTGAGTCCATTTGTTTAAAATCCGCCATTTTGTTATGGCTGAATATTTTTCTTTGAAACTCTAGGATCGGACGCAGAACTAAAAGACATTTCCAATGAGGTGTCACTCGACCCCCCTTTCCATTTAAAAAAAATTCAAAATGGCGCCCAGTCGCCATTTTGGATGATACAGAATTTTAATATGGTCTAAAAAATAGTATTTAATTTCCCATTACAGCACACCAAATTTTCTGGAAAAATATCAAGTCGTTCAAAAGTTAGTTGGGGGGGGTGGGGTTACTTTATGGACACAGTGTATATATTTAATGTTATTCTTCATACATTCTTCTCATTTTGAATGCTTAACTTTTCAGCTAATAAGTGATTTGGGTAAATAACATGAACTTGAAATTACGAAAACTGTTTGAAATGTTCTTTTTTACAATTGCATAATATCGAGTTCTCTATCTTTTCCAGTAATCAGTTCAGGAACAATAGATTTACTCACCGTAACTACTAATTTAGAATAGATCCTTAGCTAGCTGAACCCGTGGCCTTTGCCACACGTTTTATAATGCCTTGTTACTAGTGTGTTGCTCTACGTGACAGTTACATAATTATTTCCTCAAAATAATAATTAAACTGTATCGAGATGTAAGAGCCCATCGTTGCGTAAAGTTGAGACAGTTCTGGATTTACTATACAGATGTTCCAATGTTTATTATACATATATACATACACCTGTAGCTTAATGCTTATATGTTAATAAATCATTATAAATGTCCTTAAATATTTATTTTAATATTTCAATATTTAATAAATCATTATAGCTGTTACTAAATGCAGAAACATTTATTCTAAATCTTCTAATATTTAATAAATCGTAACGTATTTACATAAATAAAACTTGGGCTGTTGCTCGATCGCAAGGTTACATAAATATGCCAGCTAAACGTTTAAATAAACGTTTTGAGCCCCTATTTCTAAACTAAAGAGTTCGTAAAAGAAGATGGATTTGCCCCACGGTTTTATATCGGATTCCGTTTTCAGATTTATAAGATTTGCTTTAAAAAAATGCTGGTCATTTAATATGTGCATGCCGATTTTGAAGTCCAAATTCCCAAGTTATTGCAAAAACAAAGTCTAAAAATCTAAAATACTTAGAAGAAAATATTACGTGCTCCCCTCGTTAGTTATCGACAAAACTGTTATTAAATGTTCCATCTTCAAGGGGATGTAACTCCGTAAAAAAGCGTTATTGCTTCCATCTTCGCCGCAACTTGTTTCATTGTTTTCTGATTCTGAATTCATTCTGAAAGTGTTTTTGGCATGTTATGTTATCTATTTTAGCGTAGAAATCTGTGATTTTAACATTCCCGTAGGATGATCATCATTGTTGTACTTCATAATCAAACAAACGTTTTTTTGCACTTTCGAATATTATTTTTTCTTTTAAATGTAGATAAAACATTAATCTCCAACTAGTTTAGCTGCTGAATCAATAATGACAATTAAATATTCGCCTGTGAGACAATTTAACACAAATTCTTTTAGATTACGTCCGTTAGTATGTTAGTTTCAATACTTGCAATCACAAACATTTTACGACAACGCTCATGCGAAACGTAGCCGAGTATTAATGCGGTGTGGTAGATACACAATGCAGTGTCTAATTTTATTGTTTGCTTTACAAATTACAAAATAATGTATTAAATTTAATGGGTTGAACGATTATTAGAAGATTAACACGTTTATGGTTTCAAAAAAATTTTCCACGTAAAAAATGTTTCTATATTAATTTAAATGGCGCCCCTTAGCCTTGGCGCCCCTTAGCTTTGGTGCCTCTAGTCCTTGGCACCCTTGTGCGGTGCACAGCTTGCCCTACAGCTAGGATCGGTCCTGCTTCTGTTAATCACATTACAGTTATTAATTGTGTGCATGTTTAATTAAAAATGACATTCAGCAAAATAAAATCAAGATTGAAAACGTAAGATTGGTACAATTCGTATTATCTTTCCATTTAGTAACAATATCACAATGGAAAACTTCGAATGGAGGATATATGATATTGACAGTCGATATAATATGATAGCAGTAATAAATAGCATACAAGGCCAGTTTAATAAAAAGATAAATAAATGTTTAATTCCTATTATAGCTGGTATATTGTAACATTTTTATTTATGAGAATTAGTTTATTAAACAATATTTATATATAATTTCTCGTAAAACATGGTGGTGCATTAAATGAAATTATATTAGAAATATTGAATTTTATTTTAATTTTGTATGGAAAAGTATTGAAAAACATTTTATTACAATAGAAAGTAAGATTATATACTTACCACTTCTTGTTTTCATAATTTGCTTTATTAGAGCCTACCGGTATAATAAAAGCCCTGGATATTATCCCGACAGTCGAGGTACTAACCGCCTTTGCTAAAGTTACGGCAGTCGGAAGCGTAAATTATGAATTTATGTATTATATTTAAATAACTTCATTTATTATTACTGGCCGTCAGTGGTCCGTTGCACGTTAATATTTATTACAAACATCCCAGAGAGCATAACTCCATCATGTTTACAAAAAAATCTAATTAATAGAAACGCATACAAACATAAAAAAATAAGCAATGTAATAAAAAAGAAATAAAGTTCACTTACATACATTTCCTAACTGCGTTATATGACCTGGTTACAGACTTTAGAACATAAACATACGCGTAAACCTGCACTGTCGAGGTAGTATCCACTACCTGCAATAACTTACTTTTTCCTTAGGTGTACTTTTATACAGGGTATTAATGAATTATAGAGACAAACTTCTAGGGCTTGCAAAACACAACAAAGCAAACAACTTGTGTTAATAAATGTGTGGTCAAAAGTGTTTCCTTTCAGAGATAGAGCTTCTCAAAGATTCTTTAAGAAGCGCCTAAATGTAGGCAACTCAATTTACTACGTACTATTTGTTTCCACAACGACGGAAATTAATACAGGATAAATAAAGCCCTCTTTCCCACTTTTCAAATTCTAATTAAATTTAAAATAAATTATTTAAAAAATGTTTCAAAACTAGGCAATAGAAAAAACCAAAATAACAAAGCAAAAATCAACTATTTGAAAAATTTACAATTACTAATTAAAAATTAACAAAATTATAGTAAATGTTTAAAATGTCGCTTGCCAGCTTCTACACACAAAGCACATCTACGAAGTAAATTCCTGCGCACCGCTGCAAATGTGCCAGGAATCTGTTAAACTTCTTCACATGCAGCAAGAATACGTGCCGTAAGTTCTTTTACAGTTAGCATACACTAACGTTTTAACATGACCCCACAAAAAGAAATCAATCGGGGTCAAATCAGGAGAACGTGGAGGCCAATGCCCTCCTCGACCTATCCATCTGTTGCGAAAAGTGTTACTGAAAAATTCCCTGAATTCCGCCGAAAAATTAACAGGTGCACCATCGTGCTTTAGCCACATTTGAGGTGGAACATCTTCCAAAAGTTCAGGCAGGACATGGCGCAAGAAATTTAAATAAATTGCTCCTGTTAACCTTTGGGTAGCAGATATAGCCCAATGAGTCTATCGCCAACAATCCCGGCCCAAATGTTCACTGAAAATCTTTGCTGGTATCCTTTTTGAACCACAGCATGGGAATTTTCATCGTCCCAAATGTGGCTGTTTCTACTGTTGAATATTCCTTCTTTCGTAAAAGATGCCTCGTCACTAAACAGAACGTTTACTTGGAATTCTGGATCCTCATTACACCGCCGCAGAAATTCCTGGCAAAATTCTACCCTTCTGAGAAAATCAGCTTGATCTATGCCTTGTACCTTCTGTGGATTGTACGGATGTAGCTGCTGCTCATGTTCTTGGTAAAGGTGAGCTGCTTCGCGTGCGTTACCCCAAGCATGAACATCATGCCATGCTGTTCGGCAAAAGTATAATTCGCCATAACACAAAAATACGAAATACAGAACAAAAATAACCAAGAATAATTATCAAAAAAATCACAAAACGAAACAAACTAATTATAAAAGGCACAGAAAGAAACGAATGCAAGAAAAGTCAAAAAATATCACAAAAATATCGAATTGTGTCAAAATTGACGTTATTTGAATGCATGTATGTTTAGGTCATTTTTTTTCAAAATTCCGTGTGACCTCTGCAAAATAATTGAACATGCAATTTGGGTTGCCTATTTTCAGGTACTTCTTAAAGAATCTTTAAGACGCTCTATTTTCTAAAGGAAACACTTTTGACCACTCATTTTTTAACAAAAGTTGTTTGCTTTATTGTGTTTTGCAAGCCCTAGAAGTTTGTCCCTACAATTCATTAACACCCTGTATATTGATCATAACATGATAATTTGAATTTTAGTCTATTATTAAAAACAGTTTGGTAATGTGATGGCAAAGTGTGCCGTTCTTCCAACTAATACTTAAAAGAAAATTGAAATCGTGTAAATCATAACTTCTAGAAAAAATTTAAGCTACGGTAATTGTTTTATCTAATTATTTTGGTATGGTATGCTTACTCGTCGTTGGACTTTTTACATGATATAGCGATTTGTTAAAAAAGAGGAAAATTTTTGAAGACCCGGTATTTTATTGTCTTAATAAGTTGCTGTTAAATTTTTTTGTTCTAAATAGCGAATCTTTCTCGTTTATAAACTGTCAAATAGGATCTATTTGTACTATTTTCTAAATAATTTATTAGCTGCTTCAAACACCGAATAAGTTGGTTTATATGTCAAATATGTAACGAATTAAAGCAGAAAAGCAATAGTACATTATACAGCAAAGGAGAGAAACGTCTTATTTTTCTTGAGGCGTAATTTGAAGCCCGAGGGCGAAGACCAATGGCTACAAATACATCGAGGGAAAAATGGCGGCCTCTCCCGAAGTGTAAATACTATTTTTTTCCACGATCGGGAGTGAAAACACTTAATTTCATAAATAAAGAATTATAATAAATCGGAGCGAAATTACAATATTCAGAAGCCTTTGGGATGTTTCCATGCAACGTACCATGACAACAGACATTTGTTTACAAAAATAAATATGAAATGAAATAAAAACTCCCCTAGGGAAATTTTTGTCTTATTTCGTCCCTAGAGAGTAAATGCTTTACTTCTGTCACAATTTTGATGCCATAGAAACCTACTTCTACTCCCGGTCGTGCCGTGGAAAAAATTTTTAAAGACGCGGGCAAAAATAAGACCATTGAGATTTGATTTTACCTACACTTTTAAATTCTGCAAATAGCTATTGACAAATACATAGGAATTGAAATACGCAATACAGATATTTGCCGAATAATACTTTCGAGTAAATTTATTTTTCAAATTGTTAATGGCTACTTTATTAAGCACATTGAAATACCGTGCCTAACCATTTCAATGTTTCACCATGTGCTCTAAATTTTTCTCAAAATTATTCTATTCAATTTCTACCAATTTTGACGTAGTGAATTATTATTATACTGTTTTGAGATTTTCCAAAAATTTGGAGGTGCCGGGCATCGATCCCGGTTCCTCTCGCATGCTAAGCGAGCGCTCTACCATCTGAGCTACACCCCCTGTTAAAAGAACAATAATTTATTATAAAATTGAACTATTTAATGACCTACTTTCTCTTATTTTAAAGGTAACATTAAAATATTATCAATTAATCACACTTGAATTGGTGCTAGTTATACAACTTTACTTACAAACGTGTACTATTTGTTACAAGTGAAAGTTGTGTATTAAAAAAAAATTAATACTATCAAGTTGTAAAATATATCAGAGAACATTTATAGGAGTTATTTAGTAACAGTAATTTAAAAAGGGTCTTCAAAGACTAGTTGAAAAAACAGAGGATCTAAAAAGGAGTCCTATGTTTCACGCTGAAAAAATAGCTGATTTGCGCAAGCTTGTTGTCCTTATATTCCAAAAATCTCTTTAGGTTTTTATCAACTACACACACTAATTGATAATAGAGAGAGTGGGGAAGGAGTTCTCTCCATAAATACGAGGGTAACGCTAAAATTATTGAGAATCAAAAAATCTAGTAGGCCAAGAAAAACAAAATTTACACACCCATTTTACATACAGGGTGTTAGGGAAGTCGACCGAAAACTTTCTAGGGGTGAATCAAGGCGCAAAATGAAGTCGAATATTCCTTTGCCATTTTTGGCCCAGATGCATAGTTTTCCCCGAAATCCGTGTTAAAATTGGTGCCGCATATTTTTGGAACTGTTGAATAAATCTCTATAATGCATTGTTTTTTGAAATCTAGCATGTTACTTGCAAAATTTTTTTAATATGTCAGTTTTTGTTAAAAATTTGACGTTATCAGTAGAATAACCTGTCAATCATTTTTCGGTGTATTTATTCAACGGAAATGGTAGAATTTACATCTGCAGAATATGGCGATATGCTTTTTGTGTATGGGGAATGTGGTGGCAATGCAATTGCTGCAGTTCGGCGTTATACAGAGCGCTTTCCACAACGTCGAATACCTCATCGAGAAACATTCACAGCGGTGGCACAAAGGGTTAGAGAGACAGGATCTGTCTTTCCTAGACCACGCGAAGCAGGGAGAGAAAGACAGGTGCGTGTCTTGGATGCGGAAGTAGAGATTCTCAACTGTGTTGAAAATGATGCGTCAGTTAGCACACACGAAATAGCGCGAGAAGTAGGTGTAAGCCATTGGACCGTCTGGAGAACTTTACATGAGAACCTTCTTTATCCATACCACGTTCAACGGGTTCAAAGCTTAGAGGAATATGACTATGCCCCTAGGATTAATTTATGCAGGTGGCTTTTGCAGCAGACTGCACAAAATCCAGAATTTCTTTTTAAACTGCTTATGACAGACGAGTGTTGTTTTACCAGGGATGGAATACTCAATTTTCATAACACCCATGTCTGGGCGGATGAAAATCCACATGAAGTCCGCCAGAAAAATTTTCAGCGTCGTTTTTCTATGAACGTTTGGGCAGGAATTGTTGGAGATTTTCTAGTTGGTCCATTCGTGTTACCCGCTCGGTTAAACGGTCCACACTATTTGCAGTTTTTAAGGGACCATCTACCCGATCTGCTAGAAAATATCCCACTGGCCACACGCCAAAATATGTGGTTCATGCACGATGGTGCCCCAGCTCACTTTAGTCGGGATGTTCGTTACCACTTGGACATAATATTCTCAAATAGATGGATTGGCAGAAATGGACCTATTGCTTGGCCGGCCCGAGCACCTGACCTGAATAGTTGCGATTTTTACCTGTGGGGACACATGAAAGCTGGAGTGTATCGCACAACTGTAAGAAATGCTGCAGATCTCCAGCAACGCATTATGACTGTTGCTGACAGTATTCGCAACGACGTCGAAATTCTTGCGAGTGTAAGAGACTCCTTAACGCGCAGAGCCAGAGCTTGTATTAGGGCAGACGGCGCCCAGTTTGAGCAATTTCTTTAATGGTCATTTTTGTATTAATTAATTTTTTATTTACTGTTTATTTTTTCACATGTTGTTCTTAAAAAATAAAATTTTCAAACATTGACGATAGTTTTACATGTGGTGTTAATGGGAATTGATAGCGAATCTAGCAACAAAAAAACATATAGATCCATTTTTTCACATCCCTTCTCACATGCTAGATTAAAAACCGTGCATTATCAAAGTTTAATTTCAGCAGTCTTAAAAATTTTTGGCACCAATTTTAACAGTGATTTATGAGGAAACCATCCATCTAAGCCAAAAATGGCAAAGGAATATTCGACTTCATTTTGCGCCCCGATTCACCCCTAGAAATTTTTCGGTCGACTTCCCTAACACCCTGTATATCTCTAGCTGTCAGTTGACGTTTAGTTTGCGAAGTTACGATAGTTGGAACCGAAGCTATTCAGTTTTTAAGGAGTGTTGATGCTGAAAAAATGCTGCACCGTGATAACGCGTCTTTTCATACGGCAGCTTTGACTTGCCAGTTTTTGGCAAGAAAAAACATAACAGTAATAGAACATCCTCCTTATTCGCCTGATTTAGCCATGTGCGACTTTTGGCTATTTTATGGGCTTAAAAGAAAGCTATGGGGTAGAACATTTTCGTCTGAGGAAGAAATTGATAACGCAATTAACGACCATTTTGAAGGTATTCCAAAAGAAAATTGGTTGGGGGCTTTCAAGAAGTGGAAAGAAAGAATGGTGAAGTGCATTATTGTTGAAGGGAATTACTTTGAACATATTTAAAATAAAATCCTAAAAAAACATTAACCGTGTTTCTTATTCTCAATAATTATGGCGTTACCCTAGTATTATTAGATCTTAACAACTTCTTCCTGTCATGAAAAGTGAAAATAAAATAAATGGAACCATAGAATGAGGAAGGTTCGTTGGGCACTAAAGAAAATTAAGGCGGTAGCTAAAGATGGTGTCGTAGCACGGGGTCCGACTGCTAAGATTCTCCTCAACACTGATCGATTTGAAAACGTTGGATTCAGTGGGGAAATGCAAAAGAGCTTTTTTGTACGAAATAAAAACTAAAAAAAAAAGAATTTACCACAGAATTTTGGGTCCCAAAGAAAGATGAAAACGTGGTTAAGGTTAACCACGTCACGTTGAACAGAATTGTCATTGTTGCAAATTGACCACGATACAAATATTAATAAAAACAATATATCGGAAAGATTTAATTATTACCAAAGAAAAAAAAATCATAATTTGGATACCTGTTTAATGAAAATTTGTTTGGAGTATGTTTCTAACTTTTATAGTGTCTTTTTACGATTACCTTATTTAAATGTACTTATACTCCACCGGGTGTAAACGAAATATGGTTTACTCCCTTTTTTTTAATTATTAAGATAAACGAATCAAATTTGGTATGGGTAATATTCGTTAAATTCAATTATTTGTCGGTACTAGTAATTTTTAATATTTCCGGTTTCGCCGGAACTGATCATGACTTTTTTATTTTAAATACAGCATTTTGCATATTTTTACATATTTTGAATCTGAAAGAAATTCTGCATACGACTGTGTACTTCAATTGTTTTTTTGACAACTATAAAATGTTTACTTAATTTTTTGTTTTGTGTTTAGAGTGTCATGAGGAGTATAAAACTGTCCTATGCAGTCAGACCATAAAACTATTTATTATCGTTTGTTGTCCGTATTCAGCGATCCCGGGCGCTTCAGCTGACAGTTTTTTGAGAAAAAGTCAGAAATTTCAAATAGAAGAATATTGGTTTGTATTATTTTTTGGAAAGACTATTTCCTAACGGTTGAAACGGTATCCATAACTCCATACTTTATTATATTTACGGTCAACTACAATCGTTAAACTTTCAAACAAAAGTACATCGCAACATTCAAAACAAAAGAGGAAAGCAGTTTATTAACAACAACAACAAATATAAATAACTATTTTTCGTTTCTTGTTCGTTTGAATGTTTTGATCTGATTGACGCGCTAAATTTAAAATTCAATGCTACATTACTATAAATAAGACGTTCTCAGTTGCTGTTTATTTACTGTCTACTTGATTGGTATTTGTTTTTCTTATTAAACTGCTGAATGTTGTGCTCTTGTGTTATGAGTGTAGTTACGTCTTTGTTTTACATCTAATTAAAACCCAATTTGGCTAGTTAAAAATGTAATAACGTATCGAGTTAAGGGTATCGTTGCAACTGTTGGGAAGTGCCCTTTCCGTAAAGCAATATAAACCAATATTGTTCTATTACCATTTTTTATTCGTTTATCTTAATATATAAAGAAAAAAATAAGGGTGAACCATGTTTCGTTTACATCCAGTATGGATTATAAGGCAATACTAGATTGTTACGTATTTAGAAATTGTTATTATTAAAATAATGTTGTATTGCCTCTTCAAATTTAAGACTTAAATCCGCCTTTTCCGATTTGAGATTAGTAAATTAATTTTGTTTATGTAGAAAGTGATACGAAATTGCAAATTGGTGTAGTGCAACTTGCAAGTGTAACTTGCACGTGTTTATATGAAATCGTGTGACACTTTGCCTAAAAAAAATAATTTTGGAGGTGCCGGGCATCGATCCCGGTACCTCTCGCATGCTAAGCGAGCGCTCTACCATCTGAGCTACACCCCCTGCTAATTAAATAACAATTTACAACAAAATCGCAGCGACTAATGATCTACTTTCTGTAGATTTAAAGGTAACATTAAAATACTTTTTACTTTAATATTTATCGTATTGCTGTTGTAATGGTTATGCAACTTTGTTCATAGTTTCGTCTAGTTGGTTGTGTACACTCGTTGACATCTTGTGCAGCTGCTACTGTATACTATTTTAACAACTTCGCAATGAAATTAGTTTAAAAATTAAATCTGTAACATTTTCTATGAAAACAATCAGTAACAAATCCATACGCTTAGATTTATAAAACTCCCAGACAAGAGGCTCGGTATGCAGTGCTGTACTAACACAGTTTTTCTGAATTTAGGCTAAAGAGTAGATATGTGTTTATAAAGTAGCTGTGGAACCGCGAGAGTTTCGGTCTTTCGAACTCCTACTAATTTATATTTTAGTAAATTCCTACAAAATAAAATACAAAACATACTTGAAAACTTTGTTTATTTCAAATATGAAATACTCTATAAAAGTTACATCCGTCAGCTTAGTTATTGGATGCTTAATGCGATAATTGTATTACTAATTTATCAATTTTGCAATAATTGAGGTATTTTTTGGTAAATTGAGCTTTTCTTTATTGCATTACACTTACTTTAAATCGATAATATTACGAACGGATCGAAGAGTTGTTTAGGGGGACTCTGCTCTCGCTTAGTTTTTCTTATGAAGGCTCCAACTTTTGAGCCTTCCCACATATTATACAGAATATTGGAGAAGTATTTCAAACAAAAGCAAAACTTACTAGCCTAAAAATGTTGGTGCTTTAATATCATCTTTTATACTTTCCCAGACTTCTACTAAAGTATGGAAAGTTACGATTTCAAGCAAATTTCGGATTTTAACGAAAATACACATTTTGGAACAAAAGCAACCAAAATAAGTGGTTTTTAAAAAATGCCTGTATGTGGGTGGGTGCGTGCGTTCGCTACCCTATATTTCCGGAACCTCTTTACGGATTTTAATCAAATTTGGTAGCTGGAAATATTTTAGTTGCAGGAAGGGTGCTGTAAGGTTTTTAAGCGGAACCAAAACCGGAATCGGAAGTTAGACATGTTTCTTTGGTATAGATTTTAATGCTCAATTTGCTCAATAACGAGGAACTACAACATTTTTTTAATTTATTTTCTAAATTTTACTATGACGCTCTCCAGAAAGTTTTGAAAAATTTTGTAATCGATTATTTATTTATAAAAAAACCCAAACGGCAATAGTTATAAATTGTAAACAGTTCAATAGACCATATGAAGTAGTTTATTATAATTAACACGAGTTCTCAACTATATTAAAAATTAAGAAAAAAAACTTTTTAATATCAATAATGCCTTTTCCGGAAGTCATGTAATTTTAACTTAACTGACTAATTAGTTCTAATTAAAAAATATATTTTTTACTATATTCTTTGAGGCTTTCGCGGTTTCTCGAATTGTTAAAATTACAATTTACTTTCGGATTAGACCGCGTCGTCATTTGGGAACTACGCCCAGCATAATCAGGTAAGGACCGACCTGTAGCTTGTCTGCCTTTACAAGCATTTGCTCTAGAAGTTTGAGCAATATTTGTTCGTGGGCCCTGCCTGCCTAAACAGCGCCGTGTACTTAGATTATTTAAACCTTGGGGCGGACAAGGATATGATTTTAATGTGTTTTGTTTGCCAGGACAAAAATACTTAATCGGCTTATGCCTGTTAGCTTTTTTAAAACCCATACAAACTAACGTTTCGCAAGACATTGCAGCTTGCATCTTCAGAGTGAATAAAAACACTCGTACAATGCTTGTAAAGGCAGACAAGCTACAAGTCGGTCCTTACCTGATTATGCTGGGCGTAGTTCCCAAATGACGACGCGGTCTAAGCCGAAAGTAAATTGTAATTTTGATATTTCTGACTGTTTGCATATTTTTGATAACTCTTCAAATAAAGATTTTATAGCGTTTCTTTGATGTTCTCCTATTCTATGCGGCTAGCCAAAGGTGTAGTTTACTATTCTTATACGGTACGTACACTGTTTTAATTTTTGTTAACACAATATTATCCAGTCATATATTGGCGCGAGAACATTTAGAACGTAAAAAGTATGGGAAAGTACCAACGACCTGTTTTTCCCATTTGACAGTGACATTGTGACAGTGTGGTTGTTTTTGATAATTCCTTCTAATTAAACTTTCTGAGAGATTGTGATTTTAATAACAACTTTGTTTCTGTTTTTCCTCGGCGGACTTACATTTAACATTCTTGTATCAAACTCGACAAGTTAGCCATATACCTTTAGCTTCCTTATTTTGGAAGTAGTATTAAAGAGTTTTTGCAGAAGCAGGTCATTGTTAGCTATTCTGATTGCTAAAATATAGCATTTTTCTCAGGGCTTCGTTTTTAAGACTAGCAATCCCTATTTTTTATATCAGGTCTGTAAAAAACCGAATTCCTAAGTTTGAATTGCGATTATATAATATATTAGAAAAAAAAGAAGCATGCTATGGCTCTTCTCTTTTCAATTCTTTGCATGTAAATACAGTGGCGTAACAAAGGGGTGACGCAAGTGGCAAAATGCCAGTTCCCAGAGCCTGACTCCGAAACGCCAGAAACCCAAATGTATATCTTTGCACAATCCAACGTACAATACAATAATGAATCACTTGTTTACTGTAGCTTGTGATGTGTTTTTGGCAGACCTGTGTCGCGATGAATAAAAATACCTGAATGTTTCAGGGATTAAAACTATTAATGAAAACATATGTGAAAGCAGTTTTCGCTTATAACTCCGTTGCTTAAGAAGTAAACCCATCAAACCTGACATCAGAAAAAAAAAATGAGCGAAACACTTCGCCTGGACTTTCCTATACTTATAAATTAACATTGTTTAATATTTTCCAACACTTTTGATATACACCTGTCTAGAAACGCAAAAGCAGTGTTTTAAAAAAAACTATAAAATTATAAAAAAATTTTGGCCCCAACCGAGGCTCGACCCCGCAACTACTTATGCAGTAAAACGGCAGTACATTCGAACACACCCGCATATCCATCCATGCTATTCCAAACCTGCGCGTTGTCGTTAAATAAGTGCCTATTGAATGCGTGCGCAATAGAAATGCATAGAACGTTCAGAACTCTTCACTTCCGTACAAGAATACAACTGCTGTAGAAAGTATGTGAAATTCTTCTAAGGACAAAAAGATTATTAAGGGGCAAAAAATTCGATTTTTTGATTTTTTGTAAAAAGATTCTCCTAGAACAAACAAAAGAAGAAATCAATTTTTTAATTTTGTAGCGAAAATTTTGGGGGGGGAGGGGGAACAGTAGCCCCCCTAAATATTAAATTATCGAAAAAATATTATGATATTCGGATTTTGCTATCAATGATGAGCTATTTTGCTTTAACAGAAATATTTTATTGCCCCCCGTTAAATAAATAAAAGGGTACCAATTTTCAATTTTCAAAAAATCACAGAGGGCGTCACAGTGAAATTATAGCAATGCGCAAAAAAATAAATTGTAGAAGATTCTCAGCTCTATTAGCTCAAAACGTTTAAACAAAAACGTGTGGGCAGTTTTTGAGAAATTTTTTTTTGAAAAATTCCAAAATTTTGGAGTGATGTCATTGCGATCGTTTTTATATTTTCAAAATTAATGATATTTCATGGTATAGTACCCTTGAAGGGCTACCAAACAAGATGTAGTTGATTCCAATCAGATAACTGGTTTTTGAGTAAATGGGCGTTAAAGTCGAAATTTTCAAAAATTCGTAGCGGCCGTCATGTTGAAGCTAGAGAGTTCGGTAAAAAATTGTTTGATTTGTCCTAAGGCCTTCTTTAATCTCCACTATTAAAATTTCTAAAATTCCGTTTCTGAAAAAAATGCTACCAAAAAAACATGTCTAACTTCCGCTTCCGGTTTCGGATTCTTTTTAAAAGCTTATTTTGTCGATGAATTTTTGATATACCTCCTCATTCCAAAGCACATCGAAATCGATCCAGCCGTTCCGGAGATATGAGCGTTACCCACAGACAGACAGACAGACAGACAGACACACACACCCACAGACAGACATTTTTTAAAAACCACTTTTTTAGGATCCTGGAAGCCCAAAACATGTATTTCCGTCAAAATCTCGATTTTGAAAATTTGCATGAAATCAATACTTCCCTATACTGAAAGTATAGGAAAGTAAAAAGAGAAAAAGAGCTCTATTTAATGGCGACATGAAGGCTTTTGATGCATATTTAAAAAAGCGAATTTAACGTCAATCGCTTGAAAATTTAACAACTTAAAAAAATTTCGATTTTACATTAGAAATCCGGGCAAAAAATGTCTTAATACCGTCAAAACCGCTTTGCGCTATCTTCGATAGTAAGCAAATTGTCCACAAAAAGCGAAAACAAAAAATTTTAGTTTTTTACTTTCCTATACTTTCAGTATAGGGAAGTATTGATTTCATGCAAATTTTCAAAATCGAGATTTTGACGGAAATACATGTTTTGGGCTTCCAGGATCCTAAAAAAGTGGTTTTAAAAAAAGTCTGTCTGTGGGTGTGTGGGTAACGCTCATATCTCCGGAACGGCTGGACCGATTTCGATGTGCTTTGGAATGAGGAGGTATATCAAAAATTCATCGACAAAATAAGCTTTTAAAAAGGATCCGAAACCGGAAGCGGAAGTTAGACATGTTTTTTTGGTAGCATTTTTTTCAGAAACTGAATTTTGGAAATTGTAATAGTGGAAACTATAGAAGGCCTTAGAACAAATCAAACTTATTTTTACCGAACTCTCTAGCTTCAACATGGCGGCAGCTACGAATTTTTGAACATTACGACTTTAACGCCCATTTACTCAAAAACCAGTTGTTTGATTGGGATCAACTACATCTTGTTTGGTAGCCCCTGGTATAGTACCCATACCATGAAATACCATTAATTTTGAAAATCGAAAAACGATCTCAATGCCACCACTCCAAAATTTTAAAAATTTTCAAAAAAAAAATCTCAAAAACTGCCCACACGTTTCTTTTTAAACTTTTTAAGCTGATAGAGATAGGCATCTGTTACAATTTTTTTTTTGATCATTGTTATAATTTCACTGTGACGCCCTCTATGAATTTTTGAAAATTGAAAATTGGTACCTTTTTATTTATTTAACGGGGGGCAATAAAATATATATGTTAATGTGAGATAGCTCACCATTGATAGCAAAATCCGAATATCATAATATTTTTTCGATAATTTCCTATTTAGGGGGGCTACTGTTTCCCTTCCCCACAAATTTTTTCGATAAAAAATTAAAAATCTGGTTTTTAGTTTTGTTTGCTCTAGGAGAATCTTTTTACAAAAAATCGAATTTTTTGCCCCTTAATAATCTTTTTGTCCTTTCACATACTTTCTACAGCAGTTGTATTCTTGTACTAGTCGTTTAATGTTCAGTGTAGGCTAACTTTTTTATTTTAATAGATAGACTCGCAAACCCAAGAGCAAAGTTGTAGGGCAAATTCTTCTCGATTGTTTTTAACAAAAAAAACTTGAGTTTCCAATTTTAATATGGCGGCCACGGTAAAAAATAACTTTTTTTTAAATGGAAACGTGGCATTTTGGCTTTAAAATCAGAAAGGTTTTGAAATTCTAAATATAAATTAATAAG
Source organism: Ctenicera cuprea (assembly GCA_958336395.1). Taxonomy (NCBI): domain Eukaryota; kingdom Metazoa; phylum Arthropoda; class Insecta; order Coleoptera; family Elateridae; genus Ctenicera; species Ctenicera cuprea. Next base: position 26,887,221 of record OY284487.1, on the reverse strand, counting down.
AGTAATTTCTTGCTAAAAATAATACTTCTCGACTTATTAATATATTTTCAAATATCAATTTCCGCCCTTCCGTTGATTCAGTCCGAATATTTTACCCAACCTTGTACTTGCAGCGCAGCTGTCGGTCTTTCTTCAACCTCTTCAAGATGTTACAACTTTTAAGAACTATTTACTTGAACTAGTCGTGTTTAGACAGGTGTATATCGAAAGTGTTTGAAAATATAAAACAATGTTAATTTATAAGTATAGGAAAGTCCAGGCGAAGTGTTTCGCTCATTTTTTAGTCTGTACTGATAATTAAGCAAAAATGTTAGGATTTGAATGTGAATTATAGTGGTACTTTAGGTGCTGAATAATTCTTCTCATTTAACCGAATCTCTATCTCTTGCCGTTTATGAAACCCCCACGCATGGGGCCCTTATCTTGAACACCTTGAATAGTAGGGCCTATCAGATAATTTTGGCCAAGAGCCTTCTCATTCCTAGTTACGCTACTGTGTAAATATGCATCACTTTGTGCGGTAAAAAGTGACAACGCTGCATGAGCTAAATTTGGACAACGGAACCAATACGTTCTAACCAGTGGCGGGTCGTACGTAAGGCAACGCGGGCTATGTTTTTCCTAACAAACAGATAACGAAAACAGATTCTTCTTATCTAAAACGTATAATACCGTTAAAGTTTTACTACAGTAGGTACAGCGATGTTTTTCTAAATGATTGTGAGGTGGCAAAAGTTCAGATATGCGCCCCTCAGACGGGCACCGTTGTATTTGAAACTAGACGGCGGGTATGTACACAAACGAAGTAAAACACACAAAACTGTTTTGTTTGCGTTCTTATGTTTATGTTATCGTGTAAGCAATCGTTCTAGGGGGAAAGCAAGGTTGCATGGCGATCGCGAGCCGAAACGCATCTGGGAATATAAGGTGAAGTTTCTAATAAAAAATATCGAACCACCCCAACCTAACTTACACTATTTAACGATTGACAATTTTGTGAGCCAGAAAGGGGTACGGATTTTATTTATAAATTGTCAATTAAAAGGTGAGCTTTTTTGTTTTAAATTTGTGCCTTTTTCCTGTAGTAAATATTCACGAGCCGTCACTGGTTGCAACAGATCTAATCAGAACACTTAAACTACATCCTGTTTGCAGTAGGTGATTGTTAGCACTTAGTAGAGGCTGTGAGATAAGCATTCGGGTTAGCAATTGTGAAATTGTTAGAATTTAATTTAGATTCATATTTTGTTTAACTGTTTTCTTAAAAAATCAAATCACTAAACGGTGAGATTTATTTTTTGTGCATTATATTGTTAGTTTACTATTACACTAACCATGTTTTAAATGTAATTCCCTTTTATAATAAGAAACTGTAGTTGTCCTCTAGTTTACGTACTTAACTTACAACCGCTATTGACATTCACAAACAGAGTGAATTTGAATAACTGAATATGGCGGACCTTTATTAAATAAACGGTACGTCGTTACACTCATTACTATGAATTCATGAATATGAATTACGTTCAGTGGCGTAGCCAAATTTTCATGCAGCAGGGGCTTAGCATAAAAGTAATAAAAGTCGCATTGACTAATCGACATACACAGGTAGATGTGTAATATTTTTTTTGTTTATCTAAGCAACAATTAAAATTTAAAAACGTAAATAAAATAAATAATTTGAAATTTAAAAAAACGTAAAATTTGGCAACATAGAAAAATTGACGTTTATTCAGAGAGCATATTAGTGTAAATGCCTAAGAGATGGATGCATTGACTAAACTCTTCTGTTTGAATTACTTGCAAAACTGACAATAATACAGTCCATGCACAGCGATTTTGCTTCTTTGTACTCAATATTAAGTATAGCAAAAGACGCAGGTTTTTAAGCGCCATAAAATAATTTTTTGAAATCAAAAACTAAAAACAACATTTTGTAACGTCAATAACTAATATTTGCTGTTTATAATTGGTTTTTGACGTCAAAACATCACTTTCAGACGTCTAGCAATTATATTTTACGTTAAAATTTAATAACTGAAGTGAAAATACGATTTTTTTGACGCCAGAAAATTACATTTTAACGTAATATTGAAAAAACTATTTATTTATAAAAAAATTAAACAGATCGACATAATCGTAATTAATTATGAGCAAAGGCCAATAAATGAGTTTTTGACGTCAACAAGGTATCTTTTAACTCCAAAAATCTATTCAATTCAGTTATTGACGCCAAAAACGTGTTTATTGACGTCAAAAAATCATTGATTCACGCCCTATTATTTATTTATAGTTTACAAATAATTTTTTCGTTTTTTAATATTTAATTTCAAATTGCTTTAACGATTTTCATACTCAAAAAATTATATTTTCACGTAATAAAATGTTTTGCAGGCGCAGTGGAATTATGCAAACGCCCGAGCGTCTGAAAAAAATATACTGGCTACGCCACTAATTACCTTAATATTGATGTTTATATTAATTATATAAAAGAGTCAGTGGTGAAAACTTTGAATGTAATTTGCAGTTACTGTTGTAGTTACTGTAGTGAGGTGTTGCGATGATTACAAACTAATTTAGTATTGTAGGTATAAAAAATTACTACTGCCGTTACTAAAAAAAATATGCAATGCAACCCAGATGGGCTTTTGTGGAATACTTTGATGCCAAAACCTATATTTGTAGGGAAAGGTGTTTATTTCATACTGCAATATTATTAACGTCACTTTTAGTATTTTTCAAAAATTTGCAAAAGTGTGGAGGTGCCGGGCATCGATCCCGGTACCTCTCGCATGCTAAGCGAGCGCTCTACCATCTGAGCTACACCCCCCGATAAAAACTTAAAAAGATTGATAAACCGATTTTGGAGGTTGACAATTTATCTTATAGGTCAAGTGAATTAATAAATCGCAACATGTGGCCGTCAATGCGGCCGCGAGCTACTTCTCGTGGCTTAATATTGCCTACTTTATTACTCTTTCTTACCTAATGAGTTAATGACAATAATATTAAAAACTCACACACATGTCTAAGTTAAAAATTAAATTATTTAAGAATGTAAAAACTATAATAAGATAACCCATTTTGATATTTTGTGTTAAATACAGAGTGGCTAGGAAAACCTCGGCCACTTTTCTTGCGGCGGTCAAGAGATGGCGCTTTAGTAAAGGAAAATTAAATTAAAATACTGGCAACAACGCAGAATTTTTTTGGTTTTCTTCAAATCTTTTAAACATTTTTCGAAAAATTAAAAATATTAGTACTGAATTTTTGTTTATTTATTAAAATTAGTACTGAGTTCGTGTTTAATGATAATTATTTTTTTATGTTTGTTAGGAATATTTAATAACAAATATAGATATTTTAGAAGGGAAATTTTACAAAATAAAAAAATTTGGATTAAATGTATAAATGTTGTTTATAAAAGTGTTGAAATCTGTAGCAGTTAAGAATTGTTTTTTTTTAAAAGCTTCCATCTGATTATGCATACATTTTTGTTACTATCAAAATAATTTTGGAGGTGCCGGGCATCGATCCCGGTACCTCTCGCATGCTAAGCGAGCGCTCTACCATCTGAGCTACACCCCCTTAAAAAAACCATGAAAGTTTATTAAAAGATCGATTTCTTTATTGATCTACTTTCACTTGCACAGGTGACGTTAATAATGTAGTACTTGTCAGACCACTTCTACCGCTTGTTATTGTGGTTGCATATACATAGCTCATTTTGTTGCAAAACCGTAGTTGTTTCAAACTCCTTTGATTAATTCTAGTTGTGATATCAAACCCTATTGAAACATTTGATGACATTTTGTTCCTCCATATTCTTGCCCAGAAGGAGTAAGAATGTCCAAACAGGAAAATTAGATTTGAAAATAATAATAATAATATTTTTTTTTGGACTCGCGGTTTCTCTTTTACTTAATGAACTTTATACTCGTATCACATTATGTTAAAAGTTATGTAATGAAAGTAGTAACAAGATAAATAAAATGGATTTTTTTGCTGTTATCGCCCTGTACTAATAGCAAAGTTCGATTAAACAAGCTTTTATAAGCATATGATTTAAACGTGCAAAACACACAGTTAAGATTACTACTTTACAATGATATAAACACGGTATTTTACTGTGAAAATAAAGTGATTTCCATTATTGTAGTACTGAAAAGAAATTTCATATTATTAAAGATGATTTGGGCCTCAGTAGCAATACTTTTCCTAATTTGTGGTGAAGCGTTTGGAACTCAAGATGCCCCAGAAGTGCAAGTACCTCAAGGTGTTCTTAGGGGTAAATATCAAGAAAGCAGAAAGGGTAGAACATTTAGTGCTTTTACTGGAATCCCGTATGCACAACCACCTGTAGGTGAACGTCGATTTAAGGTATTTGTGTATTTTTGTAAATAAAATTATTTAATTAAGATTAAATTTTTTAGTATATACCGGTTATTATAAAGTGTCAAGTAAAAGTGCAATCTGAACTACTATCTATATTTTACTTTATTAAGCCGGCTCCAGACGACCTGTGTTTCGGCGGATATACGATGTACGTATATAATAATTGTGTTTTGATTTATACCACTTTTTTATTTGCGTATTTGTATATATTAGCCGAATAACTAATCAAATGCTTCCCTCGTCATTGGAATGATACAAACGGGTCTTTACCTTTGTTTACTTGGATAGTCGTATGGAAAGGAGATGCGAATGACACCGAATTTCTGTGAAACATTGATGAATGCGAATATTTGTGCAAGTTTTGTCTTCCTCTGAGCTAGCTGACAAATACAATTAACGCATATTAACTGAACACACGAGTCGTGTGGAGCCGGCTTTAGATGTATTTTAAGGTCAGTTATTCAGCACAAAATTTGTTGATATATTTTTGGTTTTATCGCTTGTAAATAGGAAGATAATCGATTTATCATACGTTTTTTTCCACTGACCGATAAATTTTCAACGTCTATTTTATGTTATATCACTTTTTTACTATTATTAAATCGGTTGGTTAAAGGTCATAACATAATGTAACCAATACTTTAATAGATAGCACTTTTCATAATATATACGAAGTCTTTAAAAAAAGTGAGCCACATTTTACACCTAAATTTTCAGGTTAAATTGAGACAGACATACCTTTCTAAAAACGCTTTGGAGAAGTATTTACTTCATAATAAATATTTGGGAAGGAATTATTGACAACCATTTGTTGTCTAGTACTAACTAGATTTATTGACTGCGCTTATTTACAGTTCCTTAAAGGCGATTGTTTAATTTTCTAGACGTCTCACTTGCTAAGATTGCTAAGATTTTGGTTCAAGTAAGACGAAGTATCGTTATTTTTGTTCGCCCAATTTATTTTTTTTGTGATAATGTTTTTAAACCAAAATGCTAGTGGTAGTGGTAAGGCCACTATGCATTGCGTTGCATCAGATGATCATTTCTTAGCATTTATCACAATAAAAGAGCCACCCATTAAATCAAAAAGTATTTTTCAAGCATCATAAAACGTAAATCAAACCCAAAAAATTAAACTTTTACCTTCCCTAAACTATAATTCTGTAAGTAGCCATTTGCTTTAAGATATTCGGGTTTTTGTATCATAGTGGCCTTGGAAATTAGGATGTAAAATGCAGCCCACGTTTTATAAAACACTTTGTATTTTTTTATATTTAATATTTTTGTTAGTAGAATTTTATTTCATAAACAAAAAAACTAATGCATATATTGGCTAGTGACTGTATTTGTTGTGAACTTTTGAAATTTTATTCTAACGGTGAAAACTAAAATGTTTATTATTACTAATATACATATAATATATGTAATTACTCAGGCACCTGTACCTGCAGAACCTTGGAAAGGAACGTTGGATGCTTCGAAACCTCATGCAGTTTGTCCTCAAAGTAATCCTGTTACCGGAGATTTTTCTATGATTGGAAATGAAGATTGCCTTTTCCTCAACGTTTATACACCTCAGGTTATTTAAAAATATATTACTATCAACGTTATTTTTGTTAGGTACATTTTACAGTTTCGCGCGGTTGCTTCTATGAATAAATTAAAAACTACTAAAAAAATAAACTACTAAAAAAATACTCAGAAATAACGTGTAATGCAAAGATATATAATAATATAAAATACACTATTTTTGTTATTCTTATGAAATAAGATTATTTATAATTTTTTTAGTTAATGGAAAAAAGATTTTTACTCACTTTCTTAAAAGTCTCCTTGACGAGTTGAAGGTATGTTTGGTGATACATTAAAATCACACTATACTGACTAAAGGACGTTATACTGTGAGTCAAATTAATTTAAACATTAAAAATATATTTGTAGCAGTGGCGGTTCGTGAACAATTACTAAGGGAAACGGGCACAAATTAAAACAAAAAAATGTACCTTTTAATTAACAGTTTTGAATTTTGTCTTGATCAGTGGCAATCCGCCCTATTAGGCAGGGTAGGCAGTCAAAGAAAACATCGAATTCTAAATTTCAATAAAACAAGCACTATTTACATACAGTTTTTATTTTTACACCACCGCGTAATATCAAAAAGTAAAACTAAACGCTAAACAAAAAGTGTGAGTAAATGTATTAACCAGCATGTAATCAAATTTCACTTACAGTTAAAGCAACAATAGCAGAATAGTTATGAAACAAAGCAACCGCAAATAAACAAACAAGCGTTTAAACCACCGTTTTGCTTACGCGAGGCCCAGCTTATCGGGCCGAATTATTCCAGGTCAGACACAATCAGCCAGTCAATTATTCTTAATACGTTTGCATGCACATTGATAAAATAGTGCAATGATCAAATGGAAAGAAATAGTAAGAATTTCAGAACGTTTTTAGCATCGAAAAGGCACGGCCTAACTCGGTTCTTTAAATTACTAGCGTCGGTCAGGGGCATTCAGGCAGCGTGAAGCTATTGAGTGATTATTTATTTCATACGTAGTTTGATGCCAACCCAAATTTTGAATCCACGGAATGCCACTGGTTTTTATATGTTTTAAATCTTCGTTAGGACGAAATAATAGAAATTCCCTATTTTAGTTGCCAGATTCTAGCAAACCCCTGCTCCCTGTTATCTTTTACATTCACGGTGGAGCCTTTGTACTAGGAAGTGCCAGCCCTGATTGGTACGGAGCTGACATTCTTTTGGATAAAGATATCGTACTTGTTGCTCCTAACTATAGATTAGGTAAAAGATAACCAACCATCCGACACCAATGGATTCTTATATACAAAAAAATAAATCTACAGGTGCCTTGGGATTCTTAAGCACAGAAGATGAAGTAGTTCCCGGAAACAATGGATTGAAAGATCAGAATTTCGCTTTGCGATGGGTTATAGATAACATAGCAGCATTCGGAGGTGATCCTAAAAGAGTTACTATTGTTGGTCATTCTGCAGGAGCTGCTAGTTCACATCTTCACGTTGTTTCTCCGCTGAGCAGAGGTAGTCAAACTTATACATAATATACAATTTTTAAATGTAATAATATGAGGATTAAAGTCTGACGAATATGGTGATCATAATTTAGCGTACATATTAGAAAAATGTTTAAATGCTTAATTACTGTAATGTGTAGAAACATAATTGTATTGCAGATACGTTTAGATTAGAAATATTTTCATTCTCAATCAAAAGCAGCTACTATAATATCAGTTTTGTTGTTTCAGATTTATTAAATGGTGCTATAGCGCAAAGCGGTACTGCACTTGCTGCTTGGGCTGTTGGGCGAAACGGTGAAGGTGTTAAAAATGCTAAACGGTTGGCGGAGTTTTTAAATTGTCCCACGAGTTCTAGTGTCGCAATGATTGACTGCTTAGGGGAAGTCGATGCAGCTGACGTCATAAAACAGGAAATGAGATTTGTGGTAAGTTTTAAAATTTACGTCAAAAGTCAGTGAAAAACAAAATATTTATGTTTTGTTCAAATGAGGAATGGTCTCTGGACCCATTGATACCTTTTAAGCCAGTCGTTGAACCAAATAGCGACGGAGCGTTTTTGCCAGAACATCCACGAGATATTATTAAATCAGGGAAGGCAGCACAGATTCCTTTCATGACTGGTATTACCACAGAAGATGGAGCTTTGAAATCATCCAGTAAATTAATTTTAACGATAACCTAGACTAATGATTTTACATTTCACATAATAATTTCAGGCTATTATAGTAATCCCAGTTGGATAGAGGATCTCGACAAAAATTTTAACAGGGTAGTGCCAATAAGTTTACAGTATGGAACTGGAAATGACAATATTAGTAAGAAACTGCGAAAGTTTTATTTTGGCGATAAGAAAATTGATAGTAGCACAAAAGATGAACTCACGAATGTATGTGAACTGTTTGAAATTATTTTTAGACTTACGTTTTTAATAAAGAAGTTGTAGATGTACACCGATATGATCTTTTTATTGGGAGCAGACGAATCGGCAAGAATGCACGCTAAGAACAGTGATAAGCCGGTGTATTATTATCTCTTTGGATACCGGGGATCTGACAGTTACAGTAAATTATTTGGCGATCCAACTTACAACTATGGTAAGTAATGGGAGATGGGATGTTACAATTTTACACTTGCATAATTTTGTGCTCAAAAAATGGACAAAAAATAAGGGTTAATGTTGTATTTACCCCAAATTTAAACTTTGTGTTGGTTTACCATTAATGTTATTGCTAGATGCAGAACTGACCATCCAAATTGCTATATTTTAGGTGTCTGCCATGCAGATGAATTGTTGTACCTTTTTACTCTTGGCAGAGAATTTCCTAATTTTAAACCAACGGAAGCAGACAAAAAGATGAGTGAAGTTCTTACCACGTTATGGGCAAACTTTGTAACAACTGGGTAAAATATAGATAGCTTTATAGAACAATTATTCAAGATAAATCTGACTGATATTACTGATTTCAGTAATCCAACACCGGAGATAAATTCAATGATTTCTACAAAATGGGAACCAGTACAAAATGATAATATGGAATATTATTTTATAAAAAGTGCGGATGAAGTAGAAATGGCCAACGGTTTATATGCAGAAAGAGCCCAGTTTTTACGAGAACTTGCTTTGTATTCTGAGAAAACTGCGACGAGGGTTGAATTGTGAATAAAAATTAATTAAAGATGTAAATAAAATCACACTGTATGTACTTCATTATTGAAATTTAAATTTTCATCAAATTATGTGTGTTTTTCCTTCAAATTATCTGTACAGGAAGGTAGCTACCGTTGTTAAGAGGCAAGGCAAAAACCCAACATTTAGTGTAATTACAATTTTGCTTAAAATAATATTATTTCCATTTATGTTAACCGGGAACTCTCACCTAAGTCAACGTTTAGTGGCAAGGACCCCTGTTACTAGAAGCCACATATTTACGCGTCCATTATATAAGGCGCATATTTTTTGCTACGGTTTGTGTGTATGATAGGGACATAATCTGTCGATAGCTGGTAATTTCCTCTCCAGACTCATCGGGGAACATACATGTTTAGTTACAGATTCCTTCCATCTGGGTAGACTTTTACTTACAGATTGAGTACCAAAAACTTTGGAAAGAAAATCAGGTCAGATCTTGCAAGTGCTGCAAAAATGCTTAAACATTGAAAGGCATAATTTTTGTGTATGTGATGAAAACTCGAAAGAATGCACATTTCTGATTTTCGAGTTTGACTTGTGTACTGTGTTAATTACTTATACTAAATAAAATTCTTGTTTCTCTTTTCAATATAATAGTTCATTTAACGTTAATGCGTAGTAGAACTTTATTATGTGATATTTTTTGTAATGTTAAATTAATTTTATTATTTATGCTTCTAATTGTATGTCAAAGAGAGCCCATTGAATAAAATAGGTACCTTAAGAGTTCTTTTGGGCCCAATTAATCCTTTAATTTTGATATACTTTATAATTTTTGTTTACTAGATCATGTTATTTGGCGCTGTGTTTCCGCTGGCGAGAAATTAGTGCACCTTTCTTAATTGTTTACTGTCCCTTTAGAGGAAACACATCACTGGAACAATAAAGCAGCAGAAGGGGGGTTTAAATATTTAACAGTTATATGTATTTCTATCTGCTAATATTATGTCTATTTCTCGTTCATCGCAGCTGTTGGAAGTGTAATAAAATGTATTGATTATAGGTATATAAAATACTTAATTACTTCAAGCGGGGATGTCGAGTTGTATTCCAATCCCATCAGGTAACTTAACAACATGGTCGAATTGTATCCCGGGGTAGGTCGAGTTGGGCAGGGGTAATTTGCGCCGAACTATACCTGTGTAAGCCTCTCATTAGTTCGCGAGCCCTAAGTATACCCGTAATTTGCGCCGACGTAACTTTCGAATGCGTAAATCCTACCTGTAAAATGCGCTGGATTGTTTGTTGTTAGCTTATAGTTTATTTACCACCTTATAATAAATATATTGATAATTTCAAATAAAACAAAGATTCAAAAAATAAAATATCGGTATATTAAAAACAAAAGTGAAAAGTAAGTTATAATTACAATTAATAATATAAAATATTATAATATTACATGTTGTACACAAAATACATGCATTTGACATAATTAAATGTTTTTTGAGACAATTAATTTAAAAGTAAGTTATAATTACAATTAAGAATAAAATATTACAATCTATACTTTGTACAAAAAAGAAATGCATTTGACAAAGTACATTCTGCTTATATCGCCATTCTTATACTCTGCAATTTTTGAATGCAATAAACTTTTACGTTTTCTTATATCTCTATTTTGCAATGATGAGGGTTCACCTAATTTCACACTTTGAATTTTAATGTATTTATCTGTTTGAAAATTATTGAAAATGTTAACAAATACATAAACAGAGGGGTGACTAGCATGGAAATTAGAGTTAAATCTTGAATGAAACGATTCAAAGGCGTTCGTTGTTCTTTCCATGCCATCGCTTGCTTCAGCCCAGATAGTTGGTGGAAATGTAGCGCCTTCGGTTATATAATTATCAATTAAATAATCGGCCAACTAACTATTCTTGGATCATCTGGTTGGATGCTTGCAAAATCAAAGACAAAGCAATCGCCCACTTCGTCTGGATTTAAAAATGGTATACCAAACAAATATCGAATTCATTTACCCATGTCGCTTTCTTTATCTTTATATTGTACCACAAGCCCAAGTTCTTGAACTTTTCTAAACCAGGCCTGGGCCAAGTGAAACCTGCAGCCAATAATTTTTGCTTCCGACCAAACAGCTGTTACTGCATTATGAATTCCCTTCTTAAAATCGGATATTATAATTTTCGGATTTAAATTGAGTCCTAGTTCCAACGATTTGGTACACAAAAGCACAAATAATTTTTCGTAAGTAAGTAAACTTAAAGGAATCTATAACGAGCAATTGTACTCCACGGTTACTTATGATAGCTTCCATTTTTGTGCTAATGGGGCTGCCTACAAACACCTACTAAGTTTTGTTTCATAATAAACATTATGATTTGTTATCAGTTTTAATCCCCCTTTTACACAGTTTCTAAAATTTTAGAAATGTGGATTGGTCTATGTCATTAAGGGTTGATAACGATACTTATCGCTAATCTTCAGCAGTCGGCGCAAACTACGTTAGGGATTACTAAAGTTACAAAAGTCTTCGGCGCTACTTACGTATCAGATTAAAGAGCAAGTAAAATTTCTGCGCAAATTACCATCGCCGGTCGAGTTGTATTCCGCCGATAATGAGGTGCTTAAGATAATCCGCTTTATTTGAAAGTTACTTTACTTTCTGAATAACATTTCACCAATCGCACCGTCCGCACCCTCATCATCGAGTTTATCTTATTAGGTAAATTTAAATTTTTATATTAGTTGCTATTAGTAATTGAACAAAAGCGAACTATCATCAAAATGAGTGAACTACAAGTAATGAAAAGTGAAAAAGGAAAATTCAAGAATTAGGTTTTTCTACAGAATATCAAACCGAAGATACAGAAATTTCAAAATTTCTGTCGCATGTTTTCGGATTGCCGTTTTTGCAGCCATGCGATGTAGCAGACTGCCTTGCTTTTGATTTTGCAGCTATCCAGTCTAATGACGCACAGGTAGAAAAATTCGCAGACTACTTAGTACCAAATTACGTATCCGAGGATTCACATTTTCCACCAGAGATAGCTTAGAAGAATTACGTTCAGATAATATTAGTAAATTTAAGTTTGTGAAGAAAGTATCATCACAGTATCATATCATTTCAAATATGTTGTACCTTTAAAACAAGGGAAAATTAAAATTAATTAAATGTGATACATTGACTTGTTTATTTTGATTCGTACTTTTAGCCTTTTGTTTATTATAAGAAACAAATCAAGTGTTTATTTAAATTTTAACTGTTAACTGATAATAATGTAATTATCCCTTACGCCGCTACCTGGTGAGCGGAACGCAACTCGACCATAGCTGCTTACCTGATTCTTCAAGTAACTTAGGTTTGGGATACAACTCGACCGTGTCCACTTCAACAATATTTATTTATTTTAACCTTATACGTATTTCGGCATGTTTACATGCCATTGTCAAGGGTTATTTAAAAAAATAAACAGTTAGTGTTGTTATAGCAATAGAACTTTGTGACTTATCTTGGTAATCGTCTGCAGATGACTTGATTTTTATTCCAAAATATCCAGTAGAAGAGAATTTAAGAGATCAATTTGTTACTTCATTAACGGTACAGTTTTTAAATGTTTGTGAATTTCAAAAGCTTGTAGTATATCTAATTTACGTTTATCATCACAAAAGTGTAAACATTTTATAGTGTTATTAGATGTCATTGAATGTCAATGTGTTTTAGTAAGTGTTTAGCGTAATTGGATTTATGTGGGTGTTTATATTTGTAACAACGTACGTGTTCTTTATACCTAATATCAAAATTTCTAATTGTCTGGCCTATATGAACCGAATTACAATGCGAACAATTTAATTTGTAAATGCCTGATTTTAGCATATTATCGGTTTTTGATTTTGCATTAAAAAGTGTTTAAGATGTTTCTAGTTGTTTTAAAACTTACTTTATATTTATTTGTTTGGTTTATAATTTTAGCAATTTTTTCTGATTTGCCACCAAAATATGGGATCGAAGCATATTTGTATCGAATGAAGTTGGGGTATTCGGATACATTTTTTGAATGGCTAATTTATAATCTTTTTCTTTAATTAATGTATCAGATAAAGTGATAAAATTTGTTTGTCAATGGTAAGTACAATGCAGTACCACCTTTTAATATTCGCGGGTACTATTTTACATCCATTTGTGAGACTTTTTCCTAACATTATATTATATAACTTTCAGCACTGTTCACTCAATGGTTTGGTGGGCATCCGTTTCGACGGTTATCCGTCGCATACATACTGTGTCCAATTTTTCAAAAAATTGGAGGTGCCGGGCATCGATCCCGGTACCTCTCGCATGCTAAGCGAGCGCTCTACCATCTGAGCTACACCCCCATATACAATAACAAGTTTATTGATAATTACTGATTTGTATCATAACCTGCTTTCACTAATTTTCGAAGTGATATTTTTTAAATATTTGTCGTGGTTGACCATAATTCAAGGTTTAAGTGCTGTTGGTTGCCTGCATTCACTTTCAGTAAAATATAATACGGTACACGATATCTATCACTTTATGGTACGTAAAACTTTCTTTTTAATAACATATCGTATTTTAGTGGTATGTTGCGCAAAAGTAAATAAATAATGAAGGAAAGTACTAATACATATTAATTTCAGAAAAGTTATGAACTTTTCATTTAAATCACTAATAATTCGTAAACGGAAATAATGTTCAAACACTTTGTTTTTTATTATATTTATGTTATGATTATATTCAATTCGAGCAGTTTATCGTACAGTGTACAATTTGTACGCAGCATATCATTTCAAACTACTGATAAGGTTAAAACCGTTTAGAAACAAATTTGAACGGTTCTATAGTAAATTCCAAATTTTTATGTACCTGGCGGATTATATGCTTATCTGTAAGTACTAAGGTATGGACATGCCCTCCGCCGATATAGCCGGGCGCTGAGCAGTGCAGTAGGTAATTTATTTTGTCCGTTTAATTTTATTATTCTAAGCAATCTATATTCTAAGCTTTCTGTTTTTCTACAAGTGGGTTATTGTTAAATTATTTTGTTGATGAAGATAAACACAGATAAATTTTGCAGCATAATTATAGACTGAAGATTATATTACATTTTAATGAGCGTTTGCATTAGTTTAGTAAAAGGTATTACTGCAAATGATGATTATATACTTTCCTTATTTTATTGTTCTAATCTTTGAGGGGTGTGTGTTTGCAAAAATATGTGATTTAGTTAGTCGCAAGACTTTGAAAACGCGTCTTTAGTTTAAGCCAAATTGTAGAAGTGTTGGATAATGCGTCATATCATTCGGCTCTTTGTGAAAAACAGCCACCTGCGAGCTGGCGTAAAGAAGATATTAAATTATGGCTACAGAAGCAAAAAATTAATTTTCCAGAAAATGCAACTAAGGAGAATTTACTAACAATTGCAAGAAATCATAGAAAACCGAAAGAGTACGTAATTGACAAAATAATAAACGCGGAATTTTGTGTTATAATGTAAAATTATATTCTCTAAATTTGTTTAAGTTACTTGTATTATACACAGAATATTAAATGATTGTATATTATATCTCTTGTGAAAACAAATTACTCTTAACAAATAAATTAATATCAACGTACCTACGCGACTACACGTACACCACTGGTATTTAGCGATAGCCCTTTAAAGCAGCAAGAATCGCGTGTAGCTCGTATCGTTTATTTCTCTTTGGCGCGTTAGTCAGAAAGAGATACAAGTACAACTGGTATTAGTGACCCACGTTCGAAGCACAAATACGTAATAGTCAACGAGTGGGAGTGAACAGACGCTATCCGTACGTCTTCGTACAGTTCAGTTTCCTAATCCGCCAGGTACATAAAAATTTGGAATTTACTATAGCTATTATTAACAGATCCTAGAACGTGGATTCACGATATATTATCATAATTTATTGCTTTTATCATTGAACTTACAATCTGGAAATTGTATCTACTATTTTGTTATGTATTTATCTACATCTTTTTATAATGTCTAGTCAGGCATCCACAGTATTTGTAGTTACATGATATAATGTTACAGATTTACACCGAGAAGAAAGATTTTAGGAAATAGAACTAATGGGGAAATAAAAGAAACTAGCGGACCTACCTTTTTTTAAATAGTAAATAAGCTGCTTACCTTGGTAGTGTAGTGAACCGTAGATCGAAGTCACAGTTTTATAAATTTTATATAGAGATTTCTTTAATTCTATGTAATTTGATTTAAACAATTTTGTTCGCCAAAATTACGGAAGGAGAGGAAAGTAAACCCCCCTAAATATTACTGCACTTAAAAATTAATTTCTCAATCTTATTCTGCTATTACACATGGGCACTTTAGCTTTAACAGAAATTTTAGAAGGCGTCACAGAGAAATTATTGGATTAAAACGCGAAACAAATTGTAGCCCATCCCTATCTCTATTTTCCGGCAATGGTTTTTTGATAATTACAAAATTTTTAAAAATATTATTACTTTAGAGTTTTTATTTATACAAAAATTCTCTTGCATGGTACCTACCGTTGCGTTCTTCTACGAATATTGTAATACCAAATGTAATACCTAACTCTGAATTCGTTTTGAGCTCATCGGCGTTAAAGCCTAAAATTTACAAAAATCGTAGCGGACCCCATTTGAAAGTTAGAGTGCCCCGAAAAAAACTTGTGGTTTGTCTTAACGCCTTCTACCTTATTCTGTTCTTAAATTAAAAAAAATTCTGTTAAATAAATTAATTAATATGTGGGTTTGATTAAGGATTGCTCCCGGAAATAAAATCCGTGAAAAAGAACCCGAAAAGAGGCCCCGGAAAAAACACAAGAAAAGCTCTCAAAAACAGCCCCGTAATAAAAAAAAAACGTAAAATCATTCGGAAGAACATCCCACGAAAAGAAAATCTTATCACGGCTCTTTGGTTTATATATAATAAAATAATAAGCTTACAAAGAGACCGGCTGATTACAGCCTACAAAGTGCTCTGGAGAAAACGCCACGGTGCGGTCGAACGACAACGCTTGTGGCAAGACGGACGGAAGCTCTTTTGCGTGGAATTTCGGAGGTCGTTATAGGGGTCTTTCAAATGTAGCACTGGAGTCTTAAGCCCCTCTTCAGCTGAGAGAGTATAGTAAGGTTTGAGTAAGGTTTTCGGATAAAGGAGAATTTCTGCGGATACTACTGTCCCAGTATTCCCCTTTTGGCCCAGGAAAACTAATCGAATGAAATTTGGACGCGTTAACCGCGGAGCCACCTCTCTCGGTGCACTAGAAACATCTAACTGCCTTTTTAAAACTTTTTTCTCAGTCGAAAAAACGCGGATGTACCAGGAGAGAATCAAAAGAGGAATTCTTGGAAGCAGGCAGAGAGCAGGACAACTACGAGATCATTTATATTTTTAAAACCATTTTTATATTAATGTTCTGGCCTTAACAGTCGCTATGAGATCACATGCTCATAAAAATTCAAAACCACGACAAAATAGATTTTTGCGGAAAAATATTTCTTGGAATGAAAGAACACCATACGCCAGGGTAAATAATAAATTAGACAAAACAGTAGGATAGGACAATCTTCTACATAATAAATCACCTAAAAATAGTTTAGAATATTGTTCCGTCACTGATTCACTAGATGATGAGCAATTTAAGGTAAAACTCAACTCGTATATAAAATTACATTGTTTCTGTATTATCTTTTTTGGTTTGGATGTGGTAAAATGCGTTATGAAATTTTTAAGATTTATAAGCATAATTTTTCATAAACTAGCACTGCGTCTTCTACTTTCAATAATATATAGCTATATAAAGTTTACGAATGCGCGTTTTTTGAAGATTCTTTTAAAATTTTAATATACAAAAATAGTAAGAACACTTTCTGAAAAATCAGAATTAAAAGTCTCATTGCTTTCACTTTCCTGGTAGACCTACGGGTACAACAGAGTAAGCTGAATAAATGAATATAAATATTTCAGTTAGCGGAATTGAAACTTTAAGAGATAGGAAACATTTTGAATTAGTATATAAACTTGAAATTATGTTGAAATTTGTACGTGTTTACGTATAAAGTTCTTAATAAAAACGTTTTTGGAGGTGCCGGGCATCGATCCCGGTACCTCTCGCATGCTAAGCGAGCGCTCTACCATCTGAGCTACACCCCCTTTTAAAAAAATTGTGTTATCAACAGTTGACTAGGTTATCACTTTTACTAATTTTATTTTGGCGTTAAATGGTAATTACAGTGTATATAATAAAGTGCTATGCTACCCACTTTTACAGTTGGTAGTGTTGGTTGCCTACATTAACTAATACTAAAATTGAAGAAGTATTGTAAAAGTATATGCAATTATGCATTATGCATGCAGAAACATTTACTAGTATCAAAAATTCGTCAATAGATACTAATTTTAAAACGTTGTCTGGCAACGGCCACGGGACCTTCCCAGCATTTATTAAAATTATTGAAAGTTTTAATAGTTATTAAGTATCAAGGAATGTAAGGACGTAATAACATTCGAGGTAGGCGAATACGAGCTGAGGCGGAGCCGAAGCTTGTCGCCTGCCGAGGATGTTATTAGTCGATACATTCCGTGTTACTTATTAAATTTTTCACGCTACCGGCAATGTAAGTAGGCCTACAGGTAGAAATTTAATCATATTTTTAAAAGTTCGTTTTGACAGCTGTCATCGGAATTATTTTTTAAAAGCTCCATTATTCTAAGTTGTCTGTGTTTGTTACCATATCAACGAACAGTTAAAATCAACATTATTTTCCTAGGAGTGTAAGTGACACTATTAAGTTCCGTCGTCAAGGGTAACTAGTACACGAATGTTATCAGCCACTTACGATCCCTGTAGCTATGGATGTAAGGCCTACTTACACTGCCGGTAGGGTGAAAAAATATTTTTTTCACGCTACCGGCAATGTAAGTAGGCTTTACATCCATAGCTACAGGGATTGTAAATGGCTGATAACATTCGTGTACTAGTTACCCTTGACGACGGAACTGAATACTGTCACTTACATTCCTAGGAAAATAATGTTGATTGTAACTGTTCGTTGATATGGTAACAAGCACAGACAACTTAGAATAATGGAGCTTCTAAAAAAGAATTCCGATGACAGCTGTCAAAACGAACTTTTAAAAATATGATTAAATTTCTACCTGTAGGCCTACTTACATTGTCGGTAGCGTGAAAAATTTAATAAGTAACACGAAATGTATCGACTAATAACATTCTCGGCAGGCCACAAGCCTTGGCTTCGCCTCGGCTCGTATTTACCTACCTCGAATGTTATTACGTCTTTACATTCCTTGTTACTTAAATAACTATTATTATACCTGAATCATAATCTCTGTTTTGAAACTAAAAAGCGTGCAAAATCGGGCCTTTAAAGCACTAGTGCTTCAAAGTTGGCTAGGTAACAACAAATTCATCTAAAAATTTGGAACAATGATAAATACACAGGTAATCAGAACTAATCTTTATTTACTTAAATGAATATGAAGCGTACAATTGGTGTTGTTTGAAATTTGTAAACCAGAAGCTTTAATCAGCTCATTGTTAGTTTTCGTTCATTTTGTAATTCACGAACACAAAGTCGAAACAAACTTCACAAATCAACAAATTTATAATAAATATACATAGCAACGAAACAACAACAATTGCTAACCGTCTCTATATCAACGATTAATGACACAGATTACTTCAAAAAGGGGATTTCAATTTCCTTTTTTTGTTATAATTTTCAGATTGTAGTGCAGGTATAATAAAAAATAGCGTATAATACACGTGTATAAGCAAGCCTTTAAAGCACTGCTCCGTTAAAAGGCACTCGGCTTTGCCTCGTGCTCTTTTAAACCCGTCGCGCGTGCTTCAAAGGCTTGTATTATAATATAAAATATACTATTGCAAATTTTAATTATTTAAAAAGTTTTTGAAAATATTGAACATCTGGAAATTTTCAAAAAATGAAATTGTTGAAAGTTTTAAAAATATTTTGCAAATTTTAATTCTTTAAAAAGTTTTTGATAATTTTCAAAAATTTTCAGAATTTTGAAAATCCCGAAGATTTTTAAATTGTTACAAAATCTATCATTACAATAAGCGTTGTGTTGCGAGGTTACATGAACTCACCACTCAAGTGAAGCAACATAGCCGAGCATGTCAGGAGTATTATAATCTTCTATTGTAACTTTTAGAGCTAAAGCTAGAACTTTATAATACAAAACATTTTTGTTTTAAATTTACAAGCTCAATTTTAAGGATTTCAAAGTCAAGGCAAAATACCTCGTGCATTTGGTTTGAGTTTATTCTAGACACCTGTATACAATTTTATATCATAGTTATATTTGATTTAAACGGCAAGTGTATTATTAGCACAGCGTGTATGCTTAGTTTATCTTTTCAAATGAACGATAAAGTTGAAACCTACAACAACAAATTTGAACAGTGTTAGCTGTTATAAAAAAATTATAGATCACGGGTTCACATTTAGCAACTAGCATTACAATTTACTGCATTTTATCAAATAATAAATTAAATTATGTACTTACATCTTTAAAAATATATTTTCTTTATTTTGTCATTTCGTAGATGTGGCGGCGTTTATACTTTATGCATTAACTTTTAATTGTAAGTAATGACGCCATCGGACAATAATATAGTTATATATATTCGTTTCCGTAAATAGTGTAAATGTTTTATCGCAAAATATGTTGGCCCTGAAATTGCGATAGCTAATATCGTGAAAGACACGTTTTTCATGGTTAATTATTACAAAATTTAATGACGTATCGCAGTGTATCTAATTTGCAGACATATTAGAAAGGAGGTTATTTGCTTATTTATAGTTTGATTTAATGTATAACGCAAAATATTAGATTCTAGCTAAAAGTTTACTAAATTATGCACGCTTTAGATTTTTGAACCGTTTCAGTAAAACCTGAGAATTTTATTACTTTGTAGTCATTCTGTGTTTGTCAGTAACATTAATTTCCGTATAACTCAAATGGCTTTTACATGTTTTACACACTTACTAATGTACTATGTGTTTTAAGATTATCTTGCACATAAATTAAATAAAATGATAATGCTGTACTACTTTTATCACTTGGCTATCACAGGATGTAATAATAATAACCGTACAGTTCACTGCAACAAGTGTACAGACGCATAGGATCATAGATAAATATTCAATTGCGAAATAGACGTTAATGTTAAAAGAGCAATACATAATGCCTGTTGTTACTACAATGGTTATAATTTTATTATTAATGTGTGTTGAAGAAGTGTTTGGACAGCAAGGCGTTCCAGAAGTGCGAATTCAACAGGGTGCTCTTAGGGGTAAATATGAAGAAACGAGGAAAGGTAGAACATTTAGTGCCTTTACAGGTATTCCTTTTGCAAAACCTCCTGTAGGCGAACTTCGATTTAAGGTAATAGCTATTTTTTATTTTTAAATTAAAATTTATAAAAATACTGCAATAAAACGTATTTAGGCACCTGTTCCTGCAGAACCATGGAACGGAACTGCTGATGCTTCAAAACCCCACGCGGTCTGTCCTCAAAGCAACCCTATTATAGGAAACTTTTCTGGATTTGGAGTTGAAGATTGCCTATATCTCAATGTTTATACACCTCAGGTTGTTTATTACTTTCTAACGTTTTGATACTAGCGATTTTACCATTAAGAATTCTACTTTATATAAAAATTGTCCGAATGAAGCAGCGACAAAATGTTGTCGTATATCACTTTCTTTTAGACTTTTTTAATTAACTTAATTATTTTAGCTGTCCCATTCTGATAACCTTCTTCTTCCCGTCATATTTTTTATTCACGGCGGAGGTTTTATGGTGGGATGTGCTGGGCCCGATTGGTATGGACCTGACGTATTTTTGGACAAGGATATTGTTCTTGTTGCTCCTAATTATAGATTAGGTAAACATTTATTTTATTGCTTTTGAGAAATACTTATTTTATTTATAAATCAATAGGTGCCTTGGGATTTTTAAGTACAGGAGACGAAGTGGTACCAGGAAACAATGGGTTGAAAGATCAAACTTTAGCGTTGAAATGGGCCAAAAGTAATGTGGCTGCTTTCGGGGGTGATCCTGAAAGAATTACCATCGTTGGGCATTCTGCAGGAGCAGCTTGTTCACATTACCATATACTTTCACCGCTTAGTAGAGGTAACACATGTTTTAGATTTGTTTTCTGCAACACAGTAAAAACTACTCGAATGTCGCAAGTTTTATTTTATGTACTTTGTTGTTTTACTGTCATCTAAACCAGCGCAATAACAAATATCATATAGTCATAAGAGTAGATAGTATTTTAAATTCTTTGTAGGTTTGATAATAGGTGCAATAGCTCAGAGCGGTAACGCAAATGCCTTTTGGGCTGTTGCGCCCGAGGGTGAAGCTGTAAAAAACGCCAAAAGATTGGCCGAGTTCTTGAATTGTCCTACAACTTCTAGTAAAGTAATGATTGATTGTCTGAAGAAAATCCATGTAGATGATATTATAAAACAAGAAGTTAAATTCTTGGTAAGTATGCAATCTGAAAGGTAAGGTGGATAGAGGTACCCATCAAACATGATTAAACTCTTTATTTTCTTTACACCACCTTCTTTTTTCCCTTTTTCCTTATTTCTATTGACGTTCCATTCTTTTGGGATTTTCGCTTCTTTAGAATAGCCGCCTATGGTTAACGATCGTTATCTTTTACCTTTCTAGACCCTGCAGGTTCGTTTCTTTATTATCTTTTTTGGCCTTTGCATGCGGTAGTAATCTGAGTCCTTGACTTTTATTTACTACTGCTAAATTCGCTTATTTCTAGCAGTGGCGGCTTCTGGGGTTAGGCAGGTTAGGCGCCGCCTTTTTTGTTCTACCGAATTTAGATAGTTAATATTACAATTTAATTTCGGCTTAGTCGTTTGGGAACTACGCCCAGCATAATCAGCTAAGGACCGACCTGTAGCGTGTCTGCCTTTACAAGCATTAGCTCTAGAAATTTGAGCAATATTTGTTCGTAGGCCCTGTCTGCCGAAACAGGGCCGTGTGCTTAGATTATATTTAAACCTTGGGGCGGACAAGGATTTGATCTTAATGTATTTTGTTTGCCGGAACAGTAATACTTAATCGGCTTATGCCTATTAGCTGTTTGTGAACCCATACAAACTAAAGTTTCGCAAGACATTGCAGCGTGCAACTTTAGAGTGAATAAAAACACTGCATTCAAATCCGAGAAGCGGAGGTATTTAAACGTCTTTGAGCCAGTCGGGCAGAACGGCGGAGTTCTGGTTGGCTGTCACCGTTGGGCGAAGACGGATCTGGTGGAGCGTGATCGTGGGATCGATGATGCTTATGAGTCCTTAGAGGATAAACTACTGGAGTCCAAGCTTTACTGAGTCTAAAGCCCTCCTTTCTCTTTATGTAGTTAGGGTATTTCTCAATTTCAATTGCTTCAGGAAAGAAACAACCTAACAACATAAACAGGGAGAATGGGTTTAGACTCAGTAAAGCTTGGACTCCAGTAGTTTATCCTCTAAGAACTCATAAGTATCATCGATCACACGATCACGGTCCACCGGATCCGTCTTTGCCCAACGGTGACAGCCAATCAGAACTCCTCAGTGTCAGTGAAAAATAAAATATCGTTGCATATAGTTTAGATTAACGTGTTCACACAAGCCCGACACAGTGACGTATTTTTGCATTCAGTATCAGTGCAGTATCCGCTCCGTGAGATTATATATCGTTGCCAACGATATTTTTACTATTTCACTGACGTATTGTACGCTGTCGTGTAGCTTGCTGGTCACATTTTTGTGAATAAAATGATTGACGAGCAACTTATTGAATTGGTTCGTCAATACTTTGTAATATATGCTTTATCCCATCCAAAATATATGGACAGTAGTTTCAAACAAGACATTTGGAACAAGATAGGAAAAGAAATGGGAGAAAATGGTAATTCGACTGATGCACTTCCTCTTCATCCAAAATTATGGCAATCATGGCTAATTCTGTGTCTGTAAACTTAGCCATCTCGCTAAAATAATTACTGACAACTGATGAAACTGTACGGACATGTGTGAATAGTCGTCGCTGATACATCACGGATGTTACTGACACTGAACTGATACGGCACTGACACGTCACTGATATGTGTGAATAGACCTTAAGTGGGATTCGTTGTACCTATAGCAAAAAAAATCTTAAATATATAAAAACGGAAAAATAAGTACCCGCCATGCTCTAAAACGGTTCATGAAACTAAAAATATTATTTTATTTAAACTTATCCTTTAATTCTCGTTTTAATTTGAAGTTGTACATTATGGCTATAACAGGAATGGGCTCTGGATCCAATGATACCATTTAAACCAGTAATTGAACCGAACATAGACGGTGCGTTTTTAACGGAACATCCAGTAGATGTAATTAAATCAGGAAAAACAGCTAATATACCTTTTATGACGGGTGTTCTGACAGAAGATGGTGCAATTAAATCTTCACGTAAATAAAACCACCGCAGCATTGGCTTCTAAATAGCCCTATTATAAAAAGGTAACCTTCGACTAAAATTATTTTATTGCAGCGTATTACGGCAACCCCAACTGGATAAAAGATTTTGATGAGGAATTTAATAGAGTTGCACCATTAACTATGCAATATGATTTCCAAAAAAATAAAAACACTTTTAGTACAAAAATGAGAAATTTTTATTTTGGCAACAAGAGAATTGATGATAACACAAAAGATGAACTTACGAAAGTATAAACTATTCAAAACTATTATTAATTTCTCTCTTGTTTAACATGTTTAATTATAGATGTTTACGGATTCTTATTTTTTAATGTGGGCAGAAGAAGCTGTAAGATTACACTGGAAATATAATACTCAACCTGTATATTATTATCTATTCGGATACCGTGGATCTGTAAGCTACAGTACATATTTTGGAGATCCCACTTATAATTATGGTAAATATGTAGAAATGTGTAACAAATATTAAATCCAAAATAAAACGCAGTTTTAGCTTTGCGCTATATTTACAATTTATTATGCAAATTGTTGCTAAAGCGTTATTTTTAGATACGACTATTTTTAGAGCAAGCTAGTTTGTTGCATTGATAGTATTTTGTTGCAAAAGAAAATCTAAAAAATGTTTGAATTATAGGAGTATGTCACGCAGATGAATTGCTCTACCAATTTACAATCGGAAAAAAGTTTCCCGATATTAAACCAACCGAAACAGACAAGAAAATCAGCGAACTTCTAACTACATTATGGGTAAACTTCGCAACAACTGGGTAAGTACATATTTTATTTAACAACTGTTTAAAATCAACACTTGTCCATTGATTTAGTAATCCAACACCCCAAACGGATTCTATAATATCTACACTATGGAAACCAGTGAAAACCGATAATCTGGAGTATTATTTTATTAAAAGTCCGGACAAAATAGAAATGGCTAAAAATATGTATCCAGAAAGAGTCAAATTTGTAAAAGAACTCGGCTTGTATGCCAAGAAAAGTGTGGTACGAAATGAATTGTAAAAATAATGTATGTATGTAAAGATTGTAAATAATCTGTTAAATTTTAACAAATTTGTTGGGTAATTATGTTATTAGCAAAGTATATAAACAGTATTTTTGAGTCTACAGACTGCGTCATCTTCATTTGCAGGTTATAATGCATTAGTATAAGTTACTGGTTATCCGTTTTCAAATTTTCTTTGATCATGTGTACATACATAAGAAAATGCTGTATAGATCTTGCACATAGCTTTGCTTTTCCATATTTACTAGAAATAATACGTGCATTTTTTGAATATTGACGATTTCTGTATTTTCACAAACAAATGCGTTTGGAGGCTTTCAAGCAACGCAAATTTTTTTTGGAAGATATCCGTCTCTAAGAGTACTGGGGTACTCTTCGTTTTCTTCTTAAGATGCCGTCTTTATTATTGAAGGTTGACAACAACTGTTGCAAATTCTTCTCGTTTTTTTGCTATTTTCAACAGTGTCTGGGTGTCCATTTTGGTCCATTTTCTATATTCTTCAAGCCCAAGCATCTCCGTCTTCCTGGCCCTTTCTTCTCTTCGTTGAAAAATGTTAAATAAAAGTAATTACGGTAAAACTATAAACCCTGCAGCTATATTAATAGCTCCAACATTTGCAAGCTAATTATCGACATGTCGCGCTTGTTTTATATGCGACTGCGATTAATTTTTTATTTGATGGTTCTGTATAAAGTCTTCTTTATTTTTATAAAACAGTAAATTTTAATTTTATAAACATTTTTCCAATGCCCGAAGGAAATAAATTTAGTTAGTTTTGGTTTAAATTGAGCTATCTTTAAATAATTATAGTTTACACTTTAGATTATTCTATAAAAAGCTGTTTACCGGTTTTGAAAATGCTCTGCAAAATACAATCCTTCGAATTAAAATGCGTGTTTAATGTAAATTGATTAAAATAATAAAGTCATGTTGCCTTAAATCACACGATCAGAATTGCGCCAACTCTGAGTAAAACTGTTATTAACTGCACCTCCGGAACTCGAAGATGCTACAGTAAGGGTTGCTTCCGTTGCCATGTCTTAGAGACGGAGGGTACTAGCAACTGTGTGAAAGAAAGAGAAGACATACAGTGAGTTTGTCTTTGTTGTATACATACCAGCTATGTATACTTCTATAAAAAACATATTAATGCATTGTTTTACTGCAATATGTAGGCAACCAACTATACACTACATTTCAAAGCTTCAATTTTGAAAAGAATAGTCTGCTGTGGAAACAGTAATCAAATTGTTTAATGTCAAATTAATAGCAATTAGTTTTTTTTTTGAATTTAGTATAAAATTTGTGTATTGTTGATATTTTATGTTTTTAAAATTATAGTTTTATTAAAAAACATTTGGAAAGTCATATAATTTTGCGTTTATTCATAAACATACTCATTGAACATAACCGCACACTATGAGGAATAACCCTTCTGCCTCTATTATTTTCTGTATAGTTGGTTGCCTATAGATTGCAGTAAAACAATGCATTGACGTGTTTTTTATAAAAGTATTCATAGCTGATATGTATACATAAAAGAAAAACTCACTGTATACGACAGTCTTCCAAAGAGCAGAACATATAAGGAAAACGAAAAACGGAGATCAGAACATTTTGTTCCGTTTTGCTACCAGCAGTCTGGAGTGATCGGCTTCGTCAAAACGTCTATACCCCTCGTATCTGCAATCTCTTTTGTGGTAATGCAAAAACCGACGCGTTTATTTTCACATGACATTCCCTATGTTTCGCAAAACTTTTTTACAACTTGCATAAAAAAAACGAACAATAGCGCACGTATAAGTAGGCAGTGTGCGTCCTGCCCTGATTAACTTGAATTATGAAAGGTGACGATAACAGCGCCTAACTAACAAAGTAGTGCTTTTGAAATATATAATAACACAACCCCACAAACAGAAGAGACGTGAAAAACAATAACGTATACACAACAAATAGCAATTCCTAAAAGAATTCATTATACAGGCTGTCCCAAAAAACATGCCATAATTCATACATTCATATTAAAAAAATCGTGTAAAAATAAACAATTTTGGCATGCGATTGTACTATTATCAAAGATCTATGTTTTACACTTGCTTTTGTTTGAAAACATTTTCTCAGGAAGGGCGCAAATGAAGAGGGGAAAACCTTTTCAAAAGAATTTTTTTCTGTACATTGTTTACAATTCTTCAAATTTGAGCAAAGTTTTTACACATCAAGGCAATAGAAGCAATAGATCTGAATAGATTTTTTTAGGGAGTTACAGCCTCCAGTCCCAGCACTTCAAACTGTACTCTCTTCCAGAGGCTATATTGTCGTAAGGAAGCGTTGTCGTACTCATGTTTATCGAAATCTTTTTATGAATAGGTTGTCAAAACAATTGATGTACGTGAGTTAAAAGAGGAAGAGGTATAAAAACCAATAGTACGGAAGATAAAGAAAATAGTTAATAAATTGAAAAAAGAAACGTTTACAATACAGTACAAGAAAAGTGACATGTCATAAAGGAAACACCGAAAGGAATTGTGGAAAACGGTAAAACTAATACAAGAGCAAAAAATGAATGACAGAAGAGATTATGGATTTAAGAGGAAACCGAAGAAAATACAGAAGTAAAAATGAATTAGAATATAGGCATATACAAATCACAATAAAAAAAATTAAAAAGCAAAAGAAAAAGGTTTACCATAGAAGTGCAGCAAAATGAAAGATCTAGAAAGACAACATAATACCTTCAGTATACATAAGAAGCGAAAGAGGCCGCATGAATGTAGAAGAGACGAAGTCTAAGAAGTATCTCGTAACAATGCCATAATCAATACAATAGATAAAATAAACAAGTGGTAAAAATATAGAGAAATTATTCCAAAATAAAGCAAGAAAAGACACTATAGAGACTGATTGATGGATATATCGCACAACAAATGACACCGTCTTAGATAGGATGAATAAAGAAAAAAAAATTAACACAATAAAAGCAAGAAAGCTTCAATATTTCAGTCATATTACTACCGGGTGATCGTAAAAAAACATCTTTCAGAGCAGGCCATGACCGAAATGTGAAAGTTGGCAATACTCATTATAAGCCAAATGTCAAATGTTGACAGCTTTAAAAATTTTTGATTAGATACATTTAACTTACCATCTAACCAAAATTTTTTACAGCTGACATTTGGCTTATGTTAAGTATTGCCACTTCGGTCATGGCCTGCTCTAAAAGATGTTATTTACGATCACCCGGTAGAATTAAAATATATCAAATACTGCAGCTTATTGTACAAGACAAAATAGACGAAAAAGAAAAACCGGGAAGCAGAAGCCACATTGCAGCAGATAAGAAGTATATGGGCCAGAATTATCGCCAACGCTCTCTGAGGATAGGAACTACAAGACGAAGAAGGTTGTCAACATTGGTGCAAACAATATGTGCATAATAGGCAAAGATATGCAGACATTTACAAACAGGAACCACCTAAGACACGTTTCGTCCTTATTAAGACTCCTCAGTTAGGTAAAGTTCTTACTTGTAAATGCAAGCATCAAAAGCACTTAAGACAGGCCAACAATAACAGAGAAACATTTATATAAGGGATAAACAAGTAAAGCTACAATATCAGAGGCCACCTAGCGGTTTGATATCGGCTTAGCCGGGTCCCAACATTTTTTCGAAGATTTTAGCTTCGGTACTTTATCCCTCTAGAAACATTTTAATTTCTGGTTCAAGTTTTGGTTTTTTCAGCAAAAATATAAATGTGTTCTTAACAATGTGCCACCGGAAATATTCCCCGGGAACGGGAAATGAAAACATTCCTAAAAACTTTCCCTTAATTACATTCTCAAAAAATTTTAATCCAACGCTTTCGAGTGCAGAACTCATCGGACATCGGAATTTATTGAAAATGTCTGCTGCGACTGAGCGGTCATTCGAACTTTTTTTTTCATTCACGCATCCCTGTTGTAGAACGGTTCAGTCTACAACAGACGGGACTGAAAAGTTATGGACTCTATAGCCCACAACTGGGAAACCTGCAAAATGATGATGTAAATAAAAAAAGTTAAAAATATTCAAGGCAGCACATGGAAATTTCGGCCCTACAGAGTATATTAAGAAGACCGAAACTATTTTGCAATCTTCTGTTTCTTCTTCTTTTGAAAGTAGAAGAGAAGCATCAAACCCTGATATTATTATAACTAAAATTGAAAACACAAATAACGATGAACTGTTATAAAATTTATTTAAAACAATGTTTTTCAAATACTATTCTTAAATGTAACAAAATTTTGTTTTGTGATAGAATTAACAAGCTTCATTGTTATTTCAACAAAAGGTTACGGTAAGCCACATTCCTTACAAATTTCCATTTTGGAGAATACTCCCGGGAAATATTCCGCAATTTTAAATTTAAAGAATTTGCATACTGCTACGTGCTATGTGCGTAGTGTTGGGTAAGTTCTGAAATTTAGTTTTTAGAAACTTTCCAAAGTATGAAAACTTAAGGAAACATTCAGTAATTCTTAGTCTAGAGTAGTATCCTGCAAATTGCTATTGCAAAGCAGTTAAAGTGTATGGGGCCAAGTGTAAAGTGAAAACTTGCTGTGCATTTTACGGTATTTAAGGTAATTTGTCCCAATGTTTATTATATATACACACATTTAGCTAAATGCTTTTTATTTTAATAAATTATTCTAGATTTACATAAATTCTTAAACATGTGGTTTAAATATTCCAATATTTAATAAAGCATTAGAGATTTAAATAAATCCTAAAACATTTATTTTAAATTTTCAAATATTTAGTAAACCTGTATGTATTTAGCTAAATCTGCACATATTTGTTTTAAATCTTTCAATATTTAATAAATATTCGCAGATTTAAATAAATTTTTACGGATATAAATAAATCCGTACAGATTTAAATAAATGTTTCAACATTTAAATCTAAGCTGTCACATTTAATGTTGACCTGTTATATTTATTTGACCTTGGTGAGCCCAGCCGACCTAAGACACCAAGAACGTTTATACCGGTGGTAGTAAGGCACAAGGCAGGGTCATGGTGGGAGCGTTCGACGCTTAAACAAAACAGACTGAAAACTATATTCTCAAGGGAATGTTGAGGAAACTTTTGTTGTATGAATAATAAATTATGCAATGTTTATGTTGTTAAATATGTTGTTATTGATGATTGAATTAACATTAATTGTACACATTTTTGAAATACGGGAAACGTGTTCATAATTGTTGAACGTTACCACCAGTGTAAACGGTCTTGGTCTGCTATGTAGGCTGGGTCTACCAAGGTCAAATAAATATGACAAGTTAACATTAAATATTTCAGCTTAAAATTAAATGTTGAAATATTTATTTAAATCTGTAAGGATTGATTTATATCGGTAAAAATTTATTTAAATCTGCGGATATTTATTAAAAATTGAAAGATTTAAAACAAATATGTGCAGATTTATCTAAATACATAAAGATTTACTAAATATTTGAAAATTTAAAGTAAATGTTTTAAGATTTATTTCAATCTCTAATGCTTTATTAAATATTGGAATATTTAAACCAAATGTTTAAGGATTTATTTAAATTTACAACGATTTATTAAAATAAAAAGCATTTAGCTAAATGTGTGTATATATAAAAAATATTGGGACAAATTGCCTTAAATACCGTGAAATGCACAGCAAATTTTTACTTTATACTTGGCGCTCCATAAAAGTGAACTTTTATTACTGTTTGATGTACAGAGTTTAATTAATACAGTTACTTGACATATTTTGGGGAATTCCAGCACAAATATGATGCTATATGGGCCAATATAATATAGTCAAGGTAAGATTAATCAGTAGCAGTACATGCAAGGGTATTATACTTACTTGTAAATTTTACAACTAAAACAGGTAATAATGTCATAAAACCATAGGTCAACTCATTGATGCATCTAGGATAACATTATATATTTTGTTTGTACTAAATATTCGATAAAATATAAAGTTTCCATTATTTTGGAAAATTTCCAGTTGCCCGAGAAACGTTCTATTTTTCTAGTTTCAGATGGAATAAGTTTACATATAAAAGTTTCCCACTGCCACACACTATGTGTGCTATTCTCAAAAAGCATAAATCTTTGTCATACAATATAAACGTTTTAGGGCCATTACCATACCATTTTTTTTACTTATCTGCTAATTTATTAAAGTAAAAATTTCAAAAAGCGGTCGTCATTTTGAAGCTAGGGAGTTAAAAAGGCCCGCTGCATAAGTTACATATTTGTAATTGACATTTAATTTCTATATTTTTTCAGACTAAGAATGTTCTGTTAAAGTTTGTAAGGGTACTAAATGTAGCGGTAAGAGCTTCCAAAGCTCAGCTCTTTCACTATATAATTCTTTTTCCATTTTTATATCGGTAACACCTTCAATTAGAAAATATTCTAAATCTTCACTCATCACAGGTTCCCATTTATTAGATGTCAGAGAATTTGTTGTTGGAGTTGGATTTCTAAAAGGTTTCTTGAAAGGTTTATAGAACTTCTTAAACCGCATTGCTTACCCAGTTGCCGCAAAATTGGTCCACAAAGTAGTCATAATTTCAGAAATAATTCTATCACTGTAACTCCTTGTATAATTGGGAAACACTTTTTCTAGAGGAAATAAATATATAAGTTCGTCACCGTGGCATACACCTGCAACAGTGTTGCTGTTAACTAAGAAATTCGTGTAAAGGTTAAAATAAATAAATTTTGTTGAAGTAATAAAGTATTTAATGTATACTCAATAAAATTAAAATTGTTGTTAAAAGCTAAATAAATTAATTATTTTATTGGCCATACTTACCATAATCATGGAAAGGATCTCCATAAACTGAACTAAAGCTCACAGTGCCACGATATCCAAACGCGTAGTTATACACGGATTCCTGAACACAATTTAAATGCGACAGTATGGCGTCGTTCGCTGGTGATAGAAAATGACCATCCGTGTACAACTACAATGTTCAATAACAATTCATTTTAGGGAATGTGTCAATTTATCATACATACATCAGTGAGTTCAACTATGGAAGTGTTATCAATTTTTCTGTGGTTTAAATAAAATTCTCTTAGTTTCTTCGTTATGTAGTTCTTATTGTCATATGAGATATCATCGTAAAGCAAAGTAAAAGGAACGAAACTGTTAAAGTTTTCATTAAATTCTTCTAATGCCCGTGGATTTCCAATTATGTCTAAAAGTTAAGAATAGAACAAGTACAAGAAGCTTTCGTAAATTAACGAATACCTGCAGAAACAGTTGCACCGTCCTCGGTATTAACCCCCGTCATAAAGGGTATGTTGGCAGCCCTTCCAGATTTTATTATATTTGCAGGATGGTCTGGTAGAAACGATTCTTTGAGGTTTTGCTCTATGACGGGTTTAAATGGCGTTAACGGATGCGATCTCCATTTCTTTAAAAATTGTTTTTAGTTTATACTTAAGTCACGTTATCAATGTCTAAAATCACATCATTAACATATTTCTGTTTTTTCTAAGTACACTAGTTTAACCTTTATATACACAGATTACACATTTAGCGTCGTAATGTGTGTATCTACGAATAGTCCAGGAGAAATGGAAAGAACGTCAAGATAAATCATATCAAATTGTTTGAGAAATGTTTATTTTGTCTTCAAAGTACAGGGCTAGTACGCTAGACTTTTTGTCGCTACTGTCAAACAAAAATTTTGCGGCCTTATTTCATATCATTTACAGGTACAACTGTTACCAAAAATATATGGGGCAAAATATTAATATACAAGAAAATTGACAAATTGACGTAAGAAGATTTTTTCTGTGGATATTATATTGTTAGAAATTTCATAGCAAAGATTCATTTACGCAATTAAATATTTGCTACCCCACATTGTTTTATATATTAATTGTACATATTCGAGAAAACCGGGTAAAAGATATACTGGAATGAATAAGAAAAAAACATGACGTTTCAAATTTATTTGAAATGATTATATAGTTAGTACATAGCACATACGTACCGCCTGGACTTTCCTTTCCTTTAGGAATTGTTACTTATAATATTTTTCAATATATTTTGATACTTACGTTTTACGCGACCATAATAACCAGTTGTTTTATTATAGTTGGCGCTAAGATTATCCGCTTTAAATAATTATTTAAGTAACAAGGAATGTAAAGACGTAATAACAGTCGAGGTAGGTAAATACGAGCCGAGGCGAAGCCGAGGCTTGTGGGCTGCCGAGAATGTTAATAGTCGATATATTCCGTGTTACTTGTTAAATTTTTCACGCTACAGGTAGAAGTTTAATCATATTTTTAAAAGTTCGTTTTGACTGCTGTCATCGGAATTATTTTTTAAAAGCCTCATTATTCTAAGTTGCCTGTGCCTGCTACCATATCAACGAACAGTTAATAGTTATTTAAGTATCAAGGAATGTAGGGACGTAATAACATCCGAGGTAGGCGAATACGAGCTGAGGCGGAGCCGAAGCTTGTCGCCTGCTGAGGATGTTATTAGTCGATACATTCCGTGTTACTTATTAAATTTTTCACGCTACCGGCAATGTAAGTAGGCCTACAGGTAGAAATTTAATCATATTTTTAAAAGTTCGTTTTGACAGCTGTCATCGGAATTATTTTTTAAAAGCTCCATTATTCTAAGTTGTCTGTGTTTGTTACCATATCAACGAACAGTTAAAATCAACATTATTGTCCTAGGAATGTAAATGGCACTATTAAGTTCCGTTGTCAAGGGCAAAAAGTAAACAAATGTTATTGGTCATTTACATCTTTTGTAGCTATGGATGTATCGTCTATTTACCTTGCCTGTAGCGTGAAAAAATAGTTGCAGCACATATTCTTACAACCAGCGTGTCGGCTTAAAAGTACGAACTGTTTCCACGTAGATTCGATAGAAATCGTTGATAAGAAACAAACTTTCTCCTAACGGTCATAGTTCTTAAATCGAAATATGCAAAACTTGATTTTTCATTTAACCTGCGTTTAACACTTTCCTGGGCTTTAAGTTTAACCTTTAACCATAGATTCCAGAAACTCCTCTGAGAAGGTATAAAGAATTCTTTTGTTGCTAATTATCACAACAAACATCATTCATCAGCTGCGCGCCGTACTATGAGTATCCGAAAATATCAAATTTAAAAAAAAATGCGTTTTTGCATTGTTTTGAAAAAAATTTTTGGGATTAAATAAAACCAAAACCAAAAATACAAATTCGTCCACCAAAAATATGGTGGAAGGGGAAAAATTATCCCCCTAAATTTTGCTGAAACGAAATATTGTTTTCTTCCTCCTTTTATTAAACAAAGTTACAAAGTTCCGATTTTCAAAAATTCATAAGGAACATCGTAGACAAATTGACGGACTGGGACCCGAACTAAATTGTAGCTCGCCTCTAGGTCTATTGCACTACCGAATTAAAAAAAAATATTTTTTTTTATTTAATAGATTCAATTCAATTCAATTTTGAATAAATAGGCGTAAAATATAAATTTTCAAAATTCATAGAAGGCGCCACATATAAATTAGCGGGAAGGGACACAAACCAAATTGTAGCTCATTTACAGCTCTATGAGCTTACAAACAATCGTATTGCCAGTTTTGAAGGTGTATTTTTTTAGTAAATTTCTAAAATTTTAAAAACTTTATCAATTCATAGCTTTTTAGTTTGTTTTTAAATTTTTGTGTACAGTACAACCATTGTTTTTATATATAAAAACAATGGTACAACTGTGTCTCTTGAGGGCTATTACGATAAAAAATTTGAACCGGATTTGTCACCTTGTTTTTGAGTAAAAAAGTGTTAAGGTCAAAATCTTCAAAGAAATTGCACCAGCCGCCATTGTAAAGCTAAAATGTTCGAAAAAAAAGCGTTGGATTTGTCCTTAAGTCTACGATTTCGGTGTTAGATTTAGATAATTCGGTTTTCGAAAAAAAAAAGGCTACCGAAAAAAAACATGTCTAACTTCTACTTCCGAATTCGGATCTTTTTAAAGCTTGTTTCTACAATGCATTTTTTATACACTCTCACATTCTAAAGCTCGTGGAAATCGGACCATCCGTTTAGGAGTTATGGAGCGCACATACCCACCCACAGTCAGACATTTTTAATAAAAATATACATTATTGGGTTCCTGGAGGTCCAAAACATTCCGTCAAAATCTCGATTTCGAAAAGTTTCATAAAATTAATACTTTAATACTTCCAAGTCGTCATGCGCAGTAGAGACTTGAACTTGGAGGGTAAATTTAAAGAGTAAGTCAAACTCATAACTCGCCTCTAAATCGCAAGGCCCCGTGCATATAATTGAATCAATTAGAAACTCCCTAATAATTGTTAGGGGGTTTCTTTAATTAATCAAATCTAACCATGATCTAACATTTAGAACAACAACCATTTTAAAAATTAATTTGTTTCAAACTGCGCATGACCATATGACCACTTCGAGTTCTGTCATGGGTCACAGGTGTATATTAAAATGTAAAGCGTGCGGCACCCTTTCAGTTTGGCGCTACAGGCAACTGCTTGCTGTGCCTGTATGTATGCCGGCCCTGCTAAAGTAAATTCTATAAGTCATCGTCACGTCCGCTTCGGTGGCATGTATGCGTTCGCCGTCATAAAGTAAATGGCGCTAATTGTGTTTTTTTCCTATTTATTTATTTGCCCTTTATTGTTAATATTAAATAATAAAGTTAAAAAGCATAAATGTGTGCATCGAATATATATCACTATTGTTTTCTAGCACTAACCGTTGCAGAGATACGCGCTGGTACGTTAGTAAAGTCACTTGCATTGCAAACAACATACGTTCTCTGTAGAACGCGCAAAAGTAATGGTTAGTGCTAGGAAAAATTCTAGTACAAATTCGGTGTACAGTTTTACGATTTTCGCTTTTTGTGGTTGACTTTTTCGTCGTGTACTACCAACAAGTAAGTAGATCTCTAAAAACCGAAAATCGATACCATTGCTTTTAGGATAGCGGTGACTTTCAGTATATTGTTCAAGACGACAAAGGTAAATGTGTAATAGTATTTAGTTTGAGCATTTGTTGAAAAGAAGCTTATTTATTATCCTACACTAGAAGCGATAAATATAAGAAAATTTAAATACGAAAAACGCAACATTATCAACGTTTTACAGCAGTGTAACAAAAAAAAACTAAAGAAAATTATGTTGTTTTTTTACGAATGTGCTTTAACAATACTTACATAAAGTGTATTTTGTTGTCGTATAAGTTCAACTGCGTCTGCATTTCTTAAACATTCAACCATTTCTTTATTAGTTTCGGCAAAACAATTCATAGAACGAGCCAATCTTCTAAAATTTCTATGTGCTTCATCGTATGGGGCAATAGCCCAAGGAGAAAGGGCAGTACCACTTTCACATATAACTCCTTTTATTAAATCTGTTAAAGTAAACCGTTTTAGCAAATTATAAAAGTTCTATGACCATACAGAGTGCCCATTTTAAAACTCCGAGCCTAAATTTTTTTAAATAGGCAACACACAATACAAGTCACTGCCGACTATTATTTTAAAACAAAATATTTCTATAATTAAGATCAGGGCAATCATGTTTGCATTAACTTGACAGTTTACTAATCAAATTCGATAAGCCACATTACCTGAACGGTGCAAAACAAAGATTATCGATCACTAATCTTTGGTGCAAAATGTATTCCAACGCTGACAAAGTGGACATGCTTCTTATTCTGGGTGAATGTCGAAAAAATACGAGTGCTGCCAGTACTTTATATGCGCAATGCTTTCCAGGTAGACGAATTCCAACAGACAAAACATGTAGAATGCTTCTTCTGTTTTCTGTTCTGTTTTCAATATTCTTAAAGCGAACAAATTTCACCCCTACCATGTTTATACCATACACCATCTTGAAGATAGGGATTATGAGCATCGTGTTCAGTATTGTCAATTTCTTAGACGGCAATTAAACGGCAATGCGGAATTTTTAAGTATGGTATTATTCTGTGATGAAGCGAGGTTTCCAAACAACGGCATGGTTGGTTAATCGACATAACTGCCACTATTACGCCCAAGACAACCCCCGCTGGATCAGGATAACTCATTTTCAGAGAATTTTTTCTCTTAATGTGTGGTGCGGTATTATTGGCGATTTTGTAATAGGTCCACATTTCTTTAATGGAAATTTAGATGGTGAAATGTATTTAAATTTCTTAATTAATGAACTACCGGCTCTCCTCCAAACAGTTCCTCAAAACGTACGGAATAGCCTGTGGTTTTTAAATGATGGTGCACCTCCGCATTTTCATAGGGATGTGAGAAATTATCTTAACCAATGTTTTGAGGGACGCGTAATTGGACGAGGTGCATTGCATCCTTGGCCTGCCCGTAGTCCCGATTTGACTCCGCTAGACTTCTTTTTGTGGGGCAAAGTAAAAAATAATGTCTATGAAGTGCCCATTCGAAATGAAGAACATCTACGCGAAAGGATAATTCAATGTTGTCGCTCTATCACACCGGAAATGTTAGCTCGTGTTAGAGGTTCGATGCGTAGAAGAATTATACTCTGCGAAAACGAAGGGGGAAGGCAATTTGAACACCTGCTTCGTTAGTTTTTGTTCCTATTAAATTATTGTAGTTATTGTTGTCATATATTAAATTTGAGTTATTAAAGTAACCTTAAATTTGTACTTAATCATTAGTAGATACATGTACTGTAAAACAACTATGATCTCAATTAAAAAAAAAATGGTAGAAATGCATAGTGATCTGGGGGTTGCATTGTGTGTTGCCTATTTAAAAAAATTTAGGCTCGGAGTCTTAAAATGGGCACTCTGTATATGTGAAAACATTATGGGGAGATCTAAATTGCTTTATAATAGAGTAAGATGATGATAGAATCAAAATTAACTGGTTTATTCTTAATTAAAAATCATTAGGTACCTCAAAGATTTGTTTAAAGTAGAAATACTGCAAACACGTACCTTTACTTAAAGGTGAAAGCATGTGCAAATGAGCACTAGTACCACCTGCTGATTGACCAAACAACGTAATACTTTCAGGATTACCCCCAAACTGGGCTATGTTCTTTTGAACCCATTTTATTGCCAGATTTTGATCTTTTAATCCATTATTTCCAGGCACCACATTGTCGCCAGTAGATAAAAATCCCAATAGACCTAAAATAATTTTTTTGTAACCATAGGACCTAATTTTTAAAATTTAAAGATAAATGCATTTTAATTGTTTCCATGTTTATTCAGGGCATTTTTAACAAGGAAATTTGCAAACATGCTGAAAGCGATAAATTTTCATTGCTTTGCACAGAATGTGTAACGTACATCAGCAATTTAGCAGTTATTATACTGTCGGTCTCTGAAACATTTGGTACGGCGCCAGGCAATAATTTTACAACAGAGAAATAAATTTAGATAATGCACTCTAATTGATAATGCTGTTGAGTTATTATTTTATTTCAACTTTAATGATAATAATTGTGCACCAAGGAGTATAAATAGTCAAGCATTGGGAGTTTGCAGGGATACTTCAATTTTGACTAGTTACAGTAAGAGTATTTATATATTAAAACCGGATATTTTCCACCTGTCTCCACCTTTAACTGCCGCTGAGCCTCCGATTCAAGAAGCCGCATCTATACGCGTCAATTATTACGGCTGTTTCAAATTCGAGCCCCACTATGGGGATCTTGCTTATTTGAATAGATGAGAGCTCTTTAAATTGTGGAAAAGTTGCGAAATTTTATGTCTAACAATCATCTTTAAAGAAATTTAAACTAACCACTATGTTTTTTCAGATATATGAAAAAATAGGAAAAAACGATTTTGTTTTTATTCGTCGTATTTGCCAGAATTCAGAAAATCTGTAAAAACATTATAGAGACAATTTTTTAGTTTAAATATTATGTAGTAAGCCGATATGCGATACATTTTCAATTTTTCGAAACTATCATGAAGTTAATTTCTTTAAATGCGGCTGCTACTTTCTTTAGCGTACTAGAACAAGATTTTATTCTGATTACAACGATGTATCACACTTTATGGTTTCGTTTCCATTTAATGCTGAAGAAACTAAACACGTACATTTTTTATTTAAATTTTAAACCAAGATTTATGTACATTAATTGCGCAAATAAACCTTCATATTCGTCAAGATACATTTGTACCCTTCTTCTTATAACATTTGCAGCACGTTAGTAATCTCTTCGTAGTATTCTGTATAAGTTATTAATAATTCTATTCCTTAATTTATCGATTTTTGAGGTGTTTTGTTTGCAGAATTTATTTTTCAATGCAGTATACTTAAGGGCTTAAGTCAGGCGCTCGCGCCGGCCATTCAACTGCATCGCGATTTCCTATGAATTTATTGTAAAAATCTTAATGTAGATTAGAAGCTCCCGTACAATTCCTGTGTATTGAAAAGGCGCACCGTAATGTTGCTGCCATATATGGATATTAATGTATTGTTCTACACGCCAACTCTAAGATTGGAATCTCTCTAAATTGGCGTGGATTTTGTGTGGCTCAATAATGTTCGTTATTGCGGTTGAACATTCCGCGATGGATAATTTGAGACTCATCAGTCCAAATAAGTTTATTCAAGATTGCAATGTCTTGACCAATGTACTGTACTCAACCAGTTGCAAAAATTCCATCTTTGAAATTATTGCAATGTGGAAGACCGTGAATAACATGTATTTCATACGGTTTGTAATTATTGTCTTTTATGTATGGTATGGGGCAAGGCTAATTTAGCAATGTCTCAAGTAGATTTTCTTCGATTGTTGTTAATTAAACCAATATTCTCATACTAATATCATGCGATATGTTATAGCATTAAACTCGGCGTTTACACTTACTTTCATTAGAAAAAGGAAAACAAAAATCGCATTTGTAGCTGGCAGAGCTGGGCAGTAGTTAACTACAAAGTATCTTAGTAACTAACTTAACTACTTTCTTTATGAAAAGTAGTTGTATTCTAGTTACTTTTTAAATTAAGGTATAGCTGTAGCTTGTATTCGTGCATTTAACATGAAATATTTAATAGTTTTGATTTTCAAGTAGCCAAACTACTCTTTTAGTAGTTTAGCTACTTTTACGTAGTTAAGCTACCTAGAAGTAGTTAAAAGTATTGGTAATTCATCTCTTTTTCCGGTAGCTTACTACTCTGAAATTTAATTTTTTTGAATAATCTGCACTGTCTGCACATTTGTTGATAAATTTTGTTAGCAATGCTGATTCAAGCAGTAAATTTTTGCCATGAATGTGTTTCGGTCTAAATATGTATTTATTATTAAAGCTCTTTAATTTTTTATTCTATTTTTTATATTGCTTAGTAAAGTAGAAATAAAACGTACTACAATTTAATGATACGTTTTTATATAGTAGCGCAGAGGAAATATAAAGTACCTTGTTTAAAACGAATACAACTACAAAAAAGTTGATAGTTTAGCTACTTTTTGTATTAAGTAACTTAGTTACTTAGTAACTTAACTACATTAAAAAAAAATAGTTAGTAAAACTAGCTACTTTTTAAAGTAGCTTGCCCAGCTCTGGCAGCTGGAAGCAAAAGCGGAGTTACTTCAGCTCCGTGTGCAATTGTGCATATTACACGTAATTTAAAATACGTATTTGAAGTACTTGGTTTTGCCTGTTTTTTTCAAATATTCTACAATCGTATATCTTTTTTTTTTGTTTGGTAAAAGAACCAAATTACCAAATTTCTATTCAAACCCAAAAATCATTTTCTATCCGGCCACAGTCTTTCGGGGTACGTATACAAATATGTTTTACTTGCAGTCTGCGCATTATCTTTGCACATGTAATGAACACGTTTTTCTTTATTAAAAAAGCATTTTACACAGAAACTCTTGTTAATAATTTAAGAAATGACAATTTTATAAGAATCGTGTTTGGATTTAATTGTTTTTTTTTGTTATTTAAACTAAATACTAAGACAACTAAGCTACAAAGAGCATAATTTAAGGATTTAAATGTGCCTTTGCAATTCTAGATCTTTATTTAAGCATTTGATGTAGATAATTCCAATTTAAATAAATTTTGGTTTAAATTTTGTAAAATTATCTTTTTTCATTTTTTCGGCATTAAATATAAACAAAACTATTAAGTGCAATACATTGTTGTAATCAGGTAAAAATATTGTTAAAATTCGGTATCGTGTTTAAAAGAATTAATCAGTTAATGGTTTCGCAAAGTTAGAAACGTTAGAAACTAAAACTAGATTATTATTTTTAAATTTAAACGTGCCCACTAAAAACAATCAACAAAAAGTGGGTCAGGCAAAATATAATAAGACTGAAAAATGTCAGTTTACAACCCTTAATAATTAAAATGAGAAAAGTCTGTAAATTTTGCTTGACCTAATTTTGGTTACTTATATGTAGTAAGCACATTTAAAATAAAATTTCGTTCTTCTTTCTTTTCGATATATACATAATTTCATCTCCTCTACCATTAAGAGTAGTAAAGGTATTTCATAAAATCTTAAAAATAATACTTTGATGCGGTTATAAAAAAATATAAAAACTACAGGTCATCTCATTTAAAAATTTTAAGGTACTTTTCAAAATGGGGTAGTATGTCAAAACTCACTAATAGTCTAATATCTCGCCTTTTGCGTCCCATATACTTAAAAAAACGTTGCTCTATCTTTTATAGTTTTGGAAATATCAGCTTGTTACAGTTTAGTTGTCGCGCGCTGTATATGGAAATCAAATCTATAAATAAGATTTGAAATTCCTTGTTTTGAAGTTGTAAATAGAACATATGACATAGCCATTTCTGCATACTTCTGTACAAATACACAAACGATTGCACATAACGTATTCAAATTGATATTAAGTTGGATGACATATCTAATTGCATGTTTTTTGAGTCAGCAACGTTCCGCAAAAAATGAGAATTTGGGATTTTTCTATGCGCACCAAAGAAACTGTCTTCACTTGAAACTAAATGTTACTCGGTATTATTTTTTTTGTACATAAGATTTAATTTTGACTGTCATCAATGGTACGCGCAATAGAAAGTCGATGTAATATTACCGCATCAGCGTCTAACAAAAATTAAGTTAAAATGTGTAAGTAATACGATTTGGCATATGTAAAATATCATGATTTTTTATAATGCAAATTGCGCTCAACTTTGCAGTACTGCACATCCGTAAAAAATAAATTTTACTTATCATCTTTTACATTCTTTTCTTACATAAATATTCAAAAAAAAAGTAGAGAGCTTTTACCCTTAAATGAAAAAAATAATGAATAATGGGTTTGTGTTCCCTAATTTTCTCATACGGACCACTGTGCAGCGGCAGAGAAAGGTGAGACAGGTGGAAGGGATTAGGACTTAATATACAGATAGAAGATAGATAGATAAAATATACTACTTACCCAATCTGTAGTTTGGTACTACAAGCACTACATCTTTGTCTAGAAGAATACTGGGGGAGTACGAATCAAAATTACCGTTTCCAGAAACAAAACCTCCTCCGTGAAAAAATATCATCACAGGAAGAAGATTTATATCACAGCAAGTTACCTAAAAGCAAATATTTATATTTTATGGTAAAGAATAATACTAAAAACGACCTGAGGTGTGTAAACATTTAAATAAAGACAATCTTCATTTCCTCGCACATTATAGTCTCCAATAAAAATATTCGACTGTGGACAAACGGAATGAAGTTCCATAGCATTTAGAACACCATTCCAGCTTCTAGCAGGTCGAGCAATCTGAAATTAGCATTTTGTTTCAACCAACTCGATATTATTTAATTTGATATTTACGTAACCTCAAATCGAAGAGGGCCTACGGGTGGTTCTGCATAGGGAATGCCTGTAAAAGAACTAATTACTCTTCCTTTGATAGTTTGTAGATATCGACCTCTTAAAAGGCCTTGTTGTATTTTTACTTGGGGAGCATTGGAATCTACAAATACAGCTGAAATTATCAAAAAATATGTTAGGATAAGCATGTTAACTACAAATTTCAATTTATGTCAGTTTACTTCTGATGAACAATTATGAAAGTGTGGTCTTTATATAAAGAGATCGGTGCTCTGATTAGGTAGTGGGAAGTGAGAATCACAAGTGTTATACAGTGACTGCCAAATAGGCAACGCCACAAAAGTATACGTGTAGTCAGACGCAGAAAATTGTGCCTTGTTACAAATTAAGAGTTAATGTAACTTAATTTCAGTGGAAAAGTAGATTATTAATAATATCCGAGCTCGAGTGAGTGCGTGAACCAAATGCTCGAACTTGCGGCTTCTCTTATACTAAGCAGAATTACTAGATTAGAAAAAAAATTTCCCACAGAAAAAAAAAATACGGAAGAGTTGGAAGATATTTTGCAGTAAACAAGCGTTAATACTTTAAACATTTTCAAAACTCCTAAAAATCGCTATTTTTAAGCAAGGAAGTTTGGAAAAACTTATATTTGCCTTTACCTGTCCTAAAAGACTATTTTGTAAAATCCTGTTTTTTAACAAAAACAGTACC
Source organism: Ctenicera cuprea (assembly GCA_958336395.1). Classification (NCBI taxonomy): domain Eukaryota; kingdom Metazoa; phylum Arthropoda; class Insecta; order Coleoptera; family Elateridae; genus Ctenicera; species Ctenicera cuprea. The sequence goes on along the minus strand of OY284487.1, from coordinate 26,843,978 downwards.
TAATTATGTTTTCTATTGAGAATTTTTTTAAGTTTATTTTTTCAACGAGTTTTGGTGTATCTCAACGCTTGAAGTTTCATCAAAGTTGGTATGAGCATCCCAAACAAATTATTGATGTTTAAGTTATTAATCAGGTATTGTTAAAGGTTGTTACTTGTTTCAGCTGGAAAGTTTTAATTGTTGATAAACAACCTCTAAAAAAATTAAATACTTTTTGTTCATGCAGTTGCAGTTCTAGCATTCACCAAATTATCAGTGAAAGTTTGAAAATACAATTAATGCAGTGTCTTCTGAATATATTACATTTGAGATTACATAACGCTGTAGACGCCACATAAAACGATCATTAAATAATGAATTATTTTGCACTTATTTTAACAGTTTACATATATAAGTAGTTTTATGTTACATAATAATAATACACAATGCCTTCTTAATTAGCAACGCTGGTCAAATATTTTGCCAATGCCCTAATTTCACTAACACTCTCTGTAAATAAGTTTTTTTTTATTAATTTACTAATCAGTTAACTAAACTAAACTAAACCTTTGCAAACTGGAAATCATGTTTCTTTCCACTCCGATAATAGAAAAATAAAAAATATGTGCCAAAATTCAACTGAATCTGCGGACTTTTATGGAATTTATGGGTACTAAGTGAGAAGTGCTTCATTTTGTTTTATTTGTATAATAATGAATTGTAGTGTCTCTATCTTATTCTAGATAGTAACAGGTCTTAAAGTTAAATATTAAAGTGAGAAGTTAAAAAAAGAAATGTAAGTAGACGAGGATGATTATTGGAAAATTTTGAATTTTGATTTACTTTCAGGATCTTGTCCGTTTGCAGTTCTCACTTTCTCAACTTAACATTATTTTATTTTGCAGCTCTTTAAGTACTTTTTACAGCTGAATGTTTATTGCAATTGTTAATAAATGATGTTTTGGAACGTTACGTTTCTTAGCGAAATAATTGCATCGCCTGTATAATTTAATGTTACAGCAAGATAACATTATACGTATAATTCTTACTCTGCTAACGCCCAGAAAACTGTATTAGTACATCCTTCTCGCACCCATGCTTTAAGGTTGCGCAATACAGACATTCCCAACTGTAAGGGCTCTAGCGAGGTTAGTTTTGAAACGCGACTATACATTGTACGAGACGAAATGTTCCTTAGATTAAAACGAAATTTTGTGAATAGGTAACAAAAAACAGTATTGATGTCGTAAAAAAGATATCGGTACGTAGAATTAACAAAATTGAGTTCGTATAACTGTAAAACCAAATTCTATTTAACATTGATGTATTTATTTATGTCTTATAAATTATATACCAAACTAAAAGTCAATTTATAGGTGACATGTTAAAAAAATTCTAATTCAGTAGGCCTTTTAATCATCAACATAGAGCTTTAAGAGTGCTACCAACAAAATATCCTTTATTTCTTTCTTCGACCTATGCAAACGCGTACAACCCACTTCGCGATTATCTGCGCACTGAATGGCGGATGCTAGAATCTTAAACAATTTTTTCTCGGGGAGATGACCGCGACTGCGTATCTGTTACATTACGTTGCAAGCATTTACGTTATAATGCGTGATCCCACGATCGCATGTTGTACCCGCCGGCAAAGAAATTTCACTTCAAAACGTCATTCAAAACACCGGCAATTGTTTTGATTTAGTTATTGGCCATTCCGTGAATCCGAAAGAAACGGCGCGGTGTATGGAGTTCCGTCACAGAAATGCTAATTAAAGAGTAAGATTGTACGTTGATCGTTTTTTCGCCCGCACCCTTCTCCCGGTTCCAAACGATTATAAAATTTACCTAGTTTCACTTCCGCTTTCACCGGAAATGACATCAATATTTTAGTTTTAAATAAAAAGCTCTGTTGTAATGTTTGTTTGCTATCAAAAGTGCTTTGACCCAGTCAAATCGATTTTAATCAAGTTTCATACACCTAAAAAATAAAATTTACAACTATAAAACACACCCGTTGAAATATTTTATTTGAAAAAGTATTTTTATACAATTGGCATTAAAAATGACACTTTTAGTTCAAGTTACCCGGGTTAGAAATTCAATTTTATAAGGTAGCATGTTAATAGTATATTACAGACCAAGGTAGAGAAGACATTTTTCTCAGCCGAGCAGAATTATATCCCGAGATGCGAAGCATCGAGGAAATAAGTTGCGAGGCTGATGAGTCTTCTCTACCGTGGTTTATATATTATTTTTTCCACTACTAGCACCTTTATTCCTTTTATAATTAATTGATTTTACATTAATAAAAAATAAAATTACAAATGCACATATGCACAAAAATAAAGTAGCCTTGCTTGAAAACAAGGGAATAGTTAATTTCAATTGACATTTATGTAAAATATATATTTTTTAATAGTGGTTATAAAATGTTCAATTGTGATGATTTGAGTGAAAACTGCACTCCTCCTGAAATTAAGGAAGGTGCAGAAAGTGTTGGTGAACAGTTATTACCAGTAAAATCAAAAGATTTTTACATGAAAGTTTATAATTTTAAATAGACATGTGAGTACTAGATAGCAATTGTTTTCATTATTAACCAGTAGTTAAAAATGAAATATTATTAACCACTAGGAAAGAAATTCATCTTCTTGGCTCTAAAACAAAGTAAATAATGATATCGTTTAATGCTAGTAGTGGAATGAATATTTTTAACACTAGTAAAAAAAAGATTTTTAACACTAGTGGTAATTAGTTTACAACATATATGCAGTATCAATACGAACTGTTCTAAAAAAACGCAAACAAAACGTTTTCTGAAGTTTCCAATAATAGTATATTATAGACCAAGGTAGAGAAGACATTTTTCTCAGCCGATCAAAATTATTTCCCGAGATGCGAAGCATCGGGGAAATTAAGTTGCGAGGCTGATAAGTCTTCTCTATCGTGGTTTATATATTATTTTTTCTACTACTAGCACCTTTATTCCTTTTATAATTAATTGATTTTACATTAATAAAAAATAAAATGCAAATATGCACAAAAATAAAGTAGCCTTGCTTGAAAACAAGAGAATAGTTAATTTCAATTGACATTTATGTAAAGTATATATTTTATAATAATAGTGGTTATAAAATGTCCAATTTTGATGATTTGAGTGAAAACTGCACTCCTCCTGAAATTAGGGAAGGTGCAGAAAGTGTTGGTGAACAGTTATTACCAGTATAAAATCAAAAGATTTTTACATGAAAGTTTATGGTGAATTTAAAGATTGGTAGCAATTGTTTTCATTATTAACCAGTAGTTAAAAATGAAATATTATTAACCACTAGGAAAGAAATTCATCTTCTTGGCTCTAAAACAAAGTAAATAATGGTATCGTTTAATGCTAGTAGTGGAAAAACAACTTTTAATTGTCACTGCATTAACGACATAGCTGATTTTTGTGAAACAATTTAAAATAAAAATTATGAATTCGTTTTTAAATTGTTACATAAAAACCATTTCAAGAATTTTAATATAACTTGTGTATGTCTTTAAAATATTAGCATGATGTATGTGATGACAAATTGCAAATAAGTTGCTAATTGAATTGACATGAGTTTAAAACTGATATAATATCAAAAAATAGTATTTAATAACTTTTTTGTTAATATAATATGAGCATTTTATCACATGGTAATTTTTTTAATATAGCCACAACTGTAAAGAAAAGGTAAAAATCAATATAAAATGAATTGTAGGGCATAAGTTCACAAATAATTTAATAAAAGCTGTCGGGCAACCACCACAGGTTCTTCTTCGCAATTTTCAAAATATTACGAAAATTTTTAACATTGTATAAAATCACATACTTTGATATTTTTGATAATTTTTGAAGATATATTAAAATTTGGACAATTATTAAAAATTTTGAAATTCTTTGATAATTTAGATAATTTTAAAGATTAATGGAATTTAAATAAAATTATTTCATAGTTTCATAATTTTTGATATTTCTTATTAAAATAGAAACTGAGCAGTTTCACAATTGCTGATAAATATGGAAAACTTTAATAACTTATAAAATTTTAGAAAATTTTCAAAACAACTCAAAAATTTTAAAACATCTTGATAATTTTGAAAACTTTTGACAATTACCAATCTTTAAAAAATAACGTAATTTTGAAATACTGAAAATTTTGTTAACTAAATCAAAATTCCACATTTTTAAACATTTTGACGCATTTTCTAAACTTATAAAATTTTGAAAATTTCTAAAATTGTTAAAAAAATTTTAATACTTAACATTTGAAAATTTTGATTTATTAACAAAATTTTGAAAATTTTGAAAGCGTCTTTAAAATTTTGAAGATTAGTTGAAAATTTTCTGTGTTTATCCGTTGAAAGATCAAAATCGATTTTTGAAGAGAATATTGATAATGAGTTGTTTTTTGGCCAATATTTAATTCTTAATTTATTGTAAATAAAACAATTCTTAACTTCAACAGGTTTTTATTTTAGCCTTATACATATTTCAACGGGTTTACACGTCATTATCAAAGGAAACATTAAAAGTAAACAGTTGGTGTTGCTACAGGAATAATAATAATGATAAATCTTAATTCATGTATCTAAATATTCGTGATACTCTCACTTAAATTGTCGAAATAAATTTGAGTACTCATGGTATTATCAGTGACTATTCAATTCACATGTCTCGTGATTTATATTGACAAAAAAAATGCCAAACTGGCTGTTTTTCAGCCAATAAAAAAGTATTATATTGAAAATACAACATGTGATTTGAGCGACTATTTTTTCAAATCAAAATATTTTTACAAATAGTAAATTATGTCTACTATCGTAAATGAAGTAAAGTCGCGCATAGTTCAAGTTCATAAAAAATAATTTAAAAAATCATTTTCTGTTCAATGAATATCCCGAATATCATTCCTATTGAAATGGTACTCGTGCTTGCGCACTCGCGCTATTTGTAATCAAGCACATTACACATTGTTTTGATTTTTGTATCCAGTAGTCCACTTTTTCATTTGCAGTACAAAATTTTACCAGAAATAACTCAGGTGGCTGGAAATAATATTGAAAACGTTATGTTCCAACAAGACGGTGCGCCGCCTCATTATTATAGGCCTGTTTCTGACTTTTTCAACGGACATTTTTTGGAAGACCGATTGGTAGGCGGGGGCCTGTAGAATAGCCGGCTCGCTCGCAGATTAACTTCTTTAGATTTTTTTCTATGAAAATATCTGAAATCGAAAGTGTACAGAACCCGTCCAGAAACAATTGAAGAACTGGAGCAACGCATTACAGAAGTTTGCAGAAATATCACTCCAGAAACTTATGAAAATGTAAGGCAGGAATTTCATAACCGACTTTTTATGTGCCAAGAAGTGAATGGTAAACATTTCGAACACTTAATTTAATTAATTTAAGCTTTAATTCTTAGTTTTTTTAAATAGACTTCTTTATCTTCAAACATTGTCATTTTGTTATGGATCAATATTTTTCTTTGAAACTCTAGAATCAGACGCAGAACTAAAAGACCTTTCCAATGAGGTGTCACTCGACCTTCCTTTCCATTAAAAAAAATGCAAAATGGCGCCCAGTCGCCATTTTGGATGATACAAAATTTTAATATGATCTGAAAGATAGTATTTAATTTCCCATTACAGCACACCAAATTTTGTGATAAAATATCAAGTCGTTCAAAAGTTATTTGGGGGGGGGAGTTACTTTATAGACACAGTGTATATAGTTTTAGCTTATCCAGTATTGTTACTGTTAATGTAATGTGTAAAACGAATTGCTAATTTGTTTACTAATTTTTTTTTAAATTATACAGGGTGTTTAGTAAACATACGGCAAAAAATCAAGGGGTCATTCCCTGGGTTATTTTAAAAATATTTTGTCCTTTGATGATTTTCGGAAAGCCGCTTTGTTTCAAAGGTTTTTCGACACTAACAATATTTTATTACCTAAATATTACATGTAAAGCTTCTTAACCTACAAGAACTGTTGAAAACTACTACCACCAGCTAGGATGCATGAATCCAATCTTCTACACATTGACTGCCGAACTGTTTCAAAAACACTAGGGTCGTTTCTTATTGAATTACACCCGTCAATTAACCGATTTCTCAAATCTTTCACATTTTCCACTGGAGTAGTGTAAACTAATGACTTCAGATAGCCCCATAGGAGAAAATCCAGAGGGTTTAAGTCCGGGGATCGAGCAGGCCATAAGTGAGGTCCACAACGACCAATCCAGCGATCTCGATGTGTTGCTGTTAGAAACTCACGAGCAACCACAGTTAAATGGGCTGGTGCACCATTGCGCATAAACCACATTGCATTTCTCGTTGCCAATGGTATATCCTCTAGGAACTCAGGTAGCGGTTGTTCCAAAAGTTTCGATACACCTCGCCGGTAAGTCTTCCTGGTAGAAATATCGGTCTAAATCCACGGTTAAACATATCGCCCTGTATCTTCGAAACAAAGCGGCTTTCCGAAAATCATCAAAGGACAAAATATTCTTAAAATAACCCAGGGAATCACAGCTTGAACTTTTGCCGGATGTTTACTAAACACCCTGTATACTGAATAGTAAACACCATTGATATGCAGCAACATATTGGATAGTATTGTGTGTTGCATAAATATTAAATGTTAAATAAAGTGGGTGTGCGCTGATCTTTGATCCGTCAACTTTATTACGTTTCCAAACAATTTTATTGGTCAATTTTTTAAATTTTTAACATTCCGCTCTGATAAATCAGCAAGCATATTTTGTATATCATTATTTCATTTAAAATTGCTGATTCACGCTGATTTAACGATACTGTCGAAATCAATCATGACGTTTAAACTAGGAGCGTAATATTCTAAAATGTCGTGGTCATTGGCAAGGTTCCGTACGAGTCTAATTTAAGACTGATAATTTGAACTATGAACAGTAGTATTCACGCAAAGATGTTAATTGCCATTCTGGGCAGGTTGCAGACGGCGATGAATGTGCTATCTAATCACAGTTCTATTAAATATTAATAACGGTTAGTTAAGTGGTTTGATAACACATAAATAATAATATATTGTTATATCAGTTCACTTAAAGGTTTCTTTAATTTATGTTGAACGGAGAAATATTCTGTGTATACAATGTCGTACAAAACAACTGTAATCATATTTTTAACAATATTTCTTGCTTTATATGAAAGCCAAGATGTAAAAGTAGAACAAGGAATCCTTAGAGGTAAATACTGGAAAAGCCGCAAAGGAAGAACATTTAGTGGATTTACAGGAATTCCTTATGCAAAACCACCTGTAGGTGATCTTCGATTTAAGGTACGCAAAATGTTTCGTTTGTTTTATTATTTGTATTAATACGTTTCCAGAAATTGAACGCTACACTGACATATCGTTTTATGTAGATAACACTTCAAATGTAAGTCATGCTTATGTTTATTTATCAAAAACTACTTAACTTTTGATTGTGCAACTAAATCTTACATGGACCTAATACGCAAGTAAAACTGTTGATATACAATTCCATACAGGTGTAAAAAATAGTTCAAACCAATTAAGTGTAAAGAATATATCGTACAATTGCACTCGGCTTGAAATTTTAAATTTGCAAGTATTTTACTCTGTGGTATACAACATTACGTATGTGTTACAGCCACAGGCAGTGGCGGCTCATAGTATGACTTAGCGGGAGGGCAATTTACGAAAGTATGTAAAAAATGCGCCACAGGCCGACTTTTTTCAAAAGTATGCGTGGTCTATTTGAACGTGTCTTAAGAGCACATTTTAGGGTATCCTTAAGAAAAAATGCAAAGTTTTACTTGTCTTCAGGAGTAAAATTTAAAATTTGCAACAGCAAAATGACAGGTAATAACTTTATGTTATGTACCCTATTTTTGAGCTTTTTACACACTTACCATAATTAGGTTACTTTTTCGCCTTAGTGCTTAACGTTGGTGATTTCCCGTAAGAGCCAGGCATATACGAAAAAAGTGTGAAGTGTTGCACAGAATGCAGCTGCAAAAACTTTAAAAACGCGCAAGCAGACGAGAATGATATATTGGTGGAAAATTTTGAATTTTGCTTTCTTTGTCTGGATCTTGTCTGTTTGTAGTTCTCAACTTTAAATTTTTTTATTCTGTCACATGTTTAGTGTTTCTTACAGCTGAATGTTTATTGCAATATTAAATAATTGTTGTTCAGCACAATTACGTTTCTCAAACAAATATTCCCATCACGTGAATGATTTCATGTTACAGCAACATAACATTATACGTACAATTCTTACTCTTCTAACGCCTAGCAAACTGTATTAGTACACCTTTGTCGCATCCATGCTTTGACGTTTCACAATATAGACAAGCCCAATTGTAAAAGCTGTAGCAAGGATCGTTTGAAAACGCGACTATACATAGTATGAGACAAAATGCTCCTTAGATTCTAAAAAAGTATAAAACAAAAACAAAAATATCGCGAAGAAAAAAGATATTGGTATGCAAAATTAACAGAATTAGTTTAGAAATCGTAAAAGTGTACAACAATAGTATATTACGCAACAAGTTTAAAAAAGTGATGTTTTACTAAACGAGTATGGCTGGTTTGAGTACCAGCGAGCGAAGAGATCGAGTAACTTAAAAAGCCATACAAGTTTAGTGAAAACACTTTTCTAACGAGATTGCGTATACTATTTTTTCGCATTTCATGTGAAAATTTAATTTTGTTAGTTTTTAATAATAGTGACATTAATAACTGTCACAATTACTGGCATTGAAAATAAAAAAATAATAGTAGGTAGGTTGTTTTAATAACACAGTAACCTGATTACAGCCAATTTTGCGATTGGAGAAATCCGTTGCTATGCTGTAATGGTTGCTATGCTGTAAAGTACCACTTTACAGAACGATTTTGAGTATAGAAATATAGTCAGTTACAATGTGAAATGCGAAAAAATGTTTTGTAACATACATGTATTTATTTATACTGTATAAATTGTATACTAAAATGAAGGGCAATTAATGGGCTACATGTTTAAAAAAATTCTAGTAAGTAGGTCTTTTAATTATCAACCTAAAGCTTTGAGGGTGTACCGGCAAAGTATCCGTTATTCCTTTCTTTGGCTTACGTAATCGCGTGCAACGCACTTTGCGATCATCTACTTACTGACGAATGCTAGAAGCTTGAACAGTTGGTTTTTGGGAACGATGGCGGATGGCGGCTGACTGGTATGCGTTACATTACGTTACAGCAGAACAATTTCGGTTATGGTGCGTGGTCCCACGATTGCATGTTGCACCTGCCGGAAAAGAAGTTTCCCTGCAATAAACAGTTGAGGATTATGTATTCAGCAACCAAATAGCGCTCGCTAATAGCGAAAACACTAGCTGCTGCTTGCTATCGCTCCGGCCTTCTGCATGCAACCACTAACAGTAGCATCATTCCCACAGGAGCGCAATGTTATTATACAGATGTATTTCCAACTATAACATTAGCAAAACAATTACAGTGTTGCTTACATTTCTGAATATTTTATATCTGCACTTTACTCTAAACATTTCAGTTCAACGGAACTTGTTTACAAAACAATTTTCAATATAGCGAGATTGCTGATAAACAATGGTTACATCCAAAAGAGCGTGCTTTTATTCTAGCTATCTATACCAGAGTGGCTGTACTTTTTGTATCTTGTTTTGACGTTTTGTTATGGTGGCAAAAACAAATTAACATCGGTATTTTGGAAAAACCGAACAATACAATAATTTACTTTAATACTCAATTCTTTCCAATAAATTATGCAGCAATAATTTCTTAATTTTTTATGGAATGTCGCGCAAAAATGTACATTTTCAATATTTAAAAAAAGGTATGTTTTGGTATTTCTTCAATGAAATAGTTCAGATCACTTTGACATGATTTAAAAATGTGTTAAAAAAGGTGGTAGCATAAAACTGAATATTGTTGAAGATTACAATATAGCAGTCGGAAGCAGCAATTTTATATGAGACTACATTTTCTATTTTCAGGCACCCATTTCATTGAACTCCTGGGAAGGAATCTTAGATGCTTCACAAGTCCATGAAGCTTGTCCACAAATTAGTATTTATTTAGAGAATAATCCTATAATAGGAAATGAAGATTGTCTCTACCTTAACGTTTATACGCCGCAGGTTGGTTAACAACATTTAGTTATCATAAAAATTTTAATTAAATTTTAATTATTGGTTTTTAGTTGCCAAGCCCCGACAAGGAACTTCTTCCAGTTATGTTTTATATTCATGGAGGATCTTTTATTATGGGAAGCGCTAGACATGATTGGCTAGGTCCTGAGATTCTTTTAGACAAAGATATTGTTTTAGTTACTGCAAATTACAGATTAGGCGCTTTAGGATTTTTGAGTACCGCAGATGAAGTGGTACCTGGTAACAATGGTTTAAAGGATCAAGCGTTAGCATTAGTGTGGGTAAAAAAAAACATAATTCATTTTGGAGGTGATCCAAACAAAATAACCATTTTTGGAAATTCGGCAGGGGCTGCCTGCGCCCATCTTCACATGTTTTCACCTTTAACTAAAGGTGTAATATTTTGTTATAAGTTTCTGCACTATAATAAATAATATAATTTTTAACAGACTTAATAAAAGGAGCAATTGTTCAAAGCGGTTCTGCTATATCTAGTTATGCTGTTATTCCTGATGATCAAGGTGCAAAAAATGCTTTTAAGCTAGGAAAACTCTTAAATTGTTCAAGTGGTTCAAGTCAAGAACTAATTGAGTGCTTGAAAGATTTTGATGCTAATGAAATTATAAAGCAGGATGCAAAATTTGCGGTAAGAAACCAAAGAAATAATATAAGTGGTTAGTAAAACTGTTTTTTGAAGAGTTGGGATAATGATTCGACTATACCATTTAGACCTGTAGTAGAATCCAATAAAAATGGAGCATTTATAACGGAATTTCCAGCTGAATCTCTAAAATCTGGAAATGCTGCAAATATTCCACTTATGACCGGCATAACGACACATGAAGCTGCTTACAAATCGGCAGGTTTGTAATATTGTAATTTATTATCATTGCGTTAATCTGTTTTCCAACTGGTTCTGCATTCCTGAATGTCGTCCTCTTTCTTTATTCTCCATCCTGTGTTGCGCATATCCATATTTCATCTTATTTCCGCTCTTCAAAATGTATGTAAGAATCTTTTTCTTAACCTTGTGTACATTTCATAACCACATTTGTTTCGAGGCACATTCTTTATCTTTTCATATTTGCTGAATATGTCACAACCATTGTCTTCGTAGTTCAACTTTTTTAATATTATTGGAGGGGTTTCTAATTAAAGATACCGTCCTCAATGTAATACTAATTCAAATTGTGTAAGTAAAGGGATTTATTTAAAAAAATGGACAAAGCCTAACGAATACAATATGTATAATATGACAGAAGTAATTCAGAACCGTTAATAAACAACATCTGTAAATCTTTTCCTTGTACTTACCAGTTCCCTAAGGGATGGAGATAAGCGGTTAGATCGGATCAAGGTTGCCTATTGAAGCGTAGCCAATTCATTCGCGTAAAGTCGCCAAAAATCGGCATTTTACGTTTAATATGTATCTGCTGCGTTCTGTACCAGTGCTGTAGCCAAAAATTGTTGGAAAGAGGGGCACCCTCTGTATGTGTTTTTTGAAAGAGCAGCTCAAACAGTTTTACAACTAGTAAACTGCATAAACTCAGGGTTGCAATTGCTTCTATAACCTTTCATATGCCAGAAAACACATGGCGCGAAATTGCAAATCGTTTGGAATTGTTACGTGTAACAAATGGCGCTCACATTAAAATGTTAGAAATTTTTGAGTTGTTCTATCTAATAATAAAAACTGTTTGCTAATGTTTCTTTTAGTTTGTTTTTTATGCAACTTTAAATGTGTTCAATAACTGGGGGACACGGTGTATATTAATTTGTAATTACAAAATTACACATACCTTAAGTTTTAATTTATAAATGTTTTAGATATGAACAGCAAACCAAAGTTATTGGATATCTTGGATAAACATTTCCATTTGATAATACCACCTACTTTTGGTATTATTTCCGACAAGCGAAAGTCTAGTAAAGCAATACGAAAATTTTATTTTGGTGATAAAACAATTGATAATTCTACAAAGTCTGAACTGACTGATGTAAGTGTGGTTTTCAGTATCCATGGTTTCAAGGTTTGATGAAATATTTAATTTAGTAACAGTAATATTGTAGATGTATTCAGATGGTTGGTGGCTATTAAACGCCGATATGACAGTACAATTACACGCTGAATATTCAACTCGACCGATATATCAATACTTGTTCGGATATCGTGGTTCCACTAGTTACAGTACTCTTTTTGGAGACCCCACTTATGATTATGGTACTTTTGTTTTATATTATTTATTTTTTGCAAAATCAATTGTGTTAATCTATTTTAGGTGTTAGTCACACTGACGAACTACTGTATTTATACACGCTAGATATGACTTTTCCAGATTATGAACCTAGTGCTTCTGATATAAAAATGAGCGAAATTATGATCACATTATGGACAAATTTCGCGAGTACAGGGTAAAAATAAACTAACATAATTTTGAGCAAATATACATGAACTGGTATTATTGCAGCAATCCAACTCCGGAAGCCGATTCAATAATTTCTACAAAGTGGAATCCTATACAAACAAAAAATTTAGAATACTATCACATAGCAAATTATACAGATTTAAGAATGGCAGAATGTTTGAATGCTAACAGAACCAATTTTTGGAGAAGCTTACCTATTGGAATAATTTCGACTGATGATAACCTGTAAACAGTATTATTGTTCATGAAAATAAAATGTAAACATTATTCTGTTTTTTTGTATATTAAGCTCAGTATACTTAATAATATTCTTTCGGGATATATTTTGGTGTGGAGTTAAATAAGCAATATTGGTATAAAAAGAAAATTTATTAAAAAGAATTTAAACAAAGTGATCTAAGAAGCAGCATGAGATGCTACTCTGGAAATGGTTACAATAAGCAAAAATACGACGTTTATTAGGGAAAATCAAACATCCCCAAGAAGCTGTCCATACCATCATGACGCGAGATGGTAACTGGGCACGAAATGAGACAAAAATTGTAAACAGAATCGCTCAACACCTTGCAAGTGTGTTAGAGCCATTTCTTGCAATAATTCTACCAGCAGACGAATAATCCGTTCATCAACTACCCGACGTCACCTATCTAATAAACCTATCAATCGGACGTTTCAAAATAAGTAAGAGCCAGCCAAAGAAAGTCTCAAGCTATGACCTAATAACCAACAACACCACAAAATACCTTCCAGTTGAAAGCATCAGGTTAATCGATAAGATTTTCAACGTTATCACTAGCTTTAGGTACTTGCCGGCACAATGGAAGTGGTCCAAAAAATTCATATTCAGAAATTGAGTAAATAGGCAACAGAAGTGATTTCTTATAGACTAATGAGTATTCTACCTATTCTTGCAATCCCAAATTGTTTGAAAAGCTCTTTCTTTGGAAACTTAAACCACTACTAGAAGAAAGGAACCTGGTCCCGGGCCACAAGTTTGAGTTCAGGCAGCAACACTCCACTGTTGAGCAGGTTTGCAAATGGATCAGGAAAGTCAAACACGAACTGCAAGGCAGAAGATATTGTTCTACCGCCTTTCTGAACGTTTCTCAAGCGCTTATGAAGTTTGGCATGTTGGACTATTATACAAGCTTAAAAGAAACTTGACCCACAATCACTATAAGATATTAAAATCTTAGTTATTTAACAGATACTTCATGGTGAAAGATCAAGAAACACAACTTTTACTAGTGCCAATAAAATCCGGCGTGCCGCAGGGAAGCGTCATTGGACCAATATTGTATCTCCTATACATTGCCAATCTACCATTCTCCAAAAGGCATAGCATGAGCTATCATGGCATTTAGTTGCAGCATCATAAAACTTTCAAAACAACCTGGACAAAGTAGAAGCATGGCTAAGAATTTGGTGCATTAAAGCTAACCTTACATAATCAGGCACATCACTTTTATCCTAAAAAGAAGGACTTGTCTTCTAGTGATTCTGCCCCTACCTCATAGAAGACAGGAATGAGGCATAATTTTCGGGAGTGAGCTTACTTTTTGGAGTCGGCGTTTAGCCTTAGCAATAGAAATAAGCCAATGTTGCATATAATAAATAAATAACAATTATGTGCTGCTGGCGTGGTACGGATTCCTAAATAAAAATAACTGTTGCGTTGCATTGTGAATTGAATTTGAATGAAGTGCATATTCTCAATACAGATCATAATTTACGGGAGGAGAGGGGTAGGAATTTAAATAAAAATTAGGTACGCTATTGGAAAAATTAAACTGAACAGAAAAATATGAGAGGCCTAGTAGTTTTATGTACATGTACCTGGTTGTATAGATATTTATACATTTCAAATAGGTTATTGTTTTAGTGGAAAGTTTGTCTGATTATGTATAACAAGTGGTTATTTAATTGCTGTTAGTGTTAGCGTTTTATTTTGCTAATTAGTAAATAAACTTTAAATAATACAGTAATTATAAATTTTAAAAATGCTTCTACTCACGGTAAGTAAATATAGTCTCTAAATACTTCAAAACAAACAAAATTATTAAAATAAATATCTTATTGAGAAGTATGGCATGTCTTATATCTGAAATGTTTAGGGTTTCGAGAAATACAGTTTTATTTAAATACTAAGCGCACCAATTAAGTGTTACAAGTTACAGTAGTAATATTTTTATAATTTGCTCAAATGAACGCCAGCATTCTTTTACTCGACCTATCGATAACGTTAGAGTGCCTTAGATGGCATTGAAGCATCTCCAATGTTAATTGTCAACAAGGCGCTTTGAGATAACGCCACTTCTGCTATCCTTGTATTATAAATAGGTTTTTCTGTAGTATCCTGTAAATTAAAAACTGGTTTCAATCGCCACGCTTACTGTTTCAAACCCAAGTTCACCAACGAACATATTTGAACGCGTTGTTGTGTGTATGGTGATAGTACTGTTTGATGTTTAAACAAATAATAAAATACGTGCTGCTGGATAAAATTAATATTAAAAATATTATTTTCGTTTTATGTCAACAATCAAAATTAAAAAAATGTTGAAAATACTTTTAATTTCACTGGCAGTCGTTATGTTAATTTTAGTTGAAGTATTTGGAAATGAAGATGGCCCAGAAGTAAAATTATCCCAGGGTATCTTAAGGGGTAGATACCAAACAAGCCGAAAAGGTAGAATATTTAATGCCTTTACGGGCATTCCTTACGCAAAACCTCCAGTTGGTGAGCTTCGATTTAAGGTATATATACGTAACTAAGTTTTCAAGTTTTATATTAGAATTACTAGTTATCAAAATTAACTATGCATTGTTGGACTGTTAAAAAAATTTGCTGTGCTTGTTATGGTTGTTGTCATCTTGACGAGTATGGATTTTAGCCACCCAAATCAGATTTATAAAAGCTGTGTGCGCGCGCGCGGGCTTGTTTGTTTATATGTAAAAAGGGGGAATTATAGAACGTATATAAAAATATTGAAATAAGAGAAACATTTTCGTATTTAAAAATAATTTTACAACTAAGTTAAAAGACCTTGGAGACGCGAAAACACCGTATTAAAAATAAATGACTAATTAGCCTATGCTCTTCTCTCTCATTTTACGATTTGCCGATATAATGTGGGTGATAAGAAGTATTTGTGATATTGGTATATCTGTCTGTATGAGTGGATTTTCAAAAAATGTCAACTTTTATACTATTGTTATCCTTGATTAGTATAACGAGGAGATAAGAAAAACATTTTAATATTTTTTGTGATTTCGTGTTTAAATTGTATTGATGAGCACATGTTGTTTAGTTGCGTTCATTTCAGCTTTAGAGATCTTCAGAGCTGCAGAAAAAAAACCAAGCATTTCACCTGGACTTTCCTATACTTCTAAGCATGATAACTATTTTTATATATCTAATCGTAACAAATTACAGCACATCTAACTAAGAACTGTTTAGAGTTGTAAGGTATTTAAATAAAAAACCTTGTCAATTCTTCATTACAAGAAGAACAACTAAAAACGACCATAAACCACTTGTTTGGTAGAAATTTTATGGTTGTGCGCTACATAGCTACGCTGACTATTATCACGGGATTATACAATGTTTGTCTCTTGTCCACTACGTGTTTCGTATTCAACCTTACCTATTCTTAACTTATCATCGATGCTCTATGCCAGGCATGGTCAACCTTTTGAGTAGCTGGGGCCCACTGAAAATCCATTTATGTATCGCGGGCCGTAAATAAGATAAAAAAACTTCGCACTTTAGGAAAAATATTGTTAATAAACGTAATCAACAAAAACAAATTCGACAAAATCAGTACATTTTTTAAAATATAAAAATTCAAAAAGTATACAGAAATATATTCAATAAAAACAGAAATTTTTAATTCAAAAAAGTATACAGAATATTTCACTTTCGCATAAAGCCGACGTAGTCCGCATTTTTCTCTCAAACAAAAAAACATTTGTAACTGTCGTTTATTTGTATCGGTTTAAAATAATAATCGGTTCCGCAGGCTGGATTGGTGGTTAAATGAAATATGTCCGGCGGGCCGGAAAAAAGTTGTAGGCTGGCCGCATACGGCCCGCGGGCCGTAGGTTGCTCGTGCCTGCTCTATGCTAACTTACAAAGGTAATTGTTTTTTTAATCGTTTTTTTGATGTTTTGGTAAAAGATTTTTCAGGATTAAACAACAATGAAAAAGGTAAAAACACATCCGTTTATCAACTTTAGGAAAGTAGGGAAAAATTAACCCTCTTAGATATTGTTGCACCTAAAAATTAGGTTCTGAATTTTATTCTACTATTATTAACGAGCAATTAAACTTAAACAAAAAATTTTTTATTACAGAAAAAGGCATGAATTTCTTGCTTCAAAGATTCATAAAAGGCGTTACAGAGAAATTAGTACACTGGCACTTGAACCAAATTGTAGCTCATTTCTAGCTCTGTTAGTCTATACAGGGTGGTTCAACACTTATTGCTCCCCTATTTAATTCTAAAATAGATTAAGATAGAGAAAAAAAATTAATAGAAGTGTTTCGGGAACGTTTGGCCTACCTTAGTGCATACTTGAAAAACATTTTAACCAATGCTGTAAGCGCTGTGACGCGATCGTTCCTTTTTTAAATAGCAACCTACTGACTCTTTGCGCTTAATCAGTAGAGAATGCTTTTCTCTTCTTCATGGTATAAAACTTGAATGCCATATAGAAAAATTTTCTGGCACAACACGTAATTTTTTTTTATATAAGCAGGCCCTGAATTAAACAACAACCTACCATAATCGCAACAGTGTGCTTCACAGCGCCTACAGCATTGGTTAAAATATTTTCGCAAGTGAGCAGAAAGGTAGGTCAAACGTTACCAAAAAACTTTTATTAACGTTTTTTTTCCATTGTGATCTGTTTAAAATTAAATAAAAACGTAATAAATTGTTTCACCACTCTGTACATATTTCAAAAAAATCGTGATGCCAGTTTTTGAACAGTATACTTTTGAAAAATTCAAAATTTTTAGATTTTTTTCATATCACAGTTTTAGTAGTTCTAAAAGTTCTAGTAGCTTGTAGCATTGTGTACCGTTAGGGCATTTCTAATATCAGATTTCATCCCGATCTGATAACTCGTTTTCAGTTAATGTTAAAATTTTCAAAAATTTATAGAAAGCCTTAGAGAAAAATTTGCAAGCTAAGACTTGAATCAAATTGCAGCTCATTCTTAGCTCTATAAGCTTACATAATTTAAAAAAAAATTGTGTTTCCAGGTTTTGAGCAATATTTATTTTAGAAATGTTTTCATTTTATAGGTTTTATCTTTATCTCTTTAGCATATTACGATTAAATATTTGAACCCGATCCATCAACCTGCTTTTTTGGGTAAGATGGCGCTGAATTCTAAATTAAAGAAAATCGTGGAAGCAACCATTTTGAAGCTAGAACGTTCGGAAAAGAGCGTTAGATTTGTCTTTTATTAACGAACTTAATTGTGTTGATGCACGGTAATAGCACTCGTCCTTCGGACTCGTGATATTGCCTGGCAACAACATTTCGTTGTCAATGAAGCAACAGAATCTATATAAATAAAAATCAATTGCCGCATGTTTGGTACATCATCACTTTCGAATGGCTCGACCGATTTGGATCATTTTTTTTGTTGTGTTCGTAATTGTCAGGACAAGGTTTGTATGAAAGAAAATTTTGGGAAAATGCACCGGAAAATTCGGAAAATCCAAAAGATGATTTTGTGTGGTATTTTTGTATGAGATTTCGTATGTTTTCGTTTTTGAATGGCTTTTCGAAGAGAAAAATGGAAAAACAAATGCTTGCGTGGGGCGTGGCCCACGAGTTCAGCTAGTTATCGATAATTTTTAATTCGCATGTGGTATTGCTGTTGATCAGTTGTTTGACTTTGTTGTAATAATACTGCCTTTCGAACTGCTGCTTTAAGAAACTATTTTTAGAACAATTGCTTTTAGAAAAATTGATGTAGAACAAATGTTTTTAAAAATTGTCGTTTAGAAAAATTGCTGCCTCGAATATCTATAATGCAAACAATTGCTGTCAAACAATTTACTGTAAATTGTGGGTAAGATCCCTTTCAAACTTTTTAACAATAAATTGTTTTGAATAATTGTTAAAATCTAACAATAAATTAGCAATAACACTAATAATAGTTATTTATGTAACAAGTACATAATACGGGACTTTATTGACAAGTTTTTGTTTAATAATTAGAATAAGCGTCTGTAAAGTCCTATTGTGTACGAGTTACATACATAGTTTTATGTTCGACTACTTTGGAAGAGTTTCTTTGTTTACTTAAATGTTAACATTATTGAAAAACCTGATAGGTCTCAACATATTTTCGTGAAATACAATTGTAATTAGCGCAAATTTTAGAAAATAGACATTGTTGATTGGTTAGAATGATGAAAATGATATAATCCTACAAACACAACCCAGCAGAATAAATCTATTCTTCATATTCACGACATTGTTAACTTCTAACATATGATTTAACTATAAAAGTTTTAGGCTCTTTAGTGGTCATTTTACAAGTTTTATTATTTGAATTTGTTACCCACAATTCATAGTCAGACATGGCTACTTTTCTATTCATACATTAACTCTTTCTGCAATACATGAAAACGGCTAGGAAATCTGCGCTCAACTTGAATTGCTAAAAATTCTAAAGTTAGCGAGATACCACTGTATTTAACAAGGTGGCTAGTCCTTACTCGTTCTCCTATTTTTTTACTCTTTAGCTCACTCTAAAATATATTTTCCTTGTTGAAATTCAAACCTAAAATTTCTACCATTATTTTGTTAAGTATTTTCTTCAACAAGTTTAGACTAAATTGCCTCTTGGATTTTATTTTTAAATTGTAAAACTACACAGCTTTCATTAATTACTGATACCCACGTGACCACAAAATATAGGCAACCCAACTTATACTGTTGGTAAGCTTTTTATCCAAAAATTTCCAAGCCGTTTGTTAATTTATCACTTTGAGCGTTGACAGTGACACTTACAGGGAATTTTTAATTATCACGAGTACCAATCCCGAACTGACTTCAACATCTAAATCTAAACGTCACTGCGGACCAAAGGTCACGTGGGTATCAGTAATTAACGAACGCTCTGCAGTATAAGAATGCAATTTTAATATTTTCTTTAAATGTTATGAAATAACATCTTGTTTAGGCTCCTGTTCCTGCAGAATCGTGGGAAGGTACTTTAGATGCTACGAAACCGCATGCAGTTTGCCCTCAAAGAAATTCTACATCAGATGTTCCTGTAATTGGAAATGAAGACTGCCTTTTCCTCAACGTTTATACACCACAGGTTATTTAGGATATCCTTATACATTATTTTTATAATTAGATAAAGAACAGTTATTTTATAAGTCATACTTGCATATCTATGCAGACGTAGCATAAAGTACTTTCACTTCGATTTTATTTAGAGTACGGCAATTGTTTGTGGCGTTTTTTAGAGAAGATTCGAACAGGGTGTGCGAAAACGCAATTTCAGTAGCCATAACCTACATTAGTTATCTTTGATAGCGTAACAACTTGGTCTGCAAATCAAAGCAAAATCGCTTGACCATCTGAATCCCCGGCACTGTCAGCCTCAGATTATTATTTATAATGTTTTTAAAAACCTGCAGTTTATCTCAACGAACCTCGCACACTACAGCTTTTTAAAAACAACATAACAGAAGAAATCAGAGCCATTGGCAAAAAAAAACGCGCACGTAATGGAGAATGTATTTAACCCTGCTTTGCGCGTAATTGTAAAAATGTAAAACAATTAATTACACGTTAATAACTGCATTATGTATACCTTTATTTCAATTTCAAAGCCTGTACTATCATGTCAGAGAACGCTACAAATCATTGCCGCACCTTGCACAATATTATATAAACCAAAACGGCTTCAGACGCATAATTGTCAATTCATAAAATATTATGACAAAAAAATATTAATTATACGAGTGATCTGCTTGTAAATATTGAACTACATAACTTTAAAATATTTAGCTAGCTGACACTAGCAATAGCTTTCTTCCCGTGATCTTCTTCATTCATGGTGGTTACTTCAAGTCTGGAAGCTGCAGTCCTACCTCATACGGAGCTAGCATCCTAATGGACAAAGATGTTGTGCTTGTTACGGTTAATTACAGATTAGGTAAAATCATTTTACAGCTGTCTAAAGCTACATTTTACGTTGTGAATTTTAGGTGCTCTGGGATTTTTAAGTACAGGCGATGAAGTGGTACCAGGAAACAACGGGCTAAAAGATCAAAATTTGGCTTTGCTGTGGGCCAAAAATAATGTTGCCGCATTTGGAGGTGATCCTAAAATGATAACTATTGTTGGGCAATCTGCAGGAGCAGTTAGTGCACACCATCATATGTTTTCTCCCCTTAGTAGAGGTAAAAGACTAATTCGTAATTAAATTTAGGTAATTAAGGTATGTTAGCGCTTCTAACGTTTTGAGCTTTAAATGGATTTTTATTTGTTAAGAAATACCAAACGATTAAAATTTTTATTTCATAGATTTAATAAATGGTGTGATAGCACAGAGCGGCTCTGCAATGGAGCCCTGGGCTGTTACGCGTGATAATGAGCATTTAAAGAATGCCAAAAAACTGGGCGAACTCTTGCAATGTCCTACAACTTCTACTAAGACAATGATTGAATGTTTAAAAAAAGTCGATGCAGTTGATATTGTAAGGCAGGAAGTTAAATATGTGGTAAGTTGTTTCCGTGAAATAATTTCTATATTGTAACTAAAATGTATTGTACTGTGTTGAATAAAGAAATGGGCGTTGGATCAAACCAGACCTTTTAAACCAGTTATTGAACCGAAAATTGAAGGCGCATTTTTATCAGAACATCCAGCAGATATAATGAAATCAGGAAAAGCGGCAAATGTTCCTTTTCTTGCAGGGATCACCACAGAAGATGGAGGTGGTAAAGCTTCAAGTAAAAAAAAATCATTGTTTTCTCTGTTTTTCTGTTAATACGTCTGGTGATGTTTGTAGCCTACTACACAAATTCTAGCTGGATAGAAGATCTTGACAAAGATTTTAACAGGGTAGTACCAATAAGTTTGGAGTATAATAATCAACCGAATAAAAACGAGATCAGCAACCAACTACGGGAATTTTATTTTGGGAATAAGAAAATTGACAATGCTACAAAAGCGGAACTTACAAACGTATGTATTATTTAAAAACTGTTAGGAAAATCTTCTAAAATTACAAGTTTGCAGATGTACACAGATTTTATTTACCTCATTGGCGTAGACGAAGCAGTAAGAATGCATGCCAAGTACATGAGTCAACCTGTATATTATTATCTTTTTGGATATCGAGGTTCTGAGACTAGTTGTATACCCGATTTGTATTTTGATTATGGTAAATATCGTAGTATGCGGACTTTCTTAAATATCTTGCTTGAAATATCGCTGGTTTTATTGTAATCTTAAGTAATAAGTCAATAGCTGCAACAATTTGTAATAAATTGCAATTGATATTAGTTATTTTATTCTACAAACTTGGTTAGTTACTTGCTAATATTGCTTTATTTAACCCACTGAGACACTTTATAAACATTTTGTTACTTCTGATATTTTAGGTGTCTGTCACTCAGATGAACTGATTTACCTTTTCATACTGGACAAAGATTTTCCTAACTATAAACCTACCGAACACGATGAAGAAATGATGGACGTGCTAAGTACTCTATGGGCCAATTTTGCTACAACTGGGTACTGCCAATATTATTTCAGAATAATACGAATTATTAACTAATGTACGAACGCATTTTAGTAATCCAACACCCCAGACGAATTCTGTATTTTCAACAAAATGGGAACCAGTAGAAAGTGATGATATGGAGTATTATTTTATTAGAAGTGCCGAGGATTTACAAACAGCTAAAGGCTTATACTCCGAAAGAACTGCATTTTTCAGAGCACTTGATATATACTTTAAGAAATAGATAAGCAATAATAATAATTTTTTTGAACAACATATTTTAATGCTCTTGTATTTTTATAGTTTGTTATGTATAGATATCAACGTGTCTTACATGCATTATTAAAACAAAACAACAGGGTGTGTAGTCCATAGGTTGTATTATTTATTTAGTTTTTTGAACATCTATGTTTATTTGCATGCTGACCTAAGTGGTCATTCAGCAAATTATGTGACATTTAGTATACATGCCATATGAGGCTTTGTCCATTGACGCAGCCTCTTAAGTTCATCTTAGCTTAGACTAAGTTATTTTGTGGTTACATAGAATTAAAAGAACTTAGACTAAATTAAATACTTAAATCTAATTGAATCTATTTATTGGGTTCAAAGGTTTAAACTTCTTGAGTCTACGCACTTCACGTCTTTAGTCTAGCAGGTTTGCAACTAAGTTGTTCGGGTGTTCACTGGGTTTATCACGATATTTCACGCTGCATTTGGTTATTTCTTCCTTGACTGTGGTCATCCTTAGGTCTCGATGGATCATCTGGTTAGGAACGTACCATGGAGCGTTTACGATGGTTCGCAGTACTTTGGACTGAAATCGTTACAAAATTTCTATGTTGGAGTCGCTTGCTGTCCCCCATAATTAGATTCCGTAAGTCCATACCGGTTTTAGGAAGGTCTTGTAGAGCAACAACTTGTTCTCTAGGGAGAGTTGTGACCTACGGCCGATTAGCCAGTACATTTTTCTGAATTTGAATCCAAGTTGCTCTCTCCAGATGTGATTTTCCAGGTTAGGCGACGATCTAGGTGTATACCAAGGTACTTAGCTTCCTCCGTTTGTGGCAACTGTTGGTTGTTTAGCGTCACTGCTGGGAAGGTTTCCTTGCGAATAGTAAAGGTCACATGGGTAGATTTTGTTTCATTCGCCTTGATACGCCATCCATTCAACCACTGTTGAATCTTGTTTAGGTGTACTTGTAGGTGGTGTGATGCCATAGTTGGGTCAGTATGTGATGCCAGCACTGCTGTATCATCAGCGAAGGTTGTAACCATCGTAAATCTTGGCGTTGGCAGGTCAGCTGTATATAGCAGGTACAAAATAAGTCCTAGTACACTTCCCTGTGGTACTTCGGAGTGAATTGAGTGTAACGGTGAGTATGCTTCTTGTTGTTTTACAAGGAAGTGTCAGTTTGTAAGATATGATTTTAACACTTGGTAGTACACACATGGCAATGAACTCTTGATTTTGTATAGCAAGTCATCGTGCCATACTTTATCAAAGGCTTGCGATATATCTAAGAACGCCGCTGAGCAGTATCTCTTTCCTTCAAAATATCTCTTCTGATTTTTTCAGTTACTCTGTGTACTTGTTCTATTGTGGCATGTTGTTGGCGAAACCCAAATTGATGATTTGGGATTAGGTTATTTGCCAATAGTAGTGGTCTCAATCTTTTCAGAAATAGTTTCTCAAAGAATTTTGACAAAATAGGCAGAAGACTGATTGGTCGATAGGATGTTAATTCAGCAGGAGGTTTTGGAATAAGAATGATCTGTGCTACTTTCCACTGCGCAGGAAAGTAGCCCAGCCTTACTAACGCCTAACGCTGGGTTAGACTTCTCGCCGTGTCGCGTCTGCAGAACTAGATAACCAGATATTTTCTTCTCCGAAACGCGATTATGCTAATGCAGGTCCGGCCTTACAGTTTACGGGGATCCAAGGGCCACGCTGACAGCAAGACCTTCCTGGTTGACATAATACTCCCGCACAATATCGCTATACACATTTTTTAATTTCATGATTTTACAAAAAATTATTTAAAATGTAAGGCAACATGTAATTTTTGGTAGTAATCAAGGAGGCTGACAGATTTTCTCCAGAAAAGAAAAACCAAACTCAAAATACAGTTTTTAAACGAAAAGTTGATATAAATAATAATAATTATTATTTTTATTTCGTTGCAATTCTACACTCAGGAATTTTTGTGTTAAACAGAATTTTTAAATTTTGCAAATTCCAAAATTTAGTACAGATTTTACTAATTCCAGTGGACACCTTTTCGGCTCCTATGGGAGTAAATCAGCGCAGGGTACAAAATGAATAATTTCATAAAATGATGTATTAAGTGAAAAGTTCTGAAACATTAAGCATAAGCTACTTGCAATGACTACGTTTACACCGTGAGTACTATTATTTCGATGCAAGACCTATATTGGCACTAAATTCTATTTAGTTCCAAGCCGTATACGATAAAATCCGGGGTGCCATAGGGAAGCGTGTTTGGACCAATGTTGTATATCCAACATTCCAACAGTTCTAGTCAAAGGTAGTTCGAGCAATCTTTAACGTCCTTGGTTTGTTCCAAATCATGAAAGTTTGTCAAGCAGTTTTTGTGAAGTTTTCTTGCTATTGTAATCTTAAGAATGATATAAGCTAAGACGAATGTTTTCTATTTCATGACCACCCTTGACCGAGACAATTTTTGACATCCCGATATATGTTTAAAATTTAGAGAAAAACAGTATTAATGAAATACTAAGCGCATCAAGTATTACAAGTTACAGTAGTCGTCGTCGTCGTCGTCGTCGTCGTTTGGACAGAAGTCGGTTGTGATATTACGTTCCTCTTGGTTTAGTTTATTTGTTCTTTCCATTTCTTTTTTGGCCTACCTAAATTTCTTCTTCCTTTTGCTCTATAACGGAAATATCTCTTAGGTAGCCTGTCGTTTTCTATTTTTTCTAGGTGCTCTTGCCATCGTCTGTATTCTTTTATTTTATCATTGACGTCGAATATATTAAGCTCTGTTCTTATGTCTACATTTCGTTTTCTGTCTCTTAGGCTGTATCCAGCTGTAGGTCGTAAGAATCGCATCTCAGAAGTTGTTATTCTCTGTTCATCTTGTTTTGTTAGAGTCCAACATTCACTTCCGTATGTAAGAGTGGGGACGGAAGCAACTTTGTAGAACTTCATCAGCGTTTCCGGTCGAGCTTTATTTTTGAACGCTCTTCTTATTGTGCCGTTGTAGTAGTTAAATTTTTCGATCTTTCGGTGTATGTCAATTTCTCCGAGATACGATATTGTGCAGCCCAGAAATTTAAAATGATTTACTTGTTCTATTATTTCATTATTTAATACAGTTTTAGATCGGACGGGTTCGTTATCGCAAAAGGCCATTATCGTTGTTTTGTTAATTGATATCTTGAGATTATGTTCTTCCATTATTCGTTGAAGTTTAAAAGCTGCTTTTTGTAGCGAGTCTTCAGAGTCGGCAACAATCAGCTGGTCATCCGCAAATAGAAAAGTGGCTATATGTTTTCTTCTATTTAAGCCATGTGCATATTCTGGTAATTTATTAATTCACTGTCTGACAGCTTCGTCTATACAAAGGTTAAATAGAATTGGTGAAAGGCTAAATCCCTGTCGTAGTCCAAGATTTCTAATTACATTTACATTTGTATTGTTATATATACAGATTTTTGTATTGTGATAAATATTTTTTATAACTTGAATTAAATGCATTGGTATGCCCCTTTTGTCCATTATTTCCCATAATTTTGGTCTGTATATCTTATCGAATGCTTTCATATAGTCTACGGACATCATGTGCGTTTCTTTGTTGAATTCGCGGTGTATTTCAATGATTTGTTTTGTTATAAATATATTATCGGTGCAAGAACTTCTTTTTCTAAATACTTTTTGCTTTTGGAGGATTAAGCTATCTATTATATGTTGTAATATTTTAGTTAGTATTTTCGCATATATTTTATAGGCGGTATTTAGCAGACTGTAGTCCTCTGTAGTTTTAGCATTGCGACCGGTCTCCTTTCTTGAATATTGGTTTAACCATGGCAACTTTCCATTCTTGGGGGATGGCACATTTTTTCCAGCATATGTTTAATAGACGAAGATCTTTCTTTTATTTCTTGAGAAGCGTACTTAATTAGTTCGCTGCTGATCTCATCTTTTCCTGCTACTTTTCTGTTTTTTGTGCATCGCAAGGCTTCTCATAATTCTTCGAATTTCAAGGAATCTACTTCTGTTTCCTCTATATCTTGTCCTTCATTTTTCTCAATTTGTTATTCCATAAACCAGAGGTCTTTGTAATATTTTAGCTATTCGGCAGATGCAATTGTATTTAAGCGACCTGTGTTTTTCTTCGCTGTTTAGGTGTTTCATAATTTTGTAGGCCATGTTTTGCCTTCCGTGCACACCATTTTCGATTCTTGATATAAAGGTTTCCCATTTATCCCGATGAGCTTGTCGATTCCGATTTTTAACTGTTTGTGCGAGTTTGGTGCATTCTTCTTTGTTGCAACCATTTATGATAAGCTTTGTTTTTTGCTCTAACAGCGAGACTGGTTTATAATCTTTTTGTAATTACGTTTTTTCTTCTTTTTACAGTAGTAATATTCTTATAATTTGTTCAAATGAGTGCCAGCATTCTGTTACTCAACCTATCGATAACGTTAGAGTGCCTTGGATGACATTGAGAATCTCCAATGTTAATTGCTTTCAAGACACTTTAGATAATTGAGTATACATAAAATACTTTCGTACTAACATTATTTATTTATATTAACCTTATACGTATTTCGACATGTTTACATGCTATTGTCAGATGTTATATTAAAAAGTAAACAGTTAGTGTTGTTATAGCAACAATACAACTTGGGACTTGATCTCGATAACCGTCTGCAGATGACTTGATTTCTTATTCCAAAATGTTCAATAGAGGTGAATTTAAGAGATCAATTCGCTCATTCATCAACGGTACAGTTTTTAAATGTTTGTGAATTTCAAAAGCTTCTTGTATATCTAATTTACGTTTATCATCACAAAAGTGTAAACATTTTATGGTGCTATTAGATGCCATTAAATGATTGCATTAAATGATTGTGTCCTAGTAAGCGTTAAGCGTAATTTGATTTATATGAGTGTTTGTATTTGTATTTGTACGTGTTCTTTATACTTAATATCAAAACGTCTAATTGTTTGGCTTATATGAACCGAACTACAATGCAAATAATCTAATTTTTCAATGCCTGATTTAAATTTTTGATTCTGCATCATACAAAGTGTTTAAAATGTTTTTAGCAGTTTTTAAACTTGCTTTATATTTATTCGTTTTATTTACAATATTAGCATTTTATTCTGATTTGTCACCAAAATATGAGATCAAAGCATATTTAATTGTATTGAATAAAGTTGGGGTATTCGGATAAATTTTTTTATTGGTTAATTTATAATCTTTTTCTTTAATTAAAGTATTAATAAGTTTAGTATTATAACCATTACTATTTGCAATTTGTTTATTAATTGAAATTTCTCTATTATAATTAATTTTATCTGAAAGTACCGAAGAAGCCCTCATGGACCTGTATGCTGCTTATTTATGTTTTTATAAAGACAACAATGTGGTATTGTAACAGACTTATTTCGTTCAGTTTCCAGAGTGAATTTTATGTTTGGATGTAAGCTGTTAATAAAAATTAAAAATTCATTAATTAAATCAAATGATAAGGTCATTTCTGCTATCCTTGTATTATAAATAGGTTTCTCTGTAGTATCTTGCAAATTAAAAACTGGTTCCTATAGCCACGCTTACTGTTCTAACACTCAAGTTCGCCAACAAAAATATTTGAACTCTTTGTTGTGTGTATCGTGATAGTACTGTTTGATAAATAAACAAATTATAGAATACGTGCTGCTGGATAAAATTAATATTATAAATATTATTTTCGTTTTATGTCAACAATCAAAATTGAAAATGTTGACAATACTTTCAATTTCACTGGCAGTCGTTATGTTAATTTCAGTTGAAGTGTTTGGAAATAAAGATGGGCCAGAAGTAAAATTATCCCAGGGTATCTTAAGAGGCAAATACCAAACAAGTCGAAAAGGTAGAATATTTAATGCATTTACGGGCATTCCTTACGCAAAACCTCCAGTTGGCGAGCTGAGATTTAAGGTATCTATACGTATCTAAGTTTTCAATTTTTATTTTAGAATTACTATTTATCAAACTTAAATATGCATTGTTGAACTGCTAAAAAATTCGATGTGCTTGTTACGTGTGTTGTGATTGTACTTAATATGGGTTTTTGCAGTTTTAACGGAAATACATGTTTTAAACATATATAGCCACCCAAATCAGATTTATGAAAATTGTGTGTACGCGCGCGCGCGTCCATGATTCTGGGTGTGTGTTGGCTGGCGGTGTGGGGGGGGGGGGTGATTATGTATTTGCCGTAGAGAGACTGCAAAATCCCGTTGTTTTATAAAACGTGTATCCAGCTAATGAAATAAGACAAACAGTTTCATATTGAAAAAGACATTTAAAACTAATCTGAAGTCCTTGGAGACGCGACAGCAACGTTTTAAAAACAAATGCCAGAAAATGGCTAATTACGCTATGTCCTTTTTCTATTTCAAATCGGAATTTACAATCTGCCTGCGATATATCTATATTATTTAAATTTTGGCCTTAATATTTGTGTTTAAATACATATTTTTTTTGGTGCTTTACTGACTGGTAATGAATATACTGTCTAATAAACTAAACTCGATTGATGAAGAATGCCTTTTAAAATGTACATACCGACGTTTCGGACTTATGATACTAATTGTAACATTAAAACATTTTTATTGGTCAGTCAAATGTAGGCGTTAGTGGTAGTAGTAGTTCAAATTGAGTTACGGTATTGTAAATCACAATTTATGATGTTTTCGAGAGATGTATGTAGAATGTACCTTAGGTGCTATTCTCGTTTTATTCTGCACTCTGCAGTGGTCTTCTAAAGTTACTTAATTGATTAAAGTAACAACAAAGTAAATGTTTTACAATTTGATTTCGTTTCGTTTCTACCTGTACCATTTTTACGCAAAATATCAGTTATTAGTGTGCAAACTTTCATAGCAATCCTTTGTTGCAACAATGGATTGCTATGAAAATTTTGCACCTTTACTGATATTGTGCGTGAAAATGCAATATACAGGATGTATCAAATTGCGTGTTAACTATGGGGATCTTGCTTATTTGAAGAGATACGACGATGGTTATATTAGAGAAAAGTTGTGGAATTTTATGCCCATTAATAATCTAAAAAGATATTAGACCTATCTTGCTTAGTTTCTGAAAGAACTGGAAAAAACTGAAATTTTGGATTTTTTGTTTTCGGCTATAACTCATTTATTATTTATTTTACATATTTCTAGTTAACGCATTATTAAGACACTTTTTCATGTTAAATCTAAATTTTTCATTAGATTTGGTATAACTGTTACCCGTGCTCATTTTCGACTGTCAACTGTTTTTCTTATGGTCGGCAATTTACATTTTTTCATATTTGAATAGAGTTTTTAATTCTGATTTCAACGATGTGTCACACTTTGCATTTTGTTTACGTTTTACGTTTTAAGCATTTCATTACAGAAAATAAAAATTTCATAAGAATGCCATGGATAGACCACGTCATTTAATTTATTTTGAAAGAATTCTAGTAGGTCATGAACTGATGGAAGTAAAACAAAACACTACTTTTATTTACTTTGACCTTTAGATACATTAGGTATGCGAAAATTTCAGGAAACTTTGTTTTGAGCGTAGCGTAGGCAGCAGGTAAAGTTATTTTTTCAGAAAACGTGAATGACACAGTTACTAACACATATATTTAGAGAGTTTATTTTAGACACGCTTTTGAGCATGTTTTACAAAAGTGTCATTGAACTTTTATTAATATTTGTATTAGTGCAGTTCTAGTGTTATATGTTGTTTTTATTTTACCTGTTATTCAAATTTGTTATGTCAGTTGTAAACATAAAAACAAGTAGAATTTTCAGTAAATTATGTATGTTAGAAACTTTGTCATTTTTTTGTTTCTGTAAAAAATAATTTAACCTGCTGTCTTCGCTCAAACGAAAATTTGCTGAAATTTTCGCATACCTAATGCATCTAAAGGTCAAAGTAAATAAAATTAGTGTTTTGTTTTACTTCCATCTGTTCAGGGCCTACTAGAATTCTTTCAAAATAAATTAAATGACGTGTTCTTTCCATGGCACTCAAGAAATTCTTATTTTCTGTAATAGAATGCTCAAAACTTAAACAAACTGCAAAGTGTCATACATCGTTGAAATCAGAATTAAAAACTCTATTCAAATATGAAAAAACTTAAAATGCCCACCTTAAGAAAAAAAAAGTAGATAGTCGAAAATCAGCAATGGTAGCAGTTATGCCAAGTCTGGTAAAAATTTTAATTTAGCATAAAAAAGTGTCCTAATAATGTGTTAATTAGCAATATGTAATAGAAATGTCAACTGAGTTTTAGCCGAAAACAAGAAATCTAAAATTTCAGTTTTTTTCCGTTTATTTAGAAACTAAGCAAGATAGCTTCAATTTCTTTTCAGATTATTAGTGGGAATAAAATTTCACAACTTTTCTCTAATTTAACCATAGTCGCATCTCTTCAAATAAGCGAGATTCCCATAGTTAACATGCAATTTGATACAACCTATATACTGCTTCATACACGAAAAATAAATTGCACTTGTATAATAATGAAATTAAAATAACAAGAATGTTTCAATGAATATTGATGATGTGATATTGATATATCTGTCTGTAAGAGTGGATTTTCAAAAAATGTCAATATTTATGCTATTTTCATCCTTGTTTAGTATAATGAGGAGATAATTATATACAATTATAAAAGTTTTGCCCTCTTTAGTGATTATTATACAAGTTTTATTAATCGCATTTGAATTAAAAATCAATATACTGACATTCCGTAATATACAGCCTGCCCATTTTAAAACTCCGAGCCTAAATTTTTTTAAATAGGCAACACACAATGCAACTCCCAGATTTCTATGCATTTCTACCATTTTTTTTTAAATTGAGATCAGAGTTGTTTTACGGTACATGTATCTACTAATGATTAAGTACAAATTTAAGGTTACTTCAATAACTCAAATCTAATATTTGACAACAATAACTACAATAATTTAATTGGAACATAATAGAAAAACTAACGAAGCAGGTGTTCAAATTGCTTTCCCCCTTCGTTTTCGCAGAGTATAATTCTTCTACGCATCGAACCTCTAACACGAGCTAACATTTCCGGTGTGATAGAGCGACAACATTGAATTATCCTTTCGCGTAGATGTTCTTCATTTCGAATGGGCACTTCATAGACATCATTTTTTACTTTGCCCCACAAAAAGAAGTCTAGCGGAGTCAAATCGGGACTACGGGCAGGCCAAGGATCCAATGCACCTCAACCAATTACGCGTTCCTCAAAACGTTGGTTAAGATAATTTCTCACATCCCTATGAAAATGCGGAGATGCACCATCATTTATAAACCACATGCTATTCCGTACGTTTTGAGGAACTGTTTGGAGGAGAGCCGGTAGTTCACTAATTAAGAAATTTAAATACATTTCACCATCTAAATTTCCATTAAAGAAATGTGGACCTATTACAAAATCGCCAATAATACCGCACCACACATTAAGAGAAAAAATTCTCTGAAAATGAGTTATCTTGATCCGGCGGGGATTGTCTTGGGCTTAATAGTGGCAGTTATGTCGATTAACCATGCCGTTGTTTGAAAACCTCGCTTCATCACAGAATAATACCATACTTAAAGATTCCGCATTGCCGTTTAATTGCCGTCTAAGAAATTGACAATACTGAACACGATGCTCATAATCCCTATCTTCAAGATGGTGTATGGTATAAAAATGGTAGGGGTGAAATTTGTTCGCCTTAAGAATATTGAAAACAGAACCTTTGCAATCGCTCTTTGACTTGTATGGGGATTATCCGTAACCATTTCAATTACAGCTACTTCGTTATGTTCAACCGTAACTTGCCGTGCCCTTACTGCCCTTGTTGTTTTGAAAATTGCCCATACTCTTGTAAATTCAGAAGAAGCATTCTAAATGTTTTGTCTGTTGGAATTCGTCCACCTGGAAAGCGTTGCGCATACAAAGTACTGGCAGCACTCGCATTTTTTCGCCACTCACCCAGAATTAGAAGCATGTCCACTTTGTCAGCGTTGTTGGAATACATTTTGCACCAAAGATTAGTGATCGATAATCTTTGTTTTGCACCGTTCAAGTAATGTGGCTTAACGAATTTGATTAGTAAACTGTCAAGTTAATGCGAACATGGTTGCCCTGATCTTAATTATAGAAATATTTTGTTTTAAAATAATAGTCGGCAGTGACTTGTATTGTGTGGTGCCTATTTAAAAAAATTTAGACTCGGAGTTTTAAAATGAGCAGGCTGTATTATAGCGCGTTTTTTGTTATCCGCAACTCATAGTCAGACATGGTTACTTTTTTGTTCATACGTTATTTCTGAAATAAATGGAAACCGATATTAAATCCGCGATCAATCTGAATTGCTAAAGATTCTGAAGGTAACAAGTTAACAAGATACCACTGTATTTAAGGAGGTGGCTAATTTTTACTCGCCCCGCCCTTTTGACTTTCTTAACTCTAAGTTCTATCTTGATTGTGAAAATTAAAAACTAAATTTTCTACCTTTATTTTGTTAGGTATTTTTCAAGAAGTTCAGACTAAATTGCCTCTTGGATTTTTATATTTTAATTGTAGAGCAAGTATCGATATACAACTCTGATATTGCCTTGAAATGTTATTAAATAATTATAAAAGTATAAAAACTTTCATAGAAATGTGATACATCGTATGACTCTTGCTTAGGCTCCTGTTCCTGCAGAATCGTGGGATGGTACTTTAGATGCTACGCAACCGCATGCAGTTTGCCCTCAAAGAAATTCATCTACATCTACGTCAGATGTTCCTATAATTGGAAATGAAGACTGTCTTTTTCTCAACGTTTATACACCACAGGTTATTCAGCATATTTTAATACATTATTTTTATGATTTAAAAAAATTGTATTATTATAATCGTACTTGTATATCTATGCAGACGTAGCATAAAGGTCTTCGGCTTCGATTTTATTCAGGGTACGGCAATTGCTTGTGACGTTTTTCATGGCGGATTCGAATAGGCTGTGCGAGAACTGGTAGGTACCGAACGCATTTTCAGTAGTCATAACCTACATTATTTATATTTGGTAGTCCTAACCACTTGGTTAGTGAATCAATGCGAAATCGATTGGCCATCAAAATGTCCTGCCCTGTCAGCCTCAGATTATTGTTTAAGAGAATTTTAAAAATCTGGAAATTTTCAAAAACAACATAACTAAATAAATCAGAACTATTGGCAAAAATTCATGTTTCGCGGACGTATTGGAGACTGTATTTGAAACGGCGCAGTGGTGCGCATTTAAAAAATGTAAAGAAATTATTTACACGTTAATAAACTGCATTATGTAAGTAAATTAATGAGTATTTCTGTATACTTTTATTTCAATTTCAAAGCCTGTGTCATCATGTCAAAGAACGTCACGAATCATTACCGCACCCTGTTCTATCCTATAGAAACCATAACGGTTTTAGACGGATAATCGTGAATTCATAAGATATGACAAAGACAATTATTTATACAAATGATCTGCATGTAAATATTTAACTACATAACTTTAAAATATTTAGCTAGCTGATACTAGCAATGGTCTTCTTCCCGTGATCTTCTTCATTCATGGTGGTTTCTTCAAGTTTGGAAGCTGCAGCCCTGCTTCATACGGAGCTAGCATCCTAATGGACAAAGACGTCGTGCTTGTAACGATCAATTACAGATTAGGTAAAACTATTTACAGCTGTCTAAAGTTACATTTTACGTTGTGTATTTTAGGTGCTCTGGGATTTTTAAGTACAGGCGATGAAGTGGTGCCAGGAAACAACGGGTTGAAAGATCAAAATTTAGCATTGCGTTGGGCTAAAAATAATGTAGCCAAATTTGGAGGTGATCCTGAAATGATTACTGTTGTTGGGCAATCTTCAGGAGCTGTTAGTGCTCATCATCATATGTTTTCTCCCCTTAGTAGAGGTAAAAGACTAATTCGTAATTAAATTTAAGTAATTATGGTATGTTAGCGCCTCTAACTTTTTAAGCTCTAAATAGCTCATTATTTGTTAGCAAATATTAAACTATTTTAATAATTTTTACACAGATTTAATAAAAGGTGTGATAGCACAGAGCGGCTCTGCAATGGAGCCTTGGGCTGTTACACGTGATAATGAGCATTTAAAGAATGCCAAAAAACTGGGCGAATTCTTGCAATGTCCTACAACTTCTACTGAGATAATGGTTGAATGTTTAAGAAAAGTCGATGCAGTTGATATTATAAGGCAGGAAGTTAAATATGTGGTAAGTTGTTTCCATGAAATAATTACAATATTTTAACGAAAATGTATTAAAATGTGTTGATAACAGGAATGGGCTTTGGATCAAACCAGACCTTTTAAACCAGTTATTGAACCGAAAATTGAAGGCGCATTTTTGTCAGAACATCCAGCAGATATAATAAAATCAGGAGAAGCGGCAAATGTTCCTTTCCTTGCAGGTATCAATACAGAAGAAGGAGGTGGTAAAGCTTCAAGTAATTAAAAATTATGGTTTTTGCGGTTTTTTCTATTAATACGTCTGGTGATGTTTGTAGCCTACTACACAAATTCCAACTGGATAGAAGATCTTGACAAAGAATTTAACAGGGTAGTATCAATAAGTTTGGAGTATAACAATCAACCGAATAAAAACGAGATCAGCAACCAACTACGGGAATTTTATTTTGGGAATAAGAAAATTGACAATGCTACAAAAGCGGAACTTACAAACGTATGTATTATTTAACAACTGTTAGCGAAGTTTTTTAAAATTAAAAATTTGCAGATGTACACAGATTTTATTTACCTCATTGGCGTAGACGAAGCAGTAAGAATGCATGCCAAGTACATGAGTCAACCTGTATATTATTATCTTTTTGGATATCGAGGATCTGAGAGTCGTTGTAGAAACGATTTGTATTTTAATTATGGTAAGAAACGTGTTATGCCAACTTTTCTTAAAAATCTTGCTTCGAATATTACTGATTTTCTTGTATGTTACGTAATAAGTAAATAGCTCCAACGGGCTGTAATAAATTGTAATTGTTTTTAGTAATTTTATCCTAAAAAATTGGTTAGAATATTGCTAATGTTGCCTAATTTAACCCACTGAGACAATTGATAAACATTTTGTTACTTTTTATATTTTAGGTGTCTGTCACGCAGATGAACTGATTTACCTTTTCACGATTGACAAAGATTTTCCTAAGTACAAACCTACCAAACACGACGAAGAAATGATGGACGTGTTAAGCACGCTATGGGCCAACTTTGCTACAACTGGGTGATGCAAACATTATTTCAGAATAATTCGAAATATTAACTAATGTACATACGCGTTTTAGTAATCCAACACCTCAGACAAATTCTGTAATTCCAACAAAATGGGAACCAGTAGAAAGTGATGATATGGAGTATTATTTTATTAAAAGTGCCGAGGATTTACAGACAGCTAAGGGCTTATACTCTAACAGAACTGCATTTATCAGAGCACTTGATATCTACTTTAAGAAATAGATAAGCGATTATAGTAAATTTATTTCTTTTTGAACAACAAATTTTAATGCTTTTGTGTTTTTATAGTACGTTATTTATGGATGTCAACGGGCATAGATTTTTGTAGGCCACCTGAGCCTCTCTCGGTCTCAAGCAGGGGCCCGGTTTCAAACTGCGACCCGCCGTCGAGCACGGTCCTGGTTTTAAACACGGACCTTGAAAAATCGGATTTTGTCACAAATTCATACTAAAACACTTATTTACTACTTTTGCTTTCGTCAGAAATTGTTGTGGTGGGACTGAAAAGGTCTTGTTTTGTCGATCCCACCCACCTCCGATCCCTACCCGACCCGGAAACGGTCGGGTTAACAGGTTAAACCCGTACCCGATTGACGTCTCCATCATGTGTAATATTTTTTTTCTATACTTTCTTTTCAGTTATTACATTTAGTTGCAAATTAAATGCTTTTTATGAAATTAAGAATTGTTTTTTTTTATTTAAACTATATTATTAGGGATGCAGCGAGAAGTACTTTTCCAAAATGCCGGATAACGGATATTCGGTATCCGGTTGCTCAGCCGGATAGCCGGATACCGGATTATCCGGCATAGTTTTTACTTTCAAAGTATTTCAGCTTAAATGCAGTAAAATTTAGGTTTTATTCATAGAACCCTATGCCTTTATGCTGTAGTGTTTTAGAGAGAGAGAGAGAGCACCGAGACAAGGA
This sequence comes from Ctenicera cuprea, assembly GCA_958336395.1. Classification (NCBI taxonomy): domain Eukaryota; kingdom Metazoa; phylum Arthropoda; class Insecta; order Coleoptera; family Elateridae; genus Ctenicera; species Ctenicera cuprea. The sequence continues at coordinate 26,807,114 of OY284487.1, read as the reverse complement.
AACTACTAAATGTACTATTTCAAGGATGTGCTGATTAGCAAAATACTGGACTTATGAGGTTTTTGCACTCATACTTTCAATTGTTTTAGTCTATACTTTCAAATCAAATTGCATGCATAATCTCTTTTACTTGAAGAAAAATCTCCGGTCGGATATTTCATATTATCCGGCCAAACCGAATATTCGGTGAAATGGCCGGATAGGCCGGATAACGGATAAAAACCGAATATCCGTATTAAGCCTAAAAGTGGTTACATTTATGTAAAATGTATGACAGTATTTTAAAAGGTGGTATTTTAAAGATAATGAAATAATAGGAAAACATTCAATGTGCTAGGCTACATTTAGGCCAGCAATAAATGAATATAAAAAATAAGTTTAGTTAATTTTTACTAAGCTTAGGTTGAGTTTGCTTAACATGCTGTCATACTTTTAGTAAGAACCTATATACCTATTTTGGATTTCTTCCGCCTGTCTCAACTTTTACTGCCGCCGGGTTCGCGCTAGTACAAGCCAAGTCTGTAGGTGTACTGTACGTTATATTTTAGTGTCTCTGAACTACGGCGCTGGCTGCCGTAAATTTTCGCTTGGTCAGAATTTTCAAAAATTTTAAAGATTTTCAAATAATTGAAAAATGTTTCAAAATTTTTAAAACTGACAAAAATTAAAATTTTTTATGAATTTACATATGTTTCTAAAATCATAAGGGAGGCCTTGAGAACGACCTACGAAGGAGGAGGGAAATAGGAGCTGAAGATCAATGGAGAAAAAATAAACAGAACAATATAATATTTTCCCTCCTAGAGCCTATGATGTTAAATTCCATGTCGTTTCGGATTTCTAAACTTCATTTCCGACTTACATTAATTTTAACTATACTCAAAAACAATAGTATGTTAAATAAGTTGCTTCGGAAATGAGTGTACCTCTTCACCGACAGACACACATTCAAATAAAATAGTTTTTGAGTTCTTTCGGCTTGAAACGTTTTTTTTTTATTGAAATCTTGATATTAAAAAAAAGGTTATATTTAGGATTTTTAAAGAACATTTGTAATTTCGTAACCTGTCATGCTTATGTGCACTTTATTTTTGCCTTGAAACAAGGACTAATTAGGTACTAATTAGAATATTTAACAATAAATTTCTCAAGCGTTATTATCAATGTACAAATCTTTAACTCATAAGTGATGTAGATCTAAAAAAATATCTATAACATAATTAGTTTTAAAATATTTCGTCCTTCCATAATTCAGCGGAAATGTATTTCTTGAACATTATCAAGTTGCACAAAAATTCAAATAAATTTTATTCTAATTTTATACAAATGTTTAGTAATAAATTAATCTTTATGGCATTGAATACGTCACATTTAATAATAATATAAATTGAAGTCTACTATCGCGTAATAATACAAATAATACCTAAAATTTGCTAAGTATACTAAAGTTGTACGGTAAAAGATGTAGAGTAGTAGGGTCAACATACCAATAGTCGTTCCATGTGATTTCTTGGCGTCGTTTAATTACGACGGGTTGCTAAAAATGAATTGTATTTAACACACTTTGTGCTTGATTTTATTAATTTGTATTTACTTTAGTCGTGGATTCAGAAATTAATTCATGTTTCGAATTTTTCCATAAATTTTTCCAAAATTCGGCACGTTTCCAAAACAATCTCTTGGACATTTTTATGTCAGTATCACTTTTAATGGAATAGTATTCCAACTTTTCACTTTTCACAGGTTTCCATTTCTTTAGCAATAACGAATTGGTACTGGGAGTTGGATTACTGAAAGGAATTACCATAAGCAATTATATTTTGTAATTTTTTTAGGTACTTAGGTTGTAGAACTTACCCTTCCGTCGCAAAATTAGCCCACAATGTTGTTATAATATCACTAACCTTTTTATCTGTGGCGCTTGGAATGTAATTAGGAAAATTTCGACTTTCAGTAAATAAGTATATAAGGTCATCGGCGTGACATGCCCCTACAAAAAATTCAATAAAATCATAACTAAACTTATTTTCTGACAAATAAAAAAGTTTAATCGTTCATTTGCTGATGTCGCCGGAAAGTATGACCGACTTTGGATGAAACTTGAAGTATGAAGGCATTTCAAAACTGCAATGGTCTAATAAGTGTTGTAAGTAAAAACTAAAACCAATACCGAAAGTTTAACCTCTTTTTTTCAATTGTCAAGAATGTTGCAGATATAAAGCAAGATTCGGACTAAAAATATTAAGACAAACAGAAATACTTTGCTATAAATTCCTTGATGGTCGTTACCAAAATATCTTACCGTAGTCATTAAAAGGATCTCCAAAAATTGAGGAAAAACTAATGGTGCCACGATAACCAAAAGCATAGTAGTATACAGGTTGTTCAGTATATTTGAGATGCAATTGTACAGCATCGTTCGCTGCTAATAAAAACAGGGCATCTGTGTACATCTGCAATGATTAGTAAAAATAAACTTCACTATTTACCAAATATTTTCACATACATCAGTAATTACAGATCTAGAAGAATTGTTAATGCCTCCATCGTTGAAATAAAATTTCTTTATATTTTTAGTAAAGTCTTCCTTATCAGGAGCAGTTTCACTATAAAGCAAACTCATTGGAGCATACCTATCAAAATATCCGCTAAGTTCTTCCAATAAACTTGGTTGGCCAAATATAGCTAAAAGTAAGTTATTTTAGTGTTGATTGCAAATCAATTGTATCTTATACACACAAGCGGATGCATAAGCACCGTCTTCAGTCGTAATTCCTGTCATAAATGGAATCTTAGCAGCTTTTCCTGACTTAATTAGATCTCTAGGGTGTTCTGATAGAAAAGCTCCTTCAATATTGGGTTCTACCACAGCTTTGAATGGAATTAACGGATGCCAAATCCACTCCTGGAAATTAATTTTAAATTTTTATTAGCAGTCCACATCTAATGCTAAAAATCATCTTATTTCGCTTTTCAGTTTTCTCAAAGTGTCTTGAAAATCCATATTTCACTCGCATTGTAACTGCCAATGGCAAACGTTGATTATCAGGTTCTTCCTGTGACTGGCCGCGATAATCCTTTTTTTAGAAAGTGCTGTATAACAGTAGCAACACGTCAACAATTTTTTTATTTTTGTTTTTAATAATTAAATAATGCGTTTTGTACAAATAATTATACTAAAAAAAATTTTAATTTTTATATTAACTTTTTGTTCGTGGAATATTGTAAAATATACCATTCGTGAATTAAAAATGATTTTTAATTTTGTCGTTCATTGACGTACTCGTGTTGATGCACGGTGATATCACTCGTCCTTCGGACTCGTGATATTGCCTAGCAACAGCACAATTTCGTAGTCAATGAAACTACAGAATTATCAATAATTTATAATTCACTATGTGGTATTGTTGTTGATAATTTTGTTATTCAAAAATATCATTAAGAAACAATGGTTAATAGACATTTTTACATAAAGTGAGTTAAAAGAACGTTTATTCATGAGAAGAAAGTTTAACCCACGAGCCCGTAACGGCAAGTGAGCTAATTTCTTTGATTAAATAAACATTCTCAACTCACGTGGTTTATGCAATATTATATTCAATTTTGACGAATTAATACTAATAACAAAGTTAATAATAGTTATGCATTTAATTTTGACAAAATAAGTAATATTTTATTTTTAATCTCTTATCCTTAAAACAATATTTTTATTGTTTATGAGAAAAAAAATTTAAATTAAAAATATTTTCTTTCTGTCGCACCCAAAATTTATTTTAAATGTATAAATGCCGTATTGTAACAAATGAAAACGCTTAATTGCCGAGTTAAGGTCTAATTGCCTGAAGACGAACTATTGGTTATAATTGCCTTATTAGTTTAAATGAAAATATCTATGATCCAACTTACTTGTTCTAAATTCACAAAATTATTTTCTCCTTCTCAGATTTAACGTATTTAAAAATGGATTTGTTAATAACTAACTCAAAAGGCGGGTTTTACAACGTAAAAATTTTGACTTTCAGTAAAATATAAAATTCTTCTGCGTTCAATTTATCTCAACAATGATTCGTATTCATTAAGATTAAAAATGAAAAGATATACATACATAAAACATATCCTGCTGCCTTGTAAGTTCATAGGAGTCCACTTTTCTTAAGCACTCAATCATTTCTCTAGTGGTTCGCGTAGTGCAGTTGAAATATTGCGCTAATTTCCTGGAGTTTCTTGGTCCTTGGTCGTATGGAGCTAGAGCCCAAGGGGAAAGTGCAGTTCCGCTTTCGCATATGACCCCGCTTATTAGATCTATTATTAAACGAAACTTTGTAAAGTCATATTAAACAATGCGTGTATCTCCCCGACCTCTACTTAAAGGCGAAATCATGTGTAAATGAGCACTTGACCCTCCCACTGATTGTCCAAAAAGGGTTATATGACTAGGGTCGCCTCCGAAGTGAATTATATTTTTCTTGACCCATTTTATTGCCATGTTTTGATCTTTCAAGCCGTTGTTTCCTGGTACTACTTCATCTCCAGTAGATAAAAATCCTAAAGGGCCTTAAACATTTACACTCTTTTAGTTCATATTACTAACTATTATTGGAAAAACCTTAAATGCATTTGGAAATTAAATTACCTAATCTGTAGTTTAGTATTACAAGTGCTATGTCTTGATCCAGGAGCTTACTAGGATCGTAAGATTCTCGTCTACCATCACCAGCCAGAAAACCACCTCCGTGGAAAAAAATCATTACTGGAAAAGGTTCTTCAGTAGGATATGTTATCTGAAATTTTAAACACAAATTTTTTTAAATAATGGTTTCAGTTCCGTTGGGCTGCTTTTTCTACATATTTAAATATATCCAAAAAACAATCATACATTTAAAAGCTATACTTTTTGCAATGTTACAATAACCTGAGGTGTATAAACGTTTAAATAAAGACAATCCTCGTCCCCTATTACGGCACTATTTGCTACAAAAACATTTCTTTGGGGACAAGCAGAATGAGACATCGAAGCATTTCGTATACCTCTCCATCGTCCAGCAGGTTTAGGTTCCTAAAACTTTTTATTTAGTTTGAAATTTCTCATCAAAATATTATATTTTATCACCCTAAAACGAAGGGCACCTATAGGTGGTTCTGCGTAAGGAATGGCAGTAAATGAACTAAACACATTTCTTTTGAACGTGTCCAAATATTGACCTCTGAGAACTCCTTGTTCTATTGTAAGTTCTGGAGCATTTGATTGCACGAAAACGGCAAGAAAACTTATTTGATACACCCCTGTAGTAAATTTCATTATTTTAACGAGTTTATTAAAACACTACAGTTTAAATTTTTTGCACTTGCTTTCGGTTAGACTAAATAAATTTTTCACATCTGCTGTATTTATGTAAAAATCAGAAATGATAGAAAACCTTCATTAGTTTACCCAAGTGGGAAATGTAATACTAATAAGGTTAGTTTTTTAAATATATTAATTGAAATTCCTTACTAAGCAAATTCTTTCTGGAAACATAAATAATTTATTTGAAAGTTGTGCAGTAAGCAGAAATCCTTTTTATAAATAAAAAATCGACAAAGTTTCATTTAAGATAAGTTTACCGACTGATTATTGTCAATTAATACAATTAGAATCGAACAACAATAATTTAAAAATCTTTTCATATTATGTAAGAACGATTTGGTTTTTTATGTACGTTGTAACTGTCAAGCTTTGGCTTAAATCTGTTTTGAAATAATTCTTCTTTAGCAGTTACTTAAACGGGTCAAGAATTTATGTATAGGATGTAATAAGCCCGTCGAATGAACGTTTATCTAAGCATGTGCATCTGATTTACAACCTGTTACTAATTAAGATAAGAAACGCTGATAAGCCATTCAACAAACTTATTAATTCGTCTTATAAATTTCAATATCGACGTAATCGAATTCGTATCCATACTTATGTCTAGTTCAAAAGATTGAAATTTTGTTTTATGCATTATTTTGGTGCTAATTTTTAGGGTGTTATATTGTTACAAATTATAATATAAAGAAACTGCAAAACACACTCTAAATTTTATGAATTTTTAACTATTAGTGTTTGCAAATGGAGGGTTTTATTTATATCCAACTAAATAACGATTTGTATTTTCTGGGTTTCTAATGTTCTCAACTGAACATTACAAAATCGTCAAAATCTGAGGGTTTGGGAGGAATAATAAAGACGATTGTATAAGAAATTTCTATAAATGGAACAAGAAATATAACACAATCAAGTTTTATACTTTATAAAATTTCTCTTAATTGATCTTACTTCTAAGAACATCGCTTGAAGTTTTGTACTGTAATGTTTGGTTCGTAGTTGTAAATAAAGCGCTATTTTGGAGGAGAAAGTTTTAATGAAGTTTTCAGGTTTGCAAAAAATTTTGATGAATCTGTTTTATTAATATAAATTGCAACCAAGTCGCTAAGTTACAAATACAATTGATAAACCAGGCTGCTACATTAGTACCCCCCCCCCCCCCAACTTTGCAGAAGAAAAAAACTACGCAGCAAACGTGAAGCGCATGCTATCTTAGCTACAAAAACTTCTGATCTTTTCAAAAACAATACAAGTAACGTAACTAATTGAACATAGAAAATAGAATTAAATTAGCTTGAAGTTGCTTCTAGTTTTGCCAGGTGCGTGTCCAATTCTTGAGATTCCAAGAGCAGCGCAGAAAAAGTCTAGTTCATTAAAAAAAAACAGAACAAAAAGGGAAAAAAATGTGCATAAACAAAAAGTTGAGTCTTGTGGCAGAATGCCTTTAGATGAAACCTTGTGCCCCAAATAAGCTAATTGACTAACCCCAAAAACACATTTATCAACGTTCAACAAAAGTCTGTATCTAGTCAAACGTTCAAAAACCATTTTTACATGACGCAAATGTTCTGACGCGGTTAAAAATTAATATATCGTCGAGGTAAAAATAAATGTAATACATCCCTGTAAGAATCTTCTGGATGAATCTGGACCAGGAAGAAGGAGTGTTTCTTAAGCCAAAATTAAGTCTTCTGGATAGGTATCCGGAACTGTCACCGCATTCAGCTGCCTGTAATCGCCACAGACACGATAGCTGCCATCAGGTTTTAATACCATATGAATAGGACTACTCCAAGGACTGTCTGCCTGCTCGATGATTCCAGCACGTAACAGTTCATGCAGATGTTTTTCTAAAAACAGTAATTGTGTTGGATTAAGTCTTCGACACTTTGCACTAATTGGCGGACCGTTAGTTTTTATTCGATGCACTACATTATGTTTAATAGGGGGTGTTAATGTCGAATTCAGCCGTTAAAGCAGGAAATTGTTGAGTGAGTGCGTTCAGGTGATAAAGATTGTAAAGAGAGTGAGTTAGAAGAATTTTCTTGAGCATTAACATATACTTCTACCGTAGAAGGCGATTGGTAGTTGTTAAGTTCAGAAGAAAGAAGATTTGAAAGTTGATTAGGATGTATGATTAGTTGTGATTTGTTTGAGACAGATGATTGAGAGATTGGTTGGATGTTTGATTGTGATGAAGTGGGTTGGAGTGATGGTTGTGATGTGATGAAGTGAGTTGGAGTTATGGTTGTGATGTGATGAAGTGGGTTGGAGTGATGGTTGTGATTTGTTTGTTGAACAGGTGAATTACCACCAGTCTGTGGAAGAATGGATGATTCACGAATGTCTGAGTCGAACATTATAGATCGATTATCATAAACTCGCTCAACCACTCTTCTCACAGCACAGTCTGTCATTAAATTATGCATGTTGTGTGGTTTTGAAAGGAAGCATTTGGTAACAAGCTGTAGTTTGAATCGACGTCATTAGTATTAAATTCGGGAAAGTCAATACAAACACGATTAAAAGCCATATATAATAAACGTTACTTATCTTGTAAATCAGTGGGATTTTGAAGATCCTGGGTCTGTGGCGATGTAGCAGCTGAATGTTGCGGTTTGTGAAGGTTTTGAAATTCTGAATTCTGCTTGAAAATCTCAGTCAACGTCGAGGGAAAAATAAATCACGTCGGGAGGGGTGCGTGTTCAAATCTTGTCGGAGGAGTCACCAATAATGTAATGTTTGGTTAGGAGTTGTAAATAAAACGCTATTTTGGAGGAGAAAGTTTTAATGAAGTTTTCACGTTTACAAATAATTTTGATGAATCTGTTTTATTAATATAAATAGCAACCAAGTCGCTAAGTTACAAATACAATTGATAAACCAGGCTGCTACAGTACACTTAAAAAATTATGTATTTAAATTTTGTAATAGTTATTTACGTTATTAGTGCGGTAAAACAGATATTACGTACGAATAAGTAATTAATTCGGACGAGGCAAAGCCGAGTCCGAATTTTATTGCGCAATAAGTACGTAATATCTGAAACCGGACGAATGACGTAACGCATTTTACTTCATACTGAAACTAAAATTTAAAAGAATTATAATAAACCGAATCTGATTCAAACTTTCGCCAAGTATTTGGTACAATACTCTATCCTTACCTGATTGTGTGGAAACTCCTTCAATCCAAATTAGTGGAAATGAAAACTGTACCATTAATTTTAATTTGGCCTTACCAAAATGTTCTTAGTTTGTTGTTTGTTTTTTATAAATTTCTTAATAAATTTGTTCTGTAAAGGTGGCTTTGAATTGAGTACTGTAAAAACCTACTGTACTGTAATAACGCGTTTTACATCATACTGTACTGTTATAGACCGTTTTACCACTAATTTGGATTGAAGGAATTTCCACACAATCAGGTAAGGATAAAGTATTATTACCAAATACTTGAGTCTCAAACACGAGCAACATTGACTTTACCATGGAATATTTACTCCACAAAGAAGTACCACAATATTTTTTAGACTAGAAATGAAAGAAGTTGTAGTACAAGTATTTAAAATGCCAAAAAAAAACTTACCAAATCATACAAATATGTCAATATAACATCCTCATCAGTTTTTTCAGCATTATACGGGTTTTGCCGCCGCCATTCTGTAAACACGTCTCATTCTTTTTTATACCGCCCTTCCGACTTCACGGGAATAAGATTAGCCGTAGCTTCTTTAGATTTTCGCAAAATTTCTTCGGAATGCTTCTCATTCATTTTTAATTTATTGGCGAATGACAAAAGTAAACAAACTAAGCGTCCCTAGCAACCCTCTAGCCATGCCAACTAGCGATTATTTGTGTAAATTGGCGGAAGTTTGAATGAGATTCGGTATATTATAATTTTTTTAAATTTTAGTTTCAGTATGAAGTAAAATGCGTTACGTCATTCGTTCGGTATCAGATATTACGTACTCATTGCGCAATAAAATTCGGACTCGGCTTTGCCTCGTCCGAATTAATTACTTATTGGTACGTAATATCTGTTTTATCGGACTAATGACGTAAATAACTATTACAGTACAGTGCAGTATGACGTAAAACGGTCTATAACAGTATAGTATGATGTAAAATATTATATTGGTGATTTAGAATTTAAACGCAAAATTAATATGGTGCATTCTAAGCACCAACGTAAGTAAAAGAGTTCTTATAAACATTCGCTCGAAAACACTTCTTGACGGAGCTACAGCCTCCTGAAAAATCAGTTTTTTGTAAATAACTTTCGCAGTAGTTGCACTACAATTTTTAAATTTTATATTTTAGTATTATTTACTTACTTTACTATTTTTAGAAGTTTTTCACTGAATCAGAGTGTCTCATACGGAAAAAAGGGGGAGACGATGAAGTTATATTTCCTTCTAAATATTTTGGAAGTTTTAAAATAAACTATTACACATTTTTGTTAATAGTTTAATTGTATGGTAAAATTAAAACAGCATTAATCTTTAACTGCGGATGGTGGGGTGGCATACCGACAGGCGTTAAGCTGTTTAGAAATTCTGTAGTGTAATGTTTAAAATCGGACTGACCATCACATTGAATAGAATATATACTGTAATAGCATTTTCGTCTAAGTTTGTTAATTGCGAAGAGACGTACAATGGTTCCATTTTGGTTTTTTACCTGAACAGTTTAATTCAGTAATTGCAAAAAACAACAACTAGTATTTACTTTCTAAAAACTGATTTTCTTTCATCTTATTCATAAACATTGCCAGGAATTATAAAATACCAGATATCATAAAACTAGATATTTTTATCAAAACATAAAAAGGTGAGGAAGGCGCTTTACTTGAATACAGATGCACTCGAAAAATAAGTTCAGATTCGTATTCTACGCATGTCGTATAGTCGATTTGCGCAAATGTGATCTTCCCACCTCCCCTCGGTCACCCCGCCATCGATTTTTGGTTTGATTTTTGAAGAAAGAAAGAAAGATGGTTGCAAAAATTTAATGTTTTACAAGACAGTTTAAGTTGTCGGTAGCGGTCTAGGACGTTTGGGCGAGGGACGTTTAGGCGCAGGGACGTTTGGGCACAGGTACGTTTAAAGGCACGTATGTTTTATTTGGTGTAAGGACGTTTGGACGCAGAAACTTTTGGTCGCAGGGACGTTCGGGCGCGAGGACGTTTGAACTCGAACCGTTTTGGCGCAAGGGCGTAGCGGCATAAAGGTTTTTTTATGCTTAAAATTGCACGAATTATTAATACTTAATTAACAATTAGAAATAATTAAAATCTTACTTAACGCAAAACAATTTAAAACTTGAAAACAATAAGCATTAAACGCCAAAATTGCAATGATTGCACTGGTACATCACCAAGCTACTACGGTGCAAATAGGAAATGAAAATATCCGTGTAATGTTTACGTGTTTAACGATTCGATTGTGTCATCAAACTGGATTAACTTTCAAGCGATTATGTTTACGCCCAAACGTCTCTACGCTAAACGGCTTGCTCCGAAACTTCCCTGCTTTCAAACTTTCCTGTGTCTAAACGACCTTGCGCCGAAAACGTCTGCGCGCAAACTTTTCTGCGCTAAAATTGCCCGCGTCATACCCAAACGTGCTAGCGTCGAAACGACCTTGCGCTTAAACCTCCTTGCGCCAAACGGCCGCGATCAAACGTCAGCTTCCGGTCAGTCAGTAGCAACATTTTTGCCTGAAACTCTCCTTTACCGTAATAGTTATTTATGTATTAAGGGAGTAAAGAGGCTTTTGACTTTTATGGCGTAAGACGTAATTTTGAGCCCGAGGCGGCAGCCGAGGGCTAAGAATACGTCAAAAGCCATTAAAGCAAGTTACGCCCGTGGTACATACACAACTTTATATACGGATGAAGATTTTTTAATTTAAAAATATTTCTAAAATAAATTGAAAATATGGTAGCGGGTGAACAACGGTAGCTATATTACCTAAAATCTCTCATTTTGCGAGTGTTTAAACTGTTTCTATTAGGTATGATATCGTTGTTTGACGTTTCATCATAGCCCATGGGCAATAAAGAAGTCCATGGGCTATAAAAAGACGTTTATGACAAAGAAATTCGTGTATTCGTATAATTGTCAACTTATGATACATCCGTGCATAAATTAATTTATAACAATATTTAGGTATTCTACATATTTGTATTTTGTAGAGAGAAATTAAGATCGGTCTGAAAACAAAATGGTATAGAGTAATTTTGAGAAAATATGAATTTAACTATGCTGTATGAAGTATTTCTGCATGTCTCCTGTAACACAATGTTTTTAGTGACTTTAATATATACTAAGATTAGTACTCTTTTTACTTGAGTTTAAACATCATTTAAAAAAAAGTTGGACTTAGAAGAATGTATTTTAACCAATAAACAATATTACATAATATAAACGTATATAAACATACAATATATACTAAATAAGGATTATATACCACGGCTAAAAAGAAAAGTATTTTATATTTCCATAAACACACTACAATTTTTCGAATTTACAGGTAAATCATTCCAAAATTCAGCTCTTTCGTGGTATAACTTTTTGACCATTTCTATATCAGTAGCGTTCTTGATAAAATAATACTCCAGATATTCACTTTTAACTGGTTTCCATATTGTAGAAATGATCGAGTTCATTGTTGGTGTTGGATTACTAAAAGTAGTAATATTAACTTTCTATTTCTAATAAAAACGATTAAAATTTACCCAGTTTTTGCAAAATTGGTCCACAGCGTTGTTAAAATTTCGGTCATATTTCGGTCAACGGCGCTGGGTTCGTAATTAGGAAATGTGAAGTTCGGAGAAAATAAATATAAAAGCTCATCTCCATGTGCTACACCTGCAATGTCATTTGACTATTTTATGATTACGAAGTTGTCACTTTCTTCAAACTGGCGCTTACTACACATCAACCGGAGGCCGGGCGGTCAAACGCCGTCGTTGTAATGACCAACCCACTATTTTGGTATAATTTTATGAAACTTTCACAGTTTTGTTTGTTAGATCATTTTACAATAAGAATTAAAGACTTCAACACTCTGGATTGGTCGAGTCTAGATTTATAAGGAGAAACAGAAAGAAAACTGAAAATTTTTGTAGAAAATCATTTTGTAATAACATTATTATTAAAAAGCTACAACAAATTTAACAAACACAAACACGGACGAACCATGTTGCAGTAGCAGAATAAAGGAAAAACAATTTTACATTAAGACTAACTGTTTCATTTCAGATTAGAAGAACAGGTGTTAAAAGTTGTTTGAAAACGTTGTAATACAAAAATTCTGGAAAGAATGTCATTTTGCAGTGACTTGTTTGTTGCCGATGCAAAGCATCATAGTTCTTGTTACACTAACTAGGTAAAAGAAAGCTTAGAGAGCAAATCATAAACAGTAACCTAATTGAGGACGGTTTTCTGAAGAAACCATAATTTAGTCTATGCCTAAAACTGTCCTCAGATGTTGAAAGAGATATTTTAACAGCAGGAAAATACAACGCAACGTTAAGGCATCTACTCAAACGGCTACATAAGATTTTAGAAAAAATAGATTATGTGGATTGTGATGTCAACCAAAATACAAAAAAATTGAGAAAAAAACCTAAATCTTTTTCTAAAAACAGACTTTAAAATGTTTCTTGAAAACTTACTATTGTCCATTCAAGTGTGACTTTCTTTCTAAAACAGAGTGATTCTAGCTCTGACGAAGTGAACATGAAACATCATAAAATCGAAATTGTAAAACACTACATGAGGCGGCAGAGATTTTGAGGAAAAAAATGCAAGATCATGTAAGTAATAGTTCAGAATAAAAGTACAAGACTCCTCCAGCTTTAAATGAAGTTCAATGTAAAAAAGAAGTTCCAGCTGTATAAATTGCTAGCATGGTTTTAATAGAAAGGAGTTTTTTTGAATTTTCGGCAGCACCGTTTAACGTCAATGTTATGACAATATCGTCAACGATGAAGAAAGAAATATTATAAGTGCCAAAATCCACAATCCATTCCTTGGCAATGATTTAGCTCCCCCCCTCCTCCGAAAAAAACGTATTTTTTCAAACATTCTCTTTTCGAAGGCAAAAAACCAGTTCTGCATGAACTCAACAAATTTAGTTTACGGTAAAAGTTAATTTTCTACAAAAAGGAACTTGCCCGACGGCTGGATCCACCCAGATATGAAGGGAACACTACTAAACAATGCTTCAATTATTAACCAGAAGATGGTATAACCACCGACACATTATGGAGGATGTAAAGTTTCATCAAAAATAATATTTTGATTGGTTACAATCAATTTAATGATACAGTTTCCACTAATAACTTACCGATATTCAATGCATTCTACTATCCACTTATTAATGCTTCACCTTCATCATACGACACAATGTTTCAGAACGCCCACAGTTAATAAAATGATTATGAAGATGATGATTAGAATAGCTTGTTTTAGTAATGTTTTGCAATAAACGGTTTGCTAATTATTAACAAATAGAGAGAGATCTAAAACTATTCTTATAAGTTTGTTCTTAGAAATAAAACATCAAAACTTTATTTTGAGGAGGAGGATCAGTATCAGTCGCGCTCGCACGATGCATTCACGTACATAATAAGCTGTAGCTAATTTATTATTTAAAATAGACGTAAAATTAATACAGATGATATTACTTACTTACTTAAGCAGTGGCGCTACAGCCAATATCGGGCCTTGGCCTCCTCTAACTTCTTCCTCCATTCGTCTCTATTCTCTGCCATCCTTCTCCATTTGTTAGTAAGTGGGATTGATTTTGCATTTTCTGCTACTGACCCACCTCGTCTTTTTTACGGTCTTTCCCGACTTCGTTTTTCTTCTTGTATTTGTTCTTTTTTCTTCTTGCTATGGCGTTTTTCTTCATTCTGTGCACATCTCCCTCCCATTTCAGCTCTCCTAAGGATGTGTATGTAACTATAGATCTGTTTTTTATACTCTCTATATAGTTCATAATGCCATCTTTTCCTCCCATATATCCTCTTTATTTATTAAGCCCAACATCTTCGTCGGCACGTTCTTCTCAAATGCTCCTAATCTCTCCGCGTTTTTTTTTGTGTCACCTTCCAGATTTTGATTCCGTTTGTTATATAGGTCTGATTAGTATTCTATATATCATCAATTTAACTTTTCTATCAATATCTCTTTTTTAACATCGAACTAAGTGAGTAGACTGCACGGTTTGCTTGCATTATTCTTGCTTTTATTTTTGTAGTTTGGTCATTGTCATTTGTAACAGTCACGCGCAGGTACTTCAAATTGTTAACTAACCCAAAATTATAATCTTGTATGGTTAGATTCTGTCTTTATTTTTATCTTCGTTAATTTTTACTCTTAACCGTTTTGCTTAATGTTCTAAGTTCTGCAAATACTTCTTCGGAACTTCGTATTTATCTTCCCATTATGTTAGCGTAACCCCCATACATTAGTATTTGTTTAGACGTATTGTAAATGGTGCCATTGGCTATGTTAAATAATACTGCAGACTAACAATCGCCTTGTCTCAGTCCTCCTTTTGTTCTAGCTATTTCTGATGTTTTATTTTGTATTTTCACCTAGGCGTATGTTTCTTCTAGAGTGCATTTTATCATTTTTACCAACCTACCGGGTAAGGTAAATTTTTCTAGTATTTTATACTATGTACTTCTATAGAGGAAATGGTCTTTATGAAATTCTCTAGTTTTTCGTCTAAGAATATTTTGATAGATTACACAACGCTTGTAATACGAGATTGTAAGAGAATGAGAGAATGTTTGGAGACATCATTTTTAAAGGAAAAACTTAGCGCTTTAAACTGGCTCCAACGGATTTCTTTTATCTTTTATAATGTTAAAGATTTTTGTTCCCTGTTTTTTCTGTATAAATCTTGTCTCGGCCAATCCAGAGTGTCGTAGTTTTTAATTCTTATTGTAAAATGAACCAACAAACGAACCTGTAAAGGTGCCATAAAATTGCACCGAAATAGTGAGTTGGTGATCTAAAATGCCCTAGCCGCCGCCACCGGTCTATAAGTACATGAAATTAAACATGCTGCTTAATGTATACCTAGTTGTTAAACTTTAAATTTTAAGTTATTCTGTAAAGCGCAGCCTTTTTTATATTTTCAAGCTTACCACGGAGATCTTTTATTTAACGATATAGAGAGTTGCTTTAAAAAGTGTATTTAGGTTTCTAGTCTTTAGAAATAAAATTGTAATAAATTAAAAAAAAACAAATTGATTTTCTTCTTAAACCTGTAAAACCAAATATGTTCAAAGTGTATCGTTAACAATAATTTTTTATAACCTCTTTTTAACTTAACCTATTCTTTACTTATAAGAATAAGATCGAATTTGAAACAGCCTGCGTGGCTAGTGTTTACATAAACTTACCATAGTCATGAAAAGGATCACCAAAAATTTCGCTGTGACTAACGGAACCGCGATATCCAAACGCATAATAATATACCGGCTCTTTAGTATACTTAACATGCAATCGCACTGCATCATTGGCTGACGAAAAAAACATGCCATCAGTGTACATCTAAAATATTTCTCTAGAAAAAGGTGAAATTATAACTCAAAATCTATACATTAGTAACTTCAGATCGAGAAGAATTGTCAATTTTCTTATTTCCAAAATAAAATTCTCTTATTCTTTTGGTTACATAGTCTTTATCAGGTGCTGTTTCATCATATAGTAAAGTTATTGGGGCGATTCTATCGAAATCTTCACTGAATTCCTCTAACAGTTGAGGATCCCCGAATATAGCTACAACGTTACGTATGCAGATTATCATCACACTGAAGTTATTTTAACAATACCTGGTGATTTCATTGCACCGTCTTCTGTGGTAATACCCGTTATAAAAGGAACCTTAGCAGCTTTACCTGATTTTATTATCTCTATAGGATGTTCTGGTAAAAAGGCTCCTTCAAGGTTGGGTTCTATAACTACTTTGAAGGGTATCATGGGATCTGTATTCCATTCCTTTAAAAGTGGCATCTTTCATATTATGTGTGTAATGTTTTTTAATCTAATTTTTTTAATTACTAAGATTTTCTACGAACAAACTTTCTTACAACTCTTATGGATGCTGGTAACTGCCGTTATAAAAATTAAATTATACTAATTTTTACTGTTTTCTGAAAAGTCTTCAACAAAAATTGGTTTTTGGAAGCTGCAATTGCAGTTTTCACATAAAATTTCGATTACGAAGCTTTTAGGAAGCAACTTAGATGGTCCCAAAACCAGAAAAAGTAGGAGGATTTGGGGGGGGGGGGGAAGCCAACGCGTAACAACCAATACAGTACGCAGTATTAACAATACGACAGATAATTGGAAAAGAAATTTAAAAAAAATAGTCATAACCATAGTTTCCGAAATTAATAAAGAACAGAGATTAAAAGCGAATGCAAGATTCGCATACAGAATTAGAACGTAACATACACTTGGCTAAATGAAAGTATTATAACTATGATATGCAAAATTGATCACGGATACTTTACCATAGTAAGAATATATAAACCTGAAGAATAAAAGGAAAGAAACAAATAATTCTATAAAATCTTGAAACTACAATAGATAGTATAAATCAAAATTACTACACTCTATTGTGTAGAGATCTGAACAGGGAAATGACACGTCAGACCTGCTACAGAACACATTTATCACAAGATCTCTCATTTATAAACCCTTTAAAATATTTATAAACATGCACATCAAGGAAAGAAAAATAGGAATCGAATTCAAACAAGAGGGGAAGATTTAAAAAAATACTAGTAGGTTATTTTAGACAGTTCTGGAGCCACTCCCCACTCCCACCCCCCATTCCTGGCCTTGAGTTCAAGGTCAAGGTCACTCCCCACCACTCTCCCTACTCCGGGCCTTGAGTTCAAAGTTAAGGTCACTCCCCACTGCTCTCCCTACTCCTGGCTTTGAGTTCAAGGTCAAGGTCACTCCTACCACCGCTCTCAAGGTCCCCCCACCAGCTTCCCCAATCTCAAGGCCACTCCCCTCCTTTACCCCACGGCCACGGCGTTCACCAGCTTCACCGTTCCAAAAGAAAAAACGAAATAGATTGAAATATATTTATTAGTTAAATATACATAGTGATCACTAAATTAATTAACCAATATATATATAAAGAAAACCTTGACTCTTGTACACAAAATTAAAAGACTAAATTGAAACTTTCGAGAGGTTAAATGAGTTGGAGACCAAATCTAAAGAGGTGGGGGAAGTGGATAAGTGTAATTAAAAAGTGTAGTGTCATTTATATGATTTGCTCATTCAGTCTTTGGTTGTGAGCGAGTTAACATGATACCTATAAAATTATTGGCAGCCTTAGCAGCTGTCTACGATGGTCTGCCGTATGTGTTGCAACCACCGAATTGCGCTTCGGCATCTATTGCATACGATCGTGATGGCAATAACAGCATGATTTGGAACAAAATGGATATTGATTCCTGGGCAGACATTCCAATCTTTAAAGCGTCTGTCAAGAACTTAACGGAAAATGGTTTCGTAACATTCAAGATTAAATTTCATTTTCCTAAATACACAATATGTACTAGTTGGCAAACTATCGTGACGAACAATAAAAAGCCTAATATACAAAAAGTTGCTATTAATGACAATCACTATGTTGTATTTCTACAATAATTGTTGGTACTATTTTATTACTTAGTTTATCTATGTGTATTATATATTTCTTTATATATTGGTCATATAATTTCAATAACCTACCTTAGTGATCACTATGTATATTTAATTAATAAATATATTTCATTCTATTCCGTCTTTTCTTTTGGAACGGTGAAGCTGGTGGACGCCGTGGTCGTCGGGTAAAGGAGGGGAGTGACCTTGAGATTGGCAGAGCTGGTGGGGGGAACCTTGAGAACGGTGGTAGAAGTGACCTTGACCTTGAACTCGAGGCCAAAAGTAGAGAGAGAGTGATGGGGAGTGACCTTGACCTTGAACTCAAGGCCGGGAGTAGAGAGATGACCTTGACCTTAAACTCAAGGCCAGGGGTGAGGAGAATGACCTTGACCTTAAACTCAAGGCCAGGAGTGGGGGTGGGAGTGAGGGGTGGATCCAGAACTGTCCAAAATAACCTACTGATACTAAAGAAAGACCAATGCGAAACACTACACCGGAGAAAAAAACGAAAGAATAGAGAATTACAGATCTGAAATAAGAAGCAACAATATCTTCCTATAGCTTGTATAGCAAAAAAGGTAAAAAGAAAGCGTACCACAAGCTCTAACAACACAAAATAGAAGAAACCAGAAGAATATGAGCGAAAACATGCAATAGCAAAGACTCTAGTTAGAAAATTTCACGAATTGGAATAGACAATAGCAAGACTAGACCGCAACTGATACCGAAACTAAGAAAATATAGAGAAACAGAAAACTTAAAAGAATAGTATTTTGAAAAACTTTGTACGACACTAGAAGACAATAGAGAAGAAAAGATAAGACTAGATAAAAGTAAATTAAGATAAAAATGTACAAAGAAAAGACTTTGCGAATAGGAAACAAATTACTCTACAAAATTTGGCTATATTAGGTAGAGCTACAAATGAAATTGTGTTGCCTTATCCTGCAATTTTTTGTGAATGTGCTCTAATTTTTTTAGTTTTAAAAAAGATAATAGAGTGTAGTGGTTTTATAAAAACAAGAATTCAAAAATTGCTTTATGAACAATCACAATGTATAGTACTGTTTTTACCATTTGGCCAAGCAACCTCCTGGTAACTGCAATAGTAATTTTATATCTTTAACTGTTTCGAAATTATGGCGCGGTCGTCAATGTTTCCAAATTGCATGGTATATAATTTTTACATTTTGTGATGGAGATTTTTCTTCAATTTTTATATCCTTACATAACAAAATTAAGAAAAAAATGCGAAAATCTTTCCCATCGGGTTAGCCATGAATTTTAATAATACCAAAACGGGGGCGAAACTTATGTTTTGTTTTTAATAGAATGCTTTTATATATTTGCATATTTTCATTCGCATTTCAATTGTATTTTTAAACATTTTTTGTTTTTGAAATTCAGTTAAGGTGTTGCAAAGCTGTTCAACTTCCTTCGATAACTTTGACATTTGCAGACCCACTAATAAAATCTGCACGAGCCGTATTTCCATAAATTAAACAAACTCTTTCTTTAAATTTTAGTTAAGACCATGTAATATCTTCTAGACTGTATAGTAAAACTTAGCTCTACACCCTGTAGCAACGGTGTACACATTTCGTAAAAACGAATATCACTATGAAGTTTCCAATCGAAATACTTTCAAATAATTTTGATACAAATGTCAATTCATCCACATTTTTAACCGACTTCAAAAAAAGGAGGAGGTTCTCAATTCGTCTTTATATTTTTTTTTTAATTTTTATTTTATTTTTTTTATGTATGTTCGGGCATAACTTTGTTTATAAACCGATTTTAATGATTCTTTTTCCGTTGGGTTCAGTATAGTTCCAAGGTGGTCCCATTATAATTTCATTGGTATTGGAGCTTGAATTTCGAAGATACACCTCAAAATCTATTTTTTTAAACCAATTTTTTAGTGTTTCCGTATTTCATCTTCCGTTTCAACTAGCCGTCGTTTCCTCATTCGAGAAGCATCCTTACTACGTCTACCCATCACTTAAAATTGTAAAATAATTAACTTAAAAAAAAATAAAACCGACTTCAAATAAAAACACAAAAGTAACATAAATTAACTAAAAAGCAAAATTAAATATTTTTTATACAACAATTTAACACTTATTTGTTGTTCCGTTTAATGTAATTAAGAAATTGTTGTTTATTATATAATTATTAATTGTTTTATAATTTTTAAGTCGGTGCCAAGTAAAACATAAAAATTATATACCAGCTACAATAACAAATTAGATTGGAATTTTTGTGTTTTACTTGGCATCGACTTAAAAATTATAAAACAATTAATAATTATATAATAAACAAGAATTTCTTAATTACATTAAACGGAACAACAAATAAGTATTAAATTATTGTATAAAAAATATTTATTTTTTGCTTTTTAGTTAACTTATGTTACTTTTATGTTTTTATTTGAAGTCGTTTTTTTTTAAAGTTAATTATAGTTCAAGAATTTAAACATGGAGTGGGAAACTAGGCAATCTTAAGTTTTTAATTTCACTTATGATATTTGGAATTTCAGAAATAGCCTAATTTTTCCTTAGAAAATGTTTAATCTGTGACAGATTTTATTAATGTAGTATTTTGCTACGATTTGTTTGATGCTATTAGTGATTCCTTTGTAATTTCCCCGACTATGTTATTACATGGAAAAATTTTGATTTTACGTTGATCATTATTATTATGGTTTTCATTACTATTATCTAAATGTGGCGAGTTTTCTCCATTAATATTGGGTTCTATACTTTGGGAAAATAGTACTTTATACATAACTTATTTAAACTTCGTTACCTGTGAGCAAAATCATATCTGACTTTCTTATAAATGTTTTATCTATTATTGTTAATTATTAAGTATATGTGATAGTTAAAAGTACTCATACGTAGGGTTTATAATCGCTCATCGCAAGGCGACGGTGATAACGCACCAGCAACAGTAATAAACGGTATCAGTTATTACACATTAAAATTAAAAAATTTTGCACCGTTGCGTTCCAAGAAACTTCTTGTATAATAAAATTAAACTTTAAAATTTAATAAAAAAAGTTTGTTTAATCATTAAAAAGTGATTAAAAATATCCATAAATATACAGAGTATTCCAGTAAACAACAACCAGTTTGCTATGTCACTCTTATACGAAGCCCCATGCATAAATAAACAAAAATTTTGAAAGGTATTTCTGTTTGTGCCCTACAACTTTATTTGCACAATTTTTCTGCATTTTGCACAATAATTCAGCTATACGGCTGTCCCACACGTCTTGGGAAACCTTACATAAGTCGGGAGATATGAACAATTTAAATAATTATACTGAAGTAGCGGTTTACTTAATGAAGCGTACAAAATTATACTATAATAATAAAAAATAGATTATCAGCAATCACGGAAAATAAACTCAAAGAAAAACAAACCAGCTACAGAAGAGAGAGAATTTTGCGTAGCAGTATATGTTTTTATTGTTAGGCTGTAGAAATACGCTGCAACGTTAATAATGATATAAAGTTTAATAATGCAACAACACATTTCTTCGTCAATGAAACAATAATTATAAAACTATGGAAAAATGCGGTACAAATAGCATTATTGTAAAATCGAAATAGGTATGTATAATAGCTTGAAAATTAAAAATTTCCATTTTAATCAAGAAAATTAAATAACTCGTATGAACTAAGTTGGTTTTAGATGATAAAATAATAGAACAAGTGTCTCACTTCGAATACCTCCGATGCACAATTTTATATGAAAGACGTAAATATTTATATCTACTTGGAACAAAAAGTCACGAGACTCCAACAAATATGTGAAACTAGTTGTAGAACCCTAAGAGGAAAATCCACACGAAAATGTGAAATAAAAGTGTATAAAACAACGACAATTTTTACATTATTTTACGGGAGCGAAGGTTGGGTTATGCGAAAGGAATACGAAAAACGAATGAGCAGCTGAAATGAGATATTTACGACCACTATCGATATGAAACAGAATAAACACATCAGAATAGAACGAATCAGTAAGGAGAAACAGGGAGAATTGTAAACAACATTAAGAGACAATTCCAGGAATCAGGTTATATCATAAAGCAGAAAGGTACATACTTAGGGAAACAAGAAGTATCTAAAAACGTAAAAAATGGCAGAACTATTCATAAGAACCGAAACCCTTGTAGCTGATGATGATGATGGGAGT
The DNA here is from genome assembly GCA_958336395.1 of Ctenicera cuprea. Classification (NCBI taxonomy): domain Eukaryota; kingdom Metazoa; phylum Arthropoda; class Insecta; order Coleoptera; family Elateridae; genus Ctenicera; species Ctenicera cuprea. Next base: position 26,784,871 of record OY284487.1, on the reverse strand, counting down.
CATCAAACCGGTATAAAATTAATTGCGTAATTGAGCTTCGATTTATTTATTATTTAATCTTAATTATTTATATTTTTATTTATTAAATTACATTAAAAAAAATTTCTTGAATTATTGATATAGAACAACGTTATTCCTGACTAGCATTCCCTTAAATTGCTACTACGAGAATTAAAAATCAGTATTTACTTACTGAAAACATATCCTGCCGTTCGGTAATTGCATACGCATCCACTTTTCTTAAACATTCAACCATTTCACGGCTACATTTAGTAGAACAATTAAACGACTGCGCTAATTTTCTGGAATTACGTAGCCCCTGATCATTTGGCGCAAGAGCCCACACTGAAAGTGCAGTTCCACTTTCGCTAATCACTCCTTTTATTAGATCTGTTATGGGAAACAGAATTACAGCAATAAATCATAATTTTACCATGATTTACCTTTGCTTAAAGGTGAAAGCATATGAAAATGAGCACTAGCACCACCTGCTGATTGCCCAAAAATGGTTATGCTTTCGGGATTCCCTCCAAAGTGATGTATATTAGCCTTAGTCCATTTTATTGCTAAGTTTTGATCTTTTAAACCGTTATTGCCTAGAACAACGTCGTCTCCAGTAGATAAAAATCCTAGAGGACCTAAAAAATTTTAAAAATGTATCACGTGGTGCAATCAAGTGATGCTATAAAATTTTAAATTAAGATCATTTTTCAGAAAATATTTGAAACACGGATACTTAATTATTTGGTAAAATATTCAAAAACGTCTTCACCATGTTCTTGTTAGTATTCACGGTTCGATGTTTGGTATTGCTGGTACATGTTGGACAAAGAAATAAATTGATATGGAAAATTACGCTACATTACCTAATCTGTAATTCGGAACCACAAGTACTATATCTTTGTCTAACAGCAAACTAGGATGGACTTGATCTTGGTTTCCATTTCCAAGATGAAATCCCCCTCCATGGATGAACATCATAACTGGGAGGAACTTCGTGGCCGGAAACTTGAACTAAAATAAATTTACATTGTCGTATTGCATGCAAGTAACTATGAACATTTTACAGCTTGTATTTTAATTTTTCTTGTCTTATGAAAATTCATAAACAGTTATTTTGGAATTTGAACTTTTACTACATTCTCATAATGTTTCGGAGAGAACCATTCTTGCGTCAGATGCCTCAAATTTACAATTATTACATGCAGTTTTAACAAAAAATAAAAATAACTTATTGATGTCAGTTACAATTCGTATCTAAGCAAAGTTTTACATCATGGTTTGACTTAAATACTCATTAGGATCGTTTCCAGCTTTTGTTTCCTTTTAATGTGTATCACAGTTTGTCTTCTAAATAATGTGCTTAACTCCGCTAAAATACTCATAACAACGAATCTACATAAATAAAAATCAATTGCGGCATGTTTGGTACATCATCACTTGAGAATGGCTCCACCGATTTGGCTCATTTTTTTTGTTGTGTTCGTAATTGTCAGGACAAGGTTTGTATGAAAGAAAATTTTGGGAAAATGCACCGGAAAATTCGGAAAATCCAAAAGATGATTTTGTATGGTATTTTTGTATGAGATTTCGTATGTTTTCGTTTTTGAATGGCTTTTCGAAGAAAAAAATGGAAAAACAAATGCTTGCGTGGGGCGTGGCCCACGAGTTCAGCTAGTTTTAAATAAAGATTACTTAGAATAAAAGGTCGCTATGAGTGACAATGGCACACCAACAATTGTTACAAATTTTAATCTAAATGAGCATTTAATAGAAGTCATGCCTCTCAAGGAAAAAGATAAGTGGAGAGAATAGTCTTAAATGTATGAATTCCGGTAGGTAGCTGATAATGATAAAAGTAAAAATTTAAATAAACAGCTTTGTTAATTCTTCCGATATATGTTTGACTTTCTTTTTGGTGTTATTGCAACATTTGATTAAGATACGCTCAATCAGCGTGCTCGCCCAAGATCAGACCAGAATAAGCTACCAGTACAACATGAGGCTGCGAACCCCAATCACTAAAACGGTGGCTGCAGATTTTTCTCCGGCAAACTTGGCGTCCATGGTAGCAGTGAAAACCACTGGTTAGACTTTTCGGAACAGCCGAAGCTGCTCCCCTAGTATAGGCTATTTGCACGGCCCAGATAGGTTGGTAGCCGGTATCTTAACGACGTCGTCAATTTAAGCCCCGAGGCGACACATGAATTGTGAGTGCGAGCAAGCCAAGCAATACAAGACTAGGGCCCAGATTCCTACGAGCAGACACGTAACTCTTTCCTAGATGTCACCCTTACCTGCCTATAGATAGCGTCCAACCGCCAAGCCAAATTCATAACTCGTTGGGTCTCCTAAACATAGTGACTGAGACACAAGAAAATATTCAGCCTCGGCTAGGGAGCGAAGAAAGAAACCATTTCAATCCAACGTACCACCGCGGTTTGGACCACACATCCCAGGTGCTAGTGGATACTCCACCTCCCGAAATCACTTACCTAGTTCTCCTTAGTCTCAGTTAAGAAGCTTAAACTTATGGACTTACCAAAGTGACCATTACATTACAAATGCCGACCCCGCAAAAGGTGCCTTTGTTTGTTACGTCTCTCTCGCCGTGGCGTGCTGAGGGTTCTTGGCCCGCACCACCACAATACAAATTCTTACCTTTTTGGGTCTTTATATATTGGTGTTCTGTTTTTAGAAAAAATGTAAACTCAAAAAGCCAATATCACTTAACATTTTTTTAAATTCTTGTGAATATCTCTCTTACCTTTTAATCCGGAAAAAATTATCGGAAGATAAAAAACTTTTTAGGAAAATGCAATCTACGAACAGATATAAATGAAATACTGATATGGCCAAATGCATAATTATTGGAGTTAAGCTATTACTAGTACTTAAAACCTGGAACTAACAAAAATGGCATAAGATATTTGGATGTAACCACAAAGCTATACAGAAAAGTGTGCTTCGGTCGGCAAGATATAACAGAAGACAGTATTTGACGGACGTTTATTTATATTTTCAAAAATCTAATTTTCAAATTAATATCAAAAGCTTGTGGCTACTTTACCTGAGGTGTATAAACGTTAAGATACAGGCAGTCTTCATCTCCCATTAGAGAACTATTTAAAAAAATGTCACTTTGAGGGCAAATGGCATGAGGTCTCGAAGCATTTAAGATGCCATTCCAAGGACCAGCTGGTTGTGCAACCTAAAACTCAGCAATGTTAATACAATTGAAGAAAATAAAATAAAACACGTAAAATTATACGTAAATTTTAATCTTACCTTAAAGCGCAGATCTCCTACGGGAGGTTCCGCATAGGGTATAGCCGTAAAAGAGCTAAATGTTCTTCCTTTAGCAGTTTTTAAATATTTGCCTTGTAAAATTCCCTGCTTTATTTTTAAAACCGGATTACTCGAATTTCCATAGACACTAAAGAGTAGTAACAAGAAAAGTTTAGCAAATGCAAACATTTCATTTGAAATTTAATTCAACTAATAAGTAAAAGATACTTTATCGTACAAAAGCGTTTCCAGAAGAATTGCAATTATATAAACGGTTTGAAGTACCCTAATCAATTATCAGCAAGGTATGTACTGCGTATCAATGTTTACTGTTTTTAATAGTAAACATTTTCAGTGGAAAGTTTTAATATTAACAAATTTTTCAACCACGCACTGTTCTAATCAGCAAATTTTGCCTTGAAAATTCATTCCGTCAAAACACTCGAAGCGCGGAAAGATTATTATTTTTTTTATTTAAATTATGCATACTGATATTGGTGTTTTTCTAATACGTTAAGTATAAGTCAAGCGTTGATAGTTTCACAATGCATTTTTTGTGGCTTATTTTAAGGTATCTAACTTAATGATTTCATTTCAGTTGTTAGTTGCTGTTATTAAAATTCTAAATTAAAAGTAACTCCTAAGTTAATTATAACCAGCATCTTTTTTTAACTAGAATAACTTCTGACTTTGCTTTACGTCCAGTGGACATCTGCTGAATGTCTGATTGCAACAATTTCTACGTTCATATGTTGTCCATAACATGTCCTGTAGCGTAGGGTTTTGAAACCTTCGTACCAATTTCCAAAGACAAGCAATTCAATTTTGTGTGCATTCTCGTTAGATAAGCATTCTTGTTAGATAACGTGTTGTAATCATTTTCATCTGGGTTCAAAATCGGGATGCCTATTTTTTTTTTAAGAATCTTGACGCCGTGCGTGAGCACGACCTCATGATTCCCATCCCACCCCCTTACCCAGGCACTTCAGCGCTATACACCGGTCTAACATGCACCCCACCCTTGAAAGACATGCAACCCAACATACACACCTACGTACACCATCCATGGACCCGTCGGATTTAACTTGTTCAGAAAAATTACCGACGAGCAGTGGACTCGAACCAACTGCCATTGGAAGTCTAGTTTCAAAGCCTGGGACTTTAACCACTAGACCATCCGCCGGCCCTGGTATGCCTATTAAAAATAACTTACTTTCACAGAATAACCTCAGAAGTATGGTTTGCAATATTCGTTTCAAACTGAAAATCGAAGGCATTTGCGTTTTTCGAGGTTTATAAATACTAGACGACAGATTTTTCCCTTAGAAGCTAGGCATGTAAGGTAGGTATTACATAATTACATATTTTGTAATTTATTATAATTCTCTCCTAATACTTTTTTGCCTACATATCTTTCTTATCTTTTCATTTTATGTATTGCAGATATGGAATTTTAAAGCCGAAAAACCGGACATAGAGAAACCAGAAAAAAACAATAATTTATGTTAATTTTTAAAACATCATTGAACATCATGTTAATTATTATTATTATATATGTATTAATCTGTTGGAATGAAGTTCGAGAGAGACCTAAAAACACCCAATTGCAAATTTTATATAGATACATAAAGCAGAATACTTACTGTTATAACAGACCGCCACTCCCACCTCCAGGTTTGTTTTAAGCATATTAAAAATAAGACATATCTACGTTTATCACTCACATACCAAGACGATTAATAAATAAAATTAAATTTTAAAAATTACTACAACTATAATGTTGTCGATGTTTAACCTTTTAGTATTTTCTACAACACTTAAACTTTCATATGCAGAAACACCAAGGAAATCGTCAACTTTTAGGAGTTTTTTCTAATTATTTGTACCTTTTCCTTACTTAATTATTTCTTTTCAGCGCCACCTAGTGGTTTAGCTAGAATTCATATTTTATATGCAAGTACTTGAAAAGTAAATTAACCATATTATTTATCAATTCCAGCTTTACTTTGTTAAAGTCCATATTTAATAAGAATCTGTATATAAAATACTTAATCACTTTAACAATATCTATTTATTTTAACCTTATACGTATTTCGGCATGTTTACATGCCATTGTCAAAGGTTATATAAAAAAAGTAAACAGTTAGTGTTGTTATAGCAATAGAACTTGGTGACTTGATCTCGGTAATCGTCTGCAGATGACTTGATTTCTTATTCCAAAATGTCCAGTAGAGGAGAATTTAAGAGATCAATTTGCTCATTCATTAACGGTACAGTTTTTAAATGTTTGTGAATTTCAAAAGCTTCCAGTATATCTAATTTACGTTTATCATCACAAAAGTGTAAACATTTTATGGTGTTATTAGATGTCATTGAATGATTTTGTTCTAGTAAGTGTTTACCGTAATTGGATTTACGTGGGTGTTTGTATTTGTAACAACGTACGTGTTCTTTGTACCTAATATCAAAATTTCTAATTGTCTGGCCTATATAAACTGAATTACAATGCGAACAATTTAATTTGTAAATGCCTGATTTCAGCAAATCATCTGTTTTTGATTTTGCATTAAACAAAGTGTTTAAGATGTTCCTAGTTGTTTTAAAGCTTACTTTATATTTATTTGTTTTGTTTATAATTTTAGCAATTTTTTCTGATTTGTCACCAAAATATGGGATCGAAGCATATTTAATTATATCGAACGAAGTTAGGGTATTCGGATAAATTTTTTGAATGGCTAATTTATAATCTTTTTCTTTAATTAATATTGTTTTCATCGCCGACGAGTACAAATTACAAAAATCAGTTGTTTCCATGGAAACCTAGACTTCAACTTTCAATCGTATTTTTTTCGAGAATTTCCTTATGTAAGACCCATATTGGTTTACATGGTTGTAAGGAGAATAAAAAGTACTATCAGAATGACCGAAAAAAAGCATAGTGTGCAATTTGAAAAAAAAAAGTTGAATATCGCTGCCATAATATAAGTACAGATTTTCTAAAATTTTCTTTCCCCATCTTATAGAGAATTTGCTCCCATTTACGAATATATATAATTTATTATAGTTATTTTTAAAAATAACAAAGTTATAGGCCTGGGGAGTGATGTCTGAGACACCCTGTACACTGCAACCCTCGACATGGTTCATATAGCATATTTAAAAAAAATAATAGTAAAACCAGAAAAAAAGAGATTAAAAAAAATCAATATAGAAAACACTCAAAATTAGATTGTGGGGAACTCAAAATTTAAAATAAGGTATTTTTAAAAGAATTTAGGCTCATATTAAAAATGTCAATATAAATAGCAAATTTGTTTAAGTTACGACAGGATCTATAAAAACAGGAATGGAAGAGTAAATTCGTTCTTGCCTTCGGTAAGTAAAAGATAGTTGGTGTTCTACCCGTTAAGCGAGGAACGAAAAAATTTAAGTTAGGTTGTAATAAGACTGAAGGTTCAATTTTAGAATGTACTATTTTAAATATGGTAACGGAGTCAATTATGAATCTGCGTCTTTCTAAAGAAATGATGGAGTGTCTGTTAAGTAAAGTTGCATAAGGCACAAAAGTTGGGTAAATACCAGACCTTTTGTATTCTAGAAACCTTAAAAATTTTTTTTGAACAGATTCCATTTGCTTTTTGTATGTGTTATAAGTAGGGTTAAAAATAAATGAAGAAAATTCTAGTCGCGAACGCACATATGAGTTATACAGTATAATAAATGATTGCAACTGCCTAAATACATTTGATTTACGAATTATAAAACCCAATGCTCTGTATGCCACATTAACTGTGTTATTTATATGAGGACGAAAAGAAAGTTTTTGGTCAAATGTCACACCCAGATCCACAACTTCATCTCTGTATGATAATTGTTTACCCTCCATTATGTAATTAAATAAAGTGGGTGAAGATTTTCTGTGAAAAGAAATTATTGAGCATTTAGATATAAAAAAATAAAGTTTATTTTGGTGGCTCCACGAAAGTATATTATCCAAGTCAGCTTGTAGTAATTCACAGTCTTTAGTAGAGTTTATGACAAGCCAGAATTTTAGGTCATCAGCAAAAAGTGCTTCTTTAGAATGTAAGATGTAGTTGGGTAAATCATTGATTAGCAAAAGGAATAATAGTGGCCCAAGGTTCGAGCCTTGTGGAACTCCAGAGTCAGTAAGAAAAATATCTGATTTAGAATTATTAAAAGCCACGTACTGATATCTATTTTGTTGGTATAATGAAAGTAATAATATTAAGTTAGATGAAAACCCAAATACACGGAATTTTTTAATTAAGATGTTGTGGTCGACCGTATCGAAGGCCTTCGAAAAATCTGTATAGATAGAGTATACTTGTAAACCTTCATCCAAGGCCTCCGACAGGTCCTGAGTATAAAAAGCGAGATTTGAAGCTGTGGATCTACGTGGAACAAAACCATGCTGAAAAGAAGAGATATATTTATGAACATGTGCAAATATGTGATTGTATGTACTGTGTACATATGTAGTTGTAAGTCATAGAACAGAAATAGTCAATAAAGACAAACATCGATTTTTTAATTATTGCGGAAAAATAACAAAAATAATTTTTTTCGTTCAAAGACCGGATGACAAAATGGAACAGCTCCCTAAATATAACTCCATCTAAAACCCAGTGCAGGTTCTTAGTTTATTGTCGTTAATTTTAAATTTACGAACACCGCCACATAGCATGCGGGCATTGCGAAAGAGAGCACTATAGTCCGTCCCTCGATCGATTAGACAACAAAATTGATTTGATTATATACCTATATAAGGGTATAATCATGATTATAGATAAATATAGTAGATTAAAATAACATGTGTTTGCCACTACAGCAACAAACAGTGTCTGCAACCCAATATACAAACTATAATAATGTGTTTGTAAAACTTTCACTTCTTAGATAATCGTTATCAAAACTGACCTTTACGCAAAGAAACGGAAAGCGGGTCAGTATAGCCAGCTGAATGTTTGAATATTGTGTTTTTTGTAAATGGGGGTGTAGCTCAGATGGTAGAGCGCTCGCTTAGCATGCGAGAGGTACCGGGATCGATGCCCGGCACCTCCAAATTTTTGGAAAATACGGCATATTTTTAAAACCACCGTGCTATATACTTTTCGAATTTATTAAGAATTTTTACCTTTCTTGGTGTAAAGTATATCGCCACATGTATATCAGTTACATTGTTAATACAATATCATTCTAAATTATCGCTTGGTGCTGTTTCTTTTAATATGATATGTAATATTATTGCATAAATTGAATTGCTGAAAGAACAATTATTATGTTTTGCAATGCGTTAATATAAGTGCTTTATTTATAAATTCCTGCTTTACTTCGTTAAAGTCCATATTTAATGAGTATTTGTATATAAAATACTAAATACTTAATTACTTTAACAATATTTATTTATTTTAACCTTATACGTATACAGTTAGTGTTGTTATAGCAATAGAACTTGGTGACTTGATCTCGGTAATCGTCTGCAGATGACTTGATTTCTTACTCCAAAATGTCCAATATAGGAGAATTTAAGAGACCATATTGCTCATTCGTTAACGGAACAGTTTTTAAATGTTTGTGAATTTCAAAAGCTTCTAGTATATCCTATTTACGCTTATCATCACAAAAGTCTAAACATTTTATGGTGTTATTAGATGTCATTGAATGATTGTGTTCTAGTAAGTGTATAGCGTAATTAGATTTATGAGGGTGTTTTTATTTGTAACAACGTACGTGTTCTTTATACCTAATATCAAAATTTCTAATTGTCTGACCTATATAAACCAAATTACAATGCGAACAATTTGATTTGTAAATGCCCGATTTTAGCAAATCGTCTGTTTTTGATTTTGCATTAAACAAAGTGTTTAAGATGTTTCTAGTTGTTTTAAAGCTTACTCTATATTTATTTGTTTTGTTTATAATTTTAGCAATTGTTTCTGATTTGTCACCAAAATATGGGATCGAAGAATATTTAATTGTAATTACTTTTTCATATAACCTTTGACAATGGCATGTAAACATGCCGAAATACGTATAAGGGTAAAATAAATAAATATTGTTAAAGTAATTAAGTATTTTATATACAGATACTTATTAAGAGCTTTAGACTTACTTCATAGATAGATATTTTATAGAACACCACAATTCTTGGTCCGTCCATGCAATACTATTTAGAGATAATTATTTGATATTTTGAATTCACTGGGTGGTAGGCACATTATTAACAGAGCCCGGATTTTTGGCACTTACAATTTTGAAAACAGGCGCCTAAAATAGTTCATTAAAACATTAAAAATAGTCTCTTTTTTTTTAATTAGGCATCACAACCACTTAAACTTTTTGTTACAATTTTGATCTTCGTTCCAAATTTACAAATATGTACACAGCTTTATACTGAAACAACTTAACGTTATTTTTGCTGTCTTGAGGTTTTTAATATAATTCTATAATTTGTTAATTTTTAGTGTTTTTATTTATTTTTTTAAACATATTACCTATCTATTTATTTTTATAAATATATTGCGTAAAGTTTGTTTTTAATTGTTGTGGTACTTTAGAACTTTTAGAACTACTTATTAAAAATCAGCTATCTGAATTAAAAATTCAAGAAGGCGCATTCAATATGGCGGCAATATTTTATAAAAACATGTGATTTTTGTAAAAAGAAATTGTATATTTGAGGGGTTTTTAGGCTGCTAATTACGAATGCAGGATCTAAATTATAGAATTCAAGGCGGCAGACTCAATATGGTAAAAATATTTCATAACGTTATCAGATATTAGTAAAAAAATACCATTCGAGGGGTTTTGGGACTGCTTATTATTAATCCAAGATCTAAATTACAAAGTTATCCGAATTACACTAAGGTAGATGCAAGATAATAATAATTCTATATATTAAGCTTTATATAACTCACGCATGCGCATTGACGTTTTTATATGTATAGCGATTCCTACATTTAGAATATGACACAATCGTTTTCGTTTTCTGTTAAATCATACAATTCACAATAGACTTTCAGTGAGAACACGTTAAGAAACTTGCTATGTAACTTGCGTGCTCGGCACACATTTATTTTTATTCTATTTTAACTACAACACAGTTCCAAAGACTAAAGATACTATAATATAAGATATACATACATGTTGTATATTTTACTAATAAGATAAACAAGAAATAATTGCATCTACCAAACAATAAATCAAAACAGAAAATTATAGAGTAGATCGTGGCTTCTTTGTAGTATATTCTTTTTTTTCTATTTTATGGGTAAATGTTTCCAAAACTCAGTCCGTTCAAAATATAAATTTGCTGCCATATTAATATCACTATAGTTCTTAATTGAATAATATTCCAGATTTTTAGTTTGAACTGCATTCCATGTTTTAGGTATCACCGAATTTATTCTTGGAGTTGGGTGTCTGAAAATATTCTTTAATACTAAAGAAAAGAAAAGTATGTATGACAAGCAATCAAGAAACATTTAAAAACCAACCAGTTCTCAAACATAAAGTTTTTGCATCACATTTGAAGCACAAATGTAAATAATTGTATAATTCTAATAATGGTGGGGTTTTACCTGTCTGCTGGCTTTCATGAGAACTAGATACAAAATTTAATTTTACAACGCTGTATCCTCCAGCCCTTGCAGTTTTTATTGGTATCTACATTACCGACTGATTGTTCGGTTAAGTAGGATTAACTGTTTAAGTTCTTGTACGTAAAAAGAAAATGTTCCGTTAAATGCGTTGTTGTTTTTCTACTTCGCGAGCTTGACACATTTATTTATGAAAACCCTGTATTATAATCCCAAAACCCAAAACCGATTGCAGTGTCCCTAACGTACAACCCCGATATTGCATTTCGATGATTTGTTGTTTCGGTAAATTGATATTTCGATGAACTGCGTTTCGATGAATTATTGTCTGTGAATCATCCGCGGTATTTTTGGTTGTTGTTGTTTCGGTAAACTTTACCAAAGCCAAAATAATTATATTTGGCATAAAAAATGTTTTGCTAATGCGGTAGCAATAAACGACAAATGCCACGTTACAGCCAATAACGAAATTTCAAAATTTTAGTTTTTCTTGAGTTTTCTCAGAAACTAAGAGAAGGAAATATTTTAAATTTTGTTTCAGACTGTTAATGAGCGTAGAATATGGCAATTTTGCTTCAATTTAAACGTCCTTGTATCTTCTCAAATTAGCGAGATTCGAGGGGCATGTAGGCGAGAAGATCGGTAAATTTTTGCAGATTTCAGAAAGGCTTCTTGCAGTATTTTTGATACCGTCTGTGCAGGTCTCTATGAAATAAGAATTTCTTAATTTTACTAAATATTTTAAATTACCCTGTTATTGCAAAGTTGGTCCATAGTGTAGTTAGAATTTCCATAATCTTTTTGTCAGCTTCACTGGGTGCATAATTTGGAAAAATAGATTTAAGTGAAAATAAATATAAAAGTTCGTCACCATGACACACACCTGTAAAATGTTAAGTGTAATTAGTATGCTACTATTTATCTAGACGGAAATTTCTCCTTAGTTCGAAATCATGTAGAAATCAGAATTCAGCACTGTAAATGAACAACCTACCATAGTTATAAAAACGGTCTCCGTAAAGAGGGCTTAAACTAAGAGTACCACGATATCCAAATGCGTAGTAATAAACGGGTTGGTTAGTATATTTGATATGCAATCGAACTGCATCGTTTACAGATGTCAAAAAGTATCCATCGGTATACATCTAAAAAATTAATGAAAAAAATTGTAATTGCCATGAACTTTCCCATACTTCAAAAATTTAGAGAGAGAGAAAGGTTAAAGAAAACATTTATTTGGTATCGAAGTAAAAGAAAATCAAAATTTACGGTACTTATGTACCGGTATAAAATTCCAATATTAATAAATAGTTAATGGTGACTACAATTTATTTAATACACATACATTGGTAACTTCGGTTCGAGAAGAATTATCAATTTTCCTATTGTCAAAATAAAATTCTTTGATTTGTTTGGTGACAAAATCCGTATCAGGTGCTGTTTCGTAGTACAATAAACTCAACGGAACGAGTCTATCAAAATCGTCACTTAAACCTTGCAAAAGTATTTGATTTCCAAATACACCTGTAAATCAATATTTATAATTCAATACAATAGTATAAAAGTATGTTACACAGAACCTGAAGATTTTATGGCACCATCTTCGGTATTAATACCCGTGATAAAAGGAACTTTAGCTGCTTTACCAGATTTTATTATATCTCTAGGATGTTGTGGTAAAAATGCCCCTTCTATATTGTGTTCAATAACTGGTTTGAATGGTATTAGCGGATCTACGTGCCATACCTACAAAAACATGCTTTATTAAAGCTTACTTATTCAATAATTTTTTATTCGCCGCTAGAATATTTTTTGATATCGCTTGTTATATAAGACATCAATAATCTGATTCCACATTTACATCATCAAGTTATATTTATATTTTGTCCCACGTCAAAGAAGTAGAAGCTACGAGGATGGGCTGAAAAGTCCGTAAAATGAAAATGAACAACAGAACTTTGCGGTTTGAAATTACGTTCATTTTTCAACATAATCCTCTGCCACCTCGATACATTTGGACCAGCGATGATCCAAAGCCTCTATGCTTTGATAAAATTTAGAACTGCCAAGTTCTTCAAAATAGGCATCCACGGTAGCTTTAACATCGTCGTCTGTTGAAAATTTCTGGCCTACTAGGTATATTTCAATCGTGGAAACAGGTGGTAGTCCGACGGTGCTAAGTCTGGCGAATAAGACGGGTGTGGCGGCAAATCCAAGCCTAATTCGTAAATTTTTGCCATAGCAATAACACTCGTGTCGAGCCGTGCATTGTCCTAGTGAAATTGATTTTATTCTTGGCCAAACCATGACTTTTTCATTAACTTTTTGCTTTAATTTGTCCAAGAGATTCGTGTAGTATACGCCTGTGATGGTTTTGGACTTTTGGAAGGTAATCAATCAGAAGAATACCTTTTTCATCCCAAAAAAGCCCTTTCCTGCAGATGCAACAGCCTTTGCCTTTGAAGGAGGGGAACCACTGTGCCGCCACTGTTTAGATTGTTGTTTTGTTTCCGGCGTATAATTATGGACTCAAGTTTTATCTGTGGTGATAAATCGGCTAATAAGATCTATTTTGTTGTTTTGAAAACGCTGCAAACACTCACGAGAAATTTGTAACCGCACCAATTTTTGATCAACACTGAGCAGTAGCGGCAACCACCTCGCGGCAAGCTTCTCCATTGTCAACTCTTCATTCAAAATGTACGTTGCGCGTTCTTTAGAGATGTTTACCGACTCCGCTATCTCAGATGTCTTCAACCTACGGTCTTTTATCACCATAGCATGCACTTTTTCAACAATTTCTGGTGTAGTGGCAGATTTTGGGCGTCCACTACGCAGTGCATCTTTAACACTTGTACGACCACGTTTGAACTCACGAACCCATTTATCAACAGTGGAAAATAAAGAAGCCGAGTCCTTCAGACCATCTTTCATCTCATTTTGTATGTCGGTTGCTGATAAGCCTTTCAAGAAGAAGTACTAAATGACAGCACGAATTTCAACACTATTCATCTTGTCAAAAACTCTGACACGCTCTTAATTAAACAGCTGTTAAAACGAAACTATTGCACGCAGCGATCTGAAATTTGACAGTTGACGGTCTGCAGGAGTGAACCTGCCAGCGGGCCACAAAACCTGTCTGAAACAGCGCCAACTATCCGTCATCCCACGAACTTTTCAACCTATCCTTAAATACCAATATGAATGTGATTACGTAGTTTGTATTTTGTCGAAATAAAAATACGCAAAAGTTTACGAAAGAACATAATATTTAAGCATTCTCTTACGTAAAATGTATCTTGAATTTTTATCATTTCAATGGCATCCACTTGTCTTAAGCATTCGACCATTGCGTGGCTTGAATTAATTGTACAGTTAAATGACTGTGCTAGTCTTCTGGAATTTCTTAGTCCCTCATTGTTTAGTGCAACAGCCCAATTTGAAAATGCAGTGCCACTTTGGCTAATCACTCCTTTTATGAGACCTATATTGTTGGATGTAGTATTAGTTGAGTAATTTATAGGTATATTATGTTTTACCTCTACTAAGGGGTGAAAGCATGTGAAAATGAGCACTAGCACCGCCTGCTGACTGTCCAAAGATTGTAACGCTCTCAGGATTCCCTCCAAAGTGGCGTATATTCCTCTTACTTACTTACTTACTTAATCCTCTTCATTCCCATTGGAACATAGGGCATTCACGACATGTCTCCACCTCACTCGGTTTTGGGCCTCGACCTTGATCTGGTTCCATGTTTTATTGAGCGTGTTGAGTTCCTTGTGGACGCTTCTCCTCCATGTTTCCTTCGGTCTACCACGCTTTCTCTTGCCAGCTGGACTCCATTCTAGCGCTTGTTTAGTTATATCCCTCTGTGGTTTCCTTAGAGTGTGGCCTATCCAGCTCCACTTTCTTTTTCTAATTGTTTTGCTTATAGGTTCCTGGTGTGTGCGTTCCCATAGTTCAATGTTTGTTATTCTATCCGGCCATCTGATTCTTAGTATTTGTCTGAGGCATTTATTTATAAAAACCTGTATTTTGGATGTTGTCTTTTTTGTAACCTTCCAGGTTTCTGCGCCATATAAGAGTACACTTTTAACGTTCGTGTTGAATATTCTTATTTTGGTGTTTAGAGATAATTCGTTTGAGCTCCATGTTGTTTTTAATATATGAAAGGCATATTGTGCTTTACCTATCCGTGATTTGATGTCTTGTTCTGTGCCTCCATCTTTGTCCACTATACTTCCCAAGTAGCAAAACTTTTCTACTCTTTCTAAATTTTCCCCGTCTAGTCTGATGTCATTTGGCCTGTTTACATTGATATTCATGACTTTTGTTTTCTTTTTGTTTATTTTCAGGCCCAGTTTTTCTGCTTCTCTTGCTACTTTTTCCGTTTTATCTTGCATGTGTTCTTGTTTTGAAGATAGTAGACATATATCATCAGCGAATTCCAAGTCTTCCAGTTGTGTGAAAGGGGTCCATTGTATTCCAGTTCTATTGTTTGTTGCTTTTGTCATGACCCAATCGATTAATATTAGGAAAAGAGTTGGTGACAGAATGCACCCTTGTCTTACCCCACTTCCTACCTGTATCGGGTCTGAGGCACTTCCATTATGAACAACTTTTGCTGTGTAGTTATTATAGAATTGTTTTATTATGCGAATGAACTTATCTGGTATTCCGTATATTTCTAGTATTTTCCACATCCTTGTTCTGTCTACACTGTCGAAAGCTTTTTGAAAGTCTATAAAGTTTAGGTATATCCTGCTGTTCATCTCAATTGACTGCTCTATGATTATTCGCAGTGTGCAGATGTGGTCAATGCATGATTTGCGTGCTCTAAACCCTGCTTGGTTTTGTCTTAATGCCTGGTCAATTGCTTCCTTCATTCGCTCCAGCATTATGCGCGTTAATATTTTGCTGGTGGTACATAACAATGTTATGCCTCTCCAGTTTTCACACTTAGTGATATCGCCTTTCTTTGGGAGTTTTATTATAAGCCCTGTCTTCCATTCCTGCGGCATCTCTTCGTTTTGCCAAATTTGTTTTACCAGTGTATGTATTATATCTGTGCTAGTTTCGATGTCGGCTTTAATTAGCTCTGCTGTGATGTTATCAATGCCCGGAGCTTTTCCATTTTTCATCTTGCTGATTGCTTCTTTTACTTCTTTACGTGTAATCGCTTGTGTGTTTATGTTCAGAATCTCCCTGATGTGTTCTTCTTCATCTATCACTGGGATAGGGTTTTCAGTGTTGTGTATGTCTGTGAAGTATTCTCTCCATCTGTTTATTTCTTCGTGGTCACTGCGTATGATATTTCCTTCTTTGTCTCGTATTTGGTTTGTTGACCTTTTACCCAACCCAGCTAGTTTCCTAGTAATATCATAGAGTTCCTTCATGTTATTGTTCCTTGCCGCTTCTTCTGCCTCGTTTAACATTTTCTCCTTGTAGATCCGTTTGTCTGATCTTGCACCCCTTTTAACCTCTTTGTGTTTGTTGCGGTATGCTGTCTGTAGTATTTGTTTTGTTTCTTCGTTTGTTGCTGATAGTATTTTGTTCTTTATTTCTTTGCGTTCTTCAATTTTCTTCCATGTTCTTTCGGACATCCATTCCTTGTCTTCTCTTTTTCGAATTTTAAGTATCTCTTCGGCTGTTTCTAGATACATTTTCTTGCACTTTTCCCACAGTTCCTCTATATTACTATATACTATATACGCAAAAGTTTACGAAAGAACATAATATTTAAGCATTCTCTTACGTAAAATGTATCTTGAATTTTTATCATTTCAATGGCATCCACTTGTCTTAAGCATTCGACCATTGCGTGGCTTGAATTAATTGTACAGTTAAATGACTGTGCTAGTCTTCTGGAATTTCTTAGTCCCTCATTGTTTAGTGCAACAGCCCAATTTGAAAATGCAGTGCCACTTTGGCTAATCACTCCTTTTATGAGACCTATATTGTTGGATGTAGTATTAGTTGAGTAATTTATAGGTATATTATGTTTTACCTCTACTAAGGGGTGAAAGCATGTGAAAATGAGCACTAGCACCGCCTGCTGACTGTCCAAAGATTGTAACGCTCTCAGGATTCCCTCCAAAGTGGCGTATATTCCTCTTGGTCCATTTTATTGCTAAGTTTTGATCCTTCAACCCGTTGTTACCTGGTACCACTTCGTCTCCGGTAGATAGAAATCCAAGTGGACCTAAACATTTATCATAAAAATAACAGTTACTTATTCTTCTTATTGGTGACAGATGTATATGGTTTCACTAACTTTCTAAATCACGATCAGATATAATAATAAAAGTTAAAATTACTTGCTCTGTTTAGTAACTACAAAGTAATTGGAAATAATGGAAACACTTTTATATGAATTAAGGTAGGTAACCGGAAAACCCACTCGGACAACTACATCTTCCAGCAAAATGCACTGAACATCTGCCACATCACTGAATTGGACTTGCCGTCGTTGACGATGTACCTTTCCGTTTCTGGCTTTTTAGGTAGAACTCACACCGATCATCACTGCTCTATATGCAGGGCCACCCTGATGAGATAATGGCGCAAAATGGACTTACAACTTGGTATAAGCCGAACGACATGGGGTTTGCTCATTAAATTCTAAGGTGTCAGTTAACACCTTCAGTGTCTTTCTAACAATTAATACATATCACGTCATTGTAGGTCTCCAGGTCACCTCATAATAAACCAATAAATGTATGAAAGGAAATGTTTCCGATAATAATGATCGACATCGAACATTGTAAAAATTGTTGAAAAATTTATTAAATTAAGACTTAACTGTTTTTGTCAAAATATAAGATTTTATCAAATTTCCAGTTTGATTTTACTCAAAACAAAGCAATTCATAATGACATGTCGTCACTTTGAATAAACTGCAAAAGTCATATGAGTCTACATCTAGCATGTAGAAGACAACCTAAACACCCACGGCTCTAGCGGTGAGTTGAAGCCGAAACCTCCGCACATTACATATATCTTAATTTAAAATCTCAAACAATACAATTAAATTACCTAGTCTATAATTCGGAACAACAAGTACTACATCTTTGTCCAAGAGCATACTGGGATCGTACAGATCACGATTGGCGTTTCCAGCAAAGAAAGATCCTCCATGGATGAAAATCATTACGGGGTATAATTTTGTTCCAGGAAATTTTATCTGAAATAATTGTGTACATTAAAAATGTTAGTTTCTTGACTTACTAAGTAGGTACTAAATACTAATGAAAAATTAGACAAATGTTGTAACTGTGTGAAATTGTGAACAAGTTTGAAATGTAAAGTGCTAATAATGATAAACCCGTAAAATAGAATCTTTTTATTAGTAGACATTTTCAGTTAAGTTGATTTATAACAGTATCAGTAATTTCTTGAATAGGCGTATAACGTGTCAACGTGTCGACCGCGTTACACAAAGAAATTTAATTTGAAGTGTAAGAAGATGACTGAAGACAAGTGAAGTGGATAATAAGTGAGAAGTGTAACCGTAGACATAGATTAATAACTCTATAATTAATCTATGCCGTAGAAGTACTAGATATAATATTGATTATAGGTATATAAAATACTTTTTCCGCTACTAGCATTAAACGATATCATTATTTACTTTGTTTTAGAGCCAAGAAGATGAATTTCTTTCCTAGTGGTTACTAATATTTCATTATTAACTACTGGTTAATAATGAAAACAATTGCTACCAATCTTGAAATTCACCATAAACTTTCATGTAAAAATCTTTTGATTTTACTGGTAATAACTGTTCACCAACACTTTCTGCACCTTCCCTAATTTCAGGAGGAGTGCAGTTTTCACTCAAATCATCAAAATTGGACATTTTATAACCACTATTATAAAAGATATATTTTACATAAATGTCAATTGAAATTAACTATTCTCTTGTTTTCAAGCAAGGCTACTTTATTTTTGTGCATATTTGCATTTGTAATTTTTTTTTTTTTAATGTAAAATCAATTAATTATAAAATGAATAAAGGTGCTAGTAGTGGAAAAGATAATATATAAACCACGGTAGAGAAGACTTATCAGCCTCGCAACTTATTTCCCTCGATGCTTCGCATCTCGGGAATTAATTCTGCTCGGCTGAGAAAAATGTCTTCTCTACCTTGGTCTATAATATACTATAATTACTTCCTTCAACAATATTTATTTAGTTTAACCTTATATGTATTTCGGCATGTTTACATGCCATTGTCAAAGGTTATATTAGAAAGTAAACAGTTAGTGTTGTTATAGCAATAGAACTTGGTGACTTGATCTTGTAATCGTCTGCAGATAACTTGATTTCTTATTTCAAAATATCCAATAGAGGAGAATTTAAGAGATCTATTTGCTCATTCATTAACGGTACAGTTTTTAAATGTTTGTGAATTTCGAAAGCTTCTAGTATATCTAGTTTACGTTTATCATCACTAAAGTGTAAACATTTTAGTGTTATTAGATGTCATTGAATGATTGTGTTCTAGTAAGTGTTTAGCGTAGTTGGATTTATGTGGGTGTTTGTATTTGTAACAACGTACGTGTTCTTTATACCTAATATCAAAATTTCTAATTGTCTGGCCTATATAAACAATTAAACAATTTAATTTGTAAATGCTTGATTTTAGCAAATCGTCTGTTTTTGATTTTGCATTAAAAGTGTTTAAGATGTTTCTAGTTGTTTTAGAACTTACTTTATATTTATTTGTTTGGTTTATAATTTTAGCAACTTTTTCTGATTTGTCACCAAAAATATGGGATCGAGGCATATTTAATTGCATCAAATGAAGTTGGAGTATTCGGATAAATTTTTTGAATGGCTAATTTATAATCTTTTTCTTTAATTAATGTATCAATAAGTTTAGTATTATAACCATTACTATATGCAATTTGTTTAATAATTGAAATTTCTCTATTATATTTAATTTTATCTAAAGGGACCGTCACAGCCTTATGTATCAGGGACCTGTATGCTGATAATTTATGTGTTTTATGGTGACAAGAATCGTGTGGTATTGTAATGTCTGTTTGTGTAGGTTTTCTATAAACTGAGTACTCAAATTTATTAGTTGAATTAATTTTTATGTTTAAATCTAAAAAGTTAATGGACTTATTTTGTTCAGTTTCTAGTGTAAATTTTATGTTTGGATGCAAGCTGTTAATAAAAAAAATTTTTATTAATTAATATAAATGAACTATCAAAACATCACCATAACGAAACCAAAATATAACTTTCACAGAATGATTTGATTCGAATATTTGATCTTCTAGGTTTTCCATAAATATATTTGCCAAAAGAGGTGAAATTAGACTTTCCATGGGTAAACCATCTTTTTGGAAATAAATTTTATTATTAAAAGTAAAATAATTTTGATTGGTGCAAAGTTCAAATAATTGAATCAACTCAGTCCGTTTTATTAACTCAACATTTTTGTTAATAAGAATATCATTTAACAAAGGAATACACTATTGAGGAGGTATTTGGGAAAACATATTAGTAACATCAAAACTAACTAGCTTGCTTTGTGGTGGTAAATGTAAGTTAGACAACTTCTTGATTAATTCGGAAGAATTTTTAACTGAATATTTTGGTTTATAATCAAAACTGGTAACTATATTATTTATTATTTTTGCTAGCATGTGATTGGGTGCATATATGAATGATACTACTGCTCTAATGGGCATGTTGGGTTTGTGTATTTTTAATAAACCGTATAGTTTTGGTGGTTGTGGATTCGGATTTATTATTTGTCTTTTTTGATAATTTGTTAAACAACGGTATAATAATTCGCAAAAAGGCGTGGGTCAAAAAAAAGCAGAAGATAGTTAGCGAAAAGCTAAGATGCTATACAAGGTACTAACGGGACTAAGGAAAGTCATGAAAAACCTACGGAAGGAATAAAAGACAAGAGTGGGGAGATGCTAGCTAAGGATGTAGATATTTGAAATAAATGGAAGCAGCACTTTGAAGAACACTTAAGAGTTAATAAATGGTAAGAAAGAAGATTTATGAACAATGGAGGGCAAGTTTAGTTTTTAGTATGGCGACACAGTGGATAGAGGATATAACGAGGAAAGAAACAGAAGAAGCAATTAGGAGCCTAAAAACGGCAAATCAGCAGGCCAAGGCGGCATAAACGTAGAAATGGTAAAATACGTGGAAGAAGGCGGTATTAGTAATTTATAACTTAATTAAAACGATCTGGAAGTTTAAAGTCATACACCCAGAGTATGGGAATTGGCCATAATACTACCAATATATAACAAAGGGGAACGCAGCTCTTGTGATAACTATAGAGGGATATCTTTGTTGAATGTGCCGTGTAAAGTCTATGAAAAATCTTAGAGAAAGGACTCAAGAATGACACGGAGCACACAATTGAAGATAGTCAATAGTGTATTAAGACCTGGCAGGCGCACTTGAGATCTGATATTAAGCCTAAGACAAATTAGTGAAAAAAAAGCTAAATCACAATGGAATTTTGTATATATGCTTTATCGACATGGAAAAAGCATTCAAAAATGGCGAACGCTAGAATAAAAAGGGGTAACCGAACAACTTACGGCAGCAATAAAAAGCATGTATGCGGAATCTAAAAATTTAATAAGAACTGTAAATCAATGCTTGAAAGAATTTAGAACAAGTAAGGGAGTCAGAAGCCGCTGATTGGTGTAGCGGTCTAGGTTCTAGACTTTCGGCCAGTTCGATTTCCGAGCGAAGCAACAACCAGGCGCGGATCCACGGGGGGGGGGCTATAGGGGCTGTAGCCCCCCCCATAAGGCCCCCCATTTGGAAGAAAGAATGGGCTAAACCTCAAACAGAGCCAATTCCACAAAACGCCGTTGATGCACTATCTTGTTGCGATGATAAATTTTTCCCTAACATAAAAATTCTGTTACAAATCTTTGCTACACTGCCAGTGTCAACAGCTACTGCCGAAAGAAGCTTTTCCTCTTTGCGCAGATTGAAAAATTATTTAAGATCTACAATGTCAGAAGAGCGTCTTAACGGATTGGCATTGGCTACTATTCATAAGGAAAGAAGCATCAACATCGAGAAAGCCATAACCGTCTTCTCGCAAATGAAACCTCGTAGAATGGAGACAGAGAAATGGTCCGACTAAAAAAAAGTGATGTGTAACCAATGTTTTTTTTTAAATTTAATTTTTGTGCAACTATGATTTTAGGCTTATTTTTATATTGTAAATATGTCTTACGTTAGGTAAAAATAAATTTTTTAGATAAAATATAACCATATTATTTAAATTAGGTGAAAAGTTTTCCAAACTTAGTTATCAAGAACAGTTAGCGGTAAAAGAGCAAGGTCGTCCTAAACCAGATTATCATGTCTGTCAAAAGTAAATTGTAAGTGCAAAATCCGGTATTTAAAAGTACTGTTGTGACTACAAAGTAAAGGTTTTATATTTTACAATTAGGACTGGTTGTAGTGGTCTAAAATGTTTATAAAAATAGCCATCTTGATGCATATTTTGCCTCAAATTTTCAAAAAATTTCAAAAAATTCTCCCCCGGACCTCCGCTAACTGGGGGTACCCCCCAGACCCCCCGGTCAGGTCTCTCGGCCGATTTTACTTTACCCACAGCAGAACCGCCACTACAAAATTTCACGTGCCGCCACTGAGCCCTCCCCATTACAAATTCCTGGATCCGCGCCTGGCAACAACGGCTTTTTAAAAATCGGTATGCTCTGTTGGAAGGCTCTGGACAAATGCCAACGTACTCTTATGTACGCTGTGTTGCCTATAGCTTGTAGAACTTTCTTTGAGAGTTAGCGGGCGTTAGCTTTACTTCTCACATCGGAGATTGTCCTAGTAAACTCTCCTCTAGAGTTGAAATGCATGCACTCAGGTAGTGAAGAAGAAGAAGTGCGAAGAAACCTTCACATATGGAATGAAGCAATAAAAAAACAGCGTGAAAATAAATCAATGATTAACGGAGGTGATGGTAATATCTAACGCTGAACGAGAAACGGAGATAAAAATAGAAGAGAACAGCAGCAAACAAATAAATAATATTAAATTCCTGGGATCGGTAGTCAACAGCAAGGAAGATATGCAAACGGAAATAAACAACCGAATAGAGGTAGCAGCGCAACTGTTTAATATACTAAGTAAAATGTTTTTAAACCAAAAAGTCTCGAAACAAATCAAAGGGAGAATTTATCGATTACTGCTTAATTTAGTCACGTTTTAGTGCTGACAAAAAAAACACACAAGAAATACTTGTGCTAAATTAGGTAGTTTTTTAAAATTACACTTTAATGGCATTACTAATAAAAGAACAATTAGTGTGTGCCTTCAAAACTCTATAGTTACTGATTAAAATACCTGAGGTGTATAAACATTCAAGTAAAGACAATCTTCATCTCCAGATGTAGTAGGATCCCCAAAGATAATCGCACTTTGAGGACAAACAGCATGAGGTTTAGAAGCATTCAGAACACCATTCCAATGTCCAGCAGGTTGTGCGACCTAAATGTTCAACACGTTTCTTAAGTTTCAAAAATAAAAACAAATAATAAAAATAATCGAAATTTAATTTTCAGTTTACCTTGAATCGCAAATCACCAATAGGTGGTTCAGCATACGGAATGGCTGTAAAAGCACTAAATACTCTTTCTTTTACAGTTTTCAAATACTGGCCTCTTAAAACTCCTTGCTTTATTCTCACTTGGGGATTACTTGAAATTTCACATACAGCGAAGACGAGCAACAAACAAAGCTGCATAGTGGTCATCATGTTTAATTCTGAATAAATTTTTCGAAACAATATATCACTGGAAAAGGCAGTTGTTTTGTCGGTGTCTTAACTTAATGTTTTTCGAGAAGGTGTGCTTCTGGTATATAAAAACTGTTATCAGTTGTGCTGATAACCCGCATTTGCATTAAAGTTTTAATTCTTTTCAGATGTAAATGTATGTAAAACTGTGTCACCACATATTTATGCATACTTTCTAAAGAGAGGGATTAATGTATGAATTAATAAGCTGGCATGTGCTTTAGAAAATAGGAGAAAAAGTTCAGAATAATTGTAACGTAACTCTATAGGTGTACCTTAGTTTAGAGTAAGAAAGGGCTCGTTAGAGAAAAAATCACAATTGCAAACGTTTCTTAATTCTGTGAAGCTAATCAACTTGTTGTGAACCTCAGCTACGTACCAGATAAGAAAATGACTAAAATATGTAATATTACATGTATAATTAGCATACATATATTTGTAAAGTGTCTGGTGGTAGGTACAGGTCAATGCTCTAAATAAAAAAAATAACTTTAACAATGCAGGGTTCAAGAATATCTGGGTGTTTAATAAATATATGACAATAGACAGCAAAGTGAAATTGTATAAAGCGATAGTAAGACCCATAATGACATACGGAGCTGAAACCCGCGCTGAAACTACAAAAACAAAACAACTTTTGAGAACAGCCGAAATGGGCACCTTAAGAACAATCATCGGGAAAACAAGATTAGACCATATACGCAATGAAAATGTAAGACAGCAATGCAATATAGACGATATTGTGAAATTCACAAAATACAGAAAAAGGGAATGGAATGGCCACGTAGACAGAGCTGAAAATAATCGACTTATTCGAATAGCACGTGACTTACAACCACCAGGAAGACGTAATCCGGGGCGACCTCCAGAAAGGTGGAGAGAAAGTTGGA
Source organism: Ctenicera cuprea (assembly GCA_958336395.1). NCBI lineage: Eukaryota > Metazoa > Arthropoda > Insecta > Coleoptera > Elateridae > Ctenicera > Ctenicera cuprea. The sequence continues at coordinate 26,760,257 of OY284487.1, read as the reverse complement.
TATCAACATCAGGCGAAGGACCATAATAAGCGTGAAGAATCACAGGCTACAATGCCTAATTAAAGACGAAGAAGAAGAAGAAGAAGACTTTAACAATAATTATTTATTTTAACCTTATACGTATTTCGACCTGTTTATGTGCCATTATCAAAGGTAATATTAAAAAGTAAGTAAAGTGTTGCTATAGAAACAGTAGAACTTGGTGACTAGATCTTGGTTATTATTGTTTGCAGATGATTTGATTTCTTATTCCAAAACGACTAATAGGTACAGTTTATAGATGTTTGTGAATTTCAAATATGTCTCATTTACGTTTATCATCACAGAAGTGTAAACATTTTCTAGTGTTATTAGATGTTACTAAGTGATTGTGTTCTAATAGGTGTTTAGCGTAATCGGATTTATGTGGGTGGTTATATTTGTAACAACGTACGTTTTCTTTGTACCAAATATCAAAATTTCTAATTGTCCGACCTACATAAACCCAGTTACAATGGGAGCAATTTAATTAGTAAATTCCTGATTTTAGCAAATTACTTGTTTTTTTCTTTTACATAAAACAAAGTTTTAAAATGGTTTTATTAGTTTTAAAAATCATTTTACAGTTTTTTGTTTTGTTTATAATTTTTGCAATATTTACTGATTTGTCGCCAAAATATGGAATCGAAGCGTATCCGATAAAGTATAGGGATACATTTTTTGAATGGCCAATTTAAAATCTTTTTCTTTAATTAATACATCAATAAGTTTATTTTCACCATTATTGGATGTTTCGTCGGCTCCTATGGGCAAGGGAAGGCTTTTGCTCTCTGCTGTTTTTTAAGTAACTTTATTACGTTTAAGAAAAGACGATGCATGAAATTTTAAAAAAAAGGAAACTATAAATGGGGTTGTTAGGAATTTCTTATTATTACTTATACAGTTTCATAATGGACACTTAAGCTTTAAACTTAGAAGATTAGGACTTAAACAAGCCGACAAGCGTATTAGCATTTGGTTTTTCCAACTGCCTTACCGAGTACATTCCACAGAATGGAGGTAGGCGTAAGCAGGTAATGGTTGTTAATGGACACAGATTTATTATATTTAAAAATACCATTTGTATTAAAATTTCGACACCGTCGGCAGTTACTTGTGACTAATAGGGAATTATTTTCTAAAGTTTTGCTACGAGGTGTTTTTAACTTTACATAATCGAGTTACTTTACACACCTAGTAACTTTTTCAATTTTATTAATGTAAAAATTTCATTATCTTGATATAGCGTTTAAATAATAAACAAAATTGAGTTTTCATGTGGTTGAGCAAATGAACTATAAAATATGCAATATTACAAACCAACATAGTTTACGTTTACGTTTTCTATCTACAGAAAGGTGAATGTACGCAACTTTTTCAAAAAACATAAGCTTGATGAAACCTTGTCGAGTGAAGAGGTTGTCGTGTTGTTATGGTAAAGCAGTTGAGGATTTAATATATACAGACAACCAAATTATAGCAGCAGCGGTGACAGCAAGATAAATAATTGCCGAAAACAGTTAATAAACTAAGTTGAATTGTAAGAGGCCGCCGTCCTACTAGAGTGATAAATTTTGTCGAGAAGCAAGAGCACGTCACGTTGTTATGGAGAGGCAGTTAGGGATTTAATAAATAGATAACCAAAGTATAGCAACAGAAGTGACAGCAAGATAAATAATTGCCGAAAACAATTAACAAATTGAGTTGAATTGTAAGAGACCGCTGTCGTATTATGGTGATAAATTTTGTAGAGAAGTAAGAGCCCATCATGCTGTTATGGTGAGACAGTTAGAAATTTAATATAGATAACCACATTATAGCAACAGCGGTTATGGCAAGATAAATAATTGCCGAAAACAAATAATAAACTGAGTTGAATTGTAAGAGGCCACCGTCCTACTATGGTGATAAATTTTGTCGAGAAGCAAGAGCACGTTGTGTTGTTACGGCGAGACAGTTAGAGATTTAATATAGATAGACTGGCACTGGTATGTCAATTTTACAGGTTCTAGAGCAAAGTTTCGTAAGGTATTCGTTGAAACCACATTTCGATGCAAAATTTCTTACATGAAGGCCAAGACTATTGAATCCGAATTATCAATGAAATACTGCATCCATTCCGAAAAACTTTTAGTATTTGCTCCTTTTGTGTTTTATCTTTATGTAGAAAAAAAATTAAACTTTACATTTGTTCTACATAGTAAATGTCCAAGTTCTCCTGATATTTCAGCAAAAGCCACTTTTGTTTGTAAGAATCAACCAAATTTTATTCAGTCGCAGCTCGTAAGACAAAGTCCTGCAAATGTTAAAGGCGACGTTGTAAAAATCTTCAGCTTGCCATAGACTTCTAAAATGGCGTCAGAAGTAATACCCAAACCTTGCCAGATCGGAATAAAACTTAATCTTGTAAATGCCCTAGGCCCTAAGGGTACACAACGTTAGAAACTAAGAGAACGTTAAAATTTGGCACTAAAAAAAATTTTTGCTTAGAAATTGGCCGCACGATTATGTTTTGAATTCTATTAATAGAAAACAGAGTTAGAAATGAGCTACAGTTTGGTTCATGTCCCAGTCTACCATTTTCTTTGTGGCGCCTTCTATACATTTTTAAAAATCGTAAATCTTCTTTTTATTTATTAACGGAGGACAATAAAGAAATTGTGTTTAAGCTAAATTGCTCATGAGTGATGGTAGAATAAGATTAGCAACTTAATTTTTAGATGCAGCAATATTTAGTGGGGTTAATGTTTAGCCGTCAAATTTGTTCTTCCTTTTTTTGGGTTTCTTTAATGCCAAGGTATCCGTTTCGATGCAGGCAGCCATGCAACGAACCGGTAACTGTTACTAAGTGATTCAAAACTAACGACATTATGCCGAAGCGGTTGTGGTTTTCAGTGAGATGGTGGTTATATCTGTATGACGTGTTGCGTTTGCCCTTTGCGGAATTATATCAATGTGCATTTGTTTTGTAGTGCCACTACAGTGGGGCTACAACATTGTACGTAAAAAATTTTAAGCATAGAAAAAATAACAGTTTCTCAAATGTAAGAAAGTCCATGCGAACTACTTCGCTCATTTTTCAGTTATGGAGGTATAATTATCAGTAACAGAATTGCTAAAAGTTAAATTTTTAATAACATGGAAATAAAATTTAATCTACATCTAATTTCCTAAACGATCCTTCAACTCCGAAAACGTCAGCCGATGTTTTGGGCTTCCCCAGTCTTTTTGCTTCGTCTGAAAAATATTGAGCATCTTCCAGAAACCAATCACGATAGCTTTCCACTTTTTTCTTCCATTCAACTGTAAAATGTCATAAAACTTTGTATTTTAAAAGTATCGACCTAAAAGGTTGGTATTACAGTTACCTGCCATTTCGTCGAGACAACCACCACTACCTCCGTATTGCTTCGGCAGAACTGATAGGGGAACGTTTTTATAAATGTCACTTAACTGATTTTTTCCGTAGAATTTCAGCTAGAAATACAAATTTTAATTGTGACGTACCACGGTTACAATGTATCGGTTACTAATGTAATGATACCAACCCTATTTTTTAGTTTTTCACTTAAAAAAGGCTTGAAAAGATTTATAATTATTTCAAAATACGACGGAATATTAATACAATGAATTTGTTGTATTCGTATAGGATACGCATTCTGGGCATTTAATACAACTTTTTTACTAACAGCAGGAGTTAGTTGCAATACATAATTAAAATTGAGGTCTTGATAATCGTCGAGAAATACAAGTCCAGCAACACCGAGATTATCATTTTCATTTAACAGAATATCTAAAACCATTAGTGACACTTTCGTCAAATGTACAATAGAGCATTTCTCGATTTCGACAACATTCTTACGCGTTGATACTACTAGGGGCCCTGCTGGATCACCCAGTCTAGGTAAAAGTACAATGTATCTGCAAAACAGTCATGTAAAAAAAGTGGATATTATTTCGATTGAAACTTCTCACCCTTTCTGGAGAATATGTTGAATTTCAGGTAACAATGGGTCCCTGTCAGTAAAAAATTCTGGAGTCAAAGTTCTCATTGTATAAAAGAAATCCAACCTTTCTTTTGTTCGCTGTATACTAAATTTAGAACATCGTAAGAAATTTAAAAGCCACTGATCCTCTAAAATATAGAAATTATATCCTAACCATACTTAATAAAGCAACATTGCCTGGTGCAAAAATTACCTTTTCGAGCATTCAAATGGGGCTCTTTATCAAGCCAGTCTCGAATCTGCTTTATATCCTCTTCTGTTCTTTTAGGATCTTCATTAAGTTCAGTTTTGGCTCTTTCTTGAAGCTCTTTAGATAGCGGTCGAATGGTCATGTTGTGCTGATTTTCACTGTCTGTAACTACATAAGTGGAACGAGTTGACAATTGTAATATTTCAATGTTTGAACGTTTAACTGATCAATATTTAATCCAAACAAAATTTGTTTTCAATTGTTGAGAATTTACAAGTTAAAATTATTTTCTTTTGAAAATGTATTTAATAAATGCAACTTTAGTAATTTAAAAGAATATTTAAATTTAAAATTTACAAATGTCAAAATTTTTTGTCAATTTTGCAAGTTTTGAAATATTTCCGAAGATATTGAAAACTTTATAAATTTAAAGAATTGTTTCAGTTTCAAAAACTTCATCAATCTTGAACGTTATTGAAGATTAAAAACTTTGAAAATAATAAAAATCGAAAATTCTTACATTTTCGAAACTATCAAAAACATTGAAATGGTTGAAAATTTTTAAAAATTTTAGTCTAAGTTTTTAAATTTAGGATATATCAAAGAATAAAAACAATTTTATAAAAAATTTCAATATTTTAAAAACTTCCAAATTCATCTCTTTCAATATTTTTAATATTTTCAAATTTTAATAATCTTCGCTTCACAATATTGTCAGTTTATTAAATTTTCAAGACTGAAAATTAAAATTTTGACTATTCCTAAATTTCCTTAACTTTTAAATGGTTTGAAGATTTTAAACCCTAAAAATTTTAAATATTTAATATGTTTTAAAACTTCAAATTAAAAAAAAGTTACGAATTTTCAAAATTTTTTAGATTCAATACTTTACACACATTTTAGCAAATTCTAAGAATTTTTAAATTGTTGGAATTGTTTGTTTTTTACAATTATCTAACTGCCTACAATATTTATTTGTTGAAACCTCAAAATAGGTTTTCCAACTTGGTTAATCAATTAAACTGCTCAGGTAAGCGACCAAAAGACAAACTCTTATAGCTGTTTTCTCAACACTAAGTTGTTCCTATTGTCATTTAATACATTCAAACCAATTTTAAAGCCGAAAGTTGTACATTTTTAAAATAACGAAAATTCGTAAGATAAGGAATGGTAGGGAGATCATGCTTGCGCAGATCGTCTATTCGACATGTGTAGAATACGAACAGTTCGCATCTTTTTTCAGTGCGCTTATAGTGACGTAGACCACCCCTTCCCTATACCTCTATTTTTTTGGCAGATTAACTATTCTTGTTTATACCAAGAAATGCTATCTATATCTTCAAAATTTCGATGTTGTCAAAAGTTTTAAATTTTAAATTTTTCCACAGATTTAAAATTTTTAAGATTTTCAAAATTTAATTTAAATTTATTTATTCAAAATTTAAAAAAAGCAAAAATATAATTTTTTTAAATTTAAAGTATTTAAAAATTGTTTTAACATTACTACTTTTTTTAATTTTCATTATTTGCGCAATTTTCGATAATTTAAAAATTTACAAACCTTTCGAGTTTCCATAAATTCAAAATTTTCAAGATTTTCTTCAAATGTTCATCTTGCAGAGCAGCTGTTTAATTTCAATATAACTCTGCTCAAAAGGTTTTTATTATACTGTTATAATATCATTACTGCATTTTTTTTTAAATAGCCAATTAAATAAATTAATTATTTGCCTTTAATAACTAATAAACAAACAAACAACTAATAATAGATTTATATCCACTACATTTGTGAGTGCGGTCTTTTACGCGGTTTTAGCACAACTGACAATACGTAGCTAAATAACGAAAGAAAAACTTGATTTCCATAATTTGAAGGTTTATTTTTCTAGAATTACCATAATATACACATTAAGTAGACTTTTTGTTGCAAGGTTTTAACATTTTTGATTATTTTGACTATTTACTAACATTAAAACAACATTTAAAATTCTGCCGAACACTCACGTATAATCTCCCTTGTATACGCCCGCCGCTTATTTTCTTATTTTCTGATTTTCTTCAGACCACGAGTGGCTTCCAATTGGGTTTAACTATTGACTATGCGAGTGACCATGATTTTGTTTTTATAAACCGCGTCCAGTGGCTAAATTAACATTGTTTTCGAGAGGACTCCCGAAATTCTTACTCGTGTATAAATACCTACACAGGAAAATCCAGCATGAAAACATTCCAAAAGGCAAAAAAACTGGGTTTTTAGACAGTGAAGGAAAGCAGGTTCAGTATTATTTACAAAAAAATAGAAACTTATTGTTCGTCATTGTATAAAAGACGCAGATAATTGAGTTATACAGTTCCAAAACTGGTTATGTCACTCTTATAAGTGGAATGAAGGTAACCGCGAAAATCTGTCGGCTTTGGAATATTCACTGAATTATTATGCAGCGCTAATTATAACATAGTTAATCATTTTCTAATATTTTGGAAAAACCTGTTTAGACAAAACGTAAATATTTGAATATATATTTTGATATAGGCAGTTTTGAAACCGAAATCTAAGTAATAAGCAGTTTGGAAACTGTAGTGATTGAATATAAGAGGTCGTTTTTTGAATTGAAATGCTGCGAAACGCTTAATAATAATCTAAAATTTTTTTGCAGCTATTTTGCTTGGTTTCTAAGAAATCTGCAAATACTGAAATGTTGGGTTTTTAACTATAACTTATATGTTGTTTACGTTACATGTTTCTCGCTAACGTATTATTAGTACACTTCTTATTCCGAATCTAATTATCTTGTAGTCTTGTCATTTTTGATATGATGTCTGGCGTTGTCGAAGGTGGCGTATCAACCTTTTTTTAATGGCCGAGATTTTACATTTTTTCATATTTAAACAGAGTTTTTTTTTCTGGTTTCAAAGATGTATCACACTTTGCATTTTGTTTAAATTTTGGGCGTTTTATTTATAACATTAAAAATTTTTTGAGTGCCATGAAAATACCACGTCATTTAATTTATATAAAAAATTATATAAACCAAACTATGGGAGCAATCAAAACCCTGTTTCTATTTAGTTTGGCGTTTAGATCTTCAAACCGCCCTCTAGTGCATGCAAACCCCTAAAAAATTAAAAGAAAACTGCCAAAAGAGTTCCCTTTCTTACCTTACGCACCGCCAAACCGCTCTTTACCGAGTCTAGTGCACACAACCCTTAAAAATAAAAATTTCATAATGAAACTAGACTTTAAATATAAAATAAATAAGGCAGTTTTTACTGTTTTCATGGCACTCATGTATTTTCTACTTTTTTAAATAACATGCCAATAATTTAAACAAAATGCAGTGTTCTACATCGTCACAATAAGAATGACAAAGTCAATTTTTCTACAGACGTCAAAAAATGATGACATTTTTACATTAATCTCAGTATGCAAAATGTCACATTGGAGTTGTTTATTTTGACAACGTGCACGAAGTATTTCGCGCACTAGAGCGAAAAATATTTCGTGCATGACGACAATAGTAACCTTCTTTTTTAAAAAAGACGCCGACTAAATTTGTTTAGGAAAAAATAACTGACAAATATCAATATTGGTTAAATTTTGTTGCTGTAGTAACAAAGATTATTATATATTATGATTTTACTTAATTTTTTTCATTATTTCAGTAAGTCTGTAGAAAAAATGTTGTATGCAACTCGTGAGCGTAATTTCTTTTGTGCTTTCGAATGATTTTTGTCTCGGCTGCCGCTTCGACAAAAAACTTTCATTCTCAAGCACCAGTGTAATTTCGCGCACTAGATACATGAATAACTATTAAATATAAAACAATTAAACTATCGCCTATAATAACAAAAAGGTAACCGTCAAATAAGAACAGTCCAAGCGGTTATAATAAATCTGATGAAAGATTAAGATTTAAATGTTTTAAAATGCGTGCCCGAAAAATATGTAAAATAAACAACAAATAAGTTTATAGTAAATCATTAAAAAATGCATTTTTTTTTAAGTTTTATGCAGATGTGTGCGTGTGTGTCTGTCTGCCTGCACGTCTGCCTGTCTGTCCGCCTGTCTGTCTGTCCGTCAGACCACCCACCTGTCCACCTGTCCGCCCGCTCGCCCAAGTCCACACGCCCACCTGTCCGCTCGTGTTTACGCCGTCCGTCCGCAACCCTTGCGTTCGTGCGTATGCGTATGTGCGAGTGCGCGAGTGTGTGCGTGTGAGTGTGCTTATGCGTGCGTGTTTATGTTGTAATGAGTTTAATAATAAATAGATATTAACAAATATGATATTTAAAAAGAGCGGTTATTTATCTATTTGTTTGGACAGTGACTCGCCCAAGGCCGCACGCCCACCTGCACGCTCGCCCATCCATCCGCACGCGACTTTCGCGTGATTGTGCGTGTGCGCGTGCGTACGTACGTATGCGTTAGTGCATGCGTTCGTGTATACGTAAGGCAGAATTCACACCAAAGCAATATGCAACACGCAACCAGCAACTAGTGATAGGCAATACATCGCTCGTAAAAATAACACTATATTAAATGAAAGGTGTTCAGACCAAAGTGATAACGATATCACCATAACCGGGACCATCGTAATACTCGTATTACGATGGTCCCGCCATAACAAATATCTGTTGGCGATAAGCAATATGCATCGCAAACAAAATTTCAGTGGTGTTGCTAAAGATATTATGTTGCCTGTTGCCAATACAAAGCATGCAAAATAGAAGAGAAACAAAATATTATGTTTGTGCAAATTGTAGAAAAGTACCCCTTTGTATGTAAAAATGAAAAGTTTTCTTGATTCATTCTATAAAAAGCTTTAAATTTTTCCGGATCTACATTCATTTGTCTAGCAACCACATTTACAGAATAGAATATTTTTTTTTATGTGGAAAGGTCGTACCCAATAACGACGACGTTTCTGTTTGCTTCCGAGACGTCTTCTTCGTAGCCTGCGTAGCATGTGATATGCAATCAGCACGTTGTTGACTGACGACATATTAAAACACTACTAGAAATTAATTGTTTTGTTGTGACGATATGAGGGGTATGATATCGCTTGTTGCCTGTATCTAGTTGCTTGTTGCTCGTTGCCTAAATTGCTTTGGTGTGAATTCTGCCTAAAACGGCGTTTGTGCATGACGAGATAACGTTTCAGATCACAAAAAATACAACAAAAATTTTATTCATACTTGATATTTACATTTAGTGTTTAATAATTGTCCTTCTAATAGGCAGACTTCTCCAAAATGTTGTTCTTTTTGGATACAAATCTTTAGCCATACTGGTATCATTATAATTTTTAATGTAATAGTATTCAAGATGTTCACTTTGTACAGGATTCCATTTTACTGGTATTATAGCATTGATTTCTGGCGTTGGATCTCTAGAAAGGAACTTTGACTCTGAGTAAAAAAGCAAAAAATAGAAAAATGTGTGATTATACCCAGTTTTTGCAAAGTTTGTCCATAACGTGGTCATCAGGTTACTTATTTTCTTGTCGGATTCCGTAGGTTTATAATTAGGAAAAATTAATTTAAGAGAAAATAAGTATAATAGTTCGTCGGTATGACAGACACCTGAAATGTAATTATTTTTGTTTAACCTAAAACAATGCAATCTATTAAAAGAAAACAATATACAAATACGTATTTATATGTTGCGTTTTGCAAGCATTAAAACTATTAATGGTAAATAAAACAATTTTTAACTTCAGCATAATTTTCTATTTTAGTCTTATACGTATTTTGACATATTGACATATCTTGTCTCTGAAAATGAAATGTCCACATGTCTAAATGCGTATAAGGCTAAAATATAAAACCTGTTGAAATTAAGAATTGTTTTATTTCCAATTACTTAAAATGAACTTCAACGAAGTAATAAAGTAAAACTATTATTTGCTTTTTTATTTTAATACTTATAGTGTTGTGTTATAGCTTGTTAACTCTCATGAAAATTAGTTTTTACCGTAATCATGTGGAGTGTCACTTAAAACTGCACAATAACTGGTACAACCACGATATCCAAACAAATACTGATACACAGGTTGAGTTGAGTATTGAAAATGTAATCTAACTGTAGTATCAAGACCCCACAAGAAAATGCCATCAGTGAAAACCTATAAAAGCAACAACTAGCAACAATTAGTGTCTTAAAAAACGTACATACCTTTGCGAGTTCGCGTTGCGTAAGATTATTAATATCGCTTTCCCCAAAATAAAACTGTTTTATAGTTTGGCTGAGGTGATCTGACCCTGATTCAATTCCAAAAGCTAATATTGCCAAGTCAGTAAAATATTTGTTTTTAATTTCTAAAACGTTGACCACTTTGTTCATTTCTGAAAATGCAAAGCAAATTAAAATGCGATTATAGAGTTATTGCACACCAAACCAGCAACTTTGTAAGCTCCTTCTTCTGGCACAATACCAGTCATAAGTGGAATATTTGCAACTCTTCCTGCTTTAATTGTTTCTATTGGATCTTCTATCAAAAAAGCTCCTTTTCTGTCTGCTTCGACAACTATCCTAAACGGTATTGTTGATTCATTGTCGAACATCTTCAAAACTGTATTAGTTTTCAATCCATTCTTAAGTCATTACTGTTCTTACCGAAAACTTCATTTCCTGCATTATTATTTTATAAGCATCCGCGTTTCTTAAACACTCAATCATATCCTTACTGAATTCCGAAGAGCAATTTAAAAATTGTGCTAATGTATTAGCATTTTTAATTGCATCACTAGTTCGAGCAAGAGCATAGTGAGCATACGCAGAACCGCTTTGTATAATTGCCCTATTTATTAGATCTACAAAACAATACGATCATGGAAGAACTATGACAAAGAAACAATATACTTCTAGATAAAGGGGATATCATGTGATAATGTGCACAAGCAGCACCGGCCGAATTTCCAAAAACTGTAATCTTTTGTGAATCCCCTCCAAAGCTAATTATATTTTTCTTAACCCATTTTATTGCTAGGCTTTGATCCTTTAAGCCATTATTACCAGGAGCCCATTCGTCTCCCGTACTCAGAAATCCAAGGGCACCTTTAAAAATTAATTTTCATAATTTTATGTTACGATTACAGAATATGCTATTTTTGCTTTAGGAAATAATAAAAATTATTTTACCCAATCTGTAATTTGCAGTAACTAAAATAACATCCTTATCTAAAAGAACTTCAGGACCTATCCAGTCGTTTCTACCACTTCCCAATACAAATGCTCCACCATGAATGTAGAACATAACCGGTAGAAGTTCTTTGATATATTGGGGCAACTAAAAATTTGTAAAATGACGAAAGTGTAAAATGTAAAGTAAGCATATATACCAGGAAATTCAGCCTAGATGTTCCAAGCTAATATTTCAATTTTTTTTTCAAGGTACCAACATTTACGTTTGCTGCCGTTTATGGCATTTATAAACCCCTAAATTCATTTTATAAACAACATGCACACTACTTCCGGTTACACCAGAAGTGAGTCCAACTTTTTTTCTCAAATAGCACTTCATATTTTTTCTGATTGTTGCTTATAGAGCATATTACATTCTCTATTTAGTCATGTATAATAGTTACTCAAAAAGTTAAACGGTTAGGGAGGAGGAAAGGCCTTTAAGTAAAAAATTCAAGTTAACCCTGAATTTCGTATTTAAATCTGCTAAAATATTTTCAAATCGGCCAGTGTTGTTACAGTGTTATCGTGGCGGTTTCCCGAAAGCTTTTCAATAATAATTCTGCAATAAAACCGCAGCTCTAGTTATTGATGCTGTTTTAAATAAAATTGTGATAATGTTCTGTGTGCAATGCTATTGTTACATTAATTGTTTATTATTAAAAGACATTATAAATGCAAGCATGAGAAATCGACATTTTAGACGCGCTAGAATTAAAGTAAGCCATAAATAACAAAATTATACCAACAGTAGTGACAGCAATATAAACTTTCTCTGAAAACAACCAATAAACTAAGTCGTGATATAGTGATACATTTTTGCAAGATGCGAAAACTCGTTGTCTTGTTAGGGTGAGACATTTTGTGTAAAGAAGATTAGCTTAGGACATCTAGGCTGAGTCTCCTGGTATGTGATCTATTTTAGGTAGTGATGGGATATTTTGAACGAAAGTAACCGAATCATTCGATTATCAAAATATCTCGAGAAGTTACAGAAAAACCCTCGAATGATTTTCCAGTTTTCAAATTTGTTATTTTGTTCGTTTCGGAAGTGGGTGTTGAAGCGATACCCCGTAAAATAATCAACTGCAAATGTCCAACGCATATACATGAAACGATGACACTACCAGTTGTGGTATTACGATACGAATACAGGGAGTAGGAAGGAGAGGGAGAATTTTCGGAATGCCATTGCATTTCCCTCGCAAACACAAGGAGATGACAATGTTTTGACTTGGCCATTCAAAATTACGAGTCTCAAAACACCTTACTGATATTAGAAATAGCAACCACAGGAGTTTGGTCATTCCAACGTAGGGTCTTAATTGAAAATTGTAATATTGGTCTAAATTTTTTTTTATTAACATCCATGATCTGATTGCAATCTATCTAAGTAGACAACAAGTAACAGTGTTGACAGTGATTAATTGACGTAGTAGGGACTTGCCCATTGGCAAGCTCCTTAAGTGTAAGCTCTAAATAGCATTAATAATAAAAAAAAAATAAAAATGTCAAGAGATTTATTAATATTTAGAATAATACTGTTAATAAAAACAAGTATTACACTACACACAAACAATAAAATGAATTATTTATATTATAAGTAAAAAGCTGATATTGGTTTCGTCACTTGTTTCATTTAAGAAAAATAATTAATATATAAAATAGAAAAATGTATAGACTTTCGCGGTTTATAGAAATATTACTCTAAAAACAAGCCGCAGTTAGCGAAGAAATATGATGAAATTAATAAAAACAGTATTCAACGCTATAATGGTTTACACGAGGAAAGACGATGAGAACGATAACTCTTTCATTGAAAACCGTGTTTACTACTTTTTACCACATAGAAACATCCAAATGAATCATTTAACTACTAAATGAAATTGAACGGCAATGACTCGATTATGAAAATCATTCGATTATGCCCATCACTAGTTTTAGACATTATACGTGCGATAAAGTAACCTGGGGTGTATATACGTTCAAAAAAAGGCAATCTTCATGTCCTATTATAGGAGGATTTTTTCTGTAAAAATTAACTTGCGGACAAATAGCATGACTCTTTGATGCGTCTAATATTCCCCGCCAGGGCTTTGCAGGTACAGGTGCCTAAAATATTAGAACGAATTAGAATATACGTTACATTTTTTTTGGGAAATGGAGTCAGATACAGTGTGTTTGTCAAGGGATGTTATACAAGCAGATATTAAGACTTTCACTTAAGGTATTGTAAATTTCAGTGTGGAATATGAAATTGCAGCAAGAGGTGACTAAATAAACTTATAGAAATCTGTGAAATGAACAGAGAATAATTCGAAGCACATTTGTCTCGACAATGAAATAGTTTTTCAGGAGTGTTTCTAAAACACACGTGTGCAAACAACTAATTTACTTTTTCTTTTATCGTCTGAATAAAGCTGTAAAAAAATTTAGTTTATTTTTAATACCTGGAAACGTAATGGTCCTACAGGTGGTTTTGCGTAGCGAATTCCTGTGAATCCAATAAATGCTCTTCCTTGGCGAGTTTTCCAGTATTTTCCTCGAATTTCACCTTGATTTGTTTTTATAATAACTGGACAGTTCTCCAGTATAAATAACAGAGATAAAATAGAACTTATTATTGCATATTTAAGCATTTCGCTTTACTTTGTTTTAATGCCTTAAACCTATAAATAAAATCCAAAAAATATGTCAATCACTAATTTAATTTTGATTTGAGTTTTGACGTTTGCTATAAACATTCCTAGATCGAATTAAATTTTGAATTGTAAGTGGATACGTCGTCTGCGTTAATCTGTACGTGTTATGTGACACATATCAACCCAACTGTATTATAATATAAAAATTGAAGAATTATGTAAACAGAACGAACTCACATTTCCATTTTTAACATGTTCTAAACTTCGGAACTTTTAAAAATTCACTGTCAGTTCTGCCTTCAGATGTGTTTATCTGTCTTAATTTGTTTCCTAATTTTCGTCTTTTGTTGCTCAATGTTGCAATTTACATTAAATCCGTAACTGTCTCACCATAACAAGACGGCTAAATCTTCCATCTCAGAAAGATTTGTAACTGTACCAGGACGGCGGCAGCTTGCATGCGGGCTCAGTTTATTGATTGTGTTTAGGTTGCTGTCACTTCTATTGATATAATTTGGTTATTTATGGTTTAATTCTAGCGGGTCAGAAATGTGTATTTATCGCGCCACTGGCATGGCATGGACATCTCGCACAGCACATTTTATGTAATTTAATGTAAAACAAAAATTTTTTAATTTCTACAGGTCCTTATTTTAGCTTTACACGTATTTCGACATCATCACGTGTAATCTTGCCTCTGAAAATGACATGTAAACATGTCGAAATACATATAAAACTAATATAAACAGCTGGTGGTGTTAAGAATATAATATTAGCATTGCACACAGAATATTACAACAATTTTTATTATTTGGGCTGTTGTTTTTCCCACTTTTATTATGACAAAACGCTGCTGGGTAACAGCCACAAAAAAAAGGTCTTCTTACAGACATTTTACAAAATAAACAAATATTCTTGTAAAAAATGCTGCGTGTACATTACTAGCTCGCATTTTATGAAGAACTAGCTAAATCCGTAGGCTTTTCTACTCTCCCATACCTCCAGTATGAAAATGTATAGCGGTCGCGAAATATTTAGAATATGACATTTTGGCCGAGATACGTGTTTTGGCCCTCCAAGAGCACATAACAGTGGTTTTTAAAAAATGACGGTCTGTAATGTGCGCACGTGTGTGTCACGCAAAATAGACTGGGTGTTTCAATTACCGAAGAAAGTCGACGTCCATAATTTATTCTAATGCAATTTTAAAAATTCAGCATTTTTAAATTGATTTGTAGTAAACACTTTGTAATAGTAAGCGGAACCTAATCCAGATTTCAATTTATAGCCGATGAATGGTAGAATAAGAGTCAGAACTGAACATTTAGGTGCAGCATTATTTAGGGATGTTGCCGTATTCATCTCGAGTTGAGACAGGTCGAAGGGATCCGAATTTGGTATATAGAAAAAATTACAGCAATCGCTATATAACTCATAAAACTAGGACTTCGATCCTCGGTTCGCTACACTGCCTACTTAATTAGCTTTATTTTTAATTTTTTATTATCAGTAAGAAAAATATTGCCTTAATGCAACGGCATTACGAACTTAGATTACAAACGATTTTATTCCCAAACTTCCATTAAAAGTTCCACTAAAAATTTAGAGAATATTCTAAAGAAATAGTTAGTACATAACAATGACATTCTGGCACATTTTGATATTCTATGAAGGTATAAAATTCTTTCACGTGGAGATGCTGGGCATCGCTCGCATGCTATACCATCTAAGCTAACTCCACTAACAACAGCAACAACTTACAACTGCATTAGTTCTAGGTAGATCCACTTGCACTAATACAGGTGACAATTTCAACCAATTTTTCAGACATCGATTGTACGAGTACGGAGTAGGCAACTTTGTGTACACCAAACTGGTACAATATGTTTCAAGTCGCAGTAAACTGGGAAATGTTATTTGAATTCTTTTAATGTTATGTCCTCAAATATGTAATTCTTTATCTGCACAAAATCGTAAATGTAATAACACATATACAATTTATTCATTATTTTTATCAAAAAAATTTTGGAGGTGCCGGGCATCGATCCCGGTACCTCTCGCATGCTAAGCGAGCGCTCTACCATCTGAGCTACACCCCCGATAAAACACTTTACTCAGATGACAACGCTGCTTGAAAGAATCCATCAATACTTTCACTTGCCTAACCAATAGCAAATATCAAAGAACCGTTATGATCAGCGGTTGTGGTTTGTTGATATTTAAGCTGCTTTCGATAAATAAAATTCTGTCAACGCAGTTTTTACTATTGATATAAATTCTTTTATACTTTTTAAAACATATGCAATATATTTCTAAAATAATATCGGGAGTTTATTGAGATGTATCTCAAAACAAGTATATTTTTTCCTACTGAAGTCTTTGTTGGTTGAACAAAAAGAACTGAACTAAAGAAAGTTTTATTTAAAGTAAACGAAGAAAAAACATAGTACATGCTAAAGATCAGAAACATAAGAAGAGAACCTAGGAATCTCCGAATAAATAACCACACCGTACTTTCGAAGAAAGGCAAGCAGTTAAATATCTAAGTAGAGTAATAAAAGAAAACGTAAGCCACTGTTGTGTTGGAAAAAAACAATTCAAGAAGCATGGGAACAGAAGGCCAAAAAGAATGGAAACTATTATTATTTTTATTAAAAACTCTAACGTTATTATAATTTGACGCATGTATTTTACTGGCTAACTTATTAACAAGCAAATGTATGCTTACTGAATCTAATTTTGATAATCGCTGTTGCTTTTCTGAAATACTAAGTTTAAAAACATTTTTTTTAAGTTCTTGTAAATTCAATTTGTTTATCGTTAAAACAGATTAAAAGTATTGGTACAACTCGTGTAATGCGTTTTTACAATAGTCAATAATGTTTGATTCTGGCATATTTTCACGCAATTTTAATTGTCAAGTTAAATTCTAAACAAACATTTCCACAGTGGTTGTTTGTCCAAAAATAAATGGAAAACGTATACAAAATTTTAAGAAATTACTGAAATTTGCCTTATCTGATGTATCAAAAATTTAGCAGGGTTTTTGTCTGTAATTAGGTTCAGAGTTTCTGGAGATATGAATTTAAGAAAGAAATGACAGTGGCTCTACTTCACAAAGCGAGTAACTGTGGAATTAGCCATTACCAAATTAGCCAAATTCTAGATATAATAAAATTTATTTTGAATATGCTTTGTTCTCTCTCCAATTCAATCTTCAAACATGTTTTTGAAAATGCACGAATCTAGGATATTGTTCCGCCGCGGTGTTGCGGTTTAAATCCTCATTATCAAGAAAATAAATTCCTAAAAATAAAGCTAACTGTTTTGAAATATCAATTTGGTGCAGAAAAAGCACACCTGACGCCTCCACCAAAATGTCACGTTCCCGTTTATTTAAAATAAACTTGAAACATGCTCGTGTTTTGAGATATAATTTAATAAATAGGTTAAACATATTAGTTTAACAGTCCAAATTATATAAGTACATTTAAAACGAATGTAACATGAAAAACAATAACAATTTTAATTTATATTGTAATTAAACGTTCATAGAACCCTCAAAAATGCGGAGTCATGAAACAGAAATAGTTGCTGAACCTCTTGGACTGAAGTTGGAACTGATTTAGACTAAATTTTGCCTTATAAGGGTTCTTTGTAATTATTTGTCATGTGATGCAACTTCATGGATCATTTAGTGTAGTGTAGTCTAATCCTACTTTGACATTAAAAATGACGACATAAAAACAATTACTTTTAATAGTACATTAAGAATTTTGACTTTTTTGATAAGAAGTTGCAGCAAAGTATAGACTGAATTGAATATATTAAAACGTGTTTAACAATTTTTTATAAAATTTAGAAAATAATTTAAAAGTTTTTTCTGTTTCGTGACAATATCACATTCCTAATAGCAACTAAAACGAGCAGTGAACTTGTGTATCGTTATCCTAATGAACTATATACCTATATTTAAGGCAACATGTTACGTCTGTAATGTTATCGTCATGATCACTATCAATACCTGTATATGTAAGTGTTCAATTTAGATATTTAGCAAGCAGCAGTTATCTGTTATATAGATTAGAACACATATTGTGGAATCATTTGTCACATCACATTAATCGAAGCCACGTGTATAACATAAAACACGATGTCAGTTAAAGCGACTTTAGCAACCTTTTTTCTAATTTTCGTTGTAGTATTTGCTAACGAAGGTGGTCCTGAAGTAACTATCAACCAAGGTACACTTAGAGGTAAATTCCAGAAGAGCAGACATGGTAAAACATTCAGTGCTTTTACCGGCATTCCATATGCGAAACCACCTGTCGGACAACTTCGTTTCAAGGTAGCAAACATTGTTTATTAATAAATAACTAACACGCTAATTTATGACATATTCAGGTTTCAGTTCCTGCAGAACCATGGGAGGGAGTTTTTGATGCCACAAGACCCCACTCTGTCTGCCCACAACCGAATCTCTTTATAAAAAATAGTACCATTATAGGGGACGAAGACTGTCTATACTTAAACGTCTACACACCCCAGGTGAATTTAAATTTAGTAATTTTTGTTAAGCTAAATAATAACGTTATTGAAATTAGGAACATATTTTATTATATCTGATATCTAAAGATATATTTTAATGTATTTATAAAAATTTCGAATTTCTTCTGTTATAGCTTCCAGACACCGAGAAAAAACTTCTTCCTGTCATGTTTTACATTCATGGTGGTGGTTTCTTTGTTGGAAGTGCTAATTTCCAAGGGCCAGATCTTCTTCTGGACAAAGAAGTCTTACTAGTTACAGCAAACTATAGATTAGGTAAATAAATTCTGCTTCTATACGCTTCTTACTAGAACGAAAATTATGTTTCAGGCCCATTAGGATTTTTAACTACCGGGGACTTAAATGCACTAGGAAACGATGGTTTAAAAGATCAATATTTGGCAATTAAATGGACAAAAGATAATATCGCTAAGTTTGGGGGAGATCCTGACAGTATCACTGTTTTTGGACAATCGGCGGGTGGTGCTAGTGCACATTATCACATGCTTTCACCTCTTACAAAGCGTAAGCAATTATGTTCAAGGTTTACATAAACTTCGAAAATACTGTTTGTCGCAGATTTAATAAAGGGGGTGATAGCTCAAAGTGGAACTGCACTCGCTCAATGGGCTTTAATGCCTCATTTTCTATCAGCAAGAAGATCTAAAGTTTTAGCAGGCAACTTAGGTTGCCAAACGCGTTATATGGATGAAATGATGAAATGTCTCAATGAAATTGACGCACACGACATTATAAAACAAACCGCAATATTTGCGGTAAGTTATAATTGATTTTAAATTAAGTAGAGTGGCATACATTTAAAGTTTATTTGGCGAAAGTGCAATTATTACTGCACGAGCTTTGCCAATTTAATTAATACATTAAATAATAGCTTATGCACAGAGCTTAAATTTTCCAATATTTCAGGAGTGGGATATGGATCCGATTATACCATTTAAACCAGTAATAGAGGCAGATCTTCCTGGGGCATTTTTAGCGGAAGACCCAATTGACATAATTACATCAGGGAAAGCCGCAAATATTCCGTTAATTACAGGACTTACAACTGATGAAGGAGCTTTTAGAATAGCCAGTATGTGCAAATAGACAAAGCATGTTTTGAAGCTTCCAAAAATTTTAATTTTAGGTCTCTACAGTAATCCTGACTTAGTAAAGGAGTTTGATGAAGACTTTAAGAAGCTTGCACCCATTGTACTGACATATTCTGATAGCGCTGCAAATAAATATAGAGAAACAATTACCACAGAAATAAGGAAATTTTATTTCGGAAATGAGCCAGTAGAGTCTACTAAATCAAAATTTACTAAAGTAAGTGTTGTGGTTTTGTTATTTTTGTTTATATAAAATGAGTTAACGTTTCAGATGTATGGAGATGCATTATTTTTGGCAGGAGAAGACGTTGCTATAGAATTGCATGCAAAATTTTCAAAAAAACCTGTATATTATTATTTATTTGGATACAAGGGCGCTGCAAGTTTTTGCAGTATTTTTAACGATGGCATATCTGAGGAATTTGGTAAGAAATTTAAACGTGGACTATAAAATTACCTTTCAGACTTTATTCGCTTTGGTTTAATAATTTGTAGGAGTTTGTCATTGTGATGACCTTTTATACTTGTTCAATCAGGATTTGTTTTTCCCTAATTATAAACCTACAGAAACTGATATAAAGGTCGCTGACCTTATGACAACTCTATGGACAAATTTCGCAAAATACGGGTAATTATTATGTTATTAATTTTTTGAAGAGTTTGAACGAAGAATTTACTTTTAGAAATCCAACTCCAGAAGCAGATTCAGAAATTGCAGTTAAATGGGAACCTGTGCAAAAAGGAAAGCAAAACTATTACTTTATTAAAAGCGGTAGTGATGTGCAAGTGGAAGAAGGTTTATATTCCGAAAGAGCTACATTTTGGCGAAATTTACAAATGAATGTTAGAACTGCTAAAATTAGGGATGAGTTGTAGATTTGTTAAGGATTTCTCCAAACCAACTTGCCAAATTTGTTCTAAAAAAAAAAAAAAATAATATCATTGCACACCGACATCTGTTTTTCATTAAATGTCTTGCGTGTTTTTCCATGTTTTGTAATTATAAATAAACGATAGGATAAAAAAAACTGAAGTGTTGTTCTAGCAAATGATAACAACAAGTTATATAACGAATGTAGTGGTGTCCTTCAATATAATGAGTTGAGTTATAAATAAAATTGTTTTTTAATTTAAAAATCAAAAACTATTCTTAAAACTGGTTATTATATATTTATACTTAAATTAACGGACAACACATTTTTGGATACATATCAATACAGGGTGTTTCACGATGACCGTTCACGCAGAATAACTTTATTACTTGTATAGATATAAAAAACATTTTAATGTAGGTTGTATAATGAAGTAAGTGCTTTCTGTGGACACCACTAATATTATTATATTACTTCCGATTTAACCAAAAATAGTAAAATTATAATTATTTAAATTCCACTGTATCCTTTAATATGCTTATACGAGTATTAGAAAATTTCTGAGGAAAACACAGTCTACGAAGGTTTACTTAATTTGATCAACAAAACTGTAGATAGAAACAATGCATTTGTTTAGCAATAGCAAAACTTCCTATACTACAGAAACGCAAATTATTGTTTCTTTTGTAAATATCAACGGTGATCTGTTTCAAATTTTTTAAAACCCCAGGCGCTCTCGTGGAACGTGTGATATTAACATTGCTAACAGTGGTTTACATTTTTCCCAAAAATGTTCTCATGAAGGGGCTTGGGAATGTTACTTACATACTTGTATAGAGAAAAGACATCATCATCATCATCATCATAATCCATCCTCATATACCTGAAGGTGTCGAGGTCTTTCACTCCGGGTAGGCTCTTCGCTCGTGTAGTAGGAGGTAGTGGGCTTTTGGTCTTTAAACCACCACGCTCCTGAAGCTTATGCCACCCTTCACGCACATGTGTTTTATTTGTATGTTAATGTTGTGTGTGGCTTTGTTACTTGTCCTGGTCAGCCAGTACTCAAGGCAAGCGCCGTTAATTGTAACCCAACGTCGAATGGTTGCCGAGCTCGATACCGATCCACAGAATTACAGAAAAATTTTCTGCTTTTTCCGGGATTAGAACCGAGGACTCACGCATTGTGAGCCAGATCCTCTTACCCCACTAGCGTCTATCCCTTTGGACTACAATCGATCCTACCTCATCAAGGCCAGACTTGGTGTTAGTATGCCGTCAATCGGTGAGTGAATGCAAATTTGTCTTCGTATTTTTTCTTTAAAAATATAACTGCTATTAACAAATAACCTAGCGTAAACAGCAAAACGCAACAACAGTGTTTTAAAAAAAACTAGAAATTAAAAAAAAAATTGGCCCCAACCGAGACTCGACCCCACAACTACTTATGCAGTAAAACGGCGGTACACCCGAACACACCCGCATATCCATCTGTACCACTACGAACCTGGCGGTTATCGCTAAATAAGTGCCTATAGAATACGTGGGCAATAGAAATGCACAAATAGAAAGTCTGACCTCGATGGGATCGATTGTTGTCGAAGAAACTAGACGCTATTTCTTACCACTGGATCACTCGGACTATACCTACATAGAAAAAAGACAAAAAACTAACTCTGATAAGCAAAATAACATATATGGTGTAATGGTTCTGTTTTTTGATTACCTTCTGTTGAAATTTGGGTTTGTAGTGCACCTCAGCTAGCTCAGTCTCAACTTCAGGGCGATTCAGGTGACGGGTACTGGGTCACTTTTCCAGCACTTAAACTTTTCGCTCTCTCTTATTAATTTTGATGAATTAAACACCTAAATGCACTTTGCACGATTTTTTATTGCTTAACATTTAAAATTTAGGAAAACACACAAATAACCCTATCGGCCCTGCCTAGCTAATTAATCTAAATACACAACAATAAAACAAATATACAATCTTAATTCTAACTTATATTCTACTTAGCTTTAAATGGTGGTGCACGGCAAAGTCTGGCGTGGTTCGTGGAACAGGCGGTGTATCCCGCCGTAAGATCGCTGAGAATGGCGATAATAAGTAGAGTCGCTGCTGCGCTGTGCTGGGTGGATCATGGACTACCGACTTTCGCACACACACACACACACACTTGGCGTCAACGGCTGATTTCATTCAACTTTTTCTGGGGTGTTGATTTCGCGGCGCGACATTAACGCACCAAAATCACTTTTAAGCGCACTGCGTATAGTTAACGCCCACAATACTTCTTTTGCTAACAACGACGCTATTTTAGCTTCTACCGCTAACACCACCAACTGTAGTGGTCAGCTTGGTCCTCACCCTTCGACCGCTTGCCAGCATCTCTTTCAACCACCCTCACTCACAACGACGCTTTCTCACGCGTCCACGGCGTCCTGGGGGTACCGTTAGGTCAGTTCGCCGTTCTGGCGTCTCCCTACGTGACCAGAACAAAGAATCGGGCCTGACGATCAGTCGCCTACCCCAGCCATCCGACCAACACTTTTAGCAAATTCTTAAGTACAATGCTAAAGTGCACTTAGCGGCTTTGGCAAAAGGAATTTACTCAGAAAGCCTTATTCTGAAAACTTGAACCATTACAATGGTACCTATAGTTAAAAGAATCACGTTGAGTTGCCGCGCTTTCGGGTGTGATTTGCAAAAGTATTTAAATACAAAAAATTTTGCGACAAAAAAATTACTGTGATATCCCTCTGCGTTTAGAAAATAAGAAGGATGATAAAAGTGTTAACTCGCCCAATATAATAAACAATGAGAAGTTGATGTTTCGAAGTCTCACCCAAGTTATACTCTAATCGGAGCAGTATTTTTGAGCACCGCCGTTTGAGCGCTGCCGTTTGTGTACCGACTCTATGAGTGCCTGAACCATTGAGCGCCCGCTCTTTAGCGCCGGATGTTTGGGCGCTGGTATTTTATGTGAGACTATTACCACCTTGTAAATGAGAGTAAAAATCGACTTACAAATTGTGAAAATGCCACTTTAAAACACGATTAAATACTTTATTTTTTTAGACATGTGTGAGTTAATTTAGCGATTATAGTAGTAATGTTGTAACAAACACGACGATTCGTTTTTAAGGCAAACTATGGAAGTTTTGCTATCAGAGATAGATAGTAAATTAAATTTTGCAGTTAAAAGTAGCAACATAATATCAATTGTTGATAAATTTATTTAGATACATACTGTTTATGTAAAAAGCTGGCGCAGAACTGATTTTAACGGCTTGCGTAGAGTTTTTGTTAAGATTTGAAGCCGCGCGGCGGATTTAAAACGATAATCATATTTAATTATTAAAAGCAATAATAAAGACATAATACAAAAACATCAACGTTATTAGCAAAGATTTACTGGCGGGGCGGCTAAGAACTCTCAATTCGGTGAGAAGTGTGAACTTAGACACCTTTCTCAGGGTCCACGTTGTAACGGTCACTATGCGGCGATTTCAATATGGTACGTCCAACTCTCCTAGGAGAGATTCAAAGTTTACCTTAACAGAGACCATACAAAAATGGGTTACTGATTTCACGAGATAAAGTGTTACTAGCTTCCAGTATAGGTGCCTAAGAGCTGAGCAGCAGCGCATTCTCTAAAACAAGATCCTCGCTCCCTCGTCGTGGCTATTAATGTGCCAGTCACTACGTCTGGGTTACCCTAAGGGTTATAAATTTGTTTAAGTGATAAACTGGAGAGTTGGAAGCCGACGACGTAAGCAGTGTGGCTGTTGGTATTAAAAAATCTGGACTCTAAGAGTAGAATGCAGTTTGCCTGCTTACCCCAATTATCAAAGTGTCGATCCAGAGGGCCTGATCATTTGCACGCGCGATGCTTTTAAGGCACCGGTTACTATGATCAGACCGATTACCAAATTATTTGGGCGGTGCAAAGTCGACCAGTGCTTGGTTCTGAGAGTAGCCCAACTGGCAGCTTCGTCTGCTTCAAAACGTGCAACCAGTGACATTATTGGCTGGTGCCACAAAAACCGTCCGAACACGAGAGACAATTAGTAGCTCCAGTTTGCTCGCGGTGTAGGACCTGTGCAGACTAGGGTCGTTTTAGTGCGGCTTGGCGGGTAAGCTGCGTTTCAGCTTAGGAACTGATGTGCAGAATCAGTAGAGGCGGCCAATACAATTAATCTCTTTAGTTTAACATAGCAGCACCTAACGCGAGCCTGAATCCGTCACGTCCCTTTTTGGGTTGGAATGAGTTACGTTTAATCAGCGCGCCTGTCCAAATTTACAACGATTTAACAAGAACAAGCTACCAGGCTGCGTCAGATATTCAGATGCACGAGCCCATTTGGTCAACACCTTAATAGTGGGAGTGAACAGGCGACGTGCACCTGATCCCTAAGACCCTAGGGTCCCTAGTGTCAGCAGCCACATCACACCGTTCTCGAGCTGATCTTCACCTGCCAATATCATCGTTGGAGACCACCCAGTATATTGCCTGGAAAAATTTATAACCCGTAGGGTCACCCCAATGTAATGACTAGAACGCAGGCATTTGATAGCCACGGCCAGGGCGCGAGGATCCCATCACAGGGAATGCGCTGTCGGCTAGATGTTAGGTACGCATACTGAGGGTTAGTAACACTTCACCTCGTGAAATCACTAATTCAGTTCTCCATGGGCTTAATTAAAGGTAAACCCTAAGCGAGTGAAAGACGTACCAAGTTGAAATCACTGGAGTAACCGTTACAACGCCAATTCCGCGTAGAGTGTCTTGTTCACTTCTTTCACCTAAGTGAGGGTCTGTAGGGGTCTAGACCTACTCCCCCCCCCCCCCCAGTAGAGACTTAAGGCTCGCAGTCTAATGTCATGACTGGTAGCTTGTTCTCGGTGAAACGTCGCCGTCGTTAAGCTAGGCAAGCGAACTAATTGAGGGTAACGTAATCCAGCATGAAAGATAAATCAACGTGGACAATAATTGCTACACTTAAAAAATTTATATCAATAAAAATTAAATTATAATATAGAGATTGAAACAATACTTTAAATACAAATAACCTGAATTTATTAATTTTACATTATATGCTGCATACCAGCTAAGCATACGATCCATATAAGGTTCCTTATAGAAACTGTAATCGTACTAATTCCAATTGCCTATCTCTTGATAAAGTCGGTGGTATAAAGTACATTGGTCTAGCTATAGACCAACGCTTTAAGATATTATGAGTATATAAATACATCACCAGTAAGTGTACGAAGCTAATTAGTTCAATAATATTTACAGTTGCTTAGCGTTCTTCCTGAGTACCCTACACTGCAAATGGCTCAAAATCCTCTGGTTGCGTGGATGACTGTATAATATTTATGAATGAATACTCACATCTGCCATCCAATTACTGTATTGCATTCAGAGGACGTGTATTAAAAGTTATCTATAGAAATTCACCGATTTTAAGCAATTTATATATTTTTGCTAAATATTTGGCTAAAAAGTGCGCCCACAAGTATTTATATACCTATAAGCATATTATTATAAATATTTTATGTATTATCATTTTTTTTTTATTATCAATAAATTTACTTACTTATATCACAGTATAAATACCTGTATTTATTCTGTGGAAAATTTTACAAAAAGCCAAGCCTATAATGTTTTTGGGAAAGCGTTACAGATATACACTCTTACTTATTTTTATCCTTTGGACAACATGTTGGCTATGTATATTCATTACTGAAAAATAATAGTTTATTCTTAATTCTTATTTCTTAATTAAAGATTGCTTTTAGTACTTGTCATTTTAATAAATCAAATAATTAAGGTAATGAATTATTTTGCATCAGTTCACACATCAACCCAACAATGCATTACTAAATCATCATTATATCATTTGATTATATTCTTTTTAATTAGTTTTTTCACTAATTGGATCTATTATTATACTTCAATGCAAAACATATATTCGCAGTGTCAGCCTTACAAATGATCACAAACAGGGGCAAGCAAATAACTAAATTGAGGACTCTATTACGCTTTTAATAAACAAGATTGTTTAATTTGTGACCTTCGCAAACAACACCAGCATTGTGGCTAGTTTTAACTAAGTATACAAGCTACACAGTCGAAATGGATGCCTTGATGGTATTTTTTCTAATGTTCGCAACTGCATTTGCAAGTAATGAGGCTCCAGAAGTAGTAACAGAGCAAGGTTCTCTTAAGGGTAAATACGAACAAACTTGGAAGGGAAGGACAATTAGTGCTTTCACAGGAATTCCGTATGCAACACCACCAGTCGGTCATCTACGATTTAAGGTAATGAATAAATTAATTCAGGTTAAAAAAACGTTTTAAAATATTAGTAAGGACATTTTCACTGCAAAGTACCGTTTATACTTCAACATTTACATGAGTTGGCTGTGTTTCATAAAGTCGCAAATTTTCTTAAGTTTAGAAAAATTTTTAATTTTGTTTTGAAAATAATGGTTATTAGTCTTTATAAAGTTTATTAGAAGTAATTTTTTGTAAAACTAAACATACGCTAATAATAATATGTATTGTACTGTGGTTTTTAGTCAATTTCTTAACGTAAACATTACTTTAACGTATTTATTGTGAAATTTATTTAAAAATGTTGATGAAAGCTAAACACATGACTTTTTTTCTCAGCCAACCCTTAATAACGAATTTGCAAAAAAAACATGTTACAGTTTGCGTGAAGATATAAGCAAAGTAATTTATAATGAGTATCTGTATATAAAATACTTAATCACTTTAACAATATCTATTTATTTAAACCTTATACGTATTTCGGCATGTTTACATGCCATTGTCGAAGGTTATATGAAAGTAAACAGTTAGTGTTGTTATAGCAATAGAACTTTTTTACTTATCTTGGTAATCGTCTGCAGATGACTTGATTTCTTATTTCAAAATGTCCAGTAGAGGAGAATTTAACAGATCAATTTGCTCATTCATTAACGGTACAGTTTTTAAATGTTTGTGAATTTCAAAAGCTTCTAGTATATCTAATTTACGTTTATCATCACAAAAGTGTAAACATTTTATGGTGTTATTAGATGTCATTGAATGATTTTGTTCTAGTAAGTGTTTAGCGTAATTGGATTTATGTGGGTGTTTGTATTTGTAACAACGTACGTGTGCTTTATACCTAATATCAAAATTTCTAATTGTCTGGCCTATATAAACCGAATTACAATGCGAACAATTTAATTTGTAAATGCCTGATTTTAACAAATCGTCTGTTTTTGATTTTGCATTAAACAAAGTATTTAAGATGTTCCTAGTTGTTTTAAAGCTTACTTTATATTTATTTGTTTTGTTTATAATTTTAGCAATTTTTTCTGATTTCTCGCCAAAATATGGGATCGAAGCATATTTAATTGTATCGAATGAAGTTAGGATATTCGGATAAATTTTTTGAATGGCTAATTTATAATCTTTTTCTTTAATTAATGTATCAATAAGTTTAGTATTATAACCATTACTGTATGCAATTTGTTTAATAAATTGCATACAGTAATGGTTATAATACTAAACTTATTGATAAATTAATTAAAGAAAAAGATTATAAATTAGCCATTCAAAAAATTTATCCGAATATCCTAACTTCGTTCGATACAATTAAATATGCTTCGATCCCATATTTTGGCGAGAAATCAGAAAAAATTGCTAAAATTATAAACAAAACAAATAAATATAAAGTAAGCTTTAAAACAACTAGGAACATCTTAAATACTTTGTTTAATGCAAAATCAAAAACAGACGATTTGTTAAAATCAGGCATTTACAAATTAAATTGTTCGCATTGTAATTCGGTTTATATAGGCCAGACAATTAGAAATTTTGATATTAGGTATAAAGAACACGTACGTTGTTACAAATACAAACACCCACATAAATCCAATTACGCTAAACACTTACTAGAACAAAATCATTCAATGACATCTAATAACACCATAAAATGTTTACACTTTTGTGATGATAAACGTAAATTAGATATACTAGAAGCTTTTGAAATTCACAAACATTTAAAAACTGTACCGTTAATGAATGAGCAAATTGATCTGTTAAATTCTCCTCTACTGGACATTTTGGAATAAGAAATCAAGTCATCTGCAGACGATTACCAAGATAAGTAAAAACGTTCTATTGCTATAACAGCACTAACTGTTTACTTTCATATAACCTTTGACAATGGCATGTAAACATGCCGAAATACGTATAAGGTTTAAATAAATAGATATTGTTAAAGTGATTAAGTATTTTATATACAGATACTCATTAAATATGGACTTTAACGAAGTAAAGCTGGAATTGATAAATAAAGTAATTTATAATTTAATGTTATTTTATGTGTTAAGCCTCCAGTTCCCGCCGAACCATGGAACGAAATTTTAGATGCTTCAAAACCTCACCCAATGTGCACTCAAATGGATCTTCTTCAGAATGATCACACAGTTAAAGGCCAAGAAAACTGTCTTTACCTAAACGTCTATACACCTCAGGTTATTATTCATTATTTGTGCATTTCACTTAAGGTCCTACGCTGCCTACTGACTTGAATAAATTTATCCAAATACGCACTCACACACGCACGCACACACACGCGTACAATCGCGGGCTATATATTTTGAGACATATCCACCAACCAATTTGTGGCAGCTTTAAAGTTTTGCATTGGAATGACTTCTTTTTACTCCCGTTAGGTAACAGCACCGATCAGATTTTTGATACAATCTATTTGAAGGCAACGCACTCGTTACAAAAGAAGATGTCACAATTATGGTTTACAAAAAGTGTATAATAATAGTATGCAAAACGTTTCTAAAATTTATAGTGGGCCAGCGGGTGGTCTAGTGGTTAAAGTCCCAGGCTTTGAAACTAGACTCTCAACGGCAGTAGGTTCGAGTCCTCTGCCCGCCGTAAATGTTTCTGAATAAGTTAACTCCGGCGGGTCCATGGATGGTGTGCATGTTGGGTTGCATGTCTGTCAGGGGTGGGGTGCATGTTAGACCGGTGAAAAAGCGCTAAGGGCGTTGAGCCCGGGTAAGGGGGTGGGATGGGAATCCTTTAAAAAAAAATTTATAGTAAAGAGTGAGTACAAGTGTGTATCTAGGATACCACATTTATTGTCTATGTATGTGTATGTGATACTATAACAGTCAGTCAATTAGGCCGCTTCATTCGCATAGTATTCGTGGATTTCTACTGCAATTTCCAATTTTTACATTCAACTTTCTTGAGTTTTTGATTAACGAGTCTATTCCAATGAAACAGCACTTGCAATTAGAGAGTTGTGTTGCCCGCACAAAATCTTTTTATGTAAATTTGGTAGCGCATGTATGTATTCGGATAAATTTGCTGAAGTCAGCCGGCTTTACGGGCACACATAAACAGCAAGCACTAGACAGTTTCTACGCATCCGCACAAAAGTGTCTGTGCGTGCGCGTAAATTCTAGTCAGTACGCAACTTAACAGACAAATTAATATGGTTGCAGTCAGTACCTAGATTGCCGTGCTTTTGCAAAAATATTTTTAACAATGTAACTACCTACATATCTGTGCTTTAGTTACCAGATGCTAACAAGGAACGTCTTCCTGTTATATTCAACATCCACGGCGGTGGTTTAATAAGTGGACAGGCCAATTTGTATGGGCCTAAGATACTTTTAGATAAGGATGTAGTACTAGTGACAGCAAATTATAGACTTGGTAAGTAGCTACATGTAACTTACCGTATCTTACATTCACATTGTACCCATATATCGGTATATCTGTCACCTTTTTAATTTAAACCATTTTGGGAATCTACTTCAAATGATCTTATTAAATAAAGCACATTAAAAGGTGCCTTTGTGCGAAAAATGTTGCATCAAGACTGAAAATGATATTTAATATTTTTCGAAAGGCTGAAGGTAGAATGCATCATTGTGCCTACGCATTGCCATAATTGCCAATGGAGCTTATTACTACTCAGTTAAAGGCCGACGGACGTAACCTTTAAATAAATGCTATTTACCAACTAGTTCTTTTTGAACAGTTGTTTGCACACCAGCCTTCTATTTCTACTTTTAAAACCTGTTTAATTTACTTTTGCTACCACATGACACAAACACTAAAGATTCAGAATGGCCAAAAATTGCTGACTGCGACAAAATGTACAGCTGTAGAATTAGAAAGCACTGGGAGTTTGGCACGTTACAAATGACTGTTATAGTTATGCCCGATGAGAGTACTTTGACTTGAACTAACGCTAAAATGACAGGCAATGATAGATTTAATGCCGGCAATGTTGAATGCACACCGGATAACGTAAAATTTTAGGAAAAAGCTATATTCCATAACAAGATTTTGGTTTGGTGCGCCATATCTTTAACTGGTGTTGCAACGGGAGGTTAGATGTCACCGTATATACGCAAAGATGGCTTCCAAAATTACTACAATTTATTCGAACGCACCACAATGACGATGACATCATGTCCTGGCCCGACCTGACATATCATTATGCCTGAATAATGACACAGTGGTTGATCACGAATAGTATACCGTTTGTGTCCAAACATGATAACTCTCTAAATGTACTTACTACAAGCGCGTCTCTTTAAAATTTTTTTAGGTTTATGACAATACTTGGGAAACTGAAAACAAGGAGCAGTTAAGTAGGCGTATTTATTGGAAGATGATATTGTTGATATTTTAGACATCAAAGACTGATTTGTCAATTCAATAGCAAACTGCGTGCTATAGCGGAGCGTAAACCCTCATCTATAATTTATTTGCATAATTTTATCTTATAATAGATGTTATGGAAACTCTTATTTCACAGTTTC
Organism: Ctenicera cuprea; assembly: GCA_958336395.1. Lineage (NCBI taxonomy): Eukaryota > Metazoa > Arthropoda > Insecta > Coleoptera > Elateridae > Ctenicera > Ctenicera cuprea. Next base: position 26,728,821 of record OY284487.1, on the reverse strand, counting down.
AATAAAAGTTAAATCCGAAATCATTACATGTTAACTTTTTCCCAAAACTTTTGTTACATTGTTATTATAAATTTTGGACAAGTTTATTAATGTTTACAGCGTCTATTCAGTTTTTAACTTGCATTGGATCACCTGGACTGCCTTAACTTTCGCACGTGTAAGTGTAATCGGAAGGATATTAATGAGCTCGCAATTCATCTACAATTTGCCGGGAAAGAAAAACCGTATTTATCTGCTGCATTTTATAAACGAGCACAGTACAAATCGGATTTCTCATTGCTGGATCGCTATTAATAAAAGTAATTAGAAAACTAAACAAGTTCTGTTGCATGAACTGAACTTCTTGCTGCGAATCTCGTTAAGTATACGACCTTCTTGGAATGGTTATCAAGGGAGTTTCTTTATTTTTCTTTCCAAATTTACTGCTAATGATTTGTACCTACACATTAACGTCGTGTCGGGTATGAAAGTACGTTAAAACCATTCAACCGCATCTTTTAGAATGTTGAGTAATTTACAGGATCAAAATAAGTTAAAAATTTTTAACGCCGAAATTAACTCTTTATTCACTGGTTTGGTATGGAAGTGTGTTGAAACCCTTCAGCGGCGACTTCCGAAATTTCAGCTAATTAACAAGGTTATGAAAAGGGGTCAAAGTCACTTGGAACTCTTCAACGCTGACTTTAACGCGTTTTAGGAATAGACGCGCGTGAAACTGTTTACAGCAGACGTCGAGTGTTTAGATTAGGGAATATGGTTAGTATTTATCGATTTCTGATTCTGAATTGCATTTGACTGGTACTGGTGCTAGGTGAATTCTCCTTCTCGGTTCACTGAATAAAGTGCTGATACCTGGAGCTGGTCGGGTATTTTTCGGGCTGCTCTAGTCGGGTTGGTAGTGAAAACACAAACTAGACCTGCTGGCCTGGCTGTTGTCGAAATACAATCTAGCGGACTGGCTTCCCAGAAAACTCGTTAAGTGTCTCTGGGTCTGAACTTGTACCGATTGTTGTCGACTAAATGATTTTTCATTGATCTCGGCATACTAATTTATACCCTTAATATCTACCCTTTGCACGGATCGGTCTCGCGTCTAGTACTAGTGGCGACAGCAGCGCGTCAATTTGCAAACAAATAAAAATATTTGCTGATTTTAAATATTATGCTTGTTAATTTCTTTTTCTTTTTGAGCTCGTTACAACTGGCCAAACGTTGCTGATTGCAGCAGTTTAAGTAGCAATCAAACCTATATACGGATATTGTCTTCATACTAATGACAACATCACATTATATCTTGCAAACAATGTCACTTAATTTAAGTAATTGAAATTAAAAAAACTCTTTCTATTACTTTTTCGTAGCTAACGATTAAAAAATTCTTTTCGCGCACTTTCCATCTTTCTTATGGTTTTCGTCCAATTCCGTTTTAATGATAAGATTCTTTTTATTGCAATTTTGTCCCAAGATTGATTATGAATTATGTTGTCTGATAAGTTACTTCTGCTTTCGAATATTGTAAGAGCGTTAACAATTAAACAATAATTCTAAAAAAGCATCTCTCATTATTTTATTTATAATACATTAACTGTCTTGGTTTACTATCTTTTTGAAAATTGCAACATTTTTATCATTGACCTTTTACAGGTGCTCTTGGATTTATAACTACGGGAGATGAGACAGTACCGGGTAATAACGGTTTAAAAGATCAAAATTTGGCTTTAAAATGGACAAAAAAACATATAGCTAACTTTGGTGGTGATCCAGATCGCATAACAATATTTGGAGAATCAGCTGGTGCCGCTTGCACCCATTATCACATGCTGTCGCCTCTTAGTAAAGGTGTGTGCATTACTTCTTGAAAATACAAAAAAACAATTATGTATTTTTGTAGACCTAATAAGCGGCGCCATTTTTGACAGTAATAGTGCTCTTGGGTTGTTAGCTTATGCTCCAATAGGTCAAGGTGTAAGAAACACAAAAAAACTGGGAGAGTTTCTGAATTGTCCTACCAACTCTAACCAAGAAATGATTGAATGCTTAAGAGAGGCTAATGCGCATGACATTGTAAAACAGGATGTAAAGTTCGTGGTAATGTAAAATTATATTATGACAACAACTGAATTAATCTTAAAATGTTATCTTTGTAAGGAATGGAGCTATGATCCACTGACGCCTTTCAAACCAGTAGTAGAACCGAATATAGAAGGAGCATTTTTAGCAGAAGATCCTATAGATGTAATTAAATCTGGTAAAACTGCGGAAGTTCCCATTATAACAGGTTTAACTACTGAAGACGGCACCATAAAATCTACCTGTATGATTAATTATTATTTTTTTTCAACATTTTAGACGTAAAAGTATTTTAATATTTTAGATCTATACAGCAATCCTAATTTTATAGAAGAATTAAACAAAGATTTTAACAGAATAGCTCCAATTGCTATGCAATATCACGAAACTGCCGCTGATAAAAATTTCGTCAGCAAAAAGATAAGGGAATTTTATTTTGGCAATCGTAAGATCGACGAATCTACCAAATCTGAACTTACCAATGTACGCAAAGAAAGTTTAGATTTCTGTTCCTATTTTAATCAATGTTTTTCAGATGTTTACGGATTCTTGGTTTCTTTTAGCACAAGACACTGCTGTACGATTACATTTAAAATACTCTAAAAATCCCATATATTATTTTCTATTTGGTTACCGAGGTACCAACAGTTTTGCAAGTGTATATGGAGACGATCCGTATGATTATGGTACGTTTAAACAAGTAAGACTTGAGTATGAGACTTGACAATGTTTGTATAATTCTTTAGGAGTATGTCACGTTGATGAACTTCTCTATTTGTTTAACTTTGATGATGTATTCCCTGATTATAACCCCAGCAAGTCAGATCGATTGATGATGGATCTAATGACCACCATGTGGGCAAATTTTGCAAAAACGGGGTAAGTTTGCAGCTAAGCAAACTCTTCAATTTAATTATAATTGTTACTCAATTCCAGTAATCCCACTCCAGAAGGCGATTCATTCATTCAAGAAAAATGGAATCCGGTACAGACTGATCGATTAGAATATTATTTTATTAGAAATGCTACGAACCTCAAAATGGATGAAAACCTGTACGGAGATAGGGCAAAATTCTGGAGAAACCTCCCAATAGATTTCCGAAGAACCAAAATTGGAGGTGACATCTAAAACAAAGTATTTACGAGTATAAAATAAAAAATATCTCTTGTGACCAGTAATATAGCCAATCAAATGTAATTATTAGCTTCTTAGTTATGGTCATAATGCAATCTTATGTAAGCGGAATAAAATATAATAAACTTAATAGCAACTTTGCATAATTTCTCTGTTAATAATATTAGAGGCTGTATTCCTTAATTTAATGATTACTGTTGCGTGTAAAAATAGCAAACTAAATTGTTACTTAAATTGAAAAGTTTAACAACAAAAATGCATTACACACACTACACAAATGCTCGTAACTTGGACTGCTTGGGTAGTATGCTATATTTAATGCACATTTATAATTTTAGCATCATTAAAATTTGAATAGAAGTTAATGTTCATTTTTTTAATGTAACATTGCCAAGGTTTGTTTAAACGATAACATTAACATATGAAAAAAATGCCAACCAAAAGCGCAGCATTAATAAGTTTTTTGTTTCTGACCTACTGTTATGGCACAAATCCTCCTGCTAAGAATTTTGTGTTTTATTTTGTTTGTTTATATAACCGCCATCAACTTTTACAAACAACAGTGTCTGCCTGGTTTTGGCACTTCACAATCTTTCATAAAATCATTGATTTCGTGTAGTAAAACTTAAGAACAACCTTAGAAGGTTAATGTGTAGTAAAGAGGCGAGACGAGTTATAACTCAACAATTTAATTTCAATTTTTTTGATAGTTTTAGGTAGTAAGAAAATAATATACATAAAGATAATGAAGGCCCGCGGATTTCCTCGCAGTGTATGTATTAATTAGCTCTAGTTAAAAAATAGTAGATTGTTTTACAAGTAAAGAAAAGTGGTAGTTTTCCAGTGAGTGTAAATGTTTAATTCACGAGCGAGCGAAGCGATCGAGTGGATCAATTTTTACCGAGCTGGAAAACGCACTTTTCTTACGAGTAGAACATGCTATTTTTTCGTGCACTTAATGGAAAAAAATTAAATAAAATACAACTATTAAATAATAAATTTAAAATTTGGCATATTTAATGAAAGAAGCTATCTAAGATCTCTGTGTTGTTGACAAGGTAACAAAACATCGCAACATCGACTAATTAAACGAGGCTTTTTAATTTTGCGAATTAAATCAATCAAATGAAGATTATTCTGATATTTTAAAAGCAGTTACAGAAGCTAGCTTAAATTTACTCGCCACAAAATCAAGTGAGAAATACGAAAAATGTTACGAAGCATTTTGTTGGTGGAGAATGGAGAAGAAAGTGGAGGGAATTAATGAAGATATTTTAATAGCTTATTTTTTACTTTTTACTTATTAATTATATTACTTTCCAATACTAGTTTTTACGTATTGTTATGGGCTAAGACTCTTAAATCTTCAACATTGTGGGCGGTTTATTCGATGTTGAAAAGCACATTGCAAATTAATGAATATGTGGACATTTCTGTATATAGAAAGTTGCTTGCACACCTAAAACGTCAAAATGACGGATATGTTGCAAAAAAATCTAATGTTTTGACGATGGATAATGTGATAACGTTTTAAACTAAAGCTCCTGATGATTCATTCCTTTTGATCAAAGTAGTATTAATTTTTGCTCTGCATGGGGCATGTCGCAGTGATGAACTACAGCAAGTGCCACCTAACCTTGCAAATTTTAGTGGGCTTTGATTCGGCTACTTCCGCTTTGTTTCGTCGGTAGTCGTAACTTAAACTAGCTCTAATTGGCCGTTGGACAGTGTGGTACACTCTACTAAAAAGTGAAAGTCAATTTATTTATGGTTTACGAATAATTGTGATTTTTTGACAAATTAAAAGGCCGTGCGCCATAAGGTTAGAAACAGTTTGCTTTGAGAAGGGATTAACGATAATTTAGGTTACGTATAAAAAATACAGCAAAGAAACTAGAAAAGTAATAAAAAACCTTGCTTTTGCTTGAGAGTGTAACGGCTTCTCGCCTTTTAAACTTATCGTCATTTTTTTTGCAAGGTTAAATGGCACTTGCTGTACGTATGTTGAAAGTTGATGACATAGAAGATGCCGGATCTGTTTTGGTGGTAACATTACACGACACAGAAGCGAAGAAAAAACGTGTCTTTACAGTTACTTCAGTAGGAGATATTAGTGGAATAGCATTATATCGAAAATATTTCAGTTTAACACCAAGTATTGTTGACCATCGTAGGTTATTCATATTATGTTACCGTAAAGGCAGATGCACTGTACAGCCAGTTGGTATTAATACTTTCTACGGTATGCCAAGCAAATTTGCAGAATATTTGAAACTTCGAAACGCCAATAGTTATAGCGGACATTGTTTCCGAAGGACTTCTGCGACTTTACTTGCGGACAGCAAGGCTGATATCCAAATTTTAAAAAGGCATGGAGGATGGCGTTCGAGCACAGTCGCCGAGGGATATGTTGAGGAGAGTATCGAAAATAAATTAAAGACTTCAAGAATAATTCTTAACCGCCGGCAGAACGTTAATGAGCAACCTTCTACTTCAAGAGGAAATTTTAACGGCCAGCAGAACGTTGGTGAGCAACCTTCTTCTATCGCAATTTCTTATCCCCAGTCAACAGCAGCATCAAGCGAAGAAGTTAGCATTTCATCAGTTTCTGATTTCCAGTCAGTGGCATCTTCTTCTGGCATAACATTTAATAATTTGAATAATTGTATATTTAATATTTATACTAATAAGTTAAATGAATAAAATGTGGTCGTTGCTATGTAGAAAAGTGTTGCTAGGTCGTTGCGATGAAGAAAAGTGTTGCTAAGGAGAAAAGTGGCACTTATCTTTACTGTTTTCTATTAAGAAAAGATGTTCTTTGCCAATGAGTACACGAAAAACGCATTTTTCATTCTTTGCATATTTTTGATAACCCGTTAAATAAACCATCTATATCGATTTTTAGTCCAATATCCGCTGTAAGGCGGGCGGTTCCGTTCTTACTGTTCTTATACGGTAAGCGACATCGTAGGGTTGCATATATAAATTGTTTTCTTAGAAATCTAACATACGGTAAAATGAAAGAAGAGCTTAAGGCAAATCGAAAACCTTTTAACTGAACTCTCTCGCTTCAAAATGGCGGCCTCTACAACTTTTTGAAAATCTTGACGTTAACGCACATTTACTCGAAAAGTAGTTATCTGTTCGAGATTAACTACAACTTGGTTGAGGGCTCTTTGTGCGCAGTATACGATGAAACAAAATTAATTTCGAAAATCTGAAAACGATCGCACAAAATTCTTCAAAATCTTAATAAAATTTCAAAAAAATATTATTTAAAAAGTGCCCACACGATTTTTTTAAAACTTTGTAGTCTGTTAGAACGGAAGATTAGCTACAATTTAATTTTTTTCTGAAAGTTATAATTTTACTGTAGAGCTTTCTATGAGTTTGGGTGGATGAAATAGAAGGCGCCCTATATAGCTTGTTTTCTTAGAAATCTAACAGTCGGTGACATGTAAAACGTCATAATTATAAAATTTACACGTTTGCAAATACGGCAAGTATTAATATCTAGTATTGAAAAGTCCACTCGAAGTCCACACTTCAGCTTTATTTGTACTAAAATCTAGGGGAAAATTGTAGTAAACGTGGTCAAAATGCACTGAAGATCCAGATTCCAATATAACCTTAAATTCAGTGAGTATACAAATTATTTATTGATTACATTTTTCAATAGTTTCCATTGATAGAATTATTTTTCAAAGCCGAGTTAATGGCTTTTAAAATAATGGCGTCCAAAGAAAATGGAATCTCCACCATTTTTAATGGCCGCCATTTTGGAATACACCATGAATCAAAAAAGCTGCCTTGATTTTTTGCAGCCTTTAATAAGTCTTAAACAAAATTTAACAGGTAAATTTCTATACATGAGTATCCATTCTGTTTGTTGAGCCAATTTTAGAACTGATTTTTAAGGGATTGCTGGATTCTTTGTTCGACATCTTGTTTGTTTTTTTACTACTTTACAAGTGACCTTCCTGTATTATGATTAAAATCTCTGCACATGCAAACTTGCTAAAAAAGCTATTGACCGTTGACCATTCGCATTGCAAGTTACACACAATTTTGAAAGAAACTTGCAAGGATTAAATTTTATGCTCAATAAAGACGATTAATTTAAATAATATGTAATTCAGAATATATTAACTCACAATAAAAAGAAAATGAAAACAACAAAAACAAATACCTAACAGGTCATAGTGATAGAATCAGATCAAAAGAAAACAATGCTAATTTTAGAATGTTTATCAGAGTCTACATGATTTATTGTATTTTTGATCTCGCACTTAGAAAACAGTATACTGCACTCGAAGTTCAATTTGAAAAATTCAACTTTTAAATAATAAAATGATTTCTAAGGATTAAAATTGTAGTTTATCACTGAAACGCTAAAGAATTATACAGGGTTGGACAAAAGTACGGAACTATGCAAATATCTTTATTACAGCAACCGCGATTTTGACAAAGTTATCTACATCAAGATTTCAATATACGGCGGATACAATGAAAGTATCGGAGGTTCAAAAGGACTTCCGGCTTAGCCGGAAATGCTATTAACTATTTTATTTTTAGTAAAACACCTTGTATATTTTTTGATATATCGATAGAATATTTTTTTTGCAAGTTCAGTGATATAAGGTTTCATGCCTTTGTTTTCAATAATTCTAGATATATTGAACAATAATATCTCGTAATTGTTATCTAGCAGCTCATGAAAACAAAAGTATGTGAGAAGCTTAAAATGTTGTCAAATATGCTTGGTTCGTGTTGTGTTGTTTTGATGTTCGATAGATTGAGCAGTGTGGTGGCAGTAATTAATTAATTAATTAAGGAAAATTAATTAAAACTGCTGAATTTAACATCATAAATGGTTCAATTAACAGAAGAGAACGAATTCAAACTTTAATTATGGTTGGTTTTGGTGAGCGTTTTAGAACTCAGCAAAAAGGTTTGTACTTTATTTAACAATCTGCAATCTTTCTGTTAACTGAACTATTTCTGATATTACATTCAGCAGTTTTAATTAATTTGGTTAATTTTTTGATTACTGCAACCAGACTGCTCAATCAATCGAACATCAAAACAACACAACAGGAACCAAGCATATTTGACAACATTACATAACTTTTTAAGCTTCTCACATTCTTTTGTTTTCATGAGCTGCTAGATAACAATTACGAAACATTATTGTTCAATAACTCTAGAATTCAAGAAAAAGATTTTGGTTTCAACTATAGCTAGGATAGACCACGACATGTTTCGTTCTATTGGAACTCAATGGTAGCTAGGTTTGCGTCTACCTGATGAGTTCCAATAGAACGAAACATGTCGTGGTCTATCCTAGCTATAGTTGAAACCAAAATCTTTTTCTTGATTTACTTTTGCAACACGGCGTTTCGTGTGCTGTGCCTAGAGGCCGCTAGTGATTGTAGATACTCGCTTAGCGAGTTCCTTTCACAACTATATATCGGTTTGTTGCTTTGCAACTTTTCTCGTCGCACATTAGAGGGCATTACTTTGTAATTCCCCTGTCATAACTCTAGAATTACTGAAAATAAAGACATAAAACCTTATATCACTGAACTCACAATAAAAGTTCTATCAATATACAGAGTGTTTAAGTTAAAATAAGAAAATTGATAGCATTTCCGGCTAAACCGGAAGTCCTTTTAAACCTCCAATACTTTTATTGTATCCGCCGTATATCGAAACCTTCATGTAAAAAAATTTGTTAAAACCGCGGTTGCTTTTTTAAAGATATTTGCATTGTTCCGTACTTTTGCTCAACCCTGTATATAAACGTCTAAATTATAAAATAGCAAAAAACAAATTTTCAAAATTTTGATTGAAGATGTCACTCTTACAACGCAGCCTACTTATACGACACTGTTGTAACGTGAAACAGCTACGAAAATAAAATTGGCAACAGATGAATTATTGAAAATATATTAATGTAACATTAGCAATCAATGAAATTATTGTATTATTTAATCAAGAACAATTTACTAGACATTCTACTTCAACTGATTAACGCTACTAGAGAATACCGCATATCAGTTTTTACAATCTTTTGCAGATAGAGTATTAAATTTAAAAATACTTTGTCACACTGGAACTTTGTCACACATGCAACGCAGAAAAAACCTTTTTCAAGGTCAACAGTGATTAATACTTAGATCTAGTTTTACCTTTCTCACTTTACAAAGTATAACTATGGGGTATATACAGTGCCGGATTAAACCCTGTGGAAGCCTGTACGCAGTGGAACTCTCGGGGCCTTCCTCGCAAATTATTTCTTAAAGGTTTTTTAATTTTACCAACCAACAATTTTAATAAACCAATTTTATTACACAAAAACAAACGTTAACAATTATTCATCTTATTAAATAAATTAACATATTATATTATTAAACAAAAATTATTAAATATTATTAAACAATAAATAATTAAAATTATTTGTTTCAGTCAATATGTAATTTGTAATTATTCTTCAAGATTAAATTAATATTAATTTAATACGTCGCCGCGGACCGCGGGGCCCCTAAATGGCGTGGGACCCATAGGCTGGTGCCTACTCTGCCTATTTAGTAATCTGGCACTGGGTATATACTGTGATCGTCGAGTAGGATTTGGAGCACATGCGATCGATCATTCAGCGGAGTTTATTTACATTATATTGCAATCTTATTACATCACATTAACAGATTTTCAAATTATAAAACATGTATGTTTATATACCACCAGAATTTTGACTAAATACTGATATTTTTTGACTGATATTCAACATTTTTAATCAAGATTTCAGTTATCTTGGTAAAATGTCTTAAAAACAAGTTTGTTGACCTTTTAACAACCTGAATTGAGTTTAAACAGAAAGATAAAACAACAATTTTATCACAAGTAGCAAACATACAAATACAGCTCTTATTACAAATAATTGAATCAATTTGTGACCGTTTTCAGTTCTACTCGTATTGTGTTCAGCTTCTAGATACTAACAGTTACAATGTATACATTTGTCATACCAATTTGTTTAATGTTTTATGTTATGGTGTTGGCTACTGAAGATGCTTTGCATATAGAAATAAAACAGGGTTCTCTTAGAGGAAAATACCAGCAAACTTGGAAAGGAAAGCCTTTTAATGCTTTCACAGGAATTCCTTATGCAGAGCCACCTGTTAATGGACTTCGATTTAAGGTAATTATATTGTTCTTTTATTTACATTAAAATTTAATTAGTCTTATAATGACTTGTAGTTTTCTTGATTTCCTATTCAGCTCTCTACAAATAGAAATTACCCATAACTCTATGCATTATTCAGAAACATTTTATGATTGGTTAACTATTAAACTTAATCTATCTCTTAAAAAATAATAGGGATTACGTCATATCTGTGTTGTTTTTCAACAAATTACACATTATGTGAAGTAAACTATATTTGCTTTCAGCCTCCAGTTCCTGCTAGACCATGGAAAGGAGTTTTAGATGCTTCAAAGTCTTCAGCAATGTGTCCTCAAATAAATGTCTATTTGAGCGACTACACAGTAAAAGGAGAAGAGGATTGTCTTTACCTCAACGTATACACTCCCCAGGTACTATTTTCTCTTTATTAAAACTCTTGATATTACAAGAATAAATTTTATAATTTTAATTTCAGCGTGTTTACAACTTAATGTTTTGATTTATAAATTTTACTTTACTTCCTTGAAATCTATATTTATTGATTATAGGTATATAAAATACTTAATTACTTCACCAATATTTATTTATTTTAACATTATAATTGCATATAGTAATGTTTATGATACTAAACTTATTGATACATTAATTAAAGAAAAAGATTATAAATTAGCCATTCAAACAATTTATCCGAATACCCCAACTTCATCCGATACAATTAAATGTGCCTCGATCCCATATTTTAGTGATAAATCAGAATAAAATTGATAAAATTGTAAACAATACAAATAAATATAAAGTAAGTTTCAAAACAACTAGAAACATCTTAAACACTTTGTTTAATGTAAAATCAAAAACAGATTATTTGCTAAAAACGGTCATTTACAAATTAAATGGTTCGCATTGTTATTCGGTTTATATAGGCCAAACAATTAGATATTTTGATATTAGGTATAAAAAACACGTACGTTGTTACAAATACAGATCCCCACATAAATCCAATTACGCTAAACACTTACCAGAACACAATCATTCAATGATATCTCATAACACTATAAAATGTTTACACTTTTGTGATGATAAACGTAAATTAGATACACTAGAAGCTTTTAAAATTCACAAATATTTAAAAACTGTACCGTTAATGAATGAGCAAAGTGATCTCTTAAATTCTCCTCTATTTGGACATTTTGGAATAAGAAATCAAGTCATCTGCAAACGATTACCGAGATCAAATCACCAAGTTCTATTGGTGCTATAACAACACTGACTGTTTACATTCTAATATAACCTTTGACAATAGCATGTAAACATGCCGAAATACGTATAAGTTAAAAATAAATAAACATTATTGAAGTAATTATGTATTTTATAAACCTATAATTAATTAATTTTTTTAACTAGTGATTATTAAAATTCTTATTTACTAAAATACAGTATCATTTTAGTTGGCAGACTCCAAGAAGGAACTTCTCCCTGTTATGCTTTATATTCATGGAGGAGGTTTTATGTCCGGAAAATCTGATTGGTATGGGCCCAATATTCTTTTGGATAAGCACATTGTTCTCGTTACAATAAATTACAGAGTTGGTAAGAAAAAACGTTGTGTTAGATTTTAGGACAGTAGACGTAATTATGTTGTCTAAAATTTTGTAATTGTGGATGATGAATCAGATGGTTTAGTCAGTCAGTGTCTACAGTCTGGGGTTGTAATGACACAACGTTTTGCAAGTGTATCTCAATCTTCAGGCATTATTATTGGATCGGTGTCACCGGGCACAGGAGGCAGACACAGATAACTGCCACAACAGTAATTCCGTACATTCTTGGAACTTTCGACAAACAGAAGAATCGGATATCAATTCGGTATCAGGACTGTTTTTCAATCTGGTACAACTTTAAGGCACATAGTGGCAAAAACCAAAACTAAAAATTTAAATCAGAATACGACAAACTGTATCTACAACATGCCGTGCGAGTGAGGATAACAACACATCGGGGAAACCGACAAACCTTTAAAAGTAAGATAATCAGCACAAAAATAATAAAAAAACGAGCAAAACATTTGCGTTTGAACTGAAGACTATCGAATCCAATGGGGTACTACTACTACTATATAGTAAATTCCAAATTTTTATGTACCTGGCGGATTAGGAAACTGAACTGTACGAAGACGTACGGATAGCGTCTGTTCACTCCCACTCGTTAACTATTACGTATTTGCGCTTTGAACGTGGGTCACTAATACCAGTTGTACTTGTATCTCTTTCTGACTAACGCGCCAAAGAGAAATAAACGATACGAGTTATACGCGATTCTTGCTGCTTTAAAGGGCTATCGCTAAAGACCAGTGGTGTACGTGTAGTCGTGTAGGTACGTTGATATTAATTTATTTGTTAAGAGTAATTTGTTTTCACAAGAGATATAATATACAATCATTTAATATTCTGTGTATAATACAAGTAACTTAAACAAATTTAGAGAATATAATTATACATTATAACACAAAATTTAATTATTATTTAATTATATCATTGTCTTCAAAGTAACGGCCAAAATCAAAATCATAATCGGAATCTGATTCAGATTGTAAATTAATTATAAGCGGGTTTACTTCAGCAATTATTAAACGTTCACGTTCCCAACATTCTTCAATTGTTTTTTCTGTGCGTTCAATCGTCTTTTTCCATATTTCCGGTGTAACAGTAGACAATGCTTTTTTCCACATGCTTATTACTTTTTCATCACCGTGTCCGTCTCGACCAATATGTGCATCATAATAGTTTTTACATATGCCCCATACTTCTTCAATTGCATTAAACTGGCAGTGATATGGAGGAAGTCGTAAAATTTGAGTAAAATGTAATATAATCTTCAGTCTATAATTATGCTGCAAAATTTATCTGTGTTTATCTTCATCAACAAAATAATTTAACAATAAGCCACTTGTAGAAAAACAGAAAGCTTAGAATATAGATTGCTTCGAATAATAAAATTAAACGGACAAAATAAATTACCTACTGCACTGCTCAGCGCCCGGCTATATCGGCGGAGGGCATGTCCATACCTTAGTACTTACAGATAAGCATATAATCCGCCAGGTACATAAAAATTTGGAATTTACTATAACAGCCAAACAAGCCAAGCAAACACGCATAAAAGTGAAAAAAGTTTCATAGATAGCGCTGTAAGAACAACCAATAACACAAGCCAGTGTGGAAATTAAACCTTTTGAATACAGCTTCTGCACAAAGAAATCCAAAAATGAAGAACTAGTGCGCATGAAATAAATCCGAAACGGTAACTTAAATATAACTTAGACAACATTAATATATATGACCGCTCTTGTCGTCTAGTAGTAAAAGCTTCCAGTTTTCAAAAGAAATGCGTGAAAGCGACGTCAGTTCGAATCCCGGTGACACTGATTACAACAATAAAAAACTTGCCTTTCTTAGGACAAAACGATTGAGAATTGAGATAGAATAAACCTACAAAACTTTGCGTTATTACAACGCCAGACTGTACACTCTGACCAACTAAACCATCTAGGCCTGGTTATGTTATACATCTATTTAATTAAGAAAAAGAGGTTTGGTATCAACTACAGCTAGGATACACCAATACATGTTTTGTTCTTATTGGAACTTGTCAGGTAGACGCAATCCTAGCTACAGTTGAAATCAAAAGCGACATGCAGACATATACAAAGAAGACAAATTCATCAGAAAGGACTTACAAAAATAAAGCGCGCTAACGTGCGGCGAGGAAAGCTTCAACACAAAAAACTAGTATTATAAACTGAAAGGAACTCACAAAGCGAGTGTCAACAATCACTACCGGCCCCTATGCACAACACACGAAAAACCGTGATATAAAAAAAATATAAAAAAATATTTGGTTTTAACTGTAGCTACGATAGATACAACACGCCCTTTCGTGTGTTGCGGATAGAGGCCGATAGTGAGGCATAGGTAAGTCGAGAGTTCGAATCTTGTGCAGGTTACAGTATAAAAATTTAACTTACTACTTTTTGAAACTGGTGTACATAGGTTATTATGTTTTCTTTCGTTGTGTATATGTATAGTGGTATGAATGCTACTGTTTATATTTTCTAAGAATAATAGCGATAGTGGCACACCACAGGCGCAGCAGTGTGCACACGGTCGGCTTACTGGCAGCCAATAACATAAAAAATTAAATACATGGGAGTAAAACTGAAGAAAGAGTATCCTGCTGGTAAAGCATGCATATCATGTTATAAAATCATGCCATATAGGCAAAAGCTTTGCGTTAGCGTTTACATTAGTGGAAAATATTAAAAACTCTCATCATTGTTTGGGCTACAATCGTAAGGACCAAGGTGGCGTAAATACGCTAATGCCGCCAATGCCGTTGCTATGGAGTTCGAGATTGAAAAGGGCCCAAGTTCAAAGTATTTTAGGAAACAAAAACAAATGTAACGAAAATGAATGATAAAAAAATAATTCAGTAGCAGTAAAATATTAAGTATTTTCTTAGTAAGTTAATACATTCCTTACAAATGGAAATAAGAATAAATAGTTTCAATAATTCACTGCAGTTTCTTCTAGAGGCTATAACTCTAGGAAGACGCTTTTTCGGGTGCATTATAGGAACTCGCTTTACTGCTTTAATGTGTAGAATTTATTAACAATGTAAGTACAAACAATTTTTGCATTTTCGGGAGACATTCAAACCTTTCCAGCAATTTGATTTTTCATAAAAATTGAATTATCTCGAAAAGTGTTAGATTTACCTAGTTTCAAGAAAAATTTTATTTTTCTTTATATTTTTGAATGGAGAATAAGATGCGGTGCACGTCCCTGATTACCATTAACAATTACAAAAAACTTAGAATAGATTCAAATGTAAAAAAATTAAAACACTAATGAACAGAATCAATTTTAATGCAATATTGTATTACTTCGAGTATTGGATTACCATTTACAGTAAAAAAAATTTAGATAAGATTAACCTTACCTAATCGAACCTATCATACACAATCACCTGTAATGGAAATCAAAGACAGACATTCATTTTTACAGTTAGAAGAAATTCAAATTCCAAAATTTAAACTTAAAACGAATAAACGAAGGCAATTTAAAGGAAAAGTGGGTACACTTGTTTTAACAATTATTTGATGTCGATTACGATGAGTAGGGATGTAACTACAAAATAATAAACATTCGCGTAATTACATAATTACGCACGTTTAATTCAGTCGCTCACTTTGCATACCTATTTGAGAATATGCAATACTGAAGGACACATTTGGTACATATCTAGCATCTTCACACAGGTTATTTAATTTTTTAAAACTAACTTGTCATAAAACAAAACGTGGGGCGTAGAACACGGGTTCTACTAGTTTATAGTATAATAAATTCAAATCTCTTCTTCCTTTCCCAACTTTTAGTGACGACAGACTTCTGCTCTTAGAAGAGACCTGCATCCAGTTAGTAAAGCGAATATTCCTATGTACTGGTATGCGTCAGACCAGTACAGTTTTTGTTGCCAATAAGAAAATTAAGATTAAAATATTTTGTTGGATGATTGGAACGCAAAGCGCTGGCTGCTTTTATTAATGCAGGTTCCCGCGCCAGACGCATATTGAGCCGGTCGCAGTATTCGGCTACTACAGACTCGAAAACACGTACGCTTGCACGCCTGAAAAAAAATGTCTGACAAAATGTCATGCAATATTGCTGCACAATACCACATTCCTTAAGATATGTACAAGTAAAAGCTATACTTGGGCACATTGATGATTCGAGATACTTTTTAAAACTCTGTAAAAACGAACTTATATTACAGGAGTTTTTTACATACTATAATACATTCCTAACGTTTTTCATAGTACTTTTGACTGTTGTATTACTATAGATTATTTGCAGGTGCTCTTGGTTTTATAACCACAGGGGATGAAGTTGTACCAGGTAATAACGGTTTAAAAGATCAAAACTTGGCTTTGAAGTGGACAAAAGAAAATATAGCTAATTTTGGAGGTGATCCTGAACGGATTACACTTTTCGGGCAATCAGCGGGTGGTGCTAGCACACACTATCATATGCTTTCACCAATGAGCAGAGGTATGCGTTTAAACAAGCCACCTTGGTTGCAGATCTTATTGCTCTTTTTTTAGATTTAATATATGCGGCAATTGCTCATAGCGGTACATCTTTAGGAGTATGGTCTTTCGGACCAAAAGGTGAAGGAACAAAAAACACAAAAAAATTAGCAAAACTCTTAAACTGTCCAACGAGTTCTAGCAAAAACATGGTTGAATGTTTAAGAAAAGTAGATGCCTATAAGATTGTTGAGCAAGATGTTAAATTTATGGTAAGGTGATATATTTTCCGGTGCAGTAATTTATTTTTAATTTTTTTTAAAGGAATGGAGTTATGATCCAATGGTAGCGTTTAAACCAGTAATCGAACCAAACATAGAAGGAGCTTTTTTAACTGAACACCCTATAGATATAATAAAATCAGGCAAAGCAGCAACTGTACCTTTCATGACAGGTTTAACCAGTGAGGAAGGCGCTCTAAAATCTGCAGGTGCGTTCGTCTCGTCTTCTTAATAATTAGATTACTAATCACTACAACGGTACCATTTCAGTTTTATATAATAATTCCAACCTAATCGAAGAACTAGACAAGGAGTTTGATAGAATAGCTCCATTTGCTCTACAATATCATGAAACTGGTGATAATAAGGATGATCTCAGCAAAAGCATACGGGAATTTTATTTTAGTAATCGAAAAATCGATGAATCCACTAAAGATGAGGTTACCAATGTATGTGTATACCGTTTACTGTGTACCTGAGTATACCGTTTTGTCCAAAACGCACGACCAAATAGCCCTTCTTTTATTTACTTTGGAAAACCATTTTTCAGAAGTATGGTTTAGAACCATATTTTGTACGAAGTACGGGAAGTACCCGAATAGTATTTATTTTGACTAATTTGTAATAAATTATTAAGGTGATACTAAAAAATTCTCGGAAAACTTTCCGGGTTCTGCCTTCTACCACGTGATTATACTGTGTTCGTCCAGAGTCCCGGCCTAAAGCATAGGATAATTAAATTGCAACCAAGAAATACAATCGATTTTTTGAAAAAAGTTCCTTGGGATTAAGAAAAACAAAACACGGGGAAGGAACAAATTTGTCCTCTAAAAAATAGACTGGAGGAGGAAAATAATCTTCTTAAGTATTGCTTATAACAACATCTTGACAGAGCAAATATGGAGAACACTAGGAAAATATAAGATAAGTCCGGAGCTGTATGAGGCAATTAAAGGTCTCTATAATAACATAGAAGAGTTTGTTAGAATAAATAGAAACACAACAAAACAGCTTCCACATGAACAAAAAATTGAAACAAGAGGGCCGTCTGGGTTCATTACCGTTTGTACTAGTAATGAACAAAGTAATGGAAAAAAAGCCGTAAACGCATAAAGAGATAGAGGAGAAGGAAGAAAAAGAAGAAATATTGCTGCACCTAAAAAATGAGTTAAAATTTTATTCTACTATCACTTATGAGCAATATATCATGAACATAAATGTTTTCACGTGCCCCATTTATTAAATAGAAGGGCATAAATTTTGATTAATAACTCACAGAGAAAGTAGTGGAATGGAACACGAACCAAATTGTAGCTCATCGCTAGTACTACAAAGCCTACAAAGTTTTTAAAAATTGGTTTGGAGTAATATTTTTTTGCAAACATCTAAACCTTTGAAAATATTTTCACTTTGTAGTTTTCATCTGTATAAAAATTGTCTTAGATGGCCATATTGTATTTCCCTGGGGTTAACCTAATGCCAAGCTGCATCCCGATCTACCAGGTGGTTTTTGAGTAATAACGCACTAATGTCAAATTTTCAAAAAAATTGTAGCGGTCTCGTTTTAAAGCTAGAGTATTCGGGAAAAAATCGATTTGTTTTAACGCCTTTAATAAGATTCTGTTCTTCAACTTTTAAAATTACGTGTTACGTTTAAAACCGTAAAAAATTTTGTATCTGAGGATTTTCGTTGCACCTACCTGTACCACATTACAAATTCATTAAAATCGGTTTAGTAGTTTTTCAAATATCGACCATACACACGCACATACATACATGCCGACATTTTTTTTCAAAAACATGTATTTCCGCCAAAATAACAGTATCCAACATTTTTGAGATTGCAATACATTTCAATACTGGAAGTACGGCATTTGGAAATATTGTTCTGAACCAAATTTCCGAAAAGAAGTTACGTAAGATCTAAAGTAAACAACGAAGCCCTATAAACTTGTGCTTTTTTTTTTAAACGGGCCGTATTCTTAAAGATGGTAATTTTAGTTGTTCTCGGATTCTTGGTTCTTCCTACCTGAAAACGCTGCCGTTGAATTGCATTCAAAATATTTGAAACAACCTATATATTACTACTTATTTGGTTATCGAGGATCTGCTTCATTGGGAAATCTTTTAACCCACGACTCTTATGATTATGGTACGTAATAGACTTTCTGACGATCTAATGTAATCGTACATACTGTATGACACATTTAAATAAAAAACAAAAAATGCTACACCTGAGGAAGTTTTGCTTTTATTTTCAGGTGTATGTCACTGGGACGATCTTCTTTACTTGTTTAGTTTCGACTTATTTTTTCCTAACTACAAGCCGAATGAATCCGATAAGAAAATGATTGAAGTTATGACTACTTTGTGGACTAATTTTGCAAAAACGGGGTAAGAGAAGTTTAGTATAAGTTAAGAATTTTTTAATGGGTTGAATTAATCAATTATTTGTAGCAATCCTACTCCTAAGGAAGATTCGTTGTTTCCAACAAAATGGAAACCTATACAGAGCAAAAAGTTAGAATATTATTTTATTAAAAGTGCCACTGACATGAAAATGGCTGAAAACATGTATTTGAATCGAGTGCAATTTTGGAGAAATCTTCCACTAAATTCCAGAATAAATAAAATTAAAGATGAACTATAAACACAAGCTTTAAATGTTAGGTTAATATTTAAACTACAATTACTATGTCAGATAACTGGTATGATCAGTAAACAAAAATACTTTTATAAATAGGTAACGTAAACGTGAAGTGGTTGCGACGGTTATTCCTTCCTACTCATGTATGACCGTTCACTTTACTGAACCTTGTTTTAATAAAACATCCTTTCTTTATTTGCGGTGAGTATGCAAGAGAAAATCGTGTTTGTCATACACACATCACTCATTAATTACGAATACACAGACAACAGCTTCAATTCTTTTGTTTCATATGATCCTAACCACCAATTAGCAATATCAACTTAGCGTGACCAGTACTAAAAACAGCCTGCAAATAGCTTATTATTTAAAAAAATGTAAAACGCAATTGTGAAATTGTTTTTAAATGTTTGATAGGATTACCATGAAAATTTTATTAAAATCTTCAGAGCATGAGTCTTACAAAGTTTCTACCGCGGTTAAAAATGGGTTTCTTGTTACTTTCTCATACTTCCCATATTCAAAGGTTAAACGTTTCTAAAGTTTTGAAAAACTACAGAGTGGCTAGGAAAACCCCGGCCACTTTTCTTGGGGCGGTCAAGAGATGGCGCTTTAGTAAAAAACTTAAATTAAAATACTGGCAACAACGCAGAATCCAAGACGTTTTAGTTGTTTTGATTTAATATGGGGCGTATTTAATAACTAAAACGTCTTGGATTCTGCGTTGTTGCCAGTATTTTAATTTTATTTTTCTTTACTAAAGCGCCATCTCTTGACCGTCGCAAGAAAAGTGGCCGGGGTTTTCCTAGCCACTCTGTAGGTAATAACGAGATATATGGTCTCTGGTGTTTATGGTAATAAAAAATCAGTTGTTTTGCCCTTGAACGACTTTCAAAATTTTTGGCATCTAACTACCTTGCTTCTTTTCCAGATTTAAAATTGTTCCGCGAAGGATGGGTCGTAACCTATCTAGTTATCTGACTGAAACCTTAGAGATATTCTAATATTATGGTAGCTATTGGGTTCAAACATTATCGTATACTATTTTTGAAAACGAGGATGAGCTAAAAAGTCTGTGGAATGAAAATGAAAAACAGAATTTTGCGGTTTGAAATTACGTTTATTTTTCAACATAATCTTCTGTCACCTCGATACATTTGGGTCAGCGATGATCCAAAGCCTCTATGCCTTGATGAAATTCAGAACTGTCAAGTTCTCTAAAATAGGTATCCACAGTAGCTGTAACATCGTCGTCTGTTAAAAATTCTGGCCAGCTATGTATTTTTTCAGACGTGAAAACAGGTGGTAGTCTGGCGAATAAGGCGGTGTGGCAGCAAATCGAAGCCTTATTCGTGAATTTTTGTCATAGCAGTAACACTTGTGTAGTATACGCCTGTGATGGTTTGGCCTTTTGGAAGGTAATCAATCAGAATTCATCCCAAAAAATAGAAGTCATTACCTTTCCTGCAGATGCGACAGTTTTTGCCTTCTTTAGAGGAGGAGAACCACTGTGCCGCCACCGCATATATTGTTGTTTTGTTTCCGGCGTATAATAATGATGATAAGTCGGCGAATAAAATCCACTTTGTTTGTTTCTAAAACGCTCCAAACACTCACGAGAAATTTGCATCCGTACTAATTTTTGATCAGCATTGAGCAGTCGCGGCACCCAGCTCGCGGACAGCTTTTTCATGGCCAACTCTATAATAGTGCGGGAAAAGATAGAAACAGCAAAATAAGGTTAGGTATACGCTAGGTTATAGTTAAAAGCAGGTGTATTTTTCACAATAAATAACTTCAGCAAGAATTTTTATTTTACCCTAATACATAATTCGACATGTTTACATGTCATTATCAAAGGTAATATTAAAATGTACACAGTTTGTTTTGCTACAGGAGCAATAGAACTTGGTAACTTGACCTGGGTCTTAATAGGGCGAATTTAACAGATCAATTTGCTGATTATTTAAAGTTGGAGTTTTTAAATGTTTGTGAGTTTCAGAAGCTTCCAGTATATCTAGTTTACGTTTTTCATCACATCACCAAAGTGTTAAAATTTTATAGTGTTATTAGGTGTCATTAAGTGATTGTATTCTAGTAACTGTTTAGCGTAATTGAATTTATGTGGGCATTTGTATTTGTCACAACGTACGTGTTCTTTGTACTTAATATCAATTTTTTAATTGTCTGAGCTATATAAACCAAATTACAATGTGAGCAATTTAATTTGTAAGTGCCTAATTTTAGCAAATGTTTTTTTCTCTTGCCTTAAAGAAAACGTTAAAACTGCGTTTGTTCTAAAAATTACTTTACATTTATTAATATTATTTATAATTTTAATACAAATATTTTTTTTTAATAGCACGTAATACTAACTTGATATCGAAATACGTATAAAGTTAAAATAAATAATTCTTGTTGCAATTATAAAGCATTTTATTTAATATCAATATGAACTTCAACGAAGTAAAGCTGAAACTTATTAATAAAAAATCATCTCGGTTCATTTCATCTAATAGCAGCAGGTAAACCCCAGATAGAAGTTTATTTTAGAAATTTATGAGATCGCTTGTAATGTAAATTCGTAATGCAGTTGCATTAGGACCGGAGAAACTTTTATTTCTTACCTCTAATAAACACATTTTTTCAACTTAAATATGCTCAATTTTTGAAATTTTATTAGAATAAATTCAAGACATATTACTGTTTATTATTTCCAGCCAGTTAGAACGAATGTAAATAACCAAATTATATCAACAGTAGTGGCTGCAACATAAACATCCGCTGAAAACAATCAATAAGCTGAGTGAAGATGTAAGGGCCAGTTATCGTGCGTTATAATGATACATTTTTGTCAAGATGAAAGAGTTCGTGGCCGTGTTATGGTGAGACAGATAAAGATTTACTATATAGAAAAAGAAGATTGTTAAAATAAATAACGTAATGACATCTACATAAACACTATTGAGAAGCAATTTGCTAAAAACTGTGTTGATCGTTATAATATTGTAATACCAAAATTATTATTACATAATATGTACTGTAATATAATGCATACCTCAAGTTTATTTCATTTTTGTATAAGTAACTCGTGTATACTGTGTAGGTATATATTATACATGCACCTGATAAGTATAATTAACCCTAATAATAATAATAATAATGAAATACAGTACTTACTAACATATGTTTAACTGCTTTTGTTTTGAATATAATTTCATGACAGTGCACTATGACCTTTTTTAAAAACATGCGATAAAATTGTACAATAATCTGTTTATGATTTAGTTAAACCTAAATTTAAACATTTCTTGTGTGTCGTATAATGTATGTTTCGCAATCTGCGATTGATATATTATTTTATATGAATGTTGTATTTTAAAAGAGGTTGTTACTGTTTATCTATTGCTTTTTTTTCACAAAAAATAAAAATAGATAACAAAAATATAACTGAAGATAATATACAGAATATAATTTACAGCGCAAGCGTTAGCAACTTATTACATATTACTGTATCAAGAGAAAGTTTGCCGAATCAGTAACCGAGCCGGTGGTTAATGTGTGTAGTGCGAATTATATTAAACACCAAAATGTTTCAGTTGCTGACGCTAATACACCTTCTAATTTATGGTGTGGTACTTGCAAGTCAAGATGCTCCTGAAGTAGAAATAGATCAGGGCACCCTTAGAGGCAAATATCAAAAAACATGGAAAGGAAGAATGTTTGGATCCTTTACTGGTATTCCTTACGCAAAACCACCCGTGGATGATCTTCGGTTTAAGGTATTATACATTTACAATAAATTGAAATGAACTTCAACGACGTAAAGCTCGAATTTATAAATAAAAATACTTTAATTACTTGAAAATATTTAAATTTAAATATAAATTTTTTTTATAATTTATTACTGGACATACCATCCGTCGATTTTCTTTCACAGAATGATAGATTATGGCTGCTCAGAAAGAGATTCATAAAATTTTTCGTTATATCAAATTTAACCTTTATCTGGAGAGTAATAAAAAATTGTACATTTATCCATTTCCAAATTGTCTTAGAAACATGGTATTATTTTAACAAAGCAATTCCTCTCCTTCTGAATAGCAGTTCTGATTATGTTACTGGTGTTAATGTCAGCTTCACAACTATGGTCTAAAGTCGCAAAACAGTAAAATAAATTAAGCCCTTTTGCGTGAAATTGGCCTAGCCCAACACTTTATACATAAATCTTGAGGTAGATGTACAATTATTATTCTATAACTTGTTTAGGTAGCAGTTCCTGCTGCCCCATGGGAAGGAGTTTTTGATGCAACAAAGCCTCACCCTATGTGTCCTCAAATGAACGTATATTTCAACGATCACAATGTTATTGGCGATGAAGACTGCCTGTATCTGAATGTTTATACTCCTCAGGTTATTAATCTTGATTTTTTTTATTAACAACAGATGTCTACGTATAGATATCAGCTAACCTTAATAAATGTGCAAAATATAATAATTACTAACGTTGTTTTTTTTTCTTGTTAGAATATTTTAATATATAGTTTTATATCATGCATGACATCCTTATTATAAAACCCCAACTAACTGTGTCAGTCCGTTTCGTGGTTTAACTAATCTTCAAATATACGCTACATATTCCTTTAAATTCGATAATTATTTTTTTGTGTGCTCTAAAATGAATTTTATTTATTTTTCACAAAACATTTAGTTACCTAGTTCTAACCAGGATCTTCTACCTGTCATGTATTATATTCATGGAGGAGGTTGGATGTGCGGAGGCGCTCCCTGGTATGGACCTGAAATTCTACTAGATAAGGATGTAGTCCTGGTCTTAGCAAACTATAGATTAGGTAAATATAAAGATGTGTAATTTGAACTGTTAGATATTTCAAAATATTTAATTTTTTTTAGTTTTTAAAAATATGCCAAGGATGCAAGTAAATTTTTTCTAAATGTTTTTTAAAATAATGTAAGCAATCACATCCCTCTAGACGTTTTTAATAATTTAAATACGCAATAAATTTACGTTATCTACTTCTTAATGTTGAGATTGATAACCGAGAGGTGAACGGCGTTTAAAAATTTTGTACACCTACTTCCCTTAACACAGATTCTTCCACATACTTCCACTTGTAGTTCAGCATACTTCCATGTACTTCCATTTACTTCCACTAACTTCCACATACCTCCACTAAGTTTCACGTACTTCCACTTACTTCCATATACTTCCACCATGCTTCCACTTACTTCCACGCCTTTCTACTTCCACTTACTTTCAGAAACTCCTACTTACTGCCACGTACTTCCACGGTACTTCCACATGTTTCTACTTACTTTCATGCACTTCCACTACCTTCACTTACTTCCACGTACTTCCACGTACTTTCACGTACTTCCACATGCTTCCAGTAACTCCCACATACTTCTGCATACTTCCACTTCCATGAACTTCTAGCGTACTTTCACTTACTTCTATGTACTTCCAGCGTACTTCCACTTACTTCCACGTACTTACACTTACTTTCACATACTTCCACGTACTTTCACCGTACTTTCTCTTACTTACACTTACATCCACGTACTTCCACATACTTCCACTTACTTCCACTTATTTCCACCTTACTTCCACGTACTTCCACCTGCTTCCACTAACTTTTACGTACTTGCACTTACTTCCACTACTTCCACCTATTTTCACGTACTTCCACATACTTCCACTTACTTCCACGTACTTACACTTTCACATACTTCCACTACTTTCACCATGCTTTCACGTACTTCCACATACAGCAAGTGCCATTTAACCTTGCAAAAAAAATGACGATAAGTTTAAAAGGCGAGAAGCCGTTACATTCTCAAGCAAAAGCAATCATGTAGTTTGAAAGCTAGTATAATATCTAGTTGCTGTTAATTATTTATGTCATTATTATTTTGTCATACGCCAAAATAGGAAAGCAAAATACTTCTTGATTTTACTTACACGGCCTTTTAATTTGTCAAAAAATCCACAATTTTTCGTAAACCATAAATAAATTGACTTTCACTTTTTAGTAGAGTGTACCACACTGTCCAACAGCCAATTAGAGCTAGTTTAAGTTACGACTACCGACGAAACAAAGCGTAAGTAGCCGAATCAAAGCCTACTAAAATTTGCAAGGTTAGGTGGCACATGCTGTACTTCCACTTACTTCCACCTTACTGTCACTTACTTCCACGTATTTCCACTAGCTTCCACTGATTTCTACATACGTGCACGTGCGTCCACTTACTTCCACTTACTTCCGCTTGCTTCCACTAACACCCCCTTATTCGTCAAAAACAGCAATATTTAAAAAAAATAAAGAGAAAGACCACTGTCAACTTGGAAAAAGACAGGTATAACCTGTACGACATTTTCGAACCAATTTCAAATTAACATTTTAAATCAAGACTTGGGCTTTATTCCAAATTCTTCGTTATTTAAATTCAACGCGCAACGGGAGGGGAAGAATTTCGAAAGTATAAATTAAGATCGGCAATTCGTGATTTCCTATTCACTAGGTTTAAGGGGTGTTTCTACTTCGTGGCTGTAATCTTCAGATTCGTTGTGGTTCATCCCTTTTTTAATTTCTACTGATGATGACTGCTTATCAGTCGAATTGTACATTTAGAATATAATAATTTATTGTGGGAATTAAAGAATTTTATTTTTATTTAAATAATTCTGAATAACTCTAATGAATAACTGTTAGGTTTTTTGGTATGTTCCCTCTATACATTCATATTCAGAATAAAATGGGCTATCCAATTCTTTAAAAAACCATGTTTCCATTTAAATATATATATTGATTTTTTTTTGGTGGCAGCAATCTTTAAAACAGAAATTCAAAATATTTTTATTGTTTTAGTTTTAGTTAGGAAGCGCTTTACACATTTGCTTTGAGCACTATATGCATATGTATTTATTTAAATAAAAAATTGAACTATGGCCACTTTTAAATGAATAACCCTGTATAACTAAGTGATGTGATGAGTCATGTCCGCACTGTTTTAAACTTTAAACGCCTTTAAGAATACAGTGTAGTTATAAATGTTGGCCCTTCTAGAACGATACTTAATTGTATACCCTTGAACTCATTAAAATTACAGAATAAATGCACGAACACCTACGCATACACACGGCATCACTCACATACACGAATTCACATTCATAGTGATGCATACATGCGCCTCGTGTGCATACATACACAAGCTACTTGTTTGGCATAAAAGCAATTTTAAAAGCAAATATTCAAACTAATTTACGGTAAAATTTTGTGAAAAAGCTGAATAACACGTCAAGGATTTCAATGAGCCGAATTTTTGTATTTTACAATGCTGTTAATTTCCTGATTACTTTCAGGACCTTTGGGTTTTTTAAGCACTGGTGATGAAGTTGTCCCAGGTAACAATGGTCTGAAAGACCAAAATTTAGCTCTCAAATGGATAAAGAAAAACATTGTACATTTTGGTGGTGATCCTGAAAGAATAACGATTTTTGGACAATCAGCAGGTGGTGCTAGTACTCATTATCATGTCCTTTCCCCTCTTAGTAAAGGTAGAAAAATTTTTGAAAATTGTGCTATTTTAATGACTGTTTGTTAATCTTTGCTTTAGACTTAATAGTGGGTGCGATTTCCCACAGTGGCACTGCTCTTGGTCCTTGGGCTCTCACACCAAAAGGGAAAGAAGCAAAAAACACAAAAAAATTAGCAGAATTTTTAAACTGTCCAACAGAATCTAGCGAAAAAATTGTTAACTGTCTGAGGAAAGTTAAGGCTGAAGATATAATAAAACAAGATACCAGATTTTTGGTAATACCAGTGATATACTTCTAGTATAAATATTAAAAAAAAAGTTTTGTTTTTAAGGAATGGAGCTATGATCCAATGATACCCTTTCCACCAGTAATCGAACCCAACATTGAAGGAGCTTTTCTATCTGAAGATCCTATTGATATAATTAAGTCTGGTAAAGCTGCAAATATTCCTTTTATGACAGGTCTAACCTCGGAAGATGGCGCTATGAAATCTGCAAGTTGGTGTACTTCAAATAAATTTATTTATTAAAATTACACGCACAATTTTAGCTTTATACAATGATACTAAAATGATAAAAGAGTTGAATGCAAATTTTGTCAAATTAGCACCGTTTTTGTTTGTGTATCACGATACTGCTTCCAATAAAGATGATATAAGTCGAAAGATACGGGAGTTCTACTTGGGTAACCGACAGATTGATTATTCTACAAAAGCTGATCTTACTGACGTAAGCTATGAAATTAAAGATTCAATATGGATTGTAAAAAAGATGTTTTCAGATGTTTACAGATGGGTGGTTTTTATTAGCAGAAGATGCCGCTGTGCGATTGCATTCAAAGTATTCGAAACAACCTGTGTATTACTTCCTGTTTGCTTACCGAGGTTCTGCTAGCTATGGAAAATCCTTTGGAGATCCTTCCCATGATTACGGTAACTAATATTAAAAGTTTGAGTATCAACTTCTAGGAATTTTCCACTTTAAATGTACACAAATAGGGAAAATTAATGTTTTTGAAATATTTTTAAATTAAATTTGCAATTCTCTTTAGGTGTCTGCCACTGTGACGATCTTTTATACCTACTCGGTGCTAACTTATTAAAAGATTACAAGCCAAATGCATCTGACAAAAAAATGACTGATATTATGATAACTTTATGGACTAACTTTGCAAAAACTGGGTAATTATTGCTAAAGAAATTAATTATATTTGAATGTTAAGCGCGTTCTTTAATTTTCAGAAACCCCACTCCGGAAACAGATCCATTAATCCCCGCAATATGGACACCTGTTCAAGGCGAAGACTTGGAATACTACCACATAAAAAGCGACAGTGATATGAAAGTAGAGAAAGGTTTATATTTGAAAAGAGCGAAATTTTGGAGAAGCCTTCCAATCGATTCAAGAAGAAATAAAATTAAAGATGAACTTTGAAGACCAAGATCTAAAAATGCATGAAATATGTTGCAAAAGCTTACTTATTTAAGTAGTATATTTTATATTTCGAATGGTACAATTTTTGAACCCTCTTATTTTACTAATCAATGCTTTATTTTTTTTATGATTATCTGACAGCTTTGCATTGAATTAATATAATCTTATGGGTTTGTTACATCTAACATGACAAGTTTGCAAAATTTTAATTTGACAATAAATATAGTATTTACATGGCTTACATCTTAGAACAAAAAATTCAACGTGCGGAATAATTTATGACGTCTGGAATTAGTATAGCGTTACTTCAAAGTACTACAAGTTGCATTACAAGCGCAATGTAACGACACCTAGAAGAAACACGACCAAATTATTCAAATAAAAAGATTTGACGAGAAAAAAGAATAAGATGTTTTCTTGTGCTCATCTTTTTTTAATATTGCATGAAGATTTGCTTTAGAAGGTGCGGAGGGAAACAAAATCTTGACATAATAATGGAATGTTTAAAACGGCCAGTTAATTAAACTAAAACTAAATAAGTTGTTAGAAAACCAAGTGGGTCACACTGTCTATAACAAAATTTGTAAAGTTAGTAATTTTCCATATATACCATACAGTATGTATTATCTATCGATATATTAAATCCGGATCCCTTCCACCTGTCTCACCATTTACTGCCGCCAGGCCCGCGATTCAACAGCCCAGATCTGCCGCGTCTATAATATAAGGTACATATTCCTAAACATAAAATTGTGGCACGTCCCGTCGGCTAAGTTTTGGTTGGTTTCTTTGAATAAATAATTACTAGCTGGTGGAAGAGATCTGGATTGAATTACATAAATTGAAAGCGCTGCTAATTCGGAAGGAAAAAAAGAAAATCGAAGTCGGTTCATTTCCCGTGAAAGGTTGAGCCGCTATAGAGGTCTTTGGAACTCCGCACCGGGGTACTAAGCCCCTCTTCAGCCGAGAAAAGATGGTAAGAATGAGTTAGAACCATGAATTTGCATAAAGGAGGTTCACCGCTAAAAGTAGTGTCTCAGTATTCACCCTTTTGACTCAGAAACCCCACAGAAAAACCTGAACCAGGACAGTCTGCCGAATCGGGAATTGAACCCAGGGCCTCCTGAATAAAAGGCGGGCGCGTTAACCTCTCGGTGCTAATTCTGGGCAAGTCGTTAGGTTTTATACCAGGTGAAATGTTGGCGGAGATTGGATGGGAGGCGAGCTTCTTTAAAGAACGGCACTCCGGAGCTATCGCTCGGCGTGTTGATGTCGACTTAAAGAGCCACACTGAGAAACTTAGACAACAAAACAACAAAACAATTTTTGGCGGTTTAAACAAATGTTGTTATCAGGTTGACTCGTTACAATCAAATTTGGTTGGCGCAAACAGTGAACGCTGGAGTTACATTAACAAATGCGCAGCTAACAAAGTACTGCATTTACACTACCAGCTTCTATTTCAGACGAACAACAGCACTGGCTAAATAATTCTTTAATCTGCCATAATACCTACGTAATTGGATTATTTTTTAAATTAAAGAAAAATTTAAAAAAGTGGGAAAGCACAAGAAACACGAACCTCGTCGTAAAAGGTAAATTACAAATAGATGGTTGTGATTGTTTTAGCTGTGAAAGTTGTTTGGTATGATTTGGTTATATAATATACCTCTCGAGCTAAGTGCATAAGAAAAACGATTATACAGAATTACCAGTAGAACCAAAAATTTCAATGTTAAAATATATAAAAATTTAGAAAAAAAGCCTTTTGTGCTTTCACTAGCATTGCTTATGCAATATTCCGGTTCCGCAATTTGCCTTTCAAGTGAGAAGCCCCTATTTAAAAAAATACATTAAAACACCAAACTTAAAGAAAATGTTAAGTTCAACCACAAATTTATAAACCCCAAATATTAAATAATAATAAAACCAATTTTACTGTGATCTTTGATGCGTGATCTTTGTTTTAAGGAAAATAAGAGCAGCACAAACGGAATTTGTTTAAAACATTTTATACTTTACAATTTTGAAAAACAGCATTGCGTTTTTAAATATCATACAGCGCCTGCAGCTATCTGGAATAAAGTTGTTGCTGTATTTAATTATCGTAACTAATTTCTAACATATTATTTCTTGCATAAACGCACTTGTTGTAGTTAGCGGAAGTTATTGTTTGTTTTAAAACTTTGATACCTAGTGACTCGCTTATGTTATACTGAAAAGTGTAATAATATAAGTTTAGCAATTCAGTATTCTGTTATTGGAATTCACCTCAATTCTGTAACATCGGCATTGTTCTTGCATTTTCTTAATTGCACATATATAACAAACGGTATCTACATAATAAATCCAGATCTTTTCCCCTTGCCTCACCATTTAGTAGTGAAGCGCTCCCCGCTATTAGATTCAGAATATTTACGCGTCCATAATATAAAGCGCAAATTCCTTTGTACAGTTAACCAATGCAATTTAACTATTGGGAGCGATGAGCGTCGGCTACGTATTTACAAAAAAAAAAATCGGGGAGCGTCGCCAAGGAGTTTTGCTATATTTTTATTAAATTGTGCTGTGTATAAAATTTGAGATCTCATAATAATAAAAAGATTATGGTATTGTTCATAAAAATGACTGGTCGCATGAATCCAAGAATTTGAACTGCAAGGCTAAAATTACCGCCGAATAATACTTTCAAGAACTAAAAAAATTGCTTGAAAGCAGAAATAAATAAATAAAAATATGTGTTAAATAAGGGGGCATGCAAATTAAGGCGTAAGACAGAGCAGTTCTGCGACTGTCAAATGTACAATGGTTCTTTTAATTTAAATAAAAAATTTGTTTTGTTTATATAAATTATACTCCTATACAGAATGTAATAATAAATACACATAAAAGAAGAAAATAGGTTTAGGAAAAGGAAAAAATTGAAAGCATGTTTATACTCGCATAATAAGTACGTTTACAGCCAGTAATGTTTGGTGGACTAACTTATACCCTGGCCCAAATAAACCTTAAGAACTAAACGTTTAAACCTTTTCCTTTTTCACTAGAACTAAATTTGTTATAGTCTTATTTTGATTCCAGCATAAACACCACCTGTTAACAATTTATATATACTGGAGAATTAGGGTTTAGTTGCGTGGTAGTTTTGTTGAGTTTGAATTTGTTGGCGAAATTTGAAAAACGTGTGTTACTTCGTGGGGCCAATTGTATTTTGTTTTTCCATCACAAAAAACTTCTCTTTCACGGGAAAATCGGTCACGCCAAATCGGCTGCGCCGAAACGTCCCATTCCGAGTTAAATCATTCGAAAATTAATTTACTGTACTACGTCACTAACGAGGTGATCGTAAAATTTAATAAAACATATATAATGATATAACTAATACTTTGCACACGTTTTGAAACCCGCAAATATCAAAAACTACTGTGTATTAATGTGAATACATGTAAAACTGTCCAGGAATCTCAATACGGCGGCGCGGCGGCAAAATTTCTGGCATACTTAACTAATGTAGAACAACCTGCTACCTTTATTCATTCTTTAATTAAAAATCAACTTTTGATCTTTATTATTTGTTTTATCATTTAGAATACACAAATTTCGTAGTTTGTTGCTTTAAACATTGTTACACACGACAAGCGCAAAAAAAGCGACAAAATGATGATGAAAAATCGGTGTTGTTTCATTCCCCGCGAAGGGGCAGAGTCCGAAAAACCCTCTTCAGCCGAGAAAGAATGGGTTACAACAAGAAATTTTGCATAAAGGGGGTTTTCCGCGAAATATACTGTCCCAGTATTCACCTCTAGGCTCAAGAAAACCGCGTTAAAAACCTGAGCCAGGACAGCCGACCGGGCCGAGAATCGAACCCAGGGCCTCCCGAATGAAAGGCGCAAGCGTTAACCGCTGAGCCACCTCTCTCGGTATTACGCGAAGAGTTTGTAGCAATGGTATTATAGCGTTGTTAGTTCACGTTTAACTTTATACAAGGAATTACATAAGTTGAAAATATATTAAGCTTCTAAAAACATTTATTATGTAACTAAAGAAGATGTTTCCAAAACATACTAATAAAATAATTAATAATTCAAACACAAACATACTTTTTTTTCTCTTTCGATCAGTTAGCAAATAAAAAAGTCTAAATCCATGTTTAGTATGATTTGTGCAATTGGAAACTGAAACCCTGCATTATTATAATGTTCCGACTGTAAATTGCACGTAAAATGAAATGTTTTTCACATTTGTCGGTGGCTCGGTGGTCTCCAAAATGGCGGCCAAAATAGTAGAGGAGACGCCCGCTACTTTACGAACATACTGTACACCACGCTATTTAAGAAAATTGACAATTACGACATTATCAAAAGCAAATAAGATGAAAAACCAACACGACAATTTTGCAACAAGAACGTTGCTATAATCAATTACGAGTACATCATGCAAACAACTAATAACCTGTATTGCAGCAGAGTTGCGTATTAATTATATAACCTTGAAAAGAAGTTAACCGTATAATACTCATATTAAAATTGTATGAACTTAATGTACCATTACTGTTGTTTAGTATTGCTATAAATATAACCTGTTGCGCCTGTTTAATCGTTTCATCTGTGAACAACTCAAAATGGTTGAGGTTGCTATTTATATATTTTTTCTAATATCTTGTTATGTATCTGCAGCTGCGGATGCTCCAGAAGCAAAAGTAGAACAAGGTGCCTTAAGAGGTAAATACAGACATACCTGGAAAGGAAGAACTTTTAGTGCTTTCACTGGTATTCCTTATGCAAAACCGCCAGTTGGCAACCTTCGATTTCAGGTAATCAATTTGTTTCCAAAATTGTGCTTATTATTCTTTACTGCATTTTATTGTTGTAAAATAACACATTCTTTATATAGCCTGCGGTTCCTGCTGAACAGTGGGAGGGAGTTTTGGATGCATCTAAACCCCACGTTGTTTGTCCACAAATAGATATATTTTTTAGAGACTACGAGGTGAAAGGTGATGAAGATTGTCTCTATCTCAATGTTTACACAGCTCAGGTACCCATTTGCACTGTTATTAAAACAAATAATGTGTTCTAATCTTGGCTTAAAACTAGGCTATCTTCTCAAGTTGATTATGTTAAAAACAGTTTATAAAATTTTTATTCTATATAACAAAGAGTTCCTCTGAAATTACTCCAAAATAACACAGAGCAGAAATTTAAATTTTTTAAATATTATAAACCCTTGAGTTTAGACGCACATATGCATATAACTAAATTACCGGAACATGCGATACAAATGTTTCGTCTTTTAAAAAACTTTTCGTATAAAATTTTATAACAATTTCGTTTGCAACTATAACTACAATATTCCTAGAAACGGTAGTGAAATTCTTAAAAATATTTCCAAATTTTTGGGTATTGCTACTGAAAGTCAAAAAATACTTCCTACAGCTATACGCCGTATAGCACGGAAGGTAATAGTTGTGTTCATGTATGGTGAATACAGCACAAGCAGTTTTAGTTACCCGAATCCAACAAAGAACTTCTTCCTGTAATGGTTTACATTCATGGAGGAGGTTGGACATGTGGAAGTGCTAATCCTGATTTATATGGACCCGACATTCTATTAGACAAAGATATAGTTTTGGTCAGTATGAATTACCGATTAGGTAAGAATAATTTATAGACAGTATTTGTAAGTATAGTTATTGACTTTAACTTATTTTTAGGTGCCTTGGGATTTTTAAGCACTGAAGACGGAGTTGTTCCGGGTAACAATGGTTTGAAAGACCAAAATTTTGCTCTAAAATGGGTAAAAAGGAATATAGCCAATTTTGGTGGTGACCCAAAGAAAATTACTATTTTTGGGCAGTCGGCCGGAGGCGCTAGCACACATTATCACGTACTTTCGCCTCTCAGTAAAAGTAAATATTTTAGTAATTAAACTTTCCATTTCACTGGCAGCTCTTCTTTTCAGATTTGATAAGTGGTGCAATTGCCCAAAGTGGAGTTGCTCTTTGTACATGGGCTTTAGCACCAATAGGTCAAGCAATACAAAATGCGAAAAGACTAGCAACATTTCTAAATTGCCCTACTTCGTCCAACAAAGAGATGATCGATTGCCTCACGAAAGTAAACGCCTATGACATTATTGAACAGGATAAGAAATTTATGGTAAAGACGATTTTGCTCTGTTTTGACATACTGACGTAAATTTTTTAGGAATACAGTTATGATCCTGCAATACCATTTAAACCAGTTATCGAGTCCAATACTGAAGGAGCATTTTTGACAAAAGATCCTGTAGATATAATAAAGTCTGGCGAAGCCGCAAATATTCCCTTTATTATGGGTATTACTACTGAAGATGGCGCTTTTAAAGCTGCAGGTAAATAAATATAATACATATAGTACAAAATGGAATGTAACTCGTATACAATTTTAGCTTTATATAGCGAGTCTCATTTAATAGAACAATTAAATAGAGACTTCAACAGATTGGCCCCATTAATTATTCAATACCGTGAAACTGTTCCCGATGACGATTTTGTTGCTAAGAAGATCAAGAAATTTTATTTTGGCGACAACGCTATTAACGATTCTACAAAATCTCAACTAAGTGACGTGTGTAGTGAAAAATAATCAATATCTTCTACTTTTAAATACATTTTTAGATGTTTACTGATGCATTTTTCTTTGACGCCCAAAATACAGCTACGAAATTGCATTCTAAGTATTCAAAGGCACCTGTATACAATTTTATGTTTGGATATCAAGGATCTGTCAGCTTTATACAGTTTTATGGAGATTCGTCTTACGATTATGGTATTTATTATTTGAATTTGATTACGTTCTGCGATTATAATTTTATAGCTATCTATAACGTTTGAATAATGATTTAGTTAATGTTTGTTTGAAGCCACACGCTCAAAATTTTCCATTTCTTGTAGTTACTCGATATGAGTGTGGTTCAAAATTTACTTTTTATCAAACAGCAAAAATTGTGTATGTATTTTAATAAAAAATTAATTTTAGGCGTATGTCATGCCAATGAAATTCTTTATTTGTTCAGCAACAACTGGTTTGACAATTATGTACCGAACGAGACAGACAGGAAAATAACTGATATTATGACAACTTTATGGACCAACTTCGCAACAACCGGGTAATATAATTTTTCTGTATAAAAATCTTAAATACAATTAATTACCTATACAATGTTTTAGTGATCCAACTCCAAAATTAGATTCAGTGATTCCCACGAAATGGAAACCAGTAAAGGGAAAAAACCTGTCCTCCTATTTTATTAAAAATGAAAATGAGATAGAAATGGTCGATAATATATACTCGAAAAGAGCTGACTTTTGGGAAAACCTTCCGATAGATTCCCGAAAGAATGAAAATAAGGATGCGTTATAGAGTATTTTAGATGATTCGTAGAATAACTTAGAATGCACTTAATATAGTTTTTCTACACCTATCTAATTATATGACAATTATTAGCATTTTTTTCGTGAAATAACGTACCTATAATTCACTGTAGTGAATTATGGATTCATAATTCACTGTATCCGACCTATCACAAATACAAATTCAAAAATCACTGTTTCGCTGATTCGATGATATTTTAAATCGCCCGCGATCAACTCTTTCTGCGGCTGACAATCGACTCGCGTGACAGTCAAGTGTATCGCCATATTGCTTGTTTACGTTTTACAATCTGTGCAAACTAATAATTCAACCACTAAAACGAGTCTAATTTATTTGTTTAATAGGTGTAGAAAAAGCATAGTATCACATTCGCGATTATGGCCATTATATATAAGAAAGAAGAGATTTGGTTTCAATTATGGCTAGAATAGACCACTACATGTTTCGTTCTTATTTGAACTCATCAGGTTCAAATAAGAACGAAACATGTAGTGGTCTATTCTAGCCATAATTGAAACCAAATCTCTTCTTTCTTATTTCTTGCCACACGGGCGTTTCTGTGTTTTGTGCTTAGAGCGGCCGGTGCGATCGCAGATACCTGCTTAGCAGGTTCCGATCGCAACTTTGCCGGTTTATTGCTTTGCAACTTTTTCTCGCCGCACATCATAGAGGGCGTTACTAGTGTAATTCCCCTTTAATGTTATACTTCGTGAATAATGGCTGTCATAATCGCTCATATAATAATGTACTAATATTCTGTAACAAGTTTGGAATATGGCATTTTCTGCACGAGTGGAAAGTTTGTCACTCGAGCCGAAAGGCGAAGGTGACGGTCCACAAGTGCGGAATAGCCATTCCAAACGTGTTACAGACTATACTTTTTCTACGACTATAAATTATTTAGGCCATTAAATTTAGAAAATAAGAATTTTTAAGCTTCCTATCTAAAATACGTTTTGTTTATAACTGTCACCAAAACATAAAAACAGTAGATAGGCGAGAGAGTAACCTTTATTATTCAGGACAGTGTTAGAATGAAATATTCTATAACTCAAAATAAAATTTGAAATGTTTTTAATAACTATAAAAAATTTAAAAAATGTTTGATGTAGTTTTTAAAAGTTGAAAAACGAGTAAAAATTTTGAAAATGTTATATAAATACAAAAATTTTTAAATATGTTCTTGCAAAATCTTGAACATCTTTGAAAATTTTCAAAATCTTTGATAATGTGAAAATAATTAAATGTTTTGAAAGTTTCTGATAATTTTGTAAATTTTGTAATTTTGAAAATTTTGGAAAATTTTGGAAAATTTTGAGGCATTTTAAAAATATTAAAGGTTGTTGAAAATTTATAAAATTTTTGATAAATGAAAAATTCTAAAATTAAAAACAAACAGCCGGCGGCGCTCATACTTGAGCCATACTTCGCTATAAGTGGCTGTAGATAGCACTACTTCTAGCACTCAAGCGGGAGCGAACCAAAAAGCGAACGGCAAGAAATTCAGAGACATCATAGCCAGTCATGGTCAGCTGCAAATCGTACTGTAGCTAAAGAAATTTTCCAAAATTTTGTGTACAAAATTTTTGTGCTGATGAATTATTTATGGAAATTTATGGAATTAAAGAAAGAATTTAAACCAAAAGAGAAAAGTCGTAAGCCAAACATGGGATGGAAAATAAAGCCGCTAAATATTGCTGCACCTAAAAATCAAGTTGTGAAGGTTATTCTACTTAAACTGAAATATTTTATGGTCTTCCAGTAATACCATAATAGTGCTGTGGGTTAGGTAATTCCGTGGATTCGTTAATGCGGGCAATATTAGGTTAGTTTTAAAATGTTTCTGACAGTTTCTTTGACTTTGTGTGACCGGGTGGTAATATAAAACAAATGCCGCTGTAGAAAAATTGTAGAAACCGTATTAATACTATTAAAAAGTATTTTAAATTTAGGGCTAAAATTACTCAACGTTTGTTTTATAAACATATTCTGTAAAAGTTGGCTATACCAAATGCGGTTTTAGTTACCTTGGTCAAACAAAAAAATTCTCTTTGTAATTGTTTATATCTATGGTTGTTGCAGGTAACAACAAACTAAAAGACCAAAATCTAGCGTCAAAGATTGATAAAGAGAAATATAGGTAACTTTGGTGGTGACATAGTAACAAAACGAATAAGAGACGGAAGGACTTTCTGTCGTCGGCTATAAAAACTTTATAGTTAACATTCTATGTTTCAACCGACTATTTTTGTTAAACTGCGGTGCGTTAGAAACTGGGGTGATGTAGCATTACAAAGTAAGAATTATTAATTATAAATAAAATAATATAAACCTAAGTGTCTTTTACAATAAGAAAAAGTATAGAAAGCAGACCTCACTAAGGTTTGAACTCATAACCACTGGTATTACAAAGCACCAAGACAGCCGATGGTTCATTTCGCAACCAATTATATCAATGCACTACGGGCATGATTATTATTATTAAATAATTTATTTAAAGAATTATTTGTATTATATTTTAGCTAAACTGCTTTCAGGTGACGTAAAAAATGTTAGTTTTCTATTTAGCATGACTGCAAACATTAAGATTCATCTAGGGACATGACATACAACTAATTCAGTTTTTAAATGTTAAATTGCCATATGTCCCACCTCAATTGGAATTCACTGTATGTATATGCAAAAGTATAATTATACAGTTTACGTTATGTGCGTTTAAAGATTTTTTTTGTTTCTTAGTTCAAACTGTCTACAACGTACCAACGCACAGCTAGACGGAATAGTGGCTGCCTACTCGCCTACCGCCTAAAGTCGCCGCTGGTTATTTTTATAATAAACTGGCGATCTTACCGACCGCGTTTTGCCTTTCCATTTATTTTTTTATAAAGAAGCCGTTTAAAGTCCAATAATTTAACTTTTGCTTCATGGTAAATGTTACGTATACTTTTTAATTATAATTAATTAATGAAACCAAAAGAAATTGTAATATCAGTTCTTGTATATTTTTATAACCACCATATTAGCCAAACCAGTGGACATAATTGAAGCACGTGGGACATGGCAACAGCCAAAACAAAAATAAAACAATACTTATTGACATTTGAAGTTTTGCAAAACATAATACATTATAACACCCTATATAAAATAACCTGCAGATATTAACATACTGATGAATATTTTATAATAAGTTAATAGTCTGTACAAAATAGCGATGGATGAGCGTTTTTAGTATCTAGAATTATAATAAGTTGTTTTATAATATTAGTTAGTCATAAAAAGTCAACATTTTGGAAAAACGTCAAATAACTCGAAAACATGTACTTTTAAGATCATAGTACTTTAATAGTTTTATATCTAGAATTAAATTTAAAATTTAATTATGTAATAATATACAGGGTATTTTATTTGAAATAAAAGTAATGGGCTGTACAGACATAACTATACCTAAAATTAATAATAGTTTAATATTATGGGCAGTAACCCAACAAACTATTGTTCTTTTTACATTTTTTTCTAACTGTCATAATGAAGACGCTTGAAAACAACACGCTAATAACTCACCCTGTATAACTTTATGTCACATTTAAACCTGTATGGTAGATAGGTATTTATGCTTACTTAGTTACATTCTTGTTTTTTAAATGTTTTTTGAGTATATCTCGTCTTGTCAGATATTCAATCTATTCATAACAATATTTTTCTACTTCCATGTTTAAAATGTCGTTTATCGCATATGTTTCCGTGACGCTAAGTGACCTTTTAAACACACCTCGACAAGCTGTGACTTTGTGCGCTTTAGTCACGGGCTAAAGTTAGCTCTAGGTTTTTAATGTGCGCTTTAGTCACGGGCTGAAGTTAGCTCTAGGTTTTTAATCGCAAAAATTAATTGAAAATCAACTGAAAATCAAGTTAGTCGTCACTTGTCATCAATCTGTCAAAATAATTAATATTGCTTAAGATAATAAAATAATTACCAAATTTTAGTATTTTTGTGATGGTCGTAGAAAAAGTATAGTATGCAATTCGTTTTATAAACTTCTCTAGACACTCGTTTTAATAAACACTCGCTCCGCTACGCTCCGCTCGTGCCTAATAAAACTCGTGACTAAAATGCCGTTTCTAAAATTTGTTGCATAATATACTATTATGTAATGGCGGAGGGGCGCAATTTATTATTTCACACGCAGGCGCCGGGTACCCCAGGTACGGCCCTGCTTTTCTTTATTGTAAGTGAAAATCTTGAATTATGAAGCAGATGTTGTTGGAAACCGGGTTCACACCTATTGACAACTCACGAACGATTACGCGAACAGTTTGTGGCAATGATATTATAGCGTAGTTAGATCAAGTTTAATTTAATACAAAGAATTACATAACTTGAAAAAGTATGTTAAACTTCTAAAATTATTTATTATGTAGGTAACTAAGGAGAATATTTTTACGAATTTAGAAAACATACTAATAAAATAATTAATAATTTAAACACAAACGTTATGCTTTATTTCTTTTTCGATCGGTTGGCAAATAAAAAAGTCTAAATCCATGTCTAGTATGATGTGTGCAATTAGGAGCTGACAATTCCGGCTTTATTATAATGGAATTATTCTGATTGTAATATGAAATGTTTTTAAAATTTGTTGGTGGTCCCCAAAATGGCGGCCAAAATAGTAAGAGAGACCCGCTACTTTACGAACATACTGTATACTGCGCTATTTAAGGAAATTGACAGTCACGGCATTATCAAAAGTAAATAAAAATCAACTCGCCAACGTAGTAACAAGAAACCTTGCTATAATCAATTACGAGTATATCATGCAAACAACTAACAACGTATTATTTATATAACCTTGAAAAGAGGTTAGCCCTATAACACTCCTATTAAAATTTTTATGAACCTAATGTACCACACAGCTTTAAAATCAGTTTTGTTTACTCATGCAAGGTGGTCTATCGTTATCTACGAAAGTGTTTATTTGGTATTGCTATAAATATACCTAACTTGTTGCATATGTTCAATCGTTTAATCTGTGGACAGTGTGAACAACTCAAAATGGTTAACGTTGCTATTTTTATATCTTTTATAACATTTTGTCATGTATCCGCAGCTGCGGATGCTCCAGAAGCAAAAGTAGAACAAGGTGCCTTAAGAGGTAAATACAGGCATACCTGGAAAGGAAGAACTTTTAGTGCTTTCACTGGTATTCCTTATGCAAAACCGCCAGTTGGCAACCTTCGATTTCAGGTAATCAATTTGTTTCCAAAATTGTGCTTATTATTCTTTACTGCATTTTATTGTTGTAAAATAACACATTCTTTATATAGCCTGCAGTTCCTGCTGAACAGTGGCAGGGAGTTTTGGATGCATCTAAACCCCACGTTGTTTGTCCACAAATTGATATATTTTATCAAGACTACGAAGTGAAAGGTGATGAAGATTGTCTCTACCTCAATGTTTACACACCTCAGGTAACCATTTGCACTGTTATCAAAACAAATGTTGTCTAATCTTGGTTTGAAACTAGGTACTGCTATCTTGTCAAGTTGATGTAATAATTGTTATAAATTGTCATCTATTTTTAGGTACATATAATCTTAAATGAACTATGATATTTAAAAACTTTGAATTTTTGCTCTATTTTATTTTGGAGTAATTTCACAAAAACCTTTTGTTACGTGGAATAAAAAATAATTGATACCAATGAAGACCACGAAATTGATACTGCCGTTAAAAAATTGTTATTATCAATCGAATAAAATTACTTCATTCTTTGGCGATATTATGCGAAATACTGTTGGTATTGGCCCTAGCAAACCTCTGCTCCTTCCAGAATATCAAAATGAAAAAAAGTATTCTAAAATTGCTATTGTCGATTAGGGCCACAGGGGACACCACACGGTGGTGTATAAATTATTATTTTAATTGCAGAAATCACATTAATCGAGGTTCTTCCTGTCTAAAAACAAGTTCTATCTTAACTTAGGACAATAATAATAGATTGAAACTGTTAATTAAGCATTTATAAACGAAAAACGAGAGTTTCAGCAAGTAGCCGCCACATAAAGCAGTATTTTATTAAATGGCATTTTTTAATAGGATACCTCTGTTTATTCTGAATATAAAAGTATAAAAACAATACTGCAAAAAGCTAACCGTTTTGGGTTTTCACATTTTATTATCAGGTGCTTTGTATGCCAAGATCCCAAGAATGGTTATTTAAAATTGTTCTGTGGACAACTACTTTCATCCCTAACCAAATCACAACGTGCTTAAAATGATATGACCCGTATTCCGTGAAACACCCTATATAAGAATTAAATTATCTATAATATTTCTTTTTAGTTGTTAAATTTTCTTAACCAAATTAAATTTTTAGTTTTCATTACAACTCTCATTGTAACGTAAAAAAAATGTAATAATCTTTTATAATCATACATATATTTATGTATATAATTTATAACTTTAACAATATTTATTTATTTTAACCTTATACATATTTCGACATATTTACATGGCATTATCAAAGGTAAGATTAAAAAGTAATCAGTTAGGTTGCTATAGCAACAATAAACCTTGATGACATGGTCTTGCTAATCTATGTCTGCCAACTACTTGATATCTCATTTCAAAAGTCCAATAATGGTGAATTTTAGAGATTAATTTGTTCATTCTTTAATGGTATAGTTTTTGAAATCTAAAGATCAATTATTTGAATACAACCAGTCTAAGAAAGTTATCATTTGGTTTCGTTCATGACATTTCAGCGTGATTTGATAGTTTATTTGAATTAATTTATAAATTTTTAATTATTATTAACAGCTTGCATCCAAACATATAATTTACACTAAAAACTAAACAAAATAGATCCATTCACTTTTTAGATTTAAAAATAAACATTGATTCAACTTATAGAAAACCAACACAAACAGACATTACAATACCACACGATTCTTGCCAACATAAATTAGCAGCATACAGGTCTATGATACACAGCGGATCCTTTAACGATTTCTCTCTTCTTCTCTAGTGCCATACCCTATTCAAGGCGTTGGCGACCTCTCTCCTATGTCTGTGTTTGGTGCGCGGAGGTAGATAGTTTGCACAGACAGACATAGAGGACCTACACTTTAACGTGGGCTCCGGACTGCATGCAATTCTTGTTTAGGGAGGTTTTAATGGGGAAAAATCCACTTCGCTGGTTTCCCGTTGCCTTGCGAGAGAGAACGACCGGGCCGGGAGTCGAACTCAGATCCGCTGCATTGGTAGCCTGCGCTCTTCCCACTGAGCTACGGCCGCTTTACATGAAATTATTTATAATAGAACAATTTCAATTATTAAACAAATTGCATATAGTACATAACATATAATACTAAAATTATTGATACGTTAATTAAAGAAAAAGATTATATATTAGCTATCAAAAAATGGATCCAAATACTTCATCCAATACAATTAAACACGCTTCGTTTCCATATTTTGGAGACAAATCTGAAAAAATTGCTAAAATTATAAACGAAACAAATACATGTAAAGTAATTTTTGAAACAGCTAAAAACGTTTTAAACACTTTGTTTAATATACAATTAGAAATTTTGATATCAGGTCCGAACAACACGTTGTTACGTTATTACAAATATAAACATTTACATAAATCCAATTACCCTAAACACTTATTAGAACACAATCATTCAATGACATCAAATAGCACTATAAAACACTTTGTGATGATAAACGGAAATTTGATATACCGGAGGCATTTAAAATTCACAAACATTTAAAAACTGTACCTTTAATAAATGAACAAGTTGACGTCTTAAATTCACTATTATTAGACTTTCGGAATGAGAACTCCAGCCGTCTGCAGAGATAGATAACCAAGATCAAGT
Organism: Ctenicera cuprea; assembly: GCA_958336395.1. Taxonomy (NCBI): domain Eukaryota; kingdom Metazoa; phylum Arthropoda; class Insecta; order Coleoptera; family Elateridae; genus Ctenicera; species Ctenicera cuprea. The sequence goes on along the minus strand of OY284487.1, from coordinate 26,685,127 downwards.
CATCTAGTTATATTGTTCTTACAGCAAAACCAACTGTTCGCGTTTTACTCTTACTTTTGACAATGACATGTAAACATGTCTAAGATTTAAATAAATGAATATTGTTAAAGTTACAAAGTATACTATTTATACATCAATATGAACTTCAACGACGTAAAGCTAGAAATTATTAATAATACTATTTATATAAATATTTATTTATTTATAGGCAACCAATTACAGCTTTTACAGCATCTGTCATGGCAAAATCTACAGTTTCAGATCTCTTCTGTAAGATGGCATGTTGACAAATGCAGTTCACTAACTTTTTTTTTATTTTACCGCGTTAAACCTCAACCCTTGGGTATAAACGCATATATGCATATAGGTACTGAATCACCGGAACATGCCATACAAATGTTTGGTCTTTTGCAACACTTTTCGTATAAAATTTTATAGCAATGCTATTAATTGTCAATTAAAACTATAACAAAGAAATTCCTATGAACGGTAGTGAAATTCTTAGAAATATTACCAAATTTTTGAGTATTACTACTGAAAGTCAAAGTATCCTTCCTACAGCTATACGCCGTATTGCACGGAAGGTAATAGTTGTGTATATATATGGTGAATACAACACATGCAGTTTTAGTTACCCGAATCCAGCAAAAAACTTCTTCCTGTAATGGTTTACATTCATGGAGGAGGTTGGACCTCTGGAAGCGCCAACCCTCGTTTATATGGACCTGACATTCTATTAGACAAAGATATAGTTTTGGTCAGTATGAATTACCGAGTAGGTAAGAATAATTTATTGACAGTATTTGTAAGTATAGTATTGACTTTGACTAATTTTTAGGTCCTTTGGGATTTTTAAGCACTGAAGACGAAGTTGTTCCCGGTAACAATGGTTTGAAAGACCAAAATTTTGCTCTAAAATGGATAAAAAGGAATATAGCCAATTTTGGTGGTGACCCAAAGAAAATTAATATTTTTGGGCAGTCGGCCGGAGGCGCTAGCACACATTATCACGTACTTTCGCCTCTCAGTAAAAGTAAATATTTTAGTAATTAAACTTTCCATTTCACTGGCAGCTCTTCTTTCCAGATTTGATAAGTGGTGCAATTGCCCACAGTGGAGTTGCTGTTGCTACATGGGCTTTAGCACGAAAAGGTCACGCACTACAAAATGCCAAAAGACTAGCAACATTTCTGAATTGCCCCACTTCGTCCAACAAAGAGATGGTTGATTGTCTCAAAAAAGTAAACGCCTATGACATTGTTGAGCAGGATAAAAAATTTATGGTAAAGGCGATTTTGCTCTGTTTTGACACACTCGTATACACTGTGTCCATAAAGTAACCCCCCCCCTAACTAACTTTTGAACGACTTAATATTTTACTACAAAATTTGGTGTGCTTTAATGGGAAATTAAATACTATTTTTTAGCTCATAATTAAATAATGTATCATTCAAAATGGCGGCTGGGCGCCATTTTGAAATTTTTTTTTAAATAAAAAGGGGGTTCGAGTCACACCTCATTTGAAAGGTCCTTTAGTTCTGCGTCTGATCCTAGAGTTTCAAAGAAAAATATTTAGCCATAACAAAATGACAAACGTTTGAAGTAAAGAAGTCTATTAAAAAAAACTAAGAATTAAAGCAAAAACAAATGAAATTAAGTGTTCGAAATGTTCACCATTCACTTCTTGGCACATAAAAAGTCGGTTATGACATTCCTGCCTTACATTTTCATAAGTTTCTGGAGTGACATTTCTGTAAAAAACGCATTACAGAAGTTTGCAGAAATATCACTCCAGAATCTTATGAAAATGTAAGGCAGGAATGTCATAACCGACTTTTTATGTGCCAAGAAGTGAATGGTGAACATTTCGAACACTTAATTTCATTTGTTTTTGCTTTAATTCTTAGTTTTTTTTAATAGACTTCTTTACTTCAAACGTTTGTCATTTTGTTATGGCTGAATATTTTTCTTTGAAACTCGAGGATCAGACGCAGAACTGAAAGACCTTTCAAATGAGGTGCCACTCGACCCCCCTTTCTATTTAAAAAAAAATTTCAAAATGGCGCCCAGCCGCCATTTTGAATGATACATTATTTAATTATGAGCTAAAAAATAGTATTTAATTTCCCATTAAAGCACACCAAATTTTGTAGTGAAATATTAAGTCGTTCAAAAGTTAGTTAGGGGGGGGGTTACTTTATGGACACAGTGTACATATATCTTTCTTTTAGGAATACAGTTATGATCCAGTAATACCATTTAAACCAGTTATCGAGTCCAAAACTGAGGGGGCATTTTTGACAAAAGATCCTGTAGATATAATAAAGTCTGGCGAAGCCGCAAATATTCCCTTTATTATGGGTATTACTTCTGAAGATGGCGCTTTTAAAGCTGCAGGTAAATAAAAATAATACATATAGTACAAAATGCAATGTAATTACTCGCATACATTTTTAGCTTTATATAGCGAGTCTAATTTAATAGAACAATTAAATAGAGACTTCAACAGATTGGCCCCATTAATTATCCAATACCGTCAAACTGTTCCCGATGACGATTTCGTTGCTAAAAAGATTAAGACATTTTATTTTGGCGACAATAATATTGACGATTCTACAAAATCTCAACTTAGTGACGTGTGTAGTGAAAACTAATTATCTAATTATCTTTTACTTTTAAATTAATTTTTACTTTTAAATAAATTTTTAGATGTTTACTGATGCATGGTTTTTTGCCGCCCAAAATACAGCTACGAAATTGCATTCTAAGTATTCAAAGGCACCTGTATACAATTTCATGTTTGGATATCAAGGATCTGTTAGCCTTATGCCGTTTTTTGGAGATAACTCTTACGATTATGGTATTTAATATTTGAATTTTACTACGTTCTGCGATTATAATTTTATAGCTATTTGTAACAATTAAATAATGATTTAGTTAATACTTGTTTGTTTGAAGGCACACGCTAAAAATTCTGCATTTTTTCTAGTTACTTGACATGAGTGTGGGTGGTTCCATATTTTTTTTTATTAAATAGCCAAATTAATGTATTTTTTTAAATAATTATTTTTAGGTGTATGTCATGGCAACGATCTTCTTTATTTATTAAGCAACGATTTATTTGACAATTATGTACCGAACGAGTCAGACAAGAAAGTAATTGATATTATGACAACTTTATGGACCAACTTCGCAACAACTGGGTAATATAATTTTTCTATATAAGAATCATAAATACAATTGATTACCTAAACAATGTTTTAGTGATCCAACTCCAACATCTGATTCAGTGATTCCCACAAAATGGAAACCTATAAAAGGAAAAACCTTGTCCTCCTATTTTATTAAAAATGAAAATGAGATTGAAATGGTCGATAATATATACTCGAAAAGAGCCGATTTTTGGGAAAACCTTCCGATAGATTCCCGAAAGAATAAAAATAAGGATGAGTTATAGAGTATTTTAGATGATTTGTAGAATAACTTAGAATACACATAATCAACAATAAACACCTTTCAGTTGAGATGGTGTAAATAAATTCATAGTAGTAGAGATTTTATTATTATTTACCTTCACATTATTAAATTTCCTTATCTACTTTTTGTATCGAGCTTTGGAATGCGGTTTCTTAAAAGCATTTGACAAAATACTTTGTGTCTATTTTTACTTTTCCTACTTTTACTGACGTAAGGAAAGTTATGATTTCATGCACATTTTCGAATTTCAGATTTCAACGGGAAATGCGCGATTTGGTGTCCAATGAACCCAAAACAGTGGTTTTTTAAAAAATTTTGTCTCTGTGTGGGTGCGTTCGTTTGTTTGGTGTAATATAACGTATACTGCACACTGTATATGATTACCGATGGCTGACTGATCCAAATAAAAACTACAAGAACAGGTGCTTGTTTTGTGGTTACCGCGCGTTGACATGCTACTACTATTTCCTTGCATCCGATCATTGTATTTTTTATCAATGTGCATGCAACATATTAAGAATATCAAACTGTTAGATTGTTTCGTGGCTGAGAATCACTTGAAGCGGTAAGGCTCGCTTTCGCGTATGCAAAACAGTGTTTGGCGCCCAACTATTAATGTTACACGGTGTTGTTAAAAAATAAAAATCGTATGTGAAAGTAATATTTTTACTTAGAATACCAATTTTTTTATTCGAAAAAATATAATTAGGCACTGTCTATGCCGCCTAATAGGGCGGACCGCCACTGGTAACTTGATTAGAATCGATTTGGATGGATCAAAGCACTCTTAATAGTAAAACAAAGATTACAAAAAACATTGGGATGTTAAAACTTCAATGGTAAAGACAGATCCAGGATTTGATCTTAATTCCGAATCTGCAAAAATATATAAAATGTTCCATTAGAAATAAGAATGTTGTTGCTATTTTCGGCGAATCCCAAAGTGAATGTAGTTGATTATATTATTTCCGTTATTCTAACTAATCTACATTGCCTATTTTTAAAATTTGCGCTAATTACAAGCGTATTTCACAAAAATTAGTGCTGTTGCCCTGGCGACTGGTATTTTCCTAGTATTCTCATTTTGGTATTTTCGTTTTCGTATCTTCGCTGTTCCATTAAATCCGTGCAGTAAATGGTATCAAAATAAAGTAGCTGTGATTAGAAAAATATCTTATTCAATCTAACCATACTTACAAATAACAAGAAACGAACACACGTAGATAGTTTAGAATTTACGTCTAGACAATCCATTTGACAATTCGACAAATAATGCTGAACAACCGTCAACGTCCACAGAAACTTGTTCTAATAAATACAATAATATTTCTAATAATTGTACATTTTATAACTGTAATAAATAATCATAGTTTTCAATTCGGGTTTTTTTTGTAGGAAATGACAAAATCTAATCGAATACCACTCGACTATCTTAGCATATTCAAATACTTTCCTTCCTTTTCGAACAAAACCAATGTTGCTTTTTGGAAACACCCCCCGCGTTCCGCTCGGGATGTTTCCAAGCAACACAAATTTTGTTCTCAAAGTCGGGGCGTAATGAAAGGTATTTCTTAAAAATCTGAACATATGGTATTTCATGGTCATCAGTTACGGCAAATTTTCTACCTTTTTGGGTGTTACATGGTCGAATATTAATTATTAAAACATACCCCTCTTTTTTAATATCCGACATGCGGAGGTCGCACATTTCATGCCTTCGGCAAGCCCCAAGTATTCCACAAATAGCGACAACCTGAAACTCGAAATAGTACTGTCAACATTCTGTGACAACTGTCAACTCAGTACTAACCTTCAAAAATGAAAAGGTATCGTCAGGGGGTTCAATGAAAAATTTGCACAGTTGCCCTTCTGTAAACACCAAATACTTTTTAGGGTCATACCCTTTGTTTGTGCCCTTTATAAACGCATGTAGTTTATGAAGAGAAGCAATGTTCACTCCCTGCTTGATTCGCAGTATCGTTTGCAATTTAGAATGGATTCACCACAGTGTTGACGACTTGTAGATAGTTGACTGTCATGAAACACAATTTTACGTTAACTAATTGCTCTTTTTAATAACTATTTGTTACCTACCATTTTGTTCATATAAGCAAGCATTAGTGTTTTATCGACCACCTTGTAGTTTTTGCTGGCCATCCAGTTGGATAATTTTTCGTATTCCTTGCAATACGCTTGTTTAGATTTCTCGGGGATTAATAACTGTTCAGCTTGTTCGGCTAACATTCTAATCTCGGATAAAATATCCATGTTTTCGGTCATTTTGTAATTCACGAACACAAAGTCGAAACAAACTTCACAAATCAACAAATTTATAATAAATATACATAGCAACGAAACAACAACAATTGCTAACCGTTTCTATATCAACGATTAATGACACAGATTACTTCGAAAAACGATTTCAATTTCCTTTTTTTGTTATAATTTTCAGATTGTAGTACAGGTATAATAAAAAATAGCGTATAATACACGTGTATAAGAGCTTTTAAAGCACTGCTCCGTTAAAAGGCACTCGGCTTTGCTTCGTGCTTTTAAACCCGTCGCTCGTGCTTTAAAGGCTTGCTTATGAACTTGTATTATAATATACTATTTTGAATATACTAATATAGTTTTTCCACTACTAGCATTAAACGATATCATTATTTACTTTGTTTTAGAGCCAAGAAGATGAATTTCTTTCCTAGTGGTAAATAATATTTCATTTTTAACTACTGGTTAATAATGAAAACAATTGCCACCAATCTTTAAATTCACCATAAACTTTCATGTAAAAATCTTTTGATTTTACTGGTGATAACTGTTCACCAACACTTTCTGCACCTTCCCTAATTTCAGGAGGAGTGCAGTTTTCACTAAAATCATCAAAATTGGACATTTTATAACCACTATTATAAAATATATATTTTACATAAATGTCAATTGAAATTAACTATTCTCTTGTTTTCAAGCAAGGCTACTTTTTTTTGTGTATATTTGCATTTGTAATTTTATTTTTTATTAATGTAAAATCAATTAATTATAAAAGGAATAAAGGTGCTAGTAGTGGAAAAAAATAATATATAAACCACGGTAGAGAAGACTTATCAGCTTCGCAACTTATTTATTATAAAGAATTCTGCTCGGCTGAGAAAAATGTCTTCTCTACCTTGGTCTATAATATACTGTTTGTGGTATTATAACCGAGAATGCTCTAAGGACCATTTTAAGACTAGTCGCATTTTGCCCGCATCGAATCGTCTATGGTAATTATTTTTTTCTATAAGCGACTGCACTATAGCTCATTATAAAGGATGTTTAGTATATAGAAGAACAAATTCAAAATCATTATGTAAGTAGTTTTAGTTGGAATTTGTATTGTAGTGGTACACCATTTGAATTGACGTTTAGTAGGCTGTCAAAAAATACACATTTTATGTCAAAACATTGAACGTCAAAATGAAGCGCTTTTAAAGTCAGATGACAGGCAAAAGTATTATGATATTTTATATAAATTTGTTCCTCTATTTACTGGACATCCTTTAATTTTGTCGACTAAAATTCGTGTATATTGTTGAGCAATATTTTGCTTAGCAACTGACATTTTGATACAAGGACAACACAAACAGAAACTAGTGTTGTAGCTTTGTTTCTTAATCATAAAACAATCTATCCAATACCATTCGTTATCATATTCTCTTCTTTTACAATTCAGAAAGTGTTAAAATTAATATTTTACTATTTAAGTTTTATACTATTTTTTCAATCATTTAATAAGTTCGTTGACTTGAGAATTTTTAAAACTATAAGGAGAAGAACTTTTTTATTCCAAAAAACGGTAATTAAATTGTGGGAAAACAAACCTATCATTAACAACTGTGCTACGTGTCATCAATTTAAATTGTTCCCACTACTTTCAAAAACAGTGTTCGACATAGTCTTGTTATTTCTACAGTTTCGATAAGATACTTACTTGAGTGACGTGACGAATTTAACTAGCGTGTTGTATAGGTTCCTATAAAATGTTTAAAATTTTAATACAGGTAAACTTCTTAATTTATGTTTTGGTGTGTACGAGCCAAGACTTTCCAGAAGTACAGGTAGAACAAGGAGTTCTAAGAGGAAAATTTCGAAAAACTTGGAAAGGAAAGACTTTCAGTGCTTTCACTGGCATTCCTTACGCAAAACCGCCTATCGGTGAGCTTCGATTTAAGGTAAATCTGAGCAAAATAAACAAAACTCAAAGCTGTTTTAGACTTTGTATTGTTATAATTCAGCATTGCGTGTTTTAAACATGATGTGCTCAATTTTAGTGGATTTTTACCGACGTATTATTTCATGTTAAAACGCATTTCTTTTTCTGAACGTTTTTTGCTTTATAGACTTTGATATCGAGTGACTGGCAATTTAGTGTTTGCGTCTTTTTATGATTATGTTCTATCTCTATATCAAAAATATAAATATATTTTTTAGCATTTCGAGATTAATTGTCTGATAATGACAAAATCTGTAACATCCACAGTATGTTTTCATTTCTTGTTTGTTTGTAGTATAGATAAGATTGCAATTCCAATTGAAGCAAAAAGTCTAAGTTCCAACTTTGTGGAATTTATTTGTTGGTTTAAATAGGTTTAAGTGTCAATCACAGTAATTATAGCACGTCATGGCAAATGTACCGTTTGCCGTATTTCTTACGTCTTATATGTACATTATAAACGTTAAAGGAAAACGTGATGTTTATTCATGCTGTATATATAAATTAATAAAATAAACCAAATTAACCTAAAATAGAATCTTCTCAATTTAGGAAAATTATGATTGCCAAATCACAGCATAAATAAACTTTTTTTTTACGATTATAATTTGATTGAGAAGTAAGAACAAGAAATACGGTACATTTGCCTGCTATAATTTATTTTTTTTGTCACTTAATAACTTCACTAGCGCATTTTCAGTTAAAATGGTGTAAAGTACCCTTTACGATTTCATGGGACACATTGCTTTGTGTTCTAAACAGCTTTCTGGTTTATTCTTAAATAATTATTTTGGCACTTAAACGCTTTCGCACGTATAGTCTTCGATTATATTTTGAAATATTAGAGTTAATTAAGTGTTTTACATCAATTATTATGAGTCAAAAGCTTAAAATAATAAGTGCTTAAGTGTATTATAAATACAAAGAAACGGATCTACCTTAAACACCATACATTATAACACCAAATTAATAGCAAGTATATTTTTAGCCACCGGCTCCTGCTGAACCCTGGAATGGAGTTTTGGATGCCTCTACACCTCAAGCAATTTGCCCCCAAATGGACATTTTCGTTAATAATTACACAGTTACGGGAAATGAAGACTGCCTTTTTCTGAATGTTTACACGCCTCAGGTTGTTCAACTTTTATTGTCCTATTGAAACTATTAATTAATTAATTAACTATGAAAATGATATGAGTGAGAAAGAAAAGTCATACACGTGGGATGTGGGGTTGTTTAAAAAAAGAAAAACTTTGCGCAGACTTTCCTATACTTTAGAAATTATCAAAAGTGTTATTATCAGCGCTGCACGCGCCAATAGTGGCTATAAAATCGCATACTACTACCACTCTAGCGGGAGCGTACGACACATCAGGACAACATGTAGCTAACCACATTTTTGTGTTAAAAAAATCGATAGTTTGATTTTTTGAAAAGAGAATTTTAGAGAATTCATTCTTCGTTTACTAAATAAATTTGCATGGTCGATATTCACAAATTCATAAAACGCGCCACACGGAAATTGGAGAACTGGGACAGCAACCAAATCTCTCATTTAGAGCTCTATAGGCTCATCTCTAACTTTATAAGCCTACAAATTTGATTAGAAATGGTGTAGTCAGTTTTTAGCAAACATTTATTTGAATATTTCCTTCTGAACTTTTGTAATTACATTATTCACTTCACAGTTTAATTTTTTTAAATTCTTATCGTTTTGAGTAATGAACCGTTAAATTCCAAATTTTTAAGCTAGAAAAATCAGGAAAAAGCGTAAAATTTGTTCTATCAGATTCTGCTTATAAATCTAAAAAATTTCTTACAATGTTGTCAACAAAAAAGATTGTTGAACTCCCACTTCCAGTTTTGAATTTTTTTTAACTTATTTTGTCTATGAACTTTGATATACTTCCATAATCCAAAGTTTATAAAAATCGTCCCATCGGTTCGAGATATATGAGGCGTACACATACCCATATAAAGAAACTCCCACCCACCCACTTATCCACAGTTAGAAATTTATTAAATCCTGCTTTTTTGAGTTCCTGAAGGTTTAAGACATTTATTTCCGTTAAAATCCAATCTTTTCTTTAAAAAATATACAAGTGTTAATGTAAAAGAGTGTTAGAAATATGTATATAAATATGTAATTCCATCGCATTATTCAAGTATAGTAAGCATTTGAAATAATTTACTGCAGAATAAATTTTCCAGAAATCGAATCAAATATAAAAAAATCAATAAAACTATTACTGGTTAAAGTTGTATTACTTTCCTCGGTGGTAAGAGGAAGTAAACGCCATAAATCATTCAAGTGTTTACATTCTTCATCCCACTCTTTTGCTCAAATATGCTTGTGCATGTATACGTGATTTACCTTTCATTTTTTACATCTTTATTTAACACATATGGATATCATTTGACATGTATCATCATTATCAACACGCTATTCATTATCGATTATTATTTACCAAAATTAACAGACAAAAGTGTTAACTTTAGATTGCCAACCTATTTATTTTGAATAGTTTAGTCTGGTTAATAAATTCAGTCTCTTATAAATTTACCAAAAAGTGTAAGTTGTCTAGACATAGCAATTAGGAATGACGAAGGGTACACGGGTACTACCCGATAATATCCTACCCGAGTAAAATAAGCAATTACCCGTTACCCATTACCCGATAATTACCCGCTACCCGAATATAACCCGTTACCCGATAATTACATGTTAGCCGATTAAAACCCGTTAACGTATAATTACCCGGAAACTACCAGTTACTATAAATACCCGTTACCTAATTATTTTACTGAATAATTAACATGCCTTCACACTCGTTGTACCTGTTTAAAAAAAGCGTTAATTGATATTTAAATTTAGTTACTAAAACTAACAACTTTAATTCATAATAGATGCAGCCTCCTTAAACATGCTTGAAAGCAGGTAATTCGGTAACGGGTAACTATCAGGTAATGGGTAATTATCGGCAACGGATAATTATCGGGTAACGAGTAACTATCGCGTAACTGGTAATTATCTGGTAACGGGTAATTACCGGGTATTAAAAGCAGGTACCCAGGTATTAAAGTTATCAGATATTGTCGTCCCTTTTATCTACCCGCGACATTCTTTGTAACCGAAAAAAATATGAACTATTAAAAGGACTTCCCACCAAACATGTTATAGTTTGTGTATGTCTTTACTATAAAACTTCCCATAGGTAACTAATCTAGAAAACTACAACTTACTAGCTGTTATATTACAGCTTGCCGATAATAACAAGAAACCTCTTCCCGTGATGTTTTTTATTCACGGAGGAGCATTTTTCTCTGGAAGTGGAAATCCTGACTTCTACGGACCTGATATTATTTTAGACAAAGACATAGTTCTCGTTACAATAAATTATAGATTAGGTAAATATAGAATGTAAGTGTTGAATTAAATACTTTAAATCCTCACGTATAAAATGCTTTTTAAAGTAGTATTAACAGTTTAAACTTTATAACAGAGCATCGGTTTTGATAGCACGTTTCTGTCAAAGCGTGCTTGGCATTTTTCCTTTAATTTTAGTTATTGTTTTAATTTAATATTTTACAGGTGCTTTGGGGTTTTTAAGCACTGAAGATGAAGTTTTGCCTGGTAACAACGGACTAAAAGACCAAAATGTAGCCTTAAAATGGGTTAAGAAAAACATTATTCATTTTGGAGGTGATCCTGACAAGATAACAGTGTTTGGTCAATCTGCAGGAGGGTCTAGTGTTCATTATCATATCCTTTCTCCGTTGAGCAAAGGTATATTTTTTAAACACTTAATGTTAAATGTTATACAATGTATTTAAACATCTCCAATTCAGATTTGATGAGTGGTGCTATTGCGCACAGTGGAAGTGCTCTTGCAGTATGGTCTCTCGCACCAAAAGGAGAAGCAGTAAAAAATGCCAAACGATTAGCGGAATTTTTGAATTGCCCTACCACTTCTAGCCAAAGCATTGTTGAATGTCTTAGCAAAGTTAATGCATATGATATTGTTGAACAAGCAAAGAAATTTCAGGTAAGCTTTTTAATTCGAATTCTATGCAGGGTGTTTCGAAACTCGCGGACACGAACTGTGAGACGGTATTTTACCATAAAAACTGAACAAAAAGCTCCTTTACGATTTTCAATTCGACCAATGTTTTTGGAGTTATTAAAGGTTTGAAAAATCTGAAAATAATCAAAAAATAAACATTCAAACTCAAATTTAAGTGTTTGATCAAGTACTGATAATAAATCCACGATACATTACAACAACAAGAAATAGTGTAAAATAATAATTCACAGAAGAAATTACAAATTTTGTTTAAAGTGTCTGAAGAAGTTCAAAATTACGTGTTTAATTAAGCAGTGGCACGCTTTTAGCTGATGAAAACAGCACGTCATTATTTATTTGTTTCATAGTTCGTCATTTGTTTGAATTTAATTCCTTATTTTGAAATATATAAAATATTTATTTGTAAATTCTAGTTTTACTTCGTTAAAGTTCATATTTAATGATTATCTGTATATAAAATACTTAATTACTTTAACAATATTTATTTATTTTAACCTTATACTTATTTCGGCATGTTTACATGCCATTTTCGAAGGTTATATTAAAAAATAAACAGTTAGTGTTGTTATAGCAATAGAACTTGGTGACTTGATCTCGATAATCGTCTGCAGATGACTTGATTTCTTATTCCAAAATGTCCAATAGAGGAGAATTTAAGAAATCAATTTGCTCATTCATTAACGGTACAGTTTTTAAATGTTTGTGAATTTCAAAAGCTTCTAGTATATCTAATTTACGTTTATCATCACAAAAGTGTAAACATTTTATGGTGTTATTAGATGTCATTGAATGATTTTGTTCTAGTAAGTGTTTAGCGTAATTGGATTTATGTGGGTGTTTGTATTTGTAACAACGTGCGTGTTCTTTATACCTAATATCAAAAGTATTAAATGTCTGGCCTATATAAACCGAATTGTAACGCGAACAATCTAATTTGTAAATGCCTGATTTTAGCAAATCGTCCGTTTTTGATTTTGCATTAAACAAAGTGTTTAAGATGTTTCTAGTTGTTTTAAAGATTACTTTATATTTATTTGTTTTGTTTATAATTTTAGCAATTTTTTCTGATTTGTCACCAAAATATGGGATCGAAGCATATGTAATTGTATCGAATGAAGTTAGGGTATTTCGATACATATTTTGAATGGCTAATTTATAATTTTTTCCTTTCATTAATGTATCAATAAATTTAGTATTATAACCATTACTATATGCAATTTGTCTAACCATTGAAATTTCTCTATTATAATTAATTTCATCTAAAGGGACCGTCAAAGCCCTATGTATCAGGGACCTGTATGCTGCTAAATTATGTGATTTATGATGACAAGAATCGTGTGGTATAGTAATGTCTGTTTGTGTAGGTTTTTCATAAACTGAGTACTTAAATTTATTAGTTTATTTATTAGCTTGTAAATATACCGCTCGTTCTGCTAGTTTACTAGAAGCCCCCAGTGCCATCAGCATATTATAATACTTCTGGTTCCAATAATTCGCGGCCATTCTTTCGCATTTTCAACTAACTTCTAACAAATGACGAACTATGAAACAAATAAATAATGACGTGCTGTTTTCAACAGCCAATTGCGTGCCGCTGCTTAATTGAACACGTAATTTTGAGTTTTTCATACACTTTAAACAACGTTTGCAATTTTCCCTATCACTTATCATTTTAAACAATCTCTTGTTGTTGTAATGTATCATGAATTTATTTTTAGTACTTGATCAAACACGTAAATTTGATTTTGAATGATTATTTTTTGATTAGTTACAGATTATTCAAAACTTTAATAACTCCAAAAATTTCATCGAATCAAAAAATCGTAGAGGGATGTTTTGTTCAGTTTTATAGTAGAATACCATCTCGCATTCCGTGTCCGTAGTTCGAAACACCCTGTATAAAAGGTTAATTTTGTAATTTTTTAAAAACTTGTTAATTTTTAACATGCTGTTGCTATGAGAGCTGCCTTACTATTTCCTAAAAATCTTTGTTGTTGTGGTAGTTTAAATTAACACCCCGTTAAAAATTAACCAAAACTTTACAAAATACTCCCTTTTTATACTATTAACTTTTAGGTATACAGTTACGACCCAATGGTTCCTTTTAAACCGGTAATAGAACCTAACAGCAAAAACGCATTTTTGGCAGAAGATCCTATAGATATTGTAATATCCGGAAAAGCTGCAAATGTCCCCTTTGTTACATTAATAACTACTGAAGATGGTGCTATAAAATCTGCTGGTAAGTTATGTGTAGTACACAATTAGAGTACCAGTGCAATCGCGTGCTTATCACACAATTTCAGGTTTATACAATGACTCCAATTTAATCGAAAAGCTAAACAGAGATTTTTATTATTTGGCACCAGTTATCTTTCAATACGAAGAAACTGCTTTAAATAAAGAAGAAGTTAGTAAAAAAATAAAGGAATTTTATTTTGGTACCAGAGATATCGATGATTCTACAAAATCTGAACTTACTGATGTATGTATTTTAAAACACAATTAATTCAATTTTTAATTAAAGATTAATGTTTTAGTTGTTTACCGACTCTTTCGTTTTTTCTCCAGTGAATGCTGCAGCTCAGCTGCATGCAAAGTATTCAAAACAGCCTGTGTATTATTTAGCATTTGGTTATCGTGGAACTCTTAGCTATACGTCGCTTTTTGGAGACTTAGGCCATGATTATGGTAAATTTGTATTCAATATTTTCTTCAAATTTAAATTTCAACCTTTTGCATTATTTTATTATCTGTAGTAATATACAGAGTATGTAGCAATTTTGCGTATATGTTTCATCACGAACGAGTATTGCTTCGCACTCGGGCACTCGGGTAAGGGTTGTATTGTATATTGTGAGACGAACATTTGGTGGATTATTGCAAAAAGCAGTTAGAAATCTACGTTTTTTAAAATTTTGTTTGCAGAATTATCACAGTGGACAAAAAAATACTATGGCAACGCATTACTGTGCCCCATTTGCAGTTATCGTCGATAATTGATCGGAAACTAGCAATGGTAGCGTAATCAAAAGCTCATTAGTTAATTTTATTAAAATAAAAAAATGCTATTGGTTGATTTTTTCCATACGACATACAAATCTAATAACCTTATTTATCATTCTTGTATTTTAGGCGTATGTCATGGCGATGAACTTCTATATTTATTCAGTAGCGACTTATTCCCAAAAAATGAATTTAATGCATCTGATATGAAATTTGTGGATATCATGACTACCCTATGGGCAAACTTTGCAGCAACTGGGTAATTTAATGCACATACATATATTATGCTATTTAACATATAGAGATCAAATTAAATACAGCAATTTTCAGGAATCCAACTCCGAAGACAAACTCACTAATTCATACTAAATGGCAACCAATTTCGAAACCCAGTTTGTCTTATTACTTAATAAAAGACGAAAATGATTTTAGAATGGTTGACAATTTATACAGTGAAAGGGCAGAATTTTGGAGAAATCTTCCCACTGATTCGAGAAAATATAGAATTAAGGATGAATTGTAAATTTTTAGAAACATTTTTAATATACAAATTTTAACAGTTCTTGCAAAAGGTTTATTATCCCTTGACAGTCAGTACACAAAATATATCTGAAAGGTAGGTATTGTATTTTGCTAATAACGGCTAGTCAGTTTTTACCTTCTTCGCTATATGAAGCCATAGAGGAAGTATGTGCAATACAAAAAAATTCAAGATGGCGGATTTAATTCATAAGGTTACCCAATTTTCATTAAAATTGGGATAGGTGTTGGCGGCTAATTACGAATCAGAGCTCTAAATTTCAAATTCAAGATGACGGATTGCATATGGCAGAATTATTCCAGAAAGTTATCTCAATTGCACAAAAATCGGTATTCGAGGCGTTTTAAGACTGCTAAAAATCTACATTATAAAATAAACTATATTCAAGATGGCGGATTCAACGGCGAAATTATTTCATAAAGTAATTCGAATTGCATAAGAATTGGTATTCGTGAGGCTTTGAGGCTGCTAATTACGTATCCAAGATCTAAATTGCAAAATTCAAGATGAAGGATTTAATATGGCGGAACTAATTTATAAAGTTATCCGAATCGCATCAAAATAGGTTTTCATGAGGTTTTGAGAATGCTAATTACGAATCAAAGATCTACATTACAAGAAATGTCGAAATGGCGGATTTAATATGTCGAATTTATTTCAGACAGTTATCCGAATTGCATAACAATTGGAATTTGTTGGGTTTTGGGGCTGCTAATTACGTATCTAAATTATACCATTCAAGATGGCGGGCGAATTCAATATGGCGGAATTATTTCATAAAGTTATCTGAATTGCACTAAGATAGATATGAGATAATAATTACATATACCATGTGACACAGACTCATGGTACACCCCCCTTTTCTCCTTTGTTTCTCTAGCTATATTTCTGAAATTTGGAACATTGAATATGCTCACTAGACGGCACTTTCTGACATATTTGGAAAAAAAATTCAACTTCCGGTTTTTCCGGAAATGACATCAACTTTCGATTTTCAAATGGGACACCCTGTATATTATTACATTTTTGAAATCTTCGTAATTATATGAATCCAGTGATACCTTATAGTTGATATTTCATTTGTCAGAACACCTATTTTATTTTTCGATCTAGAGAGCCATGAACTCCCTAAAATTATTCCAAATAATCAAAATAATGCTACACTATCGCATTTTCGATTAAAATAGTGTTGTGGTTCGAAATACGTGCCAAAAAAGTAAAACAAAACGTTTTTTACTCGAAACTCCATTTTTTCAAACGGTACCATATTGGTACTCTGACGTCATTCGAAAGTACCATCGATGGGGTATCCAAAAATGTAATAATATACAGGGTGTCGCATTTGAAAATCGAAAGTTGATGTCATTTCCGGAAAAACCGGAAGTTGAATTTTAATTCCAAATATGTCAGAAAGTGCCGTCTAGTGAGCATATTCAATGTTCCAAATTTCCGAAATATAGCTAGAGAAACAAAGGAGAAAAGGGGGGTGTACCATGAGTCTGTGTCACATGGTATTTAGTTTTAATGAAACGCACTCATGCGCATTTACGTTTTTATGCGTTTAATTAGAACATATAACCGTTTTCGTTTTGTGTTAAACCATACAATTTGAAAGACACCTTCAGTGAGAACACGCTAAGAAATTCCACTTAGAACTTGCGTGCTCGGCACACGTTTCTTTTTTTATGTAAAACTACTTTTAAACAAATAATAAATACGCTGCGTTGAGATCTTAAACATGTTTTTAACGCGTTCAGCAGTAGCAGTATTTTATGTTTGTTTCCTGAAATAATAACAAGTAACACCAGACACAGTCTAACTATCAAATTGCAAATACCTCTTCAAAGGTCCCTGTGTCCTTCGACTTTATTATACAAAATTATTACATGTAAACATTTTATTGGTACCAGCACGACCTCCATATTTTGCAAAAACTCTTTACAAACCTATTTAGCATTTCTCAACTTTGTATGACAAAGTCGACACTCGCAGAAATGCAGTTTTGACATCAATACTTGCAAGATAATTATATGCGCAATTGTTGAAGTCAGCAAGATCTAAATAATAATGGCATTCTTTTAACCAATCTTTGAATATTTAATTTTAAGTATTTATATATTTTATAATTTTGATCTGAAACACTATTATAAAATTAATACTATAATACCTTTAAAATCAAAAGTGCATATTTTCTGGAGAGCAATGTATGCGTCCGCCGCCACGTCTAGTTTGTGAATGAACGATAATCGGTCTGCGTTCGAACTTCACTCTTAAAAACAAAATGCGTAAACTAAATTTGCCTATTTGCGTAGAAAACTGTGCTGGTCCCATGAATATACGAATATGTGCCTTATATAATGGACGCGTAAATATGTGGCATTTTGTAGCTTCAACCAATCACTAGGAGTATTTTTTTATAGTAGTTTTAATCAGCTCAGCATTGATTTTGCTATACATGATTCGGTTGTGAGTCTTAATTATTAACTTATACCAAAGACTATAATTATATAGTTTTTGCTTATACTAACATTGTGAGGGTTAGATTCCTCATATATTACATTGTACATGTATTCGATTTAATACACATAATTTTGCTGATTAATGAAAGTTATGTATTTATTGTAATAAGTCCTGTGGGGGGAGTCTTCTTTTTAGTCTTTGATGTTTACCTTTGTTTTTGCAAATACATTTGCAGGTGTTTGTGCTAAGCTAAGCAGATCATTTTTGAACGAAAAATACGAAAACTAACCCACCTTAAAATTATGTCGTAATAATACACCGAATTCGACATTTTTACTATAATTTATTTTTTCACATTCATTTCAAAATTAAGACTACACTTTATAATTTCAACACTTTTCTACTTTGCATGTAAATTTATTAAAAACACTATCTGTTTTTGATTGACCGTAACTGGATAGCATTGGATTAATTAGTTTAGATAAGATTATGTTGCTCATTAGTTTTCCATAATCATAACATTACGATGCACAGGTAAATGTAGTATTATGTATACAGGGTGTCCAATATAAGGGCCCCATGTATGAGGATCTCGTAAACGGTAAGAGATAGATAGAGCTTTGTTTAAACGAGAAGAATTATTCAGCATCTCAAGTAGTTTTTCATTTTAAAAAACCGCTTTAAAACAGGCATTATTTTACTTTTTATTATATTTTCAAAGTAATCTGGTAATTATTGCAGTAATATTATAAGATGCAGAATGATTCGTTTGCGAGGCACACTATGAGACTCTCGATTGCTATAAGCAGTAGAAAGTAGATATAATTTGGCAAAGTTGACGAATATACAGTAATCGTTTTTGAATACTTTCCCAAATAATTTAATAAATATTAAATTAATGAAACTGGCACCTAAACAGCCAGCGCGGCGAGGCGGTCCTAAAATACCGCGCCTAAATTACCCCTCAAGCGACATCGCAGAAATGGCAGCACCTCATAAGGAAGACGCTACGAATTGATACATCCGCCATTTAACAAAGAATTTTGCATTAATAGTCTTATTCATTTTTTTTTATTTAATTAAAATGTAGACACTTATCTATTTTATTTGCCAATGAAAGTTGCATATAACTTCAATGTAAAAGCTAGTTTTATAGATTTCTTGAGCACGGGTAAAAATGTTGTTCCCGTTAATTTTTTGATGTAGATGATTCAAATTTCGGTAAAAATTAGTGGGCCACAGACGACCCTTATACTTATTCTACAGTTTTTACCTCTTTAAATTATAGGCACTCATTTTTATACACCCAGTAATTAATTCTTCTCAATAAACATCTCGACCTTACTAGGAATAGTATATTGAGATTTACATAAAGACATCAATTACATTCCTCGTTTTTTTTCATGCAATTAGCACAATGCGCATTATCTATCAAACGTTAATCAGTGCTTACCCCTCTTAGTCCTACTTCTCAATGCATTTCTAAACACCTCTATATTTATATACAGAACGTGTAAAAATTGATTTATTTCATTCGTGTTTGTATACAGGGCAGCATCTTAATATAAAGTTGATTTGCCTTTCACTCTTAAGATATTTCTCGTAGTAAAAAGCTATCGTTTAATGGTTTTCTAATAACATTGTGATTCTTGTATTTAAATTTACTTGCAAAAAACATGTTTAAATTCGCTGTGATTGTAATATTCCTATTAGTGTATTTATGTATAAGCCTGGACGGCTTAAAAGATGTTCCAGAAGTAAGGGTAGAGCAAGGGACTCTTAGAGGTAAATACTGGAAAACAAGACAGGGGAGGAATTTTAGTGCTTTTTTAAGCATCCCTTATGCAGAACCACCAATCGGCGGATTAAGATTTAAGGTAACATTCTGCTTTATTCCTTTAATCTGCTGCTTAGCAGTATGTAGAATTTTCTTTATTTTTATTATTATGTTCAGACGCAATTAATTAACCTATTTCCGATTTTCAGAGCTTGATTCGATAATGATTTCTAAGACTATTTTATTTTGTAAAATTGCTTTCTAATTTGTTTTAAATAGCGATAACCAAATAATGTTTTGTCGATCAGCAAAGCTTAGTTGTTATATAAAACGTATTCTATTATTTTCGTTTTCCAGCTTGCTTTTACGATAATAATTAATACTGCTATTATTAAGGTATAAATATTATTAAAATACGTAGTTTAATACCTACTCAATTAAATTAAATCAGCAAAGTGGTATCAAGGATTAAAAATACTATTCCTATTTACATAAAAAAAACAAAACTTATATAATTTTCAAATGTAAATAATAAAGATTGCACGTGCTAAGTAAGTGTGTTTGAACTAACTAGGTACATAGAAAAGTGAAAGTGTTCCGAAAATACTTAATAATACAGTTGCAACATACAGTCATGATATAAAATGTAGGCGATACCAATATCAAAATATTAAACTTGACATTTGTAGCTTAATTGTAACACATACTTTATTCAAAGCAATTAGCTACTAATACTAATTTTAAATTGTAAATAATTCTAGAATATCTAACACTATATCTTATCATAATAACACTTTTGAAGTTAAAAAGCAGCTACATTTGTTTATAACCTTGTCATTTATAAAACCATGTATAATAAGTTAAATAATTAGAAATAGTAAAACAAGCATCACAATTAAATTATATGTGGATTAGGTGTTCATTGCTTACGGTAATTATGTTTCATAAATTTCCATATGCCAATGAACCAGAAATTTTCTATCCTTGGTCTAGTTTAAATGTAAAGTAAGACCAATTTTTTGTGCCTGAACATGGACGCGACCTATTAATTTTTGTAGAAATCAATGAAACCAGTGATTACAATTCATAAAGTAAGGTCTTTATGCTCAGTGATGCAAAAAATAAATACAAACAAAATAGTTAACATAAACGTGAATGTGCCGTTATTCTGACCTTACAAGCCTAGCAATTTAAATATTTTGAATGAGAATGGAAGGCTTCTTAATGAAGTTTTTCCAAAAGGCTAATTCAAATTTCTTTATTTAAAATACAGTCTTATACCCTTGTGCTTGAAGGTTAAGTAATGCATTTTTACATAATTTTGCAAAAACAAATAGCCTATAGTTGCAAAAATACAAATTATACGTATTTTATATAACCTTCTCCAAGCTATTCCTTGATAGTCAAGTGTTGTACTTAAGTAGTATAAGTAATTAGAAATACAAATGAATTAATTATAGTGGTAAGAAGTTTCGAGGTTGTTAAATTTACAAATTATGCAATTTCTCATTATTGCAGCAATATAAATGTGATGTGATAATGATTTAAAAGTTATAAAAAGCTAATGAATTCTTGCGTAACTTCCGATCTCTGTAATAATATTTACCAATAATGATAACTTCTGTTCTATGTTTCTTCACAATCAGCCTCCTGTTCCCGCAGGACCATGGAAAGGGGTTCTTGATGCTACTAAGGATCATCCCGTTTGTCCCCAAAGAAACATCTATACAAGAAGTGATGTTATAGAAGGAGATGAAAATTGTCTTTATCTAAATGTTTACACCCCCCAGGTATTTTATCAACCTTTTTAGACATTAATGTATTGTTTATTTTAAACAATAATTAATATTTCTAATACGCATCTTATATTAAAGCTCTCCGGGTCCAAAACTACACTCTACCCAGTAATGGTATTTCTTCACGGTGGTGGTTGGTTGTGTGGAGGCGGCAATTCACTTTGGTACGGCCCTGATATACTTTTGGACAAAGATATCGTCCTTGTTGTTCCCAATTTTAGACTAGGTAAGCATAATTTAAATTTAAATTTTTTGCTTCGAAAAAAACATTTTTCCAGGACCTCTTGGATTTCTAAGCACTGGTGATGAAGTGGTACCTGGGAATAACGGACTTAAAGATCAAAACTTGGCGCTGAAATGGATTAAAAATAATATAGTTACATTTGGAGGCGATCCCAATAAAATAACCATTTTTGGAGAATCCGCAGGAGGAGTTAGTGCTCATTTGCATATGTTGTCACCTCTTAGTAAAGGTATTTTTTTACAACATAAGAAATATCATAAAACAATTTTATTGCTTCATTAGGATTGTTCCATGGTGCGATATCCCAAAGCGGTACTGCTCACGCAGCTTGGAGCCTTGCCCCAAATGGTGAAGGTATAAAGCACGCCACAATGTTAGCAAAGGCTCTTGGTTGTCCGACAAAGTCAAGCTACAAAATGATCGAATGCTTAAGAAAAGTCGAATCGCATAAAATTATTGAAAAAGACAGAATATTCATGGTAAAACTAAATTTTAACATTTTTCGTAAAATTAGGGTAAAAATATATTCATAAACGTTTTAGAAGTGGGATTCTGACCCCATGATACCATTTAAACCAGTGATCGAACTAATCCATAAAGGAGCGTTTTTGGCCGAACATCCCACTGATATAATAAAATCAGGAAAAGCTTCAGATGTTCCATGGATAACAGGACTTAACACCGAAGATGGGGTTTTAAGAGCAGCAAGTAATTTCCACAAAAGTTCTACTAAAAGGTTTCGATTTTTGCAATTATTAAATTTTTTTAACTGTAGGTATTTACGGAAATCCACATCTTGTGGACGATTTGGACAAAGAGTTTAATCGAATTGCTCCAATTTCATTGTTTTATAACGAGACTGCTTCTAATGCAGATTATGTTACCAGAAGAATTAGAGAGTTTTACTTCGGTAACAGGAAGATTGACAACGCCACAAGATATGATGTTATAGATGTATGTATTTTATATGTCTCGTAAAATATCATCTGCCTAGTCTAAAGAAAACATTTTCACACTTTGGGGTTTTTTAAATAATTTTCATTGAACTTGCAGATGTACACAGATGGATGGTTTCTATCGGGTGCAGATGAATCTGTAAGACTTCACGCGAAGCATTCGAAAAATCCCGTATATTACTATTTATTCGGTCATCATGGTGTTGCCAGTTTTAGCCAACTTTTTGGAGATCCACATCAACGCTACGGTGTGGTTGACTAAAAATTCGTTTAGTCTTTCCAATTTATTTTACCTTCATTATTTCAGGAGTTTGTCACGCTGATGAATTACAATACCTGTTTCCTGTTGCTGACTCTCTTTTCCCCGATAAAGTAGCAGATGAATTTGACAAGCGGATCGCTGATATATTAACGACTTTATGGGCAAATTTTGCTAGAGCTAAGTAAGTTTTTATTAAAATATAAATATATTGTAGATACACAGGATGACCTTCTACTAAACCTTTTTTTGTGTTGTAGAAATCCCACCCCTGAATTGGATTCTGTTATTCATGCTAAATGGGAGCCGGTGCAGACTGAAGACTTAGAATACTATTACATCGGAGGTGGGGTACATGCTGCTAAAGGCTTGCTTTTGGAGAGATCGAAGTTTTGGAGAAGCCTTCCAATTAATTCGTACAACTATGGTGTAAGGGATGAACTCTAATATATGTGTTTTTCACAAAAGTTTTCAAATAGTAGTATGTATTTATCATTGTATTATTAGTTGCTGTAAATACTTCCTTATTGTTAGTAATTAACTTATTAATAAAATGTAAGCTTGAATAGACAACCCAAAGATGTAACGCACACTCGTTGGTAGCAAATAACATAGTATGGATCTATGATTAAAAAAATGTTTTAAATCATTTCATTATAATAGAAAGATTATTTTTGATAACCAATTGTGTCCTATTATTCGGTGCTCTAACAGATATTTTATCTGAATATAAGTAGGAAAAAGATATCAACATGGTAGGTATGACGTATCTATAATCAACTTTCAAATTTGAAACTCAATCACGTAGCAAAAAAGCTGTTAGGCAACCGCCACGAGACCTTCCTCGTATTTATCGAAATTCTTGAAAATGTTTAATATGTTTCGAAAATCTTGACAATTTAAAGAAATATCGAATATTTTTATAAATCTGGAAAAAATTACGTAGCAAAAAAGCTGTCAGGCAACCGCCACGAGACCTTCCTCGTATTTATCGAAATTCTTGAAAATGTTTAACATGTTTCGAAAATCTTGACAATTTAAAGAAATATCGAATATTTTTATAAATCTGGAAAAAATTACGAATGGATGTTTTTTAAAAATTTTAAAATTTTGCTTCTGTTTTCAACATTTTTGGAAAATTTTGAAACTGACGACAACTGTTAAAAATTTCAAAAATTTTGAAATGGTAGGAAGACCAGGTTTGCGCAGATATGCTATTCTACATGTGTATAATGCGAATCTAAGGTTCTTTTCCGAGCGCATCTATTTTGAAGTAGGCACCACTCCCTTTCCTCTTCATTTTTTGAAGCACTCGAGGGGTTTTATGATATTTTGTGTTTTCTAGTTGCAACCAATGTTTATCCATTAAAATCCCAAAATCGTTTTTTTCACGTCCTATAGACGTTGGGCTGATAGCCGTATTTTTGCAATCACTCAATTAAACTGTTTAGGTAGACGACCAAAAGAAAACCTCTCAGTAATGTATTCTCAATGGAAGATTGTTCCTATTGGCATTTAACATGCTGATACCGATTTTGAAGCCGAAATTGACACAAAAATCAACGGGGGGGGGGCAATAAAGAGTGATAGGAATATCGCGTTTGTGCAGATCGACATACGTAGAATACGAATTTATTCTTTTTGTGGGTGAGTCTATATTGACCACTCTTCTCCCCCTCTTGTTTTGGCGGAGCAATTACATTTTCTAGCGGTGTTGCAATTAGCAGTTTTTTAGCCAAACTTGGTTCTTCTGCCTTAAGGCATCTAGACTGTAAAGCGTATACAGACACACAGACAGACGCACGGGCAGACAGACACAAACACAAACACCTCTACAGCGTCCTCTTTATCGGTCTGCCAAGCCCTAAAACCTCCTTATTAGTCAAAATGTTTAGGTTAACAAAAATTAGCATAAAAGTATCTTTCCTTTAGGCATAAATCGTATATCGGACAGTAAACTCAAAGTGAAAAACACTTTGCTGAATCAACGCATTTGCTCCAAATCCAATCTGACGACCACAATCTCTCTATAGCTATACTCATAAATATATAAATCAGTAGAATTTTATTTCTGTGGATAGTAACTCAAAAAAGTTTTACAAAACCAGTTTTTTTTTTATAAAAATTGTAGCAGAAACTTTATAAAAGCTAAAGGTAAAAAATAATTCTGATTTCATCAATATGTTACATAATTGGATTCTTTAAGAGTAAAGACAAATACAAGATGAACCACAACGTTAAAAGAATTTGCTATTGCCTATCATTTAATAATTATAAGTTCTGAAGGCTAATTTCACAAAGTAATTATAATTATTACATATTTTACATAAATTATTATAAAATGTATAATGTTAATTAAACTGTTAATGTAATTAATTAACGTGTGTGTGGGTGTCTATATGGCATCTCAAATCTGTTAAGCATTTTAATATTTACAAAATGGTCAATAAATTTAAATAGAAAAACAACCTAGGTGATAATTTTTATTTACTTAATTATAATAACCTGTTATAAATGTATGTAAATTAACATTTCTGAAAAGCAGCAATGTATTAGTAATACAAATAAATAATCTACTATTATATTTAGAAAAAAAAATGTTTTAAGAAATGATTTAACATACGTAAAAAAACAATCCAGGCATTTTATTCAAATTTAACCACACTGAAATTTAAATTTCTCTGACAAAAATGTAGTAAATATTGGATGACAAACACTGATTTCTAAAGTAGAAGATTTATTTTTTAATAGGTGTTATGTACATTTTAAGTAGATACTAAGTTCTAAGTATAATGTCGAAACTGCTATCATTGAAATTAAATTAATTTCGAAAATTCGA
The DNA here is from genome assembly GCA_958336395.1 of Ctenicera cuprea. Classification (NCBI taxonomy): domain Eukaryota; kingdom Metazoa; phylum Arthropoda; class Insecta; order Coleoptera; family Elateridae; genus Ctenicera; species Ctenicera cuprea. Next base: position 26,659,435 of record OY284487.1, on the reverse strand, counting down.
AAATCATCGCAATGTCGCTGCTTCAAAATTTTGAAACTTTGCAAAAAAAAAATTTTCAAAAACTGGCCACACGATTTTTTTAACTTTTTGAGCCGATAGAACTTGCATTGAACTACAAATTTGTTTTTTACTTATCTCCCAAATTTCACACTGAGCCCTCCAGGAATTTTTGAAATATTTGAAATGATTAATTGTTTGTCAAGAACGCAAACGCTGATTGTTATAAACTTTCATCAGTTCGATAGACTATTTTAAGTACTTTATTAGGATCAAGAATTTTCAACTATTTCAAAAGTTAAGAAAAAAACGATACTTACCAACAACGCGCTTTTCGGTAGTTACGTAATTTTAAGTGCGTCTATCAATTAGCTCTAATAAAAAAAAAATATTTTATTCTTTGCATATTTTTGATAACTGTATAAAGTTGTTATAACCATTTTTGACCCGAGGCCGTGAGCTCATTTTTACATATCTAGCGCTTGTCGGAGCAGGCGGGGCGGCTTGTACCGGCTAGAGATAATTTCAATCACTTGTTGACGCGAGAATATTGAAAACGTAAAAAGTATGGAAAGTACCAGCGACGTGTTCGTCCATTTTTTATATATCTGTAAATGTAATTAAATGCGCATTGTACCAGCAAATGAAATTGTGGACTTCTTTGTAAAAATATCTACACTCTACAATTATCCAACTAATGACATAGAAGAACAAGCATCACAAAAAATACATCTGCGGTATTCTGCGGCTACTTTTTTCTTATATACTAAATAGAATAATTACTCTTTCATAGTACATTAAAATTAAGACAGGGAAGCACACTGAAGTATAAAAAAATCTCCAAGTTTGTGTAAAAAACGAAAGAAAAAATCATTGATGAGGTTTATTTTCAAAATATGCTATGCAACTATAAAACTGTAAAACAATGAAAAACAAATATCAAACATAGTAGTACATACGTGGCTCATCACAATCCATAATGAATATCACCACACTTTACGTAAAAACAGTTCCTAAAATGTTTTTGAATTAGCGTTAAAAGCAAATAAGTTAAAACACGTACACTGCTAGCAAGTCTTCTCAGATTGCGACATGTCGCGGCTCGCTCAAATGCGATAAAACAAAATAAAATCGCTGCCCATTGTTCCCCAACTATTATACTATCGCAAGCAGTAGTCATTTTGTAGAATTAATTGTTTTGAAAAAATGGACTTATGACCAACTTTTTGGGTCAAATACCCCACTGTGCGTCGAATGGTTGCCGAGCTCGATACCGATCCACAGAATTACAGGAAATTTTCTGCTTCTTCCGGGATTCGAACCTAGGACTCACGCATTGTGAGCCTGATCCTCTTACCACTGGACCACTCGGACGTAATAGGCTGTGCTGCAAAGTAATCGATTAATCGGTTACTTGATTAATCTGTTATCTGATTAATCGATTATTCAGTTCAACATTTAATTAACATTATTTATCAATTCCAGCTTTACTTCGTTAAAGTCCATATTTAATGAGTATCTGTATATAAAATACTTAATCACTTTAACAATATCTATTTATTTAAACCTTATACGTATTTCGGCATGTTTACATGCCATTGTCAAAGGTTATATGAAAGTAAACAGTTAGTGCTGTTATAGCAATAGAACGTTTTTACTTATCTTGGTAATCGTCTGCAGATGACTTGATTTCTTATTCCAAAATGTCCAGTAGAGGATAATTTAACAGATCAATTTGCTCATTCATTAACGGTATAGTTTTTAAATGTTTGTGAATTTCAAAAGCTTCTAGTATATCTAATTTATGTTTACACTTTTGTGATGATAAACGTAAATTAGATATACTAGAAGCTTTTGAAATTCACATTTAAAAACTGTACCGTTAATGAATGAACAAATTGATCTGTTAACATCTCCTCTACTGGACATTTTGGAATAAGAAATCAAGTCATCTGCAGACGATTACCAAGATAAGTAAAAAAGTTCTATTGCTATAACAACACTAACTGTTTACTTTCATATAACCTTTGACAATGGCATGTAAACATGCCGAAATACGTATAAGGTTTAAATAAATAGATATTGTTAAAGTGATTAAGTATTTTATATACAGATACTCATTTAATTAACAGAAAATTGAAAGAACGGACGATTATGTACGTGGGTAATTATTAAGTACAGTTAATAAATCACAAAGTTGTCATCAACACACGTCCCCACCTAACGGTTTTCTAGGTCTAGGTTTAGAAGAACATTGGCAAGACACAGGTAGGCTCTTCGGCTCCTATCTGAGGTTGCGGTCCTCGGGTAAGAGCCTGTAGTGCTACGGGGTTCAGAAAAAGAGCGTGATTATTTGTTCTGAGGCTCTGGAAGGAAATGGGTGCAGTAAAACTTTGCATGTCTGAATCAGAGTGAGATCGTTTGATCGATCTAGCAGCAAATGTTTTTAAGCATGTTTAGTAAAGTTTAGTTCTTTTTGGGTGCAGATTAGGCTTCCTTCGGTCCTTAAAACGGAGTAAACATGCTTAGATAGATGTTATGTAAGATCGTTTAAGCGATCCAACAACAGACAGCTGCAGGAGTTTACTTTTTTCACCGTAAGAAGTTAGACTCCTTTTGATCTTGAAAACGAACTGAGCTTTCTGTCGAACATGCAGTCCTTTTATATTCATTTTTTATTGAAGTTGCATGCCAAAATAACAAACATTAGCCGTCGTCGCTTAGCAGATTAACAAACTTTTGCAAGCGTGGTGACAGCAACAATAAACGGTCGCCTCTTGTTTAGTTTTCTATATTAATTGAAACAAACGTTTTCAAACAGGGTGAGCTGAGTATGTTTCAAAACGGGAAAATCATCGTTGCTTAGTGAACAAGCATTTATAGGATGCAGCAAAACACGGAAATTGTCTGTTGCTTAGTGATGTGCAAGACAGACAGTCCTGCACATTTGCTGTCAGGACATAATTTATGGATCGTGTTAATCTATTGTTAAAAAAATTCACAGGACGTATACTTTTAGTCGTTTACCTGAACAGTTTAATTGAGTAAGCGCAAGAGAAAACGTTTGCAGTCATTGGCCAAATAGTTTAGCTGAATTAAAGTATAACGTTGAAACAATTATTCAAACGATCTAAGAAAGAAATTTTATTTATGTCGCTGTAGTTTGACGGAATTATTTTGTATAAATAGTGCGTAAAGATACATTAAGACTGTGCATATGGAAGTTTAATTTATAACTATAAATCATATTTTATAAACATAAATCACATTTTATAAATTTGTTCTTTGCTTCGATATTTTTATGCCTTAAGGTAGAAGGGAAAATAACTTTAAACGTTTCTATAACAATCTTCAATCCGTTTCTATTTTAGTTGTGCCTTAATCGCATCTAATGTTATATAAAACACCACTATATGAAAATTGCTCTCTGGGTTTGTTAGTCTTTGTAAGATAACCTACTAAATTATTACTTTACTTTATTTTAGTCTTAAATAGTTTTAACACCCCAATAATTTGTTTATTTAGCTGCGTCCTTACTAATTTTATAAAAACTGTTTTTTTGTTTTCTACCTGTCTAAGTATTTATACTTCTGAATTTTTTAAATTATTTATTTTTGCGTTTTCTTATTTTTTCTTACTAGGCCCGGATTCGAGAACACGCTAAGAATTTTCACTTAAAACTACTAAATGATAGAAAATTAGGTTTACAGTTGTTAAAAAATATACAGCCAAACTTGATAGTGATCCGAGGAAGATTACAACTACATGAAGCGATTTTTATTTGAAGGCAACTACAACTTCTTGAAAATTAGAGTAACATGACTAAAGCTTTATTTTAAGGAAATGTAGAATTTTTAAGGAACCTGCGCATATGTAAGTAAAATTGTTTGATTTTAAACAAAATCGAAAAAAATCAATGGTAATTTGTTTCCAAATTTTATATTTATTTGATTTACGAAAAATTTTCCTTATTTTCCTTTTTTGGCCATTGCTTTCTTTTCTGCTCTTGTAGTTTTAGGCTTTTTCTCTACTAACTCTGCTTCCTTTGATTTTGGTGGTTCGTGAGGAGAAGGTGGAGGAACTACTCCTGCCATTAACGCGCAGCTATAATTTCCAGCTCCAGGATCATCAAAAATCATGTCTCCGTCTGGATCTTTCCACTTTACGTAATTTACTTCAAATAATACCTAAAAATAAGAATAGATACAATTTTAAAGAAAATTTTGTGTCATTTTTGTTCATTAAAAAATCCTTGTCAAAATGTATAATTCTAGGAATTTTAAAATATTGAACGACAAAATTAGAAACCATTCTACAGGATCGCTATTAAAGATGGAACCAAAGCTCTCCTGCTAAAACGGTTTGAGATATAAATATGAAAATTGGAAGGCTTCCATTTGAAATTATTTCGCATATTTTGAGGTTAAAAAAAAATTTTTTTGACACATGATTTTTGAGCGCGGCCGCCATCTTAAATTTTTTTAAATGGCAACATGGGCTTTGTGATACATCATTAGAAAGCTTATTTTTTTCTCTTTCTTACTACCTTAATCATGTATGGTGTTAAAGTAGAAAATAATGCCGTATGCGTGGCTGGCTAATGTATTGCACTTTAAATCTAGATACCTTTGCAATACGAAACGACAAAAATAAACAAAAAACAATCAGCAGGGGTTTAATAAGTGACAAAGAACACAGTACATATGGTTTGTTTCCTTACAACTATTGTATTACGTGACAAATAAACCTTAATTTCGTGAAATATTGCAAAGGTTTTTTTAATTTTTCTGCATTATTTTCTACTTTAACACCATACATGATTAAGGTAGTAAGAAAGAGAAAAAAATAAGCTTTCTAATGATGTATCACAAAGCCCATGTTGCCATTTAAAAAAATTCAAGATGGCGGCCGCGCTCAAAAATCATGTGTCAAAAAAAAATTATTAATTTCAAAATATGCGAAATAATTTCAAATGGAAGCCTTCCAATTTTCATATCTATATCTCAAACCGTTTTAGCAGGAGAGCTTTGGTTCCATCTTTAATAGCGACCCTGTATACAAATGCTTCACAACACTGCAAAAAATATTGTCTTTTCTAGTGACGCAAATGCAAGTAAACAGCGAGCATTTATTGCGGTTGAATCTATAGAAAATTCCTAAATGTCTCACCATAACAACACTGCGGAATCTTGCTTCTTGACAAAATTTATCACCATAATACTACGGCGTCATTTTGCATCTCCACTCAGTTTATTGAATGTGTACCGCTTTTACTTACAATTGCAGCGACCGCTGTTGCTATAATTTGGTTATTTATGGTTTAGTAACGATAAAGTCTTAAGTTATAATAACATCTGCTCCAATGCAATTACATTGGCAGCGTTAGCGCTGTTACGCCACTGTACATGCCTTACAGCTTAAAACAACTTATTTGTTATTATTTTAAAAGAAATTACAGCGTAGCCCACGGGTTGTGCTAGTTCGTATTAAGTTCTAAGAAAACGAACGACACTAAAAAACTATTAAATTAATCAGGTTAAACAAGTAATTATCTAAAAGCCATTGTTTTTTGTGCTTTGTAAATTTTACTTTCTACAGCTTATTTAGTGTAGTAATTATGAAACACATTTTTTTATATACAAGGTGGTTCCGAAAGGCCACATTAACTTTGCAAGGCGCTAAAAAACAACTTAAAATAAACATGGCGCACAGTGGGCTAAATTGAATAAATAGTAGAATAAAGTGCTGTATAAAAACCTCACTGCAAATTAAAAAAATATGTAATTATGTTAACCGATAACTACTTCATTATGCATAGGCATATAAACGAACATACGCGCATTTGGGTCGCCATAACAACGTCGCAAACAATTGTTTCGCAGGACTCTCGTATATCTTTCTTCCATTGAGCGCTACCGTTAAATAGTAGTTTTTTTTAAATTTCGTGATATTTCCAATTAAGATGGCGAACAGGAATCGCCAAGGTATGTACTTTAAAACGCATATCGGTTGATTTTGATATCGGTCTTCATTATTTAGTTGTTCAGTATACATAGTCACTTTCATTATGAGCATATTTTTATTAAACCAAGAAATTCAAGTAGAGTTTTAATAATTTGTAACTCAATGTAACATTGTAAAAGTGGCATGACATTGAAGCTTGGTCTCTTATTAAGCAGTACCAAACTTGTTCACTTTCCTTTTTTGTCCTTTTTTCAACTTTTGCAGGGAGGCGTATCACTATCGAGCGCAGTGAACTATTTGAAGCATTGCGGGCCACGGGCACTATTAATGCTACTACATCAAAGTCAACGGAGTTCTTAGTGAACTATATTAAAACAGTCAAGATTTAAGTTTAAGGGTAGGGTGCTCTGGTACTTAAGAAGTGCATGTAAATAATGACCAATACTAGGCAAAGCAATAGTATCTCCCTTATTTAATAGAAGAACAAAAATTATATTTTTGTTTAGTCTAGTTCAGTGTAAAAAGTAGTTTTAGATCTACAAATAATATTTGTTTTTTCAAATTATTTTTTGTAAAAACTAGAATTATTTCTCAAAATTGCATGGAATATAGTTCCTGCTTGGAACAGCAGCACTTTCCTCTCGTATTCAACCCAATCTGATCCCCAAATATATAGAATTTACAAAAATCAAGTTAGGCCTTTTAGTTTTGAAAATTTTTTTTTCTCTTCATATCAAGATTGTCAACGTATTTAAAATGCACCTAGAAAGTTTTATAATTATAAAAAATTGAATAACATTTTGTCAAATACTCTGCCATGTTAAATCCGTTATTTTAAATTTTACAATTTTGACACAAGATTTAAAATCAGAGCACAAAACCTTCAAAACCCAAATGTCGTAGAAATCTAATAAAATGTTGCGTAGTAGTCTGCTGTATTGAATCCGCCATTTTTAATTTTGCAATTTGGATATAACCACAGATAAGGTTAACACTACAGATATACGGTAAATATGTGAGCTATCGGCAGCTTATTTTATATGATTACTAATCTGCAAAAAGATGGCGCTACAATGACAATTTATAATTAAGTCACAGATGACTGTAATTGAGCAGATTACTTAGCACATATTCAAACCAAAAGTTAGACAGCCGTCTGCCATGTTTAATTGTCAAATCGCAATTTTTCGTAAATAATTAATTTTGAAGCCAATTCTACTTAAATTATATTCATGATGTGACAGATGCACTCAAATCCGCGATAAAACAGTTTCCAACACATTTCAACAGTAATAAACAAATAGCGATAGCAGCGCCCTAAAATTGGTCCGACACGTTGTAGCCAAACTAACGCTAATTTCGTCTCCAAATATGGGCGGACATTTTTATAAAGGGTCGTATATCTGTAGTGTTAACTTTATCTGTGATATAACATTGAAATCAGCGACCACGAAAACCTTTAATATCCAAATATCGTATCAGTCCGATGAGATTTTTTCTAATAGTCATATTAGATCCGCACATTTAATTTTTCAATTTTGACCTTAGATTTGAAATCAGCCATTCAAACACCAACTGTCGTATAATTCTGATGAAATTTTGTCTAGTAGTCCGCCATATTGGATCCACCATGTTGATTTTTTTAATTTTGACATTAGATTTGAGATCGGCGACCTCGTAAACTCTTAAAACCCAAGTTTTATGCAAATCCGATGACTTTTTGAATTTTGACCAGCTTCTTGAGAATCTGGCCCACTGTGTGGCGGTGAAAGGAGGCATATTATTTATATATTGACTATGAACGAACTTTTTACTAGTAAATAAAATGTTATGTATTATTTATTTTGCAATACGAAACGAGTTTTTACATTAGGTCATATAAGCTTAAGAAAACTTTTTTTTGTTTACGCATTTGTGATGATAACCGAGTTTAAATGTATTTTCAGTTGTATTGAGGAAAATGTGAACAAAATATTTATTAAAGAACAGAGAAAACATAACTCAAACGTTTCGAAGAAAAACAGTTTTCGTCTCTGATTTGAAATAATTTACCGTGCTGGAATATTGTATATAACAGATAAAATTTCGCGCCTAATGTGCTGCAACCCATTATACAGCCAAGCAATTTTAAAAGCGAGATTATTATCGCTTGGCTAACGTATTTTCCCTTCGCATTTACACAAGATGACAACGAAAATCGATACTTTGAATGTTATCTTTATTATACAATGCCGTATAAATCTATAAAAAATTAATTTTTAAAAACTTGCAAAATAACCACATTTTAAATCACACCTGAAAACTTTGAAAACTAATCAATTTTATTTTCTTTTAATGGAAAGAACGAAGAATATAATTATACGTTTGTTACCAAAAGTACTTCTTTCAATAAATGCAATAGGTAACTAACTGTAGCCTAGCTTTTAATTTGTTTTAAATATACTTATGATTGATGAGTATGACAAGAAACAAAACTATTAAAATAGTTTCTTACCTCCATTCCTAGTTTCTTAGCTGCTTTCTGTATAGAATAATTAGAAAAAAGACCCATTACTACGGGCACATTCATAGATCTAGCTATATCCAAACCGCATCGTAACATGTGAATTCCCAAACCTAAATAATTAAACAAAATTATTTGTGTCTTTATTACAACTGTTTAATCTAGAATTATGGCGTAAATTATCAAGTTGATTCGAGACAGGATAAAGATTATGGCAAAGGAGACTATAAGCTGTTTCAAAATATTTGCAGTTATATGCCACATTCGTAAAAGTTGTACAAGTTGCACCATTTAACTCCAAATGTGCCAAAAGAGCATAAAAATATTTCCTTATGTCAGTTTTTGGTACTTTTTAATATTAAGGCACGCCGCACGCTATTAAGCTTATAAGGTGAACTGATCAACGAGCTGCAAAAGATTTATGAACAGTCGAGTAAGATAACATCACCATCAGAATGAGGGAATGTTCAAGTAATGCTTCAATAGTGACAATGAAATCGATTCTTCAAGTTCTATGAAAATCCGACTTGGTTAAATTTGAAAACGCTTAAACTAAGAAATTTGTGTCTTTTTGTATAGGTATGTAAAGGTATTTTAATCGAACATTCAGAGCTGTAGTTTTGAAAATGGAAACTCTTCAGGTTTCATGCACTGGTAATGCCTTAGACATGTTTTACAAGAGATTTATAAATAGAAACACTAGAAACACCACATCTATTAAACAATTGAAGCCTAGCGCCATTTTCTAGAATGTCAGTGTCGGTTTTATGAAATTCAAACAGTGTGTCGCAATTTAGCGCCGATGAAAATAACATATAGCCTGAGTCAGTTGATACGCCTTTTTTCTTGTGTTTCTGTGTAACTTTTTTAAAAACAATTTAATTATAAAGTTATGTTTTTGAGTGCCCTCTACAGCATGGCAAATTGAAATTTCGATTTGATGTCAAATGTCAAAGAACTGTGTTCAATCTGAGAAAGTTATATTTTGGTTTCGTTATGTTGATGACATTTTAGCATGTTTTAATAGTTCATTTGATTTAATTAATGAATTTTTAATTTTTATTAACAGCTTGCACCCAAACATAAAATTTACACTAGAAACTGAACAAAATAAGTCCATTAACTTTTTAGATTTAAACATAAAAATTAATTCAACTAATAAATTTGAGTACTCAGTTTATAGAAAACCTACACAAACAGACATTACAATACCACACGATTCTTGTCACCATAAAACACATAAATTAGCAGCATACAGGTCCCTGATACATAGGGCTTTGACGGTCCCTTTAGATGAAATTAATTATAATAGAGAAATTTCAATTATTAAACAAATTGCATACAGTAATGGTTATAATACTAAACTTATTGATACATTAATTAAAGAAAAAGATTATAAATTAGCCATTCAAAAAATTTATCCGAATATCCTAACTTCGTTGGATACAATTAAATATGCTTCGATCCCATATTTTGGTGAGAAATCAGAAAAAATTGCTAAAATTATAAACAAAACAAATAAATATAAAGTAAGCTTTAAAACAACTAGGAACATCTTAAATACTTTGTTTAATGCAAAATCAAAAACAGACGATTTGTTAAAATCAGGCATTTACAAATTAAATTGTTCGCATTGTAATTCGGTTTATATAGGCCAGACAATTAGAAATTTTGATATTAGGTATAAAGAACACGTACGTTGTTACAAATACAAACACCCACATAAATCCAATTACGGTAAACACTTACTAGAACAAAATCATTCAATGATATCTAACAACACCATAAAATGTTTACACTTTTGTGATGATAAACGTAAATTAGATATACTAGAAGCTTTTGAAATTCACAAACATTTAAAAACTGTACCGTTAATGAATGAGCAAATTGATCTCTTAAATTCTCCTCTACTGGACATTTTGGAATAAGAAATCAAGTCATCTGCAGACGATTACCAAGATAAGTAAAAAAGTTCTATTGCTATAACGACACTAACTGTTTACTTCCTAATATTACCTTTGACAATGGCATGTAAACATGCCGAAATACGTATAAGGTTTAAATAAATAGATATTGTTAAAGTGATTAAGTATTTTATATACAGATACTCATTTAACTGTGTTCAACCCTTTTTTATTTTTAATTAAAGCTATAATATTTTTTTGGTTCGTTTGGAAGTTCTCTATGTTCTTACATATTATCCGCAAGCAATTGGTTCATCTGTTTGTTTTATTTTTGTGGTGAAAAATATTTCTATAAAAAATAAATTGTAGACTCGTGCGTCCTTTCTCAACAAAATGTTGCCATTAAATGTAGCTGCTGGGGCTTATAATAAAAAGCAAGTGGTATTAATTTATTACAATAAACAAAACTAACAAAATTGAAAAAAAAACTAATTTAATAATGACAATTCGTAAACAATTGTACTAATGACATTTATTTCAATTGTTTCAGTTTGTCTTAACCAGTAGCAACTTGATTTCTTGGTAACATTTCGCTGCCAGCGAGAAAATGCCCAGCCAACTCCATATCTATTGTTTAAAGAAGTATTTTTCCACTTAAATTAAAAAAATTAAAAAAGTGGAAAATATATATGCGAATAAGTATGTACAGCATAGAAAACGACCAAACTAACGAAAAATAACATTATACTTCGATTTGAAAAAAAATATGCTATCTATTATGCTAGACAAATTCAAAGCCTCCATGTTGTAAAGAACATTTATAAATATAAATTCATAGACAAATTTCTAAAAGAAATTAAAAGTTTTCAATAAAATTTTTTAGAAGTTGCAAATTAACTCAAGATAAGAAAGGCGCCCCTGACTCGATCTGTATACAATTTTTAATTATAAAATCTAATAGAGAGGTACAATATCTTTAGCTTGGTGTACGTTTGGTTGCATAAATCGTCGGAGAAAAGGAGATAACGTGCAGACTTTACTTTTCTATACTTTCAGTATCCGGGACAGTATTGATTAATTGGGCAAGTTTTCGAATTCCAATTTTTGGCGAATATACATGTTTTGGATCTCCAGGAACGCAAACCAGTTGTTTTTAATAAATGTATGTCTGTAGGTGGGTATGTGGGTGGGTGTGTATGTGGTATAATGTTTTGAAAATTTTCAATTTACCGCCCGATTCTTATAACTTAAAAACGAGTTGACACATCGAGTTCAAATCAGAATAGCCCGTAGAGACACAATACTAGTGTGCACAAAACTTTTTGAAAAGATAAAAACTAGAAGCTTTAGAAAGTTTTACACATTTTCAGTAAAAATATTGTTCAAAACTGGCAACGCGATTTTTTTTAATGTAGTAGTCTCATGGAGCTGTAGTTGCGCTACTATTTTGTACGTGTTCCAGTACGCTAATTTTTCTGCGACACCTATATTTTTGAAAACCAAAAATTCCGACCTCTTTCTTAATAAACGGAGAACGATAAAAATTTCTATTTTTCTGTAGTCAACAACTTAATTTTTAGTTACAGAAATATTTGGTGGGGTGAATAAATTAAGTTTCTTCCTCCCACCCAATTCTTTTTCGGATAAGTTTATTTTTCTTTTATCGGTTTTCTTTTCTTTCAAGGCAACTTTTTCTAAAAAAAATCAAAATGATGGTAAATATTCTGTTGAATACCTTAGCATTTTACGTTCATTATTTGTGTGTTCAGAAGCTGCAATGTATACAGGGGGTTGTTTAATTGAAGGCTGATATTTTAAGATGTAGTTCCTTAGCTTCATTTAGGTTTAAAGTTCGTATAAAACATATGTCCTAAAACTCTTCGTTTTCGAGATACAGGGTGATAAAGTAATTTTCTGATCGCAATACATTTAACCTTACCAAACTATTTTTTAAAAGACTCGCTAGGTGTATGCCTCATTGGGCATTTTGCCAAATATTTTCTAAACGGTACAGGATATCAAAAGTCAAAAAAGTTTCAAAATAAAACAAGAAAACAGTGTCTTCTCAGAATGCCTTAACAGTTTCTACAAACTCTGAGGGTAAGTTATATATATTAAAACAATGAAAGAAATTTCCATTGTTCGCTACGGAGTTATACCCTTTGGAAGTAGGAACAGTTACGACAATTTAGGTTGTTACCTCTTCCAAAGACTATAACTTCGTAAGTAAGCGTTTGCGAGTCAATGTTTATTAGAACTTCTTTTATCGCTTTGGTGTGTAGAATTTATCCTCAAAGTTTGTAAGAAATATTTTTGCATCTTCAGGAAACACGCAGACCTGCATACAACTTCATTATTTACAAAAATAAAATTACCATGTATATTTTTGCATATAGAAAAAGATTTTGTAGAAGAACATATAAAACACTTCTCGTTTCAATCTTGAGGAAGCAGTAACTCTGTGAGGAAGCGTTTCCGGATCCATTTTTATAAGAACTGTTTTGTTGTGTTCATATTTTGAATCAATTCTGATAGTGTATCATCTCACATGCTAAGAATCGCTCACGAAAACTATTTTTCTACGACAATTTTAGAATATAAGCATTCTGATACAATTTTTAATTACGGAATAACTACATTCTTACACTTGTTATAGAATATTTCATTCTAACACTGTTCTGAGTAATAAAAATTATGTCTCTCGTCTATCAACTGTCTTTTGTTTTTTTGACAGTTACAATCAAAGCATATTTTAAATACAAAAATTAAAATTTTTGTAAGTCGTAGAAAAAGTATAGTTTTTTTATCTTTATTTGCCAGGCAAGCTTCTTATTGCCGGCCATAGTTTGGATCTAGAAATACTATTTTACGCTTTTTCAAGATCTATGACGTCATATGCGTGTCGCTCACAAAAAATGTTATTCAGACATGATCTTTCCCTCCTAAATCCGCTCTGTTTTTCTCTTAGTGTTATAGTTTCTTCTATCGTGTCTTTCATAGTCCTAGGAAATATTCTAGCAATAGATGGTATGGCGATTATTTCTCTGTGATTTTGGCACGATATTTTGTGGCCTTTTTTTATATATTGAGATAATATGATACGTATTCCATTCATCCGGTATTTCTTAGCCGCTCTCTAATTCATTAATTATTTTCTTTATGTATTTTAGTAACTTGCGTCTTCTACATTTTAAGAATTCCACTCTAATATTTCCTAGCCTTAACGTTTATTATTTTTTGCTTTTTTAAAAACTTCTATTATGTCATCGGTGTTTATTTCGGTTGTATTGTTTATTTCATTTCCTGTCTCTATAAAGTCAGTAGTATATAGTATATACTCTAATCTGTTTTCTTGTAGTACTGTCGAATAATGGCTTAACCACTGTGACGGTGGTATTGGTTGTACAAAGCCTATTCTACGTGTAGAGTTACTAAAATTTTTTAACGTTTTCCAAGTCGATCTGTTACAGGCAAAGGTATTATCGATATCTCTACATAGCCTGTCTCAATATTCGTTTTTTCCCTCTCATACTATAGTTTTCACTCTATCCCTCCAGCTTACATACTCTTCCCTGGATTCTGCTTCTATATCTGACGTCCATTGCGTATATGCTCTTTCCTTTTCAGTAATTATTTCTTCTGAATTAGTGCTGATTGTATCTTTGAATTTATGTTCCTTGTTCTTAATCCCCAAGGTTCTTTGACTGCATCTACAATCCAAAAATTCAAATTTTATTCCGTCTTTTTTGCCTATCTTGGGGGTTTTGGGCAATTTTGCCTTTTCTAGTAAATTTTCTCGTTTTAGTTTTCTATTTTAGAGTGATTTGTGGTTATTTTGTTAAATTCGAAAAAAAATTATATGGCTCATAAAACTTTGTTGCAAATTTAAAACTGCAGTTTTTTAATATCAATATAAATTAATATCCTTAAGTACTGATTATTATCAGTTTATGACAAACCTTTAACCAGAAACTTTCTTGATTAAGTTACTTTTAAGATTATAGTATAACCATTGGCGGCCTGCAATTAGAAGGCTAAATAACTGAAACCGTTAATACCATACTGCAACTGGCCGTTGATTCTCGGAATTTTGTATTACAACCCGAGGAACGTTTAACGACTGGTATTTCCCATACAACATTGTTCGAATTTCTTCTTGGTTTTTCAATTTTCAAGCTTTTTTACAATCACACTTTTTTTGCTTTTTTTCAGCTGGTTTTGCTTTTTTAGTGCTTTTTCTGCTATTATATTGTCTTTCTGTCTGCCTTTTTAGGGAGTTTTTATTTTAGCCAACCAGTCTAGCTCTAAATTAGTGTAGGTTCTGCTGTTCCGCTTTTGATTTAGAGTTACCTTTTATAATAATATAATAGTCAATACAATTTAAAATGCTTATTTTAACAACTTCAGAATAGCAAAGTTCTTTTGTAATTTCTCCTGAGGTAGAAAGGATGAAGTAAATATTCAAAAGACGTTTATTAGGGGTTTCTCCAAATATCTGCATTCCTACTTATCCAACTGTTTCTAAGAACTGTAATTACTTATTTAGTTTGCATTTATAGAATTTGAATCTAGGAAAAAAATCCAAAGAAAAACAGTCGCGAACAAAAGCTTGGACAAAAGCGGGGTAAAAAAGCGGGCGAAAGAAAACCTGTAAAAAGAGCCGAGAAGGAAAACGATTTTTTAAAAATCCGATCCGTTGTAAGTACTATGCTAAAAGTGCAGTTCAAAGTCGCCTAATGTTTATTTATATTTTAGTTTAGAAGCAGGAACAATTAAAAGTCATAGTAGACTATTATTATACTTAGGTATTTACTGTTATTGTCTTTGACTGCGTTCTTTTAGTGAGAAATTAAATTATAAATAAAACGATGTTTGTGGTATTTAAAAGTTTGATTGATGGTTATTTATATTTTCAATTAAAAATACTGTAATATTTTACCATGTTCTTTAATTGTTAGTACTTTTAATTCAAAACATAAATAACTATTAAGCGATTTTCAACTACACTTTGAGCACGGTACTTACGACAGATTTTTTAGAAGTCAGCTTTTTTCGGCCGGGTTTTCCCCGGTTTTTCTTTTCTTTTTAGTGCGTAAAAAAATTAACCTCCCCCCCTAAATATTGCCGCACCAAAAAATTAAGTTGCGTTGAGTTTAGTAGTTCCTAAAGTTCTTCTAGCTGGTAACATTGCATACCTCTAGGGCGTTTACAGTATTAAATTTCATTTTGTCCTGATAACTCGTTTTTGACTAAATAAACGTTAAAGCCATAATTTTCAAAAATGGATACAAAGCCCCACAGAGAATTTTGCAGGAACCCGAACCAAATTGAAGCTCATCCCTAGCTGTATACAATTAAAAGAGTCGTGTTGCCAGTTTTTGAGTAATATTTTTTTGAAAATAACCAATTTTTAAAAATGTTTTCACATAACTGTTTTTATTTGTGCAAAAACTTTTTTAGTGAGTGACTTTGGTCCCGATTTATCCACTAGTTTTTGAGTAATAACGCATTTAAGAGAAAAATTTCAAAAAATCGTAGTTGTCGACGTTTTGAAGTTCGAAAAAGATCGGAAAAAACGTCGGTTTTGTCCTAAAGTCTTCTATCAGCTACCGTATTCAACTTGAAAAAAAATCGTTTGCGAAATGAAATGCTACCAAATAAACGTGTCTAACTATCGGTTTCGGCTTCGTTTTCTTTTAACTTATTTTGTCGGTGAATTTTTAACATACCCCACATTCCAAATTTCGTCAAAGTCAATTCATCCGTTTGAGTGCTATAATGCACCACGTGCACTTTTATGAGTTCGTGAAGGTACAAGACGTATTTCCGTCAAAATCACAATTTCAAAACATTTCATGGAATCAATACTGTCCTATACCTACTGAAAGTACAGAAAAGTAAAAACTGGTCTTTTCATATCTAAGAGCGTCGTTAGGACAAGACTTTAGCGAGGCCGAGAGGGACAGAGGGAGCGAAAATGCATTGCACTACATACTCTGGCCACACCTCTGATTTTAGCTGCTTTGGCTGTTCGATGATAGCAATTTACCATAAAAAACCTCAGACCACTAATTGAAAGCATATTATTCTAGTACACAATATAAGAACTAAGCGAACTAATGTATAGATTTTACATTCTAAATGTTTACCGCTGTGAGTTAATTATAATATTTACCTTTTTTCCTATATTCTGGTAAAATACAAAGATCATAGTATCTCAGAAGGCTATCACAATTATATTTCGCAAATATATCTACTTTTCTATTAATATGCGACCTTAAA
Organism: Ctenicera cuprea; assembly: GCA_958336395.1. Classification (NCBI taxonomy): domain Eukaryota; kingdom Metazoa; phylum Arthropoda; class Insecta; order Coleoptera; family Elateridae; genus Ctenicera; species Ctenicera cuprea. Next base: position 26,642,785 of record OY284487.1, on the reverse strand, counting down.
CTGACGCACTTTTTCATTGCATCACCCTGTATTAACTGAACTCTACTGAAAACACGCCCGTAATCAAGTTTGTGTATAATTCTCATTACTAAAACTCCGACAATTTTTACTTTTTCTTCTTCTTTTTGCTTTTTCTTTTTCTTCTTTTCTGCTTCCTCTACTTCTTCCTTATAATCTGAAATTCAAATTACGTTATTTTATTTATTTAAGTGCAGTGCTGATTGAATAGTTCCAAGCTGCTGTACTAAATTAAGTCAACTACAGTCAAAACAAAAACAAGAATATATACATAAATTTAAAAAATTGTTCTAACTTGGCAAATTCAAGATATAGGAAGTAAACACTATACAACTATACAGTATAACTGGTACAAAACCGCATATTGTGAAAGGAGTTATTCATATAAAAATAATTGATCTGAAAAGTTCAGTGCAGCGACTTAGAACGGTTAGGTATGTTTTATATCTAAGTACTTTCATCAATGGCAATAACTGATGTCAGATCTCTTAGATGAAACATTATTCGATTAATATACGATTCCACAGAAAGTTCGTCATCTTTCAATTCAGTATTTTTATATAATACATCGTTGGGTATATAATGCTCCTGTAACCAAAAATTTAATAATGTATTTCGTGTCTTTCAAAATTTAAAAAATGCTTATATCAGCTATGATTGGTAACTTATTTATATTAATTAAATTAATTAATTAAATAATAAATATATTAATCGTTGGCCTATTTCTGCAATTAAGCCTAAAAACACCAACGCCAGAAGGTAATATTTTACTCTTTTTTCAATTAAAAATTTTTTTAACCTTTAACATCTCAATAACGTCATTAAAGTGATTTTCTTTTAAGTCTTCAATTCTAAATCCTGTTGCGGTTCTTCGCCATACTAAAGGAGCATAGATTCGCTTTATTTGTTGTCCTAATTTATCTTCCTCTTCATCATCCTCTTCCTTTATTTGTTTGAGTTTTTCCTCTTCTTTTCTTAGTCTTTTGCTCATAATGTGGTATTAATTAGTTTGATAATTTTGCAAAACCCCTTTTCAATTTGAACAACTGTCAACATGACATAGTGTAACTTTATAATTTGTTAAAAGTCAAAATTTCACTTTGTTTAATGCAAAATCAAAAACAGCTGATTTACTAAAATCAGGCATTTACAAATGAAATTGTTCGCATTGCAATTCGGTTTATATAGGCCAGACAATTAGAAATTTTGATATAAGGTTTAAAGAACACGTACGTTGTTACAAGCACAAACACCCACATAAATCCAAGTACGCTAAACACTTATTAGAACACAATCATTCAATGACATCTAATAACACTATAAAGCGTTTACACTTTTGTGATGACAAACGTAAGTTGGATATACTAGAAGCATTTGAAATTCATAAACATTTAAAATCTGTACCTTTAATAAATGAGTAAATTGATCTCTTAAATTCTCCTCTATTGGACATTTTGGAATAAGAAATCAAGTCATCTGCGGACGATTACCGAGATCATGTCGCCAAGTTCTATTGCTATAACAACACTAACTGTTTACTTTCTAATGTAACCTTTGATAATGGCATGTAAACATGCCGAAATACGTATAATGTTAAAATAAATAAATATTGTTGAACTAATTAAATATTTTATATACCTATAATCAATAAAATATTTAACGTCAAAATTATAGGTTTGATGGGCTTATCTTTGATGTCGGTGTTTATCCTTAGCAGCAGAAGCAGGCTACGTCACATCAAATAAATTTAAAAAAAATACTAATAATAAATTTACTATGAATAATTAAAAATTTCTCGACGTTGAAGCAATTACTCAAAACTGATTTATGTTAAAAATAAAGACGTTTTCGCTTCAATGTACTTTTAAGCGCGTGTTGCTGGTCCAACTTCTTCATGAGCAATGAGCATCTTTTATGAAAGCTGCACTATTCAAAATTCACACAAACAATGCGTTTCAAGGTTAAAGTTCGGAGATATTTTATTCATTTTCAAAGGAAAGGATCCGAAGACTTAATGTCTGGTCAGTTACCACCAGCACACTAGACTGTTACCAGCAAGTTGCAATAAATTGTCTTAATAATAATAATAATAAATCTTTATTTAGCAAAAAATGCTAATAAAAAAAATATATTGCATAGAACACAAACAAAAGAAAATATGCTTATACGAAAGTTAGAAATATTAAGTAAAAAATAGGAACTACCGCTTAACTTATTTTATGCTAACGAACTAAATGGTTTTTTAATTTGTTTTTAAAATTGTCAAGGATGCAGCTTGTTTAATATCTATAGGCAATGAATTATATTCAGAAAAACCCTTATGAAAAATTGATTTTTTACACAAGATTCTTCCTTCGTTGCTCAAATGAAAATCGTTACAGTTTCTAGTTTCATATGCGTGCACACTATTATTGTACCTTATAACCTCAGCTAAACAGTTAGGAACGCACATGTTTCTAATTTTGTAAATGAATATCAGAGCACAAAGTTTACCTAAATTTAATACATTTAACCACTTCAACTCCTTTAACATATCATTAATTCTGGCATATTTGGTCTTTTTTAAAATTATTCTCATTGCTTTATTTTGCAAAATTTGTAAATTACTTAATTGCCCTACTGATGCTGAAAACAACAATGTCCCGCAGTACAGAAAATGAGGTTGAACAATAGTATTGTAGACCAATTACCGAGATTTAATACTCAAAGAACCACTTAATCTACCAAAAAAACTGATTTTTGTGCCAATTTTTTTAGTAAGTCCCTCCATGTGCGTATTAAAACGTAACTTGTTATCTAACACCTACTACCTTCTATCAATATATAGGTGAACATATTGCAAATATCCTTTCCTGTGATGTATATTAAAGTGTCATCTGCAAACATATGTATTTTACAATGTTTTAGTACCCGGGGCATATCATTTATATCCAATATAAATAATAATGGCCCCAGGATACTCCCTTGAGGTACACCAATGTTTACTGCACTACCTTCAGACACAGCATTACCACACTTCGTTTGTTGTGATCTTCCAGTTAAGTAATTTTCAAACCATTTATACACTTACACCTCCTATTCCGTACATTTTCAACTTATTTAGTAATTTTTCTCTGTCTATTGTTTCAAATGCTCGCTTCAAATCAACAAAAACAGCAACAACTAAGTCACTCCGATCGATACACTGCTTCCATTCTTCTAGCACACTCTGTAGAGCAGTTTCTGTGGAATGACCATCTCCAAACCGTGACTGTTGTTTAACCAATATTCTTTAATCATAAAGGAGACTGTAACTCGAAAAGACGAAAACGAAGTGTTTCCGAACAATGTTTATGTGAAGTTTGTTACTCAAAATTACCTCGGCAATAACGTGCACCGAAATAAAAGAACGTTTCAGTTTTTTCGTACGGTTCAAATTGTAATATTTTGTGGTCACGTGTTCGGTGACGGTTACTTCAAATTACAGTTTCAATTATGGTTACCGGTATTTCTTTAAGGCTTTATAGATGCATACATGAACAATTAGATCAATACTTAACAAACAGTATGTTGACGAACGAAAGATTATACATGAATATTAATAATAATAATAAAAGTAATTTGTTAATTCGCACAAACAAAACACACGTCCTCTAATAAAACAAAGCACATAACACTAAGTAGCGGCTTTCTAGATCGTATGTCTAGGAAGGCCTCGGGCAGCAAAGAGGGCAGGTTGTTCGTCTTCTACCTGGTGTTGAGGTGCTCTGATAAGAACTGGGGGTGCTGCGAAGTTCGGAGAAAGAATGAGGTTATTTATTTCGCAGCTCTAGAAGGAGCTGGTTGCAGCAGGACTGAGTTTGTGTAGAGCCATTTGATCGATCCACTAGAAGGTAGCAGTAAAAGTTTAGTTTTTGGACCGTATTTGGAAATTAGACTTATTTCAATCGTAAAAACGAAAAGGTAAAAGAGAACCACACTTACTAAACAAAAACGCACGGATTATAACTAAACTGTCAAAATTTAACAAAACCGAGCGACTTCTATAAAACTTTTAACACGGCCGCTTATTTGAAATTTTCGCTCTCTCTAGCGTTTTAAAATTTTTGTTACGTTGTTACGTTATTGAATTAACACAGTTTCACTGAAACGCCCAGGTCGGATAAGAAACTTTTGTCTCGCAATCAAGAAAGTCGCGGCAAAATAACCGCAGCAGAAAACGGAAGTCGTCTCTTGTTCAGTTTTGCATGTTAATTAAAACAAACATTGTCAGACGGGCTGATCTTAGTCTTTTCCAGAGTCAGCGTTGCTTAGCAAGCAATCAAACATTTGCAGGTGTAGAGCCTCTAGCAGAAAACAGAAGTCGCCTGTTGCGTAGTGACGTACAAGGCAGGCAGTCCGGCATATTTGTTGTTTTTAATGTCAACTAATTTTTATTTGGTTACTAGCCGGGCCCGGTCCGCGTTGCTGGTCCTAAGTAAGCCTTATCGAAGCTCATATCGAATTGTCACGTTTGGCCGTCTGTTTTGTCGACGTTCCAAATTATTTTGTGCGCGAGTTCCAACTGAGCGAGTCGAACTCGACTGTATCCGTTGTTCCGGAGTCATAATCGATCGCGCTTCAGAAATTCTTATTCGACTTGCCTCCAAACGCTGACTATGCTCTTCGTCAGTCTCATAGACTCGAAGATCATGTCGTTGGATTGCTATGCGCGTACGCTGACCGATATTTCGACGCCTCACTGGTGGCGTTTTTTCCAAAGAAAATATCGCTTTGAATTCAATTATTTTTCGCAAAATATCAATTTTCAATACGGAACGTGATACACAGCAGAACTGTCAAATTGTTCCATTCCGGCTTTTCCATCCAAAAAAAAAGAAGAAACAAATTTCGATTTTTCCGAATTTTTTGAGTTTTTCAAGTTTTCCACTTTGATTTTTCCATTTTTCTCTTCGAAAAGCCATTCAAAAACGAAAACATAAGAAATCTCATACAAAAATACCATACAAAATCATCTTTTGGATTTTCCGAATTTTCCGACTTTTCCGTTGCATTTTCCCAAAATTTTCTTTCATACAAACCTTGTCCTGACAATTACGAACACAACAAATGAGTCAAATCGGTCGAGCCATTCTCAAGTTATGATGTACCAAACATGCGCCAATTGATTTTTATTTATATAGATAGATATAGATGGTTGAATGTAATTTACCGTCGTATGTAGAGTTTATGAAATGTGTCAATATTGTAACAAATTTTGGGTTGACAAATACCTACAATAATGTCGACTAATTTGAGCAATAGACACGTAATAAACATTATTATGAAAAGTTCCATATTGCGCAGAACAATCAAATATATATAAAGAAAAACGTTAGTCGCAAGAAATTATTTCTATTAAATTAAGAAAAAAATTAGGATGGCGTAAATTCTAATTATACGCATACATTAAAAAAAATATTTAACACACCAGTAAATATTCTGGACAGCCTGGATCAAACTCCAGAAAATTTGTGTGGAATGGGTAGGGAGGATAATTTTGCTGCGAAAATTAAATTTCTAGTAATTGTCTTCCCGTGGTCACATATTTGCGTGCTAATAACTGGTGCTTTCCGCTACGCTCTCGGGAAACGGCTATTTCATTGAAAACCTCCTAGTGAACCTACCTAACCAGCAGCATTCCATCACGTACACAGTAAAATGAGGTAAACATTTGTGCACATAGCGGGATTTTCAAGTTTAAATCAAATTGTTTTCCGTTTTTTAGTTACCTTTCGTTGCACTGTTTTACAATCGCCCCTCAAAGTATTTCCCCTATCTTTTGAAACACCCTATAGTAAGGAATAGTTTGTCTCTTTCGAAACACACCTTCATTTAGTTTCTAGAAGAACCTCGAAAGAGTTAAAATTGTTTAATGCTATATTAAGCTCGTCTCGTTATTAATACTGGTAGTGCACAGCCGCCCTCATAAAACGCCTCTGTGAGTTTTGTAATTAAAAAATTCTTCCTGGAGATTAATTTGTCAAACTTAATAAAACGTACAGTGATATCGTTTCTGATCGTAAGGAGAATTAGACACAAGGATTACGCTGTAGTAAAACATTTTCTCTTGTAAGCTTATTTAAGAATAGATTCCAAAACAAAATTCCGAAACCATTCATACACTACAGAGTGTCCATTTTAAAACTCCGAGCCTAAATTTTTTTAAATAGGCAACACACAATACAAGTCACTGTCGACTATTATTTTAAAACAAAATATTTCTATAATTAAGATCAGGGCAATCATGCTTGCATTAACTTGACAGTTTACTAATCAAATTCGTTAAGCCACATTACTTCAACGGGTCAAAACAAAGATTATCGATCACTAATCTTTGGTGCAAAATGTATTCCAACGCTGACAAAGTGGACATGCTTCTAATTCTGGGTGAATGTCGAAAAAATGCGAGTGCTGCCAGTACTTTGTATGCGTAACGCTTTCCAGGTAGACGAATTCCAACAGACAAAACATTTAGAATGCTTCTTCTGAATTTACAAGAGTATGGGCAATTTTCAAAACCAAAAGTAAGGGCACGGCAAGTTACGGTTGAACATAACGAAGCAGCTGTAATTGAAATTGTTACGGATAATCCCCTCCCCATACAAGTCAAAGAGCGATTGCAAATGCCTTAAACATTAGCAAAGGTTCTGTTTTCAATATTCTTAAGACGAACAAATTTCACCTCTACCATGTTTATACCATACACCATCTTGAAGATAGGAATTATGAGCATCGTGTTCAGTATTGTCCATTTCTTAGACGGCAATTAAACAGCAATGCGGAATTTTTAAGTATGGTATTATTCTGTGATGAAGCGATGTTTTCAAACGACATGGTTAATCGACATAACTGCCACTATTACGCCCAAGACAATCCTCGCTGGATCAGGATAACTCATTTTCAGAGAATTTTTTCTCTTAATGTGTGGTGCGGTATTATTGGCGATTTTGTAATAGATCCACATATCTTTAATAGAAATTTAGATGGTGAAATGTATTTAAATTTCTTAATTAATGAACTACCGCCTCTCCTCCAAACAGTTCCTCAAAACTTACGGAATAGCATGTGGTTTTTAAATGATGGTGCACCTCCGCATTTTCATAGGGATGTGAGAAATTATCTTAACCAACGTTTTGAGGGACGCGTAATTGGACGAGGTGCATTGCATCCTTGGTCTGCCGGTAGTCCCGATTTAACTCCGCTAGACTTCTTTTTGTGGGGCAAAGTAAAAATGATGTCTATGAAGTGCCCATTTAAAATGAAGAACATCTACGCGAAAGGATAATTCAATCTTGTCGCTCTATCACACCGGAAATGTTAGCTCGTGTTAGAGGTTCGATGCGTAGAAGAATTATACTCTGCGAAAACGAAGGGGGAAGGCAATTTGAACACCTGCTTCGTTAGTTTTTGTACTATGTTCCTATTAAATTATTGTACTTATTATTGTCAAATATTAAATTTGAGTTATTAAAGTAACCTTAAATTTGTACTTAATCATTAGTAGATACATGTACTGTAAAACAACTCTGATCTCAATTTAAAAAAAATTGTAGAAATGCATAGTGATCTGGAGGTGGCATTGTGTGTTGCCTATTTATAAAAATGTAGGCTCGGAGTTTTAAAATGGGCACTCTGTATTATCACAACTACACAAACGTAATCTATTGGCAAATATAGGTATATAATTATTTCTCATACACTGAAAATATAAAGCCCTTGTCATACATATTCGTACAGATTATGCATACAAAACGGATAGGTTTCATGTACGTCATTTCAGTCATTTGAAGTCGCTACCAGCTTGAAAAAAAATAGATTAATGTCAAGGCTCAGGAATTATCTGATATAAAATGTCTAATCCATCAACAATACATATCCAGGGAAGCACGTATTTCCTTTATTTAATTTCATTTTTTTGACGTGACTTTTATATCTATCGTTTATAAAAACATATTACATCGCTTGTGGTAAAAAGTATGTTCTTGTTCGGTCACAAATTGGTGGTCAAATTATTTCTTTTTTTGTTCTTGGTTACAAGGTCCCGACACTTTAGTGACAAACGAGTTTTGAGTACACGGCCTATTTTAGGCTTCAGCTGTAAAAATATTTTAGTTATTTAAGTTAAGTACGTTTTGTTACGTTGGTTTAAATCAATCGTTGCAATTTGAAACGATATAAGAGTAATCTATATATTAAAGGCGTTCCTCAACCCGCCACTCACATTCCCTAATTCGGTGTAGGCAGCCGTAGGGTGTTAATGCCAAAAAAACTGGTATTTAGTCGTTCGGGTTCGACATTCAACTGTAGGTCCCCGTATTCCACCTTAGCGCAAAGGATAGTATGTGGCGGAGAAGAGTGCCGGTCCCCAGCAGTGGGACGTAAAGGCTGATTGCGATACGATGTATTAAAAGTGTTGAGTGTTAGTTAGGGTAAGGTTACCGTCTCCAATTCCATTCCCCTAATGTTTGGACTATAAACAATGTGGCTATAATTCATTCCCGTAATGTATAGACTATAAACTATAAAATATTATAGATTAGTTACTACACCTGACATTATAAACTATTTCATTGTTAAAAGGAGTAGGTGTGCGTGTAGATTATTCATTTTTTTCTTTTAAATAACAACGTCTGCCTGCCTTTTTCTAATACTAGCCTAAATTTTACGAACAGAAACGATGTTTGTTTGGTCATATATCTATAAAATGCCATGTCGGGTCGGGTTTGTTATGTTTACAAACATTCGTAAGGTAAAAATTATCGGTTTTTACTATGTAGTTTATTCTCCGTCGAATTTTTTCCAAATCTTTTTTCTGCATCTTTTTTCCACGGCTTTTTTGCCACTTTCTTTCGACCGCTTTCTTTTTCGTGGTTGTTTTCCACGGTTTTTTTCCGCTTTTTGAATTGTCAATATTATTTTAATGTAATTGTATGAATTGAATTGAATTGTATTATTAATTGTTAATTTAAAAGTATTAAATTGAATTCTTTAAACTGAATTACGGGAACTGAATTCTTTTTTTGCGCGCAATTAGTTTAAACTGAAGTTTAAAATGATGTATTGGGTATAAATAAAATACGTTTCGCTTAAACATTATTTATTTATTTTAACCTTTTAACTCAATCCATTATATTAATTCACCATTTTTGTTAATAAGAATTTTATTTAACAAAAAAAACACTCCTGATGAGGTATTTGAGAAAAAATGTTAGTAACATCAAAACTAGCTAGTTTGCTTGGTGGTGGTAAAGGTAAGTTAGACAATTTTTAGATTAATTCAGAAGAAATTATAATTGGATATTTTGGTTTATAATCAAAACCGTAACTATAACAATTAGTATTTTTGCTAGCATGTGGTTGGTTGCATGCATGTATGTATGATACTACTGTTGAGTTTGTATATTTTTAATAAACCATATAATTTTGGTGGTTGTGGATTTGTATTTTTTAATAATTTGTTAAAAACCTCTCAATTTTGTAATATTTGTTTTAATTTCTTCTGATAATTTTTAACGGTATTACTAATTAAATGAGCTTTAAAATTTGAATTGGTTATGAAATTGGAGTTTAGCATTTTCAGTTAAATCGAATTTAATTGTAGCAATTCTGTTAAAACATTTTAAGTAAATGGTTTGCTTATTGGACGTCATCCCAATTAAACTCATTTACAACTGAGAAGTGTTATTGAATTAATTTGAAGAGAAATAAATTAATACTGAAATTGAAAGGAACTGTTTTCTATTGAATTGAATTAAATTTTTGAATTGAGTTGGATTAATTGAATTGAATTTAATTGTTTTAAGTGAGCCGTTCCAGTTTGTACTGATTTGCTCGAAGTGGAATTAAATGGTTTACGTTTACCTATAGTGCTTAAGGTTACCTCTGCTCCGGATATAGTTAATAACTGTGCATACTTTTAAGTATAAGTGTAAAAATTTGTTTAAGAACTTTTCCTTGGACTAAGCGTAACTTAAATAGAATAATTTCGCCAGTGGCGTAACTACCATGGGACAGAGGGGGCAACGGCCCCCGGGCTTGAGGCCTTAGAGGGCTCTGCCACGAAACACGAATTTTTATTTTTTTAAATTTCTTTATTACGATGTTTTTTCAATAAAAATTTTTGATTTTGACAGTCTTAATTTTTATATTTAACAAAAAACATTTTAAATTCCATGTACTTATACAATGAAAAATACTGAAGTCAGATTATATTTAGTAATAACACAACACCCACACTTTTTGGTACCGACCCAGACACATTAACTTCAGAAAATTTAAGATTTGCTTATCCTAATTAGACACGGCTTTAATATAATTATTTTCATTTGCTAGACTGCAATTTTTTTTTCTATTGAAGAAATTGTTCTTATTATCCATTACTTTATTACTGAAGTTTTTTCAAGTTTTTCAGGTATCTTGCCCCCGCGCCCAAAATCTGAAGTATCCACTGAATTTCGCCAATTCCTTTAGCATATCTGGTACCCATGTAAATTTTAAAACGCACTGTAAATATTTGCAGCAATATTTTTGAATGTAAAAATGTTACTGCAAAAAAAAATAAAATTAGCTAATTTTAGTTAATACTAATTCGATTCCAATATTGCACGAAGACTACAGAAAAGTAACAAAATTCCATGGCCACATTATTGCGTATTTGAACGTGATGGGGAAGGAAATGCGTAAGCTTTAATTTTTCAGCATCTTCAATACTAACAATTACTTAATAATGAATTGAAACTAATATTACGTAGGTAAATACCTATAGAATTTGAATTTGTATTGAACACGTTGACGCAAGCGCTCATTTGGTACTTGATCGCGCAGAATCGGGACCGAGTTCCAATATCAAAATTTTATCTCTTCAACTAAGTTTAGTTCGCTGTGGACGTCGTTGTGTGTTGCACGTGGAGTACGTTCGCGAATGTGCTTTTTGTTTATGCCGATGTTTTGTTGGTTTTATTGTGCATTTTAAGCTTGCTACAGTGGAGACTTATTATTGTATCAAAGTAAGTTTGTTTTAAAATATTATTTTAATATAGTTTTTGCTAATATTACCGCTATTTTATGATTATTTGACAGGTTGCATATTGTTAGGTTAGGTTCAGTTCTAAATGCATTTGTATATATAAGTACCTATTATGTGTGGAAGGGACATTAGGACCTAGGACAGAAAATATATAAAAAGCTTTTTTACAATAAAATTGTAAAGCAGTTGGTCATTATATGTCTTTTTAATTTGTTTTTCACGAGAAAGTGCAGTGTGATTTTATTATCTAATTAACTGATATCAGTTGGTTTTATATTTTTATTGTACAGGGGTGATTTGTTTTTATCTTGGTTTGCTTTTATCACGTTTAATATTGGTGTAGATACTAGATAATAAAAACTGTTAAGGAAAACACAAAAAAATATTTTGGAAAAAAATGAGATATCTACTAGTTCAGGTACTACCTAGTATTGTATTGCAACCAAAAAATAGAAATAATTAGTTTATCTAGTACTAGTACACTGAGTATAAAAATATACAATTTCTTACTTGTTTAAAAGGTGCGACAAAGTGAATTTTTTCACCGTGTTAAAGCAGAAAATGATTACATCCGAGTGATTCCATGCGATTTCATATGATTCTACCACAGATTCTTGTAACTTCTAGTTGTCTTACAGTTATTCCAAAGGATTCCTTGAGGGGTAAACCGCTCTTAAAAATTTTGTACACCTACTTCCATTAAACAGATACTTCCACATACTTCCAACTACCACCGTACTTCCACTTACTTTCATATACTTCCATCGTACTTCCACGTACTTCCACTTATTTTTACATACTTCGACGTACTTCCACCGTACTTCTCTTACTTCCATATAGTTACATCGTACTTCCACGTACTTTCACTTCCCTTTACATACTTCCAGTTACTTGGACGTACTACCACCGTACTTCCACTTACTTCCATGTACTTCCACATACTTCCACTACCTTCTACACATACTTCCACTCGCGGTTTAATTCTCGGGATTCCATGAAATCAGGAATTGCCAAATCGAATCACTGATTACCATTGTTTGCAAAAAACTCCATGCCAAAGATTTCAAATCCATTCTTAAATAGTTTCAAGAAAGATTTCCAGGGTATAATGCCTTGATGCACAGGTAACAGAATACAATATTGCCTTTGATGTTGTCTAAAAAACTGTCGATGATAATTTTTTCCACTTTTCACGATATTTTTGAATTGCATAAAACAATTCCAACCTAATCAATTTTCAGCTCATTTGTTTTCATTTTTTGATTGTAGAACTTGCACCGGGTAGTGGAAGTTCTTTAAAGTATAGGTGTATGCAGAAATATTTGCAAGTGCAGGGAAGGTATAGGAAAAAGTTCCGAGTTCCGGAGGCAGAAGTCGAATCGTCAATAGACAATAATGGAAGTTTAATGTAGAAGCATGTGGAAGTATTTGAAAACATGTTATGTATGAAAGTAAGTATATAACTGTAGGTTCGCGGGGGTGGTTGAAAATTATACTGATGGTCATTTACCTACTAGTTAGTTACCCATGCTTGAATTACCAGTAGATATGCCGAAGTGACCGATATGTGAAGGGTTAACCCGCTTTCGTAACGGTTTGAAATCTACATTTCACATCTTAGTTGCTGGGGGTGTTTAAAGTATTTTTTAAGAGTGTCACTATTTCACTGGACACTGGCAACTAATGAGTGAAAGAAGGAAGGAATAGGCAATTAGTGAGCCGACAACGAATAGATATAATAAGCGGCTCAAGTGGGAATTTACGACTACGTATCCATTTTAAATTTAAAAGTGAATACTTAAATGAGGGTTGCATGGGTTGCATAAAATTCTGATTTTTTAAGCGATTCTTTTTATTAAATCAGATTTTTTTTTGTTTAAATCGAATTTTTTTTAAATTTCTTATAACAACAAAAATGTTTTTGGTTGGTGTGAAACACGCATTAAGCCATTTCAAACACTAACTTTAATTTTTTTAAACATTTATATCTTTAAAAAACATTAAACTATTATCAACTTAAAACTGTCATATTTGCATTATTTGACAAAACTAAATTCAAATTAGGTACATATTTTATTATGTTATTGCAGTGATAAAAATGATAAAAAATATTTATTTCTTACAATTATAAAAAAGTTTGATTTTGAATTTTTGGATTAATAACAGCTAATTATGCAACTGTTTCAGCCCCTAGCTTATTTGCCTAACTTGGAAACACGCATGCACATATAACTTTGATTTGAATATTAATTTAAAGTTAAAAAAAAATGATTTAAATTGCTTCTGATAATTTAAAAAATCTGTAATTAAATCAATGCAACCTGCTAACTTGTCCATATTAAGATAAAGGATTTATTTTGCTAATCCTCAACAGTAAGTTAAGGGAGCTCGACTTCTTTATTTATTTCACATTTATTTACTTTGTCTTAAAATAAATGTTTTCTCAATCGCTTCTTTGGTATTTAAGAATTAGATACCCTTACATCCGTCGTAGTTAACTGTACATATACAGTGTTTCTCAAAAAGTATGCAAAAAATCGAAAACTTTTTCTAGTATTGATTTTTAAAACATTATTTTTTACAAGATTTTGTGCATCATCTAAAACCATTTTTAAGACCAGAATATTTATCATTTGACTAACGGTTTGGCGGGAAATTTAAAATGGTGATAAGAGTAAACTTGTTTTAGTTTTGAAAATGTTAAACAGTTTGTAAGAAAAGGTAAGCCTAAATACGAAGTTTCAATAAGAAATGACAATTTTTATTTTGGTATCGTGTTTTAATTAAATGTTTTACGCCACCAGAATTGGCTATTATCTTTCGTAAATTTGTATTTAATCCTATGCTCTTCTGTTTTAAACACATTTATTGATCTCTGGTAAGCTTGTGGGAAAATACCCAACTTTTAGGTGTTGAATGCATTTGCTTGTTGCATTTAATTGTCTAAAAGTGTTAAATGCAACTGGTCATATACCTTAAAAACGTAAAAGTTTGATAATTTGTTTTGCAAGCGTTCCACAGATAAATAGGTAACTGCATTTAAAAACAAAAGAACATATGATTCAATGCAAATTTCCTGAAAAAAAAAAGTTAATTCTGGTGACGTAACACATTTAAAAATTGTTATTTATTATTGAAACTTCGCATCTAGGTCTACTTTTTGAAAACAATCACCTGTCTTTTATAAAATGTTTAAAAATATTAGGAAACGAAGGCAGTTTACTCCTTTTTTTTAATTTCCCGCCAAACCGTCGAATGTTTAATATTATAGTCTAACAAAACCTTTTAAATGGGCACAATTTTATAAAGAGCAAAATTGTTTTTAAATTATAGCTTTCGTAGCACACCTTTATGTTTGAGAGTTACGTGAAATGTTATGCAGAATCAATATCTTCGTATAATGTTTTACGGGCACGATAAACCCGATACCGAGAAAAGGAAACGAAAGATCTGTTTAATTATAGTTTAGATGTGCGAATTGGCTTAAATTTAAAAGATAACACATTTGCCTGTACGTTTGGCCTTTTTTTAACAACCTAAAATATCTGAGCAGTCGTATAGAATGCAAACGATAAGTTTTTTCCTAGACTTGCCTATTTTCTTTGCAATGTTTTTGATACATTGCTTACTGCTGCCTTTGATCGATCAATTCCTACTTTATATTTCGTCCTTCGTCTTCAAATCTACTCCCGCAACCATTTATTGATTCTTGTCAAGGATAATGTTAATTTTTGTTGAACCATTTGTATCTATTTGTTGGTAGCCTGGTAGCCAAATGTAAATGCATGTATACACCTTACATGTGATAACGTTCATTGCTATCTATTTAGGTCATAATTTTAGTATTGTACTGTGGACACTGTTAACTTTACAGTTCCTGTGTGGGCAGTTTTGCACCAACAAAAACAGCATTCGGTAATCGTCTGTAAAATCTGAATTTATTAGTCATTTCTCAATTTGTATAGTGTTAGGTAAGAGCTATGAATTACCCATTACGTCGTGATTCTCGCCAGGAATCGGCGTTAATATAAAAGTAACATAAACACGAACATATAAATAATATTTAAAATAAGCTAGCTGTCGAAGCAACGCAGCGAGACCTTCCTCGCATACGTTGCAACTTCTTAAATGGGTTCAACTGTGCATGAAATATTATTTCTCGTCACATTTCATTCTAGTCTTATCAAATTTGATATCAAAACTTTTGAAAAACTATAAATCTGGTAAACAGGAAGTGATACAAATTACGTTGATTAAATCATAATTTTATGGTAGAATACGAATTCGAGATTATTTCTTACTTCCTTTATTGTTTATACGTAGAAGCATATTTGTTCGTCAAAGCTTCTAGATTATTTCTTAGGGAATACGATACTTTCCATGCATATCGGAGACGAAGGATATGAATTTACTAAATTTGGGAGCTTTTCTCAAACGTAAAATATTGAAGCTATTTTAAATTTTAATTAAATTCTTAAACTAGGGAAATATTTCCGTAAACTTTTACCATTAAATGTCACGTGGTTTAATAGATTTTGGTCTCACTTCTTGCGAACTTTGGAGATGTAATTCCGTTTAATAGCTTCTGTAACCGAAATTCTATACAATTTCATTAAGATTCAAATTGAGATCTGAAATTGCAATAAAACCTTAACGGCATTAAGTATACAAGATTATTAAAAAATTAATGTATTCTGACATAACATTTCTTGAAATTCCCTAATATTTTCCGCAATCGTACCATATTTATGGAAATTTTTTTTATATTATACCTGTTACTACTTTAGTATAGTTTTCCAAGCTATTATTGTATTTAGTAAAGAAAAAGCAGAATCTTTAATAGCTCAATTAAAGAATGTCTCCTCATGTACCTCTTGTTATTAAAAGTATTTAATGTGGAAGTCATTTAATGCACGCACAACATTAATAGAATGAGTTGTCTATGGGCAAAATTGCATACCCACTTTTTATTACAATATTATTCTTAATGATGTGTAAGATCTTTTAAACCGCATGAGGTTTTCCAAAAACGCATCCTTACGGAATCACAGCCTCCCGGAAATAAATGACGTATCTATTAACATATTTTTACAGACAAGATTTTCAAAATTTTTAATTTTTTATACAAAAATACTTGAAAGGGTACTATAGTTTTTTTTTTTTATTTCAGTTTAATCAGCTTAGCATACATCTGCTATACATGATTCTATTAATTGAATACATTTTATTAATACATAGTGAGGTCATCGTTTGGCTCCTCTTTACTGCTACTACTATATATGAGATGTAAAAGTTAGCTTATGTTAATTACGCTTTAATTGGAACTAGTGTGACTAGGGTAATAGGTCTTGTGGGAGTTTTCTTTTTAGTCTCTGATGTTGGTTCTTCTGGCCTAAGTTATAAAACACTGCACTTGGACACTCCTGTATTTTGTCATAAAATCTTGTGCACAAATTATTTATAAAGTCTGACACATTTGGTAAGTTAAGTTCACTGTGTATTTGTTCATTTCTTACGAACCACGGCGCGTTCACTGCTATTCTAGTGATTTTGTTTTGTAAGATTTGAAGTTTTCTTAAGTGGGTCTTTGCTATAGTTGAAAGTCGCTAAATGCAACGAATTGCTAGATAAATGTTTGTAAAAGTGTAATCAGCATATGTCTAGAAACGCTTCCTTGCGCTGTTATAGGCTGCGGAAGAAAAAACCTTTCCTATTTGGCATAAGACTGGAAACTCTTCCTAACGGAGTTACAGACTCATCTTCCTATTGGAACTGTTCCCTCTGTCCTCAAATTTTGTAGACACTGTTTTCGCATTTTAAGAAAACGATCGAACCTTCATGGCAACTTTATTTGAAGAGAGTTGAATTATCTCGAACCGGTTGGTTTTGGCAAGATTCACCTTTTGTGTGAAAAATAAGGTTTATATGTCAGAGTTGGAAAATCTTAAGTGTTTTACAACTGCAATACGTCGAACAGCCCTATACACACCTACATCTACGGCCCTGGTAAATAAGATTCAAACAAAAACGTGAAAATGTAAATATTTATTAGTAGGCAAAATATCCATATGAAGTGTAATTGTTTTCCTGCTGTTTTCAACTTTATTGCAGCAATTCTGGCTCACTCTTCATGCATAATAATAATTATAAAACTCGCAGGTATTGAAAAATTCTAGTGAATGTCGCATTGGCATTAACATTTTAAAGTATTTCTAGAGGTACAGTTTACGTTAGCAGGTGGAATGGTAAATTACACATTCCTTATGTGAATAATAAAAATCTTGTTAATTTATTTTCGCTTAGGTTGTCATCTTCGGGGAATTTACAGATCCTGGCAACAAAGAAATTACGAGAACCTTGATTGTGCACATGTTTTATCTATTATCTCCGTACTTTATACTTAGCGGCAAATACTGAATTGCATACCAACATTCAAATTTGTTTTAGATAACATCGTGTTCGTGATTTGCCTGTACTGTTCGTAATCCTTGGTTTGCATTGTCGTGTCGCATTAGTTATTATTGTTATGACTGTAATAAGAATGGTTATAGATGAATACCTGTAGTATGTTATGACGTTAAATTATGCTTGGTCGTTGTTTTAATGTTTGAATAATTAATTCAAAAATGTTAAGGAAGAAACACGAAAAATATATTTCTGATATATTTTAAGTGGTGATGAAGTAAGCTGACAAAAGTAGTAGAAATTGGAAGTTTTAGAATCAGGGATCCCAGTTGTCTTAAAAACTATAAAATTTATGAAAAATAACGCGAATTGTCTTAAATTTGGCCTTAATTTGTTTGGGAGTGATAAAAATCCTGAATTTATACTCTTGCTCGATATGTTTTTTTTTGTGGTTGATTCTAGTTTTTAACAATGTTAATTAAGTTTATCATATCAATAATTTATCGGTGAAATAAGCTTTCAAAAAAATCTAAACAAATCCAACGTTTTTTTTCGAACATTCTAACGCTAAAACAGCGGCTGCTACGATCTTTTGAAAATTTTGACTTTGCGGCCTATTTACTCAAAAACAAGTTGACAGATCGGATACTGTACACAAACACTTTCGAAAAACTGAAAGCTATGAAGATGAAAGTATTTTCAAAAGAATATTGCACAAAAACTGGCTGCATGTTTTTTTTAATTTGGAAGCTCATAGAGCTGGGCTGGTAATGAGCTATAATTTGGATCGTGTCTCAGTCCGCTAATTTAGATGTGATGCATTCTATGAATTTTTAAAAATTATGTTTTAACCGCTTGTTTCCCAGCGCAATAAAAACATAGGTTGTCCGTAGTCAATCACCGGTACACGCGCTGAATTTTCTTAATTTCCATACATTAACAAACTTAATGCTGCTTCTGCACTAGCGATCCTTAAGAGTGCCTACTGCATAAGTATTCAGTTTTAAAATTGCAAAAGTTGGTAACATGAACGCGTTTGGCAATTAACGCCAAAAATGTCAGAATGGTGGATACCTTGGTGTCGTACGCAACTGTGCCTGGTATTTTAAGGTACCTAGTGACATCTATTTGCACTTCAAGTACCGCTGGTAGACAAGGGGTTAACACATGTGGGTAATCAGATCGGGATGAAATATGATAATGGGAGTGCCCTAAGGGTACAAAATAATATTACAGACTACGAGAATTTTTGTAACTACTAAAACTGCGAAATGAAAAAATAACATTATTTTGACGTACTGCTAAAGAACTGGCTTAGAATTACTTAAAACTAATTTAGTTCGTGTCCCAGTATAGGGATGCAACAGATATTCGGTTTTTATCCGTTATCCGGCCATTTCACCGAATATTCGGTTTGGCCGGATAATATGAAATATCCGGCCGGAGATTTTTCTTCAAGTAAAAGAGATTATGCATGCAATTTGATTTGGAAGTATAGACTAAAATAATTGAAAGTAAGAGAGCAAAAACCCCATAAGTCCAGTATTTTGCAGATCTACATAAAATTACTAAATTTATATTATTGAGTTAAGCATTTATGCGAGTTAAAAATTTGAAATGATTTCAAACAACATAAGTAAATATTATTAATTAAAACCACGAAGCAATATATGTATAACATAAGGAGTATGCATGAACCGCGTACTCTTTATAGTTATTTAAGTAACAAAGAATGTAAAGACGTAATAACATTCGAGGTAGGTAAATGCGAGCCGAGGCGAAGCCGAGGCTTGTGGCCCGACGAGAATTTTTCACGCTACAGGTAGAAATTTAATCATATTTGTAAAGGTTTGTTTTGACTGCTGTCATCGGAATTATTTTTTAAAGGCCTCATTATTCTAAGTTGTCTGTGCTTGTTACCATATCAACGAACAGTTAAAATCAACATTTTAGTATTCTGTTTGAAATAAAATATTGGAATCTGTACCGTGTTGGTTTAATTATTATCCTAGGAATGTAAATGATACTATTAAGTTCCGTAGTCAAGGGCAAAAAGTAAACGAATGTTATTGGCCATTTTCATCTTTTGTAGCTATCGTCTATTTACCTTGCCTGTAGCGTGAAAAGTATATTATTATGCTCTGTGATTAAAACCTAAATTTTACTGCATTTAAGCAGAAACTACTTCGCAAGTAAAAACTATGCCGGATAATTCGGTATCCGGCTATCCGGCTGAGCAACCGGATACCGAATATCCGCTATCCAGCATTTTGAAGAAGTACTGCTCGGTGCATCCCTATCCCAGTACACCAGTTTGTCTGTGACGCCTACTACGAATTTTTTAAATTGAAACTTTAAGGATTTTTGTTTAATAAACCGATGATTAGAAAAAAAATTTCTATTTTAAGTGAATTGTAAATTTAAAAATACCTAAAAAAATTTGTTTCTAAATACAATAAGCCATACATCCCCAGTCAAAGCGTAAGTTTAAGTAAGTTGTTAGCATATTGATCCGCTCATGATTGGTGCAGAGTGGTGTTTTTCTCCGGTGTGCGGGGAGAATGCATAGCTAGTTCTGTTCGTTTGTAGTAGACCGAATTTATATTATCAAGAATTGATTTTATTTTGTCATTGTTGGCTTGTAAGACTATTTCTAAAGTATAGAAAAGTCCAGTCGAAGTGCTTTGCTCATTTTTATACATGTTAATCTTTTACTTTTTCATCAAGAAGGTATTGCTATTGGACAGAGTATTTTTTCTAGTTTCCTTGGTAAGTCCTGTAAATTTTGCAAGACCCCTAAGTGGGTCACGACCCCCCTGGTTGGCTCTAAACCATTCAGTTCTGTCCCATCGATGTTCTCTTGTAAAATATATGAGTAAATTAAGTTCGTTTATATATTAAAGTCGAAAGTTTTGGCACTTTTTAAAATATAGGAAGTATTGCTGACAAAGAAACACAGCAGGTGGCAGCACATTACAATAGGCGGTTTACCTTTACACTTTCGACAGTTATCAAACCAAATTAACATTTTTCGACATTTAAAAAATCGGAGTACGTTGGTCCATACTTCAACTATTTTTTACATAAATTTTGCACTGTATACTTATAAAGAGAATAATAGAGATATTATGTAAAAAATGTCCTAAAATTGTCCTATAAAATCAAGTAAAATTTTGTTCTAAAGTCCTAAAAAAAATATGAAAAAACCAGCTGGAATCCCTGTAGAATCAATATTCGAACAAATGCAACCTAGGAATTTAAAATTTTAATATGTATCTATAAATAGATATTCGTAGGTACGCGTATAATGAAGTAACAGTTACTGACAAGACATTAACTTGTACTTTAGACCTATAAAGTAGCCTATATAAATTTATGCAACGTGAAGTTCTTGAAACTCGAAAGCAGGTCTTATAATCCCAATCTTAGTCATCGTGTTGCATAATCCATGCGTATAGTATCACCGGTCTCTGTTTTATTGATACATTGACCCTTTTCTAAAAGTATTTTCTCCCGTAAGTAGGTGCTACTCCTATATAACAACTTTGCCGCGTAAAGTTATTAAAAGTTATTCCTGTTAATCTAAACAGCTGTTCGTGATTGAGACAATTTTATTTATATTCGTCATAATTACTTTGACAGCTTTGCTCTGATTAATTCACATATTAAATACAACACTTGCGGTTGCGACTCGAAATCATATGACTAGACAAAGTTTTTAATATTACTCTCTAACGCTCTTTAACTTTTCATTATTAACATTTATGTAGCTGTTTTATATTAAAAGCGTTAAATTACGGCCAACGTTTTAATTTAAACTGAAATTAAATTACAAGTGGGCCCACCTTTTAACATCGGCCATTATAAGTGCGGTAAGGGCTTTGCCTACGGTGGAATAAGTGTTTCGTTTCTGTATACAATAACCTAATCTTATAAATTTCAAATTTCCTTTATGTCGGTATTAACGTGCTTAGCCTGTAGATTATTGGCGAGTTCAAGCTAAGAAATTGCATTACTCTCTAACTACCACCAACCTCTGCATTTTGGGGTCGAAATTTACTGCTGTTTTGAAATGTAGGGAGCGTTTGCCTAAATCAACTTCGTCCTTTGTGTACTTTGCGTAACTCCAGGCTATCATGCAAATTGAAGTATTTTGTTTTATATCAACTTTGCATTTTATACGACTCGCTTTTGTTAACCGCGAAAAATAATATTGACTGTTTTCTGTTTCTACCTATAAACATATTCAAAGCTCATCGTGAAATATTGAAATTGTTGGTTTTTAGGTTTCAAAATAAAATTGTTTACTTCCCAAATAGAGTTTGTGTACTAAATGTCGTACATAATTGAAAACATAAATATTGTGTATGGTAAATGTTTCAATTAATTAACTGATTGATTGGTTCATCCAAGTACCAAAAATTTAAATAAAAAATGTGAATATTTTAGCGACTGAAAGAGTTTTTATTAAAATAGAAGAATAGGTACAATAAATCGAATTTTAAGAACTAAATTTTGATATATTTTAACTTTCCCATACATAAGGAAGTATTGATTCCATGAAAATTTTCGAAATCTATATTTTAGCGGAAACACACGTTTTGGCGCTTAAGGAAGCCAAAAAATAGTTTTAAATAAAAAAACATGTGTTTGGCTGTGGGTGGGTAGTGTGAGTATGACACCTCTAAAGGCAAAAGTACTGGAATGATTTTGATGATATTTAAAATCAAGAGGTAGATAAATCAAAAATTGTAGTTTTAGTTAAGCTTTTCAAAAAAATTTGAAACCGGAAACGGAAGTTAAACATGTTTTTTTGGTAGCGTTTTTTTCCAAAACAAAATTTTGGCAATTTGAGCACGGGATCTAAGAGAAGAACTTAAGGGAATTCGAAAACTTTTTTATCGAACACTCTAGTTTTAAAATGGCGGCCGCTACAACTTTTTGAAAGTCTCGATTTTAAGGCCCATTTACTTAAAATGTAGTTGTTTAATCGGACTCAGCTACAACTTGTTTTAGAGCCCTTTGTGGGTGGTACAAGATGAAGTAGAATTAATTTCGAAAGTCCGAAAACAATGACAATGGCGCTGATTCAAAATTTTGAAAATTGTATCAAATCAATATTTTTCAAAAACTGCCTACACTGTTTTTTTTAACTCTCTAGGTTGATATTTCTCATTGTTTTTAAAGTCCGTTTTTTAAGCGAAAATCATTTGGTAAGTAGTAATCTGGTACCAGAGGGTGATAAAATAATTGTAGGCAATGGAACAACATTTCCAGGTATCTGCTAATATCTCTTGAAATCTCACCTGCAACGCAATTGGTAACCTGATTTGAGTTATATATGATAGTCTTTGCGCACAGCATCGTTTGCATGATCTGACCTGCATTTCTCACCAGATTGGCCCCTGATACCGTTGTAAGTAAAAGTCCAGTTCGATGGAAAGGATGCGTAACCCAACATGTCTGTTCTCCTAGGAGTCTGATGTTGTATTGCCAGCTATCGACAGAACATGTCTTAATCATACACAGTCTGTGTTTTTCACCTGTGTACTTTTAAATCGTCAAACTACTATAAATATCAACAAAATCATAAAGTAAATCCCGACGTAAATGAGCGCAGGCGGAAGGGGATTAAGATACAAAGATTAGTCCCGCACGCAGGCATCCGAAAGCTGACACGGTCGAAGATCAATCAGCCTTTGATATGTAATAAATAAATAATCCCAATATTGGGTACTTGGCCGGATATTCGGTACGAGGTCGAACATTATATTTGGCGGAATATGTGCCTAATAGTTGACAGAATATTTGTTATTAGGCTGTAAGAAACTGATCTAATCACTAATCACTATTCTGCAAATGCCTAGTTAATACTTGCTGCATATATATAATTTAAGCCCTTACCACTATCAATATACACGAAAATATTGAAAACATTTAGTACTTCGTTCAGCAATTTTAGTAAGACATCTGTCGTTGATGGTAATTTGCGAAAGAAGTTCGTTGCGGTTGTTTTTGTTTAAATTTGAACACTCTCTATTCGTCCACATTACCTAGCTTTACACAAAAATTACGATGAGTATGAACGTAATTACCCCTCAGTCACTTTACAAAAATTAATAGATACTATAACAGTGATGTTGAATTTGCTTTTAACCATCAGAATATGCAGTATGGTAACGAATAAAAAAAATACTTGGGCAAAGTTAAGAATGAGAGAAAGATAATGGTTTATATTGTGCACCATCTGACACAGTGTCGCACCTGAAGCAGTGCCGCACCAGTCGAAAAATCCTGGCAACGCTACGCGACGTACCTGATTACATGGAATATGTGAGTGATGGCTCGCTACGTGCCATAGCGTTGTGTGCTGCTAAACATTTATATACTGATCTTGTAATAACCGTTGAGGTTTAAAATACAAAAAGGTTTAGTCCGAGGGGTCAACCACTGCCCAAAACCATGTACAGGTATTGAAAAATTGACAAAAATTTTCGGTATTGATGGTACTGACACGTACTGCGGAATATTGACAAGTACTGTAGAATATTGACAACAATTGACATATACTGCATAGTATTGAAGAGTATTGCTTAGTATTGACGACTGCTCGAAGTATTGACAAGTACTGTAAAGTATTGACAAGTAGGGATGCAGCGAGCAGTGCTTGTTGCTAATGTCGGATAACGGATATTTGGTATCCGGTTGCTCAGCCGGATAGCCGGATTATCCGGCATAGTTACTACCGTTTTTACGTTCGAAGTAGTTTCAGCTTAAATGTAATGAAATTTAGATTTTTAATCACAGAGCATAATCTATACTTAACAGTATGCACAAACCCTGCTTGCTATGGTCTTATTCTGTAGTGTAGAGAGCACCGAGACAAGAAAACTACTAAATGTACTATTTCAAGAATATGCTGATTTGCGCTAATATTGTTTTTTGTTTACAATTAAGAATGAAAATCTGTCAACGAATTTGATTGTAATTACAAAAAATAATAATTTTTATCAATGGTTAAAACTAAAACATGTTCTGTCCTGATAGATCCGACACCATCAAGAAATCAACTGACATAACCTAACATAGGTCTTTATCGACATTATAAAATAAAATATTCACGATTGACGATCGAGTACTGTTTATGGGTTCCTTGTCTCGGATCTCTCTGGCACATGTACTGCAAAACTGAGACCTGTATATCATAGCAACAAGCGGTTCGTGCATCCTCCTTATGTTTTATATTACTTCGTGGTTTTAATAAATAATACTTACTTATGTTGTTTAAAATCATTTCAAACTTTTAACTCTCATAAATGCTGATGTCAATAATGTAAATTTAGTAATTTTATGCAGATCTGCAAAATACTGGACTTATGGGGTTTTTGCTCTCTTGCTTTCAATTGTGTTTAGCCTAGACTTCCAAACCAAATTGCATGCATAATCTCTTTTACTTGAAGAAAAAGCACCGGCCGGATATTTAAGAATACCCGGCCAAACCGAATATTCGGTGAAATGGCCGGATAACAGATAATAACCGAATATTTGTTACATCCCTATTGACAAGTGCTTGACCTTGAAAGTGCCCAATGAAATAAAAAAGGAGACCGAAGGAAACTTTGTTAACTGTGAAGTTTATTGTGTTTGTTATGAAACTTTTATTATAATAAATAATTTTAAATTTTCTCAAGACAATTCTTGAACTCCTTATATTTTTTATTAACAATATTTTTTTCCGTACGTTTTATTCTAAAATGGCCATTCCCTGTTAGACGTAATGGCCCATAAATTATAATATAATTAACTGTCGACAATTTGTACGACAATATCTTCTCTAGTTGGCCAGATGTATTCATCTAAGTCGTCTTTGAGTAATTTGACTTTACAATTGGTATCACTGCAGGTCAGGACCCTCCCAATGCACCATTGCTGGTCAAAATAGACTGCAATGTTCACACTTAACATCATTGTCGTAGAACTCTCCTTTTCTTCTTCGCTTTCGGAAAACACTTCAGTTAACGTGTCGATTTTCTCACTATATACCTCTTCTTCTGACGTTTCTGGTCCTGAAGAAATTTCTGCAATCTCTTCCTCATTCTTCTTCTTATTTTTTTTGCAAAGATTTGCAGGGACCTTTGTATTTTTTCGTTTTGAAGCAGAACCCGAGGCAGAACCTATATTTCTCACTCGCAATGTTCTGTCACTCGACATGTGATGCTTTTCCGAGAAAAGCCAGCAGAGAGACGACTTTCTAACTATGATTTGTTTGTCTTTGTTTATTTAAATTTAGAAGTGGAATGTTTTTGGAAATATTGGTTTTCTCATAATTTTTTTAATTCAATGATTTTACATTTGACAATGCAGAAAAGTCGTTTTTTATTGCGTCACTTTCTGGATCTGAATCAAAAGACTCCGGCTCCCCAAATTGCCGGTACAGTCCCAAATTGCCGGTACAGTACAGGCGAAGTAACTTACACCTCGTTTACACCCAATACCGCGCAATGCACATACAGTATGTAGTGGCCAGTAGACTCACACGCGTCACTCGTATCTTTCCGTATACATACGAGTCGATCCGAGCGCGGTCCTTTTGTTATCAGCAACGAGTTAG
Source organism: Ctenicera cuprea (assembly GCA_958336395.1). Taxonomy (NCBI): domain Eukaryota; kingdom Metazoa; phylum Arthropoda; class Insecta; order Coleoptera; family Elateridae; genus Ctenicera; species Ctenicera cuprea. Next base: position 26,616,704 of record OY284487.1, on the reverse strand, counting down.
ACTGATCGAATACAAAGTTCCAGTTTATATATGAATAATATTGTCGAAATATATGCCAAATTTACAAAATTTCACACACATTTAAGGTTATTTATAAAATTATCGAAAATTATTAACAGATATTGACACGTATTGACAAGTATTGACAGTATTGACACGTATTGATAAGTACTGAGAGTATTGACGGAGACTGACAGATATTGTTGAGTATTGACCAGTATTGACGATCAACTTGTACAGGTATTGACACTAGTGGTTGACCCCTCGGTTTAGTCTTTTCATAGTTTTGGAATTTATGTTGCATTTCTGAAAATCTTTAGTTCACCTACTGGAATTAAATTGAAGTTTTAAACGACATAAAAATTGTTCGGTGCTTTCGTGGTTTCTCAAACAGCCAATTTTACAATTTCCTTTCGGATCAGATCTCGTCGTCGTTTTTGTATTGCATCTAGCATAATCAGGTAAGGACCGACCTGCAGCTGGTCTGCCGTTTAGGCATTTGCTCTACATGTTTTCCCAGCCTGTCTAAACAGGGCCGTGTGTTTCTTCTTCTACTTAGTGTGCCTGGACACGGATACGTGATATGCCTTTGCCTGATTAGAAACCATGAGACAAGGATTTTATCTTAGTATATCTTGTTTGTCAGGACAAGAATACTTAATCGGGTTATGCCTGTTAGCTGTTTGTGAACCCATAGAAACTAACGTTTTGCAAGACATTGCAGCTTGCATATTCAGAGTGATCAGAGCTCTGGTAGAAGGTAGACGCAGAAATACACTGTTTAGACAAACCACTTTGACTCAAACATTTAGAGCAAATTCCTGTAAAGGCAAACAAGCCTCAGGTCGGTCCTTGGCCTTACCTGATTATTCTGGGAGTAATCGCCAAATGACGTCGCACTCTAAACCGAAAGTAAATTGCAATATTGCTAACGCCATAAAAGTATGTTTTCTTATTTTGTTGTTTTTGAGGATATTTAAATTTCTTCCTCTAGAAGTGTAGTGTGATATTCTTGCACTAACATTGTGCATATTTCACATTGTTTAAAACCCAGGTAGTTTCAACTAATAAATTTTGCATAATTAAATATATCCATGTAATAATATACAGTGAGTTTTTCTTTTCTGTATACATACCAGCTATGTATAATTTTCAAAAAAAACATGTCAATGCATTGTTTTACTGCAATCTATAGGCAACCAACTATACACTAAATTTTAAAGCTTCAATTTTTGAAAAGAATAGTCTGCTGTGGAAACAGTAATCAAATTGTTTAATGTCAAATTAAAGCAATTAGTGTTGTATTTTCAGTTAAACATAAAATTGTTGATGTTTTGTTTTTAAAATAATAGTTTCATTAAAAGATTTTTGATATTCAAATAATTTTGCGTTTTATTCACAAACATACTCATGCTACTCTCATTGAACAGAACCTCACACTATGAGGAATAACCTCTTTCTCTCTCTATTATTTTGTGTACAGTTGGTTGCCTATAGATTGCAGTGAAATAATGCATTGACATGTTTTTTATAAAAGTATACAAAGCTGTTATGTATACAAAAAAGAAGAACTTACTGTATAATATAATAATGAAATCAACATAACGTTATTTCAATCACTCGCCTGCAACAAAGATTGCTGAATTACTAAATCACCTACACGTTCGTATACTTGAAACAAACTGCTTATAAAAGAGTTTACGAAGGATGAACAGAATATTTTATTTGCCTTTTTTATGTATATCTGAGGGCCTGCATTCCCTTTATTGCTGCTATTTTATATCCGTCTGTTTAGTGTTTTTGACATTTTAAACCCTCTCAATTCCAATAATACTCGTGTTGCGTGTCTGCGATTCTACGGAGCGTATCGTGAAGTAATAAAATTAAACGGGCATAAGAGCTTTCCTATCTAAGTTATGGTCGCGTTTTAGATATATTTGTATGAAGAATTCGTGTTACTGGAACCTACATTTCCGCATAAATATTAGTTATGGCGTTTTTACATTTACATATATTTGGTTGTTGGATTTCAGAAAGAAGAATATTAATATAATATAAAACATATAAAAAGAGCAGCATTGTGCTGTAACAAGAAAAAAATGAGATGGACCATTATCCTCCCTCACAACTTTTCTCTCTCTTCGTGTAAAAAAATGTTAATGTCTTCAAGAGATGCGTGTCTCTTGTACTTCTTTGTCAGTTACTCGTTGCGACAGTTCAAATACGAATTTTTTATTTTATTTCCAAGCAACATAGTATGGGAGGGTCGTATAAGCAACTAAATATAAAGCAACTTCCTGATCGGTAATAAGTTGTGGGACGGACTCGGGCACACTTTATGAACCATTGTGTGAAGCCTGTGCGCTATCAAATTTATAACCGTGTTATATCCTGGCTGGGTTATGTGTTGTACTGATTAATAATACCACGATGTTATGGCGTCGTAAAGCGTTGTCCAGCTCCGACACATACCTACTAAAATGTTGACCGTTGTAGTATTACCGTAGCTTATCTGATAGCCACCTTTGCAAATTAATGCAGAAAATCCACGTAATAATAATTCAGGTAGCAACTTCAAGTATCAACAAACCAGCTACTTGCAACCGGTTGCTGCTTGATGATATTAATTTAATTAATTAGATGGTATTTGCTAGACAGTTTCGCAAAGCCTGTACTGCGAAGCTAGTGAGCTAGCCTAGGGTTTTAGTCCATATATTATGGACACTAAGTGTTATAGGCTTAGGAAAATTGCTTGCCAACTTGGCTGTGGATTAGTTTGTTTGTATAGACTGCAAGATATGTAGTATAAATTGTAGCCATAATGATAGTCTTTAACTATTAATTAACGAATATGTATGTGTTTATTTTTGATAAAGTGTTTCATGGAGTACAAGCCGTATGCATTTTTACCATGTTGTATATATATAGTAGCTTCTCTACAGCAGTGTTTCTCAAACTTTTATTTTATGAACAGTTTATTTCCAAAATGATAGTAAATACTGTAAAGAAAGGTGGTGGAGAACAAATATTTGGAAAAACTCATAAGTATGCATTTAGCAACATTCATCTAGTGCTTTACACCTACACTTTCATTAACTTGCTTTACTTTCGATGTAAATATCACAATCCCACAAACAACCACATTGACAAGTTAACACTGCACAATACGCCCCAAAATTAGACGAGGTTGTGCAAGTCAGGATCGGTTGTTATCGAAGACACTAGACGCTAGTTTAAAAAATATGGAAAGTAGGATGCGAAAAATGGCATTAAACGAAGCTATACACATATCGCTATATGATGATAAAATGTGAAATTAATTACTGCAATTTTATTATACCGCCGTTCCAAAAATATGTAAAAAATCATCATTGTGTCAATTATTTTTGGCCCTACATGCGGCAAAGAAAATTTTCTGACGATGTACCTCTGAACTTGTTTGGCGTACCCCGGTTTGAGAAACACTGGTTTGTATGCAGCATTTTATGACATTACATGCTTGTCTTAAAATTGCGAAATAAGAGAAAGTCAAGTGTTTTGAGGTAGAGCACTTCCTCACCAATGCGAGGGTACCGACTTCAATTCCCATAAAATTGTCTTTTTCTTTAATATTTAAATTTATGTTCTTTCTGCAGTTTTCTTAAATACAAAATGATCGAATATTTTTGTTATATTATTTGAATATGAAGTTAAAAAATTCCACGTTTTGTTAAAGTATTGTTATTTACAACACGCAATAATGTATTGTTTGCAAACATTTTTGAAAAATTTGCTAAATACTTCAATCACTTCTTGTTTAATAAAAATGTTGCAAAACATAAATAAAAGGAGAAAAATGATTAAAAAAGAATAATCTTATTGGAATTGAATCCTTGCATTTCTAAGCAAAGGCTCCACTGCAAGACCACTCCCACCCAACATATTATTTGCTCTTATTTTATGAAGTATGTCACGTGATAAAATTCTGTAGAGAAACTACTTTGATCCTCGCCAAATTACAACATGGTCAAAATTCTATGGCCAACAACTCCGCCAAACAGCCTCTACAGCTAGCGCTGTTAATGTCTGGCCTTTTCTCCCTCTATCCAGTTTGTGCATGGCAGTAGTGTTCCGAAAGGAGGACATTAAACACACTACTGTATATTTCCGTAGATTTTAACTACTTCTAAATATGTTTACAGAATTCCATACAAGTAAAGTACAAATTTACGTGAAACACATTATGTTTTCATGTAATTTGTGCTTCACTTGTATTCTCATGTACTTCTACCGTTTTCATGTAATACACCCACATCGGCAAGTTATTCTTCCTTCCTTATTTACCGTCATGATGTCTATTTCGCATTATTTTTTATTGGCAAAATCACAGTGGAATGTAAGATCTTTATTCAGAAAGCAGCTTGTGTATTTTCTGAAATATTCGTCTTTGTTTTTTAGTTGCTTGTATCTTGCTACAAGCAAATTCAGAAGACACTTAGTTTATACGTATTGTACATTTATTGTGAGTTATTCTTATTGCAATAGAATATTTTACTATGCTACGTAAAATATTCTATTGCAATAAGAATAACTCACAATAAATGTACAATACGTATAAACTAAGTGTCTTCTGAATTTGCTTGTAGCAAGATACAAGCAACTAAAAAACAAAGACGGTTAAAATTTCGCTCAGGTGTCGATGTTCAACCCGCGGAGTTTTCGCATCTCCGAGCAAATGCATATCCAATAGAAACGGTACCAAAGTTGAAAGTTATTTATCACTCCAAATTTCCGCGGTTTCCAAAGTTTCGCAGTTAACGTTAATGGATTCTTCATTTTACTTGTTTTAATGTATTGTAGGATTTACGTGCAATGTCAACTTGTTTAATGTTTAATTTTAGATTTTTATTGTTATGATATTCTGTATCAAGAGATCCAAAAAAACTGATCCTCAGCAGGCTGTGAAATCAAAAGTCACGTCTTTGCTAGACTAAGGGAATGTTTATAAAGTCAGATAATAATTGGTTGTCATTTTTTATACGAATCTGGCAGATTGTTAAAATGATTTTTATTACATTTCAAAGAGCATTCATTATTGAATCTTACTTTCGGAATGGTTTTTAAGTTGACGGAGACTGGACCTATTCGATTCCTCCTTGTTTTGTGGAATTCCGAGAGGTATCCCAATGAAAATATTACATGAAAGATTTCTGCTCCTAAAAATGACGTTTCATTATTATTTAATTCCAGCTGGCACAACCTAACCTAAAATTGACATTATAAACATTCCCTTAATCTAGTAAAGACGTGACTTTTCATTCCGCAGCCCGCTGAGAATCGGTTTTTTTTTGGATCTCGATATATCTATTTTAATTAATACATGCATTAATAAATGTATTAAAATTGTAGTTTTATGCTAACTAAGACCGCAGGAATTATGTATTTGGAATACATATATCTCAGCATCTTGATCTTCAGACTAACGCAGGGAATTTTTGAAGTGAAACTTCTTTGCCGTCAGAAGTAACGGACGCGAATGCTAGAACGGAAGTGATGTAATGGAAGTAAGGTCACCTAGATATAAATTGAAGTCATCAATGTTCAATTGTGCCATTACAGACGCACATACCTGCAAACGAATGTATTTTGTGGCTTTGCTTATATAGAAAGCAAATGAAAAGCATACCATGCGAGAGATACTATTCATAATACATTTTATTAAAGATTGAATTACTTTCGAATTGTCTTTCTTTTCTACAAAAACAAAGAATGTATCATTTTTAATTTAAACATTAATAACATTTTGTGTATAAAAAGTAAATTAGAAATTGTTGACATTTCCCTGTAAATTTAACGGTAAAAGTGGCATCCTTCATAAAAAAATTCTGCGTAGCAGCAGAACATACAGACATATTCTATTTGCTACACAAAATGGCCATTTATGACTTACTTGACCGGTGCCGAACGTTTTTATTAATAAATGAATGCCAATTTTAAAATTAAGCGTTTATGAACAAATGCAACGCAATATCTCGAGAAGTATTTTGGAATATCGACTTGATTTTTTTTGTTTAAAAGCAGATGCATCAGCGCTGTCTATGATCTCAGTTTAATTTACGAAAAAAATATATTTTTGCTCAAAGAAATTACCAATATGACTTTTTGCTGTCGATGTGGTGAAATTTTTACTGACCGACAAAATTTGTAGATGTTAACATATACATGCAGCGAACAAAATTCAGAATAAACTTTGACAAATATTTTAGAGCGAAAAATATAAACTGTCTATAAAGTAACCCCCCCCCCCCAACTAACTTTTGAACGACTTGATATTTTTCCACAAAATTTGGTGTGCTGTAATGGGAAATTAAATACTATCTTTCAGACCATATTAAAATTTTGTATCATCCAAAATGGCGACTGGGCGCCATTTTGAATTTTTTTAATGGAAAGGGGGGTCGAGTGACACTTCATTGGAAAGGTATTTTAGTTCTGCGTCTGATCCTAGAGTTTCAAAGCAAAATATTCAGTACTAACAAAATGACAATGTTTGAAGATAAAGAAGTCTATTTTAAAAAACTAAGAATTAAAGCTTAAATTAATTAAATTAAGTGTTTGAAATGTTTACCATTCCTACCTTACATTTTAATTAAAACAATTTTGAATTGAGTGAGTCCATTTGTTTAAAGTCCGCCATTTTGTTATGGCTAAATATATTTCTTTGGAACTCTAGTATCAGACGCAGAACTAAAAGACCTTTCCAATGAGGTGTCACTCGACCCCCCTTTCTATTTAAAAAAAAATTTAAAATGGCGCCCAGTCGCCATTTTGGATGATACAAAATTTTAATATGGTCTGAAAAATAGTATTTAATTTCCTATTACAGCACACCAAATTTTGTAGAAAAATATCAAGTCGTTCAAAAGTTAGTTGGGGGGGGGGCGTTACTTTATGGACACAGTGTATGTATGGATGACGTGTAAATAAACGAGTAAATTTTCTTAATAAGTTTCTTCTGTTTCTCAATCAGAATTCCGAGTAAAATTACTACTTTACTGCATTCACTGCAGCATTTCAGTCCCTTTTTCTTTCTTTCTAAATTAGTATTTGGAAAATGATTTTAATGACAGGTTTGTAACTGAAACCGTTTTCGTTTTTTGGTAAATCATATTAAAAAGACACCTTCAGTGAGAACACGTTCAGAAGTTTCACTTAGAACTTGTGTGCTCTGGACACATTTCTTTATTTTTAGATTTGAGACTTTGCTTGTTATAAATAATCGGCTCAAATAAATTTAATTCGATTAATCCTTACAGGGAGTGGCAAACAATCACGTAAACATCGTAAGATGTTTGTCTTTAACACTAATAATGATTCAAACTTGACCACTAAATTAGCATATATCTATTGTTCTAAAAAAAAATCAGTAGGCCGATATACTTGTACCAGAAAACATTTAAATTTATTACCCATGTATCATTGAAGGAGGATTATTAATTAAAATTATCCAAATGCACCAACCTTTTGTTAGGCGTTAGGTCCCAATGTAGTGGTGGGTATGTGAATACTAAAATTCGTGGAACTTTAGGAATTTCCGCATCTACAAGAGACTTAACACAGTTCATGTGGGAATGCTAAAACAAGGGCTTTTAGGGTTGTCATTAGTGCAGTTGGATTACAGTTCATTGAGGGCTTAAGGTATTGTCCCAGCTGTGGAATGCATCCTACAACAGCTAATCTCACAGCTAATGAACCTTTAGCTTACAAGCTCCTAAAGAAAGTGAATTAGTGAATACAATAGTCCGGGTGTTCGCGGTCAAATCCTTAATTGTCTTGTAAATCTTCTATGGCGGTTTAGGGAATCCTCTACAATCAATGTTACGTTTCTTAACCTGAAGTTTCTTGATTAAAACATAACTGATTGTTAGTTATCTCTCGAAGTCTGCTGAAAATGTTTCACAAAAATTAGTGTTGTAGGGGGAGCTTACTAGTTTCAACAGAAACTTTAAATAATTAACCAGCAGATCGCGGATTTCAAATTTAAATTATTTACAAAACATTACAACACAATGCAATGCTCCGGATTACTGACGTTAACAAAAGACAAAACAATGTTATAGCCTTTTTACAAATTTTCGATTGAACACAGAACTTGGTGATTCTCCGAGTGCGCTATTTGTTTCTCCAAGGGATGTTTGTTTGGCCTCGTTTAAATCGAAAAATAGTAAATTAATTATTGTTTTAACATTAGATTTTTCAAACTAAAAATTGCAAATATACTAGCTGTATACAAGCTAAAATAAGCGCATATAAGTGGTTTAGGGAGCAAAATAAGCAGCAATATGATCAAGAAAACTCAAAATGGAGAAATTAAGCAAAATAAAAGTGTGAAATGATTACATTTTCCATGAATCTTGAAAATACAAAAGGATTTTCATTTGCTTATAATAATAGTGCACAAGCAAAATGCTTGAAATCCGCGCTCTATTAATCAGCAAAGTCGAAGAGGGCAATAATAGCTATGATAGAGAAAATTTAACTTTTATTTTTAATTTTACGGGCTGGAGATGACTAGATGTAAATTTCCATCACTTCTTGACGCGAGAATATTTAAAACCTCAAAAGTATAGGAAAGTACCAGCGACCTGTTTCGCCCATTTTTAGTTTTCTTCACAAAGGACCGAGATTCATTTTAAATATTAGCTTTGTTTTCATTAATATTTTTTTAAAATTAATTTCGTGACCGTTATAGCCTACAATATTTATTTGCGAATCGCAGAATAAAAAAGTAATGCGGAAACGGTGGGATTTGAAATCATATCCTCTGTGGTGATCGACTCAGCTCAGGGTCGCCCACACGCATTTCTGATCCAGTGTGTACTCCGGAACCGTAGTGTTCGTACTAAAAAATTCCGAAAATAACAAACGCATTTGCACTTCATGAAATTGAGTGCGTGCTTACATAATAAAATAAAAAACCTATATGTTTATTGCGATTTACAGAATCGAAATGTTTATTTTTAGATGTTGCGGTGCTATTTCTGTAAATTATTAATATTTCCTTAGGTAAGATGATACATTTGCTTATACAGGTGTTTTTCAATATTCGTGTTTTTGTCGCTTTTCTGCAATTTTATGACATTGTTTTTCTTTTTTGTACCTATAGTGATTAATTTGTTAAAGTACGTGATACGAATTTCAAAATGGATATTATACACATAAAGTACTTAACCCACTTATTAAAAACTGTGCAATTACTTAGTTAGTTTAACAAGTACTTAAGCTACCGTTTAAAGTACTTTCAATTCAAAATTGCACCGAAGTTGTTTGGAATGCCTTCAGTTTACCTTTTAAATCACTTCATGTACATTTGAATCATGTCAAATTACTACTGATGTGACGTGCCTAATAGACCAAACTATAGACTATGTTTACGTTTAAAATGGCAGGTCAATTAATTGATGAATTACTTGAAGAATTGTTTAAGGTAATTGAATTATTCCCATTGTATGCGACATTCTTTTTCGAAATACTAGGAACAGTTTATTAGTGCTCTGAAGAGTACAACCTTGTTGGTATTAAAAATAAAGCATTGTAACTTATAGTACTGGTAGAATTATTAGAACTACTGGCAGGGTTTCATTTTGAAATATGTTGTGTATTCCTCAAGTAATTTTAAGCAAAAGAGTAATATCATAGGTCTAAAAAGAGTTATAGCTGTTAAAAATAGAAAGATGAAGCAATTTCACAAATAACTTTTTTTGGACAGTAAAAATTCGCCAAAGTAGTGCAACTCCCTCGGTTGTTGGTGGTTATTTTATTTATCAAAGTCAAGTAGGGGTGAGGATTATTTGCGAAACAAAGTTGTTATCTGTCAAGCCGTAAGACGTTTGGTTGTGTTTTTTTTTACTGCCGATGGAAAGCACATGTTTGGCCACCGCGATTCCACGACCTAAATCCGTTGAATTACAAACGTTTCTGGGGACACATGAAGGCAATAGCTTGTGGGACGAGAACAAATGACTGGAGAATACGACAAACTTCTTATTGCACCGTGCTTAAATGTGTAATTAAGCCCCAGGTGGGGATTTTGAGCAGTCGTAACAATTTTTTTCTTTTGTTTTAATAGATTTGTAAAAAGCCATATTTATAAATTTTTTAATTTTTTTTTGAACGGTTTCTGTATGTATCGGACCCATCTTTATCTGATCTTTTCTTTTTTGCTTAAAATTGCTGGAGGAATATGCCCTTTAGTATATTGTAAATAAAACATATATTAACTTCAACTGGTTTTTAATTAATTTTAATTTTTACCTGGGGAAGTTAGAAATTGTTTTATTTACAATATATTAATATGAATTTCCACAAAGTAAAGCTAGAACTTATTAATAAAATATACCCTTGAAGTGTGGCGGTTTCTTCTGAACCATTCTGAACTTACAAACAATAACGGTATAATTGTAGTCAAAATATGGAGTTTACTCGATAATTTATTTAAAATTCCTTCTCATTCAACGATAGTTTAAGGACTAAGAGAATGTTGCTTTTACTTTGGAGCAGGGCTGTGACTTTACACGTAGAACATTATTTTCTACATTACTCTACATTACTAGTAGAACAGCGTGTAGAATGCGTAGAATAATATGTAGAAAGAATATCTATGTTAAATAAATCTGGTATACGAGGTCTGTTCAAAATGTTCCGGAACGTTTGAAATACGGCGCCAATGCGATGTCGTAGCAGTGTCCGGTAAGTGGCACTGCATATGCATAGTGGTGACTTTTCTAAGTAAGCTCCCGATTGGCGTGTTATCTTACTTTGATTAGTCATCGCTCTGCAGCTGTTGGTTTACGTGCGTGCAAAATTTGTTTTGTGATTTTCGAGATGGCTGAGTTTTACAAGCAGAGCGTCAACATCAGATTTTGTTGCAAGCTAGGGAAACTGTTTTCGGAGACTCATGAAATGATGAAGCAAGTTGATGATCAGTGCATGAGCCCTACTCGGTGTTATGAATGGTTTTAAACGACATATGGACGGTCAACAGCCAACATATGACGGAACGGCTCTGGACGTTATCTGACGATGCTCATATATTGCACAAGTTGGTGAAATCGCGCGTTCTAATCGTCGTTGGACAGTTCGCGAAATAGCAGAAGAATGAAACATCTCGATAGGATCATGTCATGACATGAAAAAAAATGTCAGGAGAAAGAGGTTCGAGTTGTGGAGAAATAACTCCTGGTTCCTCCATCATGACAGCGCACACTGCTGATTCGTGGCTTTTTGCCCAAAACGAAAACAACTGTGCTTCCCCAGCCACCCTACTCACCTGACCTGGTACCGGCAGTCCTAAACTGAAATCCACTTGGAAAGAACGACGATTTCAGACAATTGAAAACATTAAGGGGAAAAAACGTCTACTAAGACTGCTTCTAAAAGTGGGAGTGGAGTATCAATAAACGAGGGGATCACTTTGAATACTACGACAAGGCTATATACGTTGCAGATAAGCCAGAAACAGTATAAAATAAAGATTCCGGAACATTTTGTACTATTCTATTTTCCCATACTTCTACTGAAGTAAGGAAAGTTCTGATTTCATGCAAATTGTCGAATTTCAAATTTTAACGGAAATACGCGTTTTGGATTTCAAGGGACACAAAAAAGTGGTTTAGAAAACGGTCTGTCTGTGTGTAAGTGCGTGCGTGCGTGCGTTGGTGGGTGCGTTCGTTCGTTCTCCTATATCTTCGGAACCCGTTAACCGATTTTTATCAAATTTGGTACTTGGAGTTTTTTATTTGCCCTGTCTTCAAAATTAAGATGGGTCCTGAATTTTTGAAAATTTTGACTTTAATGCCCCAATACTCCCAAACAAAATATCCAATCAATATCATTTTGAATTGATTTTAACTACGCCTATCAGTTAGCTCTAGTTAAAAAATACATTTTCAATTTTTTGCATATTTTTAAGAACTCTTTAAATAAACTATTTATATCGATTTTTAGTCCGAAGTCCGAAGCGCATTTAATCAGGTATAGAGCGGTCGGTTTCGTGCTCGCATGCGGTTTAGCCGAAATTATCGTAGCTTACTATTCTTAGACGGTATGCGACATTGTATTACATAAGCTGTTACAGATTTAAATAACCACTGGAGCGCCACCTTTTTTAAATTTCTTTAATTAGTTTTCTTGCTTTAATTAATTCTACATGTAGAATACGCAGAAAAACAGCTTAATATGTAACATCCAGAACCATGTATAATAAATATATTTTACATGTAATATTCTACATGCCCAACGCTGCTTTCGAGTTAACAGTTATTCTTTATTTTGTAAAGTTTTAAAAAATGAGTTTTACATTACAAACAAGAAATCTTAATCTTGTTTATTATTACTAGAAATGTGGAAGCTTTTCAGTTTCCACTAAAAATAATTTTAGAAACGGGTTCTGCAATTTATGTGTATCACAAGTTAACCAAAAAGTTCGAAGAGGTCGGTTCCGTTTAAAATAAGGAAAAGGCAGAACCCTAAAGTAGGAGAAAATATGAGTGTTTACAGTGTGCTTTGCGAAGTTCAGGAAGCATCTAGGGACAGCGAATATGAGACGTGTAGTGCCAATCAAATACAGCTTTTATTTGCATTTTAGCAAAGTGATGAAATGATAATATATGATGTGTTCTCTACGAATATTGCAGCAAATTTCAAATATGTAATTAAGCGTAATTGACTAAAATTGTTTAAACTGTGCAATCGTATTTTGCAAATACTCAAAATTTTACCGACACATGCGATAGCAGTGTTGTGGCAGTTACGGTATGATGAGATGTCATAACACTTTTTGTTATAGAACCTTATACCAAGATTACGTGACTGTGACGTTGTTATGTTTACGTAAGGTGGTGCAGCATCCCATATTAATATCCTACCCTTGCAGCTAAAAATTTAATAACAGATAAGTTCGTCGTAAACAGGCACTCGGCTAACAGCTTGCCTGCACGATCGCCAGATGTTGACCCAAACGGTTTCTGGTTATGGTGTTACCTTAAAAAGTGTGTCTTAAGTAATCCTACAAATATTAAGCAGTTGAAGAACTCTGTTTCTGTATAAGTGACGGCTATGCCAATGTAGCTGCTCGTTAATGCGGCTAGTAGCATTAAGGAAAGGTCGTTGTAAGAACAAAGTGTTAAATATTTCCATATTATTCGTTTGTGAGGAAACCCTTTATTACAATTTACTTTCGGCTTAGACGGCGTCATCATTTGGGGATTACACCCAGCATAATCAGGTAAGGACCGATCTGTAGCTTGTCTGCCTTTACAAGCATTTGCTCTAAAAGTTTGAGCAATATTTTTTCATGGGCCTTGCCTGCCTAAACAGGGCCGTGTGCGTAGATTATTTAATACTTTTCTCTCTAGAATTAAACAAGGAATCTAAAAATGCAATAATATACAAGGTATTTTATTTAAAATAACGAAGCATTGTACTGTACAGGCATATCTAAACACTTAGTATATCTGGTAATGGCTTTAGGTCATGCACAGTAACCCAACAAGCAATTGTTTTTCTAACAATTTTTTGCAAACCGCTATAATAAAGACGTTAGACAACAATCTCGTACTAAAAACTCACCCTGTATGTAACTGCTAGAAAACGTTAGGTTTTGTTTAAATGTTTGCACCATGAACTATAATTTAGTATTTTGCATTGTCTAGAGTTTGTGAATTCCACATATGTTTATTGAAGTCATTCCATTTCGTTTTTTAATTGTAAATGCACATTTGTACATTAAGAGGAGTTGCAATTATGCGCGTTTTTTCAATTTCATAATTACGGAAACACATTTCGTTGAGTTAATTTTTGACTACTAAGCAACGTGTTTATATTAAAACCCTAAAAAATTGTTATCTACAATCAAGCTGATATCTCATCAAAAACCGAGAGGGAATTGAAATTATGTTTCTTCATTTTCTGGTGCTATTAACTTCGCGAAGGCACAGAAAGCTCTGAATTCGGTACAGTAATTACGGTTGAATAGGCACGGAATGTATACATCGTAATTTATGGTCAGTTGACTCCAAAAGCAATTAGTTGTGCATTTGATAATTGATAACATAACGCGGATGTTAAAACGATTTCAGAACTTGTAGGCGTTTTATCGCTCATTCGCTTTTGTGTCAGCTATGTGAACTACTAACCCTAGATCTGTGTTACTTATTTAAACAATTAAGTGGCCCGAATAATTTTATATCGTGCAAATGACGTTTGCACAATTTGAGATTACAGTGTTGGGGTTCGGATTAATTTTGGGGCTCGTCAATAATAGAAAATAGAGCAACTTGGAAACAAATTTAAGAATTGCGAGTACTTTATGAAATACGCTTAATTAAGTTTTCACGTGGAACGATTTGATATTTTAATCCCAAATGGGAAAATGGAATTGTTTTAACGGGCTCCAAAATGTCAATTTTTCACCTTAATTCGTTTCACGAACTCGAATCTAATTCAAGAAAGAAATAATTATAAGGAAAAAATTCTAAGATTTATATTCAAACCAACGCAACGCTCGTAAAACGCTTGCCAAGATACTTAAAAAAAAGTTTCTGAAGGTGTTGCATTATTATTCTTCATGGTGCCTAATTTAGAGACGCATTAAGTTTTATCCGGGTTTAGTAAAATAAATGCGCTCGTTTTTATGCACACCTACAGGAATGCCGTAATAAGTTTTTGTGGGTCGAATAAAGGAAAGTGACTGTCGCAATAAAAGGTTGGCGCCACTGGCCGAGCAAGAACCAGAAGTTCATGAATAAAGCATTAAGAGTTAGCGTTAATGTTTCAAAAACACATTTGCTTACAAATTAAACCACACTGCTACATACTTTTTGCTTTTATATGCTGGTTAACTGCAGCAAAACAAAAGTACCCTCTTATCTTAATAGAGTTTTCTCATTAAAGCTCACATGGCGAATGTGGAAGCCGGCGTTGGCCCAAAACTTTGTTATTGTCAGTGTTTTACTTCGTTTTATTACAAAAGTTATGATTGTCATTCAGAGGACAGCTACATAAATCAGTACCTGACAAATTTTAAGTAACCATGTTCCTGAATGCAAAATTACTTACGTCGTTTTGCATGCAACAGCAAACGGCATTTAAAAATATTTAGACAGACGAGCAAAATCCATTAGGAAGTCACGCAGCTTACGAACAAGCGCAAAGCTTTAAGGATGCGGATTAGCCTTTAAAAAATAAAACAAAGTGAGGACGACGTACGCCAGACATGTGTGCAGTACAGGATGCGAATTCTAAATATAGATCTAGTATAAGTATATACTTTACTGCTTAAAGCTGGTTTTATGAGAAGAACCGACGCAAGAATGCAGCTGTAAATTGTATATCATCACATTGCGGAGCAAAAAATTGTTTATCGAAATAGTTGCATGGGTCAAGTGGAATCCTGACGAACCGCTCGAATTCAGACCGATTTATTATAAGATTCCTCGAGTTTCAGAAGCTCCCGCCTAAAGCGAATCCTTTATCTATGTAACTACTCTTTATACCCGCATGGTTTGGACAGCGCAGAAGCGCTAGCTACAAGAAGAAAATTTAATACGAATATAGAAACAATTGCATTATAAACGAAAAGAAATAATAAATGGATTCAAGTCGTAACTAAAGAAAAAGAAATAGTAGCTAAGTAATATCGGGGAAATATTTTCCAATATGTCCTATAAAAAAGTTAGTGGATAATTGATGAAAACGGTTCTACTGTTCTTACAACAAACATTAGTCCTTGGTATCGATCCTATTTTAGGCTTGCTTATTTATGTTTTGATTTTACCATACAGAATACGCGAAGAGTACAGAAACTCCCTCCTACTGCTGTTACAAAAATTACAGTAAACTTTGCTTATAACAAGGTTCGTTATAAGCAGAAATTTAAAAAATCTATTATCGTATTACCTGCGCAGTTGGTTTCCAACCTTTTTTGCACGCTACTAAAAATTATGAAAAAAAACATCTGCCTGGCGACCCACCCTATATCAGTTAAGCGGCTATTAACGTGGTTAAATATTAGCCGAAATAGGTGTCCTCCAATCTTGTTGTAGCTAAGTTAGTTCGCTATTTTTCGGAATACCGCTTTATTATATCAATATGCAACATATTGAAGATTAAAATAAAGTGAGAGAACGGCCAAAAAAGTGATAGATATCAAATGGTAGATAAAAATTCTACGTTTAAGGTGTATCTAAATAAGTTAATGAATCATTTTTCACCTTACTATTAGCCAACATCTTTTAAGAATACTAGGCTCATAACCCCACGCAAACTTTTTAGCTAATTTGTTAATAACCAAACGATTGCTGAGATATACAACCGATTTATTTCATTGGTACTGCTTACTATATTGGCTGCAATTCGCCCTGTACCGTTTGTCCCAATTGCGTTCAGTGCGATGTCACTGGCCACGCTTAGCTTTACTACGGCTAACCATACAAATTTAAAATTGTGAGCGTTGACGATTTGGTCACTGCTTATCCGATCTAGTATATTTCTAGTAGAGAGATATGGCTAGTTAATTTGTTTTCCGTAAAACAAGGAATGAGTAAAATAGTTTGGCTTTGCAAAAAAACTAGTCAATACTAGTTGACTTGATTACCCCCTCAATAATAAAATGAAAACAAAAAACGTGGTATATACAGTTTACAGGGTGTTTGTGTGCAAATTTTATACGAAAAAATAATTAGAAAAGTTTGGAAAATTATAGTTCCGAAAATGCTTCCAGGAAATGATGTCCAAATGTAAGTTTTTATTAATTATCTCAGGAGCCCATTTACATACAGGGTGATCATTTGAATACTATCCACCCTGAATATCTCGTGAACCACACCAAATATCAAAAAAATGTAAAAGTGCTTTTCTATAGAGAATGGGGGACACGCCCTGGCGTAATGCGCGTCGCGCTAATACTCACCCCGCCCCCTTCCCCTATCCAACCTTGAAAAACTTAAATGGCACTATGCCCTTTGTGACACCTCAAATTAAAGGTCTTTTAAAATGCTATCTTTCTACGCAAAGAAAATTAAAATCGATAGATTTGTTTTTGAGAAATTAAAAAAAATATAAAAATTAGACAAAGTAGCACAGGCTGTGCAGAAACAATTGAATGATGTTTTGACATTTGTGCAAATTTAATGTTACATTGATTACAGTGTTTGTGTGTGTTTTACTTTGCGGTTGGAGATTTTTGTGAAATTTAAAAAATGGTTTACACGTTAGCTGAAAGAATTGAAATTATTTTTATTTACGGTGCCGAAAATCAGTGTGCCCGAAGAACCGCTGCTACTTTCAACGAAACTCATCCGGACAAGCATGTTTCACACAAGTATGTTTTGGAGTTGGTTGGAAAATTTAGAGAAAGTGGATCTGTTACGAATAAAAAAAGAGCTCAGCCTAGAGTTGTAGATGAAGCAGCTCAAATCGAAGTTTTAGTACATTTTGCAATAAATCCAAAAAATTCCCTTCGCCGGGTTGCTGCCATAACTGGAATTTCATATGGTGCACTTCAGAAAGTTATGACACTTAATAAATTTCATCCGTATAAAATGCAGATTTATCATGAATTAGCCCAACAAGACTTTGATAGACGAATTGAATTTTGCGAAACAATGACAGCTATGATAAACATCAATCCAAATGTATTAAAAAACATTTGTTTTAGTGATGAATGTACCTTTTATCTTAGTGGATTTGTAAACAAACATAACTGTCGCTATTGGAGCGACGAAAATCCGCACATCTTTAGAGAGGGCCATACTCAATGGCCACAAAAAATAAATGTGTGGGCTGGTATATTGGGAGATGCCATAATTGGTCCTGTATTTATAGCAGAGAACTTAAATGGCAACATTTATTTGAATAGGACCGATAGAGTGGCCACCACGATCCCCCTAGATTTTTTTCTTTGGGGACATTTAAAGTCAATCGTTTACAAAACTGAGCCAGAAAATATTCAAGATCTACGGCAAAGAATAAATCACGAATGTAGGTCTATTCGGCGAGAGGTATTTTAGAATGTTAGATTAGGATTTGAACAGAGACTCTATCAATGTTTAGCCGAAAATGGAGGACAGTTTGAACAGTTACGTTAAAATTTAATTGGTCTGCACAGCCTGTGCTACTTTGTCTAATTGTATTTTTTTAAATTTCTCAAAAACAAATCTATCGATTTTAATTTTCTTTGCGTAGAAAGATAGCATTTTAAAAGACCTTTAATTTGAGGTGTCACAAAGGGCATAGTGCCATTTAAGTTTTTCAAGGTTGGATAGGGGGAGGGGGCGGGGTGAGTATTAGCGCGACGCGGATTACGCCATCGCGTGTCCCCCATCCTCTATAGAAAAGCACTTTTACATTTTTTTGTTATTTGGTGTGGTTCACGAGATATTCAGGGTGGATCGTTTTCAAATGATCACCCTGTATATTAAATTAACGAAACTGATGGTATGCGGATTAGTTTTACTAACTGCTGTTATCCTTAATTTTTGACTTACAATTATTTTAGCTATAGGTGTATGAAACTGGGAAGGTGCTAGGTTTTGTATTATTTTAATTTTTACTGTTTTTAGTAATTCAATACTGGAACACGATTTTATAACAAAAATGCATAAAAATATACTCTTGGTAATACTATCATATTTGTGAACCGAAAAATCGATACAAACAATTTTCTGTAGAATGATCAATGCGATTGCTACTACTTGCGTAATTGGGTTTTTCTATTTTGATTCTTTACTGACTATTTAACATTTGGGTTTCATAAAGCAACTCCTTAAACAATTCGAAATTTTATTTTGCTAGGTTGGTGACAACCATGTGACAACAAAACCTTCACGCGTTATAAACATAACCTTCAAATTGTAAGTTCTAAAAATTAAGATTATTTACTTTGCGTAGCTCGGGTGGGGTGCAAGATAATTCTTCTTCCATCTTATCTTCAAATCTTAGGTATTTTAAAAATTAAATCACTTTCAAACACAGTTTGTCTCAATTTTAATTTGACAGTAGTTTGAATTGTTTGAAATTGTTTTAAATGTCACCAACAGCCACAAAACCAAAACAAAATACAAAGAATTTTCCTAATCGATTATATTTTTAAATTAAAATATAAAATAAGGTAATTTATAACTTTTTTGGACCAAAATAGAAAAAAATAGTATAAAATACACGTTTCATAAGACATTTAAGCGCACTTGTCCATTAGAAAACTCGCCGCAAGCGGCTCGTTTTCTAACTTGGACGCGTGCTCTAAAATCATGTCTTATGAAACTTGTTTTTTAATATACTATTTTGGTTCTTTTTAATTAATATCGATTAAAGTACGCACTTTATTGTACTAAAACGCAGTTTCGTTAATTTATCTTACTGAGTTTATGAGATATTAAATAAAAACTAATTTTTGAACACCCCGGCCGTCAGAATATTGTAACTTCCTTCGGAGCAGTTTCGGAATTATTATTATAGGAACTTTCCTTTTTAACTTTTGAGTTCGTGTTGCTTAATAGCGTATAGATGATGCAGAGGGGGTCTGCGTTTTTATAGATAGATATATCAGCAGTGATAGTATTGAAGCATAATGTTAGATTGCATTAGCGAACAACTATTTCTCTCTGCGACTGCTCGGTTGCTGTTAGCTAGCATAGATAATACGATTCTCCCGTCCAGTCAACTAAAATGTCAATGTGTTCGCTCAGAGGCTGCTCGAGGCTCCAGAGTTTGGTCATGTTTCCAGCATTTTACATTTATTTTAGATACTTTTTTCATTTATGGTTTCGATGACCAGATATCCGTTGATAAGAGCGCGGCGCATTTTCGTCTGCCGTCTCCACGAGTTTTAGTCCTGCGAATTATATAGGTGCTGGTAAAGAAGTTTCACTTCAAAAGTAGGTAAATCTGAATGGTAAAATTGCCGAAGCAGGAAAACAACGCTAACATTTAGCCGTTATAACTGGAAGCAGTAATAATTTCTGCGTGTAGCGTGTTCGATGAGACTGCTGCATAGTTCCTTATAACCTGCGGTTGGTAACACACACCTTAAACTCGAAGTATATTACAAATATTTACAATAAAGTTATTGGAA
Organism: Ctenicera cuprea; assembly: GCA_958336395.1. Lineage (NCBI taxonomy): Eukaryota > Metazoa > Arthropoda > Insecta > Coleoptera > Elateridae > Ctenicera > Ctenicera cuprea. Next base: position 26,596,594 of record OY284487.1, on the reverse strand, counting down.
TATCAGCTGTTATGTTATTTGTTTGAATTAACCTTTTGCTTTTTATTATTTTGTTCCACAACTTTTATTTTTTTGCTCATGACAGGATTGTAATAGATGATTACCACGCCAAAAAAGTTAACAGCATTATTGTTATAAAACAACAAATTCGAAGCCTTTTCAATGTATGTACATATCTTTCAAACTACGCCGACAGTTACGTAAACATACCGTCTCGTTTACATTAGTTGGTGCATTCTGGTAGACTTGATGGAAAAAGGTTTAAATTTTCTGCTCGGGCGATCTAGGAGGCCTATGCATTTCAAGCTAACCTAGAAAAAGCTTCTATATTTTGTTTATTATTCATAGGCGCCATTGCTAAGATGGTAATAGGGACAATTCGAACATTTGCAATAATTCTTTGATTAAACTATATCAGGAATCGTCAAATCTCATGGTAATGCATACGAACGTACCTTATTATCGTGACTGAAGATGAATGAAAAGCCTACGTAATAATGCAACATAAAACAACGATGACCTCGTAACGGAAAGAAAGTCATTACGAGAATGTTTTTATTTAGAAATAGTTTGTAATATACGTAGTACGAGTGGAGTAGTGGAATAACTCTTATTGTGAATATTTTTATCTATAGTTAACAAAAACAGTCGTTTGGAGAGTGTTTTACTAATTCTGTATGTTTATTTTTTTTGCCGTTTCATCAATTTTAATTTTAAAACAACATTAGCTGTCGTATCAATTTTTTGCTACCATCCCTTCCCTCTATTTGTTTTCTTCTATCATTGTCCACGTGTTTAAAGTAGAAAAATAACACGATGCGGTGATGTGCAAGCTTTAATGTGTCATCGCTTTTCCTATCTGAAACCATTGATTTTTCATCCGTTTTAGTACCCTAAAATCAGTCTGTCATGAATGGTGCTATTTATAACTTCTAACTGATACCACATTATATCAGAATCGCGCAAAGCAGCCACGCTAAGTTTGCAATCCCAATATTAGCAGGAATGAGAAAATACATTGGTTCAGAATTTATTGCTAACTTTAAGCATTGATCTTACTAAAATATTCATCCAAGTTTTTCTGAAAAAGTTTATATTGAACTTCTGGTCGGCATTAAATGCGGGAAGACAGTGATAAATGATCTGTAACATAATGGAACTGGTAATACTCCCCAAAGAACTGCTTTCAAGAGTTCTGTAACACTTTATAGGTCTAAAAGTAGGTGGTAGGTTAAAAGTGGTTATTGTAAACCGCAATGAAGGATGTTGTTTTATTTATATTTTTGGTTCAACACAAACTGAGCGATAATAGTTATACGTTATTTTTTTATCGTTATCATAACTGTTACCACAAATTGTGTAGTTGTGATAATTGTCAGGTCGTTAATTAAGTAATAGAAGGTTAGTGAACTGGAATTTAAAGATACCATCTTAAGGAATATTATTTCTAACGTTCAAAATACTAATAACTATAATGTACTTAATAATGTGAAAATGCGAAACACCTTCGTGTTAATATAACTAACAAGTTAAGTACTGTCGTGTTGCTGCTGTTAGCAAAATCCGTAGAAGTAGTATTATTGCATTAGCGAAAACGAAACGTGGAACACCATTTTGTTGATAAAATATGTGCAATGATATTGTCTTGTTATTTTTATTGACATTTTGTTATAAAAACACATTCAAAGTATTCTGTTTATTACAGAAAGAATAGTTAAAAAAATTAATATTCATGACATGATGTTGATACGTAGTTACCCAAGAAGGAATTCAAACATTAGTCATGATGGTGGATATTGACATATCTAACTCGCATCAAAGTTTTATTATAATTCTTCCTTTGAAATCCAGTTCTTCAGTCCTCTGGGTTAGCAATGTCATTCTCTGTTTAGTATGCGAGACTGCGCGGGCAGGAATCTATCTTGCAGACATATAAGGTAACTGGAAACGCATAACTATGGCCCGCACAAAGAACGAAAATAACAGAAGCGCGAGACGGAAAGGGTCACAAATTCGTTGCTTCTAATATGGTGATGGTGGCAGCGTTCGTTTAATAAAAACCATGCTGTGAGCACTTCTCCGAATAAGATTTTGTACGGGGCGCTTGCAAGTTTTTAAATTGAAAAAGTTGTTTAAAGTTGGCGCCTAACATGAACGTATCGTGTCTGCAATGCTAAATTATACATTGCATCGTCCAACTAAAATAATAAAGTGTCTGTGCGAGGTCGGCAAATTATCGTGCAAGTAATATACGCGTGCTGCACTTGTGAAACTTGCTAATTATTATGATTTAGAGATTCCAGCTGATGATGTGGCCGCGTACAATTTAATTGCCGCATTTATAATCGTCTAATAAGAGTTTCTGAACAACGTACTTAAATATTTGATACGCCAGATTTGCTGCTGGTTAGCGCAGCAGATTTTTCGTTGCTGTAGAAATTGTTTCGGTTAATCTTAACTCAAATGATGAATTTTTGCAAAAAATAAAGAACTGATCTTATATTGAAAGAGCTTTATTAGAAGTCCCCAACTAAAAATTTAAGAAGAAGAAACCAATCTGTTTAAAATATAAATAAACTTTTATTAATCAAACATAATTAAATTAATTTCTATAGACATTTTCAGTAGCAAACCTTTACGGTTATGCTTGCTGTATAGACTTACCGTTATTCCTTAAAAACAAAAATGTATGAATTTACAAATAAGCTGAAGCATTATTTAATACATAAACAAAGGGTGCATTTTGCATAATCAAACGATAATATGAAAATTACCTTGCAAACAATTCCTATTTTATCCACAATTTCAGTTAATTTTGCTTAACCAAGTTTCCTATAACATACTTGGATTAGTTTATTTTTCATAAGGTTGGATATTGAGTCATTAATTAATGGAGTTGTGCTTACCATCTAGAGGGCTTGGACTACTAGCGTGTAGCGCCTTGGGCTTACAGCCGATTCTTAATTGCACAATATCATCTAATATTGGCTCGCATATGTGCCAGTGTGATATTTACATCGAGATTTGCATTGTTAAAGCCGATTTTTTTATTGCTAATAAATTGCGTTCAATAGAAAACAACAAATTCTGTTTTTTATTTATTACCAAACTTGCGTGTAGTATGCCGTCAATCAGTGAGTGAATGCAAATTTGTCGTCGTATTTTTTCTTTAGAAATATAACTGCTCTTAACAAATAACCTCGCGCAAACAGCAAAACGCAAAAGCAGTGTTTTAAAAGAAACTAAAAAATAAAAAAAAATTTGGTTCCAGCCGAGATTCGACCCCGCAACTACTTATGCAGTAAAAAAGTAGTACGACCGAACACACCCGCATATCCATCTGTGCCACTACGAAGTTGTGGTTTACACACATTTAAGCTGCATGCAGATGAGGTTCGCAAGTCATGTGAGGTAGGATCGGCTGTAAGCCCAAGGCGCTAGACGCTAATGCTTGGACTGTGCGCCTCACAAGCGTCACCCCAAGATATATGTTGTAGGGTCACTGGTTAATATTCTTTGTAACTAAGGAACCGAGAGAGGTGGCTTCTCGGTTAACGCCTTTCATTCGGGAGGCCCTGGGTTCGATTCGCGGCCCGGCCGACAGTCCTGGCTCAGGTTTTTCCGCGGTTTTCCTAAGCCAGAAAGGTTAATACTGGGACAGTACATTCCGCGAAAGACTTCCTTTATTCAAATTCCTTGTTCTAACCCATCCTTCCCAACCTTTCTCGGCTGAAGAGGGGCTTAGGACTCCAGTGCGGAGTCTGAATGACTCCTGTAGCGGCCCGCCCTTTTAAGGGGAATGAAGCAACACCGATTTTCCTTCCTTTTTTAACTAAGAAGGTCGAGGGATCTCTAACTAGTCCCATCGTATTGATTGGATCCTAAGAATGCAGCTAATTGTCTCTACGAGCTTAATTAATTTTCAATAACAACGAACATCAACATCAATATTAAACATCAACAAACAACAAATGCGCCAGTTCTGTATGACCGCGGCTTCCAACTGACTAGACTGTCTGAAACCTTCTGTTTTACGCTTTCGTTCCGTATTCGTGTTTTCTGTTAAAGCGTATCAGTTTTGCAGTCGGGAAACTAAACTGTTAACATATTCTTAGATATTTATTCAATAAAGTTAGAACACTTATAACAATGCAGCGTAAAGATTGCAATATAAAAGTCATTCTCCTCTCCAATAAAACGTATTTCTTCAGCAGAAGACACTGAATTTTTAAAAGCATTTATGTATTGTAGCAATAGATGAGTTAAAAGGTTGCAAGAGTGTTAGTGATGGATTAATGTTGGTAGAGTGTGAAGTTTCCATGTCCTGAGCGTATCAAATTGTTTACACCCAACAAAAGCGACAAACTTTGTTGTGTTTCTTTATCATATATATTTACCACCGATTAACAGGTGTTGTGAAAAAAGCTCCCTTATGTGTAATACATGTTTTACGAGAAGTGATATCTTTTCTAAAAATGCTGTAAAAGCATTATCAGAAAGTTCTTTGGTGATTCAAATACATAAAAAGATGCTAAAAGCTTTCGTTTTATAGGTTTTCCAAACTGTTTTATTTCATTCAGGTCATAACTTGTTGAACTTGCAAGTTTCTTCTTATAAACCCACCACAAAAACCAAAGCCCTTAAAACTGTTTTTAACATTTTTAAAGGAAGTTTTACCCCTAATAATGTTGTTTACAACTTTTATATGAAAACGTTGAAACATTTACCGCTAATGGTTTAATTGAATGGATAGTAATCTACGGAAATTTTTTTCCCTTATGTCAAACTATGTATTTTCCAAGACCACTCTAGTAAGAACTATATTATCTAAAACGATAGTTTAACAAAACTGCAGTGGTCAACAACAGTACCTACAATTATTAAAATCTACTACAAGATTTAACGAATTCTAATCTAGTCGGTCGCTGCGAGAAGGCATCAACACTGTGCTTCACATATTTGGGCCTGCTATGCCTACAATTTCACACACATGTAGTATTATTGTTATTACTATTATTATGTATTACATGAATGGGATCTGTAAAAGAATGGCTAGGTAGGCCTTTTCATGAATTTGGTCTGCAATGTTTTTGGCCAAAAATGGTTTGGCCTTCAGCACCCTAAATTTCTACAGCCTTATGGCAGGGAACGTGCCAAATAGTGTCACGCTCGAGTTAGACAGAGAGAGTATGTGCGGGCCGTCGGTCAGCTTCGAATAGTATGCGATATAGCGCTGATTAACACATTTCGGTTAAATGTTTATGGTTTTGAATAATTTTCATATGTTTTTTTAATGTAATCATGTTTATGTTGTTGTTGTTGCAGCGGCGCTACAGTCCATATCGGACCTTGGCCTCCCCTATATTCTTTCGCCATTTGTCCCTGTCCTCTGCCCATTTCTTCCAGTTGTTTATTCGTAGGATGGTTTTGGCATTTTCTGTCACTGCATCACTCCACCTTTTTCGTGGCCGACCCCTACCTTCTTCTTCCTTCTGGGTTTTGTTCTTCCACCCGTTTGGCAATATCACTATCATCCATACGTCGCACATGACCTGCCGATCTTAGTCTTCCAAAACCTATAAATGTCACTATATCAGTCTTTTTAAAATCCTGGTATAATTCGTGGTTCCATCTGCCCTCTTTGGTTGGTCCATAAATCTTTCGCAGAACTGTCCTTTCAAAAGCGCCTAATCGGTCTTCATTTTTCTGAGTCATTGTCTAGACTTAGCTTCCGTATGTAATTATTGGTCTCATTTAACTAATGTTTATGTAGGTTTTCCATAAATGTTTATGTAGATCACAAATTAACTGTAATACACGAACAAACTAAATATAAACCGTAAATTAAATGTTTAGCCATTTGTATAACACAAATTTGAATTCTTCTTCTGCTTAAAATTCACTTTAACAGTAGCGCATTAGATAGTAGCAGCGGTAGTCAATACACTTCAAAGATAATCCAAATAATAACATACTTCAGAAATCTTGTTCGTTTTATTTCGCAATCTTCTTTTTTCATTCTAATTTTACCTAGACGTGACAACCGTAACTGAAATTCTGATCAAATACGGTTACAGCTGAATATGCTGCAGTAAATTCGGGTCGTAACTTTTCAACGCAGAAAGTCACAGGATGTGCTGTCTACTATATACCTTTCAATTTCGTCGGGACTGACGGCGAAATTGCTTTATATCAGATAATCGAAGTGTAAAACTCAGGGTGACTGCTAGACCTAAAAAATTGGGATACTTAAAATTCTAACAATCTGTGAAAAATAAATATGAGGTGTGAAAAGTTTCTGAAAATACCTTCCCTGTTAACGATTACAAATAATTAAAATTTAATGTTAAGTAAAATCAGGTAAGTCACATCCAGTTTGTTTTGCAGTAATTGAAAATAATTACTTGTAAACTTCTATTATCTGATATGAAAAATGTATAATATATCTACCCACAGAATTAAGATAAAGAACACTTACAAGGGAAATACCGAATTATAAGTATAATATCATAATGTAAAGATGTTTGTATTTTCACTACTGTGCGTATGTAGTTGAAGGTAAACAGTTTTTTTCAATATTATCCTATCATATCAAGTTTTGATCAGATTTACGAATGAAAAGTAATATTTTAGGTTTTATAAGGAAAATATATTATTTAGCGTTTGAATGGCATCAAAATCAGATTGGAAAATTTGGCGTTTTAAAAATACCCGTTTTCTTTATTGCCTAAATTTTTCTGTAATGCTATAGGGTGTTCTAATTTTATTGTTGGTAACTGTAGGGGTACGTTCCGCAGCGAAAATTAAGAGACCCGTATTTTTTTTTCGCTAATTTCGATTTTTAATGATCGTACTAGCCCCAAAAGGTGGCCCCTAAATGTAGTTTTTTGTGAATACTCAAGGACACCCTTAGACGGTTTTTATTAAATTTGGTTGCATACTAATCAAGTGAATTTACATGTATGCCTAACGATAATTTCATACATTCGCTAGAGGGCGCCAGTTACGGGTAGATGCCCTTTTTTTCTACAGTAACTTGTTAATAAATGATATTTTTAAACTTTTTATGGTAGAATAAGATGCAGAATTTGATTCTGTACACAGTTGTTCTGGTGTTTTTCTTGTACGGCACGCCGTTTATGAAATGTTGAGTTTCATTTGGTACTGCGGTATCAACCAAACTCACGGAAACGACGATAGGTATCACTAATAACCTGGGCGCTGGGAATGGTTGTTTAGGAAACGTCTTCGATATGCTTGCACTGCAGCTGCAAAATTACCGTCACAAAATCTAAGTAAAATATTCAATATTCGTAAATTTTCTTGGCATAGCCACTATACAAAAAAAAACAACACTAAACAGCAACTACTATAGTAAACACCATTAAGAAAGAAACAATTTGATAGTCGATACATCAACAAATGAATAAAAATCATAGGACAGCCAGTAACTTTCTTCAAATTAAATATTACAGGCGACGCAGTTTCTTACAAAAATTGGAACGGTGTGCTGTACAAAACACAACAACAACTTTTTTACAGAAGCACATTCTGCATCCGACTTTGCCATAAAATTTAGACAAAAAAGTGTAAAAAAACTAAAGGCATGTGCCTGTCACTGGCACCCTCTAGCGATATATAACTATCGTTTGGCATACATGTAAATACACTTGGGTAGTATGCATACCAAATTTCGTCTAAATCGGCCAAGGAGCTACCTTTTGGGGCCAGTACGGCTATTAAAACTCGAAATTAAGGAAAATAAAAAAATATAGGTCTTAATTTTCGGTGCGGAACGTACCGCTAAACTAACTTACCAACAATAAAATTAGAACACCTTGTATATAACTAAAGGTCGGATTTATATTCACTATTCATGTGCAGGCAAAATATGCACTTAAATAGTTAAAATATGCATTTCAACCAAACAATATGCGGAGAAAAGTGCATTTGTTTATTTAAAAAAAAAGAATTAGGTAAAATACGATATAAAGTAAACTATTTTGTAGGGAATATTTAAAGGTTAGCATTGGATGGCTGAATTTTAATTGCGACAAGATATTTTTCTGAACTATTTGTGGTGTAAAATTGTACTTCCTGCCGGAATGCCTGTTTGTGGAGAACCATCGCATAGTTATACTTTGCCAACTCTTTTGCGCTTATTTTACAATCACTTGATTCAAAGCCACATCTTGTCACAGGAAAGCCAAGCTTTTTTGTGACAACACTGTATAATTTGTCGTATACTTTAGCAATCGCACCTAGTGCATTTTGGACAGAAATTGTTCAACGTTTACAGCTAGTCTTAGAAATATTTAAGAGCCATGAACCGTAAAAAATCCGAAGTTAACTGGCAGAAAATGCAGGGTTGCCACTATTTAAATCGAGATTAATGTTTTTAATTTTAATCGGGGTTTTTAATTGAAAGCAAGCGGCCGTAGAGTAGCGGTTACAGCGTTGAACTGCTATGCTTGGGGTCTGGTTTTCAAATTCCAGTACCGGAACATCGGATTTTTAACGGCCGTTCTCCCTTTTAAGGCAACGCCAAACCAACGAGGTATTCTGTCAAGAAAATTTTGTCTGGAGGAGACGTGCTTGTACTTCCTGCGGTTCGGAACCCGCGTCAAACAGTAGGTCCCTTATGTCTGTGTGATTCATTAAGCACCTCAAGAATAGGAGAAAAAGTTACCACGCTCTTTCGTGAGCAAAGGACTCTAAAGGAGAAGGCATTTTTAATTCAAATTTCTCGATTCTCAAAAGTTTCCACTTTGTAACGTATTTTCAACACCGCCTAATAGTTTTTTATAAAATATTCTGAACTACAATTATTTGAATATAACTAAATATAAACTTAGATATACCTACATAAATATCGTTTAAAGTATTTACAACTCTCTATATACAAATCTATTACGATAAAAGGAAACGTTATAGAAATGAAAAAAAATTAAACCTTAAGTAAAGTAAGGATCACGCTTTACATTTTTAATCAGGGAAAAAATTATTTACTTATTTATTCAAAAATTCAAAAAATTAATGAAGAATCGTACAAATGCATACAAATCCGGCCTTTAGTTATAATATAATGACGCGTAGATGTGGTTAGTTAATAATTAGTGGAAATTATGTATAACAATTTAATTTGCACCCAACAAGTTTGATTTCAATAAGAGTAATTAAAATTTTCCATAGCTACAACACTTTGTGATATAGGAAAACTTTAATATTTCTGGAAATTAGATAAGGAAATTTGATAAAAAAATTTGTATCGCATTAATGTCTTGTAATCGATTTACAAATTTATCAGAAAAAAACGATAAGGATAATTGTGCTCTTTTACCCAATTCAACAAGGTGACTTACTTGATCAATACCAGACGTTTTTTAATCATCTTAGTGTTTTGTCAGAAGTTAAGGTAAAAATCTAAATATGGTTTGGGGTTATGTAGGTAATTAATTATTTTGAAAAAAATATTAATCAGTTTTAGTTATTCCACTGCCAAAAACTAAGTTTTTATGGTGACGAACGTAACATGCACTAATTTCGCTATGGTATAACAAATTTTTGAATCTTTTTGTGAATTTTAGTTTAGAAGCAATTTTTTATGTAAGACACATTTTTTATATTTTAACAAGAGGTTTTGAAGTAACTTAAGATTTTTTGATATGAAGAGGAACAAATTAAGTGTGTTGGTTATAGTTGAGATTGTCAGCACTACATTGCCCTTGTAACAAGTAACAATAAGCAATAGTCAACAATTATTAACGGGAGGCTGAAACACAAAACGAATGTAAAATAATAGAAAGTAGGTCATGCAAAAAGCAAATGGCCAATATAATGTTTCAATATTATTTCAAGCTATTTTCGTATCATGTGCAAACTTGGGGTATACTCGCGAGTGTGGTTTGATAACACGTATTTGCATTTTAATGTCGGTACATTATGCACACGGGAATACGAACTGTAATAACTTCACACCAGGGAGGATGCATACGTGTTTACGGCCCATATGTATAATGGGCTTTATTTTCATTTAAGTGATCTAATCATAGTGTTTGTTTCATGGTTTTGTAAGTAATTACCTTTTTGCTTACATCCTGTTCAAAATAGTACTTTGGGACTAGTACTGGACTATTATATTCGTTTAGTTCGTTGCTATTTCTTCCTTATAGGTTTTGTATGTATGAAATAATTTATATAATTTTGTATGTTTATAATAGACAATCCTAACCGATTCTTAGAGATATGATTACTAATAATCAAAGACCGGACTTTTAGTTCCAGAACAGCGAAAAATTTCGTTAAAATTCAGTAGGAAACAGAGTGAGCGAGCGTACTCAAAACCTCTGACCATGCATATTCTACGCTTATCAACTCTGTTATCAAATAGCTCGATATAATAAACCAGCTGGCCATATGAATAATACGTATCTAAACAAGCTCCATAAGGTCAAACATGTGGGCGTGCTGATATTTCAAGCCCGTGAATAACTTGTTTAAAATTGCATATATGCGCCAACTATATATTTAAAGGAATTATGCCACGATTTATTATTAATTGATTGTTCCATAATTTAAATACTACACTAGAAATTCGGACACTGCCAATCAGTAATCATAAAACAATTAATATTTATTAGATAGACGTAACTAAAACTTTAGCACCTGCATACGTATGTATATTAATAATCTGCACTGCAATTTTAATTTGCTGTAAGTACAAGTTTATATATTGTGTGCGTCAAGTTGATAAATTACTTCAGGTTATAGGATTTGAAGTAGCACGGAGTTTGCACGATATAGGAGCTTACGCTGTCAGAATGAAACTATGTGAATTAATCTTATAGCAGGAAGTTCATTTCTTTTCTCACTTTCTTCTTATTTTTTAAGGGGTTTATTGCATTTTCTTTAACGGTCTTAATTATACTTATATTTTAACTTAATTTCCTTAAATAATTAAGCGTTCATTAATCTTTCCGGATTGCTATCTAATTAGTGGCTTCTTGCTTTTTAAGAATTTAATAATATCTCCTGAAGTATTTGCGTCTTTTAGATAAATTATGATAGGAATTAGGAAACAGCCACTGGAAATGCCATTAAAAATTAAGAAAGTGACCCTAATTACATAAAGCTGCTAGCGCCTTTGAAAATTATGAATTCTCCACGTTCTCCGCGAATTTGCTTCCCACGCGTTTAAATGCGCCGTGAATTATAGGTAGACATAAAGAGAGCAAACAAGAAGTAATAAGTAAAATTTGCCTTGCGAATTATTTAACGCTCTTGGAATTTAATTTTGGTTGACGTGAAAAGTCATTTTGCCGTTTAGTTTACGGTTTGTGCTGCCGGTTTTGCTTTGCATTTTTTGACAGTCCTGCTTAAATTAAAGCAACGCGTTTTATGACCATTAAAACTATTTTATGTTTATATTTTGTGTTCTTTTACCTTCCTCGCTATACGGAGGAGTGCAGCTAGAGGCAGGTATTGAATTTCATTCAAAATTTCGTAAGTTGAGATTTTGGCGAAAGTGCACTTTTAGGGTTTGAGATTACCAAAAGAACAGGTTAAGAACAGACGACTTAACGCAGAAAACTTAAAGTTGGTTTAATAGATTGGCAACCACACTGCATTTGGGATGAAACCAGGTTGGTGCGCCAAACCAATGGAAAGGTGGGAAGGCTTGCTATACTGCAACAAAGACGGGCTCGAAAATTAAGCTCAGATTCGTATTCTACGGATGCCAAATTGACCTGCGCAATCGCAATCTTTCTAGCACCCTATCTATTTTTTGTTTTTTACATTTAGGAATTTTTCAAAAGCGGTATGGCCATGTTAGTTTTGAGGAAAGGCCCATATGTTTCCTTTAGGTCGTTTTCCTCAACAATTTTCTTTGAGAAATTAAAAAAATATTTTTTTTCTAGAATAATCAGTTATCCCCTTTTAGCAGATAAGCATTGTTTCTAATTACAAAATTTCAGATATCATGTCACCAGATAACTCGTTAAAAAACTAAGAGTGCTTTACTTCAATATATACGTACTCGAAAAAGAAGCGCAGATTCGTATTCTACGCATATCGAATAGCATATCTCCGCAAAAGCGATCTTCCTACCACCCCACGGTCATTCTTGATTTTGTGTTTTTACTTTCCTATACTTCTACTGAAGTAAGGAAAGTTATGATTTCATGCAAATTTTGGAATTTCAGATTTTAACGGAAATACGCGTTTTGGGGTCTAAGGAACCTAAAAAAGTGTTTTTTTTTAAATGTCTGTCCGTGGGTGGGTGCGTAGGCGCGTTCGTTTCCTTATATCTCCGGAATCCTTTGACCGATTTTTATAAGATTTGGTGTGTGGAAGTTGTTTAGTTGCAGGTAGTTCTTTGTAAAGTCGTTAATCGGAACCGTAAACGGAAATTAGACCAGTTTTTTTGGTATAGATTTTTTTCTTAACTTTTTTTTGAAATTTTAAATGCATAGCGTTGTAGTGCATCTGAAGACAAATTAAATGCTTTTTTTCTAAATGCTGTATCTTCAAAATGAAGGCCGTTACGAATTTTTGAAAATTTTAATTTTAATGCCCGATTACTCAAAAACAAAATACCCAATCCAAAGAAATTATTATATTATTTGATAGCTCTTAATAAGTAATAATAATAATCAAGTCATATCTCAAGAACTGCCCACACCATTTTTTTTAACTTTTTGAGCCGATAGAGCTTGCAATAAACTACAAAATTTATTCTTTACTAATTTCCCAAATTTCACTCTGTATCACGTACACTGACGATGCTAGAACGAAATGACTGATTTTTCGAAAGTAAAATAGACAGAACACGCAATTAAGCAACCATTTCTGGGTGTGGGGGAGTCAACTAGCTTAGCAAGAGCTTAACTAATAACCGGACTTGTATTACCCTGAGGCTTCTAGACAAATTCATTAATAGGTTTTCAAGAATTCTCAGTAAATTGCAGTTAAGGTATAAACGTTAAAAAAACTCAGAAATTTCAAATTCTGGCAATAAAGCGAAAATAAGCTGTTTAGATCTGATTAGGCGCTAAACTTTCTTAGACAGTTTAGCGAAAACAAATAGCGCTCAAACTATTCAAGATAACGTGAAACACATTTGTAGCGAAGTCTCGTTCATGTGCCTAAAAAAAATAAAAATAGTTCTTTTTTCTTAAAATTGTGTCAATAGTAATTTACAGAACTTTTGGTTTGATTTATTCGAATTTTCGGAATTAAATTGCATCATTATACAACCACGATTGGCTTGTTAAGCTGCGTCCACAAAATCGAGTTGCTTTTTGAGAAAAAATAAAATTATCATTCCGCGTCCCCTTTTCCATTTTCGTTATCTGAAATCATAACTAAATTGTGCTACTACCCGGGTTTGAATCTGCGTGCCGACAAAGCTATCACGAACTGTGTATAACGAGCGTAGCATCTTCGTCGTTATGGCTGATATATCCTTTTATGGAGCCCATTTTAAACATGTTCTGGTCGTTTTGCAGTCGCATACAATGCAGTTTTTGGTAGCTCAAGTGCTATTCTTGGCAATTTTTGGGGGAAAATTGACCGCATTCTTTCGCGTGTGTTCTGCAGCATCTTGCACACACATAAACTGGTTCCACATCATTTATTTTTGTAATGGATGGATCGTGTGAATATGAGACTCCATGCAAAAAATAATTTTACACTTGTTATTATTTTTTATTTGTAAATAGCTTGAGGGTACCGAAACGCTTTTCGTATACGATTAAAAGCAAAAGGGTTTTTAAGTTGATTGCAGTTCACAGTATTATTAACTGCGTGCGCCCTCAGGATCCGCTTAAATATTTATGGGGCACCAGGCAGAGGTTAAATTGAAAGAGCTACCTTTTGAAGCAGTACAGTTTTGTTTTGTTGCAGCCAGATCTCGAATCGAATTAAAAATAGATCCTACTTACCACTTTAGCCTTTTTGCGTTTTATAAAGTGGATAAAAGCATTTCCCGATTTATGTGGCAGGTATAATTAGGCACTGAGTATTGTAGTTTTCAGTATTGTCAGTTGGAATAATTATATGAGTTAAACACGTATGCAGTTGCAAAATATACGAAACTGCTATGAACATGCACACTGCACAGTGATACGACACCAACCCTTGTATGGTGCACTATCTACTTTAACTATTAAGCAACCATTCAACTCGTGTGATCTAAATTAGAATCTAGGTTTCAGATTTAATGTTTATTTTTGTTTACGTTGTTTAAGAGGAAGTATTACTATTTAGCATTGTATGCTTTTATTTATACGTAGGTACCTTTTTTGTTAGGAATAAAAATTTATATATTGTTTTTGTTTTCAGGTAAGTCGAGGACAACCTGGTTTTTCGATATTTTTGATTGTGACTGACTTTCCAAGAGGATGGTGAGTGTTGAAGCAATGAATATATAAAATCGAAATTGCTATAGTAAATTCACTAAGGGGCGGATCGAGGATGAATGTTGGCCCGGGGGTTTTATCCGAACAGGCTCTTATAATTATATATTTTTTTAATTTAAGTACATATATATTTACAAAAGAAACAAACAGAACACATACTAATTATAAAATATCAGATTGATTAGTAATTGCAAATAAATTATTTATAAACAAAAAAATTTTATATTATTGTTATAATAATGATAATAAATGGACTAAATATTTTACAGGAACTTTATATATTTCAAATTTCTATTATGAGAATACAACTGCAGCATTGGAACTGCAGTTAGTAGTTAATTTTTTTTTAATTAATTAGCAGAGTTCTTAATTTTTGCCAAATAAGATTGCAAGTGTGGGGCAGAATAATGATTAACCCCCTAGATATTACTGTGTCCAAAATTTCTCTATTTTACTGATGAGCCATTTAGCTGGAATGGAATGTCCTGTTGTGCTCCGTGTACTAGGTAAAAGGGCAGTAATGTTCAAACTTAAAAAATCCAAAGATGCTAAAGGAAAAGTAGTGCTTTTTAACACCAACCAAATTGTAGCTTACCTAAAGCTCTGCGAGCCTACATTAAAACGTTCTGCAATTTCTACTATTTCTTTCTATCTGATTATTGCATTATTTTATAAATGTACAAGCAAACGTATTAAGACTACTAGACTGGCTGATTGTGTCTGCGCTGGACTAATTCGGCCCGATAAGCCGGGCCTCCCGTAAGTAAAACGGTGCTTTAAACGCTTGTTTGTTTATTTGCGGTCGCTTTGTTTTAGAACTATTCTGTTACTATTGTTTTAACTGTAGGTTAAATTTGATTATATGCTGGGTAATACATTTGCACCCACTTTTTGTTTGGTGCCCAATTGTTAATGTTACGCGGTGGTTGTTAAAAAGTAAAAATAAAAACTGTATGTAAAAGTTGTAATTTTTATGTTGTAATTTAAAATTTGATTTTTTATTTGAAAAATTATGGGTAGGCACTGCCTACCCTGCCTAATAGGACGGACCGCCACTGGTAACTTCATACACGGCGCTCGCTGCATCGAATGTTTCCTTCGCTGAGTCAGTCTGAATGAGAACTGCTCCTGGAAATAAAATCCGTGAAAAACTGAAAAAAGACCAGAAAAAAGCGAAAGAGAAGCCCGGAAAGAACATTCTCATACAAAAAAAGAAGAAAAATTCCCGTTGACGGAAAATATCATAGCTCCATGAAAAATTATGGGTAGGCACTGCCTACCGTGCCTAATAGGACGCACCGCCACTGACCCTGATAGCAGTTTTTAATTAGCATTTTATGAAAATTTCCAAAATTTTCTAATAATTTTTTCTTCGCAGTTTTTATGCGTTAAAAAATTCTCGTTTATTGTAATATTAATACTGTGTCTTCGAAGAGCCACTACAACAACAAATTTTGTTGCGATTGAGTCCACCAACTCGTTTTTGAGTAACAAGGCGTCACAAGTCAAAATTTTCTAAAAAAACTCGTTGCCATTTTAAAGTTAAAAGGTGCGCAAAAAAGCGTTCTATTTTGACGTCTTCTATCAGATTCCGTTTTCAGACTGTAGAAAATTCGTTTTTTTTTGCAATTGAAAAAGACCGTTTTTTAAAACACCCTATATAAGACTTTACTGAATAACCATTTATACCCAAAAAAACTTTGTTTAAAAAGAAATTGTTCAGTGAAAACCGCATATCTCTATCGCCTCTTAGTTCGGAGATATTTGCAGTTAAAATGGGTCAGTAACTTCTGGGACACCCGGTATTTAGTGGTATACATTTTAATAAGAGCACAAGTTTACACCAGAATATCATTGGACTTTTTAATCTTTAATGGAAATCGTTACTTAAAAACTTTCTGTATTCTACTTTTTTATGCTTATAAAATAATGTAAATTTACCATTCCGTTTTGATTTTACATGCTTCCAGTATAATGCTAATACATTTCTGATTAAGCTAAATTGCTCATGAGTGATAGTAGAATAAGATTCACAACGTAATTTTTAGTTGGAGCTATATTTAAAGGCGTTAATTTTTACCCGCCTTCCCAACTAGTAGTTGTTTAATCTGTAGTATCGTCTCTGCTTTTCTTTATATCAAGCAATCTTCTTCAAAACATACAAAAAATCTATTGTGTTCCAAAAAAACACTTTTTGGCCGTATTTTAGTTAGGTATAGTGCCTCAAGCGACTAAAGCCTGGGTTCTGCGCTCGATTTGCTGTGCTACCTCGTTGTACGGTACAACGTTATTCAAATATACTTTTGCAAATCAGTCACAATATCTAAAGCATGGGAAAGTCTAGAAGAAGTGCTTCGCTCATTTCTTTAACATGCATTACTTTGGGGTTGTCAGCTACTATTGCTATTATCTAACAAGAACAGGCGAACACAAACACCAAGGTGGATCCGCCGAAAATCACAGTTGACGAAGTAGAGCCAAAGCCGAAAAACTTAACCTCTTCTCCACCTCCCGCCCCATTTAGTATCTAACATTTGTTCATTTGCTCAAAAATTGCAGATTCTTTTTTAATAATATTAAAAATATTAACATTTGTAGATTTTTCTGTCATTTAATAACTTTTCAGTCTGACGTTGAAATCTGAAAACGTGAGGTAGGAATATTATTGAAATCACTATTCGTGAACATTAAGACTATCAAGAGAAATATTGCTTAGATACATAAGTTGAAATAGAAAAATGCAAATAAACCTGCGTCCCACAAGCACTTCATTATGAAGCTCCAGTCCACGGTCCACGTTTTTCTGCATTATTAAAATAATTATATTCGCCCTTAGGAATCCTCTTAGACGGTTGGTACTGGTCGCAGTTTCTTTGTTCTACTTCCTATAAGGTAATATCAGATGTCTTTAATGCTTGCAATCATAATCCTATTGTGGGTAACGTTATTCACGTCTTTGTTTCTTAGCCTAACGGTAAATGTTTTTTGATCTTCGAAGCGTTTACCTGAAAGCTAACGTGCATCCGCGGTCTTTAGAAAATTTGCGTCTTGAGGCTATCTCATCCCGGAACTGAAATCCGTCCAAAGAAACTATATTTGCGTTATCCTACACATCAGAATCTGTTTGCTTTTGCTATCACGGTTCTGATGCGGAATCAATACACCCTAATACTGTGGGATATTGCAAGCAAACATGGACTACGAACTGGTTTCCATAGGAAATTGCAGATTTCCTCCTGGAGGAACCTTTAATAACTTAATCCCCGAGCTCTGCTAGTCTCAGATAGGAAATCCAGCGGGAAATGACAGGTAATAGCTATCTGGTGGAAAAAGGATTTTCTTACGTGACGATAAATATTGGCTGTTACTTTAGATCCAATCACAGATAACGAATAGAAAGAGATTGAGAATAAAAAGGCACCTCCAGAAATAGAACGGGGCGGTGTTTATTTGAATAATATCGTCAAAGTAGATATCGCAATGTGATACTGATCGGATCGAAATGTTCTGCTTATTTTGTTGTATGTAAGGGTAGGTAACGTTTTCGTTCAAATTTGGTTTTCTAAATTGCTTTGGCAAATTTTCACGGAAAGTCGTGTTGAATAACTGAAGACAATTTAGAACGCAAAAATGCTCGTCATTTAATTTTATATTGAAAAATCACGTTACTATGCAGGACTCCCTCATTTTAGGCTTTAATTAATCCAAAGTAATTATTTTTAATTCTCAACGCCTATCGACAAAGCCTCATTAAAGGTTGGTTTTTGATTTTTTTTCTACCTTCATTACTATTATTAAAGAGTACGTGCCGCTACATCGCGCACGTACAATTCAATCACAAATTAATTCAATTATTACTCTGCAGTAAATAATTATTCTCAATTCATAGTTCATATATTTTAATTTAAATTCAATTAACTGTGTGCGAGTTTAAGTTTGCTCTTATAACACATACCCACTGACAACAAACAAAGCACAAACCTACATACACATCCAGGGTTCGTTTCAAATACTGACCGGAACTTTGGTAGGGTCTATCGAGAACAACAAATAAACCTATTTAATCTGATATGTTATATTGTGGCAAAAGTCTCCTTGGTAAATTACTATTGAAATAACGAGACTACATTCTTATCGTATAAACAGGTCAGTGATAAAGCAATGTATCGACCTACGGCTCAAAGAAGCTAGAGCATCAAAGATACCCTTGTTAGTTGGAAGCACGTAACCGGATATGTTCGTAACGAAAGCGCTACCGGAAGTCGAGCTATCTTATCAAAGTACACTAAATTCCATTCCCATTTTAATACATTCCACAGTATTCGTACTCTAACCAAGGTTAATAACAGAAAATGGAGAATTTTCTGATAGTGGTGGTAAACGTTTAATAGATCGTACCGTTATCATGTGTTTTAGACAGTAGTATGCTTTCATTTCGCTTTGGTATTCCGCTAAGCCGATTGATAAAGAAAATAAAATAAATTATCTTGTGATATTTTTAGATTGTGGTAGAAATTAAATATTATTTTTATTTTATTAGATCTTATAAAGGCCGAGTTAATCGGAGCCGCTTTTTTTATTGTTGGCATAATATGTAGTAGTAAAAATTATACGTACACATTTTCAATCTTCTGAAAAGAAGGCAGAATAATAATTGAAAGGCAAATGTTAATATGGCATAATTTAACATTTTAAATGTACTACAACTACATTGTGAGTTTTTAAAATTTGTATCTAAAGTTGCAATTAAAGCATTACATTTTCGATTGGTTTGATTTTACGCATCTTTACAGAAAAAAAGTTGCATCTCTGTATTGATATTATCATTTCAAAAAATCTGATTTCACGAAATTGCAGAGGACTCTGGAATACGTAAAAAATGAGAATTAGCCTTCAATTATAAAGATATTAGCAATAGTATTGCTTTTTAATAGACTCGAAATTACATGAATTTTGGTTATTGTATAATATTTGATTATACACATTATAAATACTTAATAATTATGCAAAAGTGCAGTTGAATGGAAACGACAGATTGGCACTTGGTACTGTAATTTAGTGTTTTCAAAAGATATCCATACATATATAAAAGCTCAAAGGGTATTTTTCTCCTGTTCCTCAAGCGGCTACCGCTTCACCAATTTGGACCATTTTGTTTTCAATGAAAGGTCTCTATCTTCAGATGGAACATGAAACATTTAAAAAAAATTTTATTCTACGTCGATTTTTCAATAATAAATATTTTAATTTATATATGAAAGTCTGTTAAACGCGCTTTACTTGAGGCGACATCTACACCAACGGCGCGTCTCCTCATGGAACTAATGCATCACGTGACAGCATTTAGCCGGCTCAGTCAACGCTCAGTCTGTCAGTGCATTGTGCGCTGGGGTAACACTACTTTAATTTTAAAGCTCCTGTTATGCTTTTGTTAAGCGAATCAACGTACATGTTTATAAAGGACTATGTCAGATATGCAGTAATGATTATTATGAACTCGCATACAGTAATGGCGGGATTACGCCCCTGATAACCCAGCTTGAGTCGAAACGATATGGGAACTGCACGTGAAATTTGAGTTTAGCATCATGATACTGTACTGATCTTAATGGAATTATATTTTAATTTGCCGATTTTTAAAATACTTTCCACTTTTCATAACTTTTTCCAGTAAAACGTATATTTCCTTGTACCTACGTGAGAGTATTTTCATTCTGGTTGTGTAAAGTAAAGGTTTCA
Organism: Ctenicera cuprea; assembly: GCA_958336395.1. Classification (NCBI taxonomy): domain Eukaryota; kingdom Metazoa; phylum Arthropoda; class Insecta; order Coleoptera; family Elateridae; genus Ctenicera; species Ctenicera cuprea. The sequence goes on along the minus strand of OY284487.1, from coordinate 26,576,435 downwards.
CTTCTTTAACAAATAAATAAGCAGGGGATTATGCACTAACTTCAATTCACTGTACGAACTAGGGATGCAGCGGGGAACACTTTTTGAAAAGGCCGGGTACCGGGTACCCGGCCTTGCTGAAACGCCGGTTACCGAGTTACCCGGGCCGGGTACCGATTTTGTTATGAAGTTTATTTACTTCTTTTACAAATAACTACGGTTTTATATTGTCGAGCATATAGGTGTATTTATGAAGTAAAACGTTTATTTAATTTGCGGTATTCAACATTTAAATAGTATTATTTATTAGCGATGGTGGCAACAAAAGATGAGACAATATCCAATTTTGGCTTGTCTAGCAAAAAAGTACCTTTCAGCACCTGCAAGCAGCGTCTATAGCGAAAGGCTTTTTTTTCAGAAGCGAGCAATGTTTTTAAAAAGAAAAGCAATAGGTTACTTCCAAAAAATGGAGAATCGTTAATAATCTTGCACCACGATTTGACCCTATTAAATTTTAATTATTAGTTTTATTACATCATGTTTGATATTTAATGATTTAATTATTTACGTTTATATACATATATGCTTATGCATAATAATTATTAATTACTATTGACAGTAAACCAAGATAATAGACAATACAGCGTTTATTTTTATTTAAAAAAATTTTTTTTTCATACCCGGTACCCGACCGGGTACTAGATCGCTACCCGGCCAAACCGGGTATCTGCCAAAATTGGCCGGGTACCGGGTAATAGTCGGGTACCCGCGGCATCCCTAATCCCGTTTGTTTGCCAAGACCAAATTTGGAATTAAAAAAAAAAGAAAAAAACATTGAGTGCGGTTGCTCCATGAAATATATCCCGAAAAAATTATAATCACAATATGGTATTACTTTAGATTCTTTTATGATAAAGAAACGAAGCTGTAATCTTTGTTTGGTGTTGTTGCTATGATCAAGAAAGCGCGTTTGGGTTACATAGTTTGCTATTATAATATTACGACCTACTTTCGAACGTTACTAGCTGAAAACACTGCTATTTTCTTGTTCGAAAACGGCGTGCTGCTGTTATCTCAGTTAAAAACGAACGTGATTGGCCGGTATTTTACGAACTGTAGATTCGCTATTTATAATAAGAGTGGAATAATCAATAATAAAAATATGTTCATGGAGTAATAACAGAGAAAGCATTAATGATTGTCATTTTTTCCGTTTGGTTGGTATGGCAAAGATTGAATTTTGATCGGTATACGAGTATTATTGATACTTACCAATTACTCAGACCACGACCACTTCAATTGCAAGACAAAACAGCTTTTTGATTCGAAATCAAGGAGATCGTCACTTAGATACAAAAAACTAAATGTAAAATCATTTTTGGTCACCCCGTATCGAATTTTTGAATTTTGGTTAGGTAGATTATGGCAAAGTCATAGATTTTAATTCTTGTTGGTTAGTGGGAACGTTTAATATCGTTTTGGTGTGTAGAAGTTACTCTCAAATTTTGGTTTAAACAATTTAAACATTTTAAGGCAACGCGCAAAGCCTCGCGGTAACTCGATTCTTCAGCAAAAGTGAATAATTTTAAAAGCCGTTGAGTTTGCTTGTTTGTGGTATTTTTTACTACGAACGGAAATATTTTATCTTAAGAAATTCCAATTTTTTAGTTTTATCGCTCGTATCTAGTAAGACATGTATATTTTGGTAAAAACAAAATCACCAGAACATTGCTACCGCAATTAGGCGACATTCATCTAGTTTAATCATTGTCGTATCTCTTATAGTTTTTTTTTTATTTAATGCAAATTTACAAGCTGCTCCAAGGAGCTATAAGTAAATGGGTTGAAAGTTAAAGCTTGAGAGGAGACGCTGTCCACTGACAGCACTCCAGTGAGTAATAATACAGATTATTATAATGTGCTAATTCAGTTAACGTCAGTTGGCCATCTTCGTTTTAGTCGTCTTCTGATTTCGGGAGGGTCTCTCAGCTGACTGACTTGTTCATTTGGGTGTCCTGCAATTCGGTCTAAGTAGTTGGTGGTGAGTCTGCGAATTTCTTCCTGTACTAGTGGGATGCCTGAGTCATCGTGTAATGTTTTGTTACTGACATACCATGGGGCGTCGAATATCATCCTTAGGACTTTAGATTGGACTCTTTGTAGTATTTTGTATTTGAGGGCTTCGCGCATCCCCACAGCTGGACACCATACGTCCAGATCGGTTTTAGTATAGATTTATACAATAATAATTTATTTTCTGTTGCAAGTTTCGATTTGCGTCCGAGGAGCCATTGCATTTGTTTCAGTTTCAGGTTGATCTGAGTTTTTTTTGCTGTTATGTGTTTCTTCCAGGTGAGTCTTCTATCCATTGTCAGTCCTAGGTATTGTACTTGGTTTGTAACTGGCAATTGGGTATTGTTTATTGATACTGGCGGGCAGTCCGTTGGTTTATATGTAAAGGTGACTTGAGCTGATTTGGCTTGATTGACTTGGACTCGCCAGGTGTGAATCCAATCTTGAAACTGGTTAAGGTGTATTTGTAACTTTTCGGTAGCAATTTGTGGATCTTTATCTACAGCGACGATTGCTGTATCATCAGCAAATGTGGCGATGGTGGTATTGTTTGTGATGGGGATATCGGCCGTGAAGATGAGATAAAGAAGAGGTCCCAAAACACTTCCTTGGGGAACACCTGATTTAATTTGATGGTATGAGGAAGTTTCGAGATTATATTTAGTTTGGAAGTATCGATCGCTTAGGTAAGATTTAAGTAGGATGTAATAAGGGGTTGGAAGTTTGCGCTTGAGTTTGTATAGGATGCCGTCATGCCAAACCTGATCGAACGCCTGTTGTATATCCAGGAACGCAGCTGTACAGAGTTTCTTTTCTTCTAGACTTGTGAGAATGGTGTTAACGATTCTATGGCTTTGCTGAATGGTGGAATGATGTTCGCGAAAGCCAAACTGATGGGAGGGTATTATTTCATCCAGGTTAACGTCTTTGGTAAGTCTTTTTAGCAACAGTCGCTCAAATATTTTAGACATGATTGGTAAAAGACTTATAGGCGGAAACCGAATAGATAAAATCGAATATAATAGGCTCACAAGACAATTAAAATCAGCTTTGCAAAACATTCGCAACACTGAATTCGAGCCGTATATCACCAACCTCTCAAAGGAGGACCACTCCATTTGGAAAGCAACCAAGAAGTTCAAGAGACCCATTACCCACATTCCCCCTATAAGGAAAGAAGATGATAGTTGGGCGAAAACTGATAAGGAGAAAGCCAGTATCTTCGCAAAACATCTTGCCAACGTTTTCAGCATACCAACACCACAAGGAAATAATAACAATGATGATACGATAACACGCTACCTCGTTAGTCCATGCCCAATGACTCTACCAATCAACTCCTACTCTCCATCAGAAGTTAAACAGGAGATCACAAGATGCTGTAATTACAAAGCGCTCGGATTTGACTTGATCACCGGCCAAATACTCAAAAAGTTGCCTAGGAAAGCTCTCGTAATGTTGACCACAATATACAATAGTACGCCAAGATTGGCCTACTTCCCAATGACTTGGAAATTCGCCCAAATCATTTTAATTCCCAAACTAGGCAAACCGCAAAATCTCTTATAGTTGCCTCCATACTGTGCAAGTTATTTTGGGCACCCTGTATGTAATTAGTATTATCTTGTATCTATCTTAGAGAAATTCTGATAACTTTATAAAATACTTTTGCCGTATTGAATCTGCCATTTTGACTTTTGTAAGTTAGATCCTGGATTCCTTAATTAGTAACTCCGAAATACCAATTTGTATATAATTCAGATTACTTTATGAAGTATAGATTTTATTTATTAAAAATAAGAACGTTCCTAAGATATGGTTACATAATAGTCAGATTAAACTGTATTGAATAATTAAATTATTAATAAATCAATATAAACTTCAGCGAAGTAAAGCTAGAATAGAACTTATTAATAAATTAAATTACGCACAGACACGAAAGAAGAAATAAAGCCATAAGGAAATATTCTTCACCAACAAATACTTGTTCGCATAATACAACAAACGTAAAAATAACAAACGTATTAAAATCTAAACAATGCGTCAGTGCAGCCGCTAGAATAACCAGATAAGCATTAACTTTGATAGGCCAGTAATGTGGCGCGGGATTAATGTCCGTCTCCCATTTCTGTTCTAGGCGTTCACAAGGTACTCCTACCGGCCGCCCCTAAAGAAGTTTTACTTCAAAATTTATGTGGATGCTGTTTGATAGTCACCCCCTTCAGGGGACCGTCGCTCCGTAAGTAATCAGTTTACGACATACGTTCATGGGACATTTTACTGTTAAAATGAACTAAGAAATCCCGTCCGAAGTTTGTCGCTGTAATTTTGCTGCAATTTCTATTTATTTATCGTTGACCTATTTCTGCTGATACGGCTTATCATCAACGTCAGAGGGTAGACTATTATACGTGACACTTTGCCGAACCTCTGTCGTATACACAGTAAAGATTTTGAACATGCAAACATCTATGACACTGACACGCAACCTACAGTTTTACATCGAAAGACACATTGACAAATTAGTACATCTACGCAATACATTTGAACAACTTCATCGAGCAATCGAACCCTGATATTACAGGCTCAACGGCGAAGGTGGTTAGCGGAATCTTTTAAGGGTACATTTTCATAAACTACTGTAATAATTCATTTTAAGTTTTAGCATTGCGTTGACTATTGCAATGGTTTTTGGTTTTTCCAGTTTTTAGTTTTTAAATTGTCGTCTCAAAATCCACCCTCATTTTATTTAGTCGCCTCCCCGATATTTTCATGATTATTGTTTATTATTTCTTGTCATAAGTAAGGCTCATTAAATATTGGGTATACTTTACGGTGATATAGCAGTTGAGCAGAAAGTAAATTTACATTTTAATAAACGAAACTTTGCGTTTTTGGTTTTACTTTAATTTTCCCTCTACTCCATTTTACAATTTAGCGTGACATTTAGCCGTATTTGTGGGCCAAACAAGTAAGTTATCGTAACGACCAAGAACTTAACCTTATATAACGATCTTTGCTGCACATGAAGAGCTTTTGGAAAATGAAAGTAGAAAGCGGTACTTAAAAGCGCCAATTTACTTTTTCACTTGAAAAGATGACATTTGTGCGTGTTTGATCCTTAATTACAGAAATTTACTAGGTGAATTAATTAGCATGTCGGGCCCCCCATTTTTCATTATAATGCGTCCTTAGAGTAGATAAATGGCATGATAAATTGATTACATAAACGTCCACTTCACTACCAGGAGGAGCCGCATTTCGGCGTGCACGTTTTTGTATAATTTACGTAACTCGAAGATAATATATGGCCATCGGAAGTTCTGTAGTGTACGTGATGGTAGTATCCGGTTGGCGAAATTTTGAGGGTTCAGCAAACTTTTTGTTGCAAAGTCGATGACCAAATTGCTCCTTTGCCATTTGGCTCACGTTGCTTCCGTTTGTACTCGCCATTCGTTCTGAATTGGATGTTTGTTTTTCATCGTTGTTTTGTTAGAGTAAATTGTAAATAACAGGTAGTAAATTGAGCGTGGGTACACCTTTATTACAGGCAATAGTATAAAGCTGATAACATCTTATGCAGGGGCGTTAAAATAAAAGTTGTCGCTTTTCTTCAACGATTTTCAACAAAAATGCAAAAACTGCATTTATTATTTGTTTGAAAGGTATTAGCAGACTTTTCATTAAAACAACGTCTTCACCTTCTAAACATTACTTCATTACTTAATTCACTTGAAATGTTATTTAAACTTTGTACAAAATCGATCTAAAATTAGTTTATTAAAGCATGCTGTTGTTGGTCATTTCCTGCAACAACTCGTACTAATGGTAAATTTCAGTTAATTAAAATTGATTTATGTTAATTATTGTCAGCTGTAAAGTAGGTCGTATTAGTTTGTTAAAGCCATTATATTCATTAGGGTTCTTTATGTTCAAAAATGCAGCAAAAAGGAAGAATACTTCCTTCTTTCGCCTTTCCCATATATTGTACCTTTATGAACTGTTGTAACAGGAGGTGTTTGGTGTTGCTTAAATACTAATTTATGTTTTAACCAGTGTTGTATAAGATGCATTTATTTTAATATCTACATACAGATACCCCATAAAAAACGTACCTGCGGATACATTTTTGGACCTATCTAGATATGCATGCGATAAAAAAATGTATCTAGATAAACCTAGATGTTCGAAGCAAAATTTGTTTGAGGCCAAGTTCATAAAAGGGTCCACTAGACCAGACACAGTAATGCAGTGGCGAGGCAGTTCGCGGTTGTCTCGCTTAAATGATTAAAATTTGCGTGGCACAGAAGGAATACCTCATGGCATGGCTTATTTAAAGACAAAATTGGGTATTGCAACACCAGAATTCAAACAGAAATTTTGCGGCGGTTTATTCGCACAACTCTAACAGGAGCCTACGAGGATGATTCTCGTGACTAGAAGCTAAAGCTCGATCTGGTGATCGGACGCTGAAGCTCGTTGTAGTGGTTTTAACCAAATTATAACATAGTTAAGTTAATTGCTATGGTCCGTTCTCCGTGAAACACTCTGTATTATTTTATAAGGCGTTTATTTTACACCATGAAAAGATTTAGCTGCAAATAGTTGTTACGGTTTAATTTTTAGCTAATTTTACTCCTGGTAGTTAGGTGACCCGTTGTACATCTTTCATTATTTTGGTGGATTATTTTATTAATTTTCGATTTTCTAGTGTGGGTTTTGGGTTTTCCCCGCTTTATTTTGTAGTTTTTGAGTTCCTGATTTTGTCAGGCATACTTGGAAAGTTTTTGGTAATCAGTTTTTACTGCCACTTTGATTTTGATTCTTGAAGTGTTCAGTTTGAATTGTTGAAATTATGAAATTTTTTAAAAGTTTTTATTAATGATAGAGTTTTGATGGAACAATTCAGATTCGATACATTTATAAGACAAGATAATGTTGTAGATTTAGATTATTGGTAAATCTTGTCTCGGATACCTTTTTGAGATTTGTAAACTTCGAACTGGCCTCTTGAATCTTAAATTCCTGTAATTTAAAGTTTGATTATTGTATAATGTTTGAAGTTATTAAGCCTTGAACTCTATTTTATTAGTTTGATAACTTGCGATTTGCATTGTTTAAATAACTATTGTTCACGCTGTGTGCCTGTGTTAGTTAACTTCAAGCCATTTTAAGTTTCAAAAGAAAGTTTATTGTGGTTATATGAAGCCATTTTGTTCTACATTTGACATTGTTAGCAAATTTGTAATAGTTACGTGATAGCGTACGTAACTGACGTAATTTACAGCGTACATTTATGTATTATCAATGTACATAATTTTTACGTTATCAATACAATACGAATCTCTTATCGAAACGTATTTAAAATTTGTAATTTATATTTATTTGACTGTTGAGATATTTTTTTCTTAAGGCAGTTACAAGACTTGCAAACGATTTGATATATTTATTAACGTATTAATACAGTGTTGTAGGCATTATTTTTTTATGATCTCATACAAAACATTGGTGTATATAAGCGACAAGTTTTGATATTATTCAGTTAAACTGAGTATCGAAATACATTTTTACGCTTTCCTAGTACTTTACTGTTTAGGTAAAAACAAATATATTTGATTATTTGGTTTTTAATTACATGGTGCTTGGATATATATCTGATGATAGAGTTTAACGTTACTATTATTTTTACGCTGCATTATTGACATTGTTTTTTTGCATTTCTATGTTGCATAATCTATATAATCTTTAATTATTTAATTGATTTTGATTACATTTATTCGGCAATAATTTTATTATTTTTGTTTGATTTGGCTACAGAATTTTTATGTTGTGCTTTTGGATTTTATTTGTCACGTATTAGTTGCGTTTGCAATCTATTGGCTTATCTAATAAATCTCTTAATGCTGTTTGTTATTGTCTGTCTGATGAAATTAATTACTTCATGCAGATCCGGTGAAGTTGTAGGAATTGGGTTATTACTAGGATGTTGGCTTCCATTTTGAAATTTATTTGTCATTTTTTTATGGTGCAATTTTATCAACGAGACTCACCCCATTGGCTCAAGCAGCCGAATGACCCTTGTTATTGTTAGCTTCAGGGGACCAATAAAAAAACCTAAGGATAATATCCTTAAGTTTTTGTAGAAAATATATCATTCACTATGAATTGGTTGTGTGGAAATTTTTACACGCCAATAGTTTTTTTCTATTATCGTAGCATTCAAAAAGCGGCATTGTTAAATTTTGCTGATAATTTCTGGAGTGTAGGTTTTAAATAGATCCACTAAATATACAAGCAGAAACCCCGAATGCAATTATATAAACCTTTCGTAATCCTTAATGATTCTGCAAGTCTCTAAGCACGTACCATGTCGATAATACACTAACCAAGGAAAGCGAATGATGCAGCACTATGTTGCACCCTAACCTAACGGTATTTTAGTTTTTACTTATTTTGATCGACGGGTTAAATTTATCAAGCGCTTCGTAGGTTGCGGAAAATGATATCCGTCAGCTTGCTTGCTTCATATGCTACCGTTTCCGAGTGTATTCATCAAAAGTAAGTTTTTGAAGAGGTGCTTATTACGATGTATAGCGAAAAATTGTCATCGATAGAATTGCTGCTGCGTTAATGAAGCACGTGACGAACTTGGCTTACAGCATCTTTATTGAAATCACGAATATATATTAAATTCTGCGTCACTTTATTATAATTGAGCCCGCTTGCGATTCGTAATGCTTACATCATTTCTAGTTGGTTTATTAAGTGGGTTAAGCGCATTATGAGTTTTAATACCTGGTTATTTCCGTTCAATAATATTATGTTGATAAGCTTATCTATTAATAGTAGGTATGTATAAACTTCTCTTATTGAAAACATTGTAAGTACTTAACTAATACATTTGTTTGCTGCTTAGAAGTAGTAACAAGTATTAGATAAATATTTAGTTTTCCTCAATTAATGTTGAGAAACAAATTCTGATAAAAATTAACGTAAGGCAACCACTTCAGTAACATTTTATATACTACTTAATTGTATTAATGTTTGTTTATCCTTTTTTAAAGACGGAATTAAATCTCAGTAAAACGTTTTCCAATTTTATTGCAGCAATAATAAGTTCGTAAATGTAAACTAATAGTGGACATTTATTTTGTTAAAACCTACATCACCCACACTTTTGCTGTAATACTAAAATAAATGTGCGACTGTAAATTACAATTATTACACTTGTTATACTCATGAAAGTGTTATATCACTGTTTCAGTGAGAGGTGTTGAGAAACCAGTTTAATTTGTCACTGAAATTATTTACTTGTTGTATTTTTGTGATAACGTGTCCGGTCCTTGTGCTATAACTTATAAAGTTGCTTCTAAATGCATGCCTGCTTAAGTCAATAACCCAAAGAGTCTCAGTGTATACATAGAATAATTTAATGTAAGTTGTATATTAATTTTCAGTATTTTATTAATTTCAAAATAAGTTCGTGGCGTAATAACTGAATTTCATGGAATTTCCCCTAATAAAAAGGTGAACACTTCTCTGCTTGTTAAGGGACGGGTGCTTCGCATGCATATTGTTCAATGTCAAAGCACTCGTCATCTTTTTGTCAAAAGTACAGGTACAATTGCATCCCCATTCGGTATATTACTGTCGATAATTTAGAAAAGGACGTGCAATTTTGGAATTGATAACACGGCTATCTTCGTTTTTATGAGAATTACAGAGTCGGTTAAGTTAGCAAAGTTAAAGCAAAATTTCGAGGAGTATCTAATGCCATGTTTAAACTTTACCTACGTCGTCAACTTTTTGAAAGATTCTCAAAAAACTAAAATGGGCGAATTTTTTAATGTTAAATACTTCCATAACATTTCCGCTAGAACAAAAATTAAAATGTGTTTTGTAGAAACTTCTACGCAGAATTTAGCATGTGTACCCTCTGCACGTTAGTGCAATAAGTTCAGTTGCAAAGCTATACAGGGTGTTCCGAAACTCGCGGACACTGACTACGGGATGGTATTACTACCATAAAAACTGAGCAAAAAGTTCCTCTACGATTTTTCGATTCGGCCAATAGTTTTGGCGTTATTAAAGTTTTGAAAACAATTAAAAAGAAAAACGTTCAAACTCAAATGTAAGTGTTTGAACCAGTACTGAAAATAAATCCATGATACATTACAACAACAAGAGATTGTTCAGAACGATAATTCACAAATTGAAACAATACAAATGTTGTTTAAAGTGTCTAAAAAACTCAAATTTACGTGTTCAATTAAGCAGTGGCGTTAACGTTATTGGCTGTTGAAAACAACACGTCATTATTTATTTGTTTCATAGTTCGTTATTTGTTTGATTTTAATTCTTAAGCCTGTGCATGTTTATTCTTTTAAATGACAAAACTTGATATAATGAAGCGAATAGGGTACAATATAATAGCGCAATTCCCCTTTCCAATAAAACTTGTTACTACACAATATTGTATTTTCATCAGGATGGACAATAACGGAATTTTCCAAAACTTCTAAAAGTTGTTACCAAGAAAAATTTGCGTGTATTGTTTTTTTAGCATTCTAAGGATGCAATCGTGTGTCGTAACTAATTCTGAATGTTTTATAGAAGATCTAAGAAAAGATGAAAGTATAACTCTTTATAACCAGTTATACTGCTAAGATACTCTGCAAGACATTTTATAAGGCAAATCCACTATAACTTTAACTTTACTACTTTGGAATGAAAAGTTATATCCTCCACTGCGGCTATGATTAAATCTTCCGAAATAGAAGCGCAGTCATGCTTCGCTTAGGTTGTTTCCACACTAGAATTTAAAATTCCATTATAGTAAATAAACAGTACTTAATGGAGCTTTACAGCTGCATGTTTAATACTCTTGGTATATTTTGCTCAAATATGCTTCGAATGGGGTTTAAATCGTTTTTATTGTCGAACGTGACTTTATTATCATAACATTTTTAGCTTGAAATATTTAAAAGTGACTGTTTAAATATTTTGTGTCAATTTAATTAAGTTTGGATAAATCTGCATATATTTTGCGGTATACGCTTGGTATATTTTGTTGTAAAATGCTTCGAATGGGTTTAAGTCTTTTTTATTATCAAATGTGACTTTATTTTCATAACCTTTTAAGCGTGAAATATTTAAAAGTGACTGTTTAAATATTTTGTGTCAATTTAATTAAGTTTGGATGCATCTGCATATATTTTGCGGTATACGCTTGGTATATTTTGTTGTAAAATGCTTCGAATGGGTTTAAGTCTTTTTTATTATCAAATGTGACTTTATTTTCATAACCTTTTAAGCGTGAAATATTTAAAAGTGACTGTTTAAATATTTTGTGTCAATTTAATTAAGTTTGGATGCATCTGCATATATTTTGCGGTATATATATATATATATATATATATATATATATATATATATATATATATATATATATATATATATTTTCTATACAAGTCGAGATCATTTTATTATATATAATGTATAAGTCGAGATCCGTTTTGCAAGTCGAGATCCGATTTCGGACCTCGACTTGAATTTGTGTGTATATCGGGTTCTTTGACCTTATCAGTATGGTAGGAGTCTAAATTTAGATTTTTTGCTGGACCTCATTTTGCCGGTTTTTATCAATTTATATACAGAAATAGTTCCAAGTAGCTCGCTGAAGGGGGCGCTTAAGTGCCTGGTTTGTATATAATCACAATAGATATGCTATGGTTAATCTGAGATCCTGCATTGTCGGCAACGTCGCGGATCTCAACTTTGTTAAATTGTATTTATATATTATTCGTTTATTTACATTTATTTAATATATTGTGTATACTGTGTCCCTTTTAACGTTATAACATTTTAACTCAATATATCAGCCGAACTATAAGACATAGAAGACTGATTCGATCGGAAGGTTATAGGGTTTTCTTCAAAGTTTTGTTTAACCTATTGTATGTGAAAACGAAAAGCAAGTGAATGAAAATATCAGTTAGGCTAAAGATGGGTAACAAACAAAATTGAATTTATCCAAAATATGTTTTTATTCAGAGAATTAGTTATATCACAATTAATAAATGAAGAGGCGGTATTATGACATTCACTTATTTTTACTTTCCCATACTTCTACTGAAGTAAAGAAAGTTATAATTTCATGCAAACTTTCGAATTTCAGATTTTAACGGATATACGCGTTCTGGTGTCCAAGAAACCCAAAAAAGTGGTTTAAAAAAGTCTGTCTGTGGGTGGGTGCGTTTGTTTCCTTATATGTCTGGAACCCCTTTCCTGATTTTTATAAGATTTAGTACGTGGAAGTTTTCTAGTTGCAGGTAATTTTTTGTAAGGTCCTTAATCGGAATCGGAACCGGAAACGGAAATTAGACCTGTTTTTTCTATAGATTATTTTCTAAACACTTTTTTCAAAATATGCCCACACCAATTTTCTAAAACATTCTGAGCCGATAGACCTTGCAATGAACTACACATTTGTTTTTTTACTAATTTCTCAAATTTTACTCTAACACCCTACACGAATTGTCAAAAAATTTGAAATCGAATAATTTGTTATTTGAAACTTTAAACTTTAAACAGTTCAATAGACCATTTAAGTAGTTTATTATCATTAACAATAATTCTTAAATATATGAAAAATCAAGAAAAGAAAAGATACTTTTTATTATCAACAACGCGTTTTCCGAAAGTTACGTGATCAATTAGCTCGAATAAAAAAATGTTTTTCATTCTGTTCTGTGCATATTTTTGATAACTTTAGGTGGGTAGTTCCGATAAACAGAACAGGAACCGGAAACGGAAATTAGACCTGTTTTTTTGGTATAGATTAGTTTCTAAACACTTTTTAGAAATTTTGAATACGTAACGTTGTAGTGCATCTAAAGACAAATCAAATCCTTTTTCCAAATGCTTTATCTGCAAAATGAAGACCGCTACGAATTTTTGAAAATTTTAACTTTTAATGACCGATTACTTAACAACAAAATATCCAATCAATACAAATTGTCATATTATTTGATAGCATTTAATAAGTATAATCAAGTGATGTAATAATTATTTATATCCTCTTGACTTATTAAAAGCTCCTTTACTGTCGTCTGAACTGACTCAGTAAATGAGTCTTTACAGGCCAGGTGCCTGTAAAATGTTGCCATGGCGAACGTCCTTTATTAACCACTAACATTACATTCCATAGTTACCACAACACACTATATTTCTATGACTGTAATTTCAAATAAAATTTCTGAAGTTAATTTTTAGGATTTTCAGCAAGAGGAAATAGAACGTTGTACGCAGCTCGCTTGCAATTAGCCTTTATTGGGGCTCACCGGATTGCCCATAAAGACTAATTTTCAAGGCTTGCCACGTAAATATCTATTATGTTACTAGATAAAGGCATTATTATAAACACGAGTTTGAAAGTTGCATGAGGAGGTCGTAGACCGAGTTGTGTAATCAAACGAGTGCCATAATAATGCATTATCCCACGTGTGACACAAAATTTTATCAACGACTGATTACAATTTGTTAAAAATCGAATTTTTTTGCTTGAAATGATATTTGATATTTAGTATTAATTTATTTGCAAATGTCAAGTCACTTTTAAAATACTTTTGTTTTAAAATTAAAGGAACGAGATGGATTCGATTTGTTCAATACTGTAATCAAAGCTTCAGTTTTGTTTGTGTAAATAAAATGCGTTAGGTAATGAATCCATTATCTCACTAGTGAGATAATAAACTTCATTACCTAACGCAAATGAATGACATAATAAATCCATATCCAAGCAGTCGTAGATAAAAATATTTTGAGAAATACGAAAATTGTAAATATAATAATTTATAAAAATTTTGGATTTGGATTTTTCAAAAAATTACTCTTTAAAAACTGCCCACACCATTTTCTTTAACTTCCTGAGCCGATAAAGCTTGCAATGAACTACAAATTTGCTTGTTACTAATCTCCCAAATTTTACTCGGACGTTCTTCAGGAATTTTTGAAAATTTTGAAATCTACGTGTTTTCCGGAAGTTGCGTGATTTTAACAGCGCATATCAATTAGCTGTAATAAAAAATAATATTTTTCTTTTCAGTCTTTGCATATTTTTGATAACTCTATAAATAAAGTTGTTACAACCACTTTTAATGCGAGGTCGTGAGCGCATTACCAAAACCTATAGCCTTTACGTAGTCGACGAGCGCGTCACGATGTAACGTAACCAACGCCAACGCCTTGGGTATGAAGCGGACGGCTTGTACCGGCTGGAGATGACTGGATGAAAATTTCAATAACTTCTTGACGCGAGAATATTTAAAACGTAAAAAGTTTGGGAAAGCATCAGCGACCTGTTTCGCCCATTTTTACGTATAGCTAAAGTGATCGTCTTCCATATTTTGGAGCAAACTTGACTCTTCATCGAAGTTTTGTCGATTTGGACTTATTCACGGATGTACGAGATACGCTTAATAGAAAGATACCTGTATGACAAACACTTTGCACCAAACGTTTTTAATAATAAGCACGTTTTAGGGCCTTGGGAAACCAATAAATCGTGCTGCAGTGATGTGTATGTGTGTGTATCCACTTTACAACCCTTAACCCATGCTACCTATTGTAGGTTTAACGAATAGGCCACGCTGGGATGAAACCGCAACAAAACGAGGTTCCGTCAAAAAAAGGGAGGGTGGTGCTGCACTTCATTGTAGGCCCATTGAAAAATGAAGCTCATATTCGTATTTTATGCATGTCAAATAGCCGATCTGCGCAAGCGCGATCTTTATTCCATCGATTTTTCGTTATTTTACAAATTTTCGAATTTTGGTTTGTTAAATGGGACTGAAAACAACTTCAACTTGTCATTGAAAAAAATCCTCTATGAAATTTCCTTTTGGTCGTTTACCTGAACAGTTCCGTTCGGTAACCACAAAAAAAAACAACCTTAAAATTAATAAATTAATATTGAGACTTCAACAGATAAACATTGTTTGCAAGTAGAAAATACCAGATATCATAAAACCAGATGACTGCTTCAAAAATGGAGGGGGGGTGCTCCAATATAAACGCATTAAAAAGAAAGGTCAGATTCATTTTCTACACCTGTCAACAGTCTATATGTGCAAGCACCCCTTCCACCCCCAGTAGCTCCCCTCGATTTTTCGTTAGTTCAAAAATGTTCGAATTTTAGTTTCAAAAACGACAGAACGTGTTAAATGCTACAAGAAATAACTTTCCGTTGAGAAAATGCCCCTAGGAGATTTACTTTTGGTCGTTCACCTAAGCAGTTTCCCCGAGTGTCCAAAGAAAACCACTACTTTGTCAAAATAAATTATCAAATTTTTCAAAATTTTTAATATTGTTTAAATTTTTAAAATTTGCATATTGATCAAATTTTCAAGATATTCAAAATCTAAAAAATTTTAAAATTTTAGGAACTTTAAAATTTTCAATTTTTTTAATTTTTGACACGATCCTTTATACCGAGTGTTCATTTAACTTTCAGCTCTAGTTATATACGGAAATTTAAGTCATGACTTTGATTAATTTACACAAACAGAATTAATTGAAATGTCAAATTTATGTACTGTCAGTAGTAAACATTGATTATCTTAGTATTTTTATTAAAAATGGTTTATACTACAGCACAAAAAGCTTTTATTGTTGAGGCATGCTTTTGTACATGTCAAATAGTTAATGGCGAAAACCAATTTTCAATTCCGGAGTGTATGGCAGCATTTCACGAGAGATTTCCAGAAGTGGCAGTCGAGTACAAACAGTTTGTAAATATTTTGAACCATTCTGTGGATTTATTCAGAGAAACTGGTTGTGTAACTAAAAGTTAAGGTAGTGGGTCGACGTAGAATGAGAACCGCTGAAAATATTACCAATATTCAAGAAATAATTATAAACGCACTGATGACATCAATCCCTAGGTTAACACAGCAAACAGACCTCTCCTATGGTACATGCCACAGCATTTTAAAAAGGATCTGTATATGCATGCATATCGTTTAACTGCAGTACAAGAGCTGCGGGCCCCAGATTTTGCAAAACGAGTAGAATTTTGCCGCTGGTTTTTCGCAAACATCAATGATAACGACATGCTAAATAAAACCTTCTTGTGATTGCAAAGTTTTAGTTACTAATAATTCGTAGTTTCGTTGAACTGTTTTGCACATTCAATAATAATAATAAAGTTGCTTTTTGTTCCCACATTTTATTTAACATAACATTTAATAACATTATTTTAGTGTTACCTAACTTAAAAAAATTATCTTTATTTTTACTGATCTTGCGTATGATGTTTTCAGGTTTAAAACTTTTAAGTAGAATTCTGGGGCGCAGATTTGAAGTTGAAATGCAAAACATTGTTTGTGTGAATGAATCAGTCATGGCTTAAATTTCCATAGATAACTAGAGCTGAAATTTAAATGATCACTCTGTAGTAGGGTTGATATGTATAAGATAATCAATTTTAGATTTTTTACATTTCAAAACTTTTTAAATTTCTAAATTTTTCTAGAAATTCAAAATTTCCGTTATGACAAAAAAACTTATTATTTGATTAGCTGGTAAACGTGTTTATTTCAATGTTATATCTAGGTGAATATTTAAACAAAGAAATATAAAAATAATACAAGAATAAAATATCGGTAGATCGAGCTGGCTAGTCGAGGAGGAGCAATCGACTGGCCAGCTCGATCTCCCGATTTGACACGTTTAGACTTCTTTCTATCGTGATACCCGGAGAACAAAGTCTACACTCGAAGGCCAAACAATGTAAAAGATCTACAAAACGGAATCCAGCAAGATGTGGCGCAAATAGATATAAATACTGCTATCAGAGAATTTGCTAAACGCATCGGTAGAAGGGATTAATGTCTGAACTCGAGAAATTTTGCACGGGAATTACATGAGCCTCGTTACTGTTTTTAAGTATACATTTGGAAGGATTATCTATTTCTTAAATGCCATACCGTTTTTGTGTTCATAATTATACAATAACATAGTTATTTAGAATTACATGGTTATTTAGCACAGGGTGCAAATAAACCGATTTATCTCATTAAAGTCGGATTTATTGGATTTAAATCGATTTTTTAATTTAAACTGTTTTCTTTTTATGTAATGAAAATGAAAGTAGCTGGTTACTTGCAAAAACTAATAATGTATAGTAATAATGTGTCTTTGTTTAAATGATTTAATAACAAGTGTAATGTAATGTTTGACATACACATATTATGTATCTTATTTTTTATTTCGAATTATTTTTTTCACAAGAAATCATAGTCACATTTAAGCAACTCTAAGGTTTTTTTCTACTGATGATGACTGCTTAGCAGTCGAAATGTACATTTAGAGTACAAAAGTTCTTGTGAGAACTAAAGGGTTTTGAATTTTTTTTAATTGAATTTTCTCACAGTTGCTCATTTATATTTATTTAAATAAAGAGGTATCAATTTTAGATTTTCAAAATTTCATAGAGAATGTCACAGTGGAATAATTATGGCATTCAGCAAAACAAAAACATAATTGTAGCTCATGTTCGGCTCTATATACTAAAAAGGTTTTAAAAAGATTGAATGGCCAGTTTTCGAGAAATATTATTTTGAAAGTTTCTAAAATGTGGAATTTACTTTTTGTACAGTATCCCCACCAAATAGAAAATTTTCTAAAAACTAACACAATATTTTGGTTCTACTAGTCATGATCAGTAATTATTCTGCTCAAGCAGAAGTTACTTATCATTTCCCGTTTAATAAATAAAGGGCCATTTTCGATTTTCAATACAAATAAATTGTAGCTCATCCTTAGCTTTACAAGCCCACGCAGTTTAAAAAAAAGTTTTAGAGAAATTTTTTAATTTTTAAAATCTTCTTGCACGTAGTAATACTACACTTCCTTAGGAGTATTACCATGAAAAATACCAACCTGATGAATTTTTTTAGTCTTCTAGTCGATACTATTAATATAATTCCTTTTAAATTCTTGAAATTGTGCGTAATTATTAATATAAGTCTGTTTTTAGTCTCAGTGTTCTTTTTCTGTTTCAAAATGATGCACATTATTTACAGTGCAGTTTACGATGAAATAAAATTACCTGTTACCATGCCATCAATTTGACAAAATAAACGAAGGGGTGTTTTTTAAATCAGAAATGTAAGTAATAACACTCAGTATATTACATAAGTAGGATGTTATAAACTAATCTAAATAAATATTTTACAATGAGAAAATCACATTAAAAATAAAATTAATACAAGTGTCCAGTTTTTGGTGTCAGATTTTCCACGTCATGCATAAAACAATAATATCTATTGTAGGAGGCTTGGCAACATCGGCGGATCTCATCTGTACTAAATGTTACCTATATACAACCTAAGGATCTCACCTTACCACGTTTTATAAAAGATCTCTACTTGTTAGGAATATTGTATGTATATGCAAAACGAAAAATTTGTTACCCCTCTTTTGATGCCTTCGATAAGAATGCATTTTTAAAGCTTTTCTTTAAATTATTTTTCTAAAATACTGATTCCTTCAAGTGGATCTCGGGTTGTCCATAAAATAAAAGGATCTCGATTTGTTTAAAAAACGTATATATATATATATATATATATATATATATATATATATATATATATATATATATATATATATATATATATATATATATATATATATATATATATATATATATATATATATATATATATATATATATATATATATATATATATATATATATATATATATATATATATATATATATATATATATATATATATATATATATATATATATATATATATATATATATATATATATATATATATATATATATATATATATATATATATATATATATATATATATATATATATATATATATATATATATATATATATATATATATATATATATATATATATATATATATATATATATATATATATATATATATATATATATATATATATATATATATATATATATATATATATATATATATATATATATATATATATATATATATATATATATATATATATATATATATATATATATATATATATATATATATATATATATATATATATATATATATATATATATATATATATATATATATATATATATATATAAATCAGCACTGCAGGCCTATTGGCCTATGGCTTGTATCTTCTTTTTCCATATTTTTCTGTTCTTGGCCATTGCTTCCCATTCCATTATTAGCCCGAACTGTTGTAGGTCGTCTCTTACGCCCTCCCACCATGTTTTTCTTGGCCTTCCTCTCCTGTTTCTTCCACCTATCTCCATTCTGTACATTTTCTTCGTTAGGTTCTCATCTTTTAATCTTGTTATATGGCCCAACCATCTTAACCTATTTTGTTGTACTACTGTTCTGATACTCTTCTCCTTGTATAGGTCTGCTAACTCCTTATTCGTTCTTCTTCTCCATTCTCCGTTTTCTTTAATTCCCCCAAACATTATCCTTAGTACCTTCCTCTCCCATATTTCCATCATACTCGCAATTTCTTCTGTTACCACCCACGTTTCACTCGCGAAGGTCACTATGGGCCTTATAACTGTTTTGTATATA
Source organism: Ctenicera cuprea (assembly GCA_958336395.1). Taxonomy (NCBI): domain Eukaryota; kingdom Metazoa; phylum Arthropoda; class Insecta; order Coleoptera; family Elateridae; genus Ctenicera; species Ctenicera cuprea. The sequence goes on along the minus strand of OY284487.1, from coordinate 26,556,769 downwards.
CGCACCTTCGTACGCCTTGATATGTTTTTATCACTTAGTATGTTCTTTAGAGCCCCCACACATCTTGAACCCGCTGTTATTCTTCTCTGTATGTCACATTTGTAGTTACCGTCACTTGCAATCTCCGCCCCCAAATACACTACTTGATTTGTTATGCTCAGGATGTACTGCTTGTTTGTATCTAGCGCCCTCACTGTGAGGTTTTGTGTTTCCTCCTGCTTCCTATTCCCTAAAATCATATACTTTGATTTCTCTTCGTTTATCACCAATCCCACTTTTAACGCTTGTTGCTCTATCTTTTTGAACACTGCTTTAAGCTCTTCTTTCGTTTTCGCAATCAACACTACATCATCTGCATATGCCAAACATTGTACTGAGTCCTTGAGTATATTTTTTTCCGTATTTACCTCTCCTTTCCTAAGCACGTTTTCTAGGACTATATTGAAAAGGGTTGTAGATAATGGGTCTCCTTGCTTTAAACCCACATTGCTTTCCACTGTTCTCGATTCCCGTCCTTGAAATCTGATCTTGAACTTTGTATTTTGTAAGGTCATTCTTACCAGCGCTATTAGCTCTTTATTGAATCCTAATTCCTGCATAGCCTCGTAAATCTGTGGTCTTTTAATTTTGTCGAAAGCTTGCTTGTAATCTATAAATAATGTATGTAGTGGTTTATTCTTTCTCTCGCATTTTTCATGGATTTGTCTCAGTATAAAGATATGATCAATTACTGACTTTCCTTTTCGAAAGCCTGCTTGGTATTGACCAATTTTATTTCCAGCCTCTTCCTGGATTCTGTTGTTTAATATCGATGCCATTATTTTGTACATAACATTTAACAGTGAAATAGGGCGATAGTTCTCTGGTTGCTGCTTACTTCCTTTTTTATGTATTGGACATACTATAGCTGTGGACCACTCTTCCGGCATTTTTTTCTTTTTCCATATTTCCTTAATAATTTCATGTAGTCTTTTCCCTAGTTCCTCATCTGCTAGCTTAATCAGCTCTGCTGCTATTTTATCTGAACCAGGGCTTTTGCGGTATACTCTTGGTTTATTTTGTTGTAAAATGCTTCGAATGGGGTGTAAGTCTTTTTTATTATCGACTGTGACTTCATTATGCTACCATTTTAAGCTAGAAATATTTAAAAGTGACTGTTTAAATATTTTATGTCAATGTAATTAAGTTTGGATGCATCTGCATCTATTTTTCGGTATACTCTTGGTATATTTTGTTGTAAAATGCTTCGAATGGGTTTAAATCTTTTTTATTATCGAATGTGACTTCATTATGATACCATTTTAAGCTAGAAATATTTAAAAGTGACTGTTTAAATATTTTGTGTCTATTTAATTAAGTTTGGATGCATCTGCATATATTTTGCGGTATACGCTTGGTATATTTTGTTGTAAAATGCTTCGAATGGGTTTAAGTCTTTTTTATTATCAAATGTGACTTTATTTTCATAACCTTTTAAGCGTGAAATATTTAAAAGTGACTGTTTAAATATTTTGTGTCAATTTAATTAAGTTTGGATGCATCTGCATATATTTTGCGGTATACTCTTGGTTTATTTTGTTGTAAAATGCTTCGAATGGGGTGTAAGTCTTTTTTATTATCGACTGTGACTTCATTATGCTACCATTTTAAGCTAGAAATATTTAAAAGTGACTGTTTAAATATTTTATGTCAATGTAATTAAGTTTGGATGCATCTGCATATATTTTGCGATATACGCTTGGTATATTTTGTTGTAAAATGCTTCGAATGGGTTTAAGTCTTTTTTATTATCAAATGTGACTTTATTTTCATAACATTTTAAGCGTGAAATATTTAAAAGTGACTGTTTAAATATTTTGTGTCTATTTAATTAAGTTTGGATGCATCTGCGTATATTTTGCGGTATAATCTTGGTATACTTTGTTGTAAAATGCTTCGAGTGGGTTTAAATCTTTTTTATTATCGAATGTGACTTCATTATGATACCATTTTAAGCTAGAAATATTTAAAAGTGACTGTTTAAATATTTTATGTCAATGTAATTAAATTTGGATGCATCTGCATACATTTTGCGGTATACTCTTGGTATATTTTGTTGTAAAATGCTTCGAATGGGTTTGAATTTTTTTATTATGGAATGTGACTTTATTTTCATAGCATTTTATGCTTGAAATATTTTAAAGTGACTGTTTAAATATTTTGTGTCAATTTAATTAAGTTTGGATGCATCTGCATATATTTTTCGGTATACTCTTGGTATATTTTGTTGTAAAATGCTTCGGATGGGTTTAAGTCTTTTTTATTATCAAATGTGACTTTATTTTCATAACATTTTAAGCGTGAAATATTTAAAAGTGACTGTTTAAATATTTTGTGTCTATTTAATTAAGTTTGGATGCATCTGCGTATATTTTGCGGTATAATCTTGGTATACTTTGTTGTAAAATGCTTCGAGTGGGTTTAAATCTTTTTTATTATCGAATGTGACTTCATTATGATACCATTTTAAGCTAGAAATATTTAAAAGTGACTGTTTAAATATTTTATGTCAATGTAATTAAATTTGGATGCATCTGCATACATTTTGCGGTATACTCTTGGTATATTTTGTTGTAAAATGCTTCGAATGGGTTTGAATTTTTTTATTATGGAATGTGACTTTATTTTCATAGCATTTTATGCTTGAAATATTTTAAAGTGACTGTTTAAATATTTTGTGTCAATTTAATTAAGTTTGGATGCATCTGCATATATTTTTCGGTATACTCTTGGTATATTTTGTTGTAAAATGCTTCGGATGGGTTTAAGTCTTTTTTATTATCAAATGTGACTTTATTTTCATAACATTTTAAGCTAGAAATATTTAAAAGTGACTGTTTAAATATTTTGTGTCAATGTAATTAAATTTGGATCATCTGCATATATGTTGCGGTATACTCTTGGTATATTTTGTTGTAAAATGCTTCGAATGGGTTTAAATCTTTTTTATTGTCGAACGTGACTTTATTTTCATAACATTTTAAGCGTGAAATATTTAAAAGTGACTGTTTAAATATTTTGTGTCTATTTAATTAAGTTTGGATGCATCTGCGTATATTTTGCGGTATAATCTTGGTATACTTTGTTGTAAAATGCTTCGAGTGGGTTTAAATCTTTTTTATTATCGAATGTGACTTCATTATGATACCATTTTAAGCTAGAAATATTTAAAAGTGACTGTTTAAATATTTTATGTCAATGTAATTAAATTTGGATGCATCTGCATACATTTTGCGGTATACTCTTGGTATATTTTGTTGTAAAATGCTTCGAATGGGTTTGAATTTTTTTATTATGGAATGTGACTTTATTTTCATAGCATTTTATGCTTGAAATATTTTAAAGTGACTGTTTAAATATTTTGTGTCAATTTAATTAAGTTTGGATGCATCTGCATATATTTTTCGGTATACTCTTGGTATATTTTGTTGTAAAATGCTTCGGATGGGTTTAAGTCTTTTTTATTATCAAATGTGACTTTATTTTCATAACATTTTAAGCGTGAAATATTTAAAAGTGACTGTTTAAATATTTTGTGTCTATTTAATTAAGTTTGGATGCATCTGCGTATATTTTGCGGTATAATCTTGGTATACTTTGTTGTAAAATGCTTCGAGTGGGTTTAAATCTTTTTTATTATCGAATGTGACTTCATTATGATACCATTTTAAGCTAGAAATATTTAAAAGTGACTGTTTAAATATTTTATGTCAATGTAATTAAATTTGGATGCATCTGCATACATTTTGCGGTATACTCTTGGTATATTTTGTTGTAAAATGCTTCGAATGGGTTTGAATTTTTTTATTATGGAATGTGACTTTATTTTCATAGCATTTTATGCTTGAAATATTTTAAAGTGACTGTTTAAATATTTTGTGTCAATTTAATTAAGTTTGGATGCATCTGCATATATTTTTCGGTATACTCTTGGTATATTTTGTTGTAAAATGCTTCGGATGGGTTTAAGTCTTTTTTATTATCAAATGTGACTTTATTTTCATAACATTTTAAGCTAGAAATATTTAAAAGTGACTGTTTAAATATTTTGTGTCAATGTAATTAAATTTGGATCATCTGCATATATGTTGCGGTATACTCTTGGTATATTTTGTTGTAAAATGCTTCGAATGGGTTTAAATCTTTTTTATTATCGAATGTGACTTTATTTTCTTAACATTTTAAGCGTGAAATATTTAAAACTGCCATTGTTTAAATATTTTGTGTCAATTAGTTAAGTTTGAATGCATCTGCATACATTTTGCGGTTGTCATCAGTACAAATTTGCAGTCATGGTTAATTTCAATGCCTCCCTAGTTATTAAATATTCCAGCCACATTTGGATCATCCCGTTCCTACTCCTCTCTAATATGAATTTCACGCCACAGCTCCAGACAACCCAGGAACTGTCGACCTGGATAGCACGCATAGCGATGCAATCATTCGAAAAATTCATAGCAAGGGCGGAAGAACGATATGGTACAATTCAAGTTGTGAAGTATTTCAATTTTAACACTCTCTTGGCACACATGAGAGGAACTCGTGCTCAAGAACAGATTTGTAATTGAGTTTTGTTTCAATTTTCTTTGCAATGCAAGAGTGTATTATAGAATAATTCAGTATGATGCAATTTTATTACGATATTGGATTTTTATTACATATAAAGGGTTATTTTTATTATTTAGAAAGGAGGAAACGAAAAATAAAGAATTTGGGTAAGTTGGGCGTGGAAGTTCAATCTAGTGCAAGACCGAGTTTAAACTGCAGCCTGCAGCAGCCAGTATTGATCAAACCGTAACATGCTCTATATATACAGATTGTAACTTTACACTGGCACAGGGTGCAAAATACCTTTACTGTAAATAGGGTCTACAGATTCGGTTAACAGTAGAAATGTGTTAATTTAAAATACATAATATTACGAGTTCGTATTAAATTCTTCAGGATAAATTAGGGTTCAGCAATTAAGAAGAGAAACAATTGTTTTAATTGCTGCTCGTTTCAAATTACTAGAAATTAACAAAAAAAAACCTTTGTCTGAATTTGTATTGTTCTGTATTTTTACAGGAATTTAGCATTTTCAGCAATATCTTCAGACCAGCCTAAAGTCCAAACTACTTATCTCGACCCTGCAGACATCTAATCCACTATGACTCGATCTTTCATAAATTTTCAGGAAACTCCGGGGTTTAGAAATCTCGTCGGAAAGGGCGGTCGTATCTAATAAAAGTGTATTCCTTAGAAGAAAAAGTTATATTTGGAATACAATGACATTGTATTCATCTTGTGTTAAAACAAAATTGTTTCCAATAGTTGCATTTCTGATATTTCGTATAGATAATTATTTTCTATAAAATTAAATTTACGGAGCACAGATATTTTTGCTTTAAAACAGCAAACGGTTGTACTTTCTGCGTTTAGATATATTTAAGTTCTAATGTTTTTGATTGTCACATTTACGTGCCTACTAAAACCCATTAAACGACACGCGGCGTTTCTAGAAATGGCTTTAAGGAGCTTTTGTAATTTCTATTCTTTTAGATATTTTTCATAAATTTTAAGTTCTGATATATACTTTTTGTAAAGTACTAGGTTCTGCGTGACGTATAAAATAATATAAGGTAAAAAATCATTTAACAGGTACCTGCAAAAATGTGACTGATTTTAAACTGCTTTTAAGAAAGGTTTTTCACAAGTCAAATCTAGAGGTGGAAAACACTTGTCTAGGACACTAGAAGTCACGAAGTTCTTTACTAAGGTTACAATAATATTGATATCGTAGTGAGTTAATTTACCGACTAGAAAAAGAACCGAGTTTCCCAATGCCATCCTGAAATTAATTTTTCAACTGTAACTAATATTGGATAGAGAATTTTGTAATCAGTGAAATGATAAAGACCCGTTTATCTTACTAATTAGGGCATATTGGTGAGTATTGGAGTATCACACGTAATAATTGAATTGGTGGGTTGGTCAGGCACAATTACAAAAATGTTGCTTTAGTACTTCCACTATTTGTATTGATTTATGCAAATTTTTAATTTGAGATTCAACGAAAAAACATATTTTGCGGCTCAATGAACACATAAAAACGTTGTTTAGGTGTCTGGTGATAGAGTGCATTTGTTCATTTTGTCATAATATTGCCGCAGTGGCTCAAGTGTGAAAATGGAAGCTGACAATTGACATTTAGTTAAGACTATGAAATGCGTGGTTAGGGCACATGGCTGATACGCGGAAGGTCTTGGGTTCAAACCCGAAGACTGGATGCCTGGCGGGCGGCCTACCCAGTCGCTCGAGGGGTGAGGGAAGTAAAGCAGCCGTCTAAGGCGTGGTGCTTACCACACCACCCCGTACTTCATATAAGAGTGCGAGACGGCTGGGTATCGGAAGCGATGGTCCGGTGGCCCTGACCCACCGCATCGCAGGCCAAACGCCTCATTGGAGTGTAGTGCCACCGACTTTACTTTCTAATGAAATGCTTTTTTTTAACTCTCTGGGTAAACATACTTTTTTGATATGTTGAAATTTTTTACTTAAACACCGTTTCATTAAAAAATTGTCGAAATACTTCGCCTGGGCTTTTCCATACTGTAAAAATAATCACCTTTTTTGTTTCGAAAAATATGTACATATAATTATGGGTATAAGCTGTAGTCTAAGAGTTAGGCTATATATGATGAAATCCTGTGGGCAAGCGGCGTGCCGCGTGCCATAGCGCTTGTTTTGTATCTGTAGCATTTTTAGAAAATAAGATACGACCTTTTGTCCTGACACAGCTGTCTCGTTTTAACTTGCTTGTTCCTAAAAATTAAGATTATCGTCTATTAAATAAGGGGGTATGCATTTACGCTATTCAAAAGTTCATAGAAGGCGTCACAAAAAAAATAGGGGATAGTGAAATCATCCTAATTGTGGAATATTTTGAGTTCTATGACCCTACAAAATTTAAAAAATAATTGTGTAGCTAGTTTTTGAAATTAAGCAAAGTTATGAAATTTTTTTACTTTACAGTGTTCGTTGTTTTAAAAATGCTTATAGTAACATTGTGTGATAGCTGCTAGGGCTGTTATGACAATTAATGGATCTGATTTAAAAATGGAAAAAGTTGCCCTATCATTGATTAAAAAGAAAGAAATTCCAAAGACTGGAGACTTTGCAGCATTAAGCACCCTCGGCTCATTAGGGGGTTGTGCTGCGGCTGATGCAAAATCAGTTAGCGGTGCGAAAAATTCAACGAAAGATCTGGAAGAAAAAGAACGTCACAATAAAGCCATGGAAGTGGCTGCTATCGGAAAAGACAGATAATTTTAATGATCTTTAATAAAGTAGTTTTCCAGACGACTTAATCACCTTTTTAGCCAACGTAATTGAAAGCAGTCGCAATCATGGTAATTTATGTGCAGTCGCAATAAACGTAATTTATGTGATTTTCTCAGGCTCCAGAACTCTCCACTCTTCCCTACTGAGATATCATTTTAGCAAATTGGTTGTCAACCAAAATTTTGAAAAATTTTTAAAAAGCGCCATAGAGAAATTAGCGGATTGGGCCACCAACCAAACTGTAGCATCTGCCTACCTTTAAGATTCTACGGAATAAAAATAAAAATCGTGTCGCCAGTTTTTAGGCAAAACATTTTTTTAAATGACAAAATTTTATATTTACAATTTTCGTGGATTTAAAAATGCTCTTAGATAGCAAAAGTATGTACTCCTAAGCCTTTTATTATAAAAATAAAACTCTATACGATTCTAACAGCTCGTTTTTGTGTAAATAGGCATTAAAGCCAAAATTTTCTGAAAATTGTAGGGGCTATCATTTAGAGCTAGTGTTCGAGAAAAGGTATTCGTTAAATTTTTGTTTGAAATTAATTATACCCCAAAAACCTATCTGACTTTCAGTATCGTAAAAGAAAACTCCCGACGGAGATTCGTTGCAGCGTGGTATACCAAACAAACACAAGCCCGCGCGCGCATACACACAGACACACACACTCATACACACAATTATTACAATACATTCCCATACTGGAAGTATAAGAAAGTAAAAATGAGTTGTCAATACGACATAAATTTTATATTGTAAAAATTATGTTTGAAGTACAGTGATTGGCCGATTGTTTTCTTTTCACGTAAGAATTAATTATGCATATACTATACATGTTGTCGCAAGTATCTAAATAAACTTAAATATACTTGAGAGCAGACATTTACTTTAATATACTTACAAAAATTAAACGTAATTAATAATGTAAAAACGATGCCGATGCGTTCATTCGGATGTGAACCCTGGACCTCGACACGCGGGCCGGAGAAGTTGCTTAGTTGCTCTATTTCATGTGTTTTACTAAAAATGGATTAAATTGTAGGCCAATAGGAAATTTTATTTGTGAGCATAAGTATACTTGAAATAAATCTCTCAACGAACAAAAAAAAATTTGGAGTAAAATCAGAAGAATTTTCGCAATTCCAATATTGCAGACGAGCCAGTAATGTTCGTTGTTGCAATTAACGCTGAAAGCCGGAAAGTGCAGCAAGGTGAGATTCTAAATGCTATTTATAGGGGAAGTCACTGAATTACAAGACATTGGAGCTAGAAGGTCTATAAAAGAATTAAGAGTTGCGTTTCCAGAAGAATCCCATTTTCAGAGCACTAGTTACTTATGAAGTCCTTAGCAGAGAAAAGTAATTAGAAAATCAGAGTACCACAGAGTATTTTCAAAGTACTTACTTTTATTCGCTGCGCTATATTATTACCTAGCTGCATTCGAGCAGAAAAGTATATTTTTGCTTTCATTTCCATAGTCAACTGAAAATACGTTTTGTATCTATTTTCGTCCCGGGTTTAATATCTTCGTTTGCTTATTTTAAATTTAATATCCGTAATTTGTGGAAAGAGTTAGTTAGGTGCCGTTGAAATATTTAACTACATGCAAGTCTAGCCAACTGTGCAGTAGCTAAATGGCACCAACTGTGACGAATGGCGTCAGTAATTCACAGTTTAGTCTCTACAAGAAACAAAAAGTCACTGAATTGAACATTTGCAAATGCGCTCAAATTTATTGCAAATACTTTTTTGCAAATTGACGACAAAGTAACATGTTTTCTTAGTTGTTGTGAACAGAATTTGCTTTGGAATTGCTTTTCTTAAGGTAAATTATGTTCTAAATGAACGTACTTGCCTGTATATAGTTGGAAGTATAAATATGTTGTCGACGTAAAATCGATTGTACTCTTGTACCGTGTAGGTCTGCTTGAGTTACGGTCATTATATCTTATCGTTCCTATAATGAACTTGTTTAGTTGTCCAAGTAATACGAAAGTCAATATTATGTCCCCATACGAGTTTTGTCTTTACATACAGAACATTTTTCATTCATGGTCGTATTTTAGTAAACAAACGAATTAATAAGAAATTAATTTGATTCTTTGTATTCTGAGCGGTTTCTTGGAGCTTTTCTCAAGTTACCCTTGGAAGTAGCGGTTGGATTTAATTTTCGTGAATTATATTTTTACGAACAGTTGTTAAAGAGAAGACAAATCAAGTAAATGCTTCTGAATATAAATGGATTTTACAACACCCAAGAGTAAGAACGTAATGCATTATTCAGAGTTCACACTGACCTCGAAGATCCGAAGGACATGAAAATATCGGAAAATTTGAAATGTCGTAGAGGTCGGGAAATGTCGTTCGTTTAGTTCGATCAAGTAGACAGTCGAATTTAGTTTTCTCCGCCCTTGGCGAATTTTAAATTAGGTACTTTTGCACATTTAGATGTCGATTCGAAGATTAATACGGTGGTAGACTAACGATTTTTAGAGCAGTTATTCTTCTGTTACACTATTACATAAAATAATAGCTGAAAATATTTTACATGTTTAGATTAGATATAAGTATGAAATGTAAAATTTTTGTATAAAATTTAATAGTTGTAAAAATTTTTAAGCCCTCACTGATAAGTACAGTACCTGGCGAAGATAATATTCCACATAGTACAATGTGTCCCAAGACTAGCCGAACATGGGCAAATAACATGGGGAAACTGAAAATCTTGCATAGTATCACTCTGATAAGATCCCTGTCGATTTTAAACGTCATAACGATAAAAAGCGCATATTTTTGTATTACTCTGTAGAAAGTTTGGTAAACTTCTGGTTTATTTATGGCTTCAATTAATTAATTTACTGTTACAATAAACAACCCCGTAATTGGTAAACGGGCGTTACACGCTTGCAACACAATGGTACCGTAAGTGCATCGGTTCAAATCCCGCTCACCGCTATATTTTAATTATTATTTTTTTTTAAGTTTCTAATTTTCTTTTTCATTGTATAAGAGCTAAATATTATTTTTGTCTTGCTTTTTTAATATTAAAATATTTGATTTTACAGATACAAGTAATTTAATAGGCAATGTTTACTAAACAGTTTTATAGTTTTCATTAACTATTTAATTTTTAAACTATGATTGATATTGTCAAATAGCTAAATTATTATTTAAGGTATTTAATTCTCTAATACTTATTATGCAAATATGACTACATGACGATTTAATTAAATATAATATTTTTTTCTTAATTTATCATTTGTTTTCAACAAAAAGCAATATAAAAATAATACAGATAATAATTAGAACTTAAACAAAAATGAAAAAAATAAGGTGGCAGTGAGCGTGATTTTAACCGCTGCACTTTTGATACCGTTGTTGTTACGCGAACGTGTAACGCCTGTTTACCAACTCGTAAATTAATTAATTTAGTCAAATTTCTATCGACTATACGTTCTTCATCGTATGACGTCTAAAACTGACGGTTGCATTTCTGGAAGATATTATGAGATTTTCCTTGCCTGAGATTGCCTCCTCAAGGTAGAACTCTCTAGTCCCGCTTTAATTGATACCTTCGCCATAAATTAAAATATTTTATGCGGATTTTGTATGGATATTTCCGTATCGATGATTTATTTTTTCACAATTAACCAGGGGCGTGATGTGGGAGGTGCTTGATCGATCTCTTAACATATGTTCAACCTACTCAAAATTAGACTTTTGGCTTGACCCTGTTCTTTGTACAAAAAGGCACGTGTTGAGAGTGGCTAAATCCAAAGATTTCGAGATAATTTATATTTTTGTGAAAGATCAAATTGCCATGAAGGTCTGAGTGTTTTTTTTAAGATGCGGAAATAGTGTAGACGTTAGGGGTAAGTTCTAAAAGGGAAATCAATAAAAAGAGTTTCTATAAACATGGGGTTCTAGGACACAACGGCAACTTAACGCAACGGCCACCTAGACACAACGACCACTTGGTATTTTGCGTGCCTATATTGACCACATTGGTATAGTGGACTTAAGGGTCACCTTGGACACAACGGCCAGATTAGACACAACGACCACCTTGGACACAGCGACCATCTTGAACTTAATGGCCACACCTTTAACTGTACACAACGGCCACATTGATCTAGTGCACACAGACACAATGGTTAATACCCTGGTCGTTGTGTCCAAGGTGGCCGTTGGTCCGGCTAAAGGAAGAACCGTTGTGTCCAATGTGGCTGTTGTGTCTACGTAAAGATGTTGCCGTTGTGGCCACTAGATTAATATGACCGATATTGTTTGTTTGTTTGTTTGTTTGTTTAATCTTTCACCTCTTATACCCGAAGGTGTCGAGGTCTTTCACTCCGGGTAGGTTCTTCGCTTGTTGTCACGCGAAATTCCAAATGGCTGTTGTATCCAGGCGGCGGTTTTGTCTAATAACCATTGTGTTCAGAACCCTAAACACGGCTTTTGAAAGATTTCTTTAAAAAGTCATAGCCTCCGGAAGGGGAACCCTTCTGGAGAACAATTTAGTGTTGGGAGTGTTCCCTCTTCTGGAAGCTAGAACTCCGTAAAGAAGCGTTTTCGCACATATAATTATTGGAGCTGTTTTAATTGGTTTAATTGTAACTGATGTTTGCAATAACTGTTTGTGCATTTTAAGGAAACACTCAGACCTTCATAGCAACTCGATTTTTCACAAAAACAAAATTATTCTGAAATCTGTTAGAAAACGAAAACATATAAAATGTAAATCAGCAACAATAAAATGTCAATCTAAACTTTAAAAAAATATCTTAATTTATGGAGCAGATATTAAAATAATACTGCGATTCCACTGCCGAACATCTATTTTCAAATAAAGAAACCTCTTCAAAGCGTGTCCTATTATTTTCCAACACTATTATACATTAGTATTTCGCAGTAATGTTTAGTCAGTTATTACATTGACTAAATACATGCATATTTGGTCAATTTAAAGGACATATAAAGTTAAAAATATTAGAAAGGCAAACTTGTTGAAGGTGACTTTTTAATCAACGTTTGTTAAATTTGCTTTAATTTCAGGCACGTTTCCAATCAACCAAGCCACAGTAATTATGAAAAAATATCAAATCTGATATACAAAAAAAAATGAAACTAACAGTGATTCAGATATTTTACCATTCGAATCAATAAATGAAACGATAACTGTAGATTGATGTAGTTGGTCTTAAAAGGGCAATCTAGTTCGCGTGTTATTCAGGCGAGGCGAGTTCGGCTAAGTTTATGCGCTTTCGGGGGTTGAAATCACACTAAGGTTATTAAATTACTGGTATTTACTGCCAACCACAGCGAACATAAATATATCCATAAACATAAACGAACAAACATATTTCATATTTTGTGTAATATGTTTCGATTGTGCCTGACGTCAAAAGTCATGAAGCGGAAACACACTCTCTTTTTCTAGATTTTTGTGGATTCACTATTAAAGCAACTTCGGCTAATTTAGTAAAGCACCCTAATATAGGCTCCAATTTCGTCCAGACGTTCCACAGACACGCCGAGTCCTATCTGTGTCTTTTAGATCTTTGTTTTGCTTGGATCTTCTTTACTATCTCTGTTTTTCTGTCGCTTTACAAGTCGACAGCTCCAAGGGGAAAACCTTTTCTTATATCACGTGTCTTTCAGTTGGTCTTGATGTTATTGTCATGTGTTACCAAATAGCTATTTGCTATATTTTCTTTGATGTAGGTACCTATTTCCTATTTTTAAACATCACAGCGAAGATGCTTCCCTTATGTTATTTTAACAAATTGGCTGTATTTTCAGTGGGGATGCTGGTTTTGTGTGCGTTTCTTGTGTTTCAAGTATTCAATTTAAGTAATCTTTTTTCTTCCTTTATGTGTTTCGAACGATTGACCGAATTGGGATGTAATTTAAAATTGTATTTGGAAATTGCAGTTGTAGAAAATATGTAGTTTGTAGAAATTAAGCTAGCTTCAAATGCATGTCTTTTTCAGGTGTATCAATACTATTCATATATTAAACGCGGCGCCCTGCCACTTTACTCAACTCTCTGACTACGGCCCACGGATTCCACCAGTTGTAATTTATTATGTACTTATGCAGCAAACGATCAAACAAATATGCGGACATAGCTGTTAACCACGACATTATGTAGGTAATGTAGTCATACCATTTTACGTGTACATAAAAATTTTCGCGAAACTTCGTAGGAAATGGCGATTATATATGTACGTTATGTTGGTTTTTGCGTAGACAAGACTATACTTGGCAAGTTTTGTCTTGTCTTGAACATTTTTATTGATGTCTAGGTCGATCTACAACGTTTTGGCGCAGCCGTTTCGGCGCAGTCGTTTTGGCTCAGAAAAATTTGCCCGCAGAGACGTTTGCACCCAAGAACGTTTGGATGCACGGGCTTTTGAGCGCAGGGACGATTCGGCTAGAGCTGTGTTGGCGCAAAAACGTTTTCATGCTTGAAATGGTGTAAATCTAAGTTTTTAACAAAACTGCATCTAAGTGCCAAGTTTCGGCTGTATATTTCACCGTTTGCTTAAAAGATATTAATAAAATTATGTGGAAAATATGTTATACTAGCGGACCCGTAGTCTGCTCCCCACGCCTTTTTTGATAATTTCTTTTTAAAATGTAGTGAGTAGTATCGTAATTTGTCAACGTAAGCCTTCGCTAAGGCCAAGCCAATGCGTGATTTGTCAAATAATTTTAGTCTAACAGTTGTAAATAAATGTTTTTTGGTCGACACATGTTTTTTAATTGCAGCTAAAAGATTTTTTTTAAATCAGAGTATCCTGTTTCAGACCATACTTTTGAGGGGTTAGATATAGAAAAAAATAGTAAGCAATTCCAAAAAATAGTTTATGTTTAATGTAGCTTCGCCTATACCATTCAGTATTAAACGGTCTGGAGGCCGTGCTTTTTCGGTGTTTATTGCGTTCTGAAATCCCTACTATTTCTTTGCATCTGATCATTGCATTATTTTATCAATGTACAGTTAAACTTATTAAGAATAATCGATTGGTTGATTGTGTCGTAGCTGGAATCATTTGGCCCGATAAGCTCGCGCCTTCACGTATGCAAAACGGTGTTTTAAGGCAAGGTATTTAACGCCCAACTTTTAATATTACGCGGAGGTGTTAAAAAATAAACTGTGTGTAAAAGCAATTTTTTTTATTGAAACGTAGAACTTGATTTTGGTTTGAAAAGTTATGGGTAGGCACAGGCTATCCTGCCTAATAGGACGGACCGCCATGCTATTAAGCTATCCATGTTTGACAATGATTCCTCGAGATGTTTAATTTTGAATTTTTTGAAATGCATTTTGAAAATATTGAACTAAAACATTAAAAGCGATTATGCATTCAAACTTTATTTAATTTACATATGTAGTGACTTCATTTTCCAGTGATTATTAATCACCGTGTTATTTTGTTATGGTGACTGTAATTATTTAAAAATAAAGATTACCAAAATAGCGTTTGATTTGTTATTCCTCTTCTAAAGTAAAACCTTTTTGAATCATGTAAGTAGTTATTTTCTTTATTTCTTTCAAAGATTCGAAAGTGTCAAAAAAGTATTTAAGTTAAAAAGAGTTTTATTAATTGAGAACTTTCATACCGGTAGCAACTATTATTTTATTGTCTTTCTTCATTTCTCATTGTGACCTAATGAAAGAACTTCACCCACTCACATCTAATACTTGTCCTTGAACCGACCCTGACAGCTGTGGTATTCGTTATTACAATTTCATTAGAATCTTTTTTTAATGTTTTTCATAATGTCACTTTATTTAAATGTAGTGTTTGCATAATTATTAAGTGTAAAGTACAATATTTGTAAACAGTTCGTGCTCAAGTGATTTTTGCTGAGAGTGTAGTGTGTTATCTTGGACCATATGGTGCATACGCCCCTGCAATTTCATAAATACCGGAATGACTGGAATACATCGGTGCCTCCGGTTATTTTCACTCTGCTGCCCACTATTTTACCGGCGCCTACTCGGTTACACTTCTACGTTAACTGCCCACGTTAACTCTGGATTATGAATGAATTTTATTTTGGTTTTGTTTGTAACCTTTTTTGTTGCTGTCACACCATGTCTTTCTCTCTCGGAGCTTCAAGAAAACAAAAGCTTGGTCGCTCCAATAACGCCAATAACGTAAAGTGAACGTGTTGGGTTACTATGCAATGCAGTACAGATTTTTCCGTAGCCTTTAAATGTTTAATATGTAGCCTGGGGGTGCATTGAAATGATTTGTTCAGTTTTCGTGTTGCAAGCTGCAGCTCACGGCTTTTTAATTTATTCCGCCTTTCTTTCCTTCGCGTCAAATTACATTTGCAGCCAGTTATTGCAACCGGAAAATTGCACAATTGCATATCGGACAATAGTAATAACAATCACTACATGAAGTATGTTTTTGTCTTTTACAGATGAATAAATTAGCGCAAAGTGCGGACACAGCGGACGCAGATTCGGACCAAGAGGGAGATCCTGAACAGCTTCTGGATGAGTGGCTTGGAGAACTTGACAATCTAACAGGGGTAAGTTTTAGATGTCACAATTCTGCAATTTTGAGGTCGGTAGAGTCGGAGTTTAGTAGACTGAAAGCACTGAAAGTTAGGAGCTGTTGTGGGTTATTGACGTTCTGATTTTGTCTCACTTCATATAGTTCTAGGGCTTTAACCGAGTTTCGTCACAATTGGACTGTGATGTACCAAAGTTATTGCGGCGTATTGTAGGATACCGTAAAAATAAAGGAGTCGGGAAAGCTTCACAGGCCGAGTCTGCTAAAACGAACACTTAAAATATATCGGCTAAGAAAAGATGTAGAAGAGCAACATTTACTATGAATTGAGGTCAAAAGGTCCTCTAGGTTTATATTCAAGCAATATGTTTGGGAAATTTGTATTATAAAAATATTCAGTAAAGTACAATAGGACAATAATAATTTTAAAAATGTAAGTGTTACTTGTTACGATTTGTTTCATTTGTTAATGGTTGAATATTACAGAACATTTTTCGATATTTTAATTTTCCAACATAGTTCACGCTACCATAAAAAAATATCAATCATTTATTTGTATTAATCTTTTTATTATTAATGCTCAGAGCCTGTCAAATTTTCCAGAAAGGAGGAACTCGTTTACTGTCTTAAATATAACGCTAGTAATTACCATATTACTGACAGGTTCTGTTAAGTGGAAAACAATTTTAGATTTAAAATTCAAAAATGCCTGAAAGTGAGCAACGAAGCATTGGAATATTTGATGTAGTTGTTTTTTTAAATGTGTAATTAACTAACGCTCTGAATGTTGTATATCTTACTTAAAAGCAATTCTTTCAGTTTGACCCTTCTTCAGTAGGTACGCAATTTTGTATTTAATTTTTACAATTTGAGATGGAAAACGTCATACGAGGATTGTTTGAAATATACGTGGCCTAACAAAGAAAACGCAAGTTTTTGCATCATTTTATTTTCAATAAGTCTCCTGCTCGCTCAACGCACTTATTCCAACGATGCTCCCAAGCAGCAATGCCGTCTTTGTAGGTCGATGAACCCAAGTCCTCAAAATAGCTATTTACAGCAGCGATTACCTCGGAATTGGATGAAAATCTTTTACCGCCGAGCCATTTTTTCAGGTTTGGAAATAGATAAAAATCGCTGGGAGGCAAATCTGGCGAATACAGCGACTGAAGCACTAATTTGAATCCCAATTCATGAATTTTGGCCATGGCTATTGCAGACGTTTGTACAGGTGCGTTATCTTGATGAAAAAGCACTTTCTTTTTCGCCAAATGAAGCCGTTTCTCTTTGATTTGGTTGCTCAATTGCTGCAACAAATTGGCATAATACTCGCCATTTATTGTTTTTCCGTTTTCCAAGTAGTCGACGAAGATATTTCCATGAGAATCCCAGAGCAGAGTTGCCATAACCTTTCCTGCTGACAAAACCGTTTTTGCCTTCTTCGGTGGCGGAGAACCTTTGTGTGTCCATTGTTTGGACTCTTCCTTGGTTTCGAGAGTGTAATGGTGGACCCAGGTTTCATCGACGGTTATGAAACGCTGCAAAAAGTCCTTCGGATTGCGGCGAAAACGTGCCAAAAGGTCGCGAGAAACAATCAAACGATTCAGTTTTTGCTCCGGTGTGAGCAAACGCGGCACCTAACGCGCGGAGTATTTTTTCATTTCCAATTTTTCAGTTAAATTTCTGTGCACACTGTCATTTGAGATGCCTACTATGTCTGCTATCTTGCGCACTTTTACTCGGCCGTCATCCAATACTATACGGAGGCCTTTTTCATATCCGGAGTAGCGTCCTCTGTGGGGTTCGTCCTTTGTGCTCACACGACCAACGAAGGAGCGGACTTCAAAAATGTCGCTTTGATTTCGGTTGATGTTAAACCTTTCAAATGAAACTACTTTATCACTGCTCGCAACTCAGTTTTTTCCATTGTTTATGAAATCACACGAGACAGTAACTTTGGCGCACTGTCAAACACAAACTAATTGACAGATCGCTCTATACTGTCATATTTAACCTAAGAAAGGATGGCGTTGAAAAATGGTAATGCAAATTCCGCCGAATTAGCGCCATCTCTGTGTTAGGCCACGTAGATTTCGAACGATCGTCGTACGTCTGAAGGTACAATTTCTTATATTCTTTATAACGTGTTATACCCTCATTTACCATTATAATTTATACCTTAGTAGCATGCTTAAAAAATCACTGAAATAACAAAATATATTTTTTTAAATTTTTGTTTACTTCAGTACATTGCACAAACACATTCAGAACGCAGGCGTTGGAACTAGATGTGTTAAATTTAAAATAAAATAAGCCCATTTATTTGCGGTAATTTATAATAATGATACAAATATATTTTTTGGGATATATATCCGGACATATTATAAATTAGCGAAACCCGTGGGCTATGCCCCACGACGGTTTTGTATCTTGTTTTTTTAATAATAAATAAGTTAATTAAGTAGCTTAATTTTATAAATTATATAGCGATTGCTGTAATTCTTTCTATATATTAAATCCGGATCTTTCGACCTGTCTCAAATTAGAGAAATACGTTTGCACCTGAGATTATGCAACCCAAGCGGCGCGATGGATATTAATGTTTTTAAAGTTGGCAAAAACTGAGCGAAGTACTTATCTTGGACTTTCCAATACTTTAGATGTTGTTGCTTATCATATATTTAAAAGTATTTCAATATTAACGTTTCACTGCGATAACATCCTACCATTCTTACTGCTGTACCGAGGGCAGCATATCTGCGCGATGGATATTAATGTTTTTAAAGTTGGCAAAAACTGAGCGAAGTACTTATCTTGGACTTTCCAAGAAGTACTTATCTTGGACTTTCCAATACTTTAGATGTTGTTGCTTATCATATATTTAAAAGTATTTTAATATTAACGTTTCACGCTCCAACATTGACTGCGATAACATCCTACCATTCTTACTGCTGTACCGAGGGCAGCATATCTGTATAATAGTCATAATATAAAAACATACTACATGATGCTGAAGCACATTTTCAATAATAGTATAAACTTGTTGAAAATCTGATGTTTTTTGAAAAGATTCGTTGGAATTAAAGAAAACTAAACTTGAGACGACAATTCGTCCGCCAAATATTCGGTGTGGGGGGGGGGGATTTTCTTTATTTTTCCGAAACCTAACTATTAAATTAAGTTGTGGACTTTTGCTACTATGAGCAATTGAGCTTAAACTACATTTTGTATCTCCCCCGCTCTGTTTATTAAGTAAAGGGCATAAACGTTTTATTTTAAAAGTTCATAAAAGGCGTAGCAGAGAAATTAGTGAACCGGGACACAAGCCAAATTTTAATCTATCCCTATGTGCCTGAGCCTACAAAATTTAAAGGAAATCGTGGGTGGTTATTAAGCAATATTTTTTTGAAAATTTTTGCGCTACATCTTTTTATTTATAAAAAAATTGTTTTATATATTGGCGTTTTATCCTAGGGCTATTGTAGTACTAATTTGCATCCCTATCTGTCAACATTTCCACGTAACCGTTTCCAGTGTAAAAGCTGCATGTGTCATAATTGAGCTGAATGAGTAGAGCGAAGCACACCAACAACCTCCTTTTGGAAGGTTTCGATGATGGTGAAGTTGGCCATGGGCAGTATGCTTTCGAAATATTTTATGTTAAGTTTTTTGTTGTAAACTGGACTGGAAAATAGTTCTAGTTGGGAGGAGGAAATAAATCTGATTTTTTTGACTATGTTAAGCTGCAAGTACCACTTCGTATTTACATAATCGCAAGGTAATTTTCGAGTTTTCTAATTTGGTAGAGGTGTATAAAGGGGTTGGACGGAAAAGGGAAGGGAGTTTGCCTTTACAGAAGTTTATCTCCTAACTATTATTTTTATATTCAAAGTATGAACAATAATAAATTGGCTGTTAGTGCTGCCTTTGTTGTAAGCTTCTTTGAACTTCTTCTGCATCATCCCACAGACTTGCTTGTCGGTGATGAACTTATAACAAGACTTGCATTTCTTTGCTTGGTCGCCGTAAATTTACCACCGAAACTGTTTTTATTGATCTGCATTATTTTTACTCCACTACTTGGCGCAGTCTACTACTTGATATAACTACTTTAGGTTGCATTTAATATGAATACTTCCGCACAAGGTTGAGTCATTGCGATTATTTTATTTGTACTGAACTTAGGAACTAGTAACATAGAAATAATCAAATGATTGGAGCTGGATAACAATAAGGATTTTGACATCAGCTTGATGTTTTATTGCGTGTTCCACATGAAGTCGCTAAATACTCGTTTACCTTCTGCACAACTTGAGAAAGTGTTCAGCAATACGTCCGTCATATGTTCACTGTTGTTTAAGGAACAGGCTGATGATACTCGAAAGACTAATGAAACAGCCACGCTAAGGGGCAACTCACTGTCGGCAATTCTTGTACAATATGCAGTATTTTCCAATACTTAAACAAAATTACGCAAACCTCGCAATTTAAGTATAATTTTTGCGAATTACTATCAATACACGCGTCTACTACACAGTCAAACGTACTATTCGGTATAGTTTACAATTTTAATAATTTTTACGTATGTACGTAATATATATAATACGTAACAGAAAAAGCATATTCTACGTGATATACTCTAGGGTAGACCACCTAACCGTGCTTCCGAACTTCCAAACTTTCAGTCGACAGCTTCCTCTTTTTAACGACCGGCAACTTTGCCTCAAATGCAGTTTTCCGGTTATCCATATTTTCGTTTTATAAATGGTGTTCACAAAAAACTGTTAACTGTAAATTTATTCGACGTAATAGCAGATTTTATAATGCAGATAAGTTTAACTAAAACTTAATAAAGTTTTATTAAAAAGTACTTTTGCAGCCAGTAAAGTAGATTTCATCTGCCTCATGTAATACGACAAAACTGCATCATTTAAAACGAAGTAAAATTATTAAAAGTGAAAATGAGAAAAAAATGTTTCCCCTAAAAAATGGTTTTAAGACTTCAGAAGATTACATTAAACTGGTATTATCTATCTATATATCTCAGCTTTTACTGCCCTCGCCGGGATCCGGCGGCAACAGGCCAGGTCTGCACGCATCGATTATATAAGGCGCATATTTGCATGTGCTGATGGCTGCTAGACCACTACAGTTTCAGATATAAAATAGCCAATGGATTTACAGGTGAGCGCTGGGAAAATTCGGTATTGGAGTTGCTCCCGGAGAAAACCTTTTGCGAAAAACAGAAAAAATCTCTGGAAAAATAGCCTTGTAAAAAAATGTTGAGACAGAAAAATGTCTAAAAAACCTTCAGGAACTATATTTAAAAAAAAAACCTTCAGGGACTTAATTAAGAAACAACAATATTGAATAAGCCTATATCTTAAATCCGGAATTGTCTGAACTCTACGCAACGACGGGTTCTTACATCTCCTTACAAATCCTTTGTGAAAAACTAAAAAAACCGCTGGAAAAATAGCTTTGTTAAAAATGTTGGGACAGAAGATCTCTGCAAAACCTTCAGGAACAACATTTAAAGATAAATCAATATTGAATAAACTTATATATTAAATCCGGAACTGTCTGAACTTTACGCAACGACAGGCTCTTACATCTCCTTACAAATCCTTTGTGAAAAACTGAAAAAACCGCTGGAAAATTAGCTTTGTTAAAAATGTTGGGACAGAAGATCTCTGCAAAACCTTCAGGAACAACATTTAAAGATAAATCAATATTGAATAAACTTATATATTAAATCCGGAACTGTCTGAACTTTACGCAACGACGGGCTCTTACATCTCTACACATTGTATTTATCATTAAGAGCAAATGTTTATGTAAGTGTCACGTAGGACAACGCGGCAGTTACAAGTTACCAAAAAAATCGAGCAGCAAAGGCGACAGGTTCAGCTAGTAATTAATTAAGAGCCTTTGGTGTTTTTAGTATAAAAAATATCTCAATGTAAATGTCAAGAGTGCAGTTACTGCCGGAATCACTGAACTTTACTTCTTCACCTTCTACAGGGAAACCGGGAAAAGTCAGGGAATTTAGAATTTTTTTATTTTGGTCAGGGAAGTCAGGGAATTGTACCAATTTCAACGTAAAGTCAGGGAAATTCACGAAATAGTCGGGGAAAATTCTGTAAAATGCAATTATTTTAATATTTTCATTTTTGCCTGCAAAACGAAAATTTTGTTACCTAAGTATATGTTTATAAAATTTATATTTATTTTATTTGGTTTTTCCTTAAAATTTTGATGTTGTATTTTGTTATGCTTGTTGAAAAATTTCCATTAGCTCTAAAGTAATTTAAGTTTACTTTGCTAATTTTTTCGTTGGGTTACAATTTTTATTAAAAGAAACAGTTGAAATTGGCTTTTGTACCATAAAAATGAGTCGGGGAAAACTGAAGGTTATCAGTCAGGGAAGTCACGGAAAAGTCAGGCAATTTGAAAACCAGTTTTAAGTGGCCACCCTGTTCTATAATAAGGTGGTTGCCGTTTCAGAAAATTTCCTTCGTGACCATCTATTAAAATTTAGGGATCGAGAGCCACTAGTCAACGATTTAAGTCGACTTATAACATAAAAATAAGGGTGTGGCCGAATTACAGAACGCACACTAAGACGAAGAGATTTCGCCCACACTTGTATCATGGGATCTGTTTTTTACACAATTACCTCGAGATCCAAACTGTATATTGATACAAAACTGATCAAAAGAATAAACTACAAAAATATGCATTTACTTTTACTGCATTACAATGCAATGCATTACTTTTACCGTCGCAGTCTTCGAGGTCCATAGAATATAAATATCTCAACAGTTCTTGAAATACTGTACACCAATGCCTAAATTATTTACAAATTTTATTGCGTTCAAACAGATGTAAAAAATCGAATTAGTCTTGATTGATGTCTTTCTTATTTTTTAAACTAATTTCTCAACTTTCTAATACTCACGTTTATAGACTGTCACAGTTCTTAGCACTAGCCCAGGAAAATTAACTGAGGGCGACGCGACGCCCTAGCGTTTATGGAATTCAGCATGAAATAAAAATTAAAAAAAAAGTTAACAAAGTTCAAATCGGTATCCGTCGGTTTGGAACCAGTACGGGTTATGACCGGTTTTCGCTTGTGACCAGTTATCGGTTTTGACCGGTCATACGTTATAAACGGTTGAACGATTTTTGATAAATTGAATTTCAAAACCCGGTCAACCGCAGTCATGACCAATAACCGGTCGCGCTATTGAAAACCGTTGTTTTCAATTTGACAAATACCGGTCATACCTGATAAGTCGTTCATGACCGGTTTTTAAATTTATCATAAACCTGCTAACCACTCATAATCGATAATTGGTCGCGCCAGAGCAAGCCGCGGTTGTCAAATACCAATTTTAACCGATAACCGGTCATGACCGATAACTGCTTATAACCGATAATCAGTCACGACCAGTAAACCGGTTTCCATCAGTGCTCATAACCGGTTAACCAGTTAACAGATAATAGTTGACAGCCTTAGTTAAAATAGATTGAGATCAATGACAATATTTTGGTATCAGTGACATAATATTAAATTGAACCTTTAAAGTAGGTTTGGTTGTTTTTGTGAAATTAATTTGTCAATGGCGAAAATACTGTAAAATCAACGGTATCACATTTTACTTTGGGAATTGTGGATTTACTTTAAAATCAGTATAATTACTCGTAGAAATAAGAAAAAGATGAATAACGATTTTATTAAAAAAATTACTATGTTGCAATAAAATTGATTGAACTGCTTCGAAATCAACAGGTGAAACTACTCACTGAAATTATTTTGGAAATTGGTGCGATTTCGTTCAACACATGTAATTTAAATTAGGGTAATGACTTGTAGAATTAACTGAAGTAACGTTAAAGCTGTCGGGTTTGTTTACAATTAGTAAGCTTGGTTTAACTTTTGCCGAATTATAACTAGCATTATTAGGTTATTACAATTAATATAATTAGTAGAAATTTTTGCTTTATTAAATGAAATAAAATTTATATTTTCTTAGTTTTTGACACGCATTTTTAAAAGAAATGTTTTAACGGTAGATCTAAAAATACTATTTTTCTTTGATTAAAACAATTTTATCGTTGCCGCAATATTAGGAAGCATTTGGTTGGTACACAGTTAAGCAAAACCACAAAGGGTTCGTTATCCATGTGTAGGGAAAGCAACACAATACTAGGGAAAGCATAAAAGTGGCTTTAACGGCTTCGAGACACCAACACCCGCTGTTGCGGAGAATTTCTCATTCTTCCCTTTGATAGAGACATTACGTGGCAAAAATCTAATAAAGAAGGGTATATAAATCACTGAAATTGGGTTCATATTTCTTCAGATGTTTTAAAATGAAACCAAATCGAATTTTGTAAAAATGTTTCATCATTGTGAAACTCGATATTGCTAAGCGTTTAAGAAATTTTGAAGTATTTTTAATAACAGTGTAATATTGAAATTTTATTTAAGGTTATATACGTACCATATATTTACCTATTTCTACAAAAAAATAAAATGAATTTTTCTTTGAGATTGCTGTCTTTTGCACATGATTAACCATGTTCATGTTGTAAAATTTTCTTTTTCCTAAGAATTCCAGAACTTACTTGCATATCCATATTTGTACCCAGTAAACAACTATTAGACTTTTACTATTTCTCACAACTTAATCTATTTTAATAGCAGCATGATGCAATTAAATATCAGTCAATTAATCTCCTGCAGATTGTAACTGTTCAAAATCAAGAAACTTCCATTTTAGGAACAACTTTAATTTTATAAATAATTTTATTTCAAACCATCTTTGATTATGATTTGTAATTTAAATTGCGGTTTCCGATGATTACCTGATGCAGACTTCAAAGTGAAAAATAAAATTGAATATATATTGACGCAGTGGACAGTAATTGTTATCCATTTGCAGCAATCTGATGTCCGAATGATCGATTGATCCGAACGGTAAATTGTGCCCGCGGCAAGGTAGCTCTGGTCCATAAATGGCGTGATCACTCTTTAATCAATAACTTGTTTTATTTATTTCTTCCTTGTTGTCTTCATATTCCTAAAGGGGCATCGAACTTGGCCGACATAAATATGTTCCTTACACCTGAAACGTAATGTTGTTGGTAATATCGTGTACATGCTTGTTGAAATATGGTAATAAACGCTTAATGCTAATGAATTTGTAAAATATGGTTGATAAGCGTGTTAATAAATAAGTATTAACTATGAATGTTTGCAGTCTCATGTACTTGTTATGAGCGAAGATTTTTTTGCATTTAACCCGTTATTGTGTGATAGATTGATGATTTAAAGGATTCGTGTTTTTATTGTGTAATAAATAGAACATAGAGTACAAAAAAGGTAAATGAATCAGAGCTAACTTTAAAAATAAATAAATATACAATAAATGCTGGTTATATCACATTTTAATTGCGAAATTCACAAACATTTTTATATTGGTATTCTGTTTATGATCAAACATATACGTACAATAAATTTAATAGAGTACCACTACAGAATTTTATACTACAATAAGAAAAATTACTGGGGTTTTTAGAGGTACTTACGTTTTCAACTGGCATTTATTGCGTTGCTAGCAATGGGGGGCATAAAATTTATAACATGGTTTTGATGAATGCAACGAACAGTAGATTGTAAACTAAGCCAGCATATCTAATAATTATTGTGCTTTATAAAGGGTGAAATTCATAAAGTTGAGCTGTTGAGTTCAGGTACTATTACAATATGAAATGTTCAGCAATTTTGAATAAAATAAATTATACACCACGTAACTGAATAGTAGCGTCAAGGCGGTTTAACCTATACAGCACATCAGTTTGTATCGTGTTTATTAGTATTTACATCTTCTTGGTAAGTAAAATTCAGGTAAAGTTGTTAATCGACGTAACTAAACAGTGATAATCATTGTAACATGACCTACCTAAAAAAATATAAGCTCCATTCAGCTCTGTTTAATTGTAGTTGCATAACAAGTTCACTTTTAACTTTGTATGTGCTTCGATAAACTTCAAAATGCTACTTCACCACTTTATATATTTGGAATTACCAACCATTTAAAAGACTTAGCGAATACACGACAAAAATGACCATGATCAGTTGAGCAAAGTCCAAAGTCACGGGAGCATAATGTATTCTTTAGAGTCCTTTTCCTCTTGAACGAGGGTGGCGACTTTCTCTCCTATGCCTGTGGTGAGCGCGCTTAATGAATCACACAGACATAGGGGACCTACTGTTTAACGCGGGCTCCGAACCGCAGGAAGTGCAAGCACTTCTTCTCCAGATAAAGTTTTCTAGGCAGAATACCTCGCTGGTTTGCCATTGCCTTGCCAGGGAGAACGGTTGTTAAAAATCCTATGTTCCGGTACTGGGATTTGAAACCCAGACCCCAAGCATAGCAGTCCAACGCTCTAACCGCTATCCCACGGCCGCCTGATATAATGTATTGACTTTTAATTTCTAAGTTCTGTTTGAAATCGGGCGTTGATCAATAGTTGATAAGGCTGAGATTTTACCTTTTTAGAAATGGTTTCGTACCACAAGCCTAACAGGATTTTCGTAAAGAATTAAATCGTAAGCTTGTGTTTTCCTGATGGTATGTGGTTTCACCAGGATGGCGCAGGACCAGTATGAACAGGCGGCTATTCTGAAAATATCCGGCACGGTCTCAAGAATTGGATTTTTTGAAAAACCTAAATTTTGTGCCCCTCTCTTTAAGAAACGAAGGATGATAAACAATTTCTGTTTAAGCTAATTAACTCCCCCTCCCTTAATTTTGGCAAACAAATTAGTCGAAATAGACTTAAATCAATCTCTATATAAGTCATAGAACTATAAGACTTTGGTCCACGGTCCGTTACATTACCAACTTAGCTTACTTATTATTTAAAAAAAAACGTGGGGCATAGCCTACTGGTTGTGCTTATTATCAAAAAGTTATCGCTACAAAACTGTTTACTAAAAATTCAAGATGCTTCTGTAGGAACTCCACTTTTAGTGATGACGCACTCAGTAACATGTTTTATATCTCGAGACAGCTTAGATATTTATTATGCTTGCAGCTTTCCACATTTACGTTAAAATTAGGTAGGGTGATTGGGGCCATGATGCTCCGATATCGGCGGAATGTATTTATTATATCTCTCATTTATATGAACAACGAAGGATTGCATTTGGGAAATATATGCAAATGACTCAAACAAGTATTCTTTAGTGCGCATTTATCAGTTCCAAAAACATTTTAATAATTTCCATGAATGGCACTTTTCTGGAAATGAGGACAAGTGAGAAGTTTATGAAAAATGCGAATAGAGAGTCTACACCTGCGCTGATTTGTTCAAAATTAATCATTATTATAATTATAAAATTTCTACTATTTTCTAACGTACTATTACTCGAACGTTGTTCCAGTACTAAAATAAGTTTCGTGTATGCATGCAATCATCATTAACTTGGCTATAAATAGTGTGAACAATTTACTGAATTGTTAGCGTGATCACTGATCAGCAATTGAAATATTAACAACGGACATCAGGCAACACTAAAGAATATTGAAGTATACCGGCGTAAATGTTTCGTTTAGAGCTGTTACAGAAATAAAACTTTATTTGAATTTATCATTTTTGTTCCGGTCAATTACATTCATCTTTAGCCTAATAAATTGTAATTCTTAACTGGGTGGTATACATTTATAACAATTATCAACTGATGGCTTGAAGATGGCTGAAAGACATTAAAATGTTAATTGTTGATATGATTTTAGGTAGCGAATTTAATTCAAACGAAAATATAATGTAAATGTATTTAATTATCATTATCAAGATTAGTTTTTAGATATGCAACCTTCATCAAGTACTTTTATGGCCCAACGTGGCACGTAAAGAATATTTTTATATTCAGATCTGTCTCTTTGTTAAAATTCAAATGCACAGTGCTCCATACATCGTCATGAACTTTTAAAGGGCATGCTGCGCACGTTTTGTAGTTTGTGGTTGTTATAAAAAGTGAAAAAAATTCCCTCGTTCTTCACTTTACGTTTAAAAAGGCGCCGCTTCCCCTGTTGAACCCTTGAATACCTACTCAAAACAGGTACTCGTGTAAAGTTTTCCAACACAAGCGCAAGACTGAGTGTTATATAATCAATTTACTGGAGGAAATAAGGCCTTTATCGCCCACATTTAGTATGCTGGGGATGTGCAGGTGTATTCACCCCTAGTTATGATGGATTTTAAGATTTTTCTTTGTAAAATAGAAGAGTGAGGTGTTAAGAGACAAATATTAATTTTAAATATTGGTTGTGTTTTTGCTTAATTTTACTTTTCGTGCTATACGAGGAAGGTATGGTTATCGTCAAAATTTCGGAAGTTGAGATTTGAAAGGGTAGATGGGTGGGTAAGTGCATACGTGCTTGCGTGCGTGTGTGTAGCTATGTCTGTGTGTATTTGTCTGTATACACTTTACAGCCTAGACAACCCAATGTAGGTTTAATTAACAAAACGAGTTTGGTCCACTCAAAAAAGGGGCGGTGACGAGGGATGTTATATTTCAGTATAGACGCGCTCGAAAAAGGAGTTCGGATTTGTATTCTACGCATGTCAAATAGTCGATGTGCGCAAGCGCGATTTTTCTACCACACCCCGGCTACCCCCACCAAAGACTTTTTTTGGTTTTCCTTGTAGGAGTTTTGACTTCAAAATCGGTAGAGATATGTTAAATGACCGTAGGAACGACTTCCCATTGAGAAAATACCTATAGCCTGTTTCGTTATGATAGTTTACCTCAACAGTTAAATTGAATAATTGAGGAAAAAAATAACTTTTGCAAAATCGATTTTCGGCTTTCATCGAATAAACATTGTGTGCATTTACATAATACCAGATAACTCTAGCAAAAACATAAGGGGGAGGGAAAGGGGTGCTCTACTTCAATGTAGACGCGCTCAGAAAAGGAACTCAGTTTTGTATTCTACGCATGTCGAATAGCTGTACTGCGCAACCGCTATCTCTATACCACCTACGGTCACACCCATCCTCGATTTTTGTTTTTCAAAATTTATGAATTTTTACTTCAAAATCGGTGTAGACATGTTAAATGACAATTAATAGGAATAACTTCCCATTGAGGAAAGAACTGAACCTGAACAGCTTAATTTACATTGCCGAAAAAATAGCTTTTTTTATAATATAATTAATTTTTTTTTTCATTTTTAAGACTGAAAATTTTGAGTGTTTTCAAAAAGTTTTTAAATTTTCTAAATGATGTTATTTTATTAAAACTAGTGTTACCCCAGCGCACAATGCACTGACAGACTGATCGCTGACAGAACCGGCTAAATGATAAGTCACGTGATGCATTAGTTCCATAAGGGAGACGCGACGTTGGTGTAGATGTCGCCTCAAGTAAAGCTCGTCTAGCAGGCTTTCATATATGTTATAAATAATAATAATTGTTATTGAAAAATCGACGTAGAATAAAAATATAAAAATGTTTCATGTTCCATCTGAGGATAGAGACCTTTCATTGAAAAAAAATTGTCCAAATTGGTAAAGCGGTAGCCGCTGGAGGAACCGGAGAATAAAACCCTTTGAGCTTTTGTATATGTATGGATTTTCAAAAATGCTAACAATTTTCAAACATTTTCGAAAAAAATGAAACTTATAAAATAAAAAGACTTGGCTATCAATTTCGCTGGTTTAACTAAAATATGTATAACACCGAAACGCAGCCATGAGCGTAACTAAATAGTGTTAATAAGTCCGACAAGCAATAAAAAATGTTTAAATTTTTAAAATTTTGAATATTTGAGCAAACAATTGTTTCGTTCTGTTTCAAAAAACCACAGTTCGTCTCTATTCAAATTTTACTATCTCATAAATAAAAATGTTTATTAGTGGCACAAAATCGAGCTATTATTTTGCATTTAAACTTCAGAAAACAAGAACATTCAGCTAGAAATTGACGAATAAACCAGGAATATCCGAAGAAAGCTTTCTCGTTCTCAACGATAATCATAATATGCACCTGTGTCAAGTTGGGTTCATAGTACAATAAACAATGTAAATGCATAAACTCAGCACCTGCGTACACCGTAGGGTTAATTTAACTTACCCTACGTCATACTCAGCATCCTTTTTATTCCCATGATGTGGAATCTGCCCTATCGAATATAATTATAAAGCAAACTTTTTTTAATTCATTGTTCTTAACGCTTTGTATGCGAGAATTGTCTTTGGAAGTCAGAAACGTGTAGGAAGACGAATATTTGTTTAATAATCGACAGGGAGGAGGCGTTATCTTATTTCCCGGATGTCATACATACTGACGATGCGTAATTGATAATTCGACTACCTTTGAGTTGTTGTTTTTTAGATACTCCACCGAATTGTTTAAAGCAGCAAAGGCTTTTTGGATCTATCTTTACCCCTTTCGACAGATTATTCAACTGAATATGAAAATTTATATCTATTTTGTCTCTCTTTAACGAAATGTGTTCTGTGTCATAAAAATATGTTTCTAATTGAAATTCGCTAATGTAAAAATAACGCAGGAATTAAAAGTAGGAAGAGAATAGGCAGAAGTCGAAAAACGTTGAGCAACGAAGATAGTGTTAATAAAGGTGTATTGAGAATGTCGCCTAATCGGAAAAATGGTATAATGGAAATAGAAATGGAAAGCAGCTTGAGGATCAGAGCGGAAAAACCATAAGGCATCAAATGGATTGATAGATTATTATGTTGTGTGGTAAGGAAAATAAGCAGGGAAAAGCAGAGGATTTACTGCAAAAACACAGTCGAAGACAGTGTGGCTAAATGATAAACAAAACAGTACGTACGGGAAACTCTGCACGTAGATTTATTGTATCAGTACGTAAGCTGTTTAAGAAAGCTAAGAACGAATTCTATTCCCTATGGGATTACTCTCTCCATTTTCGTCAAGGTCTACGTCCTCTAAAACCAGCAAATTGTGTCAGACCTGGGACGCATTTATTTTTTATAGCTAAACCAATGGACGACGGCTCACGCATAATTTAAAAAAAAAATTTAGGAAATTTGTGAAAACTAGGTATAAAAATAATTATAATCAATATTTAATAAAGTTATAAATATCACAAACGTTTTGAATTTAAATGTTTTCCACTTTTACATGTAAATCCTATAAATCCCATATACAGTATGTAGTTTTTTTAAATAATCTTGAACATGAATATAGCAAAGAACGAGTTAATACAATAATTAACAAAATAACTGAATTGTAAATAATAACTCTATTGTTTCATTAATAACAATAGTTTTAGTAAGTGCACTTACTTTTCCATTAAATTAGCCCTGTTCATTGGTGGTTTCAATTTAAAATTTCACATTTGACAGTCTTTTAACTATAGAAAATACTACCTGTAATGGTTCATGTGAAAATACAGGCTCTGGCAAATAAACTCCTAGTTTATTACTTGTTTACCCTTGAGCTTTAGTAATAGTGATTGCGTGTGCTAGTCTTATCGTAAATTGTTTTCTTTTATGTTGAAGTGGTAATCTAGTATCTGAGGGTGGTATAATAATTCTTGGTAAGAAAACAACGTTGCCAGACATCTGCCCTGTTAAAATCTCAGCTTCAGTGAAATTTGTAAATAATTTTTCACGATTAATGTAACACAAAATCATTTTTTAATATTTAAATTTCTAGTTGAGTTACAACAGCAATAATCTTTAACTTCAGATGGTGGGGTGTCATCCCGGAAGGTGTTGAGCTGTATAAAAATGCTGTAAAGTAATCTTCATAATCGGACTGATCATCGCATTTAATAGGATCCATACTGCAATAATCACAGGATTTTTCTCTAAGTTTGTTAACTAATTATCACCAAGTTGTAGTATTAAAATAGACAGACAGCCGTTATTTTATAGGAAAAATTAATATTCAGTTCCTGAAGTAAATCTCAAAATTCATTGCGTTAAAGCTTAGTTGAATTCGTGCATTTCTGTCCTCGTCGAACTTTATTTAATTTATGACCAAAACACGGCCAAATCATATTTAGGTCTAGCCCATTTTACGGATTATGTATTGACGTTTTTATTAGTCTGTTATAAACAGAATGATTTCCACGTGCTTCTTCAGGAAGCAAATGTAATTATTTTTTTAACCGTTGTTATCACCGTGTATGATTTAGCTTTTGCTGCAAAACTATGGTTATTTTTTTAAAGGTAATTTGGCTTGTGCTGCTTATTTATTCTGTCCGCATGAGTAATTATGTATTTGTACGATTATTATTGCCTTTACTTGTCATATAATTTCAGTCATATTTATATTCTCTCTAGAAACTGACAATTTTCATGCCGTAGATGTCTTTTTAAACTCAAGAGTACAGAACAAAAATTGGCTATCCGAAACAATGTTCGTTTTTATTTCTAAACGTAAATTATTTACACTAACAAACACCATGGGTGACGCTCCCCGGGGCGGGCGCGTTTCGGGCATCAGAGGTGCTCCCATATAGAGAAGCCCACGAAAGCTCCGAAAAAAGTCCGACAAAACAGACATTGAAACCAATGTTACGAAAGAACAACCCCCGTTAAAAAGCTCCAGGAAATAAATATCCAGAAAAAAAACCCTAAAAAATCTCCTCCTGAAAAATTCCCTTAAAACAAAAGCGGGAAAATGGTTAGTTGAACTTGGCACTTTTTTCCATTTCTAGGGGACTGCCTTAACGGAGATTTTCAAAATATTTGGAAATAATACATATTCAGTATAAACCTTGTTAAACATTTGCCTACTATTCCAAAATGAAATTCGCCCGTACACGTATCTTTTAAGGGACAGCCCTTCTCTAAATATACTGTGATTCACCAGCAAGCAAATAGACGTCCTCTTGTTCTTGGTATGTTTCCCTATGGCCTATGCTCTATAAGCAGAAGCAAAGTTTTGCGCCACTGATGGAATTAATACACTTCTCCCAGCATGTGGTGTGTGGTACTTTAATGATAATAAAATTTTCTTTTCTTTATTATTATAAATATTGGCCGTATAGACTGCAGAACCGAATGAAATATGACGCAAGCTGTGTTCCAGAACCCGATACCGCACTAGCTCGTGTGTATCTGACGATCCGAGGTATATGAGCGAACAGCTCCGCAGTAACCAAAACATAATGTGAATTAAAGGAGCTAGTTACTACAACTGCAGCTCGCTGTATGAGGGATTATAATTTTTATGTAATTGACTCGTAAATATGTGTGTTGTAGCAGTGGGGGCCCCCACACCACTAAAAGTTGAGAGCTGTGGCAGGGAAATGTATTTAGCATATAAATCGATTTGTATTTTGTTACTTTTGATATTCATACGAGTATAACGCCGATTATTTATTGAACGTTAGAAAGGTATGGTATTGTTGATAAAATGTTTAATATTACGTTTTTGCTATTTCACACTTGGTTAAGTTTTCTTGTGACTTAATAGAATTTTGTAATGGTTCTTTGTGCAATGTTGTGAACTTTTTGTTATTATTAATGTTACAAGCACGAAAATAAATTACTGGTCTCTTTATTTTATTACACCGTAAAAACCTTTTACTAACTTCAATGAAGTAATAAATTATTATTAAGTAAGAGCAAATGCCTGTTTTTTAAATTATGATCAGTGAGCGCATAATGCGGTTTAATTAGGTTTATGTAACTTTTATTATCATTTTAATTAAAGGCTTAAAGCTAAAGATGACTCATTAGAGTTTTGAAATCTTTTATCTCGAAAAGTAGAAAGTTAACTGAATGCAATAACTAAAACGTGCATTTTTTAATTCGAATAATAGTTGTAACATCAGCCAAATTTAATTGAATTGTTTCTCACGCAGGAATTTCATTTGTGCCATTAGGGTTTTTCTTGTAGTTATTAAATTGTGGGAAAAGGAAATAGTAGGGTTGATAATATCGTGTCTCTAATAAATCTAGTCTATTAGGTCTGTGGGTGTGCTGTAAGCTAAACAATAGAGACTAATGTCACTTTTTCACGCCCTTTTTTAAGAGGTCTGAGCCCTTATTCAATGGACTTCAGCGATAATGATACGTTATTAAGCCGACCAAATCTGACAAGCCTTTCAATTTCAAATGCGAGCCTACAAATAAAATACGTTTACAACACAATGATTTTTTGCTGCTTTGTTTTGCAGTGTGAGGGACGAAATAATTATTCTCTAACTATAATTTTGGCAATTATTCTTTTGAATCAAGGTTTACATATTTGCGTGTTAACGAATAACATTGGTTGTCATAATGATTTTAACAAGGACACATGAGCTTCCTGTTGTACAGGAAGCATTTCGGAAAACGATTTGTAACCACGCTTATCTCTACTAGGTGTATCATTTTATCGTATGTTATGCTAAAAGTGTAAAAATAGCCTGATAATCTTATTAACAATGGCTACACCAACCAACCACATCCTTTTTGGAGTGTCGACCGTTTCGATATAATGTACCGTTGTGTTTACTTGTGCTTACGAGAAATTCTTTTAAATTTACTACGACCACGCTATTCAGTTTCGTGTTCGAAAGCGGCCCAATTAAAGCCACAACGTTGCTGGCGCCACTTCTCATGTCCCGCGGTTAATTTAATTCTGTCCTTCTGTAGATGCTGCAGCCTCTTTGTATTTGTTTGAAATTTGGCAGAATGGTCTGTGGTTTACATTACAATTAAAACCACACAGTCATAGAACTTTGCTTTTAGATAGCGAGACAATTGCTTGGCTAGCAAACTTGAGATTGTTGATGTTACCTAGAGGTAAAACTACATTAATGTGCTTACCAAACAGTTAGGTATAGTTCATAACCCTTGATCATAAATGGTTCCTAGTTACGCATACCGCATCAAGATTTACTATCAAAAGCAAACGAGCATCTTCTATGTACAGTGTGTCTGGTTCACGATCTAATGACGGTGTCTAAAATGTACTTAGTATGCATCAAATTTGCAATTGTTTTCAACATTGTAAGAAAACAGCTTGTCGCGCCAAGCACCTACTATCGGTCTTTAAAACATAGAGGAAGGTGTGACAAAGACAATCCTTAACAAAGGCTGCAAGTGAGGGGGGGGGCTCAGGAGCTGGAGTGAAGTAAAGTAAAAATCAAGGAGGCTGATCCCTCTAAAATACTTGGATTAGATCATAATGGTACCGAAAAAAATACTACATTGTCGTGAAAGATACCTCAATTAGTGCAAAATGGATAAATTTTGCAAAAAAAATGATAAAAGCTTCTAATAAGCAAGCTGATGATTTTCAAACAGCATATTTTTTTATGTAAAATGAAAAAGTAAGTTTTTTCGGTTTTTCCTTTATTTTGTCGTAGTTTACGAAAATAAAAATAAATAAATAAATTCGGTTTATATAGGCCAGACAATTAGAAATTTTGATATTAGGTATAAAGAACACGTGCGTTGTTACAAATACAAACACCTACATAAATCCAATTACGCTAAACTCTTACTAGAACAAAATCATTCAATGACATCTAATAACACCATAAAATGTTTACACTTTTGTGATGGTAAACGTAAATTAGATATACTAGAAGCTTTTGAAAACTGTACGGTTAATGAATGAGCAAATTGATCTCTTAAATTCTCTTCTACTGGACGTTTTGGAATGAGAAATCAAGTCATCTGCAGACGATTACCAAAATAAGTCACAAAGTTCTATTGCTATAACAACATTAACTGTTTATTTTTTCATATAACCTTTGACAATGGCATGTAAACATGCCGAAATACGTATAAGGTTAAAATAAATGGATATTGTTAAAGTAATTAAGTATTTTATATACAGATACTCATTAAATAGATAGAAGTCTGAAAACTTTTTGGTTCCATGCTTCAAAAATGCTTTTTATTGATTTTGCCACGGCCAAACGGCCACGGCGAAAGGTCCGCGGCAAAGCGGCAATCGTCCGCGGAGAAACGGCCGCGGCGAAGCGGCCGCGAGGAATCGTCCCATTCTCTTTTTTTGCGTACCTTGAAGAGATCTTCCAGAGCGTTGATACAGATATTGAAAATAAATAAAGCCAAATATTTTCTGATTAAAAATGTTGTGTGCTACCCATGTATACACCACTGTACGCTTGATGTACACCACGAATACCAATTGCAGAATTTTATCTTAAAATATTCCAGATATTTTCATAAAACCGATCCCACCGCGTCTGCTTCAACATCCTGTATCTTTTTAACAAAGCATCTTAGAACATAGTTCATAGGCTGCAATTCGTTACCACTTGCCTAGTCCTTACCGTAATTCTTGCAGTACAAATTATGCTTGACAATCCGTCGTTGATAAGTATTGTTTGAAAAATTACTCTCTGTTAAATCTATCTACTCAAGTAGTTACAAAGTATTCTAATAATGGTTTAATTTTGCATTTGTTTACTTTAGAACGGCGTGAATTAATGATACCTGTCACCTACAGTCAGTTGCATCAACGCTTGTCCGATTGTTAGCTTTGACAAATGGCTTTACAAATTGTTAGTGTTGATACAAAGCAAAACAGGATATCTATAAATATAGCACCAAAGAATGAGAAAGATGACAATTCGTCTGTTGAAAACAATTATGCGGAATAAAGTTGTTTAGAGTAAATATTCCGAAACTAACTGTTTCAAACTAACTTCCAGGACAGTCGTGGCTCGTAAGCATTTAGTACACGGTGGAGGCCGGAGGGTGACATAAATTCAAAACAAATCTTACCTTTTAATTAACAGTTCTGATAAATAAAATATATACGCCTTTCATTTTTATTAACAAATATATGTTTTGAATATTTTTTTTTAAATAAAACTGTAGCAAATACAATTCAAACAAAAAGTTTCATACTATACCTTTTATACCAATATCTAGTTTTTTGCAGGGCCGGACTCAAAAATCGTGCGTGTCGGCCCTACGGAAATTATGTCCTTCCGTGTTTGCAAACAGCTTAGGGATACATGAGGCTATAACATATCAGGTGCCAAGTTCGATTCTGGCACCAGACGACGAACCAGCATTTCTTTTTAGAAAAACAATTACTTTTCAAAAGCTTAAATGTAAGTTAATTAGTTCCTACGAGCCAAATAAACACGCTAACAAATAATATGCTCTCCCACCTGGTTTAATGCGATGTTGAGTTGTACAACTCCTAACTATAAAGTTCTCGCAGCGCGCTAGACTTCACATCCCCCCTTCTTGTCTTTGTACAGCGCCAGCTATTGCTTTTAAAGTAAAAATATGTATGAACTTTTTTGTTCGAAATTTTATTCCCTATAGTTTTGTTTAATGTAAAATTTTTCATCCGATACACCGTTTACGAAATAATTACGAAAAACCGGTCCTGGGTCACCGCTCGGGGAATCTTTTGGAATTTTAGGGGTATAACAGGTCTCGGGCGGAATTCGTGAGGTATTTAATTGTACAGTATTTAGTAGCCAAGTTTAAACTCTTTAGAAATTATTTCCGCTATTTCCTTTTTTTGTGTTAATTTGACTGGATTGTTGTACATTTTATCTCGCTTGTTTACGTAGTCGTGTTTCGTTATAAAAACAGCGGTGCCATTCTGAGGCGCACATATCTAGACTTTTGCCACCGCGCCCCATGGCTTCCCTTATGGGCAACTGTTACCGGGTACCACGAATAGAAAATAAATAATAACTATGTTATAGTTACACCTATTTTACACGCAACCTACATGTTTCAATAATATTCGAAATATCACATCGATCGAAAATGTACACATATTGATAAATACAACTTTAGTAAAGGATATTCATATGTAACGTTTAAAAACCGAGTATGTTTAAAATATAGTTGTGTCAGTATTAATAAACGAGCTGGATAAATTAATGAACAATCTACACAGCTTGTTCTATTCTTCTTTACAGATGTTCAAATAAGAATAACACGCTGTATTATATACGTCATTGTAATGTTATTGTAAATGACAACGTAAGAAATTCTTTTTGATAATCGTGAATATACAATTATACACTAGTAGAATGTTTATGTACCAACCAGTAACAGATGGTACAGTAAGCATTTAACATTTAAATTATGTGTTTATTTTTATTTATTTTTCGTCTTTATCCTTTAGAGAAATATCAAGTAACCATTGTGAAATACAAACTCAGGTTTCTACGTATGCAAGGTAAATGTGTTAGTAGATTTATTATACTTTTTGCTTTTTTACTGTCTGCCTCTTATTGTAATTTATGGGTAAAGGTAGAGTCAGAAAGCTCAAGTACATTTTGTGTAAAAACACAGAAGCAGTTGAAATCGGACACCCATGTGTGTAGATACCATCACTTGCGGAAAAGTATTGGAGTGATTATATCCCGCGAACATGCATTAGTCAATAGAAATGAAATGGTTAACTAACCGGTAATCACAAGTCTGGGGTTTTGTAGCCGCACATTGATAAAAATATCGATATATCGGTGTTACCGATATTTTTTTAATATCGATTCGATATCAAATTTTCGACATCGCGCAGCCATAATTACAACCCCTATTTTCGCGATAATAAGGCATGTTACTTTTATTTAGTAGCATGAAATGTTCAGCGCGAAATATAGGTACAGATTTTAATATTATTAATAGCCATTTTTTTTACTCTTACATAAAATGTTTTAGGTTTATATTACCATACTGATTGTTTTTCTTGGATTATATTTTCTGTAGTAATACCATAAGAGGTTTGGAATTGCCGGTTATATAGGGTTATAATAGACAGGGGTGTTCTTTAGGTTGCTTTATTTTTTGAACAAATTATAAGCTATTAATGTGAACTGGATTGTGAAAATAACTGAATTTCTTGCGGTATAAAAAGTTTGCAAGGAATTTTGATTATGGGCTCCATTCTGTTGTTCCAAAGGTAAGTCTTTATTTTGCCGTTGCGAAGCTGGCCACAGTGTTCCAGGCAGTGATTTATGCTATTTTAACCTGTACCCAGGAGAACCTAAACTGAAGTGACTAATAAGCTTATTTATATATGCAGCGATAGTCAAGTGGCCCTCAAGGCTCTTAATTCTGTTCTAACCAAATCTATGCTGGTCAAAAAATATCGTGAGGCCCTAAGCAGACTCGGCTCACGCAATTGGATCAAGCTACTCTGGCCACAGTAACATTAGTGGCAACGAAAGGCCGATGCTCTGGTCAGAAAGAGCTCTCAAAGACCTCTCCTTGGCCCGGAGCCGGCTCTCGAACTCCCCATGACTATCGCAAGGCAGGACATTGAGAACTGGGCTCACTCCCAGTTTAAAATCTACTGGACCTTGCATCCAGGCCTGCGCCAGTCAAAGTTTCTTATCCGAGAAATCTTCGCCTTGGCATTCCAAACAACTCCTACGTTTAAGTAGGAACAATATCACGATCGTGGTAGGTCTTCTGACTGGCCATGGTCTTTTTAATAAACATCCTAACACCATGTGAGTAGTAAACGACCTCGTGTGCAGGTTCTGTGGAGAAGAGGAGGAATCTTCCCTCCATCTTCTCACCCTATGTCGCAGACTTATGGTACTTAGGCACCGACACCTCGGCATCCCGTTTCCGGAGCCAGAGGAACTACATGATATCTCCATCAGCGGGGTACTAGGCTTTGGCTTGAGTATTGGTCTGTATGAGGAGAATTCCTGAACTAGCGGTGGATGTACAATGGGCCAATTAGGCCTGCGTGCTGCGGTGTTCCGCACCGCCGTAAGAAGAAGAAGCAGTCTTTTTTTCAAAATTATAGACGGCATTTCTCAGCATTTTTGGTTGAATTGCAGCAATTTCTTTCCTAATATTGTTTTTCTGCTCGAACTGTTTACTCTTCTAACCAATACCTTATTTATTAATTAATAAGAGCCATACCGCATAGCCACAAGAACTCAAGTCAGGCAATCCATTTGCAAAACTTTTTCGCTGGTTGGTTGATGTGTGGAGGAGCTCCATCATGTATAAAAGTAATGAACTCAGTTTCTTCGTGTTCACTGCGCAATTGTGTACTAGCACACTTCAAGATATCGTTCACCATTGACAGTGTTACTGATAGAGTTTCTCCATCTCTTCTTTTTAAAAAAATATGGTGTAATTATAAAATCAGCTGGGAAACAGTCACTTAATTGTCATGAGGACCTTCTTCTACGCTAGGGTGTGGATTCTCTGTTGACCATATTTGACAATTTGAAGGAGTGACCCCAATATTAAGAGAAGAAAGAGAAGAATGTGCTTCATCTGTGAAAAAATAAGAGAACCATTCCGGTGAAATTTCAATTTTGACCAATACCCGTAACAGAAAGTTGTATCTTATTTATTTTCAACAGTTTTCGTAAAAGTTTCCAAACCGTGGTATATGGCATTTGCAAACGTTTGGATATCACGTTAGCACTACTAATTGTTAGCGGGTTTTCTCGTGTTATGGCGTTATTGTCCTGAAAAACTTCTGCAACTCGGAGCTCACTAATTTTTCGGTATTCCTGATTTTGACTTATCAAGAACCGAACCAGTTACTTCAAATTTCGTAATAAAGGCACGGCACGCTTTCATTTTGCAAGGTACTTCTCTCAAATTTTTTCTAGTTCGAATTCGGCGCAATACACTAGTGAAATTTCTACCGCATACATAATCACTTTACACTAAACCAATTCTTGTTTGCAGGTTTAAAACCATTTTATCGGAATTTGCAAAAATGTTAAACAAACAGACGCATATGACATTGACAATTGTTAGTTCCTTTTGACATCTTAGAAGTTACCATGACAGCATTCATTTGTTTGCACAGTATACAACAAAATCCCGTTCCTTTCACAATCCAGGCTCGTTTTCTTCTTGCTGATAACCGAACTAGTCCGAAAAATTAGTTCTTGCTGATAACTAAACTAGTCCGATAAATAATGCAAGTTAATAACCCTATACTATAAAATCTTGTTGCATAGTTACAAAAAGTAGCGACGTAGGCTAGTGGCTTGTGGGGCGAGGGGGTGAGTCGGTAATGCGGAGGTTTGGGGTTTAACTCTTCACCAGAACCAAGGATGTTTTAGTCGTCTTCGGAATGTTGATGGGAGGCCATTTGACCTCAGCAGTTGATGTAAGTTAAGGGTTAAAAATGTAATATCCAGATAAATTTCTTTCCATCTCAGAAAAGTTAGTGTAGAATTGTTTGGCTTATGTAATACTTTACATTTTTTTTGTCGTTTTATGTGCGGAGTATATTTTGGATAATGAATATGATGGCAAGTTCACGATTAAGTTAAAATTAGTGGTTTAAGACCAAGCGCGACCTTATTATCTTAGGACAAAGGGTTTATCTA
Organism: Ctenicera cuprea; assembly: GCA_958336395.1. Taxonomy (NCBI): domain Eukaryota; kingdom Metazoa; phylum Arthropoda; class Insecta; order Coleoptera; family Elateridae; genus Ctenicera; species Ctenicera cuprea. The sequence continues at coordinate 26,515,526 of OY284487.1, read as the reverse complement.
CTACTTAATCGAAAGTATTATTGGCTTCTGTTGAAGATAATTATAATAGTAATTAGCTAATTAGAGTCCCGATTTGGATCGGTTAGAATGCCCGTTCGAGTACGACCAGCAGAGTTAAGCATAGCACTGCCTGGTCAGTACTTGGATGGGTGTCCGAAAGCCCAGTCAACACGGCACTTGGTGCTCTCGGAATGGCACTCTAATAGGTAGTCCCGGATGTCGCATTAACAACGCGGCAGTCGTTAGTGGGGTTGGAATCCCCCACGAAGTATAGATGGATGAGTAAATGGACGAGTAAATGTAATGCCAAGGTTTCAGCGTAAGCTGAGGGGGCGTAGTGGTTAAAGGCACAAGGGGCCCCACTACCCTCCGGAACATAGTAATAAGCCAAACCTGAAGTGAATGGGACCAAGCCATGGGCCTCTTTGGCCCGCAGTGCTGATGTATATATAATTAGCTAATAAAATGATTAAACGTTTTTAATATTAAATTGAATACTAACCGTTCCCTTATGGAAATGTTATTTATAAAAAGATATCTAAAAGAACGACAAAAACATATACTGATGGTTCGGACAGTTTAAAATTTGGCCTGAGAAGTAGCCAAACAATTTAAAACTTTCTTTACAAAAATTAATTCATTTCATGTCTACCTTCCAGTTTAAATTGTCTGCCCACTACCTAATGTAGCTTTTATATTTCATGACTGTATTGTTTACCGTTATGTTTTTAATTAGAAATTGCCATACAGAAATTTGACATTTCCATTTGCACATATAAAAATTACCTATAAGGTCACCTGGCGCCTATACCACCGCATTTCCTTGTAGCTACCTACTTACTGAACTTCTTGTGCATACTCTAGGACGAGATACAATCTAATAACGCCTTCAATTTTTAATTGAATACACGACCTATTCAGTACCTCCTACTTATTGTAAACTAATTTAAGCGCTTCACGAAATAAGCATACTCGTGCCAAGCAACTAAAACTGTTGTGAAACTTTAAATTGACTCCTTAGTAATAAAGTCAAGAGTAGTAGTAGTAGTGTTTTCCACAATTGAACAAATAATCATACAAAGTAAACCGTTTGCATTACATTTGAACAGTGGGAAGCTTAAGTACGAGTTTTTTTGGATGTCATTTCAGCGCTACGAGGTTTTTAGGTTTTGCTAAGTTTTTATGTTATAATACACAGTTGATATTATGACATGTTTTTATTCTATAATTGCTAAGTTGAAAAATATAAACTGTTAGGTTTTAAATTGAAAAATGCTCGGTTTTAAATTAAAAACTGATCTATTATTGGTTTCCACTATGCCTGTGTGCACCTTTCTGTGCCTGTGGCACTACCACTAAAAATATTCCAGGGAGTATAAAAAGCAGCATCCCACAATGTATAGCGCTGTACGCGACATTTGGGAGTTGCCGTTTGACCGCCGCCGATTGGGCGAATTTTTGTTAGTTTGATATTGATTAAATTACGTATTTAAATACATTTTCAGTATCTTCTTTCTGCTTGAATTCATTTTTATGTTATCGACAAGCCTCAAATTTAAAACCGTTCTAATTCAAAATACTTTCTATCTATTACAGCAACCGAGATCTACACAGTGTGCTTCGAAAATAAATTACCCTGTGTGTATAAATATTACTGCAATAATTGCAAACTAGTATGTAATCGTGTTTTAAAGTGATCTTTTCTCAATACATATGTCAATTTGTATTAACACCGCCCAAACGTCTGCCGCCCAAACGTCTGCCGCCCAAACGTCTGCCGCCCAAACGTCTGCCGCCCAAACGGCTGTCGCCTAAGAGGCTAGCGCCCAAGCGGCGTCACTCAAACGGCGGCGCCTAAAGTTCTGTTCTGTATACCGGGTATATGTTCGTTGATTTTGCAGGCTATCTCAGTTACTGCAATTATAAAAGAAATGATAGACATGTGTTGGGCTTTTTTTAGTATATTAATTACTCAATAGATAGCCAAAAGTGAGTTCAGCTATTTTCTTTCGTTTTTAACGCCAAAATTGAACAGATATTATAAAGAATTTATATTAAATTTTAAAAAATTAATGTTTTTTTATCTGCAGTTTAGTTTTTGCTCCTCTGTATTGTTTACTTAAAACTACTTAATAGTTCTCAAAATTGTTTATAATATATTTACTGACTTCAGTGGTTTCTACCGATTCTGAAAAATGTTTTAAATCCATAGCTTACTTATTCGCAAAACATCATCGCCTGGTCTTTCCTATTCTCGAGCAACTTTTATTTTTCCTATATCTAAACGTTTTATACACAACATTGGAGACCCACTACAGTGGCGGTAGAAAATAAATGGAGATTGATATTACTCCGCAAAGCTTAAATGCACACGTCGGTCGTATAGATAACGGAAAATACGGTCGTGCAACGAAAAAGGCATATGACCTGCGCCTGCGGTCAAAACGAGCTAAGCTAAACCACCACCTGAATGAGGATCGTCCGGCGTGTTGGTTGCCGTCTTACTGTGTTTGTATGGGGAAAAATTGATTTTTAATTATTATGAAAATGATTCTTTGGTATTAAAGATAACCAAAAACGGAAGGAGTAATTTGTCCGCCAAAAATTTGGTGTCAGGAGAAAATTAAAGCCCATAAATGTTGCCGCACCTAAAAATTATATTATGAATCTTACTCCACCTCCAATAATAAGCAATTCAGCTTTAACAGAAATTTTACTAACGTCAGCCATTTATTAAATAAAGAAGCATGAATTTTCAATTTTCAAAAACCCAGAAGGCGTCACGAAGAAATTAGACTGGGACAGGAACCACATTGTAGCTCATCTTCAGCTATATGAGCCTACAACTTAAAAATAATATTTTGGTCAGTTTTAGTGCAATATGTTTCAGAAAATGTGAAAGTTTGATTTTTTTCACTTTACAATTTTAGTCGTTCCAAAAGTTCTCGTAGCATGTAACATTGCGTACTACTAGGGACTTTTAATATTAAAGTTAATAAAATGAACAAAAGATAGACGCAAGAATTGGAATGACCACGTATCTAGAATGGAAGCTACCAGACTAACAAGAAGAGCAAAGAATGCAAAACCACGAGGAAAGCGACTTCCGGAAAGGCCATTAAAAAGGTGGAAGGAAAGTTGGGTCTCATCCTGTCAAGGAACACCTTAAAATAAAAGCACTGACTTAACAGGCCTTTGGCCTAATAGAAGATGAAGTAGAAATTTAATTTCAATCTGATAACTCGTTTTTGAGTAAATGGGCGTTAAAGCTAACATTTTTTAATAATTCATAGAAGGCGTCACAGAAATATTAGCGGGCTGGTACATTAACCAAATTGTAGCTCATCTCTAGCTCTATTCGCCTACAAAATTTTAAAAATCGTATGACCAGTTTTTAGCTTTTTTTTGAAAGAGCCAAAATTTAACAAATTGTTTCACTTTATAGTTTTCATTTTTTCAAATTTTCTTTTAAATTGTAACCTTGTGTTTCCGTAGTACAACTATTACAATACCATATCTGATCCCGATCTGCCAATTCGTTTTTGAGTAATAAGGCGTGTAAAACTCGTAGCGCCGCCATTTTAAATCTAAAAAGTTTGAAAAACAATCTTTGTTTTCCGCGTTCAGATTTAAAACCAAGTTTCCGATGAAATAGCTGCCCAAGAAACATGTCTAACTTCCGCTTCTCGTTTTGATTTTTTTTTTCGAAAGCGATGTTTGTCGTTGTTACCTCCATATTGCAAAGCTCATTAAAATCGAATCATCCGTTCGGGTGTTATGATGCTTCACATACATACCCACCCGCCTACAGGCAGACATTTTTAAAAGCCACTTTTTTTGTTCCTGAATGTACAAACTTTGAACTCAATGTCGGTCAATTTTTGAGATACCTCCATATTGCAACGCTCATTAAAATCGGACCATCCGTTCGGGAGTGATGATGCTCCACAAACATACCCACCCAGCCACAGATAGACATTTTTTAAAACCATTTTTTTGGTTCTTGAAGGTCTGAAACTTTATATTAAATATATTAAATACTTTTCTTTACTAAAAGTAGAGGAAAATAAAAAAAATAAAAGTCGCTGTAAATCGCTTGTTATTAAAAATAAGTACATCAAATGATATACTTTCTGAAACGCAAAAAATGGCTTTTTAATTAATTATAGGTACCATTACAAAAAGAAAACATTTGTTTGTGTTCTATATAACTCGAAAACAAATGAATATTTTTAACATATTTTTCGTCTTTAAATTTTTTATAGAAATAATACCCACACTTATATTTTGAAATAATTCAATTTTGACGCCGAATTTGAAAACCAAAGTAGATAGCTACAGTCCGTTTCCGCTATATACATTATACTTATGCCCAAAAATTGGCCCATAACATGTCTATCGATTTGTTTCTAATTGCAGTAATAACCGAGCTTTCTTTATAAAATAATACTTAATAGCCTACAAGGAAATTTAGAGAGAACTATGAAAAACTGAACATATAATTTGTTTATTGATATGTAGTTGCTTTACTGCGTTGAAGGCCATATTTATTGAGTATAAATAAAGTAGTTTTTTCTTCAGCAATATTGTTGAAGTAAAAAGTATTTTATTTATAATTTGTTGTTTTTTCTTTTGTTCAAAGTGTAGTTTTATTTGATTTTTGTTGAAGGCATTGTGAATTGCCAGCTAACATAATTATTACAATAAAAAACACAAATAAAAAAAGAACTAGGAAATACTTGTTTGCTATTTTCGCCAAGCTAATATTTAAAAATAACATTCGTAATCTAGAATCACAAATTATTTTGAATTTTCCTTCAGCTACAAAAGTAAACGCTAAACAATTTTTGTTTTAGAAAGTTTGGATCTACAAACAAGGGTTATTCTTTAAAAGGTAGGCGTTTAAAATTTGAGCTTGATCGAAACATCTTCACTTCTGAATGCAGCCTTTATAGCGTTTTTACAAAGAATTTAATCTGGGTGATGATCAAGCCCATCGTTCTCACACTTCACGTGGAGAACACTGGCTTTATTATGATGGCTATCAAATATTGTTGACGGTTCTATTCCCTAATACAACCCGCTGTCGTTCAAACTATATTACGTTATCAATAAAACCTTTTATTGCCTGCATAAATAAAATGAGGCATATTGTTATATTTTTTTAATCTACCAGGTAGTAAAGAGTCAAGATCTTCACTACTACTTATAATTTTTTTACGGTAATTAATTTACAATAGACAAGATGTAAGTAATCTGACGAACTTAACAAAATTAGAATTTTATTTTATAGTAAATAAAACAATTCTTAACTTCAGGTTTTTTATTTTAGCTTTAAACGTATTTCAACGTGTTTACACGTCATTATCAAAAGCAAGATTAAAAGTAAACAGTTGGTGTTGCTATAGGAACAATAAATTTTCATAACTTGATCTTGGTTTTCTATATCTGCGTCCAGATGACTTCATTTCTCATTACAAAACGTCTAATAACGGTGAATTTAAGAGATCAATTTGTTCATTCATTAAAGGTACAGATTTTAAATGTTGATGAATTTCAAATGCTTCTAGTATATCCAACTTACGTTTGTCATCACAAAAGTGTAAAAACTTTATAGTGTTATTATCATAGAATAATTGTGTTCTAATAAGTGTTAAGCGTAATTCGATTTATGGGGTGTTTAACTTTGTACCTAATACCAAAATTTCTAATTGTTTGTCCTATATAAACCGAATTACAGTGCGAGCAATTTAATTTGCAGATGCCTGATTTTAGTAGATTGTCTGTTTTTTCTTTAAAATTAAACAAAGTGTTTAAAATGTTTTTGTTGTTATTTTACATTTGTTTGTTTTGTTTACTATTTTGGCATTTTTTTCTGATTGATTGCCAAAATATGGAATTGAGGCGTATTTAATTTTATCTGATGAAGTTGAATAAATTTTCTGAATAGCTAATTTATAATTTTTCTGTTTAATTACTGTATCAATAAGTTGAGTATTATAACCAATATTGTATGCAATTTGTTTAATAATTTAAGAACTCATTGATTGTATTTTCAATGAAGTGAAATTCAATTAACACTTGCAGTGATTCACTGCATTAGGTTACGAAGACGCAGATCAAATACGAAGATAGATCGTATGTCCATCTGTATGAATCACTTGATGAATTCGGTTGCTAAATTTACCCCCTTTTAATGAGACCGTTGCCATGCGCTGCGTTCGTTTCTAAATTTATCCCTACGAATTACTTTTCTCAATTTTGCAAAAGCATTTTGCGTAAAGCGCAGAAGCGTTCGCAGGTTTTATTTCATGGAATCTCATTTAATGTTTTGACAAGAGTGCATAGCAATGTACAAACGGTATAGCTCAATCGAATCACTTTGAAGTTGAGACAGCGACAAGACCTCGGAAAAAATTCGAGATTTTCTAATAATAGCTGTCAACATGATGGGACTGAAAAACTGCGTCTGAAGAATGTCACGTCTTTGTATATTTTGGATGCCTTTTATTAGGTTCAAAAGGCTTTTGTGGTCTATTGTTTCGACTTGTGCGTGTTGTTTTGGTTTTTAGGCAAGACAGTTCAGGGTTTAATACCCTCTTTAAATGCTGAATTTACACGTCGCGGGAATAAATAGATGATTGCCCGTTTGAGGTACCGCATGAATTTTTAAGGATAATTGGGGGTTTTTACCTTAAATATTGATCTAATTCTAAATTTAAAATTTACAGCAAATTGGACAGTGTGGTAATACCGGCAATAGCCGCTCCACTCCGTGTGAATATGTAGTTGTAACGATAAATGTCATATACTGTAAAATTTTCGTGTAGAAAAAGTAGTTGGTGTAATTACATCAAAGAAAGTAGTCAAAAAACAGTCGTATTAGAATGTTCATGCTCATCGTAGTTGGTTTTGAAACTAGCATGTTCTTCTTAAACAGGGCATTATGGGGAATTGGTACGCTCAATATGAACTAAAAATTATCCTGATATTACTACTTACTAAGGTATAATTAATGATACATAGGGCTTTAACGGTTCCTTTAGGTGAAATTAGTTAGAATAGAGAAATTTTGATTATTAAACAAATTGCATACAATAATAGTTATAATACTCAACTTATTGATACACTAATTAAAGAGAAAAATTATAAATTAGCTATTTAGAAAGTTATCCAACTACTTCATCAGATAAAATGAAATAGGCCTCAATTCCATATTTTGGCAATAAATCAGAAAAAATTGACAAATTTATAAACAAAACAAATAAATGTTAAATAACTTTTTAAACAACAAAAAACAGTTTAAACAATTTGTTTAATGCTAAAGAAAAAACAGACAATTTACTACAATCAGGCATCTACCAATTAAATTGCTCCCACTGTAATTCGGTTTATATAGGACAAACAATTAGAAATTTTGATATTAGGTGCAAGGAACACGGACGTGGTTACAAGTATAAACACCCCCATAAATCCAATTACTCTAAACACTTATTAGAACACAATCATTCAATGACATTTAATAACACTATTAAATTTTTACACTTTTGTGATGACAAACGTAAGTTGGATAAACTAGAAGCATTTGAAATTCATAAACATTAAATATCTGTACCTTTAATGAATGAACAAATTGATCTCTTAAATTCACCGTTATTAGACGTTTTGGAATGAGAAATCAAGTCATCTTGACGCAGTTATAAAAAATTAAGATCAAGTTATGAAGATTTATTGTTCCTAGAGCAACACCAACTGTTACTTTTAATCTTGCCTTTGATAATGACGTGTAAACACGTTGAAATACGTATAAAGCTAAAATTCGAAACCTGTTGAAGTTAAGAATTGTTTTAATTATAATAAATAATTCATGATATTTCTATTAAAATTCAAGAATATGTAATTTGTGGAATTAACTTTTACTTGTAGGAGTCTATACTATTAACAACACTCACTTAGATAACTCCACCTGAAATTAGAATACATTTATTGAAGATTTGGCTTACAACCGAAATTAAAAGTACAAATTGTAAATGTGTTATTTTTCGCAATGGGAGGCCAAAAAAATATGTTTAAGATTTCTTACGGGCAGATTCATATTCGACCATATTCATGATTGTTAATTGAAACTGTAGTGGTGTTTGAAGTTGTAGTTCTGATGTTGGTCTGTTGTTTTCTCATTCCTTCAATGATCGTTTCATGATGATCTTCGTCTATTTGAAGGTAGAATTTGATGGAATTAACGTTGCTGTGTCCCGTTATTTTAATTAGTTGCTGTTACCCAATGCCTGCCTTTGCTACTTGGATACTGCTGAAGTTCTGAAAGAATGATCGCGTACTTTCGTATTTTTAACGTTTTAACATATACATACATGTAACCCAAACTTTAGCATGCTTTGAATAAGTGAAAACCCTGCCTACTAAATTCGAAGTTACATGGATGTGCATCTCTTTCTCGTACACTTGAATTAGTTTTTTTTTTATTTCAACTTTTTGCTGTTGTATACAGTTTTTTTAGGAAAGTTGAACTATATGCAAAATTCATAGGAAATTATATTTTACTACAGTTTATGTGTTCAGGATACTACTGAGAATTTAACCTGTATTATTGTTACTAGTGCCGTTTAGTCAAAAAATAATATTTTTGACGTTTAAGATTAAGCATAAATCTAAATAAATAATAATAAATTCAAGACGTATCTTTTTAATCCGAGAGTAACAACAATACTGTCTAACATCTCGGTAGCGGCGCGGCTAAAGCTGATGCTTCTATGTAGAAGTCCGGGGTTCTAATCCTAGGTAGCACAAGGTTGTTTTTTTTAATGTTTTGAAGTTTATCATTTTCTCATAACTAAAGTTTTACTGTTTAATCATGGTATAATAATGACATAGGTATCAATTCAACTACGACTACAATTTACTGTAAAAATTGTATTTTTTTACTATTTGATTGAAAATCTGGCGTGAAAATAAAGTAAGTAGTAAGTACAAGGCTAATATTACATTGAAATTGTTAATATTCATTTAGATGTATGCGTAATTCTAAATTAAAATTGTTTTTTTTGTACTCAACGGCACTAATAACAATAATACAGTTTATATACTTAGTCAAAGTATCCTGGGGGTATAAAATCTGGAAAAATATAATTTTCCATGCATTTTGCACATAGTTCAACTTTCCTGACAAATTCTGTATAATTATGTATTCAGTTTTTGTATCGCTTGTTTATTCCTCCTTGCCGATCGTCTTTTGCCATGCATTAATGACTTCCCTTATTTACTATTTTTTCTTCGGTTCTTAACCTGTAGGATTTGTTTGCTAGAAAAATTAGTAGATTATCGTTCTGCGTGGGAACGAGGAATACTCGCGCTCTCGTTCTTGCTCGATCCGTCAGTGCGGGAGCAAGAGGGAAAGCAACAATTATTTAAAATTATAAATTTTCGTCGAAAAAATGTTATGATAATAAATAATACTAGTGAGACCTCAGCGCACAATGCATTGACAGACTCGCGTTGTCCGACCCGTCTAAATGCGTCACGTGATGCATTAGTTGCAATAATGAGACGCGGCGCTTTTGTAGATGACGCCCCAAGTGACGCGCGTCTAGCCGACCTTCATATATATTATAAATTAAAATAATTATTATAGAGCAATCGACGTAGAATAAAAATATGAAAATGTTTCATGTTCCATCTGGGGATAGAGACCTTTCATTGAAAAATAAATGGTCCAAATTGGTGAAGCGGTAGCCGCTGGAGGAACCGGAGAAGAATACCCTTAGTGCTTTTATATATGTATGGATGGATAATAATGTTACTGGGAATTTACCTTTGCTTATTAATTACTAAAACAAAATGTACCTACAACCACAGATAAGGTTAACACTACAGATATACGGTAAATATGGGAGCTATCGGCAGCTTGTTTTATATGATTAATAATCTGCAAATAGATGGCGCTACAATGACAATTTATAATTAAGTCACAGATGACTGTAATTTAGCAGATTACTTAGCACATATTCAAACCAAAAGCCATCTGCCATGCTTAATTGTCAAATCGCAATTTTTCGTAAATAATTAATATTGACGCCAATTCTACTTAAACTATATTCATGATGTGTACCTAGTTTTTTAATTTATTGCAAATAGATTAATTTATCAAGCATTAATCATACACATTTATTGCACAGTCTAATTTTAAAACTTTATTTTCTGTTTGTGGTGAATTAAATTTAATAATAATTCCAAAATCATCTACATATTTTTATAGGACTCATATAAATCATAATAATCGAGCACTTGCCACTAACAACAGTCGACATGTTGAATATTTATTATTTATCACAATTCAGAACTGATACTTTTTCTGATATATCAATTTTCAGTAAACAGTAAATACAAGGAAAATATAAAATACGCGCTTTAACCAGATCCCAGACAAGGTCAGGTTTTTAACGTCATCTGTGACAGATACATTCAAATTCGCGATAAAACAGTTTCCAACACATTTCAACAGTAATAAACAAATAGCTATAGCAGCGCCCTAAAATTGGTCTGGTGCGTTGTAGCCACACTAACGCTAATTTCGTTTCCAAATCTGAGCGGACATTTTTTATAAGGGGTCGTATATCTGTAGTGTTAACCTTATCTGTGCTACAACCTACTACACAACGCAAGCCATACAGTTCAACATACGTTATACCAGGGTGTCCCTAAAAGGTCTGGAATAAATTTAGCCAGGAATTTTTTAGAACAATTATGTCGATTCAACCCAACTTACCTATACAGGGTTGGGCAAAAGTACGGAACAATGCAAATATCTTTAATACAACAACCGCGATTTTGATACAATTTTGTACATGAAGGTTTCGATATACGGCAGATACAATGAAAGTATCGGCGGCTTGAAAGAACTTTTTTATTTTAAATAGAACACCCTGTATTTTTTTGATATATCGATAGAACTCTTTTTTGCGAGTTCAGTGGTATACGGTTTCATGTCTTTATTTTTAATAATTCTAGTGATATTGAACAATAATGTTTCGTAGTTTTTATCTAGCAGCTCATGAAAATAAAAGAATGTGAGAGCTTAAGCAGTTGTGTTGTAGTAATGTTGTCAAATATGCTTGGTTCGTGTTGTGTTGTTTTGATGTCGGATAGATTGAGCAGTGTGGTTGCAGTAATCAATTAATTAACCAAATTAATTAAAAGTTTAAAACTGCTGAATTTAGCATCAGAAATGGTGTCGCAGCCACTTTTTGCTGTCATTATTAGATTATTACCGATAACGAGAGTTAACCATAACTTTCGTTTTCGTATGCGAGAATGAGAGCGACACTAACCCATCAACGAGTTTTGCGAAAGCGAGAACGAGAACGACTTACTTTTAGCGAAACTCGAATAGGTCCCGTTGGAAGTGAGCTAAGGAACTACAACTACTGCACTGGGTTATAATTGGCTATCCACTACATCCCATTTGTATTGGTCTTTCTAATTTTAATATCTCATCAAGAGCATCATTTGCAGTTCATCAATATTACTTTGAAACTTTGCGTTGGTCAGTTAACTGTTTTTGAAGTAAGTTTTTTTTGTAACTAATGAAAACTGGTAATTAATAATGATCAAACAAAATAATAGTAGATTTATAAATATTAATTAAAGGGAAATGTAGGAGTAAATAACAACAGTTACTTTTGATTTATGTACAATATCAAGCGTAAATACCAATTAATGTCAAGAACGCTGAAGTTAATAAGTAAGCCAGTACTTAGTCAGGTATTTTAAATTTGTTTCCTTATATGCAGTTTAATGCACTTTTTTCCTTGTTTCGCCTCATTAGTTTTTATATTCCCTTGAAAGTTCTTACTCTAATATTTTTTAAATACAATAAACTCATTATGAAACCATTTTGTTTTTATTTAAAAAAGTGTATTTTTTCACCACTGCGTGGCCTAGTTTAATTTTCATTTTTAGCGTGGATATTGTAATATATTGTTTTATATTTTTGTACATGCGTACATGTATCGTACCGTCATGAAAATTAATTTTAGGTAGGTTACTGTATTTATTTATTGCGTGGTTTAAAACCTGATCATTCAAAATTGAATAACTGTAATTAAATGATAATATTGAAATTTTCGTGCTAATCGAATTGAATCGAAGAGAAATTGAAAACCAGGAACAGTATGCAGTGGTTAATTATGTTGACACTGTTAACAAATTACGCGGTATGTTGGGGTTGGCCAAGTGCAGTTTGAAACATTTTCTGATGTCCGATATAACAGGTTCTATATTTGTGCATGTCGGAACAAATTAACTTTAATTTGTAATGCAGGAGACAACTCTGAATATATTCTTTTTATGTTTACATTTTTCGTTGTAGTTTCTTTAACCTATTGATCAAATTAGAATTGACTGTAAAAAATAATGTGAGATGTTAACTCTATCAAGAAGTTGCAATCATGATGTTATACCCGATATATGATTTCTCTATATAAATCCAATATTGGTTTAGTGAAAACCAAAACAAGTTGCTGTCAATCAAGCACCACATGCTGTACTTTCACACACCAGATAATAAATGCAAACATCAACTCTGTTATTGTATATTTAGTGATAACATTTATTGCAGCAGAGCTAGGGAACTAAACTAGCAGGAAACATAAAATTGCGTTGCAGTAAAATCCTTGTGCGAAAATCCTCCAAATCTGCCAATTCTTGGAAAACAAAGAGGAATGCATTTCCGGCCTTACAGCATAGATTGAACTTCCTGTTGGACAGGACATCAAAACAAGGGGAACACCCTAGGGTACGCCTTTGCTTAGGGAGTAAGCTCGTGAGGGTGCATCCTGGCATCTTCCTCTTGAATTCTGCGCTTAGTCATTTCGCAAAGATCAGAGCCATTCGTGCATTTCTTTATTTGCCCGTTCTTTTCGTGCCTGCCTGCCTGCTCTTTTCTAATCAGTTCTGGACCTTTAGGTGTTAAGAGATTTTAACGATCCATTCCAAATTAGGAAGAAGCTTTAAAATAAACAAAGCAAGTGGTGTTTTAATTAGATGTCTTTTAAAACATGAGTTGGTGATTTATGGTTAGCTCTAGTGCTTTACATAAATGCTATTAAAGCACAGGAAGCATATGCCAACGGAAAATGCAATCGGGAATGTTGATAGACTCGCGATCCTAGCGTGCCTTTCTTATATTGCGTACCCACGTATCTAATACTGCTGTTTAAAAATGCTGATTCCAAAATATGTACCTATCTGCATTCGGCATACAAATGTACAGTTATTATTTTCTAGATTTTATGTAGTTTTTAGGGATTATAAACGAGAAGTAACTTACGAGAATAATTGTTTACCTTTTCTCCGATTATAAGTAAACGCATGAATAGAAAACGTGTGTGTTGTTACAGTGATTGCACGTGCCGATTGACATGATGAGACTGTCTTATACAGGAATTCCTCTCACAGAACGTGTCCACAGCTGGAAGGCGCCTGTTACTAAATTTGCTAAGTTTTCTAAATGCCAAACGGTTAGTCAAGCTGCCACACAAAGAATATATTTAATTATTTTAATCAACCGAAGGAGCTGGCGCATGATGTGTGAAAAGTCAAAACCATAAAAACAGCGACGTTAAATGGCTCCGACATAATTTGGCAATTTTCACAGTCTGAAATTTAAAAGGCCAGCCATTAAACGGCGGAACCGCAGTGCTGGAGATATTATAACAGGTAGAAAAATGTAAATTAGTACACTTGACACGTCCTGACCTACAACAGCGAAAGTTAGTATACTTTTCGTTATGTCACACTTTTTGCAGACACTGAAAGTATATTTCAAATAGTGTAACCTTCATAGACACAGGTCACATTGACTAACGCCTAAATATCCGCTCTTCTGAATAACCTTATTTAGTCACGTTACTTACGTAATTTAAGGTGAATGACGGACGTAGTTATTCTTCCGTTGTTCACCCCATAACTGTTTTAAATTTGTCGCTTGTAAGAAAACCGAGACACTTAACGGAAGTTAGATTTCAGTCTCATATTACCTCACTATGTTTAAGCAAAATGTCTGAAAATTGACTATAAAATAAATATTCAACTATTAAAAATTAATAGTTTATTAATAAAATAAAACATTTGGTAATTGTTTCACAATTTGTTAGTTTTTATTTACTCGACTCGAGTTTCGACCATTTCGGTTATCTTCAGGAGTTCACAAATAAAACTAAAACCTAAAGATGTTCCAAATTCTGTTATTATAACTCTGAATTCTAGAAATGGGTTAAAATAAATAGTACAGTTGTGGCTACTTTTCTGGAAAACCGGGAAAAGTCAGGGAATTTAGAATTTTTTTATTTTGGTCAGGCAAATCAGGGAATTGTACCAATTTCAAAGTAAAGTCAGGGAATTGCACGAAATAGTCGGGGAAAATTCTGTAAAAAGGAAGTTATTTTAATATTTTTATTTTGCCTGCAAAACGAAAATTTTGTTACCTAGGTATATGTTTATAAAATTTTTATGTATTTTATTTGGTTTTTCTTAAAGTGTAGATGTTCTATTTTGTTATGCTTGTTGAAAAATTTCCATTTGCTATAAAGTAATTTAAGTTTATTTTGCTAATTTTTATGTTGGGTTACAATTTTTATTAAAAAAAAAAACAGTTGAAATTGGCTTTTGTACCACACAAATGAGTCGGGGAAGTCAGGGAAAAGTCAGGGAATTTGAAAAGCAGTTTTAAGTGGCCACCCTGTTTTAGGCGCATATAGCGGCAAGTAAGCCCAAAGCCAAAGAATTTCCATGAAGTGTGGAATATACTGGAAGTTCTTGAAAACGAATACATAAACTTCCTGTAGGTAGTCTACAAGGAAGGTAAAAATGGGCGAAACAGGTCTCTGGTACTTTCCCATACTTTTTACGCTTTAAATATTCTGCGTCAAAAAGTGATTTGAAATTTACATCTGCTAGTCATCTCAAGCCAGTACAAGCCGTTCGTTCCAGGCTGAAGGCGTTGCGTTGGTTACGTACGGTGACTAGATAAAAGCGATAGATAATGCGCGGATCAAAAATGCTTTTAATAACTTTTTCACGCTACCGGCAATGTAAGTAGGCCTTACATCCATAGCTACAGGGATCGTAAATGGCTGATAACATTCGTGTACTAGTTACCCTTGACGACGGAACTTAATAGTGTCACTTACACTCCTAGGAAAATAATGTTGATTTTAACTGTTCGTTGATATGGTAACAAGCACAGACAACTTAGAATAATGGGGCTTTTAAAAAATAATTCCGATGACAGCTGTCAAAACGAACTTTTAAAAATATGATTAAATTTCTACCTGTAGGCCTACTTACATTGCCGGTAGCGTGAAAAATTTAATAAGTAACACGGAATGTATCGACTAATAACATCCTCGGCAGGCGACAAGCTTCGGCTCCGCCTCAGCTCGTATTCGCCTACCTCGGATGTTATTACGTCCTTACATTCCTTGATACTTAAATAACTATATTTAGAGTTATCAAGAATACGCAAAGAATGGAACATTTTTTCATTAGAACTAACTGATAGGCGTAGTTAACATAGCGTAACCTCCGGAAAACGCGTCAATTTCAAAATTTTCAAAAATTCTTGGGTCAGAGTGAAATTTGTAAAATTAGTAAAAAACAGATTTGTAGTTCATTGCAAGCTCTATCGGCTCAGGAAGTTTTAAAAAAATGGTGTGGACAGTTTTTGTGGAACTTATTTTTGAAAATGTCCCAAATTTTGAGCCGCTAGTATATTTACAATTTTCAAATTTCCAAAAATGTTTTTACATCGCGTGATTATACAAATTAAGGGCTATCAAATAATATGATAATTTGTATTTATTGGATATTTTGTTTTTGAGTAATCGGGCATTAAATTTAGAATTTTCAAAAATTCGTAGCGGCCTTCATTTTGAAGGTACAGCATTTTTTTTAAGTATTTGATTTGTTTTTAGATGCACTACGACGCGATGTATTCAAAATTTCAAAATAATGTTTAGAAAAAAATCTATACCAAAAAACAGATCCAATTTTCGATTCCGATTAGCGACTTTACAAAGAACTACTTGCAACTAAACAACTTCTACACACCAAATCTTATAGAAATCGGTAAAGGGGTTCCGGAGATATAGGACAACGAACGCACCCGCCCACCCACGCACCCACCCACCCACACATCCACCAACCCACAGACAGACGTTTTTTTAAACTACCTTTTTGGGTTCCTTGGACCCCAAAACGCGTTTTCTGTTAAAATCTGAAATTTGCATGAAAACATAGTTTTCCCTACTTCAGTAGAAGTATGGGAAAGTAACAATCCAGAAAATGCAATATGAACTGTGAAAGTGAAATGAAAAACAATACCGTTCTTGAAGAGGGGCTGTTTTGAAGTAGCGTTTAACTTAGCAAAATTAAAATCACTTGTCATAACAGTGGTAATTACAATTCATTTGAATATCGATTAACTAGCACTTGCTCGTATTCTTCGAAACGTTCGCATTTCCATTCCTTAAAATTATATTTAAAAGATTTTCTGTGTAGCATTTATCTGTCCATTTAATTAGAAATGTATTGCTGGAAAATCATAATTTTGATTTGTAACAGCTTCGTCATAAAATGAACCGATCGCTACCCAAAAAGACAATTTTACACAAGTATCGCCAACATTACACTCTTCTTGATTATTTTGCTGAAATTATTTATATAAGAAGATACCACTAAATTTATGTGACAAATATCGCACCAAACATTTTGTACTACTCTTTTTCTGCTTTAAAATTTGCATCACATTTTCAAATTTTGTCTAGTGTTTATATAAACTTTCTTCCCTCTTCCTATTGCAGCAAGACAAATTCTGTTTGTCAAATGCATTACTGCACGGTTCATTTAATAATACTGAAACAGCAAAGTATAAACGACCTAAAAGTTCGAGTTTCGCGAACTTTGTGCCTCTAGCGAAATGTTCTTTCTTTTAGTTTGTTGCTGGTTAGTTCTCATTTTAGTAAGAGTGAGATGCAATTCTTCAGAATCGCTTTTGAGACATATATGAAGGGCGACGCTACGATGTAGTGACAAATGCACCCCGTGCAATCGTAATCGCCATTTGAGGGTGTTTTATAGCTTCTCCACTTCAAGTTTTGGATTTAAAGCCGCTTCTATTGCCGCATTGATATACAATGAGTACAAATAGAAAAGTAGGTTTGTATTGGGTATAAACACGCGCCCTTGCAATTGCTTTTAATACACCTACTAACACCCACTCTGTACGCCAAGAATTTTAATAAGTTTATGACATGACGCGAACACAATGCCGACAGTAAATATTACTACCATAGACTAACAAATATAATTTATGGTATTACTGTTGATGCTGCATGCGTGTAATTATCAGCAATGTTATTACGCTTTTATATTTACTGTCGCCGGCCGTTAATTATTATCAGTAGTTGGCTTATACATATAAAAAACCATGCTCTGTAGTTGTATTGTTTTATTTATTGCATTATGTATTAAAAATGCGATTTTTGCTTCGGAACCACAGTGATCTAGTATTAGTCGTAACCTTTTTGACTTAGTCGTGCCGCCGTGATGGCTGAGTCTTGTATTTTTTGCCGAGTTAAGTGTTTGGAGAAGAAAACAATGTATTGTGTATATCAGAGGTCATTTGGATACTTAACTAGGTAGTTATTAATGGATAAGTCTTTCATTGCCTTTAAATAGAATTTTAACCTTGCTTTGTAATTAATTTTACAGGTTTTACTTTGCGGTTCTTTATACACTTCATATAGATCGCGTTACTTTGATAAAACATGTTGAAACCCATAAACTTTTCTTGTGGTGTCCAAGCTTTTTCGATAATGATCTGTTAATAATTACAGGTAGGGCGTTTCTGAAAAAACGTTAAAAGGAACAATACAATCAATTCATACAAAAATAGACATGCTTTCATGAAACTTGTTAAAAATGTACAACAAATTTTAATTACTTTTTCTAATAATGAAATTTTCATTTAAAGTGATAATAGTCGCTTACCACTAGCAATAAGTAGGACAAATCTAATCTAACAAAATTGTGTAGGAAAGGTGAGTCGAAATTGACGACTGTGAAATTGTATGTGGGAAGTTGTAACAGAAGCAGTGGAAATTAGATCACGGAGTTGGGAAAACTAATAGAATTTAATTAACTCGCCAGTAAATAGCTTAGAATTAGTGAAATGGAAATCCAGAACTATAGGATAGGGTTTCAGGTGCGGAGCGAGCAATTTTGATCGGGAACTTCAAATTACTGTTCCTTACTTAGCGAGACTTTGGCATTTCCCGTACCTAGTTTCGCAACCCTTGATTTACAATTTGTCGTTATTGACGCTTTCTGAACGTTCACAGTGGCAGCTTTTTTAGGTTTCGAATGTTCAAGAAACTGCAGAAATATAACTTCTTTATTTATATGAAATTAATTATAATAGAGAAATTTCAATTATTAAACAAATTGCATATAGTAATGGTTATAATACTAAACTTATTGATACATTAGTTAAAGAAAAAGATTATAAATTAGCCATTCAAAAAATTTATCCGAATACCCCAAATCCATGCGATACAATTAAACATGCTTCGATCCCATATTTTGGTGACAAATCAGAAAAAAATGCTATAATTATAAACCAAACAAATAAATATGAAGTAAGTTTTAAAACAACTAGAAACATCTTAAATACTTTGTTTAATGCAAAATCAAAAACAAACGATTTGCTAAAATCAGGCATTTACAAATTAAATTGTTCGCATTGTAATTCGGTTTATATGGGCCAGACAATTAGAAATTTTGATATTAGGTAAAAAGAACACGTACGTTGTTATTACAAATACAAACACCCACATAAATCCTATTACGCTAAACACTTACTAGAACACAATTATTCAATGACATCTAATAACACTATAAAATGTTTACACTTTTGTGATGATAAACGTAAATTGGATATACTAAAAGCTTTTGAAATTCACAAACATTTAAATACTGTACCGTTAATGAATGAGCAAATTGATCTCTTAAATTCTTCGCTATTGAACATTTTGGAATCAGAAATCAAGTCATCTGCAGACGATTACCGAGATCAAGTCACCAAGTTCTATTGCTATAACAACACTAACTGTTTACTTTCTAATATAACCTCTGACAATGGCATGTAAACATGCCGAAATACGTATAAGGTTAAAATAAATAAATATTTTTAAGTATTTAAGTATTTTATATACAGATTATCCATAAATTCTTTAGATTTGCATTCGAGAAAATCGTGGACATTTCGCTATAAAGAGAATGAATGGCTGTATTTTGTGGTACTAATGCGACAGCAGGGGTGTCCGCTGAATAAGCAAGGCTCCCTATCCCTAGGATGTTTTTGTTATTGCAGAATGTTCAACTGACTTGTTTTCCATCTTGCCAGTGGTAGTGATTCGGAGGAATTTCCGTTCATCTATTCTCTTGTTGCCAAGACTTCTGCTTGTCTACTGATTTTATTGCTCTATAAAAATTCACTGTCTATAACGTACTATACCCAATGTTTTTTTTTATTGTCAAGACTTCTTTTAATTTTTGTTCCATTTTAATTAAATAATCCAAGCTTTTATTTTCGTCTTTTATTTATCTCTGTCACTACCATGACACATGTTGCTTTTGGTAATATGATTTCGATAAATTGTTCACCACAACCTCGATCAAAAATGCTGTAATTATTATAGTCAAGCAATCTAATCCAATGCATAAGTCGACTAATTCTAGTTGTTAGGCAACTGATTAATTATGTAGTGGCTCGTGTATAAGTTGTTTAATACTAATTTCATACATATGTAACAATATTAGGTTACAACTAGAAAATATATCAGTAGGAGATCGTAAATCTATATCAGTGTTAGTAACATTGTCACTTTGTTTTACTATTTGACAGACACAGGTCACACCTATTTATCAATTTGTATTAATGACTTCATGCAATGCAATGAATGGGAAGTCTGAACACGGATTGATTTTATAACACTGTGTTTATTTTCCTAAAATTTTTTAGGAAGGTTCCGTTGTAGTGCTGCGCTCAGTTTTACTTTCCTATACTTTCAGCAATGGGGAAGTATTGATTACATGACAATTGTCGACATCAATATTTTGACAGAATCACATGGTTTTTAATAAATGTTTGTCTGTAGGTGAGTGGCGGTGCGGCTACGCCTGCTAACTCCCGATAGGATGCGATGGTCCGCATTTCGACGATTTTTTAGAGTTTAGGGGGGGGGTGGATTAAAAACTAATCGACAAAATACACTGAAACCGGAAGTGCAAGTTAGACATATTTATTTCTAACAATTTTTTCAGAAATTGAATTTTGTGAATTTAAAGCGAAATCTAAAAGAACCCTTTAGGGCAAATCCAACGCATTCTTCCCGAAACTTCTACCTTGAAGATAGCGAGCTTTTACAATTTTTTGAGCATTTTGATTTATTACTCGAGCGAGTTGCCAGCTACATCATTTTTAGAAATTAGAGTAATCATAGGGGAACGCAATGGCAGTACCTATAGGAATTTCCAACAAAAATGAAAATATTTTCAAAATTTTAAAAATTAAAAAAAACTGCATACATATTTTTTTTAATTGTATAGGTTCATATATCGTATATGATGAGCTACAATTTGGTAGTAGCCTCAATCCGCTAATTTCTCTGTGACGTCTTCTAAGAATTTTTGGTAATTCATGCCGCTTTATTTAATAATTGGGCGACATTAAACATTTCTGTTTAAGTTTAATTGCTCATGAGTGATAGTAGAATAAGATTCACAACTTAAATATTAGGTTCAACAATATTCAGGGGGTGAATTTTTCTTCTTACATATATTTGACTAACGAATTTTCTCGTTGGTTTTGGGTTTCTTTAATGCCAAGAAATCGTTTTCTCAGAAAATTTTGTTCTGAAAGAAATTTGATTTGTAACATACGCCTCTTGCTATTCCGTTTTAGCATACATTTAAAAGTATCACTTTCATAACAGGTAACTACTATTTGCGTTCTACGCAATAAAAGTACAAAACCTTCTGCAAAGCTCCGCTACTAGAGATAAAGCAAACTTCACCAAATGATTATCGAAACGAATATATCAATGTAACTCATGTGTAATCATGCGATCTTGTAGTATCCCTTGGCTTGGTGCTACAACGTTCGGCACAAATACTTTTGAAAATATAATACGTAACAACTGCTAAAGTATAAGAAAACCCTGACGAAATGCTTCGCTTAGTTTTTTAATTTATATTTTATTTAAAAACTTCGCTTCTATTTTATAGTATGAAGGTGTTCTACTCTACAGAGTACAGTTTTCAGGTAGGATTATAAGAGTTAATATATTAACAACTTACGACATTATCATAATTTTAGACAAATAGCGCCGTTTATTTAAATGATGATTACACAAGTTGGGATAAATGTGATGTTATAATACGCGTAGATAATGATGCTAATACGTATTCATAGATCGTGATCATAAATGTGGTATGTATGTAATTTTAGGAAAATAAATAGTAAGTGGGTTTTGGTAGATTTGTTTTCAACAGGTGTATAAGGTTGGTAGAAAATTTCTTTAAATTATTGAAGTTACAAGGTCGAAAAGTTGGAAAATACCAGGTAACACAGGTAAATTGTTGCTCTTTTAGAAATTCAATAATATACGTCTGCCCACAAAACTTAGAATTTATTATGCTGTGGTTTTGTTTCAGTGCAGTGGCGTTCCGTGGCTTCAAAATTTGGGTAGGAATTGGCAAACATTATTTAACATTTAGATTAAAACGTAAAAAAATTCTGGCCAATCCAATTTACCAAAACCTGTTAAATAAACTAATCTACGCATTAAATCACTATTAAATTTCACTTTGTCACTATGCACTTTAATTTGATAACGTGAACCTTCGTCTAACACCAAGTTGATGCGTGATTTGCCACATAAATTTAATTTAACAGTTGCAGATAAATGTTCTTTGGTCGACGCACGTTTTTTAATTGCAGCTGAAAAATTTTTAAATCAGAGTATTCTGACTTCATTTTTAAGGGGTTAGATGTAGATGAAAATAGTAAGCAATTCCAACAAAATAGTGAATTTTTCATACCGCTACCAGTTAGCCAGTCAATTCTTTTATATCATTCAGTATTAAACGATCTAGATTTTTTTCTACTGTCTATCTGCAACGGCCCTAGTCATTTGGAAGTACATCGCCCATGATTTTTTATTTCTATTTTTCGTTCGTAAGAGTATCCATTAAATTTATCTTTTAAAAGCGGGTCAACGAGAATTTCTATGTTTACTGCAAATTTAACTACGTATGAAATAAATAAACACCTACTAGTTCTTTGCATCCGTCCATCTGATCATTGCATTATTTGTATCAATGTGCATGCAAACGTATTAAGAATAATAGATTGGTTGATTGTGTCGTAGCTGGAATCATGTATCGCGATAAGCTCCGCCTTTGCATATGCGAAACTGTGTTTAAAGGCAACGGTCCATATATTTGGCGTTTAATTTTTAACGTTACGCAGTGGTGCTAAAAATTAAAAACTGTATGTAACAAAAAGTACCCTGCCTAATAGGACGGACCGCCACTGTTTCAGTGGGTCGTTGTAATTGTTTAGAACTATCTTAGTTTATTATTTTTCTTTTAGAATAAGTTTCTCTCCTAGATATAAAATAGTTTCCGTAAGAATACCAATAAGAAAATGTTCACTATGTTTCTGTTTTGTTACAAAACAGTCGGCTTGTTCTTCTCTTTCACTGAAAGCTCATAAGGTTTAAAAGAGAAGTACTACAGCTAGTTAGTAGCATTTATGAAAATACAGTTGGACACGTAAAAACCCTTGAGCGTGAAGCGCGAGTCAAACTGATACGATCTGTTACCGTGCAGGAAGTTTGAGGTAGTATAACCGAAAGTCCAAAACATTCCAAAGCTCGAATGGTATTTGCAAGATTATTTCATGAATACAAAATACAACAATAAAATGTGTTTGTTTATTTACGCAATATAGGTTTTGCCAAAATATTATAAGCTTTTTAGCGGTTGTTAAGAAAGCTACATGATTAGGGGGTGGGAGAGAGTCAGAGCGGTGGGAGGGCGAGAGAGGTGTTGTTCTCTCTCCTCGTTTTTAAGGTGACATTTTATTTTATTTATAAGTTCGAGCTTTACTTCGTTGAATTTCATTGAAATTTATTGTAAATAAAACAATTCTTAACTTCAACAGGTTTTGTGGTTTAGCTTTATACGTATTTCAACGTGTTTACACGTCATTATCAAAAGCAAGATTACAAGTAAAGAGTTGGTGTTGCTATAGGAACAATAAATCTTCATAACTTGATCTTGGTTTTCTATATCTGCGTCCAGATGACTTGATTTCTCATTCCTAAAGTCTAATAACGGTGAATTTAAGAGATCAATTTGTTCATTCATTAAAGGTACAGATTTTAAATGTTTATGAATTTCAAATGCTTCTAGTATATCCAACTTACGTTTGTCATCACAAAAGTGTAAACATTTAATAGTGTAATTAGATGTCATTAAATGATTGTGTTCTAATAAGTGTTTAGCGTATTTGGATTTATGGGGGTGTCTATACTTGTAACAACGTACGTGTTTTTATACCTAATATCAAAATTTCTAATTGTTTGTCCTATATAAACCGAATTACAGTGCGAGCAATTTAATTTGTAGATGCCTCATTTTAGTAAGTTGGATATACTAGAAGCATTTGAAATTCATAAACATTTCAAATCTGTACCTTTAATGAATGAACAAATTGATCTCTTAAATTCACCGTTATTAGACTTTAGGAATGAGAAATCAAGTCATCTGGACGCAGATATAGAAAACCAAGATCAAGTTATGAAGATTTATTGTTCCTATAGCAACACCAACTGTTTACTTTTAACTTTGCTTTTGATAATGACGTGTAAACACGTTGAAATACGTATAAAGCTAAAACACAAAAGCTGTTGAAGTTAAGAATTGTTTTATTTACAATAACTTACACATTTTATTTTCTGATCTTCAGTGTCCTTTAGTCCCAATTTCATTATTTTTTTTTCTTTCATTGATAATTCAATTACCGTATATCAGGTAGGAAGAATAAATAAAATGGCGGCATTTAAATGTAATGTTTGTGAACTTTCCTCTATACCTTTATTTCGAATACCTAAATTTTGGGATAAACGTAGCTTAGGGATTATGAAGTTATCAAACGTGACCAAGTTTAACTCTGTAAAGTATCATATCTCTAGCTTTGCACAATTTGACATCGATTTTAACCCTTTTACTATATAACCCCATCCCATTTTCTTTCATTTTTACAAAATGCTTTCAGTGATGACAATGATCTATTAACAAAAGTATTTAGAAGCTAATTCATGGCTTTGTTTTAAATTTACAAGTTTTCTATTTTTGAGCACTTTGCTGGAATTCTTTTCTTATAGTCTCATCCCATCATTCCCTTTCCAAGTTTAATTAAACGTCTATTATTCATTTCACCATTTCACTACCCTATCCCTTCTATTACATCATGCGCTACTACAAGTTGAAATTAGTAATTTCCATTGTTTTCTTAGTCCACTGCACCACAACTGGTGCAGCTTTCGAAGCTCAGTAACTTGTATGGGCAAAATAATCAGGGACCGTCAATCTGTGGGTGTGCCTATTGTTACAAGTTTCAGTATTTGTACTACTCGTGCTACTGGTAATGAATTTTCTTTAACAATAGAATAATTTGTTCGAAATTGATGCGCTTCAGATTAGTCCAATTCTTCTACTGTTTACTGCTTGTAATAAAACATCGATTCAGGTTGGCTACTGATAATGTTTATTGTGAAGGTAAACTCGGACCAAGAGCTTTACGATTTAGAAACGAATTTGTTGCGCAATCTGCGGCCTGTAAGTTATTGAGTAGAAATGGGGGCTCGCTGAATATCTAATCGGCTGTAAATTCTGAACACTTCTGACTTTGTGTTCCATAAACACATGTTTGATTTAATTATTTTCTCTCTCGGACTATCGGCGATATTGAAAGCACCGCTACTCCTGCAGTTGCTGCAATCGGCAATTATGAACAACCAAGCGCCCGGCGCCTATGTGAAAGTGCAATATCCGCTTATCTCATGCGTGCACCGGCTGCATATTGAATATTATACCATATTATACTTTGTAAGTACGTACGAGTGTATCCACTATGCATTTGCAATAGTTATGCTAAATGACTATTCAGATGCCAAGAAATTCTGTTGCGTTCAATAAGAATCAAGAATATAAATTCACGTGCTTGTATTAATTGTGAAAAATGACTTTTCTGATGCACCTTAAAGCGGTTACTATAATAATTATTAACATTGAAAACATTTACCATAAGATGCGAAAAGTGGTAATAAACCTAATGAAATTTGGCACCTCCACCAAATGCACGTTAGAATTATATTGTAATAATTACGCTTTGCACGCAGATATTCTATGACCAAAATTTTTCGTAACTTAGTCTTAATTTTTTGTAACGATAAATTATCCAAAACGCGTTGTAGGAAAAAATTAATCAAAGTACGTTATTTCCAATATTTTTTGAGCATAAATTTAACCTAAAATGTTACAATTGAATTTGAAAAAGTTTGCTGTTTTGCTTTCCTGGAACCGGAAAGGGAAGTTAGATATATTTTTTTACAATTTTTTTTTCGAGGAATATTTGAATATTTTTTTAATATTTTGATTTAACGCCTATTTATTTAAAAATAAGTTGTCACATCGACTTAAACTTTGGTTATTGTAACAGCATTAAGGGTACACAATGTTACTATGTACGAGTATTTTTTAAAACTATAAAATCTGTAAATGTAATAAAATTTCAAAATTCTTGAAATTTTCAAAAAAACCTTATTCTTCAAACTGACCACAATTTTTTTGGACCTACGGATCAGCTAAAATATTAGTATCCCAATACACAAATTTCTATGGGCCTTCTATGAATTTTTGTAATTTGGAAAGTAATAAATAATTTTTAGGAGCAGTAAATATTGGGGGGGGGGGGCTAGTCATCCTCCTGTCCCATTACTGACTGATATTTTTTGTATCTGGTGTTCTTTAACCGCAAGCTATCTTTACCGAGAAATAAAAAGATTTTTTTTCTCGGCAAAACAAGTTTTGGTATCCTACTACCGGTATAACAAGTGACAAATTAAAAGATGACAACACGCACGCGAGCACTGGAACGACCAGCTCCATCTGATTCTTTCTAGTAGCTAACTCTTAGCCCTTGTACATTTTGAGCATTCAGGGTCGGACTTACATATGGCGTTATGGGTCCTGAGTTTTGAAGGGCGTCTGAAAACTACCTACGACAAAAATTAAACGAAAAAAAATTAAATGACAATAAGTTAAATGGCAAAAAATCACATGGCATAAAACCGAAAATTAGAAGAGTGAAATTGAAAGACGGTGCGGTATGCGGTAACCAGTATAACTCCTAAATGGGCGCGCAGGCGCACCCTGTGGCTCTCCGATCAAAATCTAGGCAAGTTCGTGGCTGCTTAGCCTATCAGAATCTACCTACTCTGCAGTTAGCGATTCCGAACCTAAATTCATTTTCTGCCGTTCCCAGCAGTACCGGCCCAACATATTGTTGGGCCGGTTAATAGGGGCCAAGGGCCATGACCCCCCTCCCAGAGCTGTCCCGATCAGTGCCAAATGTGCGCGCGCCGCATAGCAGAATAATGTTATATATTTTAGAATATCGTATTTAGTTTGCGTTTTTGTGTTTAGATTTATTGAGAATTTGTTAGTTTTTAAACTTTTAATAGGAAATCTTAGAAATAAATAATTATTTAATTCAATAGGTATTTATTTTAGCCTTTGGATACTTTTATGATATTAAACGTAAATTTAGTGAATGAGCAAATTGATGTTTTAAATTCGCTATTCTTAGACGTTTTCGAATAGAAATAGAAGTCATCTGCAGATACAGTTAACCAAGATCAAGTGATCAAGTTCTATTGCTTGTACAAAACACCACCTGTTTACTTATAATTTGCCTGACGCTAAATACGTATAAAACTAAAATAAATACCCTTTGAAATTATTAATTATTTTCATTATAATATATTAACCTTCATAGGCCCAACTAATGCGTGTTTTTTATGTAGATTGTGGTTCAGTCATGCTGGAAATTTAATTTATTCTTCTTAAGGTATTCTATTATAGTCTTACATTTACTGCATTTCTTCAAATCTTTTAAAAGTATTTTGACAAATTTCTTTCGTCTTGAGGTGCATTTTCCTAACCTAACCTCCTTCAAGATCTCAGGATTGGTGTGCTACCTTTGTAATAAAACTGTAATAAAACTGTAAAAAGATGGCGCCGGGAGTGAACGTACTAAACGATAACGCCGATGCAAAAGCATGTAAAAGGTGCAAATCTGTACCAGTAAGCGGTTTAAAATGTTTAAAATGCGAATCGGTTTCGCATGTGAGTTGTGTGAAATACTTAAAAAAAGTTAAACATATTGACGATAAGCATATAATATGCTGTGATGATTCTGACACACCCACTCATGGTGGAAAAGACGAAATAATGGAGGCTTCTTTCAGCAGCGCCCAAGACATCGAGATTGACGCAAGTAAAATTGAAATTAGCTATTTAAAAGAAATAGTAAATCAAAAAGATTGCATAATTAACAATCTTCAAGAATATATTTCATCATTAAAAGACCAAATACTTCTCCTAAACAAATTAGCATCCATATCGCCATCTACTAGCATAAAGCAAAATGTTCTATCCACCACCGATCCACGACCATGGAGCACGGCTGTTAAAAATAACAACAAAACTGAAGTGCCGTCGACGAGTAAGACCGTAACTCGTGAAAAATTATATGGAACTACAACAAATCACCAAAATAATGTGACTTTAAGAGACATCGGTTCTAAAGAAAATTCGACTAACATAAACAAAACAAACCTTTTACAAACCACAATAACCGAGAAAAACATAAACACAAAAATTTTAGACAGCACACAGAAGCAAAAATTATCTGAGTTAGTAAATATCAATAATGATATTAATTTAGACAACGGATTTCAACAGGTAGTAAGCAAAAAAGGTAGAAGAAAAACAACATTAGGAACCAACATCGAAAAATGTGAAATAACAGCTGTAGAAAGCAGACGCGCTGTGTTTATCTCAAGGCTCACGGCTGATACTACAAATGATCAGTTAAAGAAACACCTTCAACAATTCAACATAACTTTTCTTGATATTGAAAAATTACAAATTCAGTCAACCAATATCGCAGCATTTAAAATTACAATACCATCGTCTATGGAAAAAAATGTCAACAATCCTGATATTTGGCCTCGTTTTACAATCATACGGCCCTTTCGTCAACAGAAAAAAACTGCATAATTCAGCACTGAACAAAACAGACGATCGTAAACTAATAGAAAATATACAATACCTAACGCCCAAAACAAATATTTCCAAATATACGGTAAATATATTCTTAATAAATATACAATGTATTAGAAATAAGCTATTGGAACTGGAAATTTTCTTGAAATTAAATCCCGAAATAAACGTTCTTTGTTTGACGGAACATTGGTTATTTGATGTGCAAGTCGCTGCAAACAAATTAAGTGAATTTACTACAGCAAGTATTTTTTGCCGTAACACTTATCTACATGGCGGTGTAGCTATTTTTGTTAAAAACAATATTTTATTTAAACCTATAAAGAAATTTGAATTCTTGAACATGGAAAAACATTTTGAAATAGTAACAATTGAATTAATAGACCAAAAAATGACTGTGACTACAATATATCGTGCGCCTGATGGAAACATGGATATTTTTTTCAACAACTTAATCACATTTCTAGAATTAATCAAAAATTTAGAAAATAAAGTAATTACGGGAGACTTTAATATACAGATGCAGAATAATGCAGATAAACATGCCGTTCGATTAATAAATATCTTAACGTCATATGGTTTACACCAAACAGTTCAAGAACCGACAAGGCCGAACAAAAACGGAGGTTCAATAATTGATAATGTATTTACAAGCATATCAAAAGAAACTTACAGAGTCGAAGTTAAAAATCCATGCTTATCGGATCACTTTGGTATACACTTTTCAGTAAAAAGTATTCCACAAAAACAGGAGGAGAAAGTTAATAGCCGAAAATTAACTATAAGAAACTTAAATAACCTAAAAACGGCTTTGAAAAATACAAACTGGACTACAATTTATGAACAAAAAAATGCCCAAAATTGTTTCACCGAGTTTTATAAAATTTTATTAAAACATTTCGATGACTGCTGTCCCATAAAACAAGCAGTACCAAGAAAAAATAAAATTCGTTGGTTTACAGATGAAATAAGGGATATGAGGAACATATTAGAATCGCTTTCCACCATAAACAATGTTAGACGAACCGAAGACTCGCAAAAATTGTATAACACCTATAAAAAAATCTACAGTAACAAAATTAGAGCGACAAAAAAAGAGGCAAATAGTCGATTCATCTTAGAATCAGATAACAAAAATAAAGCTGTTTGGAAGATAATAGAAGAAGAATGCAAACAAACCAAACATCATAAGCATAACAAAATAGAAATTAAGGCTGACGAATTTAACTCGCATTTTGTTAGTGTTGGAAGTGCAGTAATTAACAGTCTACCAACCAGTACTACAGATTTTCACGTATTTTTAAGAAAGGGTGTAAGTTCACCAACAAACTCCTTTTATTTACATACAATAACCGAGACAGAGTTGAAAAAATATATTTCTAACCTAAAAAACAAGAATGCTAAAGATATAAACGGCCTTAATGCAAAAGTACTTAAGCATATTTGTGATGCAGTATTAGTACCTCTTTTATGCTCCATAAATAAATGTATCGAAGAAGCAATTTTTCCAGAGGAACTGAAGTTAGCAAAAGTTTCCGTCATATACAAAAATGGAGACCGAAAAAATCCAAACAATTACCGACCCATTTCCATTCTACCCATCATTTCAAAAGTGGTTGAAAGTATTATAAAAGACCAGTTACTTACCTTTATTACTCAACACAACATCTTGAGTGAACAACAGTTTGGTTACAGAAAAGGAAAGTCGACTACTCTAGCTGTGATAGATATTATAAATGAAGTCATAAAAGCTTTTAATAACAAATATAAAATAGGAGTAACTCAAATTGATCTAAGTAAAGCATTCGACACTGTTGTTCATGATTGCCTCTTAGACAAACTACACCATATAGGAGTAAGGGGCGTGCCCCTTACATTAATGCAAAATTATTTATTTAATAGAAGGCAAATTGTCTTCGTAAATCAAGAATTGTCGGAAGAAAAAGTGTTAAGTTCGGGAGTTCCGCAAGGTTCCGTGCTGGGGCCGTTGCTATTTCTGATATACATCAACGATTTACCTGCAAACTGCACCATAGGAAAGTTAATACTTTTTGCTGATGATACCACCATAATCAATACAGCAGTTGATGATGCTGCCCTAAGTTTAGCCACGAAGAAAAATCTTCGAGTTGTAGAAGAATGGTTTACGGCAAATCAGCTGAAGCTTAATGCTGAAAAAACGCAAAGTGTTGTTTTTGATGTAAAAAACGGTAGAGATGAGACAAAAGCAGTAAAATGTCTTGGTTTCTATATAGATAACAATCTACGGTGGCATGTTCATGTGCAACAGATAACAAGCAAACTATCCACAGCAACTTATCAGTTGAGAAAATTAATTCAATTAACAACTCCAGCAGCGGTGAGGAATTTCTATTTTTCAAACTTCCATAGTGTATTGCAATACGGAATAATTCTATGGGGTGCTAGTGCGTGTGCTGATCGTGTGTTTATATTGCAAAAATCGGCAGTGCGATCGATGGCTTGCGCAAATTATAGAGAACATTGCAGACCGTTATTTATAAAATTACAAATTTTAACTGTGCCGTGTATCTTAATATTCGAGTGCTTGTTGTTCATAAAAAGTAATGAGCATAATCTCCCTAAGCAATCTTGCCACCACTTTTACAGTACCAGACAGAACGACGATCTAGTCCTGCCAATTCACAGATTGGCCAAAACTCAGTGGCAACCCTTATCCTATTTAGCAACGAAAATATATAATAAACTTCCAATAGCAATTAGACGAATGCCAGTAAAAAATTACAAAGCTGCAATAAAGAAACATCTTGTAAATACTGCTTACTATACTGTTGATGAATTTTTAAAGTGTGAATCTTTCTAAACGTAAATTTTGATGTTATTTATATTTTATTTGTATGGCAATTTTTATGTTGTTGATAGATATTTATTATTTGTTTGTTTTATACATCTATTTTTGTTGACGTATGTAAATGCAATGTATGCATATTAACATGAATAAACTGCTATGCTATGCTATGCTATGCTAATAGTAAGAAAGATAGGAAAAGTACATAATATTGAATACGACAAAAGCTTTATTCTATTCTAGTATTTTTCTATACTTTTTCTTTTGCATTTTTTAGGCAACGTCTGTTTTTAAATTTAATTAGTGTTGTTTAGACCCGTTTGCAAAATGACACACCACTTTTAATTGAAAAAAATGTGTTTAATGCATTTTTACGAAGTATTTGAAATTTGACTCGTTGTCTGATAGCAGCCCTCCCCTCCCTCCAAACAATGAAATGACCACCCCTGTGTTTAGTCCCAGGTACAATCTCATAAATGCACCACCGACGCTTAAAATAGCTTCAAAAATAAAAATATATAAATGTGCTAAAATAAATTATCTATTAAAGTCAATCAAGTTGAACTAAGATTGTTGACTTTTAATTTAACCTGAAAATGTTGACTAGCCCTAAAGACTCATAATTTAAACTTATTGCGAATAAAATGGGCAAATATCATAATTTGAAAAGTAAAACTAATTATGTTTGTATCAAAATAAATAACCACAGCAGTCTCGCGTAAAATCTTCTGATGAGGTGACCTCTTGGTCCGGCCGTGGTTCCTAGTGCTAGCGAGGAAAATCTGCAAAACTTCCCTCTTTTTCTGTAAGTACAATGAAAGTGAGTTGAGTTTAAGTATTGAGTTTTGGGGAGTCATTAACAGTTCTGCGGCAAAAAAGGCGAGAATAAAGCAATTTGTATAAATATTTTATTTTATTTTAAAATTTATTAGGTTAGTTTTGTTAAAATTTATCTTCCGTTTTAAAGTTTAAATTTTGTTTATTAAAGATGTGTATGTATTTAAATCTGCTTTGAAGAAATAAATGCTCAATATTTGTTACAATAAAAATAACAGTAGGAATAATAAACCGAAGAATTGACGCGGGGTCCCTCTTCGTTGAATTAAACTTAGAGCGCCGAGCATCCTAAGACCGGCCCTGTTACAGTTAGATTACACCTTACATTACGAGGTTTAGGATTCATGTGTGTACATCGCGAGTATTTGTATAAAAACTGGCAAATCGTCCACACTAGAGCAGGTGTTGTAATGTTGCATTCGTTGATGTTTGCTAAGAAACCGACAAGAGTGTGTGTCAAGCGTTGCGAACAGGCGCGAATGATACAGTAATTTCATCTACACTTGACATTCGTGTCACGTTAGGTTGCGTCAGAATGATTAAATGTGTGCTAGTCCTAAGACTTAATCTTATACATATACTTAGCTGATATTTAAATAGTTTTTGAAAACAAAAGGTTTGCCAATTTTTTTCAACAGCACTAATCCATTACACCTCCATCTGCAAATAAATAATGCATTGTTAATGTAAACTGAGATACAAAGTATAAGATTCAACATTGTAAACTGCAACTTTTTAACGTTTGTAGCCGCACTATCTGTGCGCACATCGAAATATAAAATTACAAAACATATACCACTCATCTTTTGTGGATACAATTAATTGACAAATGAAGCAAACGGCGAAGCCGTGGTAGCAAATAATCCTTTGCTAAGCTTTTGCAAATTACATCAATTATTGCTTAGGTTCCTACCTCTTATTGGAAAACAACGCGTTATTCTCCACGTGTCGTGAAATGCATTTGTTTTCCTCTACCTTTTGCGTGCCGTTTTCCCCGACATTAAGAATATTTCCCGAGGGAAAAGCGTCAATTAAGACTCGATCTTCCGTCTGCAAGGTCATAAATCTTAGATTTACGCAATTAACGGTTATTGAGAAATATTAGGGCTACTTTGTAACTGCCATAGGATGTCGTTATTTTGCGATGTTAGAACCGGCTTGTAACTATTTTTTAATTGTTGATTAATTGGCGCAAATTTGCACAGCTTGATCTACATAGTTTCTTTTAACAACTAATAATAAACAACGGTGTTTTCGGAAGAATATTGTAGAACTTGTTTAGGTAGCGGTATTTTTTTCTAACAGGAAGAATGGTATGAAACCATACAACGTGTGGTTTGTTTTCTACCGTGCATTTAATTTTTCTGGAAACAAAATTCTTTACACTTCTCTTTCTTTACTTCTCTTTTCTTTTCTGCGCTGCTGTGCTCGTCGATGATATTTTCATCTCTTCTGGTCTCCTTTCAGCAGCTGAGGACTAACAAACTCCATTCCTAAAGAAATATTTACGTTCGTATGACGTTACTTAATTTATTGTTTGTCTTGCAGGTAAATGATGATGTAGTAAATTTATGATAAAGTTATTTATTTCTCTATGCTATAGTAAACGACTCCTATGAGAAAAATAAAGCATTTAAAAAATATTAACTTATTAATTCATAAAACCCACCATTTTCTTGGAAAAAATGGCGAAACACTTGTTGTGGATCCATACTTACGTTAGATATTTTTATTTCATATTTTTAAAAACATCATACTTCGTGACGCTTTAACGGCAACCACAACACAATAACTGGTAACCCTTATAAAAGGTAAAATTGTCTCCCAAGAAATCCAGGCAAAGGAATTACAGTTGTTTGATGTTTTTAGTTTTCCCACAGTCGACATTAAAGAACGCCTTGAGAGAAGGCGCTAGAATTTATGAGTCACAAATAGGGGTGGGGTGGGACGGGCTAAGCCTCTCCAAATTTTACTTCATACATTTTTGAAAAACTGCAGTTTTGGATAAAGCCCACTATAATTTCCAATTAACTCAATACTATTTATTCGTAATTTTTTGGCTCTAATTTCAGTTTCAAAAATCTTTATAAAAAATCAAAATCTGTTAAAGGTATCAATTATTTGTGCAATCCGCTGTGTGACTACTCCAAAAATCAGTGGTGCAATAAGGGGGGGGGGGCAAATGTTGCAAATTTCCCTCCCAAGAACTGAAAATTTGTTGTAAACCATTATTAATAACTTTTACCCTAAAAAGCTTTTCTATGTTGCCAGTCTGGACGAGTACCGCCAAAAGGGGGTTTTCAACTTTAAACAACAAGAATAAAAACTTATTTATTAAATTCCATAGAAAGTAGTCGTCTAAGAAGGTTAAATGTCATTATTTTTATTTAAAAAGGTATTATTTAAATTAATTTTTCTCAGCTGAAGTAAAGGAGTTATATTGTAAGTACATATGAGGGTCTGTTTAATACTTGAAAAAAAAACTGATGTCTGAATTCTTACGTGAAAATCATAATGAAAGACCAAAAATGTTATCCAAAAAATTCGGTCTAAAGAGTTACTGCCCATTGGAGTTGCAGAATTAATCCAGAAGAATCGCAATAACTTCGGAACGGTTTTAGTTGAAGCGACCAAAAATTTGTCAACAATGATCTATTTTTTTTAAATTTTTCTAAAGGGAATAAATTCTGGAGGTAGAAGAGGATGTACCATCCCTAAACCACCGTCCCCGTTTAGAGTTTTACTTTCCTATACTTTCGGTATAGGGAAGAATTGATTTCATGAAAATTTTCGAATTCGATCGTAACTGCATCATAACTTAACTATCGAACGGATGGTTGGATTTCAATGAGCCTCGGAATCTGGGGATGTATTAAAAATTGACCGACAAATAAGCTTTCAAAAAAATCCAGAAGCGGAAGTTAGACACGTTTTTTTCGAAACCAAATTTTATAAACTTATAAACGGAATCTAATAGAAGGCTTGAGGGCAAATTCAACGCTTTTTTCCCGAACTTTCTAGCTTAAAAATGACAGCCGCTACGATTTTTTTGAAAATTAGATCTTTAACGCCTTATTACTCAAAAGCATGTTTCAGGTCGGATTCAAATATTGTATCCTAGCCCTATAGAGACAGAATGTTACTGTTTACAAAAATTTTCGAAAATGTGCAAACTATGAAGCGAAAAAAATTTCAAAAATTTCGTGAATATTCAAAAACTGGTCAGACGTTTTTTTTTAAGTTTATAGAACTGAAGATGAACTGCAATTTGGTTTGTGTCCCAGCTCTTAAATTTCTTTCTGACGCCTTCTATGAATTTTTGAAAATTTGAGTTTTAACGCCCATTTACTCAATAACGAGTTACCAGATCGGAATGATATATGATATCGGAGATGCCTAAGGGTACTCAATGTTTAAGCTACTAGAACATGAAAAACATATCAAAATTTTGACTTTTTTAAAAACATACTGGTCAAAAACTGGCTACTAGAACTAGAAATAAGCTACAATTTGGTTAATGTGCCAGTCAACTGGTTTATCTGTGATGCAGTTTTCAAAAATGCATAGAAGGCGCGCGCGCAGTTTCTATTAGATTCCGTTTTAAAAATTATAAAATTTGGTTTCGAAAAAAAAAATACTATCACAAAAACGTCTAACTTCCGTTTCCGGTTCCGGATTTTTTAAATCTTATTTGTTGATGAATTTTTGATATATCCCCAGATTCCAAGGCTCATTGAAACCCCCTTAAATTTTTATCTAAGAATCAAATATTGCAAAAATGCTTGACACGGAATACATAGCCTGTCATGTATACCACAGAACACACGTCAATGCAATAGAAAACATACGATTTAGAGGATACATCAAAAATCTGGAGGATGTATAAGGAAATCGCTGGAATACCTAAAGAGTAAATACAAATACACGGAATTATATGAGCATACATAAAGAAAGAAAGAAATATACTTTGCGCTTAAGTATATTCTTTCTGTATTCTCATATACTTTTGCATATTCGTATGTTATGTACTTTCTGTCATTCTGTGTATTCCATTCCAGAGAATGCATTTTCCAGATGTGTATTTCCTAGCTAATGTGTTTGCGATCTAATGTATTCCGTTACACTGACGTGTGTTAATTAGGTAATTTTCATGCGTAGTCTACGTATATTGTGTCAGAAATTTTTGAAGTTAGTTGAAGTTAAGTGATTTAGTCAAAAACATTTACATACACTGTACACTTTGATGTACACTCTTGTTTTCTCAAATTTACACGAAAAAATAATAATAACTAAAAATTAATTGGCAAACGCTTCGTAATGTAAAGTTGTTACAATTTAACATTTGGTTGTTAAGCTTGTTATTATTTGACATTAAGCAAGCAGTTTAATTACCACATTCTAAATCACTCGTGCCACTCAAATTAAACTGAGCGTGAATGAATCTGCCTTACTATTTCCGAGAATGATCTACGAAGCATGTCAGAGCAGTTGTGTTAGGTATTAGTAATCGATCTAATTGTAATAGGAAGTGGGAGTTTTAGAATATGCACAAATGTTTATTTTCCTGTATGAAAATCGGCATCAGAGTTTTTGGAACAACCTCCTACTAAGAAAAGAACTATATCGTATTTGGTTTTGGTCGTTTACCTGAACAATTTATTTGCAGGAAAGTTTCTTTTTAATTTTGCATTTTTAATAATTTTCAAAACTGAAAATTGTGATAATTTCCAAAAAGTTTTCAAAATTTTTAAAATTTAAAAAAATATTGACGACTTTCAAACATTTTCCAAAACATTCAAACTTTTTTAAATATTAAAAGTTCTTAAAAAATTTCTAATGTTTTAAGTTTTCAAATGTCTAAAACTATCGAAGGTAAAAAAATTTCAAAAATTTTTAATAACTATTATTTAAGAATATTAGAAAAATTGAAAATTTCAATATAGGCGAGGAAGATTCCGTAGCGGTTTCCTGGCAGCTTTTGATATTAACAAAAGCGAAACACACATTTGGTAATCCGGCGCTTTACCACGTCTTCTTTCTCAAGATTTTTTTGTATTGTAATTGGAAACTTGTGTGTATTTTTAACTAGATTGTAATCAGTAAAATGCATAATTCAAAAGCGCAAAAATAGTTTTACTTTTGAATAATATTTAAGGCATTATCAAGCGGGAATCTCGAAACCTTTTTCTGCTTCTATGTTCTACGTCTTCTTAGGCACATCTCCAAAGTGCATGCGATTTTTGCATAGATTGTCGATCAGACGAACATACTTAAACATTCTTTTGTGTGCGCTAGCAGGAACATTGCAATGGATCCTATGCAGTAACTAATCGTAGGAAGTGTTTAAATCTGCATCGTGAGGCACGTTTTATCAATTTATTAGACCAGAAAATGAATTGCAGCTTATATAACGTGAAATGGACAAAAATATGCATCATAAATTAATAGAACAGTAAATTCTGTTTCACATAGGGCGCTATTCATGTCACGGGCAAAATTATAACGCTCACGCGATTTCTCCCTTTTTATTCGCTATATTTTTTGTTATGCAATAGACAATCCCATGGCAAATAATAGAATATTATTTATGTTCTGTATCACTGTGCAAATTGACATTTCATAACGATTTTCGTCTGGATTCTCATCCTGTGCCGCGAACTCCGGCAATTATTACGCTCTGAATCATCCCTGTGATTTTCATTAGCAACCCTCAAAATGGATTTCTTTTATTCAGCCCTAATTTACCCTAGTCTGCACTGCACTAAATTGCGATTCCTACTTATTTGAGCTCTTAGCATCGTATTTAGAAGTACCATAATGAAACTGATTGCGTTTGTTGGACTTGGAGGAGGATGAATCACCGAAATTGCCTGAAGTTTTCTGGTAATACTCGGTTACTTCTTTAAATAATTTCCCCCAAGACGATTCCAAAGATTGCAGGAAACACATTATGGGTGAAGTTTGTGCATTAGTTCAAGTGCAATCATTTGTATTGATAGAATGACCATGCCCAGACATTTTATCTGGTTTGACACATTTATTAGCATTGTGTTTGCGCGAAGAATTTTCTTATAGTTGAATTGTGAGAATACTGTGTAATTTGTTGGCTTCATTCGTGTAAATGCAAGATACAGGGTTGGGCAAAAGTACGGAACAATGCAAATATCTTTAATACGGCAACCGCGATTTTGAAAAAACTTTCTACATGAAGGTTCCGATATACGGCGGATACACTGAAAGTACCGGCGTGCGGTTTAAAAGGACTTCCCTTTTAGCCGGGAATGATATCAACTTTTTTATTTTAAATGGAACACCCTGTATATTTTTTGATGTATCGATAGATCTCTTTTTTGCGAGTTCAATGATATAAGGTTTCATGCCTTTATTTTCAATAATTTTAGAGATATTGAACAATAACGTTTCGTAATTGTTATCTAGCAGCTCATGAAGACAAAGGAATGTAAGAAGCTTAAACAGTTATGTAATGTTGTCAAATATGCTTGGTTCGTGTTGTGTTGTTTTGATGTTTGATAGATTGAGCAGTGTGGTTGCAGTAATCAATTAATTAACCAATTTAATTAAAACTGCTGAATTTAACATCAGAAATGGTTCAATTAACAGAAAGATTGCAAATTGTTAAATAAAGTACAAACTTCTTGCTGAGTTCTACGACGCTCACCAAAACCAACCATAATTAAAATTTGAATTCGTTCTCTTTCTGTTAATTGAACCATTTCTGATGTTAAATTCAGCAGTTTTAATTAATTTTGGTTAATTAATTGAATACTGCAACCACACTGCTCAATTTATCAAACATCAAAACAACACAACACGAACCAAGCATATTTGCCAACTTTACAAAACTGTGTAAGCTTTTCACATGCTTTTGTTTTCATGAGCTGCTAGATAACAATTCCGAAACATAGCAGCATCTCTAGAATTATTGAAAATAAAGGCATGGAACCTTATATTTCTGAACTCGCAAAAAAGAGATCTATCGATATATCAAAAAATATACAGGGTGTTCCATTTAAAATAAAAAAGTTGATGTCATTTCCGGCTAAACCGGAAGTCTCTTTAAACCGCTAATAGCTTTATTGCATCTGCCGTATATCGGAACCTTCATGTAAAAAAAATTTCAAAATCGCGGTTGCCGTGTTAAAGATATTTGCATTGTTCCGTACTTTTGCCCAACCTTGTATATGAAATATGAATTACAATTGCAAAGGACATGGCAATTAGTTATGCTGGAGCTACATTAATTAATTTTTACTGTTTCAATTTAAATGACTTCTCCCCAGTATGACTTGAAAGTCGATTTAATTCATGTATTGCTCAAACTAGATGGAGCAAGACAAAATGAGAATATAATGTGTATACATTAGAAACACGAAGTAGGTAAATATGAAAGTTTTTGCATTACCTGTGAAGGTAGTAATTAAAAGTTGTTTGCAACA
Source organism: Ctenicera cuprea (assembly GCA_958336395.1). Classification (NCBI taxonomy): domain Eukaryota; kingdom Metazoa; phylum Arthropoda; class Insecta; order Coleoptera; family Elateridae; genus Ctenicera; species Ctenicera cuprea. Next base: position 26,475,914 of record OY284487.1, on the reverse strand, counting down.
CACAAAACTTTTTTATTGGAAGTGGAAAATTACAATTTTCTGCATACAAAATTAATGGAGCAAACTAATTCTTTTCTCGAAAGCGGTTAATGCCGCAAACTTCAAAACTTCTTACGCATTTTTCAACTTGAAACCTTATAATTTGTATATATTTGAAATAAAATTAATTAAAGTTAAAAACTTTTCATTGGCAAGATGAGTGAGTATTCTCTTGGCACTGCCAATAATTTCGCTAATGAGAAATCTTTGAAACTTCTAGAATACTTGTCTACATTTCCGCTTTCCGGAACCATTACTAATTTAATTTTTCTTCCTTGTAACGTAAGGATTCTGCGTTTTTTTTTGGATGCGGCTTGTGCTTCTGACTTCAACACTTGTTGGAATAGGGAACTGAACCAATCTACTCAAGTGGTTGGCTGTATTTATTCCTCTTTTCATTCACTTGTCTTGGTTCGTATCCGTCAGTCGCAGAAACGCAGTTGGATTCCCTAGAAAACCGACCTGTGATCTTTTGCTCTCATCGTTATCAGATATGGCTTTGAACGTATTCAAGGAGCTGTCACAATGCTTAGAAAGCCGGAACTGAACGTGTAAAATTAAATTCGTACCACCAATAAGTGGTTTTTGTTAACCAAGCTAAGAGATATTATAAATTAGATTTTTTTTTGTAGATGTTTCATATTAAGCTGTTTTTAATCCACATTAAAAAAAACAACAGAAGAGTATTTTTGTTCTTTTAGGACTTCGCATACTTTGCTATTTTGATTACTAAGCATCGGTAACGTCAGGTGAATGAAGCAACAAATTATTGATTTTTACGTTCCCATACTTCGCTATACGGAAGTATTGATTTCAGGAAAATTTTCGAAATCGAGATTTTAACGGAAATTCACGTTTTGGGGCACTAGGAGAAGTCGTTTTTAAAAAAATTTGTCTGTCTGTGTGTGGGTGGCTGTGTGAGTATGTCTGTGACGCTTCTAAAGACGAAAGTACCAGTTTTTTTGGTACCATTTTTTTCAAACTAAGTTTTGAAATTTTGAGCACAGGATCTAAAAAAAGAACTTAAGAAAGACAAATCGAAAACTTTTTTACCGAACACTCTAGCTTCAAAATAGCGGCCGTTACGATTTTTTGAAAATTTGGACTTTAAACCCCCAATTACTCAAAAAGTATTTATTTGATCAGGATCAAATACAACTTGTTTGAGAGCCCTTTGTGGGTAGTATACGATAAAATAAAGTTAATTTAAAAAATCTGAAAACTATAGCAATGGCGATTCTCCAAAGATTTTAAAAAATTTTCTATAAATATTTTTCAAAAACTGCCCACACGTTTTTTTATAATTGCGTAGGCTGCTAGTTCCGAAGATTGGCTACAATTTGGTTTTTTGATAACAGCTATAATTTTACTGTGGCGCTTTCTATGAATGTTTGAAAATCGAAATTATTAAATGGGGTCCGATACAACATTTTTTCTTAATCAGAATTGCTCATCATGACTAGTAAACCAAAGCCTAACGTTCGTTTTTAGATAATTTTATACTTGGTGGGGCTACTGTAGAAAATGTAAATTACAAATAGGTATTTGAAATTTTTAAAATAATATGTTTGGAAAATCAAATTTGATACCCCTTTATTTATTAAACGGGGAATAAAAAATAACTTCTGCTTAGGAAGAATTATTCATCTTGACTAGTTAGTTTTAGAAAACTTCATATTTAGTGAAACTACACGCTTTCCTCTCTAATTTTTGGGCTGCCGAATTTAGCATTTGGTTGACCACTGTAGAAAATGTAAATTTCAAATATTTGTAATTAAAAAAAAAAGTATTAATATCTTCAGTGATTGGAACGTCACTTTTAAAAAGTAACGCGTTCCCGTTAATCAGTAATGAAAGTAAGGCACTGCCGTTATCCGTTACTTATTTCCAAAAGTAACGCGCTCGCGTTACATGTAACTTTCGAAAGTAACGCGTTACTATGGACGCTACTTAATTTTTTTTAAATTTATGGTTTATCTATGGTTCTCTACTCTTGCAGAATTTTTTAATTTTTTTATTAGTACTGGGCATTTATTGTAAATATAATAAAACGACAGTTTGAAATGCAAATATAAAACTGACAAAATGAAAAATTTAGGATAATGCCTATTATTATTAGAGTCCATTCTAAAATCAATTAAGCGAAACATTGGGAAATGGGCTTTACTTTTTCCAGTAAATACTTAAAATATTCTGGTATCAGCCTCAGCCGACTACCTACTGTAAATTCTTTATTGTCTTGGAAGTATAAAAGAGCAATGCCAGGAATGATCAAAATGGTATTGAATGTGATTGACCGCAACTGCTGTAAACAGCCATAGGGTATGTATGACCATGTAATCAATTAAGGGATTAGGGATTATGCACCTTATGACCTGTGTCCGTCTTACTTCTTATACCGCATACCACTTCCGTATTTTAATGAGTTAGGAAAATGTTCTTAACTGCTTTACCAATTTGCAAAATAACTATGTCTAGAGTGCACAGTGCCGGGAAGACAAAACGAATAAAAAAAATAATAAAAAGAAATGATTTAAATCTAAAAAATGGGTTTTTTGATTGTAATTTAAATAAATCGTAAAATTTAAAAGTAACGACAGCATAACATCTAATTCGTTACTCGCTAACAAAAAAAAAGTAACGCGTTCCTGTTATACGTTTCTAAAAAAGTAACGCGTTACCACCAACTCCATTACTTTGAACGCATTGCTTCTAATCACTATATATCTTGTATGGGAAAGTCCACTTGAAGTGAATATTTCAGCTTTTTGTTGTCTTTGGAACGTTTTAAATAACTGATATTCGTTAAACTATTTGTTACGTACAAACGGGAGTTTCAGTAAAAAATATTTAAGAAATATATGTTTTCAACTGTACGTATGTTTGTTTGTATTTTCGAACTTTTAACATTGATGAAAGAACGAGCGTGGCTAATGGTTAGAGCGCTGCTGGACTGCTACACAAATTTCCGCGGTTCAATTCCGGGTGACGGTTAAATTAGCGTATCCGCTCCCTTCTCTCTCGTAAGGCAAACGGACAACCATCGAGACACAACGCCCTAGTAATGGTTTCTCCAAAGCAAATGTATAATTTTCGCACAATCGTGTTGTTATATTTATTTACTGTCATTGTTGGCACAAGCTGTAAATTGAATATAAAGCACTGTGGCTAGTCTCCATAGAAACAAAGAAAAAACAGTGTTTTCACGCTACCGGCAGTGTAAGTAGGCCTTACATCCATAACTACAGGGATCGTAAGTGCTGATGACATTCGTGTACTAGTTACCCTTGACGACGGAACTTAATAGTGTCACTCACTTACGTTCCTAGGAAAATAATGTTGATTTTAACTGTTCGTTGATATGGTAACAAGCACAGACAACTTAGAATAATGGGGCTTTTAAAAAATAATTCCGATGACAGCTGTCAAAACGAACTTTTAAAAATATGATTAAATTTCTACCTGTAGGCCTACTTACATTGCCGGTAGCGTGAAAAATTTAATAAGTAACACGGAATGTATCGACTAATAACATCCTTACATTCCTTGATACTTAAATAACTATTTTCTATTTCATACCAATGCTGTAAGTATTCAGTAATAGTTTTCACCAACAGATGGCTCATTGATTTAGAAACTCCCCTGACCCCTTTATTTTGTAAATACGATTGTGCGAAAAACGTTATACTCTACACGGTTGTTAGTTAAAGTGCCTAACAGAATCTTGGAAAAAACATTTCCTCGATTCTGCTATAATGCACTTACCAACCTAATAGTATACTATATACTTCTCATGGTTCGGAGCCCATGTTAAACGGTAGCTTCTCTGTGCACATGTGTCACTTACCATGCGCTAGCACCTGCACAGGACAGATAAATAGCCAAAACGCCTGGGAACGGTTGTGGCGCTGCAAGAAGAAAAAGAAGGTTGGTCACGTAAATGTTGATTTCTAGAAAAATTTGAATAATTATTTCAATTATTCTTCTCGCATAAAATTAAATAAAAATTCCCATTGTTTGCTTATCTATAGTCTACAACATTCTTTATGCATAGCATGTAGTGACATAAAATATTTATTACATATATAGCTGTTAACAATATCATGTTCATAAAGTACATATTTCGTCTCGTTTAACTAACTGTACAACTGTTATTAATGTGACTGTCTAAAATCTCCGTTCGTAATTCTATTTCACCCTGATATATGTCAAACAGTAATCCAGGGATGAAAATTATTAGACATGTTGGTATTAACCACGGTTTAATTTAGTTTGACCACGCGAATTTCGAAGCCTAAAATAGCTTTTAGTAGATTATAAATTTTAAATGTATACCTAAGCAACTACTCTTGCTATTTCACGAACATTAACTTATTTTTAATTGTTAAATATTTCAACCAGACACGAAATGAATTTGAAGTCGAAACATAAGCAGAAGTTGGTTTAAATTCTAACCATTGTTGTGATGTTATTCTTACTTTCCTCTACTTTCAGTATAGTTTTCACTACGATTGCACGAAAATGTTTGATTTCGAGATTTAAACATAAATGCGTGTTTTGGACCTACAGGAACTCGAAAAAATGTTTATTTATTTATAAATCGTGCGAGTTTTCCTTTGTATTTTTGATAATTATAGTTCCTAAAAATCCCAGTGTATGGAAGGAGCTCTCAATTGGTGTCTGCATTATGGTCTATTTTTCTGAAGTCACGCCACTGTAAAATATTCTCAATTACGTCAGGCGTTGGTGATTATGTCATAAATACTGAACTTAATAGGTGTAACTAACAGCCGCCGTAGTTCAAGGTCACTAAGAGATAACGTAAGTTCGTAAAGTTGAAAATCGAGACCTTATCTGCAACCCAATGCTTCCTCCGTCGCGAGAGGTTTGGCAATGAATTGTTCAATATATTTTTGTCCAATTATTGCTTTTACTTGTACATATCTTAAGGAACGACTTATTTTTCTGTAATAGTCTATGACAGTTTTTGTAAGTGCGTATTGTACGTTTTGGAGTGGTTAGTCACCGAGTTCCGTCTCGCAGCGCTATGCTATCCATTTATCCAACTATACCGTGTAAATCCTATTTTCTTATTTGCACCAAAAACGCAAAATTATACTGGTCTAGTATACACACCTGCATACTAATATGTGCCTTTAGGTAGCGAGGGCCCGTTGTCACTAAAAGGTGAGACAGGTGGAAAAAAACCGGATTTAATATGTAAGTAAATAGATATTTGCAATCTATTTTACCGTCTTCAGTCATAACTAATTATTATTTTTGTGTTACTCCGGTGCTTTTATCCTACGTTGAAAAATATTTTATGGTTTAATGTCTTAAGGAATAGCAAGCACTTAGCTTTTATATCGAAATCCTGTTCTAAATGAGAAGTAGCAAAGTTTTGTAATTAATAGCTTCCTCCGTATTCGAAATTTACAGTTGGTGATCGTAAAATTACTTTTCAACAGCTCATAAATAAACACTAACGATGGCTATCATTAAAGTTGTAAATTTTACGTTGGATGGAGTTTTCATAATTAATACGTATGGACATTGACACTGACATTGCAGCCCTATCGATTTCTCTGTTCTAATTATAGTTTTACTAAAGATCAATGAAATCCTCGAGAAAGCCTTAGTAAATCTGATTATTACAATCTTCACTTGTTGATTAGTTGATAGTGGATACATTTATATGAGGATTAAATCAAAGCGTATTATATTAATTACATTAAAATCTCATTTCACTTTGCTTGATAGTATAATTGGTTTGAACTTAGCGTTGGTGTTTTATTACCTGAAGAATCACAAAACTGAAATGATGGTCTAGAAAAAATTCTGCAGAACATCCTAAAATTTCGAAATCAATATTCCAACCTTCATTAAAAAAAATGAATGTTTGTTAACGTTTGACTTCAATGGTTCCTTACGAAAACATACTAGTACAAATGACATCTGATTTCATCACTGCTGCATCATTGAGATGCGTTTATTGTATATTGATAGGCTAATCAATCGATGAAAGAAGATAAATGGTGATATTGTTTGTTGGCGGCATCGTAAACCTTCCCACGTTAGCTACGTTTGTCTAGAAAAATTCCTGAAGTTTCTAAAGCTAGAATGCTTCTTATCTACAATAGTTGTTGTTTTATGTTTCTATGTATTATATAAAATTACGTAATAGATTTTTTACATTTCTTCGATCATGATTCGGATAGTATATACAGGATGGTAGCCACGAGCGAACAAATTTAAAGTTATAAACAGAGACGTGCACCGTAACGTAACCGAAAATCCTGAAAAACGCAAGATTTTTTAGTGGTCAAAATAGCGCCTGTCAAAAATGTCGCAGGCAAAGGTAGCGCCCTTAAATATAGCGCCGACAAAAATAGCGCCGTCAAAAACATCGCCCGTCAAAAATGTCGCCGGCAAAAAATAGAACCGCCAAAAACAGCGCCGGCTTAAAGAGCACCGGTCAAAAATTTCTCAGGCGAAGATAGCGCCCTTAAAAATAGCGTCGGCAAAAATACCGCCTTCAAAAATGTCGTCGTCAAAAATGTCGCCGGCAAAAATAGGGCCGGCAAAAATAAAGCCGTCAAAAACAGCGCCGGTCAAAAATGGCGCCGACAATAAAAGCATCGTCAAAAATTGCGTCGGCAAAAATAGCGCCTCAAAATGGACGCCATAAGGAACATCGCCATACAAATACTTTGCATTTTGATGCAATTTTGGTTTAAGGTTTACCCAAATTAAATCAAACTTTTATCAAAACGCAAAGTATTTGTACGGCGACGTTTCTAAAGATGTTAATTTTGAGGTGCTATTTTTCCGGTGACGTATCTGATCGATGCTATTTTTGCCGGCAAAACGTTTGACCGGCGCTATTTTTCCGGCACTGTTTTTGCCGGCGACATTTTTACCTGGCACTGTTTTTGACAGCGCTATTTTTGCCGACGCTGTTTTTGACGGCGACATTTTTGACCGGCGAATTTTTGCTAGCGTTATTTTTGGCGGTGCTATTATTGGCGTATACCAGATTTTTTGTACCAAACCGAAATTATTTGGCAGAATTAACTTGTAGGTTTTTGTTCCGGCAAATGTCGAACAACACAATATTTATTAATGATGCCCAGCAATGTAAAGGCGAACTACATGGTTATTAGAGAGTAGGCGAAAATTTCTGTACTGTAGACTTATCTGGAGTGAGTATGTCAGAATCAGCGACAGTAGTGCTATCTGAGCTATTCCATATGGCAAAAAAGAAGCGAAACCCTCATACTTTAGTTATTTACGTATGATGTTAAGTTACTTGATCTTGTAGTGTAAAACCCTTTCAATGCGATTGCACAAACAAGTTGCTTGACAAGAGTACTGGGTAGTTGGTAAATATGTAGATGAGCAACTTGGGGAAAACCGCGGAAGAATTGATGGCAATAGGTGGGCAGGTAGTTAGTAGAAATGATAACTTAAAAATCCCTAAAAACGTATATAAACGTTAAATTCAACGTTCTTGTTGGCATGCGTAGCGACGAGTTTGGTGGCGCTGTGTCGTCACCGGAAAGCTGAACTTCCGTTTTCCCGTTAGCGATGATTTTTATTATTTTTTATTATGTAGATGATGAAATACTACTGGTTATGCTTTCTGGGATGTTTTTAATGGAATGGCCGTGCTTCGACCGCAACGGAAAACGCGAGCGATTAGAACGTCGCAATGTATATACCGTGCGATAACTATTTGAAATTTCGTTTTCTCAACAAAATTGTTTCTTTTATTTGCAGTATGGTCTCCCCTCTACCCATTCCACCTAACTTGTTTAGGTTTTGATCCAGACAATTTATTTTCAAATTTAAGCAGTATTTTTAAATATTTCTCTGCAATATGAATTAAACTTTTAGAGTTTACAATCGTAATGTTTTGGCAGTGCAACTGGTTTTTACAACATGTAGTGTTCAGTAATAACGTTTAATACAATTAGTTTACGTTTGCTCAAATTCTACATCATTCCATTCTTCAACCCCACAAACCCTCAAAATTTGAACTATCACAGAGTTGCGTAACAATGTTTCAGTGAAACAAAAAAATACCGGTTAATGCATTAAATTGTAAGTAGCATCAAACCGTAACCGAGGACCGTTCTACTTTACTCAACACACTAACTGCGTCGCGCATCGCCTACCTTCCGTTCGTTGTCTGCTGCGCGGCCTGCGCTCAGTATCGAAACCGCCTTCGTGGATGGTGTAGGTCAGACTGTCTTACGTGTATTATTAAAAACGGGGAATAGCCCACGGATTCCACCACTAAAATAACTTCAAAAGATGACTTTTATTAAGTTTACTGCTTTACTTTATCAACAAAGTTTTACTGCATTGCACAATATTGCGTATTGCCAGCCTTACAGTTTACGGGAATCAAAGCGGAATCCTTCCGGTTGACTAAATAGAGCCCTACCCCCTCAGCACTTATTATCATCACTTGCAATGGAAAACAATGTTAAACAAATTTTTTATTTTCTTGTTTTTACAAAAAAAGTATTAAAAATGTACGAAAATATATAATTTCTGTGAATACCCAAGGAGGCCGCCAGGGACAGGGAAAGGACAAACTCAATAGTCGCTTTTTTACACATAATTCCACTGATACCAGAGTTTTTAAAAATCCAAAATTTTATAATAATAATTTGACTTATTCCAGAGAACCGTTGCCCCATTTCCCCGTGATGAATACATTGGGCTCAAAGTATTTTATGTGCCAACTAAAACGAAAAATCTCGATGTAGAGATATTAATAAAAATAAAAATACTTTGACATCTAAACATATATTAACATGTACTAGTGTTACCCCAGCGCACAATGCACTGACAGACTGAGCGTTGACTGAGCCGGCTAAATGGTAAGTCACGTGATGAATTAGTTCCATGAGGAGACGCGGCGTTGGTGTAGATGTCGCCTCAAGTAAAGCGCGTTTAGCAGACTTTCATATATAAATTAAAATAATTATTATAGAAAAATCGACGTAGAATAAAAATATAAAAATGTGTCATGTTCCACCTGAGGATAGAGACCTTTCATTGAAAAAAAAATGGTCAAATTGGTGAAGCGGTAGCCGCTTGAGGAACCGGAGAAAAATAACCTTTGAGCTTTTATATATGTATGGATGGATTATAATATTAATCAATGCGACGAAAACGACAGAAAAAGTGACATCTTGCAACAACTTAAAATGGGGGCAGAGTCTGTACTATCAAAAAATTTACAATTTTAATTGCGCTAGCTAGTACAATTTAAACCATAACCGATTTTTGTCTAATGTTTTAAATAGAGTACGTATATGTATAGTTTTAATACTTTTTGTTTGTTTCTAGGTAAGTTTGGGATATTAAGCAGAGATCAATATCTGAATTTATTCCGCTGAATGATATTGTTACTGACATTGGTAAGTTATTTCCTTCTTTCTTACACGCAAATCGAGGAAGTAGAAACTGTGAAAAAATTTTCTTTGCCTGGTGATGTATCCTCTGGCGTACGTGCGATGGCTTAGCAGCAAAAATAAGTATCCAATAAGTAAATCCAAATAGTTTTATGCAGAAGTGCATAGCGAATACGTTACCTTCAACTTAAAATAATTAGTTCGAATTAATTTAGTCGTCAAATTGTTCTAAGATTCTCAAACTTTCAACAAAATGGTACTCTGAACTTGCCATAGAAGCAACATTTTGATGTGAATTTTAAATATTGTGCTGAGAATCTTAAAAATTAACTAAAACGGCTTCTTAATTGGAAGAGTTACCATGCTATGGTAAGAATGCTATTCATTAATTTAAAATCATCGGAGTCTCTTTGTATTATTTGAAAGCTAATGGAAATACTGAAAATACTTTAAACACGGTGTAAAATTGAGTTAAAAACTTTCTGTTTCGTTTCTATTTCCAATGAAAAGGTTTCTTATATCTGCAATATTTAGATAAGTTTCAAAGCGCTTATTACTTTTAATTGTTATTGTTGAATCAAGACTCCCACTTTCAAAAGTTTCCTTTTAATTCCATTATTTATAGGTTATTAATTTTTTTTAAATCTTTTTGCTTACATTTTTGTCAAATATTTAAGGTTGCACAATAGACCTACTAAAGAAGAAACGTTCAAATCACCCCTTCATAAGTCTACCTGCTGCTAGCTTCATGCATGTAAATTTAGCACAATCACGGCCTTATAATATTATGTAAATTTTCCACTTTATACTCATAAACACACCTTTAATTCTGTTCGTGATATCAAAGGGAGTCCTAAATTCACATTTTTGTAAACTACACATATTTTACACAGTGGCGTAACAACGGGATGACGTGGGTAGAAAAATGCCAGCTCCGGAACGCAAAATACAATATACAGGTTATGCGCGCGCATCACCTGTGTAATGCATCAATGTATCACTCGTTTACTGTAGCTTGTGATGTGCTCTGGCGAACGTTTACTGTTTGCTGTTGATTCCCTATTTTATTTAGGCAGATTAGTGAAAGTTGTGACTGTAGACGAATTGTTTTTGAAACAACATGTCTAACTTGGTAATTTTAAATGCAAATTATAGCAAGCGCTGGTCTTCCTGAGGAGCACGTTTCTCATCTTTTTAAAAATTAAACGTATGTCGCAGCTTACATCAAATTTTAAATTTTTTTTAATTAAGCTAAAACAATCATTATCTAGAAATGGAAAAATTTAAACTGCCGTACATAATAAAACAAAATTTGACAGTCGAAAATAAGAACTGTAGCAGTCAGATTAAATCTGATTGAAAAATTAGATTCAGCATAAAAAAGTGTGTAAAATGCGTTAGGTTAGGTAAACGTATAAAATATAAATGACAAATACGTTATAGATAACAAAACATCTATATTTCAGCTTTTTCAGATCTTTCAGAAACTAACCAAAATAGCCCGAATTTATATTTCGATTATTTGCGTGCATACAATTTTTTGAACTTTTCTTTAATTTAGCTGTTTTTGTCTCTTCAAATAAGCGGGATCCCACTAGTTAACATGAAATTCGATACATCCTGTATATATAATATAAGGGGGCTCATCATACAGTTTTTGCGACGGGCCCTGTCATTCGGTTACGCTACTGATTTTACAGAACAGTACAAACTTTTCATTTTATCAACTTAAAACATTATTTAAAAAAAATATTCTCATTTTATTTATATATTTTCTTCATTACTATAAAATTCATTGAGGCTAAAATATAGTCGAGCGGAAATGTACCGGTGTGACTTTTGATAAAACTCTTTTATGGTCGACGCTTTTTTATTCCGCATTCTATTTTCCCTTCATGCTTTTGCTTTATAGCCGTACGTTTGTAAAAAAATGAATTGATGTTTTTTACCTCATGACTAATGGCGACCATTTTCCTCATGCGTATGTTTTTTTATTTGGATTTTATCAAACCTAATAAAACCAAGCCTCTTCACGTAGCGTCGCCTTAAATGATATAAAATGTTTTCAGGGCCTCGTCTTTAAAACTGAATTTTATTATAGGTTGTAGGAGAGGTATGTGTCCAATAAAGCTCGTAAGGGCGGACGTGTTGCGACGTATATCTGACTTACAGTTGTGGTAAAACGGGGATTTGCTATTGAGAAGTTATTGACTTCTTCAGGTTAATCCATTTTGCTCTATTTCTGCACTATGCTTGATGAAAATACCTTAATTCCATTTTCTAAGGCAATTTATTAATTAATAATGGGTATTTTCATAAAATACCTCTTGTGGGTGTATGCGAATTGCTAGTATAAAAATCTAATTAATTTAATTCTCAAACCCTGCTGGTTTTAGTCGATCGTTTAAGGTTTAGTACTTAAATCTTTTACACCCTGTTAGGTAGGTGCACTTACAGAATTAGTTTTCAGGAAACAAACTTGAAAGTTTGTTCCGCAAGTAAATAAATGCTCCTCCATATGTTACCCGAAAGTTTTCCGAGCCTGAAAGGCGGTAGCATCACCAACTCTTCGACACTTCGTTACTTGTCAGCCTGAACAAGAAATAAATTCTTTGCGTCTTTTCGAAACCGTGAATTGATGAAAAACATAAACCCAGAAGTTTAGATGAGCGACCTCCAATTTCTCACTCTGAAAAGACATATGAATCCGCCTCTGTGTAGGTTGTATCTTTATTTAAATTGATGTTTGTACAATTTTATATGCCGAACGTTGTTGTAGTACCTTATTATGTGGCACCGACTTTGATCTTGGACGGGTTATATTTTACTTTTCTTTAGCTGATCGCAGTCCACTTGATAAAACATGACCCCAACAAGTACACAACTGAATGTCTTCTGAAGCGCGGCAGATTTAGCTTTTCAATTCTCCTCAAGAGTTGTTAAGTGTCATGGAGGAGGGTGTTACCGAGACCCTCTATCTTGATATGAGGGTTATGGCGGTTAGTGGAAGATTAGGGTTGCTATTCGATTATAGGAGGTGAGATAATTGATAAATGTTTTAATCTAAATTTACCAAGATAAGGTTGTAGTAAAAAGGTGCTAAAATCGTATAAAGTATGGTGTAAAGAGGTAATGTTACTTCAGCAAAACGATGCCGTAAAATCGATTTGCATTTTAATGAATAATACGGTTGATAAGTGGGTTAGTAAAAATTGTTATCGGGGCACTGAAGCTCTGTAAAAGTCATGAAGATAAGGTTTTATTGCGTGTTTAATTTATTTCGCTGACAGTCATAGTCACGGGATAATTACGTTCCCATATCTTTGGTAAACTACTTTTGCAATGCATGTTGTTCGTAACTGGTGCAGCTGACATTTGTTACCAACATAGGAAGTTTCCATGGAAATTCACTCAAGCATATTATGTTAATCTAAATTGAGTTCGAGTGTTTTGAATTTATTGCAAAACTTTGTCAGAGTAAACATTTTGTCATTGAAATTACCCAGCAATCGAATTCAATCCCCCTTGAGCTCCAAAGAGCCATTTTATCAAATTTTTACCCTTCTAAGGTAACTTTGTATGCTACAAATGTAGATTTTTTTTAGCATGCTGAATTATTCAAAAATTTTTGTAAATTATGAATAAGTGGTAACACAGTGCTTTGAAATTTGCATAGTAAAAAGAAAATTTTTTAAATTACATTTGATGTTAATAATGTTTTCCGGGAAGTATCTTTTATTAGGTGTTTAAGTCATCCAAAAATTTGTTTTCGTTGTTTTTCTCTGAAATGATTCCATATCTAAATATCCTGTAATAATCATAATTAAATTCACTAATTAAATAGAAAAGAAGTGTGTTTAATTATTTGTATTGCAAATCACTACAGGGGCGCATTCAGGGAATGATATTGGGACAGGTTCCGCATCGAAATAGAAAAAGCTTTCAAAATGGACATTTATAGTGGCTTGTCATTCTCTAGCCTCTAGCTTTAAGCTCAGAGGGTCCAAAATAGAAAAATTAAAAATATTACGTAAATGTACATAAGGAAATATGTTTTGAAATATGCAGGCTTTTTCACCTACGTCAAAAGTTTGTCTTGATATCCATAAGTTAAGAACATTTTACATGTTAGGTGGAAATGGTCTTGAGCTAGAGCACTTGAGGTGGTAAACAGGAAGGGATCCAATACTATTTTTAAAATAATCGAAAATGTTCATATTTTTTTTTTAATTACGTAATGTAAATGACACCTGCAATACGTAATATCACGACTACCAAATGGCCTCTCTTTGGAAGAGTTTGTACCCTTTTTTCAAAGGTGCTTTCCTAAAGTCCCCTAAAGTCATTAATGTTGTCTTAATATAAACGCAATTTCCAATTTAAATCGTACGCTTCCAGGTGTTTGTAAATGAAAGTAAGTGGATTGCGTGATAACTGATTGATATTAGTGGAAATAGGGAAACGCCTGTAATTTATTGCATTATTTGCTATTTATGTAAAAATTATGGTTTCAAACTGTGCTATCTTATTAAATGATTTAAAACTAGTTAATTTGTAAATGTGTGTAAAATGACTTCTCGTACATTTTAGTTACATTTTTTTATTCAGGAAGTTTAAATTATTATTATTAACTAGTGTTACCACGCCGAAATTCGACGGCAGACTCAGCGTTGACCGACCCGGCGAAATGCTAAGTCACGTAGAATAAAAATATAAAAATGTTTCATGTTCCATCTGAGGACAGAGACCTTTCATTGAAAAAAAAATGGTCCAAATTGGTGAAGCGGTAGCCGCTGGAGGAACCGGAGAAAAAAAACCTTTGAGCTTTTATATATGTATGGATGGATTAATTTTACGCCAAATCTACAATTATTATTGACATTTTTTCTGAAAGAAAAAAAGCGTTGGAATTATAATAATGTTTTATTGCCCAACAGGAAAACTCCAAACCCCCTACCTTTTTGAAACTTAAATTTTTTTCTGTACTGCTTCTATTGCCAGTGCATGAGTGAGGTCATGGGGGTTCCAAACGAGGGCGCCATATTCAAGTTTGGCTCTGACCGATGAGTAGTATACAATTTTCAAACTCTTTGCAGTTTCTAACTTTAAAACAGTATGATCTTAATCTATTAAAAGTTGTACCCAGGACTTTAACAGTATTGCATGTACTTATTGTCTTTTTTACTGTATATTGAAAATTGATATTTGTATTTAGTTTTTGGTAAATGACAAGATTTTGCATTTAGAGATGTTAAGATGCAATTGATTCAACTCGCACCATCTTTCTAGCTTGTTTAGATCTTCCTGAAGCTTAATACAATCATTTTTGTCTCAAATTTTATTAAATAGTTTTAAATCATAGCGTAGGAAAGACATTCACACTGAACGATAGAGTTGAGATCGTTGATGAATAGTGGGAAAAGAATGGGTCCTAAATTGGACCCTTGAGGGACACCTGATGTGGGAACGCACATGTCCGATTCGGCATCCATTGTAAGATACAATTTGTTGCCTGTCCTTTAAGTACGACATAAAAGAGGATATGAAATGTTCATCAAAACCAAAGACTTGTCAGCTTGTTGAGCAAGACGATGTGATTCACACGATCAAAAGCCTTCGCAAAATCTATGTAGATCACATCGACCTGTCCCCGCTTGCCAACAACCTCAGATTTATATTGTATCAGCACAACCAAATTTGTAACTGTCCAACAATTCGGGATGAAACCATACTGCATTAGCGATAATTTGCTTTTAACAATCGAAAATAAACGGTCATAGAAAACCACTTAAAATATCTTGGTGAAATTTGACAATATTGATATCACACGATAATTGCCAACGTCCGAGGGATTACCGTTTTTAAGCACAGGACCGATTTCCAGATACTTGGGAAGACACATGTATCTAATGACAGATTAAATATGATTCACAAAGGCTTAACAAGCACAGTAGCACAATCGTTAAGAATGAAAGCCGGTATCAAATCTAAACCAGCCGCCATTTTGCTTTTTGCGTCTGGATTGCTTTGGTGACTTCTATTTCAGTAACGTTTTTTATACCTACAGGTGGAAATTGATTCACCGACTGACTGTCCACTGTTTGTGACAACACTGTTGTTATTGGTATAAACACTATTGAAAAAAATTTGCAAAGGCATCAACTATTCCTTTAGAGGTGTTAAAGGGAGTTTAATTGTAGTGCATTTCCCCCGGAATCCTAGACATTCTTTTTTTTGTCTGAATGAAAGACCAAAAACTTGGCAATCATTTGCACCAGCAGCTTCTACAGCATCGATGTATGCACCATTTGCTTCTTTAATTTGAGAGTTAATAAGGGCCCTTTTTTGTCTAAACATTTCTAAATCACAATCAAATTTGTGTTGTTAAAATATTTATACTTCAACTTAATATTTTTTATAATTTGGGGTTTGAATCATTTAGGATAATTACGTTTTAAAATGTTTTAAATGATGTGTATCCAAAATAGTATAAATTTTTAAGTAAAATTGATCTGTAGCCGCCCGCATTCATCTCCTTGATGTTCAACGAAAAAGCCCAATCCACGTGTAACAAAGAATTATAAGGACCAGGAAAATCCGCTCTTTTAAAAATATAACTTGTTAGAAATACCTCCTGCAAAATTAGCGTGCCAAATAACTTCACATCTGAAGTTGATGAAGAGAGCAGAACGATAAGGTCTTCTTTTACAGGAGGGATATCATCCCTCTTCACCTCACAGTTGAAGTTAGGAAAAGTGAGGTCTAGTACCCGGTGATTATTATAATAAACTTTATTACGTTGCTTTAAAGTCAAAAAATGCAGAAAAATGCACTAACAACTTCATAATTCTTAGAAATAAAATATTAAAATCGCCAACGATAAATATATCTCTTATCTAAATATCCCAGGCTTTCAAACTTCTCAAAAATTATTCATAATCCGAGGGCATAGCAGCTGGAGGTATGTAAACAATGAAAACATACATAATCCTAGACTTCGTATAGAACTTGCAACCATTAACTACATTAACAGAAGGTATATTATTATTAGTGAATACCGATAAACCCAACATTTCACGTTTCAGGCGGGTCTTGCACGCCAACACAACACCACCCCCTTTAGTTTGACCTGTTAATTGATATTTTCGATCACATCTGTAAACTTCATAAACATCTGGAAGTAATTTACTGCTAAATACTTCAGTATTGAGCTAGGTTTCCATCAAACAAACCAAATCAAATTCAACAGCTAATTCATAGACCTCACCCCGCACATTCTGGTAACAAATGGCAATCACTGGCATTTTAGCGGTATTGCTATCGTTTAGATTTTTGCTATTTTCGCCGACAGCATAGATCTCCGACTGCTGTAATTGCTAGAAATTATTTTTACTTTGGTCATCTGATGCGGGATGATTTTCATTACTTCGAAATTGGATGAATCTATTCAGTCTAACAAATTTGGGCCAAATGTTAGGATTTTCAATTTTATCTATATCTTCAGCTAAGATGATGAATATTTCTCCGCAGGCTTCACAATAATTCGAATTACAATAGGGTTAGAGGTCTGATTGTTTTCAAGATGATTTTTTATGTCTTCGAGTTGATCTTAGATAGCAACCCTATACCTACATATAAGTGAAAATCAATTCGTTTGACTACTTCCTTAATTCTAATATGGCTTCATCAGAAGTTACATTACCCAAGATAAGATTTTTCTTCCTGTTTCCCCTATTAACAGTTTCTCACTCACCTCGATCTACCTGATTTTGCCGGGAAGATTGCACTGACCGTGCATTTCCATTTTCAGTTATTAAGTTTTCATGGTGTACCTTGCACACTATTTTTTGCGCTTCCCACCTTAGAATCCATGTAAATATTACTAGGAGTTACCTCCTGCAGTTTGGAGTTAGTATTATTTGTTTTATTCCATTATTATGTAGTTAGGTTTTCGCACTTTTCATAAAATCTACAGCGGATTGTTCAAGGTCTTTGCACCGCCGCCTTGAATTTGCTTTTGCTGTTCAGCCGATTCTTTTAGGTTAGGTTCCATTTCCTTTGGATCGCAACACAAAACTTGACCTTGATTAATTAATTTTAAGTTCCTCTTTGTTTAATGTAGGAACACACGTAGGGTGAAAAATTGTCCGTCCCACACAGTACACATTTTTGTCCTTTAATAGCTTTATTGTTATACCAAGCGCAAGCACCGTCATTCACCTTGCTCGCCAAATATTATTATTTTCTAACAGAAATATTAATGTTGCAGTAATAACTCCGGCTGAAAGAAAAGTTAAACAAAAAAAGCAATTAAATAAGAAAAAAAATTGGTTGGCCTGCGTCGGATTTGAACACTCGAAACACAGCGCAAGCGCATGCATTCATTGCCTGCGGCCACGCAGGCGCTTATTTTTACACCTTATATTTAACTAAAACGAGGGTACACAGCACCACTGTAATTAATAATAAATAATTTAATTTAATGCATTTTTCTCGATAATATGAACTAATGCTTCGTGCAATTAGCTACTTTTACATTACCTAAAGCAATGTTCACGAATAAAATGGACATCCCGTATACATATAAATTCCCAAATTTAAAGTCCCGTTAGGTCCCCTTTTTGTAAAACATTTGGTCCCCTTAATTACACCTAGGTGCCTCCTTTACTGTAGTGTCAGAACTGGCAGCCCTGTAGTATTGTAATAAAGACGTTAGATATTTATATTTTACAAATATTTTAAACAATTTAAAATAAAATAGGTCGATCACTGCCTAATAAAGGAAAGAAAACACAAACTCGAATCACTTTCTTGTTAAAAAAAATTTCGTACGAAAATAAATATAAAATTACAGCACAATTTAAAACGGCAATTTTATGGGAATTGAACCCGGTATTTTTGCATTTGTTAGGGATATTTCATAGATAATAAGACAAATGTAATACTAAAAATTTCTGCACACAATTAACTTTGATTCTGTTACAACGTGGATAATATGCTAATTCTTCTTGAAACGTCCTATATTTACCCTCGTGTATAATTCTTTTAATATTTTTTATTATTAAATTATAATCATATTACTATTAAAACCCCGGTACGTAGGAAAACAAATGTACATTTACGCGTAGTTTGATGATTAATACAGCGAATCCAAGACAAATAAAAGAACTGTGGAGATAATAAACTGACCAGTTCGAACAACTTCAGAAAGCAACGTGTAACTAAATTGTCCAGGTATTACTTACTGATGGAAACGATACCCACACATAATGTAATAATGATTCAAAAACTAACGAATTTCTGAATTTGACTTTTTTAGTTTTTTTTTTGAAAACCCACTGATAATGCGAAAGAGTGAAATGCCGACTGAGTGCGGCATTTGATATGAAATTCCCGGTCAAAATACCGCTTGGATGGTAGCGCCAACGTGGAAGTGGCAAAAGCTGCAACTGCCAGCAAATTCAGGGTTTGAAGCTTTGCCGACGCTGTTTTAGTGCTTTCCTGTTTTGCTCTTGGATGTCGTGCGTATTTTATTTTAACGCTGGTCTGGTTTGCCGATCAATATTTAAACCGTAAAGCGTAAGGTCAGTACAAAAATGTAAATAAAATACTAATAAAGCTGCAAGTGGACTTCAAGTTGTATATGAGAAAATGAAACATTTAATAGGTATGTATCGTGCCGGGATTACATATGTAAATTATAATTGACACAAAACAATACAAAATAATTATACAACTAAATCAAATAATATTGCAGACGAACTCAAATTGGAACTGTGGCTTTTATTACAAAATAACATTCAAAATATATAAAAGTTAGTTTTTGGCCACAAATGGTTTTATTGAATTTTACACCATACATACGTTCAAATAAAAAATACATAAGAGTTGGCCATGGAAAATAAAATTACTGTCTTTTGCGTGCTTTAGAATTTAAACCATCAAAACATAATAATACATAGAGCTTTGACGGCCCCTTTAGATGAAATTAATTATAATAGAGAAATTTCAATTATTAAACAAATTGCATATAGTAATGGTTATAATATTAAACTTATGGATACATTAATTAAAGAAAAAGATTATAAATTAGCCATTCAAAAAATTTATCCAAATACTCGATCCCATATTTTTGTGACAAATCAGAAAAAAATGCTAAAATTATAAACAAACCAATTAAATATAAAGTAATTTTTAAAACAACTAGAAACATCTTTAACATTTTGTTTAATGCAAAATCAAAAACAGACGATTTGCTAAAATCAGGCATTTACAAATTAAATTGTTCGCATTGCAATTCGGTTTATATAGGCCAGACAATTAGAAATTTTGATATTAGGTATAAAGAACACGTACGTTTTTACAAATACAAACATCCACATAAATCCAATTACGCGAAACACTTACTAGAACACAATCTTTCAATGACATCTAATAACACTATAAAATGTTTACACTTTTGTGATGATAAACGTAAATTAGATATACTAGAAGCTTTTGAAATTCACAAACATTTAAAAACTGTACCGTTAATGAATGAGCAAACTGATCTCTTAAATTCTTCTCTATTGGACATTTTGGAATAAGAAATCAAGTCATCTGCAGACGATTACCGAGATCAAGTCACCAAGTTCTATTGCTATAACAACACTAACTGTTTACTTTTTCATATAACCTTTGACAATGGCATGTAAACTTGCCGAAATACGTATTAGGTTAAAATAAATAAATATTGTTGAAGTAATTAGGTATTTTATATACCTATAAGCAATAAATATGGACTTCAACGTTAAGATTTCAAAAACCTTACAAAGAACTACCTGCAGCTAGAAACTTACAAAATTTTATAATAATTGGCTAAGGGGTTCTGGAGATATAGGGGTACGAATCCACTCACCCACGCACGTACTCACTCACAGATAGATATTTTTTTTAAACTACTACTTGGGTTGTTTTGAACTCCAAAACGTGTATTTATATTAAAATCCCAGATACAAAAATTTATTTGAAATTATAACTACCCATAGTAGAATTAAAAGTATGAAAAAGTAAATAGTACTTTGTCATCTTTAATCGTTTACTAGCACAACCGATGGGCTACGGCCTCGCCGTTTTTTTTTGTAACTCTAGCTTTGTAAAAAAAAGAGAGAAATACCTCCGTAAAATCTTCAGAACGAACAACCCCCCCCCCTCCGCACGCGGCCTCGACCTTAGCAGCAGATGATGTATTACCAAAAAAACACGTCCGATAAAGACAATTTATTGCCAAAGCCAGGGGCGTAACTAGCGGGTCCTATGGGTGCGAAGTACCCGGCCCCCTGTAAAAGGGACCCCCTTGATTCTGTCACCTTTAAGCACAAAACAAGAAAAAACGATTTTTGTAGTTAGTAGGTATTAATAAGTCATTATAATGCAATAATAATGTATTTAAATTGAAAAAGTTTCGTTACTTTTTAGGTTTTGTTAAATTTTATGCCGTTTATTTTAAATATATATTATTATACAGTATTATAATTTACATATTTTTTTTGTTGCGAAAAGGGGACCTCTAAAAATAACTTCGCACTCGGGCTCATCGATTTTTGGTTTCGTCACTGGCCAAAGCACAGCCCATAAACTGTGTCGAGATGTCGGAGCCCGTCGTGGTGTTTAGGCGCGACAGTTAGGGATATAATATATAGATTTTAAATTGCCAACTTGTGAAAATAAATCTCAGCAATAGGAAACTGCATGCAAGTTAATCAGAATGTTATTCTGTATACATTTGATTAATAAAATACTTTGTTTCAGTCTAATGTATAATAGATATAAATAGATTCCAGCTACGACACAATCAACCAGTTTATTATTCTTCTTACGTTTGCATGCACATTGATACAACTAATGCGATGACGAGATGCAAAGAAATAGTATGGATTTCAGAACGCAATAAGCACCGAAAAGGCACGGCTTCTGTAGTTTTTACTTTACTTGCATCGGTCAGCGGCAATCAGGAGTAGCGTGCAGCTATTGTGTGATTATTTATTTTATACGTTGTTTGCAAATTTGCAGGAAATATAAAAATCTCGTTGACCAGCTTTTAAAAGAAAAATATATTAGATGCTTTTACGAAAAACAAATACAAATTAAAAATCATGGGCGATGTACTCCAAAATTGCTGGGACTGTTACAGACAGGCGGTAGGAAGAAATCTAGATCGTTTAATACTGAATGGTATAAGATAATGGCTGGCTAAGTGGTAGCGACATTAAATTAAGCTATTTTGGTGGAATTGTCGACAATTTTCATCTATACCTAACCCCTCAAAAGTATGATCTGAAACGAGATAAACTGATTACAAAATAATTTCAGCTGCAATTAAAAATCATGCGTCGACCAAAGAACATTTGTCTACAACTGTTAGATTAAAATTATTTGACAAATCACGCACAACAAAGTGAAATTAAATAGGGATTTTATGCGTAGATTAATTCATTTAACAAGTCTTGGTAAATTAGAGTTGCCGTAATTTTTTTTATATTTTAAACTTAATGTTAAATAATTTTTGCCAATGCCTACCAAAATTAAACCCACGAAACGCCTGTAAGCAATTAAAAGCTTATTATTGAACATGTAATCATCACGTTGGATTATGGTATTTTATGCGATTCACAATTTTATTTTATTTTTAAATGTTTACATTTACATTTTCCACATACTACAGTTACTAGCTTTTACGCAACGGTCGAAGATGGTACTCTAGCTTCAAGTGAAACCATTTTGTGCGTTGTATAGATGATTTTAATAAACTAATTATATGTACTAGTCTTCTTTCTGGCAAAGACCATTTGTTGATGTAGTGGCGTAGATATAAGATTAAACTCTCTAATTTCGCATATGTATAACGTGCAGTTCTGCATATTTAATTACATTAAGGCTCAATTTATAATCGTGCAAAAATAATCAGTCACGGAGGTGGTTATAATATCAGGAGAAAGGATTAGTCTAGACATCTGTAGAACTGGTTTGGCTTGCAGTCGTATTACAAAACAAGCGCTTTTAATTTTTTTATATCATTTAATCCATATCGTGTAATCCAGTCAGGTGCTTGTAAAATAAATCGAGTTAAAGTCTGCACGCGCGAAATGGGTTAATTATCTTTTATGCCAACCAACCACACATGTCCTAGTTAGTGTCTTCGAACCAGAATTTCAGGTGGGCCTACAATGATGCATTCAAATTAAAACTGATACCTGCGCCCAAGTGCCAATTAGGTTGAAATCTTGCAAAACTGCAGTAATTTTTTATGGCTGACCAGTGGCTAAACGGATGCGTGCTCTTCATAAATTCACTTCATGTATCTGGCAATCAAAAAGTTACACCTGGCGCCAGGTGCCATTTCTTTGAGGCCTGCGGTTATTTCAGATTTGCATTAGACTATATAATTGGTTTCCTTTAAACAACAATCTGTTGGGTTAGTTGGACTCGGAAATATAATTATCTTACTGCCAAAAGATTATATTAATTAATTAATTTTAAAGTAATTAAGATTTTAGACTATGCAAAGCTTCCTGATTTTATTTTGATCCTTTTTTTAAGTAAATTTTTTCGTTTATACAAAGCAATCAAATAAAAACTTATCGCAGTCGCCTTAGAAACAAATGTCGATAATTAGTTTGCAAATCGTGGAGCTATTATCATAGTTGCAGTGCGTATTATTTTACCGCAATTACTTATATTTAACATTTTTAACAATTACAGCAAGTGAGAGTGGTAAATTATTGTATTACAAGCCCTCGCCTTTACCGCTAAACCAAATAGCCGTCTAATATTTTTTCCAGTATGTGTGTTAAATGGCTCACGGTGTACAACTGACATGTATCATGCACGTTTGTAAAATAAAAATAATATAATATTAAAAATGATACTAACTTGCTAATTGTTAAAAATGTCAAATATGAGCAAATGCGGCAAAGTAATAAACCGCGCAACTATGATAATAGCTCTAAGATTTGCAAACTAATCATAGACATGACGTGTTTCGTTTCAAGGGCGACTGGGATTAAGTTTTTATTTGATCGCCCTGTATATTATTACCGTCGTCGTTCCGCAGTTAGTATTCTGATCTTACAGTTTACGACGTAAAAAATAAATAATCAACATTACCAAAGGTTTGGAAGGTTCGGGCGTAGTGCTGCGGTCAGTTTTATTTTGCTATACTTTCAGTACAGGACGTATTGATTTCATGATTATTTTCGATTTTGCTCTTTTGATGGAAATATATGCTTTGGAGCTCCAGCAACTCAAAACAGTGTTTTATTAAACATTTTATTTCTCGATGAGCCGAATTTGGGAATATCTCAAAAATTTATCGACAAAATAAGCTTTTTAAAGAATCCGAAAGCAGAAGCGGAAATCAGATATGTTTTTGTTTATGTTGGCGTTTCTTTTCATGAACTGTATTTTGTGAAGTTGTAAGCGGAATCTGAGAGAAGTCCTGAGGTTACCCAACGTTTTTTTCCTGAACTTTAGCTTTAAAACTACGGCCGCTACAATTTTTGACAGTTTTAACGCCCTCTTACCCAAGAATGAGTTGGCAAATTGGCATAAACTTTATTTTGAAATCAGTAATTAAAAATGTTTTGCAATTTAAAATAAAATAATACGAAAACGAATAAAGTATTCGCAAACTATAAATAAACTATGTTCATACGTCAATAAGTTATTTTATGTTGAACTGCGTCATAGCTACTTGATTATTGTATTGTTTAGCGACCGTAAACTAGCACTTTATTGTACTAATACAATAATGATAAACTAAAACGGCCGGCGATCAATGTCAAAATAAATATCAACACTTTGTTTAGGTAAATTAAGAAAAACTAGCAAATTAGAACACGTCTAGAAGTAACAGTAACGATGAACTTACAAATAAAGAACATTTACTTGGCAAAAACAAAATGTTTGCATCGGCTACCAATTCTCATACATCGCCAGCAGAATCTTCTTTCATTTCTTGCCACAACAAACGAATTTTTGTGCAACTTTTAGAATTTGACAGTTAGGTGTAAATAACAATGCGTAACCTTAGCAACAGCAAAAACACACTTTGAGACATATCAAGTTTTTCAATAATGTTAACATTTAAGTAAAGAAAAAGCTCCTCCAAAGCAGTCGAATATACAACTATGTATGTAACTCGTACATGATACGAATGTACAGATTCCTCCTAATTATTGCAAAAACAAAGACCTGTCAATAAAGTCCTGTATAATGTACTTGTTACATAAATAGCTATTTTTGGCGATTGACATTAAAAGTTTACTTTTATTATCGTTTGACTTGACAGTCACCACAATTATCACTTTTAATGCTACTACTACTAAAAAACGCAAAAATCACAAACGACAATAAAAAATGATATTTATGAAACTATAAACATCAAATTTGTTTTACATAGCAACCGCTTAACATAGCAACATGATGGCTACGATGACGGCGATAACATGAAAAATAATAATAATAATGAGAAACTTAAAGTTAATTTCAACCAATCGGCGAAACAATTAATTGTTCAGCACGGCAGACATGCAGTTTTACTGCCTTGGCTGGATTCAAATCTGCAACTTTTTTGTATAGTTAAACAAATTGCTATTTTAACGTCAAGAAATGCGTTGGTTACGTCGAAAAATGCTGCCACCTAACTAGATGCTTATAGTAGTAGTGGACTAGAACTAATTGTACCATTGACCGAAAAGGCAGCCACCTGCCAAAGTAGGGCGCAGTAGATTATTTTTATATCAAGTCACTATAATGTAGTAAAGCATTCTAAAGCAGGAGTATGGGACGTTTCTACGTCGCCCGTTCATCGCAATCGTTTCTACGTCGTACGGTTCTAAACCGCCGTTCTACGCGAGCCGGCGTGGGTACAAATGTCAACAACTATTGTATTCAAATACGCGGTTTTGAGTCGTTTTGACTTACTAAAACGTGGTTTTTCCGAAAATTACCTAAAATATGCTTAGGCGTCAGTTTAGAGTCGATAAAATGTCTAAAATTGTTACTCTTCTTCGCGAAGGTTATTCTAAAGGAAGGTCGCTCGAATTTTAAACACCAAAAAATCGGTGGCGCAAAGAGCTGCTGCAAGCCATAGAAGTACTGGAAATTTCAACAGAAGAAAAGGACAAGGTGCTAAATAGAACACAAACGCCAGGCAAAATCGCTCGATAGAACTACAAACTTTAAGGAAGCGTTTTGTAACATTTCGGAATTTAAAAATTATATTCGTTTGGCTACTGGAGAAGAAATACCTACAAAAACATAAAAGAAATTACTTAGCTTTTGTTTAAGTCATGAAGGGTGGGAAGAAAGGCGGTGGGGCTTACTACTATTGACCGATGAATCCAGATTCTATACAGGGTGTGTATAAATTGGTGAAAGATCTACACGTGGCGATGTTGGTCATAAAATTCTGAGTCAAAAATCTTAATACCAAAATGTTAAGACAATGCTTCCTTTGTCCTCAGGAACCATTTTAAAGGAACGTACATTTGACAACATTGGATCCACACACCACAGGTGTTTTGTTATAATGCACGGTAAATAAGGATGTCCGTTACATCGCAATACTCCGTGAATGTTTTACATTGCTGCCATATGTATTTTTACAATAATAAGTTAACTAAGAAATGTTTAAAACACGCTTTTGGGGCTGAAAAACAACATCTATGAAAAAATATTTATTACAATTCTTATTTCTTCTAGTTTGCAGCTCTTTCTGTCAACAGATAATGTATTAAAACACTTATTAAAAGACTTCATTTTCAAACTTTGAAGATCCCGTGCATACCCAGGAAGCTTGGTACAATATTTTGGTATTAAGATTTTCGACACGTATAGTTCTTTCGCCAA
The DNA here is from genome assembly GCA_958336395.1 of Ctenicera cuprea. Classification (NCBI taxonomy): domain Eukaryota; kingdom Metazoa; phylum Arthropoda; class Insecta; order Coleoptera; family Elateridae; genus Ctenicera; species Ctenicera cuprea. The sequence continues at coordinate 26,449,557 of OY284487.1, read as the reverse complement.
TTTATACACACCCTGTATTTCCAGAAATGATCTTCATGCTCTTCTTTTGCCAAGGCCAAGGAGTGGTACGCGCAGTGTAACATTCGAAATTTGTGAAATTTTTGGGAAGACCTGTAATGGTGTGGGGTGGAATAAGTTGCCGATAATTATGGGGTTAATTTTTCAACATGATGATGCAAGACCTCACACTGCTAATATTGCACCAACTGCCTTAAGAGATTCAAATATTGAATGTATAGAAGGTCCAGCAAAAATCCCGGATCTAAACCACATTGCGCATCTCTGGGATCAATTAGGCCGACGAATTAGAAATGGTCCTGCGCCATCAGTGAATCTTGAGCAGCTGTCTAACTTGCTTATACAAGAATGACATCAGATACCGCAAGATAGCATCCGATATCTTATAAGGAGGATGCCAAGAATGATAGAAGTATGTAAAGCAGCGAGAGACGGAAACACGCGTTATTAGTTGATTTTAATTTTTTTTAGTTTGTCATAGGCCCCTAAAGCAGGAACTTCTTGATAAGCGAGAGGCTAGGACCAGACCAATTGAATTGCAACGCTAACTAGTTTCTTAATGAAAAATTTAATTTGTTATTTTGTTTGCTTTAATATGCAGTAGTATGAAATAGGTTTTCGCTTGCATGGTTTGTGAAATTGAAAAACCACTTGCTATCGATATAATTGATCCATAAGAGATACTTTTTTAGGTAGTTAGAAATCATGAGTATCAAGTTTTAAAAATATGGCGGAAATAAAATGATGACGCTTCGCTACCTTTGATGATTAATGGCCGCCTTAATATTTGGCCGATAAGAAAACTAAAAAATGTAAACATCTGAAAATGTATACACTGTGTCTATAAAGTACCCCCCTTCCCCAACTAAATTTTGAACGACTTGATATTTTACCACAAAATTTGGTGTGCTTTAATGGGAAATGAAATACTATTTTTTAGCCCATATGTCAATTTTGTATCATTCAAAATGGCGGCTGGGCGTCATTTTCATTTTTTTGAATGGAAACGGGGGTCGAGTGACACCTCATTGGAAAGGTCTTTTAGTTCTGCGCCTGATCCTAGAGTTTCAAAGAAAAATATTCAGCCATAACAAAATTACAATGTTTGAAGATAAAGAAGTCTATTTAAAAAAACTAAGAATTAAAGCTAAAAGAAATTAAATTAAGTGTTGGAGATGTTCACCATTTACTTCTTGGCACATAAAAAGTCGGTTATGAAATTCCTGCCTTACAGTTTCATACGTTTCTGGAGTGATACTTCTGTAATGCGTTGCTCCAGTTCTTCAATTGTTTTTGGACGGGTTCTGTACACTTTCGTTTTCAGATATCCTCATAGAAAAAATCTACGGAAATTAAATCTGGGGAGCGAGCCGGCTATTCTACAGGCCCCCGCCTACCAATCCATCTTCCAAGGAAACTTCCGTTGAGAAAGTCAGAAACAGGCGGCACACCGTCTTGTTGGAACATACCGTTTTCAATATTATTTCCAGCCACCTGAGATATGTATTTCTGGAAAAATTTTGTCCTGCAAATGAAAAAGTGGACTACTGGATAAAAAAAAACAAAACAATTTTGAATTGAGTGTGCCCATTTGTTTAAAATCCGCCATTTTGTTATGGCTGAATATTTTTCTTTGAAACTCTAGGATCAGACGCAGAACTAAGAGACCTTTCAAATACGGTGTCACTCGACCCCCCTTTTTGTTTAAAAAAAATTCAACATGGCGCCCAGTCGTCATTTTGAATGACACAAAATTTAATTTTTGGCTAAAAAATAGTGTTTTATTTCCCATTAAAGCACACCATATGTTGTGGTAAAATATCAACTCGTTCAAAAGTTATTTAGGGGGGTGGGGGTACTTTACAGACAGACGGTAGGCTTTCTAAATATCAATTTTCCGATTTATTAGGGGAAAAATGAAAAACAGATTTTTCGAAAATGCACTACTGTCTTTTGTGGCTTGTAGGCTAGTTGATGAAATTTAAGAATTCGGCTAGTGTTTTTAATTCTCTTTGCAGTTATCTTTACTTATTATTTATAGATTCATTTAAAAACAGTATACAGTAATAGAAAATCTATGTTTCACTAATAGACGGAAGTGGCCAGTAATAATTACTGGAAGTTCTATCAAACACAAAAAAGTCCGTAAAGATAATTAGAAACACTATTCGAATCTTTAAATACGTACAGGATGTGGCAAAAGTTGACGTTGCTTCTGGTAAACGCAGATGTAAAAAAATACCAATATTTACATTTCTTTGGGAACATTTATGAATATTTTCACCGTACCAAATTTGCATTTGTATATGCAATGAATTTTATCCGAAAATATTCGTTTGTTAAAAACATTTATTCTTGAACGTATAGATTTGATTCTTTTAATTCCACAAGTGTAAAAATAGCCCGGAAAATACATTTGAAAGTTTAAATTTAATTTGTCACAGTATTAATTATTTATTTGTATTTTTTTTGCATAGTGAACTTGTAATATTGAAGTATAAAATGCGTTCAAGTTGTTCATTTGTTAATTTTCGTTGGTAAGATCGCCTCAAGTCTCCTAAACTCTCATTTAAGTCCCTTTGGTTCCTTAGTAATTGCTTTTATGATGCTATTATAACTTGGACAACGTAATTAAGGTATAATGTGTTCATTTTCGAATTGCTCTTATTTTATTTCTTAATTATAAACTTTGAATCCATTTTTCAGGGAAGTTGAAATAATTTTTATTTAAAGCCACGCTTACACTAATATTAATTAGTGCATGTAATTCGTTTGTCGTTTGAGATTTTTTCTTTTTAAATTTAAAATATATATATAAAGAAAATTGTGTTAAAAAATCCTACCCCGCAATAATCCTGCACATACGATATCAAATGTTCCCATGGCCTTCTTTAACGGCATTAAATTGCATCTGCAATGATTCATTAATTTTGTTGTTGAATGTAATAAAGTGTACGGTTCGAGTACCCTATCATTTTTCAGAGTTTCTTCTTTAGATTGTTTTTCTTTATTTTATTCGTGTGTGGTTGATTATGCAGGTTGCGTATTTTATTAACCTAACAGATTTAGTTGATTGTTCTTGGCTGCAAATTAATGTTATGCTGGCCCTCTGGAAAGATTCGTGTTTTTAAAACTGCAATTTGTCGCGCTTGGGGACATTTATTAAAATCACACATGTCTTAGCATTTATAAGCAGTTTTTTGCACGGAAACAGATGTGTATGACATTTTGTAGCTTAAAATAACAAACGCTGTCGGATAATGCTAATTCGTATGTACTACATGTGCTTAAAATTTTAAAATGTGTATTTTTAGCTCTAAATTAATTCAAGTTAAATTTAAATATATAAAATACAGCCAATGGCGCTAATATTGTATACAAACATAAGTAACTGTGGAACGTTTTAATATCTTCTTAGCTCGAAGAATCGTTGAAGCAAAAAATATAGCCACTGCCGAAAGATATTGTTTTCCAAATTTGAATGCTATGGGTCATTTTTTTATGAAAGTAAACGACCGCTTATTTAAAAGCCCACCTAACGTGAAGTAATTGCTAATGTATGTATACACAATATTTATATTCAAAGATGGATTTGATTAGCTATTTTTGGTAGGGCTCAATGACCAACAAATCGGAGTGCTGTCGTACTACAAAATGCAGTTGTTGTTATGTTCTACCTGTTTTGTTCTATCGATCAAGTATTTTGTTCAGTCTCTTAAATAAAAAAAATTATAAATGCTAGCATGTGGACTATGTACTTAATCTTTTAAAAAAGTTTGCCATCAGGTCAGCATGTGTAGTTAATTTATCTTTTTGAATAACAAGCTTGCAGTGAGAAAGGTCTCGATCATAGGATGATTCAGACTAATGTCCGAATCCGAGTTACATTGTACTAGCAGAACCCGTGGACTATGCCTCCGCGTTTGTTTTGATAACATTATACATGGCGCGCGTGGGCCCCCGTTATGAAAACAATATTTAAGAAAGAACAGCCCCTAAAAAAGTTTCCAGAAAATAATCCCTAAAAACAACTTGCTAAATTCCTTAAGAAAAGGCGAGAAAACGGTTAGTTGAACTTAGCACTTTTCCCTATTTTCAGGTCTTAACGGAGAATTTTAAAATGTTTTTAGAAGTAATAAATACGCATTAAAAAATCTTGTTAGATATTTGCATATAATTCCAAAATGAAATTCGCCCTTATCCACATAAAATGTCTAAATAATCGATTAGCAAAAAAAACGTATCTTTTGCAGGAAAAGCTTTTTGAAATTAAATGCTATGTGACCTGCTTGCCGTCGCTGACCGTCCGGCCGGTTGCTGTAGCCGCGGCCATATCGTGATGCGTTCTCGTTCGGGTTTGTTGTCGCAAAGAGGTGTTAGCAGATTGTGCTGCAATTAGACAAACAAATATTCTACATGAAGAAAGAACATGTCTATGGAATATTATAGCGATCCACTGTACAAATGAAAATGGTCTTTATATAAGGGATGCGTAAATATGTGGGATGTAGTAGTGGGGGCTCCACACCACTAAAACTTGAGACAGGTACAAGGTATCCGGATTTAATATACAGGGTGGTTCAACACGTATTACGCAATTATAGAAGAACTTCTGTTAAGCAAATAATAAGAACGATGCCAGACTAATTTAAACCGTTTTAAGTTATGTTTGTAGAATTGCGTATTGTTTTAGCAATTGAATATCTTGGTGTATGAACGTAAGCAAGCGTGAAAATTTAAAAGAATTTTTAATTTTTTCTCTATTCAACGATACAAATCTTTCATAACGGAACAAAATTATCGAGAAAAACGCAAAAAGCTTCAATATTAGCAAGAATTAAAGCACCAGTCTACCGTACTCACAGAATTTTGTTATATTTTTATTATTTATTATTGAAAACTTTTGTTGTCTAATACTACTAGGAAATGGCTATACTTGCTTTTTTTCCTCAATGTTCTACTTTCTCTGCTACACCCTCACATAATTTTTAAAATTTTGAAATTTAACCTTCTTATTGGCTCCCAATTTTTCAATAATAAATTTTCTTGTTTTTTTTTTTCATAAAAATTAAAAATAATCTAATCGTTTATTTCCTGAGCGGAGAATTTAATTATTTTGCTTCTACCAACTAATCCTACAGCTTTTTATATGCCATACCTAAGTAAAAGTTGTGTAGCTTGCTAGGCATGTGTACGATAAAATCGACAAAATATTACGAGCACCTTCATGTTATAGTTAAATACAGCTACAGTTTTATAGGAATACTAGCTGAACTCGTGGCCTTTGCCCCACGCTTTTCATTGTTAACTCGTAACTGCCACGTCGCCCTACCGGACGGTTACGTAAACATTTGCTCAAAATAATAAATAAACTTGATGTAAGAGCCAGTTGTCACGTATAGTTGAGACAGTTCCGGATTTAATATATAGAAGAGAAGTTCCGGTGTTTATTGTACATATATGGACACATCATGTATCTTAATGCTTCATTTTTTAATAAATCATTATAATTGAATAGAAATTCCTAAACATTTATTGTATTTCTTTCAATATTTAAAAAATAAGGCTGTACGTAAATTAATTTTTTCATCAGACCCCGGAAACAATAATTTGAAATGTTGGCTATGCCATTGTTTGGTAGAACCTTTTTTTTTAGCTCTGTATTTTCTTTCGCCAGTGGCATAGATATCGTATTGAATCTATGTCAATAAATTTTTTATCATTCCTTTTTTAGAAAATACATTATATAATTGAATTCATGACAAAAAACACTAAAAAAAGGTGTTCTTGTTAAAAGCCATACAATTAACCGTTTTCGAGAAAATTGAATCAAATTAATAAGCAATTATTAAAAAAATATTTTGTTTGTGATTTTTATTTAGCTTATTCTAATGCTATTTTTTTGTTTGTGACATTTATTAGGGAAAGTCAAGGTGCCATTATTTAGTAGCTGTAGTAAGTACTATATTGTTTGTTTCTTGTTTTAATCTCTCAGTATTGTCAACATTTTAATCACTGTTGTGAGATCAGTTTTGGTAATTAATCTGCCAACGTTGGTATACCTGTAATTCATAGCGCCTTGTGCAGAGATACAGGTTAATCACCTCGATATCCAATCCCGATTGGACAATTTCAGTTATCGTGTTTCTACGAAAGTCGGAAAAATCTAGATATTAAATAAAACACAGCTAGGAAACGAGGTATTGTTTTGATTATTTGCGTAAGATTTATATTACAATAAATAATGTGTCTACCATTCTATTGCATTTAGAATGGTATTAAATATTGTCCTACTACATAATATTAAGGTCGATTGGTGTACATTTGTCGCTTATCCTCCTTCACGCAAGTGCTCGTGAATATTATTAAACTGAAGTATCGTTTCAAAGTTTTATTAAACCTTGAAAGTTCTATTGATTAAATATTCACTGAATTTTTAACATTTATTAAAGCTTTTATCGGTTGTCGTTGATTCGTTTACTGCATGATTAATACTCGTTGAATTCTCCCGAAGTGGACGGCTAAAAATGTAATAAAAGTTTTTTGTTAATTAAATGCTTCTTATTGTTTAAATATTCGTTTGATTTGAAAATATTAAGTGCTTGGGAGGGGAGACTTTTGTAGTATTACACTTACTTGTAGAATACAGTTAACCGTAACTAGTAAAACCCGTGGGCTATGCTCCCCGCTATAGTGTTGGTTATTGTAATTCGAGTTTATACGAGCGATTAAATAAAAATTTAATAGCAGTCGCCTATGAAAAAGCGCGGCATGTTGATGATTAAGGTCGCACGTTAGGTTAGGGTAGTTGTCAGGAACACTATAAATGAGCTACTACGATTAAAATAATAAGCTGCGCAACTATAATAAAATATATCCACGATTTGCAAACTAATCATCGACATGCCGCGCTTGTTTCATAGGCGACTGTGTTTATGTTTTTATTTGGTCGTTCTGTATATTTGGGTCAATAAGGCGTCGTTTCTCATTATGAATTGCCAGCAAATCTATTCGTAAAGATGACCATAAAATCGTCGGCACAGAATGAACAAAACCAAACCGGCTAATTCCGTCTCTGCACGTAAGCCTCAGATGGTGGTGTTTATTTTATAAATTTATGAAAGGATTGTTCGTTATTTTATTTGTTGAATATCTATTTATCCAATCAATGATTTTACTTGTACATAGCGTGAGCATGGTTCTATTTTTCAATAATATTTTATGACATGTAATAACACATTTTTATGTGTATTTTTTTAAATATATATAGGACACCTCAGTGTTTTCGAGTGTTTAGTCACGTTCTGCTGCTCGTACTGTTCGAATTAGAAATTAAAGGTCAGCGCCTTGCGATCCAATGTGTTAAGCAAATGTTCGCCCAAATTGGCTTATTTTCGTTGAAAAGTGTACCGGTCTGCAGTACAAAGAAATATGAGCCATATATAATAAACGCGTAAATATGTGGGTTCTAATAGTGGGGACCCCTCACCATCAAACGTTTGAGATAGGTAGAAGTGATCCGGATTTACTATATGGAAACATAATGTAATAACCTCTATAAAAAATCTTCAGAATAGTATAATCATTTTCAAATCATTTAAAAATAATAGAACGAACACATTTTTCCCTAGAGTTTCATTCTGTTTTACAAACTTTTGTCTTTGCACGTAATTTGTGATTTTAATACTGAAACACCATTTGTACTATCAGAAACCTAATCTGCAACGCCACTTACAAAAAGTGTCGAGAAGCCGTAATTTAAAACGTATCATATTCTACAACCCCCTTATGCGGCTTTTGCCCCCAGGGATGTTTGACTGACCCTCACACCTGTCCACTACTGTCAACTCCGTTAATTTAAAGTTAAAAGAGCATGTGACACATTACATTTAATCTTTTATGCTGCAGCTTGACAGTGAACCCAGAATATCACTATACATTTTATGACGAGCTCTGACAAAGACCTTAATTTTTGCCAACAAAAAATTTAATTAAAAGTAAGAAAAAATGCTATTGAGATGGCCGATGAGGACAAATATATTGATAAGTATAGATAGGACGAGCAGCTATAACTCTTGTTTCGGTATTTTATTAGCTTTTTACTGTTTGTTGATCGTAAAAGGCGAGGCTGTTGATGGGCCAATGAGTTATTAATTACTGATTGCTTCCGGTTTTCTAAGAATGGGCATTAACAGGCGTGCATATATATGTAATGTTTACATTATCTGTTATTACCAATCTTCGGTGGAGCCTGTAGTTTTATTGTCTAAAACTGTTTTTGTTTGTTAATTTAGTATAAGTGTTGGTCTAATATATTTAAAACTTTAAAACTCTTTATGACAGGGTTGTCAGATCTCCGGCATTGTGCCAAAGTCTAAAATTGTGCAGGGGCTCCTAAAACGACGATAAGCTTTCAAAAATCTCCGGCAAACGAAGAAAATTAATTTTTGTTCTGCAGTACCATAAAAAAAACACGCTAAAATTACAGCCCAAATTCGCAGCGGGTGAACATGCATACCAAACTTCGTTTCGCGTCATGCGTTCGAAAGTCTGGGTACTTTCAAAATCTGCGTTTAATTTACATTGTGGCCGTTTGAATTATTATCTGCTAGCATCTCTATACGGCCTGTCGCATCACGAAATATTTTGATTCCGCAAAAACTATCCATTGCACACGGAACATGGAGTCATCTAGCGGTTTGCGGTGAAAGCAACACATTAAAAATTCGGCTAGATAAAGTTGGAAAGGATCTTAAGGAAGTTGGTGTAACCGGAGTAAATAAATGAGAATTATACGAGAAAACTTAACCTTACAAAACGATAGGTGAAACAAAGAAGGCCCCTACCTGAACCTGTTCCAGTGCCCTGTAAAACTGACAGTTTTGCGACTTAAATGAGACGCGAAGGCCTTTTGTGGACCGTCGCACCAAGAAGTAAGTAATCTCTAAGTTAACCTAAGTCCTCAGAAATGACATTTCTGATGTACCTGTTAGTAACATCACAGTATATACAGTAGTACTCTGCGTCGGCACCTTTGATCTTTACTATGTCAAGTAAACTCTGCGAATGTTACTGTGCATAGCGGAATAAAGGTAAATTTCAAAGGTATACACTAAACAAAAATGGACACAAACAATTTTTATAGCTCTTCTCTCTTACTTCCCATTACTTTACTCGCAGCTTAAGAGTGCGCAGTAACCTGCCCGAAGTTTCACTTAATACAATAATTTAGGCGAGTGCAACTACCTTTCGTATATACTGTGGTAGCATGTATAGGTGGAAAACTATCGATGACGCCCTCTTTTATTATATTCATAGTCTGTGTTGTGTCCCATCGATACTATCGATAGTATTATCGATTTTTTTTGAATAAATAGCGCTGTATGGTACGCTACGCTGCAAGCTGTAATCCTGTAGTGACAGAATTTGATGGTAAATGGGACTGAGAGGTACACAAATTACGGCGTTGTTGTGGGCTATCTTATACCGGAATTTTCCTCAGAAGATGTTTTTGGATTAACTATCAATAGATCCATAGTTCTCCACCTCTAATAGCGTGTCTGCAGCACGCGGAAGTTGTTGGAAAATGCCTGATGCGGTAGGCCGTATAGAGACGTCATCCGGTATTAAACCCACTATCCGCAATTTCCATTTAAACAATTTAAAAGTGCTGAAACAAAAGAAGTCTACATAAACACGACTAGAGCTACAAACTATTACCATATTTTGAGGCAGCACTCGGACTTAATGTTACTCAATTTATCATAAAAATTGTAGCATCGCAAAAACTGTCTTATTAAAGCGGTTAAACAAAAGCAACAAATCTAAGTTGCAGGCTTTCCCGGCCGTTGTTAATAACATCTAGGCTTCCGGGTTGGAGCCTCGTCATCGGTGCTTGTACTGCCGACGTTTCGTCCTCGGTTGCACGGGACATCTTCAGGGCTATAGCAACAAAATTATTATCATGAAAGTGATTGAACTGTTCCCACTTCCGGAGGCTGTAATTCTGTAATAAGCGTTTCCGGACTCATATTTGTAATATTTTTTATCGTTTCTTACAGTATAATTCACTTCCAAAGCTTGACCCATTATTTTTGAATCATTCGCTATATTTTATTCCTGCCTTTACCTTGTGCCAACATAATAAAAATTTTCGGTATTGACATTTTGCAGAGCTGGCAATATTGCTTCAAGAACAAGTGCGTGTGAAATTTAATATTTGAAAAATCTGATTTTCTACGTGTCTTAGTAGAAGTATGTAGACTGTTTCAATATTTTTTGATCTACCTGGTGTGTAAATATGTTTAAACTAGGAAATGCATTGTAAATATGTTTTTTGTAGTAATCTAAAAGAGACTATTGAGAAGAAAATTCCGTATGTCACTTTAATAGCTTTAATACATCTTTCATTAATTACAGCTGTCAAATCTACACCATACTATATCATAACGTAGTTTGGAAGTCCTGTGTTTAACAATAGCAGTCTTTGTTTATATGCTTTATAAATAAATAATCGCACGCAATTAATTATAATGCTGTTTATCATTTTATTAACTGTTATTATTTTCATCATTAGTGATTCTTAGAAATTTTATATTTTTGTGTCTAATTCCCAGAAGTTCCACTATGACCCTTATCTAATTGGTTGATCTTTTGATTGAGATGTCTTATAACTGTTGCGCGGGGGCATCAAACAGTTACAGTTTTACTTGTTAACTGTGAATTAATCTGACCTAAATACTGTTTGAATTATTTAAATTGGTATTAAAAACCTCAAGAATGCGAATCATTGTTTGGGATTGTAAGATGTTTCTATTCTAGCGTTGGCGTTTGGGTCAAGATCATCGACCAAAAAGTGATGTTTTAGTATCAGTGCAGAACGAAACAAAGAATACGTAAAATACGGATGTTAATAAAATAACGTTAGGGTTATTGCAGACAGGAAACGGATGAGAGGAACGTGCTACAAGAATAGCATCGACCAAAACTGGCGTATAGGCACGGCATCACGCGTTGTGCATCGCAAATGCCTCGTTATTAAGAACTGTTAACTTATCTCCTAACACACCTCAGTTGGCTAAGTTTCATATACTGAAAATGCGACTATTGTTAAACTGTTATCTTTCGAAGAGCTTTTTTTACATCTTCGGAATTTACAGGCTTGCTTGCTCGTTAAACTTTTGTAGGCAGAGTATCTACCTCTTGTACTTTAAAATGCCATGGTCGTACTGCTGTTGAATATACCACTTTATAATAGGTTGATAAATCGCAAATGTTAATTAAAAATACTTTCAGTTGCATTGGATTTCTAGAGCGGACAAATGCATTAGTGGTATAGATGCCAAAATCCAATGCATTTTTGTTTTTAGCTCAAGGTTTCTAATAAGAAACCTTATTTCGAAGATCTTACTATAATCATTTAGTTTCAAGTGTTAATTTTGTTTAAAGTAAGTAACCTTAATATTATGTCTTAATAATAGAAAACGTAGAACATTTTTATTTATTTTTTTCTCTGTTGATCAAAATTTTAATGGAGATTTTTTCATCGTTTGAATCAAACAATTTTCATTAAACGTAACTTTGAAATAAACTGTGAGGGATTTATAGACGACACAACAGCTAAGGTTGTGTAGTGTCTGAATAACCCTGAACCATAACACTTCTCAAAGAGTTGAATCGGAAATCAGGTCTTTTATTATTTTCCTAAAACCAAGTACCACGTCGAGTTATTGTTTGTCATTCCATGACATTGACATAAATGCGAAAGTTAGAATAAGTATTGAGGAAGTGCTATGCGCCTCACCAATAACTAGGTATTATTTTTTATTTTTCTATACTTTCAGTATAGTTTTGATTTCATATGGATTTGAATTGGAGAATTTGACGGAAATACATGTTTTGGACCTCCAGGAACTTAAAACAATGTTTGTTTGGATGGGTGGGTGACGCCTCGTAAGTCCTGAAATGATAGTCCGATTTCGATGAGCTTCGGAATGTGCTGGTATATCAATTATTTCCTCCAAAATAAGCAAAAAAAATCCGAAACCGAAAGCTGAAGAGATGTTTTTTTGGTAGCATTTTTCCAGAAAACGAACTTTCTACAGCTGCATACCGAATTTGTTAGCAGACCTTATAGCAAAAGGGAATCCTTCTTTTCCGAATCTTCTGCCTTCAAATGGTCGCTGCTACGGCAGATTGGGGTTAAATTTGGTATTGCAGTAGCTCTAAGAGGACACAGTATTACTATGTATGCAAATTTTTAAATTGCATGAAAACTGTGATGTAATAGTATATTATGCAACGAATCTATAATGCTAGCTATTAATACACGAGTGAGATTACGACACGAGCCAGATTACGACATGAGCGGCGAGTGTCGTAATTCAAACGAATGTATTAATAGCCATTATATAAAAGTTGCATACACTATTTTTTCTACGACTAGTTGATTTAAAAAAATATTCATAAAAATATTTATTTCAACATTATACTTAAAAAAACTCGAACTGTTTTGCGACGTTAACTGAGAAATGTCAACAACTCTTGTAACCATGGTTACCAACAACAATGCTTTGCTGCTATTGGTCAGTTTGGGTCATTTCATAATGAAAATCTGTATGGAAATGGGTATCATTATAGTATAGGCAGCGCACACTTAATAAGTAAATTAAAACATGGGTGTAGAAAAAAATTATGGAAATTGAAAAAACATATTGCTCTAAAACTGGCTTCACGGTTGTTTTTTAATTTTTGTGAGCTTATAGAGCTGGGGATTAGTTAAAATTTTATCTCCGCTTATTAATTTGTCTATGACACCGTCTATGAATATTTGAAAATTTTGGTTTTAACGCTTATTTACTCAAAAACGAATTTGATATTGTAAATGCACCAGGGGTTCACAATGCTAGAAGCTACTAAAAGTTTTGGAACTACTAAAACTGTGTAGTAAAAAATTTCAAAATTCTAAGCAAATGTTGCCCAGAAACTTGCCACACGATTTTTTTTTAATGCAACATAGACTATTATTTCCGCTAGTGTTCGAGAAGGAAACGTACTGCCGCCTATTGCTCGATTTCAGACTCATGTATGAACCTGTACTGTAGCAGTTGTGGCGTTGTGTAAACTACTGTTAGGGTATTCGGAAAAAAACATCCCTGGAAAAAACAGCCTCGGGTAATTATCCCTGAATAAATCCCCGGAAAAATTATCTCCGGAAAAAAAATTCTCTGGAAAAAACATCCTCGGGTGAAAGATAGCGACATTGTGTTTCTCTAGGCCTATTTTAATACCAAACATCATCCCGATCTGTGAACTAGTTTTTGAGTAATAATGCCCTAAAATGAAAATTTTCAAAAAATCGTGTTGGCTGCCATTTTGAAGCTAAAAAGTTAGAAAAAAAAGAGTTGGATATGCCCTAAGGTCTTCTATCAAACTCCGTTTTCAGTTTCAGAAAATTTGTTTTCCTGTATAAATGCTACCAAAAACACAAGTCTAACTTCCGCTTCGATTTCAGATTTTTTTTGAAGCTTATTTTGATTTTTTGATTTTGATTGTTTTGACAATCCGAAGCTCATATCTATCGGACTATCCGTTCGGGAGTTATAACGCGTAACCTACGCTCACATAATTATACAAACCCACTCATACACCAGACACATTTTTTAAAAACTACTTCTTTAAGTTTCTGGAAGTTCAAAACATGTATCGTTTTTAACGAGGATTTTTTCGCTACTTTTTTCCGGGTCTTTTTCACTGAATTTTTTTCCTTGTTTTTTGTTTCCAGAGCTTTGTTTTCTTGAGACTTTTACTTCCGGGAGTTTTTTCGGAG